>BTHU01000015.1:34460495-35782995 GCA_036184795.1 Tokudaia tokunoshimensis | reverse complement strand
AGAAATCCACATGCATCTGTCTCCCAAGTGTTGGGAATAAAGGCATGTGCCACCACTGCCTTATGGGTATAAAAGCGGTATGGGCTTTTGAAACCTCAAAAGCTACCCCTAGTGACACATCTCCTCCAACAAGACCACACCTCCTAATCCTTCCCAAAGAGTTCCACCAACTGGGGACCAAACGTTCTACTTACTATATAAGCATACAGGGGCCATTCTCATCTAAACTACTTTCACTCTCTGGTCCCCATAGGCTTGGGGCCACATTGTAATGTTAAATGAATTTAATCCAACTTCAAAAGTCCTCCATTGTCCTTCACAGTCTCAATAAAGTTTAAAAATCCAAAGTTCAAAATCCCTTTTGAGATTTAAGGTAATTTCTTAATTGAAACCCCTGTAAAATCAAACAGCAAATTAAACACTTCTAACATACAATGGCACAGAATATACATTACCATTACAAAAGGAAAGAATTGGGGTATAGTGAGAACATACTGGACCAAAGCAAGACAGAAGTCCAACAGGGCAACCCAAAATCCTGTAACTCCATTTCCAATGTCAAAAGGCTTAAATGCAGCCGGGTAGTGGTGGCGCACGCCTTTAATCCCAGCACTTGGGAGGCAGAGGCAGGCGGATTTCTGAGTTCGAGGCCAGCCTGGTCTACAAAGTGAGTTCGAGGACAGCCAGGGCTACACAGAGAAACCCTGTCTTGAAAAACCAAAAAAAAAAAAAAAGTAGTTAAAAAAAAAGGCTTAAATGCCTCTGCCATTGGAACTTTGTTGACTGTAACACAGTTCTCCCTCTTCTGTCTGTCTGTCTGTTTGTCCCCACTCCCTGTCTGCATCTCTCTTTGACAGATATCCCATGGCTTGGGGTCTCTTACACAGTCCAGGAGTCAGTTGAACAGCTTCACACATGACCTTTACTGCCTCCACTGCCACAAGCCTGGCCTCTGCAGTTTTCTTTAACCTTGGAGAATGATTGTACACCTTTACTCCCGATCATGACTCCACTCCATCACTGTTGCCAAGTTTGGCTGCCCGCTGGGGATGGAACTTGAATTACATTTGCATAAGCTTTGATTTGTTGTTGTTCTATTACAAACAGTAACTCTGTAGACCTTTTCTTTACACAAGTTACAAGTTTAGCCAGGCAGGTTCTCACTCCAAGGGGTGCCACTCTAATCCACCTCTCCCTATGTCTTTCAGCATAAGCCATGGCTCTAACAAATAGTTCTTGTTCTTCTCAAAACTTATATTTTTTATTTTTTTTGCCCCGCTTACTCCTTTTTATTGTATATCTGAATGAGAGTGATTACTAGTAACCACATGACAGAGTCAATATAAGGCTGTCTTAAAATTTCCTCTGCCAGTGAAATTAGAAACTTGTCAGTTTAGCTTCAGGCAGATTCTTAAGACAAGGGCAAAAGTTGCCACATTCTTTGGCAAACTGTAAAAGAAGGTCCCCAGGCCCACGTACTGCTATTATTCCCCTCTAATAACTCTTGGGCTGGGCCTCTGTAGTCCACATCACTCTCTGCACTGTCTTCCAAGTTCCTACTGGGATGCCCATAAACTCTGCACATAGCCTTCCACTGCTGTCTTAGTCCAAAGTCTCGACATTTTCCACATTTCTCTAAACAGTAGCATGGTCAGGCTTGTCACAATAGCCCATTCCCTGGTAATAACTTCTTAGTTACTTTTTTATTGCTCTGTTAAGGTACCATGACCAACTCATATAAAAACCAGCCTAGGAGTAGAACTGCTCCTAATGAGCTGAGCCTCCACATCAATCATTAATTAGGAAACTGCCCTACAGATTTACCAGGCCAATCTTACAAAATCATTTTCCCAATTAAGATTCCCCCTTTCAAGACATGTCCAGGTTGTGTCAGGTGACCAAAATCAACTAGAAAATGAATAAGCTTTGGATCTAATTCACAGAACACTTCTGGCATGTTCTTCTTTGAAACATTCCTTGCATATTTCTCTCATAATTAAAAACAAAATTGATTTTAAACTACTGTTGTATATTCATTATACACAATGATGGTTTTCATAAAGACACTTTTATTAGAGTACATCATGTTCTCTTCTGACCACCTCAACTTCTCCTTCATATCCTCACCTGTCTTGCCATCCCCTCCTGCTAATTTCCTTATTTTCCTCAGACAACCTCTCTTCAACTCTCCTGTGTGTGTATGTGTGTGTGTGTATAGTTAGGGTTTCTCTTGCTATGATAAAATGCCATGTCATTTTATCATGCCAAATTTGGGGAGGAAAGGGATTCTTTTGCTTATGCTTCCATATCACTATTCATTATCAAAGGAAGTCAGGACATAAACTCAAACAGGGCAGAGAACTGGAGGTGCTGATGCAGAGGCCATGGAGGGATGCTGATTACTGGCTTGTTCCTCATGGCTTGCTCAACCTACTTTCTTATAGAACTCAGGCCCACTAGCACAGCAGTGGCTCCACTCAATCACTAATGAAGAAAATGCCCTCCAGACTTGCCTGCAGCCTGATAGTATGGAAGCAATTTGTTGGCTGAGGTTCTCTCCTCTCCGATGACTGTGGCTTGTATTAAGTTGACATACAACCAGCCAGTACTATATGATTTTATGTATCTATGTCACACCATGCAATATTTGTCTGAGTTATTTTCGATTTTCCATAATTTGATGATCTTCAGTAGCATCTGTTTTCCTGTCAATGCCATATTTTATTTATGATGGAATAAAACCCTATTATGCATATATACCAAGTACATGTACTCATTTGTTGAGGCACACCTAGGTTGCTTCCCTCACCTGTATAAGTGAAAAGCTCCACGCTGCACAGGAATGGAATGTACAAGTGTCTCTGTGGTATGTTGACTCAGCATTCTCCAGGATTATGCCCAGGAGCTGCATAGCTGGGCCATATAATACTACTCATCATAGGTTTTTTTTTTTTGAAGAATCTTCATGCTGAGTTTCATAATGCTGCATCTGTTTATATTTCTATCAGCAGTGAGGAAGGGTCCCTACCAGGCCTCAGCCTTGCTAGCTTTTGTTATTATTTCTTGATGATAGCCATTCTCACGGCCATGAGATAGAATTTTAATGTAGTCTTAATTTGCATTTCTCTGATAGCTGGATATTGATTTTTTTCATGCTCACTGGTCATTTGTACTTCATCTCTGGGGAACAGTCTGTTCTTCTCATTAGTTCGTTTGTTGATAGGGTGTTTTCTTTGACAGGTTCTTGAGTTTTTTACAGAGGCTAGATAATAAGTCTCTGTTAGATGTATAGTTTGCAGAGATTTTTTCCAATTCTATAGGTTATTTCTTCAATAGCTTATTTCCTTTGTAGTCTGAGCTTTTTAATTTTATTCAGTTAGCATCTAATGAGACCTTTGTCTTCAGTTGAGAAGCACTTTATTTGTAAATTTTTGGCACATATTCTGTTTCCTAATTCTATTTTGTTTATGCTAATATTAAAATTAGTTTCTATTCTTTGGAAAGAGGAAACAGTAGCAAGTAGTGCCTTATAATAGATAAAAGTTACCCTAGCAAAAAGAACCTGATCACACCACTATGGAAAGGCTTCCAAAGGGAAAATTGGTATATGATGAAATCTGGTGGACACAAATGGAACATGTAAAGAACATATTACCAAACTAAAGGATTCCCTTGCCTTTTTTAAATTACCTGCAAGAAACCATAGAAGTAATAAACTTAGCTTGAAAGGAAAAGTTTAAAAAAAAAAAAGCAAACTTAACCCATGGCAGACAAATATGAAACTTATTTACTAATAAAAGTCATTTAAAATAAATTTATAATGAGTTTAAATAATGAGATCCTTTATTATATGTCTCTCAGAATCTCTATGGTACTCAAATATTAATACATGATAACCAGTAAAACACATTGACTCTCCAAATATTTGATTTCTTTTTTCTCCGTCAAACGTGAAATGAAATAAGGGTCTCTAAATGCCCCAAGTAGCCTATGCTGTGTGACAGGTCACTCTGTTGGCCAAATAAAGGCTGTGATTGGACAGGGTCAAGAATCATGGCAAAGGAGGATGTGCCCTGCACCTGCAGCAGGGCTCAATGACATGGGATCTGAGAAGAAAACTCACATGCTTATTGCTTTTCTTTTTCCTCTTTTTAATTTCTGAGAAATGAGAATCCATTTTCTAGTCTTAAAGTCTTTAAATTACAGTGTAATTTTATTTTTCTTAAGCTAAATAAATATTGATTATAATGCTATGTTTCTTCCCCTTTGGTACATGTGAAAGGCTCAGGAGGGAAAAAAGATACTGTGAAACACTGGCCATAAAGATCAAATGACCCA
The DNA here is from genome assembly GCA_036184795.1 of Tokudaia tokunoshimensis. Classification (NCBI taxonomy): domain Eukaryota; kingdom Metazoa; phylum Chordata; class Mammalia; order Rodentia; family Muridae; genus Tokudaia; species Tokudaia tokunoshimensis. The sequence goes on along the minus strand of BTHU01000015.1, from coordinate 35,778,657 downwards.
GAGAAGAATTCTGACAAAGCAATCAAGTATGGCTTTGATCAGTATGTTTTAACCATAAGAGAGAAAAGGGGGGGGGCAGGATCAGGTGTGGAAGGAGATGGGGAGAAGCACAGAGGTCCGGAAATTGAATGGAAGTATATAGCAGTGGAGGATGGGGATCTGGGCGTAGCCACTAGAAAGTCTCAGATGCCAGGGAAGCAAGAGATTCCCAGGACCCAAGGGAATGATATTAGCCAAAATACCCAAGAAAGCAGACGAGAACCTGTAGAGACCATATCCAGTGGTTAGGTACAGACCCCAGCTGAGGGATGACCCACCCACCCACCTACCCACTTATCTGCCTCAAAAATATTAACACAGAATTGCTCCTGTCTAAAGGAAATACAGGAACAAACAGTGGAGGAGAGACTGAAGGAGTAGAGACTGCCCCATCTAGACATCCATCCCATCTGCAGTCACCAAACCCAGACACTATTGAGGATGCCACGAATGCTTGCTGACAGGAGCCTGATATAGCTGTCCCGAGAGGCTCTGCCAGAGTCTAACAAATACAGAGGCAGATGTTCACAGCCACCCATTGGACTGAGCACAGGGTCCCCAATGGAGGAGTTAGGGAAAGGACTGAAGGAGCTGAAGGGGTTTGCAACCCCATAGAAAGAACAACAATATCAACCAACCAGAACCCCCAGAGCTCCCAGGGACTAAACCACCAACCAAAGAGTACACATGGAGGGACACATGGCTCTAGCTGCATATGTAGCAGAGGATGGCCTTGTTGGACATCAATGGGAGGAGAGGCCCTTGGCCCTGGGAAAGCTCGATGCCTCAGAGTAGGAGGATGCTAGGGTAGTGAGGCAGGAATGGGTGGGTAGGTGGGTAAACACCCTCATTGAAGCAGGGGGGAGGGGAAAGGGAGGGATGGAGAGTTTGGAGGGGAAACTGGGAAAGGGGATAACATTTGAAATGTAAATAAATAAAATAACCAATAAAAAAATAAAGTTGGGGGATTTTATGTAAAAAAAAAAAGAATCAAAATTCAAAATAATATCCACACCCTAAGAAATACTGAGAAATCAAAACATCAGCTCTTGGGGATGTTACTCACATACTTGATTGTATAAATAATTTGGCACAGTGGCTCCTCATGAGACTAAGCTGGCAGCATGTGGTGGGAGTGAGTGTCCAATTTTAAATTAGTTAATTATTTATTTCCCCAGTCAGAACAATTCTGATTGTCTTGATTTTTTTCACAGCCCAGGATTCGGAATTGGTCCACTCTAGAATCTAACCTGCGGTTCGTTGAGCAAAGCAGCCTGTGTTAGCGCCCACGCTTACACTTTCCTTCTTGGTTAACTCTAGTGTGTGGAAATAGCTAAGATACAAACACAAACGCATTAGGTTCTTAGGGAGATGTCTGCTTCTAAGAGTTTACTTAGCATGAAAGTAAACCACTTAAATTTGCTTTCTTCTAGGATTAAACCATTTCAAACTACACAACCATTTTAACATGTTATTATATGTAGAATCACAACAATAGTGATTTTTATTTTATAAAGAGAATTTGTTCTGGCAAAAATCAAAGAACTGGAAATGGCATTTTCAAAAAAAAAACAAACAAAAACAAAAACAAAATAAAAACAAATGAAGAAGCCTACAGTCCTTAATATTTGCCTATAGTCCCTGATCCCCTTACCTTAGCCACCTGAGTGCTAGGGACACAGGGAGAAGGCCCTGCCCCTGGCTTTAACCTCCAGTCATGTGTGGTGCAAAACAGCAAGTTCTAAAACATCTTTTAATTCTAATCATCTGGTATCATCACAGAATTCTAGTTCATCTCAAGAGAATATGATTTTCAATAAATGACATGAAAGTTATTGAGAAAATACCCTCAACCCAAGTGAAACTGCATATATATGTTCCAAATCATTCTGAAGATTCTTTTTTCTCTTCAGACTGTATTATAGTATTCATTCAATAATTTGTTAGATTTTGTTAAAATGTAGCAGAGATCAGGTGTCTTATTCCTATAATTTCAACACTGGAGTTGCTGAGGCAGGAAAACCACAGGCCAGCTTGCTGGACACTGAACCCTACCATCCTTATCCCATCGTTCAAATCTTGGGGATTCTCAACCTTGAAGCACATTATAAGGCAGTTTCTCTGAGCAAACATGCTCTCTCTGTGATACCTTATTGTCAGTCCTGATCGTGACTTTCAGCTGCGGTAGTACTCGCTCGACTTCTAGACTCCATTCCGCAGCATCTGTCGTTGATTCCAAAATATCTTCTTGCTTGGCAGACTCGTTTGTATCCTAAGAAAGGAAAGATTTCACAAGATTTGGAGTTTATAAAAAGAACTGGAAAAATCTTGAGGCATTTATGCAGTACTGCACAATTTAAATTGAGGATAGTAGTGTTAAAATTATAGTGCAGTAGAAATTCTTGTCTGTTCTCCTACCTAGGTTGCAAGAAAATTTGGTAGAATAACAAAGTAAGTATTAGAAATGAGATAACTGTATGGTCCAACCAGTTTACAAAGGACAGTGCTTTGAAAATATCAGATTGAACTCAATGATTGTACAAAATGGACACACCATTTAGTCATTTTAGCTGGTATCAGCAGAAAAATACAAATACTTGTTTGAATTTATGATACAGAAACATAAACCCAAAATGTGAAAGAAAAAAGAGATACATCTGCAGTTAAAAAGTGTTTATTGACAAACTATGTATTCATGATTAGAATGATATTTTGGCTAGGCTAAAGTATAGAGCACTTTAAAATTTGATATAACACAGGCATGCTTGATCTCTAAAGGATAAGAACCTTGGGGTCACAAAATTAATTCATGGCCATTTCATTACAGAAGGAAAATCTTCCCTATCACTGTTTTTCTCATATTTTAGCATTAAATATCGTGAATCTAAAAATATAGAAAATGTATAAACTAAGTATTCAAAAATAAAGCTCAAAGCATTAATTTTAGAAGCAATTTTTCTCTTTAAATTCCCCTGATCAATTATAAGTGACGCTAAAGAAAAATATAAATATTTATATATAATAAAAGAGATACAGGAAGCATAAGTAGCTAAATACATGAGCCCTATATGAATTCTAATTAAAAATAATCTGTAATGCATTTTTAAATTAAATTAAAATTTAAAAATGTTTATTGCACTCAAGTGATCATGCATGTGCATATGTAATGCGTGTGTGTGTGTGTGTGTGTGTGTGTATGTGTATACATATGTAGAGGCCAGGGGTTGGCATGAGGGTCTTATTCTATTGCTTTCTACTTATTTTCTGATTTTTGAGATATGTCTTTGATGAGCCTGGAGCTCACCATTTTGGCTAGGCTAACTAGCCAGGGAGCTTCCAGGAACTAGGCTTCCACCCTCCGACACCACAGTTGTAGTTGTTTCCCAACGCACCCAGTTTTTACGTGGATTTTGAAGATCCAACTTAGGTCCTAATCCTTGAAGAGTAAGAGCCTTACCCTGTGGCACACCTTCCCATCCCCTTGTAAAATGATATTTGTGGTTGTTATATGTGTGTATTATATGCTATATATGAGTTCATGTGCTCATGTGCATATAAGAATTCATGCATATGTGCATGTGCACTGCATGTCTTCTAGCATCATTCACCGTACTATCTTTGAGATGGTCTCTCACTGCCTGGTCTGGGGCGGCTGGTGGGCAAGCTCCAGGGATCAGGGCATCTCCACTTCTTACTCTTGGGGTTATAGATGTGAACCACCACACCTGGCTTCATGTTGGGTGCTGGGAATCTCAACTCAGTTCTTCATGTATGCATGGAAAGTACTTTACTGATTGAGCCATGCTGCTACCCTCATTAAGTGATAGGGTTGAGACAATCAAGGCATCAGAAATTGCTGGATATTAATTAGGATGTTATTAATTCTAGAGATATGACTTAGTATTGCATTAATATTAAAAAACCCTCATAAGCTAGAAATATATGCTGAGTGTTTACAGATGAGTTAAATAATGTCTGAAATCTACCTTAAAATATTTTGGGACAAAAAAAGTAAGCTTGGCTAAAACATGACTGAAGACATATTAATAACTTAAAACAGGCGAGGGTGCATAAGGGGCACTATCTATATTTTGTTCCATTTGAAATGCTCTGTAACATAAAATTCAACAATAAACACAATGGAAACATAAAACCTTAAAAACTATGTAAACATCATAGTAAAATTACACTCTTGATGTGAATTTTATGTGCTGAAAGACATTCCTTAAACGTCTAACTCTAAGTGGACTGCCTTGCAGTGTTTTGCATTTTCATGGAAGCCCAGGGTCTCTCGTTATTGAGCTTACCCATGAGACCAGCGCTTCTGACAGAGCTATGTGTCTCCCATCTATTAGCAAGTCCAGACAGACTCAGAACCTTAAGCGGAGTGGATATTGCTTTTATACTTCTATCTCCATTATCTGGGGACATATACTTTACTACGTACATTCGGCATTTATTCAGTTGCATCCCATTTAGAAGGGCTCAAAGTACCTTTTTTAAAACTATAAGTATTCATCAAAGCAAAATGCACACATCTAAGTGAAAATAGCCCAAGACTGAATCACACTGCCCATTTACATATTGGAACCTTTGTTTTGAGCACTTAAGGGAATGCTGTATGGTGTATAAACTAAACACAAGGCAGCACAGAAGCACTGCACATCAAAGCTGGCTAGGAGAGGGGATTGCAGTGTTTACTAAGCAGACACATGGGAGATACAGGGCAGGAAGTCTATGGGAGATACAGGGCAGGAAGGAGAGTGGTTTTCCCACTGAAAGGCTGGAAAAAATTCTCTGTCCTTTGATTTTTCCTGGCCCTTATAATAAGCATACTCCTGGGAGCTCAGCATGTGCACGCTCACGCGCATATCTGGCTGCCAGGATTGGCTCTCACAGGCCCCAACGCTGGCTGGTTCACTTGCACCAGGCAGATTTGAGAAGCAGGGGTGGTTGACATGTGTATGCTTGCACATAAGTGTTAACAATGTGAAGCTTTGTGGGACACAGTCTGCTCCTGCCAGGATTAAGGGGCACGTCACAGTTCTACAAAGCCAGACTGAAAACAGAGGACCTGTCTTCTCAGTAGCATGGTGGCCTGGTTCTCGAGAACGTAGGTGCTGTAGTCACTGACACAAAGACGCCTGAATTATGGAGCCATCCTTTGTTTAACTGAAGCCACGCATGGTACATTAAATCCAGAGACTGTGCTGTCCAACCTCAGCCCCTCATTTTTGCCTCTTCTCCTGGCTAGTTTTTCAAAAGGATATATTTTAGAATGACCTAGCCTGATAAAAAGGATATCTCTCCTACTGCACTTTCTTTAGGCCGGGACATAGGATTTCCAAGTGGAAATAATATATTCTGTAATTCCTCTCCCCTCCCCTCCCCTCCCCTCCCCTCCCCCCTCCCCTCCCCTCTCTCTCTTTCCCACAAGCAGTGGCCTTGTATGACTATGACCCAGATTCTGCATTTGTAGGATGGAGACCAAACACTGCTTTAGGATACTCAAGTACACATGCACTTTAACATTGGCCCTTTTAAAAAGTTATGTTTACCATTTCCGGCTTAGTTCTCTTTTGGTCTAATTGGCTAACTCTCAATGTCCTGATGAAATTTAATTCAGGGGTACAAGCATTTTCACTTATTCAGGCTGTATTTATCTACTGCAGAAACAGGCCGTGGCTAAGAAAAGACAACCAGAGCACTGTAGGCTTGGGCGAGTACCACTAAGCTTCTACTTGAACATCTGCACATTTACTTCATAATCTTGTTCCTCATTCAACATCTCTTAACATCTGGCAACTGCACACACTAACTATCAAAGATAAATCTTGTAAAAGTTCTGTTCTGTGCTTTAGTTAGAACACTTAAAGAAAACCATTTCTTTTCATTTAACAAATAGAATTTTATGTGTGGGTACTAGTAAAAGACAAAGTTGCTGTTTTGATATGGTCAAAATGTTGCGTCTCTCTCTGAAGCAATATTAACTAAGATCCTGGCTCTCTGGAAACTGCATTCTCTAGTTACTCCAGTGGAACAGGCAATTAAAAGCTTGGGAGACACAGCCCATCTAGTATTTTTCCTTATAATTAATTAGCTCAACTGATACTTCATTTGTTAAATTCTTAGAACATTCAAGGCAAGAATCCAGGTACTATATATACAGGATTGGAAAGATAAGAGACTTTAATTCCTGCCTGTGTGGGGTTTACAGAGCCATAGGAAGCATTCAAGGCCAGTTAATGGGAGTGAAATTTGGTCTCAGGTAAAGGGACTGATGGGTGAACTGAGAAGTGATCCTCACTGAGAGAGGAAGAACCCATCCCACAAAGTAACCATGGAGTCAAATAGCGAGGCTAAGACCAAAGTCAGTTCAAAGATCAAACAGGCAGTGTTAATAGCCTTCACAGAGTTTTGTGCCAGTAAGTAGTGTCTTTCTCTCAGGTAATGTTAAAAAGACAGGACGGTTAAACATCTAAAGAGAAACTGTATTGTGTTTGTGTATGTGTGAGTGTGTGTGTTCTTTAAACATAAATGTTCATATAATATAAACACATACATATAAATGCATAACTACCTTACGGATAAACTAGTCTTTCTGAAGAGTTCAATTCATAAACGTACCAAGAGAAACTTCAAGTGGAGTTAATTGCCAAGATTCAATAGTCCTAGCCAGGCATGGTAGACATGTCTGCAATTCCAACACTCAGGGTGGCTAATGATGGAATTATGAGTCTGAGACCAGCCTGCACTTCAGAGCAAGTTCCAGACCAGCCTGGTCTACATGAGTCTTCGTCCAAAATAAAAAAAGAGAAATTACATTTCCCGAGGCTCCTGGGAGGGCACAAAGCCATCTTGAGCGTCATCAAAGTACACTGTACATGATAAAGTGGCAGACCTCAAATCCCACCTCTTATTTCTTGAGTTTTAACTTTCTGCTGGCTCCTCTTCACTGTTTCTTATATAAAGTTGTAATTTATGCTTTAAATTTCTTAGCATTTTATTTTATGCTTTGATATTTTCATATCATGTATTATCATGTATCACTACACCTATGGGGTTAACACTTGTCAGTCATGTTTCTATTTGTTACTTTTGTTCTTTTCCTTCCACCTGTTGATCCAGCTGGAGTTTACATAGGCATATGAAATGAGGGAAGACTCTTTTTCTCCACGTTAGTAGTCAGTTAAATCACCACCATTTAACCTGAAAAGTCAATGTTTATCACTGATTGACATCCTTTCATATGTTAGTATTGCCACATACTTACATCATTTCCTGGATCCTAAACTAGTTTATTGTTCTGTTTCTAAGCCAGCCATACCCACCCAACTTACATAAAAAACACAAACAATTTTATGTATCCTTCCCCCAAATCCTGAAATAGCAGGCTCTTACATAAACTAAGGGAGGAGGGAGAACAAAGGCTGAAATGTTTTATCTAGATGCTGATATTTAGAGACATTTTCACATTTCCCCGTTATACTCTTCTGTGCTCTTATTTACAGGAAACAGTTGTTTTTAAAATAATAAAGCTTGAAGCTTTTTTTCTGCCTACATATACATGTACATAGATTGTGGCATCAATAAAGTTTTGGTTAGGCTTCAATTTGCAATTTTGGCAACTGATCATGTACATAACTAACCTTGTTCCCTACCTGTCCCCTCACTCCTTTTAATTCAGGGTATGGCAATCCCTCCTCAGCTTTCAAATGAGGTGACTACATTAATATCCTCTCTCCCTCTCCCCTTCCCACCCTGTGTGTGTGTGTGTGTGTGTGTGTGTGTGTGAGTGTGTGTGTGTGTGTGTGTGCCTGTGTTGGGGCAGGGGTAAAATATAAGCTAACTTTTAAAAATAAGATGAAATCTAGGTGGGACAGGCTTTTATGTTTTGTGTGATGAGACAGGAGGAAGTGTGTTTTGGCAACAGTGAGTCTAAATGTATTCCTACAAAGGTGTATGGGATGTGGAGCAGCAGAGGAAAGACAGTCAGGTGTTTACAATGATGAAAATAGCAAGAGCCAGAATACTGAAATAGGAATGAACACAGCCTGGAAAAATCACAATGAGAAGGTGAGCAGGGACTCAGAGAGGAGAATGCTGTCTGAAAATCTAGGTCACGAAATGTGACTTTTGTCCTTTGGGCCAGAGAAGATGCAGAAGTATGAATAAGGTCTGCTGACTTCATTCACTTGGCAGATAAATATTTACTTGGTGCCTACTATTGCCACATACTGTGCTAGTCCTGGGAATAATGAATCAATGGAAACTTCCTGGCACAAGTACTCTCCTTCTGCTTCATAAAGATCTATGTGTTGTAGGTGTGTGGGCAGAGTTGAATAGGGTGGAACCCAATGAAAAGTGTCACTGAGGAGGATGAGCTGAACCTCATCAGGTAGAGATAATGACTTTAAACAAAAGACTAAGTCAAAAGGGGTCCCATAAAGGGAAGGGAAGGTGCTTTAGTCTGTAAAGTGTTTGCCTTGCGAGTTCAGGACCTATGTTTAACTCCCCAGATGCCAGGTAACAAAGGCCAGGCATGGTGGTATGTGCTTTGGACTCAGCACCAAGGAGGCAGAAATGGATGAAGTCAGTCACTGCACAGCCCACCTAGTTTGCCTGTGAGTCAACAATAGCATATCTTATTGTAAAAACCAAGATAGATAGCATGTGAAGAATGAGGTTATCCTCATTGTGAAGCCTAGGTTATCCTCCCCAGACATGGGAAAACACATGCAATACTCCCTCCCAAATACACACACACACACACACACACAGAGAGAGAGAGAGAGAGAGAGAGAGAGAGAGAGAGAGAGAGAGAGAGAGAGAGAGACAGAGTTACACAAAATGGAAAGCCAAGGAAAAAGTTGGCTTACCTTGAATCATAACAGTGTGTGAAAACAGCACAAGGTTAGGTGCATGAAGTGCAGTTACTAAACTGCAGCCTGAAGCCTCATCAAAACCTTAGTGCTTCACAATCTATGTACATAAACTTGTAGGCAGAAAAAATGTCTCAAAAGTTATTGAAACCAGAATCATCTTATAAAAGTTGTGCATTACAGGGGCTAGGTGACAATATTTTGGAAAGGGGCAGGGGTGGGACTAAAGATAAGTACGGAAGACCATTAAAGTCTACTTTGAGGTTCAGACAGGTTATAGGGAACATGGCCTTGCAATACAGCTAAAAGGGGGAAATGAAACATGTAGCAGCACCCACATGTCACAGTGACTACACTGCTGTCTCAGGGAAAATGAACCAGTCAGATATTCAATACACAAGTATTCTAGGAGTAAGTCATGAAGAGGGGCTGGAGGCAGAAGACTACAAACACATTCATTTTATGGGTACCCATTTGATGCACTCAATCATACAATAAATATTTACTCCTAGTGTTGATTCAGGAAACATAACCTGCTCGTTTATATATGGACAGTTTGAAAATGATACCTGAAAAACAAACACACTGTTTTTCATTAAATTCTCTTGTGTCAATTCTGTAGGAGAAATCAGATTATGAAAGTAAAGCTATGGTGTAACCAGGGTTTCCTAGTTCACCCTGAAATAGACTTCTTATCAAGATGACGGCAATCTAAAGAGCTGCTTGTATATATGCCATTTTAGTTTTCCTGCTGGGAACTCAAATGCAGTAACTGATCCCAGCCTTTAGGAAATGTGAACATTTCTACAAAATAAGAAATACAGCAAGCACACGGTCCATGCCAGCACCACGCCAGGTGCACACTGTCCACAAGTTAGGTTATATTAATCTCAAAAGAAGCCTGGGAGGAATTGTGTCCCCACATGAGAGATAAGAAAGCAGCGTCAAGGAGAGGTTAATTAACTTGCTAGGGTCCTGTGGCTAGAACATACACAGTCAGAACTTTCATCAAAGGCTATTTCTAGCATTGCATCTACCTTTAAGGCCTGGGCTTGGAGCTGAGCAGGGACCTTGGAAAGTCCTTGTTTCAACTCCTTGCTGCATCTGCAAGGGCCAAGATGGAAATAAGGATGTCTATTCAAGTGTGGATTCAAAAGCTAACTAAAGATCAAGTGAACAGTCTTTCACACCAAGCAAGATAGGCCATTTGAGCCTTCTCTGAGAGAGGGAAGCTCATCTTTCTTCTCTAGCCTACATTCCCTATTCTCCCGTGGATGTGAAACTGATGGGGTGGTACAGGTTAGCTGCCAGAGAAATAAAAGCATTTACTTAGTCATAATGTCCCACTGCAGTCAATTGTGAGGCATTTTAATCCTTGCTCTCGGGCAAAATACCAACCACAGACTTTGCTTACAGCACAGACAGCCCTACCACACAAACCAATGGTTTGGGAAAGGGGAGAAATGGCTCCTTTAAGCTGGAATCTGAATGAAGGTAGGCTATGAGGTAAGCTGTGTGGTAAAGCAGGGCCTCCCCCATACTACTCAGAAAGGACATTTTGTTGAGAAGGAAGGTATAAGGTGAAGTAAAATAAAGAAAATTCAAATTGCTCACAGCGTATAGCAGGCAAACCATCCCTATCCCTGCTTTGATTACAACACAGCGGACCTGCCTGGATAACCCTATAAAGCTAAAGTGAAGTTTGCATTCTAAGGCCTCAGTTTCATCTTCATTCAGCTTTTACTTTTTAAGCTAAAAAGTTGCTTATTCTTGGTATAATGAGGGTCTTTCTTTCTTTCTTTCTTTCTTTCTTTCTTTCTTTCGCTAAGTAATTAAAAACCAATTGTGTTCAAGGCTTTTGAGAGACTTGGTTTTATGCTGCATAACTCGGAATTGGGTTTCTAAAACCTCAAATTTAGCAACTCAAGGAAGAATAGTATCTATGGCATGTTTGAAAAAAATGTTTTGAAATGAAGTGATGGGCAGTTAAAAATAGAATTGAGCAGAGCGCGTGTGGCTCCTTTCACTGGGTTGGAGCGCTGCATCTGCATTATGCAGACAGGACACTGTGGCTGGGAATCTGAGGCTCCACAATGAAGGGGAGTGCCAGCAAAGCCACCAGGATGCACTGGCAGCTTTCCCCAATGACAAATGTGACATGGAAATAGAATGACCAGCAAACTGCACTCACACCTTGTCACGAGAACCTGTCCTCCTTACACCTGCCCTCTCTCATCTCAGGACACACTAATGCAGGTCCTTCACCTTCCACACCAAATGCTTTCAACAGGTCCTGCCCAGCCCTCGAAACTTCAACCCAGCACTGGAGGACCATCAGGTGAGTTTAGTTATATCTCAGTCTCAAGAACACTCTGAAATTAGAGAATGTGGAAATCTGTGGTCCAGCCTTAAGGCCAAATACCATTCGAATGAAAGTTCTCCTTCTAAGAAAAGGTATCCCAAAATTCAGATAATTACAGATAAAATTTTGGAAAACGAGACATACCTCATTAAGTGTGGCTGTTTCCTGAAAAGTTTGCTTGGCAAGTTCATAATCAGGGACAAGGAAGCTATATGGGAAACTCAGACAGTAAGTATGGTCTTAAAGACACTGTGCTAAATCTCAGAGCAAGGGAGTGCTCTGGGCAGCACACTTCCTACCAAACAAATCAACTGTCAGCATTAACCACCCACAGGAAGAGCCTTGCTTCCTTCAGTACTTGAGAGATCCCTGCTGTGCTGTGATTTGCTTAGGCAGTCCTTTACAAGTTAAGCTGGGGTGGGGAGGTGGTGGTGGGGGGCGGGGATAGTGATTCCAACGTATTCTTCTAGTTAGCAGGTGCAGACTTCACTATATTGTGGTATTAAAGTATTAAAGAAGCTGGGTCACCAGGTCCTCTCACAGGGAAGGGCTTACCAAGCTGCGGGGAATGTGAGCAGCAGATGGCCTGCTGCTGCCTGCACCCCAGGCAGTGTCACCCTGGAGCAAGCCTTCTAGGGCAGCCTGCCTCCTGGGACTGAGCCAGGTGGACGCTGGTTCCAGGGCTGCTCCCCAGGATGCCTACCATGTATTGCAACAGGACTCCCTTCTCTGTCCCTTCCTTTCATCAGCATCATTCTAATCGAATGAGCATCTCCCCCTTGTCCCCACTGACTACCTCTTGAGGACATGACCCCTGATATGTCCTTCTCACTGGCCTTTCTTCTTGCTTCATCTTACCAAAAGCCAGGAAAACACTGACAGGTTTCCAAATCCTGGATTTGTGCTACTTAGTGCACATTTAGGGTCTAGGCTTCATTTTATTTAGTGAAAGGAACACACACGCGCGCGCGCGCGCACACACACACACACACACACACACACACACACACACACACACTTCTTTCTGTTTCATGTGTAGTACACAGAAGCAACAATGAAGACTAAATTACACCTTGCCTACAAAATTCCATATATATTATATACTCAGCATGTGTTCATTCAGTATTATTGATTATTGAGTAGCTGCCACACACCAGGTACAGGTTTTCAAAAAGTCAGTAATGAACTCCTGCTACAGAGGACTGTGCATTTTGGAGATGAGATAGACAATAAACAGGTCAGTAATTACTAAAATAGGACACTGGGTCTCTTAATTAAAAAGGCAGTGTGAGAAGATATAGAATAATGTTGTAAGCATCCACTGTTTCAAAGTCACAAGTAAAGATGGCTAGTCACAAGTAAAGGTTGTCACTCATGCCTTCCCAGGTTTGCAGTCACACACACATTTGGTGCACTGGTTTTCTTGATGCTATGTAGACCAGCAAGTTTATGAAAGGGTATTTCTACTGTGTTGTGAGCCCACCTGCTGCATTAAACATCAGATCTTAAATCTATATTGCTAATCTATACAGCAATTCTGTCTTGGGGAAAGAACAGCCTGGGCCATTAGAAGCTGGAGTCAGTCACAGCTGTCCCAGACAGATGGCTTTCCTGGGCAATATGATAAGCCTGCCAGGTTTCTCCAAATATGAAAGGGTGTTTCTGTCTCATTAGTACTTCATGGTTGACCATCCACAAACACCTGGTGCTTAGAATTCTTCCTCCCATGAAAATGTCACATAGTTTTAATTGCAAAGGATATATATTATGCAATCTTTGCCAAATGAGCTAATATTTAAATAATTGATAAGCTCACATATAGGAGGAGGAAAACCCTTCATATATCCTAATTTCAGTGACAAATTAAATTAGTGGCAGAGGCAAATTTAAGATACTTTTGCTCTTCTTGATATCCAAGCTATCTGTTCAAAGGGAAATTCCACCTCACAGACTATTTACCAACACAGATCAGCTTCTAAGAATAACTGTGAGTTCATCTCTACTTTGTTTATTTTTATAATCAAGTGTCCTCATCATTTCCAGTATATATACCAACTAACACAAGTACCACCATGTACTTGCTCCAGGTAAAAATCACACCACATTTAAACTTTGTTAACCTGTTATTGAGATGGAAGGGGCAAAAGACCTGGACTTTGAAGACACATTTTAAACTTTGGTAGTATAATTTTTAACTTTTAAAATTTAAGTACCTTGAGGTTATAACTGTTACATCTATGAAAATAAGATAACTACATAAATACCTCAAAAAGAGGAGAAAATACCGTAAATAATTTGAATACTAAAAATGATCTAAAATGTAAGATATAAACAAATAACTGGAATTTATGTCCAAATAAGGGCATAACATTATCTTACAGAATTTTAATCAATAAAAATACCCTTATTCAGAGGGAAACAGGGAAATTAGAGGTTTTAATAAGGGAGCGAGAGGGAAGACAAAACCCAAGGTGAGAAAGTAAGGAGGGAATATAAGATGAAGATGTTTGTTTCCTGCCAAGAGAGGAAAGAACCAATAGTTATATCCAGCTGTGAAGACTGTGGCCCACAACAATGACCAACATGGCAGGATGTCCCTTACAGTGTCAGAGTGGCACTCATGTCTTGGCAGTAACCAACAGCTCTCTGTTGTGTGGATTTAAGGTCCACACAACAGGAAAGAAACCATGCCTGATCCTGGAAACCTAGCAAACTATCTGGGGCTAGTGAAGTCACTGATTTTTTTTCTCTTTCTTTCTTTTTTTTTTTTAGAGTCTTTTATTATTATTATTATTTTCTAAGTTTTTTTATTTACATTCCAAATGATTTCCCCTTTCCCGTTTCCTCCCTCCCCAAAAGTCCCATAAACCCCTTTCCCTCCCTCTGTTCCCCATTCAACCCCCTCTCGCTTCTCTGTCCTGGTATTCCCCTATATCCAGTCTTTCCAGGACCAGGGGTCTCTCCTTCCATCTTCTTGGAAATCTATTGATATGTGAAATGTGTCTTGGGTATTCCAAGATTCTGGGTTAATATCTCCTTATAAGTGACTGCATACCATGTGTGTTCTTTTGTGATTGGGTTACCTCACTAAGGATGATATTTTCAAGTTCTGACCATTTGCCTAGGAATTTCGTGAATTCATTGTTTTTAATTGCAGAGTAGTATTCCATTGTGTAAATATACCACATCTTCTGAATCCATTCCTCCTTTGAGGGACATCTGGGTTCTTTCCAGCTTCTGGCTATTATAAATAAGGCTGCTATGAACATAGTGGAGCATGTGTCCTTACTGCATGCAGGGGAAGCCTCTGAGTATATGACTAGGATTGATATAGCAGGATCCTCCGGGAGTGTCATGCCCAGTTTTCTGAGGAACCGCCAGACTGCTTTCCAGAGTGGTTGTACCAGCTTGCAATCCCACCAGCAGTGGAGGCCAACATGCAGAAGAATGCAAATTGATCCATTCTTATCTCCTTGTACTAAGCTCAATTCCAAGTGGATCAAGGACCTCCACATAAAACCAGACACACTGAAACTAAAAGAAAGGAAACTAGGGAAGAACCTTGAACATATGGGCACAGGGGAGAATTTCCTGAATAGAACTCCAATAGCTTATGCTCTAAGATCAAGAATTGACAAATGGGACCTCATAAAATTACAAAGTTTCTGTAAGGCAAAGGACACTGTCAAAAGGACAAAGCGACAACCAACAAACTGGGAAATGATCTTTACCAATCCTACATCTGACAGAGGGCTAATATCCAATATATACAAAGAACTCAAGAAGTTAAACTCCAGAGAGCCAAATAACCCTATTAAAAATGGGGTACAGAGCTAAACAAAGAGTTCTCACCTGAAGAATATCTAATGGCTGAGAAGCACCTAAAGAGATGTTCATCATCCTTAGTCATTAGGGAAATGCAAATCAAAACAACCCTGAGATTCCATCTCACACCAGTCAGAATGGCTAAGATCAAAAACACAGGAAACAGCAGTTGTTGGCAAGGATGTGGAGAAAGAAGTCATTGATTTTAAGAGAACTAACACCACTTTACTAAAGTAGCATAAATTCTAACTGTATTCTAAGTACTTATCCTTATACCCACAGAGAACAGTAGTTCCCAACCCTCACTAAAGCTTTTCCTTACAACAGACAGAGAGCATTACAGAAAATCACAACCGAAGTGCAGAGAGAAACTGATCAGTGACTGCATACCATGTGTGTTCTTTTGTGATTGGGTTACCTCACTAAGGATGATATTTTCAAGTTCTGAACATTTGCCTAGGAATTTCGTGAATTCATTGTTTTTAATTGCAGAGTAGTATTCCATTGTGTAAATATACCACATCTTCTGAATCCATTCCTCCTTTGAGGGACATCTGGGTTCTTTCCAGCTTCTGGCTATTATAAATAAGGCTGCTATGAACATAGTGGAGCATGTGTCCTTACTGCATGCAGGGGAAGCCTCTGAGTATGTACCCACAGTACATCTACAGTATAACTCCTGAGCCCCTGTGGGTACATCTACAGTATAACTCCTGAGCCCCTGTGGGTACATCTACAGTATAACTCCTGAGCCCCTGTGGGTACATCTACAGTATAACTCCTGCACCCAAGGCAGAGGTGACATTGCAGAACAGGAGACACAGAGACTCTAAGCCAGAGGACAAGAAGCCTTTTGTGAAATGTTTTTTAGAAATGACAGGGAAGTGTCATCCATAACACTTCAATATGGCTACCCAAATGAGACCCAAACAAGGACAACACCCATAGATGTGCTAAAGTGGGAGGTGACTCTCACAGGCCTCCACCCCTACACAAAAGTTACAGGGAACTATGGGATGCTGAGAGTAGAAGCCTTTCTTCAAGGAGAAGCTTGCTTATTGGCTATGCAATAGTAAGTAGCTATCCTTAAAGTATTTTACATACAAGCAACACTTAATGGACTCAGAAGGTTGTATTTATAGTTTTGTGTGTGTGTGTGTGTGTGTGTGTGTGTGTGTGTGTGTGTAAAACAATAACAATGAAAGAAGAGGCCAAAGATTTTAGAGGGAACTAGGGAGGAGAGGCATGGGAGGAGTTGGAGGAAAAGGAAATGGAGGTTAAAAATTAAAAAATAAGTTTATAGTATATTCATTTAGTAAAGAAGTATTTATTCAATACTTTGTGTTTTATATTATGAGAAATGTTTAAAAAAAAAGACAATTATCTCCATCATGAAGCAACTTACAAATCAGAGATGCAAGGCAAACATGATAATGCTTTTAGCTACAGCAAACATATTCTATGTGATAGATGCTATTTTTATAATGCTTTGCATCTAACTTTTAATTATAAAACTTTTACGAACAGGTTAACATTTTCCAAGAAGCTTAAAAAGTTGCTCAAGTTTAAAATCTTAGTAAAGTACAGAGCTTAAGCCATACACTTGGCACAATATTACATTCCATTTTAAGTTGGGACATACACACATATGTGCATACACACATATGTATACCCACATGCACATACAAGCACATACACAGAGATTATAACTACTGGAAAATCAACAATACTAAGGCAGTAAGTAATATATAAAGAGATTATCTTGGGGTAGCTCAAGAAAGTTTTCAAATGAAACAAAAAGTAGACCCAGACTGGTTTTGAGGATTCAGACATGAAAATAGAGGGTCAGTAAGAATATATTGCAGGTAGACTTTTACGAGGGTGCATAGGTATATACATTATTGAAATATGATACACAAATAAAAATGCAAAATGACACAATGTTTATTTAAAATAACTCATTGACAGTAAGCACACTATTATAGACTAGATTTACTTTGTAATCATAACAGAGAGAAACTTTCATAAAGCAATGCCTGACAAGGAACAGAATTTATTTGATTTCATAGAAATACAACTTAAGTATTTTCCTACAAACAGAATTCATCCACTCCTGGTCTACATCAATGGATAACAACTTGAAACAGAACAATTTATAGCTTTCCATAATTAAAAATGGCATCCAGCAAATGCATTTTCAGTTTGCCCCAGAGGCACTGTGTGGGTTTCCACGGGCAGGAGGCAGCCTCACTCGCCCTTCTGGATTTTATGTTTGCTATAATTGTAACATTTTATATATAGG
Organism: Tokudaia tokunoshimensis; assembly: GCA_036184795.1. Lineage (NCBI taxonomy): Eukaryota > Metazoa > Chordata > Mammalia > Rodentia > Muridae > Tokudaia > Tokudaia tokunoshimensis. Next base: position 35,761,247 of record BTHU01000015.1, on the reverse strand, counting down.
AAGCCAATTTTCATAACTAATTTGCAAGAAGCACACAAAATAATGTCTGGCAAATGGCCAGATTTCCAGTAGAACACGTATGCTGGTTGTTTAGCCAATGACACTTACCAAGCGATAGGTCTGGGCCTTTAAAACGTTGAGATCAATAAAGTTTTCTTCATTATCCGTCTCCTCTTCCTTTGAAAAATAAAAAAAATATTTCAAATTAAAAAAAACTATCATTTAAATATAGATTTCTAAATACATAATATTCTAAGCTATGCTGAACTTAATATGACTGACTCGGTAAAGCATATTTAAAAGTCTAATAAATATGCATAAAGTAGGGCGCACAATTATTAATAGCTCATATGTTCTTTGAAGTTTTGATGGTGCCATTTAAAAAAACCTGTTTCTGCAGACACTGAAAAAAGGAGGGAAAAAGAGGGAGGGGAAGGAGTAATTGCTACAGTTCATTGATGAACATAAAAATAGACAAATAGGCCCAAGTGGCATGTGTGAAATAGTGCCAGTTTATGGAATTCTGAGCAACAAGACTGAAATGAAAAAAAAAAAAATGAAGGCTGAAAGACACAAGTCACTTCATTGGTTCCAGGGACAAGTGCATATAGATGCACTTAAAACAGTGTTTTCTTATGAGTTTGTATCTGTATCTGTGCCTGTGCATGTTACATGTGTTCCAGGACTCACAGGAGGCAGAAAGTTGGGTATCAGGTCTTTGAGAAGGGCAGCAAGGTTTTAGCCACTAAGCCATTTCTCCAGCACTGAAGATGGATTTTTCACACTGTGTGTGAAAAGCACACTGGGTGCTCAAACTTGTTAAGGTAATGAATAATAGTAATGTGTGGTGTACAGCACTCACATCCAGTTAAACGGACAGCCTAAAGGGATTCCAAACTGCTCTTCACCTGAGTGCAATTGGTTGTGCGGGTGTGGGTAGGAAGTGACCCTTTGAGATTCAATCTGCTCTATACACAGGAAATAAGCAGGAGGGTCTGTTAGCATACAAAACAAATGCCTTTGTGGAGACATAGTAGGTAAAAGTGATCTAACAGGAGTATTGATGTCATATGGACAATGAACATCATAATAATGCCAACAACACTTGGTCCTCGAGTCATATGATCTTGTAAACAGAAACCCAAACAAATCAGGCAAACAGTGAGTGTCAGAGAGCAGACAGTTCCACAAGTAGGGCTGCTCAAGCTTGCAGTGGGAGATTTCAAAGATAACCCCTACTTTCAGATTTGAGAAATGTAAGCCAGTGGTCTCGGAATGTGGCTGAGACCAGTTACATGAGTGTTGCCTGGGAACTTGTTGGGATGAAAATTCTAAGGTCCTATCCAAGATCTATTCCACTAACGTAAGACTTGAGAACTATGCCCCTAAGCCTTGAGGATATGGAAAGAATTCAGCCATATACACAAGACAGTATAGATATACTCTATATATTCAGGTGACATTTGTTTTTCTTAAGGTGGGAAAATGGGGGCACAGAGTACACAACTGACTTGTTTATAAGTCAAGTAAATATTGATACTTCTGAAAACTGGCTTGAGTGTATTCTGTGTTTGTACTATATAACAACTCATTTTAATGAGTAATTCATTAAAATGCCAATGACTCATTGCTGTTTGAAGAAACAAGGTTACAGTAAAGTTACCATGACCTCATCAGTACTGTTTACACAGGCGATCAGCCAATACTTGTACTTTATTGAACACTAACAGGACAGAGCTTTAATAGTGCACTCTAGCATGAGCCATCATCAGTATATGGTCATGTTTCTCTCATAGCCCTAACTCACAGGTTCAGGCTGCAAACGTTAGTGGCACCACTACTTCTAATTAGCCATTAGCAAAAGCTTTGCTTCTGGTATCTGTGACTTTATTATTCTGTTAGCCTGCAGGTCCTCATTCCAAATGGAAGAACACTTCCACTAGGAGGCATAATGAAGACTCTACTGAGCTGCATGCTTCAACACGATTTGGATCCTTTGGGCTCCTCACACCTCGGAATCAATAGGCAAGAGAAGAGTCACTGTGCTGGCTGGAATGACTGATCCTGACTCAAGGGGAACTCACGCTACCATTACAACAGAAGCATGAATGAGGATGTCTGGAATACAGGCAACCTTTCAGTGTATCCTTTAGTACTGCCACACTCCGTGATTACCCTTAATGGAAAACCACAATGACCTAATGCAGACGAGACTTCTGATGACCCAGGCACTTTAGGAATGAAGGTTGGCTAACTCACCAGGTAAATAGCCACTGTCAGCTGAGGTACTGAAGGCAAAGGGAATACTGAATGTGTGGTGAATGAAGGTAGTTATAAATAGTAGTTTATAACTACATAACTTCTTATAGAAATAAGAATTGTATTGTCATACATATTTCTTTTTTATTTGCTTGCAAATGTATTTTTCCTTTATCACCTTTTTCATAAATATAATATACTTTGACTGTGCCATATAATTAATCAGAATTATGATCTTGCTATTGCCTTTATTTGGAGATCAAATGTGGTTTAAAGGATGCCACGCTGACAAGGGATGGAAGTATGACGGCTAATTCTATGTATCAACTTGATTGAGCATGGGATGCTGAAATAATTTATTAAATATTATTCATGTGTCTGTGAGGGTATTTCTAGGTGAAAGAAATATTTGAATCAAGAGTGAAGTGGACTGTATTTTCCAAGGTGGCTGTGTCTCATTCCACCTGAAGAGTATGAGCAGGATTGTCCTGCCTGCACCTTCCTTGAAACCAGAACCTCAGTTTTGTCTTGCCTGTAGCATAAAATTCAGACAGACACTTGCAGTATTGCTCTCCATGTGGTCTTTCCATTCACACGGGGACTACACCATCAGTTATCCTGGGGTCTAGCTTGTCAGGAGCAGACCTTGGGACTTCTCAGTCACGTGAATCAGTTCCATGTAAAAACTTTCAGTCAAGCTTGTTGTGCAGATTTGTGATTCTAGTCAGACCAGGAAGCTGAGGTGGAATATCAGAAGTTTAAGGCCTGCTTAGGCTCATGTGCTCGAGGTCTGCTTAACTTTGGGTAACTTGGAAAGAGCCCATGTCACAAAGGCACTGTCGCTCAGCTCAGGGGAGAACACTCACATGGTGTGTGATCCTGCTTGTTAGAGAATCTAGACTAACACATAGAAAAAGAACTTCACTTACTAAATAGTATGATGAGAACACTCAAAGGGAATTCAAGCTCAGAAGAAAATGCCTTAAAACATGATAGGATTCTCAATGATTTATCTCTGTAATTCAGAAGGCACAATTTCCTACCATCTCCATGTTTAACTGGCGCTAATTCCCTTCCTGCTTGTTACTAAAGATATGATTGTATAAAGAATACTCTGCATCACTGTCAATTTTAAAAACTAATTGCCAATGTGACTTTTTTGATTTGGCACTTTCTAGTTGAAGGTCCCTAGTCTCTATAAAGGCATACGTTTGTCACAAATGATCTTTACCTTCCTCGACCCACACAGACAGCTCTGAAGCAGGATCGGTGGGTTCCCTGCAAGGCACTGTAGACACCAACCCAACCTTCCTTAGCAACAATGACAGGGAAGGAAGAGCGGGGATCTCAGAGAGAGGACATCCAAGCAGCTTGACAAAAGCAGACAGGTCCCAGAGGCACCTGCTCTTTCCTTCCTGGTTTGTAAGAACATATAAAGAGGCTACTGTCTCATTTATTTCCATAATTTCATAAATGCAACAATTCTGCCTTGAACTTTAAAAGACTCAAAAGAAAAAAATAGCTAAGATTTTGAAAAGTTACACAATATCCTGAGAGATTCTATGTCAAACACTAAAAACTTGACACATACCAAATGAAGCCCAGTAAGCTGGGCTGAGACAGAGAGCAGGGAGACAACATTCTCTTAGCTTACCCGCTCCTTTCCTCTTAGCCTTTCTCCTTTCCTTTGACTAGTACTTTTGAGCGACAATTTTGAAGTTGAATGTTGGTATATTTGGACCAAGTATAGATTGATACACTATTAGCTATTAAAAAGATAATGGAAATAACGACATAAATGGGGAAATAACTAAATAAATGAGAATGTATGAGGATATTTTTTTTCTGGTCCAGAGTGGAGAGTCTATTGAATAATAAAGTCTAAACCTCTTTAAATGCCCAAATTATCTTTCCAGTATATCTGAAGCTATATCAGACAACTCCAGAAGCTCTGATTTCTCAAAGTTCCTGGGTCACACACAGCACCTTCTTGCTTTCAGGTTACAGAACACGGGCTATCTCCTGCCTCCTACACAACAGTGTTTTAATAGCTGCATGCACAATTGATGACTGCATTTTTTTTGCCTCGACTTTCAAATTTTATATTAAAAATATTTTTTAATTATATATTTTCTTTATTTACATTTCAAATGTCATCCTCCTTTCCTCGTTTCCCCTTCGAAAACCCCCTATTACCCCCCTCCCCCTGCTCACTAACCCACCCACTCCTGCTTCCCTGTCCTGGCATTCCCTTACACTGTGGCATCTATCGAGCCTTCACAGGACAAAGGGTCTCTCCTCTCATTGATGACTGATAAGGGCACCCTCTACTACATATGCGTCTGGAGCCATGGGTCCCTTCATGTGTTCTCTTTGGTTGGTGGTTTAGTCCCTGGGAGCTCTGGGGTGTCTGGTTGGTTCATATTGTTGTTCCTCCTATGGGGCTGCAAACCCCTTCAGCTTCTTGGGTCCTTTCTCTAGTTCCTCCATTGGGGACTTTGTGCTCAGTTCATTGGTTGGCTGAGAGCATTCACCTCTGTATTTGTCAGGCTCTGACAGAGTCTCTCAGGAGACAGCCACATCAGGCTCTTGTCAGTAAGCACTTGTTGGCATCCACAATAGTGTCTGAGCTTGGTAACTGTATATGGGATGGATGGTTTTATTGTGGTCTAGGATGAGAACCAGAGCCCAGACTTGACTATGGCTATATAGTGAGTGTCCTAGGCTAGCCTGGCTACAGTGAGATTCAGCCTTAGGGCTAAAAACATTAGCAAAGTTATGCAGAGTCATGTATTTTAATATGGTTAAAAGTATCCTTTATACTTTTAATTAAATATATATTGAAATGCTTTAAAATACTAAGAAATATTAAACAGAGCTTACCATATTCTATTTATAACAAATATTAATATACTGGTACTATTACACATTTTACATAGTGATGGTCATGATGACAGCTAATTTTGTAAAACAAAGCTCAATTTGTCATTCTCATGTCATTATTGTCTGTAAATAAGTAGTATCAGCTACATAAGATTCTGTTTGGATATAATCCAATTTATTTAATGGTTATTTATTAACTTGTAATATTAAGATAATTCAGCAACTAGCAAATTTATAGCTTATACTAGGTTATTTATTCTGAAATGTGGAGTGGATTATCTACTGACCAAAAAAATAACATGAAAACTTCAGTTGGTTTGTGATAGAAAAATACTACATAAATTCTTTGCTCTATCATATGTCCAGTTCAGATTATATGAACACATTCTAAAGTACTCAGCTCAACTCTGACTCCAAAATCTGGGATCACAGGTATGCACCACCACATTCAGCCAAAAATGAAATGAGTGCTATTTTCCTGTTCTAAATTTTTTGCAAGTTATCACTTTTTAAGATCATGCATACTTGTTAACAAACATTATTCATATAACTGGTGATACATATGTGCGTGCACTTACACACACACACAAACACACACACACACACACACACACACACACACACACACTTAGAACCTCTTCCAAAGTTGACTCAAGACCATAACTATCAACTTAAACAAAGGCCTAAGGACTGACGATGGCACTGCCTTTAGAAACAAAACACATTCCAGACAAACAATGTACGAGAGTTAGCAGAGGGAGAGCAAATAAGTCAAAGAAGCCAAAGGTAAGGCTGTAGGGCAGCTGGGCTACACACACTTACCACAAATTCTTCATCCACTTTACTTAGTGTTAACTCAGCATCATCTTCTGGAACAGTTTCTTCTTCTAATTCTTCCACTGGGTATGATGGCCTGAAATAACAAGATTTATTGAATGCTTAAAATTTTTTAGTAAGACACAGAGTGTTTTGTGAGGAATGGTAAAGATGCTTTCATGTGGGACCGTTTCCTCTGTTAACCTCCAGTGAATCTATTGTTTCTTCCCTAGTGTTAAAAAAAAAGCAAAGACGTCTACCACTAAATGTAAAAAGCACATTTACAAAAATAAATTGATACTGAATATACTACTATCTAACATGTTCACTCATACATACACACAAAACACATAATATCATATGCATTACATTCCACCGAACAGCAGTTCTACGATTAAACTCTCAGCCTGTGATTAAAACACTAGGGTCATTTCTATTGTTTGCTATATAATACTGTAAAGATCATATTTGTAAATTTATTACTAGACAGATCTTTTAAAATAAATTTTGTCCATGTAGAATGTCTACATCAACACCTTTGTACATGTTATTTATTGTTTTACCAAACTGCCAAAATTGGCTTCCAAAATGCTATCCTGATTTACACTCTCAAGAATAGTGAGGAATAGCATCTCTGTTTCAATATTTTTACCAATGTGCATAAAATAATGTATGCTAATAAAACAAATGAAAAATATCAGTGTTTCTTTAAATTTCTTAAGCATAAAAGTGATTAAGTAACTTTATACATTTTAATTGATTATTCTATTTTAGTGAAACACAAATTTATACTCTTTTAACTTTTATAAATTAAGAAAATTAATGTTTACCTAATCTAATCTCTTCCCTAGTTTCACTACTTAGAATCATGAATAGTGAAGACTTATAATTCTTACTAGAGAGATTTAGCAACATTTTCCTATTCAGACCTTTGATTTAATATTATATATTTAAAGCATTCCCTTGAGCCACACCTCCCTACATCTCTCTGATCTTTTAGTATGTCTGTCTATACGTTTTTATTTTCAATTCACATTGCTCACATATGCAATTTATTTCTATAGAGGTAGCAAGCTTGATTTTTATTTCTAAAGTCCAATTAGTGGTTCTAACACTAAAGTGTGGACAACCATTTCCCTCTTAAGATCTAATTATTTCCACACTAAAAATACCCAGACATATTTGCATTTATTGTGACAAATAATTCTAAAAATATATATCTCAAACTGTTTAACAAAATATACAGATCAACATGTAATAGGAAAGAAAAAGTATTATGAACCAAATCAATCTTGTATGATAAATTTCCCAATTTTTACGAGTTAGAATTATATAATTATCTCAAAAACAAAATTCTTACAAAAATCATCTGACATAGTTAGTAATAAAAATAACCTATAAATAAGAAAGTTCTGTGTAATTTATATATTACACAGGTGATAGAATTTCTAACATTTATTATTTTCAAATAATTTCCTTTCTTCTCCATGTATTTAGAATACCTACAAATTACCCAAGTCAAATCCCATAGGCCAAGACAAAGATTATACTAGAAAGAAAGGAAGTACAAATTGAATAGTGTTGAAACAGTAATAGCTTGCAGTACAACAATGATACACTGAGCTATGGATTTAGTAACTAACAAACTAGGGCAGCACATCACGTAATTGATCTTTTCTTGAAATCTAACCAACACTGTTAAGGATTGCAGAGTTATTCTTTACAATGAACAGGTTGGAAATGTTTAGGTTGAAACAAAGGAAACTGCCATGTTTTACCTTGAAAGTAAATGAATGTCAGTTATTGAATATGCTTAAATCCAGTGACAGCTTAAATCAGGTAAGTTTTCATAATTTTTGAGATTATATCATTCCCCTCCTCTTTTTCCCCTCCAAACCCTCCCATATACCCACCTTCTTGTCGTCTTTCAAATTCAGTGCCTCCTTTTCTGTCATTGGTGTTACATACATATGTGTATAACTATTCTTAAATATATGTTTCTTGTATATACACATATACATACAAACACACACACACAAACACATTTTTAGAAGTTTTAGAAGTACTTACTAAAAGGAAGTAGATTTTTACATAAATGTAATTGTATATGTATAAATGTATTTGCATAGAATAATAAATATCTCTTTCTAGCTGCAGAAGTTTGTTCAAATCTAAACACCAATGCTAAGTCATATTTTATTTGTATCGTGTTCTATATTCGAATCTATGAATAAATAATATCTAATAATCAGTAAATAAAATCTAACCTATCAGCTTTCAAAAGATGAAATGTATGTATTTTTATCATACCCTATAAAACCAATAGTTTCTGATTTTATTTATTCATCAATATATACTGAATATATATGATGAACTAAGTACAATGCTAATTATCAAATACTACATATGATAAATTTGTAGCAACAAAGCTATTCCTGTAATAAATTATTTTAATATTATAAAAGTAAACAATGTGCTTTCAGAGCAAAGAAGAGCTATGGACACCATCCAAGAAGATGTCAAGTGGCTTCTTCAGTGTTCTTCTTGCCACTGAGCAAGGAAAAGAAAGTCCCACACTCAGTACTATATTAATTTCTTTCCACTTAATATGAGGCTTTCAGTTACCTCGACATGCACACACAATGGCTGTGGGTATAAATAAATACAAGCACAGAGAGAACCTAGAAAGTTTTTCCAAATTGGCAAGGATTACAATAATTACAAACAGGAGTCACTGGAATGGATGATGTCATTTCAGAATAGATTTGGACAGCATTCTGATTTTTGTCTAAACTTAATCTTTACTGCCACTGTCAGTTTAGATAAGTCAGCTCTTGTCAGTTTAATTAAACAGCTCTGCACTTCAGAAACAAGCAAAACAAACAACAAAACCCAGACTTAAGTCTGTAATATCAATATTGTCTGTGAGGTAATCGCTACCTTTTCCAAGTGAAGCCAATATATTTTAATGCTTCTTCAGCTAAGCAATCAAGAACATAGCACACATGTTCTCCATAACCAGACTTCAGTTTTGAAGGAGGAAAATCTGCAGTCCTTCCCTGAAAAGATAAAGACATTATTTGTTAGTTACATTCCAGAGGTCAAGATTGTCTCAACAAGGAGCTACTAAGGACATGTATAAATTTCCCACTTTTGAAGTGGCAAGATAAAGGTAATCTCTTAGGCATTCATTTCCCAAGTCTTTTCAGTCCACTGATACATTTACACAAATGTAAAAATACAGATATTTTATGTTTGAAGTACCAAATTAAAAACCACTTACACCCCCATCGCGCATGCTTCCCATACTCCTCAGGTCCGCACACCCTCAGCCCACCCTTGAGACCGCCTCAGGCACAGCTTGGTCAAGAACTAGGACTCACATAAGCAGCCAGACTGCTGGCTGTGGGGACTGGGCCATGTCGGCTCAACACTGCTGCTCTGTGGAACCCAGAGGCAGACTGGAGAGGTGATCTCCCTAACCCTGTTCAACCTAGAAACCAGCAAATCTTTCCTCTGTCCTTTCTTAATATCTTAACTTATTGTGTCTTTTTCAAAGAACGTACTGTAGCCTACATATAGGGCTAAAGACCTGACTTCCTATAATTTCAAATATAAATAAATAAACAAATAAATAAAGGCAGCAGAGAAACAAATCAGTACTGAGAAACAACCAGCAAAGCTCCTGGCACCGTAAAACGCCTTTTAAAAAAAGGATACAGTGATTCACTTACTAAAAATTAGCAACCAGTGTCAAAAATATCTTCTTGCCTTTCCCCAGGAAAAGTCAGAAACGAAAGTACAAGTGAGAAATCCTAACAAATCCAAAATCCTTTCAAAGTATGTTGTTTGCTTTATACTCTGAATCATCCCTTGAGGGGAAGAACTAACCAACTACCTACGAATTTACTTTTGAGGTTTATAAAATGTAAGAAAATTATTATTAATCTGTCCTAGAGAGAGTCTATAGTAATATTTTTAGAAGTGGAATTCATGTTACAAATAATATCAACCATTCTGGGAATGTTTTACTTTAAAATAAATTTAAAAAATCACTCCTATCAGTCAGTTGTCGGTCTGTTTGTCTACTCTTCCAAAAGAGTCATGGAAAAGGCTAGCACCTGTTACTGAATTGTTAGCACTGGCATCCACGGATTGAGATCTCACTTACCGAAGAGCGAAGCTCAGACAGTATATTAGATATGGTTGCATTGGGATCGTCGTATTCTTGAGGCTGCTCAAAGGCACGGCCGGTTTTGTTGATCAGCCACGCAGCGAGAGTGCAGAACATGTAGAACTGCTCGCCAGGGTTGGTAGGCAGAGCAAAGTAGTGTCTGTTTCAAAGCAAGGGAGGGTTGGATGTGTGAGATAAAGCAAGTCGACAGTGAATAAGTCACACAGACAAGTCCAAAGTTGCTAGTTTTTCCTCAAGCAGCCTTCATCAATTCTCTTGAACTATCTAGGGATTCTTGGCACTCACAAAGTTTTGACCTAGTATCAGCGGACAATCCCTACAGTACACAAAATATTTGATCAAAAGCCTCCTACAACCAGGGAATGGAAGGTGGTAATATTTGAGAATGACATGAAGCTTTGGCCAAAATCAATGAACTGGTCATCAGTGAGTTCTCCTCCAAGAGGCAATTGTGGATTATGAGAATCTTGGAATTTAAGAGACTAATAACTTAGCATGTTTTTACTGTTTGTAGCCTATCAGCTATGCCAAGCAGGTGTTTTCATCTTAGCTGCGAATTCAAATCAACTCCTTAAAGCGCGGCAAGAAGCGTCCCTCAGTCCCGCATAACCACAACTTATGGGCATGGAACCCAACACAGGTCCATTTCAGAGGTTCCCAACTTAGATGGTCCAGGGTTTCAGGAAGGACCAAGAACCTCTGTCAGGTCTCCCTGCATCACCACTGCTGAACTTTGCTAACTCCATTACTGTACTAGATATGTTCCCATGAGGGTATGATTTAAACAGAGCTAAGGAGGACATAAAAGATACAACTAGCATCATTCAAAAGGTTGAATCAGACACCTGCTTTATTTTCTTTACTATTACATATATATAATATGAATTTAAGAGACTAGTGACTTAATGTTTTTAAATGTGTGTGTATGTGTGTAAAACCAATTACATAAGAATCAGTTGTCTATACTTCTATTTTCTAAACTTTTTCCATCCAGAAAGTATAAATGTTCAGGCATAGGTTTACAAGGAATTTACCCACCAATAGCTGTTTATTCCTTATCATTTGTCACTCCTCAAGGCCAAAGGAAGGGGCATTGACAGATACTGTGGGCCTGTGATGGTGACTCTCAAGCAGGAAGATACATCAGAATCACCCACAGATGGTTTGCCTCCAGAACCTCTGAAAAGGCGGACCTGGACAAGAGCCTTAGGAACTTCTTCCTACATTCCCAGGTGATGCTGACTTAATGGTCTGATGGTCACACCTTGAACTACTGGCTAGAATATCTCCACACAAATCCATGGTACATACAAAGTATCTTGCTCATGCTTTGAGTTGCAGTACAGCAAGGTATTAGTAAGAGTCCATTAATGCTATGACTATTAATAGTAAGTCTATTTTCCTTTTGTTTGACAAATACATTTGAAAAACTTAACACTTTTATCAACACCAAAAATGCTGGCCTTCTATATTACTATGACCAATTTATCTTAAATAATAATCCCAATCTGAAAACTTCTATTGTGGATCAGGACCAAGATGATCTAAGTTTTCTCCTTTTACAGACTAACTAGGCATTGTGGACAGTTTTTATATCAGCCTAAGAATCCTTCCAGACCTGTCAGAAAGAGGGCAAGAGCTCAAAACTGCCAAGAGAAATTATATGAGCCTACCCACAGATGGTAAAAGAAAGTACGATAACTCTTTTTAATTTCTTCTTACAGAATAAAACAAACACAAGCTTTAAAGTGAAGGAAAAGCAATAAAACACAGTTATCACCAAGCTACCATGATTACATGAGGGAGTTTTGTCTAACTCTTGACAACTAAAGGTACTGCCTTCGGGATATTCCAAACTTCCCACCAGGGCAAACACGGAACTTTAGGTCCTATAATGAGGGCCCTTCCAACACTTAACTTCATTTGCCTTTCTCCACTTTCCAGTTTCTAAGAGTATTGTTGTTGCAAAAGCATTAAGTCGTTTGAACCAATAGTAATTAGCCCACAAGTTTACTTATTACATAAAAAGTTCTCCTCAGCAAGGTCCTAAGTATTCATAGTTGTGAGTTTACAAAGTCTAACAAAGGAAAACAAACTAGAAAGAGATCTAAATGATAAGGGCACTCATCTTTAGAGATTGGTTTTTCTACCCTTTCTACTTTGGGTATTTTATTACATTTAAAACAAGATTTGTGTTTAGCAGACGGTGTGTGTCTATTTTGAAGAATGGACAGGCTATCTTCCCCAGGCCTCCCAGCCATTACAAAATTTGTTTACTTTCTCCACAAAATGATCAAGTCTGAAAAACTCCACCTTCCTCAGTGCAGAAGTTCACTTCCTGAGCAAAGAGGACAGAGGAAGGGATGTGCGGACCCCCGCGCGGGGTCTTCGCCTCACCGAGGGGGAGCGTCCCCCTGGGGCCCACTGAGGACAGGGCACGCACCTGGACGGGGGCTTCAGATTGCTCTTTCGGAGTAGTTCCTCCTCGTAGCGGAGCAGCTTCAGCTTCTCCACTAAGTCTTCCATCACCACGAACATGTGGTAGGCCGCTCCAGGCCCGCGCTCCACCACCGCCTCTCCTGCGCCTTCCCCGCGAGCCCGAGACACCCCATCGTCCAAGCCAGACGGCGTGATCACCGCGGCCGCGGCAGCCATGGCTGCTCAGGCCCCCAGAGCCAGACTGGGCTCAGGCCAGGATCTCTGTGGCCTTTGCCGCCCGCACCTCGCAGAGCGCAAAGTCGCCACCGTTACCAGGCGACCGCAGGGCAGCCGGTCACCACGACAACCAGACCCCGCCTCTCTAAATTCTCGCCAATCAAAGCTGAATTCCACGTGACGTCACTCCATGCCGGTCTCTGGCCTAGGAGGTAGCTCCGCCCTATGGGCGTGGCATACCTTCCCCCGCCCATTCGGCGACTCCCAGGAGCCTTAAAGTCGCAGAGTCCCCAGCTATTTAGCTCTTCATGCTCAGTACAGCCAAGAGGACCACAGGATCTGGTATTCCTGCTCAGGGCTGCTGAATCAACCGACATCTCGTCATCTAGGTAGCAATTCAAAGGACTGAAACGAAGCGGAACAGAGTGTTGGAGACTATGCTTGCCCAGTGATTCTTGTTTTATTTTCTCAAAAGTTATCGTAGTTGTGGTGAAACTTGCTGTCCTTAAGTTCACAATACTTCAGAAATTCCACCTACAAAACTGCTAGTCTATTTCTTTTTTTTTAATCTTTAAGCATTTTATTTTTTCCTTCTTTGATATCATGAGACATAGCAATATTAGAAACAAATTTGCTAACCTATTACAAGACTTCAATGTAAATTACATTTATGACACAGAGTAACAAACTAAGATCCATGTTTACAGGTTGTTAAACTCAAGGCTTGTTGTTTGCTATTTGTTTTAGGCAGGGTTTATTGTTGCTAAGGATTTTATTTTATTTTATTTTTCTGCTTTTTTTTATTTTCTAAGTTTTTTTTATTTACATTCAAAATCATTTCCCCTTTCCCGTTTCCTCCCTCCCCGAAAGTCCCATAAGCCCCCTTCCCTCCATCTTTTTCCCATTCAACCCCCTCTCACTTCTCTGTCCTGGCATTCCCCTACATCCAGTCTTTCCAGGACCAGGGGTCTCTCCTTCCATCTTCTTGGAAATCTATTGATATGCAAATTGTGTCTAGGGTATTCCGAGATTCTGGGTTAATATCCCCTTATCAGTGACTGCATACCATGTGTGTTCTTTTGTGATTGGGTTACCTCACTAAGGATGATATTTTCAAGTTCTGACCATTTGCCTAGGAATTTCGTGAATTCATTTGTTTTTAATTGCAGAGTAGAATTCCATTGTGTAAATATACCACATCTTCTGAATCCATTCCTCCGTTGAGGGACATCTGGGTTCTTTCCAGCTTCTGGCTATTATAAATAAGGCTGCTATGAACATAGTGGAGCATGTGTCCTTATTGCATACAGGTAAAGCCTCTGGGTATATGCCCAGGAGTGGAATAGCCGGATCCTCTGGGAGTGTCATGCCCAGTTTTCTGAGGAACCGCCAGACTGCTTTCCAGAGTGATTGTGCCAGCTTGCAATCCCACCAGCAGTGGAGGAGTGTTCCTCTTTCTCCACATCCTCGCCAACAACTGCTGTCTCCTGTGTTTTTGATCTTAGCCATTCTGACTGGTGTGAGATGGAATCTCAGGGCTGTTTTGATTTGCATTTCCCTAATGACTAAGGATGATGAACATCTCTTTAGGTGCTTCTCAGCCATTAGATATTCTTCAGGTGAGAACTCTTTGTTTAGCTCTGTACCCCATTTTTAATAGGGTTATTTGGCTCTCTGGAGTTTAACTTCTTGAGTTCTTTGTATATATTGGATATTAGCCCTCTGTCGGATGTAAGGTTGGTAAAGATCATTTCCCAGTTAGTTGGTTGCCGCTTTGTCTTTTTGACAGTGTCTTTTGCCTTGCAAAACTTTGTAATTTAATGAGGTCCCATTTGTCAATTCTTGATCTTAGAGCATAAGCTATTGGAGTTCTATTCAGGAAATTCTCCCTTGTGCCCATATGTTCAAGGTTCTTCCCTAGTTTCCTTTCTATTAGTTTCACTGTGTCTGGTTTTATGTGGAGGTCCTTGGTCCACTTGGAATTGAGCTTAGTGCAAGGAGATAAGAATGGGTCAATTTGCATTCTTCTGCATGTTGACCTCCAGTTGAGCCAGCACCATTTGTTGAAAGGCTATCTTTTTTCCACTGGATGGTTTTAGCTCCTTTGTCAAAGATCAAGTGACCATAGGAATGTGGATTCATTTCTGGGTCTTCAATTCTGTTCCATTGATCTACATGCCTGTCACTGTACCAATACAATGCAGTTTTTGTATATTCTAAATAAGATTTAAAGTCTTACTCCAATATTAGGAAACTGGTTGCTTGGAAGAGGGCAGCTTAGGAAAAGATTTTTATTACACACACATGGGCCTCTTAATCTATTCCAAACCAATGCAGATGTAAATTCTTGAGTACTAATGAAGTCCGACAAAATATATTTGGAAAGGAAGTTCTGCATTGCAGTGCTTACATTAGATAAGAACATTTCTGCTATTAGGTCTGCAGGTATTGACCTAGAAAACACATGGAGACATAACTGACCACAGATGTGACTTATCCTTACAATTCTAAGAAAAGTACTTCATCAGGCAATCTTCCTAACAGTTAAAAGTAAGAAGTGAAGCGAAGAGTAGCTGCCCATCTACTTCTTATGATAACTTAGAAGCAAGAGGTCTAACATTTGTTGGATTAACCCTGTGCCCATCAAAGGATTGTCAGCATCTTATATCATACCCTAAAAAAATGTAGGAGAATCATATTTTTGACATAACTAAAATCTGAAACATTTGTAAAACCCTTGTGATAAAATGAAGTTTATCTTTCTAATCAGACTTGTTTCTAATGCTAGTAAAGGTATCCGAATGAAAAACAATTTTATTCATCAAATAAAAGACACACATAAAACTACTGATTTAATGTAGAAAATAAAATGAAGGGGGAAAGTCCAAGGATAAGTGGATTAATTGCATTTCTTTTGAATCTGTCTCTCTGTGTCTCTCTCTGTCTCTGTCTCTGTCTCTCTCTCTCTTTGTGTGTGTGTGTGTGTGTGTAATGAATGTGTGTGCATGTTCATATGTGAGTGGAGGTATGCACATGCAATGGTTCATATGTGGAGGTCAGAGGACAACCTTATGTATCAATCCTCAACTACTGCTTTGAGACAGATAGCTTTTCTGTAAACTTCTCAGCCCTGTGGGTCATAAGACCCCTTTTGGCTGTGTGTGTGGGGTCACATATCAGATATCCTTCATATCAAATATTTTCATTATGATTCATAACGGTAGCAAAATTACAGATATGAAGTAGCAATGAAAACAATTACATGGTTGAGGTCACTATAACATGAGGAACTGTATTAAAGGGTCATAACATTATGAGAATCACTGGTCTAGGGGATTCTCCCATCTCTGCCTTTTATATTTCTGTAGGGTTATATACCCACACTATAGTCCTTATCTTTATATAAGTTCTGGGGAACTGAACTTATGTCTACAGACCTGTAGCACAATGTTTACCCACTGAGATGTATCCATAAACTTAGAATTGCTTTTTAAATAACATTGGCTTATAAGTCATGAGCTAGTAGCTATTAGTAAAGACAAATGGAGAAATTGAGTTTGCTTCTAACCTCCTGTCAAATTAGTTTTTAATTTCTTTAGCTGTCCTATGACAGTGTCTATCCCCAGATATAACCATACCTAAGGACCACATATGGAAGTTGAGAGCGTTACAAGATGAAGATGAAACGTTTGAGAAATAAAATCAAGGCCACAAATATTCGTACGAACAAAAAGAATTTCATGACTTTAAAATGATTCTTGAAAGGCTCTGGGATAGTAGGGGTGGGCGTTCGCTCAGAGCATGCCGCCTACATAAGTTCTGACACTCTTGGAGGGCTATGTGGCACATTAGGAAATAGTCAAATATTGCTTTCTGGATGACTTTCTATAATGTATGTATTTTGACTTGGGGGAAAATAATGTTTTTTTCCAGAATCTAGCCATTCCTTTCCCTGATTTATCCTGGTTTGCAAGCAGGTAAAGGATTAGTTTTTTTATTGAAAATGTGAAGAAAGAAAGAAAGAAAGAAAAAAAGAGGGGAGGGAGGGAAGGACAGAAGGAAGGAAGGAAGGAAGGAAGGAAGGAAGGAAGGAAGACAGGAAGAAAGGAAGAAAGGAAGAAAGGAAGGAAGAACTAAAGTATAAACTATCCTCAATTCTGGCACATAGACAATAAAAAGAGAGAAAATCCAATTCTTTACCACATTATGGTTTTTCACAGGGAGAAAATAGGAAAGAACACAGAAATATCATTCAACTTTAATAAACCCAGATGTTTTCATGTTCCCTTATTTATCTGTAAGAGCTGCCAACAACCAATAGCCCTTTTCTTGATGGAAGTAGTTCCCTTCATGAGAATATCCACTCATATCCTCTTCAAGTTATCTCAGCCGCATGGAAGAGCCATACTGTATCTTTAATAGCTTTTTTTCTGCAAGACTAACCCTTTGACTAAGGCGTTAGATGGAGCTGAAAGAGATTGGAATGTGGCAGTAAGTGCACACTTCCCATAAAGACTTATCCTCACAGTCCTCTTGACCACACTTTGTAGTCAGGCTTCAGATCATTTCATTTCTTACACACCATCTATGAAATGATTGGAAGTAGTTTATAAGACTTTGAAAAAGCCTTTCTATGTCTGTATGCAAGCTAATCTCGGAAAACTCAACGGAATCCCAGCCAAAGCTAGGTTAAGCTAAATGGATTTCCGTGAAAGGTGCTTAGCAAAGCTGATAACAGAAGGGAGAAGTTGAAAGATGGAGGGAAGCTTTCTTGGTGAGCCTCCCAATATGGGGAATAAGTCCTGCAAGATTGGGCAAGCTTAAAAAACAAGCTCTTTCTTTGTTAAGCTGGCCTAGTGGAAGGGTTTTGGTCCTGAAGAAAGAACTCTCCTGGCTGTAGTAATGGTCTTAACAGAGGCATCCAGTTAGCTATAGTGGGAATTTGATCCATTCTCTCTGCTTGCACATGCTCTGTTTGACTTCTGCCTTCTTCCATGAGTTGGCAAAACCAGAGACCATCACAAGAAGCTGCCTGAACAGGTATGCCATCCTCCTGGACGTCCCAGACTCCACAGTCAATCTTTATAAGTTTCTTAATCTCAGCTGCTCTTATAGCAACAGGGACCAACTAAACTAAAATACTTTTTTTTTTCAGAGAGTGCTCAGTATCACTCATA
The DNA here is from genome assembly GCA_036184795.1 of Tokudaia tokunoshimensis. NCBI lineage: Eukaryota > Metazoa > Chordata > Mammalia > Rodentia > Muridae > Tokudaia > Tokudaia tokunoshimensis. Next base: position 35,743,262 of record BTHU01000015.1, on the reverse strand, counting down.
GGGAATGCTAAAATTACAGGGGAAAAAAACCCACTCACTAATTAAATAAAATGGCTTTACAATTGAAACCTATAAGGCTGGAAACTTTTATTTATTTTTTTCATTCCTCTTGGGTTATGTGACAAGGCCTAGGCTGGAGAACTAAATTAGACACGCATAGCTTAACAGAAGAGAAGCACACACATTTTACTTAACAGCATTCTGTGAACATGGAATCCTGCTTAGAAAGCATCAGTTAAGATCAAAAGCATATACACTCTCTGATTATTTTATTAGTACAAATGTGAATGACACATTTGTAGCAAAGTGGTAAAACAAAGGAAAATCACTTCAAGCTTCTAAGGGTGATAAATTATAGGATCAGGAAATGTGTGTTTAAAACTACTGAAAGATAAATGCTGTTTTAATATGTTTGTCCATGTGCATTCATTTCAACAGCAACTCCTAATGTCCAGTAATAAAAGCACGATTCTCCTTTCTGTATAGGGAAGACACTGACTCATGGGAAACTTCAGATCTGCTTTTAAGTAGCAACTGAGGTCAGAGAGAGTGCCTGTGTCTGCTATTTTGCAAGTACCACCCACTCAGACCAATCAATATTCGACATCAGTATCTGGGCAGAAAGCTTTAAATTCCTTCAGTCTGGTAAGTGCTACAAAAATTCTGGAAAGGAAAAAGGTCATATTCAAATGTGAACGTTAGAGTGATTCCCCTAAGCAGGGTGAGCACAAATAGCAAGTGCACTGTGTTCCTCAACTGGACCAGCAGATAACATGAGCGAAGGACTCCAAAGAATTTAGAAAGATGCTCCAGAGAGAGCTCAGTTTCTTACCTATCATGACAAACTAAAGGAAATTTATTGCAGGCAGAGAAAAACACAAAAAGTGTCAATTTCCAAAAAAAAAAAATGTGTAAGTCTGGAAATAAATCTATTATTTTTATGAGGAAAATGCTTAAACTTTACTGAAATCTAAATGCATAATACAGTTTTTATGACTGAGAAATTCAGTGGCCTTGCCAAGGTTATAAACTCCATGTTAGTCAAAGAACAGTAATTGGTGCATTATATATGAAAGTATACTTTAGAGAAATACAAGGAAGGAATTAATTGCTTAATAAAAGTGAAACTTTTTTTTATCACAGGAGTAAGTAGGAAATGGCCTGGAAATAGACAAGGCTTTCCATGGAAATTCAGTAGACTGACGAGGAGGGGAAGATGAACTCAGTCACATCATGGTAAGAAGCTATGGGCCATCCACATAGAAATAATTGCATTTTATTTCTAAATCCCTTAGTTTAAATTCCCCTTTTATTGAAGGCACCATTGTAAAGTATATTTGTTATATTTAGAAGAAGGCAGATAATTGTTAACTTTGGTGAAGGATTTTACCAAAATAAATAATTATAAAAATTGAAAAGGCAAGCTCATTATAATTTAGTGTCAAACATATGAAAATAGGAATAGGTAATAACCAAAGAAGAAAGCTGTTTGTTATCCATATAGAAAAAAAAAAAGATGTCCATGGATTAGTCTCTAAAGCTATGATCATTACAAATCCGTGTCAGGGAAACTTATGTGATCTAGATTTGAGTTTCTGGGACTTGATACCATTAACATTTTAGACTGATAGTTTCTTGTTTTGTGCACCTGTGTGGAAATTGGTCCATTCTGTGGACCTTTGAAATTATACCTGGCTACTACCCATTAGACTGCAATAACACCCACACTTGCTTTGATAACCAAAAATGTCTTTAGATATTGTCAAATGACCTTTAATGGTGTGTATTTTGTGGGGGTTGTGGAGGGGTCACTTCTGGTCGGGCGCCATTGTCCAAAATGCATTTTGACATTGTGAAAGGTTTGACATTGCAAATGACTTTTAAAGGGCTGTTAATCAAAGGCTAAATGAATGCCTTATATGCACAGAATATTGGTAATAGAAAATTCACCTTCTCAAAGACAGGGCATTTTTGTTATGCAAGAATTTGTTTTGCCATAAGCATTGATTTTTGTAACGATTTGAACATTATACATTGTGTGAATTCTCAGTGCTTGAGGATGACCTTTAAGCACCAAAGATAATCTGGGGCTTCTTACTATTAAAGAGACTTGATTTAGTAATATATTAAAGTTCAAATTTGAACAGTGTTATTCTGAAGTTTTTAGGATGTTATTTAAATCTTACCCAGTTTACAAATGGAGATTTGTTACCACCAAACCTAAGGTGTGATTATAACTTATATATGGATTTTAAACCATGCACAAATCTGCTGAACTTGTTTTAATGGTGTTTGGAAAACCGATTCAGATACTGATAACTCTTCTCAGTCTGAAAGTAAAAGAAGTGAGAACAAACAAGTTCTGTTAAATATTCTAACACACAAACATGGATGTAACGCTTTTTTTTTTAAAGTTACTTAGTTATAGCTATGGTTTGAATACGTACCCACAGAATCATGTTTCAAACTTGGTCCTTAGTGCAGCAGTGTTGGGTGGTAGAGTGACATGGGAAGTGTTTAGATGAAGTGTGGGCAGCCCTCCAGTCTCATGAATGAATTAATGTCTAGTAGAGAAGAGGGTTTACTCTGTCTCTTCAACTGTAATGAACTTGCTCTTCCAGCTTCCACTATAGGCTGATTCACCTGAGTGGACTTTCCAGCCCATAGAACTGAAAGATTTGTTTTAATTATCTAATCTCAGGATTCTGTTACAGCAGCATAAAAATGGATTAAGTTAATACATACCATAGACTTAAATCACAAGTTAGTTTTTCTAATATTTCCAAATACCATATATTAGATATTTTGATATTAAATATGCAAGGTAATTTTTTCAGCATAATCCTTACTCTTATGTATTTGATTTTTATTATTATTGTATTTAGTGCCACAACTTTCAATGAATAAAATACGCTCAATCTTGAAAATAAATTGTCATCTTAAACTGTGACTTAAGAGTTTCCCATCTAGGGGGTTGAGAGTCCTGGTTCGAACGTAGAAGAGATTCTTGTCCAGAGCACCAAGCCCTAATGTGCTCTATTTCCCTGAGTTAGGAAGGGAAATGATTTTATAACCCGTTCCCTTGGGCTTCCTTCCTTCTGCAGGCAGTTGTTTCCTACTAATGGGATTCTTCTAACCCCATTAAGATTACACTTAACTGTGTCAACTAATTTTAACTCTCAAGGTGGGTAAATATCACCCAGTTGCGTTATATTCTTCAATGCTTTGATGGGCTCAATGATTTAATTTTCTTATGGGAAAATGAACCATGCATGTGAAGCGCTGAGTATGTAACATCTGTACAGGTTATGGGAGTGATTATTTAAGGAATTCAAGTAGCGCTCTCTCTCTCTCTCTCTCTCTCTCTCTCTCTCTCTCTCTCTCTCTCTGTGTGTGTGTGTGTTACGAAGAGGGGCTTAAGGTAGATGACTTTTTTCCAGACTTTTCCTTGTATTGAAAATATATTTTTTTCTTATATAATTTGTGGTGGTTTGAAAAAGAATGGCCACCATAGGGCCCTAGTTAGAGCACATATGGCTTTGTTGGAGCAAATGTGTCACTGGGGGTGGTTTTTGGAGTTTCAGATGTTCAAACCAGCCTTCCCTCCTCTGCCTGCTGCCTGCAGATCTAGATGTAGAATTCTCAATTACTCTCCAGCACCATGTCTGCCTGCAGGCTGTCATGCTTCCTGCCATGATGACAATGGACTAAACTCTGAACTGTAAGCCAGACCTGATTAAACACTTTTCCTTATAAGAGTTAATATGATCATGTTTTCTCTTCATAGCGATATGACATTGACTAAGACATAATATAGTCATATTTCAGTTTCCCCTCCCTCTAACTCCTCCCAAATCCTCCTCTCCTCCCCTCTCCTCCTCTCCCCTCCCCTCCCTTCCCTGCCCTCTCCTCCCCTCCCCTCCCCTTCCATACAGATCCACTTCCTTTTCTGTCCATATTAGAAAACAAATAGATTTCTAAAGTATGATAATCAGATATAATAAGTTAAACAAAAACATTGGAATCTGACAAAACAAACAGTTGAATAGGAGCCTAAGAAAAGGCATAAGAATCAAGGACCCACATATTTGCACACTCAGGAAGGTAGATGTCTCTGCAGTGTGCATTTAAGTGCATGGCAATGATGTATGAAGGGGAATATAGGCAAAGGCAATTGATTCTAAAAATAATTTTGATAATTGGAGTAAATATGTTCTTAAACTGGGATAAGTGGCAACTACAATTGTGGGAAGGGTGACAGTTAGCAAATCTTAGGAGAAAGAATGTCTTATCTGGCATATATTCTAGGACGTAGGCAGCACTGCAAAGCTTCCTGTATGGGAGAAGAATGCTAACTTTTACAGCTTTGTCCTCCTGGATGCTTTGAGTTTCTCCAAGCACCTATGGATGAGAAAGATAGAGCTATGAACACATCACGCAATGCTCTTAATAGCTGGTTAATAGCAACAGACCCTGGTGAAAGAAGCCAGTAACAGTTTTTAAGACAGCAGTTGGCATTAAAAATTCAGGTTTGTGTTTCTTTATGCGCATATATATATATCTGCATGTGAGAATGTGTGCATCTGAGTGCAGATGCCTACAGTGTCCAGAAGAAGGCATCTGATCCCATGTGTCCTGGGAACTGAACTTGGGTCCTCTGCAAGAATAGAACGTATTCTTGACTACCGAGCCATCTGTCTAGTTCCAATGCTTGATAACATACACCTATTACTCAAAATGAAGAGGCAGGAGGAAGTCTTGAGAATTCAAGGTCTGCCTGGTCCATATATTGTATTCCAGGTCATCCAGAGGTACACAGTGAGAATCTGGCTCAAATCAGGAAGGAAGGAAAGAAGAAAGGAAGGGAGGGAGGGAGGGAGGGAGGGAGAATATATGCCCACCAAAGTCGATATTCTTATATGCATAAAGAAAAAGATAAGATGTAAACTGTCAGACAGAAACAGCACATCAAATACCTCTCCAAATATTCAAATATTCAGCCTGAATCCCCAATAAGGCTTCCAATCCACCACAGATGATAGTAACACTTTGATTTGATATATATTGGGTACTAACAAGGATTGATCTGATTTGTCAGAGTATTGAAGGTTAAATAGAAACCCATTTATTTTTCAAGAGCTGGATTTAAAAGATCCAATTACTTTATAGCCAGGGACAGTGGTTTGTCTCTGGGAAAAATTAATTTAAACTGAAGAGTAAATAATAAATGCCATAGTAGAAACCTCTCTTAATGAGGCTCCCTAGAGCCTAATAAAAATGTCTGCCAGATGCTACCTCATGTGGAATTACACACCTTCAGAGTCCAAGCTGGACCTCAGTGCTCAGTGTGCAGGCCTTTCTGATTGCCTGTTTTACAAATAGTTATTGACATTTTGTCTTGGGTTTTAGAGTCCATTTCCAAACTATCACATTATATAATAAAATGTTGAATTTAAATGTTTAATTTTGTTCCTTCATCTTTAGTGGATACTGCTTTACTCTAGACTTAAACAGTTTATGAATAGAAAAACATTCTCCTTTTTTGAAGATGTGGGTGTTAGAGCCCAAACTCATACATACATTGCCACTCAGTTGCTTTTTGATATTGGCAGAGAGTGCTCTTTGTGTGTGTGTGTGTGTGTGTGTGTGTGTGTGTGTGTGTGTGTTGTTGTTTTTCACAACAAACATTTGGATACAGATAACATGTTAGGCACTGGGGATGAACCATCGAAAGACTCATCTGTCTGGTCTCTGCGCCCAATAGTCATGTTTCACTGTGGAGATCTATCTCTGGAAATTGCATTTGTAGTAGCCATGTAGAGGAATAAGCCAAATGTGGGGAATATTTTGTCTTAGCTCTCCACAAATGAGGTGGCTGTTCTTCCCCATCTACTCCCATGTCTTGTGATATGAGACCCCATTAATAATCTCAATAGTCCTTCTTATTTCCAAAAGGTGAGAACAGTTAGAAGGAATCCACAGAGCGAAACTTCAGAGCCAAGTTCTTGGATCCATCACTATGTGCCCAGTGAGGCGGGAGGTGATGCCCTCCAGCCCCTGGCGCAGGCGTGCAGGGCCATGAGCTGACTTCTGTTTGTGTGCACCTGTAAACTTCAGTAAAGTCTGCAGCATATTCAGCCAGATAGTTCTGTAACCTAGAAATGACAGGAATCTCTGATCTAGCCACTGAAAATTCAAATGGAAGTGTGTTTAAGTAGATTCTAAAGAAAATTCTCCATAATAGCCTCAAATCAGAAGCATAAACATCTCTTCTTGAGCTACTCTTCATGACAACACTTGTCTTTTCTGCTCAGTTTTTCTTCAGCATGCTCTGTATGCCAAGAATACACTGAAAAAAAATTATAATGCAAACTACAGGGGCATACTCATGATCTCAGCCTAAGGTTTCCCTTCTCCATGACACCCGAGGTAGAAATACTTTGGGAAGAAGAGCTTTTTTTTTTGGGGGGGGGGAGAATTGCTTATAGTTAGTTGTATGTCGTTTGTGTGGCTATCTAATCCCCCAGGAAGACAGGAGAGCTTTCCCCCACATGGAGCAATGGCAGATAGCTTTTCCTTTACCCCAGAGTGGTGAAAAATAGCTAAGCATCTACTAGATTATCCCTTTTTTGAAATTAATGTGGAATGTTTACACTTACTTGGTCCATTTGCAGAGTTCAGATTTCTAGTTAACTTGCACAAAATTTTTTTTTGGCTGAGGTCTGTAAAACTAGTGTATTATTCTTTTCCTTTTCTTTTTCTTCTTTTTGGTGTGTGTGCGGGGCAGTGGTCATACTTTGTGAGTTTGAAATAAGATTGAATGTCTGGTAGAAAATCCACCTCTTCACTGCTCTGTCTTCTTGATATTCAACATTTATTCCTCCTGAAGAAGCCACATTTATGAGTATTAACACATATGTTGTAAAAATATACATTTAAAGAAATTGAACTTACTACCCAGAATGTATAACTTAAACTATCTGTCTCTCATTTGAAGTCAGTGAACAGATGCTGAAAATTTGCCTATTTCCTATTCCTAAACTGACAGTCCATTTTAAGACAGACACTCACTATTTCCTTTAAGGTAGCAATGTTGAGTATAAAAACCTCACACTTTACTTTTGGAAGGCAAAGGCTGACTGCCAGAGTCTTTACTCTGCTCAGATTCTGTGAGGAAGTATAACGATTCCTAAACATGGTTGAGGGAGGAGTGCTTTCCCAAGTCATATTAGAAACCCCCAGAGGAGTAGGCTGGTTCAAAGGAAACACAGACTCCCTTTGTCAAATAAAAAGAAAAAAGGTCTTTATTCTTACTTGAAATACAATGATGACTTCCTCATGCTTTTCCCTCCAGATCTGATTCTCTTTTAGGCTTTTGTCTACATTGTTCTCAAAGTTATCTTCCTGCAAATGCAAATATGGACTTTCAACTCTCATTTCATGGTCCTTCTATTCAGGACAGCAGCCAAATTTCTTAGCTTGTTATATAAGCCTCCCGGGACAAATTCAGGCTTTGTGAGGCCCGAAGCTCAAACAACTGAGGGTAGGAATCATAAGAAGAGATACAAAATTTTGAATTCTAATTCAGCTTCTGGGTTTTAGAAAAGGCCGTTTTTCTAAGGATGAGCCTCCCTAAGGCATTAATTCCACCAGTCTCTTAGTATGTCTTCTCTATTAAGGGAATCTCTTAATTATCTCAAATGAGATGAGGTTACGGGATCAATAAATAATGAGCAGAATGAAGGAATAATGTAGGCTAGAGTAACTGACAAGCTGAACTTCCTGATAGCCCAGTTATTGCTGACTAAAATCAAACCTCCTGATTGCTGAGTTCAGCCAGGGAATTTCTCCCTAATACGAAAGAAATGTACTGAATCTTTCTTACGTAACTGGAAGAAAGAGAGAGAAGAGCTATTGGGCCCATCATTTTCCAACTACATTGATTTCAAATAGGTTTGACCCTCGGCTTGCTTGAAAAAAATTAAGTTAATTATGTCTCTACAACATAAAGGTCACAACATGCAACTCTGGTAGCTACTAACTTTCTTCAGTAATCTTCCACTCTCTGGATGAAATATTCTAACAGTTTTCCTATTGTGATGAGCCACATTCTTGGGAAAACTTTAATGGTGGCTGATTAGATTTGATATCTCTTACAGTATTTTCTGGCTATTTAGTTAATACAACTACCAGTATGCTGACAGGGCCTCTGATTAAGTCCCTCATACCAAAGGGTCTAGTTTTTCCCCACTTGAGACTGGAAAGGATGTAATGACAGGAGTTGCTAGAACTATTTTGTCATCATCTTTCTCCCTCCATATAAACATCCATTCTTCATTCTCTGACTCCTGGCTCCCCATTTGTTTTTCTCTGTAGACTCTTTTTTAAAATGAGCAGTGAACTCCTTCTTTCTGTGGAGACTTTTTTCTAAAGTATTTATGCTAGCTTGGGTCCTCCAAGAAGCAGAGGCCAAAAATGGGATTAGACACATAAGAATTTTATTAGGCTGTATGCCTGAGATAGGAAATGGAAAAGGAGTTGGCAAAGACTAGGACAGCAGTCAGACCCTGGTACAACATGAATGCCAAGAGAAGAATAAAAAGAAGGAAATTGAAATTTGGAGAAAATAGACTCTATGGTGCCAGGCAGGTTAATGACCTCATTTAGAGTTGGAAACCTTACATGTCATCTTGTATGCCCACCAAATTAATATACCTATGTAATGTGTTGTCTCCAGAAGCAAAAGATATTTTCCAAATTGTCTTCTTTCTTTGTGTAGGAGATATAAGATATAGAAATTTCTATTTTTGCAGAACTTGGGGAGATGGCTCTGTGGAAAACTACTTGCCTTACTAGCATGAGAACAGGAGTTCCAGTCTCTAGTATGCACACAGAAGCAAGGCAGGTGGGCTTGGTAGCTTTTCTACCCAACAATCTCAGCAATTTGGTAATACCAGCAATGGGAGGCAGAGACAGGTCATCCTTGGAGCAAGGTGGCTTGCCAGAATAGCAGGACTCATGAGCTCCAAGTTCAGATACACACACAGAGAGAGAGAGAGAGAGAGAGAGAGAGAGAGAGAGAGAGAGAGAGAGAGAGAGAGAGAGAGAGAGAGAGAGAGACCCAGCCTTAGTAAACAAGGCAAAGAGCAACGCAGGCAAACATATCGCACTGACCTCTGTTCTCTACATTCACGTACATGCATCCACACACACACTTGAGTACATATACATGAAAAACTGTTGAGTGAAATAGTAAAAAAGTAGAACCAGCACATTCTCGAGCTTGTGTCTCTAACTCTCTGCCCCAGCGGCCTGGCCAGCCATACACTGGAACTTCTTGAAGATTCACATGGCCGGAGCTTCCAAAATATCTCCATCCAGCTTGCTAGGTCCCCACTGGTGGGTCACTACCATGCCAACCCCTGCTTCAAATCCCCCACAGCCTTTGGGTTGCACATCTGGCAAACCCTCCCTTTGCCACTGTACTCTTGAACCCGATGAGCCACCACATGAAGAAAAACACAACACAAACTTAGTTTAGAAACAATGGTAACTCAATCTCTGGCCACAACAACTAAAACCTAATCTTGTAAGCCTTATTAAAATCTGATTCCTCCGGTGGTGAATCCTTGTGGATCCACCATGATACTGGGAAACTCTAGCAGCTACATCTTACTCCTCTGCTGTCCTGGTTCCAGAAGGAACTCACTCTTTCCTGCTTCCTCTTTTTCTCTGTCCAACCTGGAAGTTCTGCCTACTTTCCCGGTGATTGGCTCCTTTATTTTTTAGGGGACTGGTTCACAAGAACAGCACCAGGCCTATCCACAACAAAATAAAAATAAATAAGCTGATCTTTTGGTTGGGGAGGGCGTTGTATCAGCATGTTCCTAGTCACTAGATCCTTAACACTTGATTGATGTGACTGGTACACAGTTTCATAGTTCAGTCTCTCTCCTTCCCTTGTGTGTGCATCTTAGCACCATCTCCAGTCTAGTGACAACTTCTTGCTCCTTTTCCATCAGCATTATGTCTTAGATGTGATAGATCAACTAGACCTTCTCTAGGATGGATGTCCTAGTGTTTAGAATTCTTTGTGCTCTTGGCTTGACTTGGCTTGGCTATTTAAAATAGACAAAGGAAACATTTTAAATGAAGATTGTTGTCCATCTGTGTGAATGTGAGCTCTTAACTGATTTTTTTCTTGGACTCTCTTGGTTGAGATTGGATAAGATGCATTCCCTAGATGTACAAGTGCCTATTGTGTGTCTGAGGTCACATCAATGTATTCTATCAACCATACCACCCCATAGCACAGGAGCTACAATCTATGACACTTCTTGGCTACATTTGTAATAGTTTACAATAACTTTCCAGATCAGTCTGGTTTGTGAAGAGCCTGGGGTAGCATATTAAATGATGACACAAACCACCATAGGAACCACCACATGTATCCCCCAACTATGTAGTGCAGATACACCTTTTATTAATTTATTTTGCCACATTCCTCCATGAGACAATGTATTATTTTTAGTTTAGAATTTTAGAGCTCTTTCTGAGGTTCTATTCATCTTCCCTCCTTGAGAGCTCTCCACCAACTCAGAACATGGTGACGGGATCATTCCACCTGCTAATTGTCTAAATTGGAATGAATACTTGTAGGGACACTGCAGTCTTTCCTCCTAGGCCTCATATCTTTGTTTAGTCAGTGGGTTACAGATGTAAAAATGTGTCATGGTCTGAGAATGGAGCAGGCCATTATGGCTTTGTTAGGCAATCACTCCCAGCACCCTCTCATCTGTTCTTGTCTTCTGGCTGTAATTTTAAACAGCAGGCTTGTTATCTGCCAGTCTGTTATGTAGACATCTATGCTGAATTAACCATTTCTACTGCTCCCTGTAGGTCAAAGCTTTGCCAGTGATTGTGATAATTGCAAGCACCTGGAACACACAGGATAAATGCTGTCATCAGACTTGTATTACTTGAAAACCTCATCATCTTCATGGATGTTAATCAGTCTTATATGGCTGCTTCTGGGCTTATAGTCTCTGGCCTATTGAAGGATCATTACAGAATTCTGTGTCCCTGCCCTATCACATTCTTGATAGTATTTATAAAGGGCATGCTCTTAGGGCCCTTCTGAGAAACATAATGTGATAGGTCTTCTTGCCTTTTGTCATACATCTGATCCACATATCAACTTCCCTTGGCCTTTTCATTCCTTTACCTATCTTCTGCTAGGACATCTTCGGTATTTCTATGTGGTTGCATATTGGTCAGGCTTCTAGGAACTATAGCAGCTGTAACTTTAGCCATTCTAAGGTCCTTGCTTGCGTATTAAATCACAAGTCTTAAGAATTACTCCCCTAGTCAGTGAGTCCTTACATAATGTGTTATATCTTTTGACTGCCTTGATCAAGCACTTTCAGGATTCAGTTCTGAGCATAACTCCCTGGCTTCTGCTTGTATAATGTTGGCTTGTATGCATGTAGACATTCCTTCTAATGAAGAGGGCCTTTGTTGCTTTACAATGCTTTGCCATTAGCATCCTGAATTTACACTTATAATGATTAACACTCTTTAGCTGATACTTTTCATTTACTTTTGTTTCTCTCTTCCATGTTCTGCTTCATCTGTTTCTGAGGTGTTTAAGAGGCATTCTGCCATCTGGGCTTCCTGCTAATTTACATATGATTATATACAATTTAGGACAATAAAATTAAAAGTTGATGTGGTTCATCGAGTACCATAAGAGTTAACGTTCCTTTTTTCTCTCATTTCTATTAAATACGGGTTGATGAAAAGTAAGAACCCCCAAAACAAATCACAGGGAGCTGTTTCAGGATTCTTTTCTTCCCTCTGAGATGGTTGATTAACATTTCAACTCTAGACTGACATATAATTCCAAAATAATAAAACCTAAATTTGCCTACTGAAATGGCCTTTTCAAAATGGGAACTGGGGAGCTGAGTTCCTATCCAAAAGCAATTAAATGGCCTTCAACAGGTAACTTGCAGTTTCAGGATAGCTTCCTTGGTGTATTCTAGAGCAATGCACTAACCCCTGAATGAGAAAGGGAGGGACAATAGCACTCTGTCCTAGAGGACACTAATTCTAGTTAGCATTGCAATTGTCATATATTCCTTTAGAAATCTTGCTCAAATATAAATGGGCATAAGATAATGACACAGATTAAAGTATTTAATTCCTGTCTTTTTGGGAGTTAAAATGTGGTGTACAGAAGAAACAAAGCAAGATGAACGAGACCAACCCAAAATACACCTTGTGGCTGTGCACCAAATCAGTCTTCGATTTGTTTAATCTTCATGTCATTTATACTTGAAGAGCTGGCTAATTTGCAATATTGTTTAGAGAACTCAGAGGTATCAGAGTGAAGCCAGTTTTTCCAAAGTAAAATTAGTTGGGAAGATAAGAAAATCCACCACTTAAAATAAATTGGCTCAGGGACTCCCTAAAACTCAGGACAGAGCTATATCATAAATTAAATCCTTCTTGGAAACTTAGCTTTGACTTATCAGTAAAGATAAAATCCTCATCTTAGTGGGAAAGCAAAAGATATGAGTTACTTTTAACTTTGATTTTCTGGCGACAATTGGCATTGTTTGGAAATTGAAGAAATGCACAGAATTTTAAAGAGAACAATGCATTGACGTTATAAAAAACAATTTTCATAGCAATCTGTGCTTTTATTATTGGTTTAATAAACTAGTATGTTTACCTTAAAGTATACAGATTCTAATGTTTGTACTCTGGCCTTTCTCTTTTGAGATCTTGTGGTCACTGGTGGGATCAGGAGTTATCTGCTTCATGCTTGTGGTCTTTTCATAGTGAGACTTGAATAAGATGAAGAGACCCACGTTCTGCATCTTCCCACCTCACTTCCAGCAGGCCTACTCAGAGAGAACACATCACAGGGATGGAACATAGATTCCCATTGCTTTAGCATAAATGCTACTGAATCAACAATTTAAAATCATAGTGCATAGTGCAATAACCCAGGAAGATGCTGATGGGCAGAAACATCTTGATTAGAGATGGTCTCTAAGCTCTGAAGAGAGAGGGAGCAGGACAGCTACATCTGACTTTGATGTCGTCTATGAGAAAAAAGAGAAGGTTCGGGAATTTGGGAAACCCTTGATTTATTTGACTCAAGATAGCACAGTCATGCCGTGTATACTTAGAAGTACATGACTTTACTGACTCATATACAGGACTGATTTAGTCAGCAGCATTTCTGGCAGCAGTGTTGGTGTACGTCTCAGTTACTATTTTGTGACTGTGAGCAAAACTACCTGACATAAGGTGAAGGGAGGAATGATTGGTTTGGCTTTGGCTTTAGAGAGATTTCCTTGTGGCAGAGAAGGTACATAGGTGGAGCAGGTCTGTCAGCGTGTGGAGACTGTGGCAGCCTGTCAAAGGTTGACAACTCGGGAGACAGTGTCTGGAATCAGTGTGCAGTAGTCATCTCCACTTCAGAGGTCTGCTTCTAGGAATGCACTTCCACTAGGGAGGCCCTACCTCCTAATGGTCCAACACGCCCCACAACAGTGCTACCAGCCAGGAAGCTAGTGTTCAAAACATGAGTGTATGGGGTACATCTCAGATCTTAACTGTAGAAGTATTAATTAGCTGAGAAGCCTTTTACGTACTTAAACTACCCTTTGGTGTTCCTTGGTGTTCCTCTTTATCATCTTTTTCTACCTTTAAAATTTCTTTTTCAAATTTATTTATTCGCTTTACATCCCTATGACTGCCCCCCTCTCCCAGTCACCCCCTCCTACAATCTCTTCCTTATACCCACTTTCCCTTTTCCTCTGAGAGGGTGCAGGTCCCCTCTGGGTATCCCCCAACCCTAGCACATCTAGTCTTGGCAGGGCTATAAGTACCCTGTTCCATTGAGGCCAGACAAGGCAGCCCAGCTTAAAGAATATATCCCACAGACAGGCAACAGCTTTTGGGATTGTCCTCATTGTTCAGAACCCACATGAAGAACAAGCTGTGTATTTACTACATGTGTGTGTGGAGTGGGGAGGGGTAGGTCCAGCCTCCGTATTTTGGTTCGTTGTTCAGTCTCTGAGAGCCACAAGGATTCAGGTGAGTTCTGTCTTCTTAAACATGTATGTTAAGTGTCTTGTTGCTATGCAGATGTCCTATCCCATCAATCCATAAGGATATTCTAACTTACAATGTTTGGACGGAGTCTGTTTAAATGTATGTTTAAAGTTTCTACAGTTGAGTTCCACATGTAGCTAGGTGGTATATCATCCTTCCAAGAATGCTACTGCCTCTATCTAGCATCTTGCTGTTATGGATAAGAAACCATAACTACCATCCTGTTCAGGAATACTGCTTGCTTGTTTAACTACCCAGTCCTGTGATACCTCAAGATGTACATTTTCTTCCCTTAGTAACCATTTTGCTCCATCAATTTTGAACTTCCCACCTTAACAGTAAAACAATTTTTCCTTATGAAGAAACAAAACCAAGTGGTTCTGCCTTCTTTCACTCAATGGCTTTTTAAAGCATCTTATTCTTCGAGCAATGGGATCTGTCTTGTCTTTAATGCTATTGTCTGCAAGTCTCATTTTAACTTCCTGAAGCAGTCCTTTATTGGCTTTAGTAATAGCTAGTTCCCCGAAACCACTTCTGCATCGTTTGTTTTGTCTGTCTCTGTGCTTCCCTTTCTTAACTTCCGAGGTGTAGTTGAACCTCCCACCAGTCCCAACTGTCTCTCACCATAGTGGAGTATCTGGCATCGGAATACAGTGTTTTGAAATAAACCTCCTTATTACCTCACACTTTACGATGCTCTTGACATTCCTTTTTGGTTGTAATAGATTTGGTTGTTTTTTTTCTTTTTCCCAGGGTTTCTATTCTCTCCCAAATGCAATAATTTGTGGACCAAGTAAATTTAATTCAGGGAGAAAACACTCTTTCTTTCTTCCTTTTTTTTTTTTTAAAGGAAGCTTCTTTTTTAAAAAAAAAAAATCCCACTTCATTCTTTTCAGAAGAATTCATCAGGCAAATCAAGAACTTAGTGTATATCTTTTCCCTTCAACACTCCCTCTGAATAAAACATTGCTACATCAAAGTCAATGCAAAGTTTTATGTAAATAGAATTTTTCTATTAGTTTGTACAATAGAAAAATAATTGGAACCAAATAGCATGTCCAGTGGTACATAGTTAATATTCCATTGAATATATGGTGCTTACTTAGACAGCATTGGAAAAGACGCTTTGGGATACTTAATGACAAGGAAAAACACTCATGCAATCACAAAGAAGGTTTCAAGATTATGTAAAGAGTACAATATCAGGCTTCTGGAAATATAACAAGGTGAATCCTGTTAACGACAGCACGACTATCAGATTATTATGGTATTTGTGCTTTTTCATTCATTTTCTAAATGTAACTTTATAGTATTTTAAATATAAGAAAACTGTAATTGATCATTTTTATTATAGATAGATATATGTCCATCTTTGGTTGCCTTCCTGGTTAGATTTCTCTTTTATTTTTATACCTGGTTCTAAAACCTATTCACGTCTCAACTATCAAAGGTAATGAAAAGGACAGATGAGACAATCGCTTCTTAGGTAATTCTTGAGGTTCTCTGCTAGCTAGCATTTGAATCTAATTGTATGTCAGACACAGCCCTCGGGGGTAAGAGTACTGGGTTCTTTATGTATCAAGTTTAGGCATGATCTCACACTAAACTTAAAAGATATTTAGAATTTTGTAAATGACAAAGACATTAGGTTCAGTTTGTCCAAAGGCACAAGTTGATATGCCATAGGTTGTGATCCAGCACCTCCTATGACAAACTCATAATCTTTCCACTCTAAGCCAAGCTAAAATAATATAGCCTCCAAAGAAATGATTACATTACATTCAACAAGTGTTTCCATTCCCTTGCTCTTTGATGAGGCATTTTTAAGTTGAATTTTACTTTTTATTTTGAGATCAGTATAGATACACACGCACTTGTAAAAAAAATAATGATTCAGTGTCTCTTTACCCACCAAACCCCACAGTAACTAATATTATACAAAACCTGTAGAAGATCATCACTAAGATACCCACAATGATATAGTCAAGATACAGAGCATATCCATCACCACAGGGATCCTTCAGATTGACCTCTTCTAGCCATGTCCACTTCCCTCTTAATCCCCTGAGACTACTGAGCTTTTCCAGTTGTATACTATTATAATGAAGAATGCTGCCTGAATAGAATTACACAGTATGAAACCTTTGGGGACTACATCTTAAAACTAAAATTTATTCCCTGGACACTCATGTATATTGTTGTATGTAGCAATTGTTGGTTCATTTCTATTGCTGAGTTGTATTCCCCCAAAGGATTATCTTCATTGCTTCCAGGTTTGGACTATGGTTATTGAAGCCTCTATAATATCATTGTATTGGTTTTGGTATAACTGTCAGTCTGAGACGAAATTTTAGGGGTAATTATTAAGTTGTAGGATAGTTGTATGTTTTGTTTTAATGAAACTAGCAACAATGTTGTTAGACATCTTTAACAGCAGTGTACAAATGACACAGTTTCTTATTTTCTTTCCCATAGAGTTGTCATGGGCTTTTATCATAGTTATTTGGTTGGTGTATGGTGATAGCTCATATGTCCAATAATGTCTAGCATCTTTTCATACAAATTTTCTTACATTATCTTTTATGAAATGTCTCTTTGTGTATTTTGCCCATTGTATTACTGTGTCCATTGCTTTTTGTTGATGAAATGTGATATTCCAGATGCAAGTCCTTCACCAGATAAGGGGCCTATAGAGAAATGCTTTTTCTTTGTCTCCCGATGTAGTCTTTCTTTGACTGAAGGTTTTACATTTTAACAAAGCTCCAATCACAATATTTTTTTTTCTTTTCTGGATCATAATTTCAGTGTTCAATCTAAGAAATGTTTATCTGTGATTCCAAAGATTTCTCTCACATTTACTAGAAGTGTTACAATTTTACATTTTATAAAATTATGCCTCCTTGTGATGGGGTTACATATTTGAGAAAAGTGTTATTAGGAAACTTCATCATTGTGAAAACACCAGAAAGTGTATTATATTAAGCCTGGCTAGCACAGCTTCTGATATTTGCCTGAACTGTCCAGTTTAGCTTACGGCTCTCGTGATATAAGTTGGCACAGTGTCCTACTGCACTGGACACTGCAGGCGGTGGTAAATATTTGTGGACACAGGGAAAGAAAAAGTAGAGAAAATATATGGTAGGGAGATCTTTAAAACTACTACATGTGCCAGGGCAGTTATGAAGAATAGAGTTTCCATGACCAGAAATCATCATGAGTGTGAGTGCCTGTGTGAATGGTGGGTGGGCATGAAAACCCAGGACATTACTGTGCAGTGTGTGGACTTTATGTGCACAGGATACTTGGGCTATACCAGTTTTATAAATGAATCTTCCTTCAGTAGTAAACTAACTCTGGCTTACTATATCTTTTGGCTTTATAAAAACTTATATTTCAACTGTCTGACACAAACACAGTGTGCAGGTATGCAAAAGTTGTTCTTCGTTATTTCCTAATCCACAGGCTTATCTTTCTCGTTCAATATTTTAATGGTTATTTTTTTTTTAAAGCTAACACCAAACTTGTTATCTTTAGGCTGACACTGGATCAGGGTCATGGATCACTGATGTCCTTTGCCCTGCCTCCATATCTCATCCTGGTGGAAAGTCTTCTGTAGGAATAACAGTCAAGGACATGTCCAAGTCGTCTCCTGTGATAAAAGCTCCTTCTAGAATGTCTGACTTGACTGAGACTGTTTGTTTGTTTGTTTATTATTGAATATATTCTTCATTTACATTTCAAATGTTATACCCTTTCCCGGTTTCCCCCCTCCCCGAAAACCCCCAACCTGTCCTCCCACCTCCTGCCTCCAAGAATATGCTCCTCCACCCAACCCACTCCCACGACCCCCACTCGATTTCCCCACACTGGGGCCTCTACTGAGCCTTCACAGGACCAAAGACCTCTCCTCCCACTGATGCCCGACAAGGCATTCCTCTGCCAATCTTTTGGCTGGAACCACATGTACCCCTTCGTTGATGGCTTAGTCCCTGGGAGTCCTGGAGCGTCTGGTTGGCTGACATTGTCATTCTTCCCTTGGGGCTGCAACCCACCCCCCAGTTCCTCCAGCTTGCCCTCCAACTCCTCTATAGTGAACCCCATGCTCAGACAAATAGTTGGCTGCTAGTATTCGGCTCTGTAACTGTAAGGGTCTGGCCGGGCCCATCCAAAAGACAACCATAAATGGCTCCTTTCGGTACACACTTCTTGTCATCCATAGTAGTTTCAGGGTTTAGTGACAGTTTATAGGATGAATCCCCAGGTAGGACAGTCTCTGAGTGGCCTTTCCTTCAGTGCCGAGACTGTTTTTATGTGAATGTTTTCAACAAACAGGAGTGGTCGACCCTGAAGATTAAAAGTATAAAAGAGTAAATACAAAATCTGATAACATAGTTGTGTATTATTATCGTTAGTAAATACTGTGCATGGGATGCCATAGCGTGCATTCTATGTTTACATGACTGACAGCACAGTAGGATTCTCTGAATCACTAAAGCGGGAGTGATATAATGTGATGGTATCAGTGGCCAAAAGGGATATTTCAGATATACTATAACATTATAGCATCTCATAATACACAACCTTATCACTGACTCAAATGCCTTTTTGCAGTGTGTGACTGTTTCTAAGTCATCATATCTTGGGCCATTTTAGTCTCAATGCTAGAATCAGTCATTTCTCAAAAGAACTGTAGTTATTTTTAAAGTGGTTTTGAAACAGAAACATGGCTTCTAGATAGTTGCTGTCTTTGCTCCTAGGTTCTCTCAGTCAGCATAACAAATATATCAGTGTTATACCTATCTCGGAACTAATATTTGCATATATAAGACTACACATACTTTCATATGTGAGCATATATAGCTGTGTTAATCTATATGAGTTCATTATAATACATCAAACTATGGTCTGTTCTGTTACCATACAGTTCATTTTAGCCTTCTGATTTTGTTTGCATGCATATTCTCAGTGAAGAGACCTGGTTCCTGTTCTTATATCTACTTATGGGAATAAACTTTATGAACAAGAGTGCCAGGTGCTAATTTGTTTGTTTGTTTGTTTGTGTGTTTGTGTGTTTTACATTAGCATCAGTCTGCTCATTTCCTGAGTTACTTCCCACTCTCTTCAGCGAGGTTGTTCTATACATTAGCAATACATTTTAGGCTCTCTACACAGTCTGCATTCTATACAGAGACTACTGGACCTTGTAAATATTTGTATTTGTGTATACATGTTTGTGCTATAAATTTCAGTGAGTTTTACAAATGTAATGATATGCACCTATAATCAAAATTATGCAGAAGTGGTGCCTAGAAAAAAAACTGTTCTCTATTTCACCCATGTAACCTACCTTTGCCTGGTAACCACAGCTCTTTTTATGAGCTCTATCATTTGGGTCTTATAACTTGCATCATAATTTTGCAGCTTTGCAGGGTGGCTTCTTCTAGTTTTTAGTGAGCATATACTATGCATCCATGTCTTTCTGCAGTGTGTGATAGTTCAGTTCTTCTTTTAATCCCTGATTAGAAGTGCACTGTCACACATCATGGTGGTTTACCTAACAACCTACTGAGGAATAACTTGGTTTCTTTCAGTTTTTTTTTTTTGTAACTGTGACTAAAGCTGCAATAGGCACCGACAAGTAGATTGTTGTGTAAACATAAATATGCAAATCATTCTGGTAAGCATCTACAAGCATGATTGCTCTGTTATATGGTCAGACTATATTTAGCTTTGTAAGAGGATGTCAAACTGCTTTCCATAATGACTGTACTTTTTTGCATTCCTATCACCAACAAGTGTTTGTTTTTTTCTATGTCTTCAGCAGTGGTTACTATTGTTAGGATTTTTTTGCCATTGTAATTGATGTGTAGCTCTTACAATTTAATTGTTAAAAAATCAACTGGAAGACAGCTGGTTCCGTAGGCAATTCAGGGGAATGGAAAATAAAAAGTTCCGTTCAGTTACTTATAGACAGGTGTTTGGCCTTATAGAATGATGATTACCCTCACTGCTAAGGAATGTCTTTAAGACTCATGCAAACCCATGTTTCCAGGGTTCCTGTGTCACAAATGTTTGTATATCAAAATGAAGTTTGTCTACAATGTGCCTGGGTGTGTGAGTTTTAAATAACAATACAATGCTTTATTACATTAAAGAAAAGACTTAAATATTAGAATTAATTCAACACGGCAATGTGTGTATATTCAGTTCCAATTTCATTAACGACAATGGAGTGGTCAGATATTAATACCTTTGTCTTGAACAAGAAAGTAAGAACAGCCAACCCTACTCCATGCCAGACAAGGACGTTGAAGCTATGGCACCTCAGTCTGCTATCACCACTGAATGGCTTAAACAAACATTAAACAAACATTCACTTCCCCTATTCCCAAAGGCTGGAAGTTTCAGGTGAAAATGATAGTCAGTACAGTTGGATGCTAAAGGATTCCTTTTAAGTTAAAGAATACAACTTCTTGTGGTGTGCTCATATTCTGTAAGAAGGTCAAAGGGTTCTTGTGCTCTCTTTTATGTGGTCATTAATACTGTTAATGAGGATTATACTTTCTTCTCTTAAATTATTTCCCAAAGGCTCACACCAGTGCATCACTTTGGGAATTAGGGTTTTGGCATACATTTATTAGAAAGAGTTCACAATCAGAGTAAATAGAATAAATGTGCTCATCTTGTGATCTTCTGCATGAGCAAACAAGTCTTTTTGCATGCTAAGGGAGGGCATTGCCTCAGCAGAAGTAGAAGTAACATGCCAAGCTAAATGCTTCTGAGATGGAATCAACGAGAATATAAGGTTCTTAAAAATGAGACCAGTGTGCATATGATGCATGATTTTTTTCTATTGCATTATACATGGTATAATGGGGACAAAGTTTCAGTTTTCCAGTTTTGAAATCCTATCCATGTTGAGGTATACGTTTAGTCCCATATACCAAGTCAGAGAAGACCACCGTCATCTGTAAGCCACTGGGACTACTGAGTGAATGAAAATAAGACACTTCAAATATTGTGTGTTAAATGAATGGAAATACTGTTGAAGTAATCGGCTGAAAAATAAACAACTCCAAAAGCTTTTATTGTTATTTTCACAGCATAAAGTTTTATCCTTGTACTAAACAAAAGCAATGTAAGATGGCTAAGGATATAAAATTTTAATTCACTTTTTGTAGTGAAATGCAGTAAGCTTTCCATATGTTCCTCTAATTTGATAATATTTGGCATCTAGTCGCTTAAAGGGAGTCCCAAGTCCATGATACATTTGCAATCTGCCTGGAGTTTTTGCAGTAATTGCACATCTGCACTTTTAACTAATATATACTGGGAAGTGCTATGCTACATTGAGTAGGTAGAAACCAGAAAGTAAGTCAATTATCCAATAGCTTAAAAATAATGTCTTTATCCCGCTTACGCTCCTCTCTGTGCAATATTCCCATAGCTTACATTGACTTTTTGTATGCATATATGTAAATTTTCAGTATTTTTTTTAAATAAAGTATTGATTTATTTTTGTAGTGGATTTGATACTCTAGGGGACACACACATTCATACACTCTTATGCACACAACTCCTCCCCTAGGGAAAAATAAACCCAAAACGTGTACAAGAGTATTTCCAGAGTTGGCATTTTCTTGTAGGTATTAGAATACCTGGAGTGCTTAGTCCCCTACTCACCAAATGCCTGAGTTTCCATGTGTTTACCACTAATCATCAGACAACAGGCAATGCTCCTAGGATACCAAGATGTTCCCTAATTTACAAAGCCTGACTTGCTGATGATCCCACTATTCAAACGTACGTTCCTGCCCTTTCCTGGGCTGTACTGTGAGGTTTGGCTTTTGAGTCCGTTAACACTGCACACGTAGGTTCTCTGTTAACTTTCTGGGGGCAGCAGGAGAGGTGACAAAAATTATAAAGGGTGATATGATGAAGGTCCTTGAGGAATATGCTAATTATTAGCAAAGACTGTCAGCTAAGTAAAAAATTAACCTAGATCTTGTATTTTTCTTGTATTATTGGGGTTTTGTTTTTGCTGTAAATTTATTTATAATGAGAAAACCAAGAAAAAGGAAACTGCCCTGTAAGCAAGTAGTATATGCCAAAGGCTATTTTGATGATTCTGCCTCTAATCTTCATAAAATGTCTCAGAGGATTTTATTGTCCTTGTGTAATAACCACTTAGTAGAAGCAGAGACTGTTAGAAAATAAAGTCTGTCTTAAAAGAACAAGGAGAAAAATTAGACATTGGAGAGCTTGTGGAATTGCTTGTGGTCAGGAATATTGGGGAATAGGTCAGCAGTGAGCACTATTGAGATGTTTTTGTATGCTTGTCCTTTTGAAAATGCAAGGCATTGGTGAGATGCTAGAGACAAGCATTCTGTCTCCTCACCTTGTTTAAGGTCCCCTGTCCAACTTGCAGGAATAGTCAACTGTCCGGTCTTGTTCCTTGCGTCTAGGAACAAACATTACCACCTGAGGCTCAGGATTCGTGACTCAGCCGGAGTTATCACTTGGCCTCCATTTAATAAAGAGATTTACACACGTGCAACAATTACATGGTTTAACTTGAAAGATGGAAGAAGGTCCCCTTAGCTCAGATTAATGATTTGGTGCAAGTGAAATAAAGTGCTTTCTGAGAGTTTGTGTACAGAAAATGTCTAAGTGTTTGTTTTATGCAACACCCTTGCATGGTCTGTGTTTAAATCAGCTGGTCTGGTGCTTTGACTCTGGGACCTCAAAGGTAGCACGTGGGAACACACTCCTAGCAGCTCAGCAAACTTGACTGTGGAATTTTAAGAGCTTTGCCATCTGTTAATACAATGATTGATAGTGTAAAATCAGCCAGGACAAGAATAGTTATACCACAGAAATCAGCAAATCCTGCAAACAAAACCCACACTCCCTCATCCAGATGCAATTGTTAAATATTTATCAGTAGACTAGGGTTTAAAGATTGACTCATTCCACTGCGGCTACTGGGATTTATTTACTTATATGCTTAAGGGATCTTGGATTTATTAGGACTTCTTTCAGTGATTTAAAATACTTGGCCAGATGACAATTATGATATTAAGGTGAGGGAAGAAAGCACATTGCTTCTTTCCAGGGAGATTTCAAGAGCAGAGGGCAGTGTCCATCACCTAGTGCCTCATGTTTGAAGTCTTTTTATTATTTTAGTGGATTCTCTCTCTCTACTGCTGTTGTCTTCTACTGACATTGATTTGATGTTAACGTTTTCTATGTATCTTTATAAAATATGTACTGCTCTACACATATCTGTTCACTTACAGAAATAGTTTACTCTATTTCATACCTTTATTACCAAAAAATAGTTTTAACTATTCTTACCTTGATTATTACTGGTGACCGATGGTCTCCTAGGAAGATTGGGCCGGTCAAGTGTCCCATCATCCATTCCTGTCAGCAAAAGGATTCCCATTTGTCACATTCTTACCAACCTTTAATAATTAATTTTGCTTTCCATTTCTAGGCTAATGGGTGTAAAGTGATATCTTTTCCTAATTTACATTTCTCTGGTTATTAATGAGCTCAGGGATCATTTGATATTCTTGCTAGCCTTTGGGTTCTCTTCCATAAATTGCCTGTCAGTATATTTTTGGTACAGTTTTATTTCCCTCTTGGAGTTCCTGTCTCTTTATTATACATTTTAGATATTAATCTCTTATCAATATCTCCTACTGCAAGTATCACAGAGAAAATAAATTAAAGGTCTTTGTTATCTAGCCGTGTATCTGAAGACAATAATTTCATAAATTCGACGAGCTCATTTCTTTCCTTTCTGTGATCCTCACCTGCCCCTTTTATCAGTCAAGATTGATTAGACTATGTTGCAGTAGCAAACATCTCCCAGATTTTTATGGCTTCGAACTGTCTGCACATTTGGGTGAGAAATGAGCATGTCAACTATGGATCAACATGGGGTTTCTGCCTGTCATGGTCACTCAGGGCCTGATGGATAAGCTATTAATGTAAGCCACTGCAGGGACAAAGGGAAGAGGGCATTGAAGGTACTGGGATAAAAATTAGAGGGTTGACCTGGAAGTGATAGGTTTTACCCACAACCTTCTGTCCAAGAAGTGTCATGATGCCTTAGCCAATTTCTAAAATGGCAGGGAAGCAAAATCCCACCATTTCATTTGAAAATGGTCACCAAAAAAACAAAGCACTAACATTAACCTCCATGGCACTAATACAGAGTATTATCTTTTTTCTTGCAAGTGAGAAATTGTTGCCATTTCTTGAGAAATTGTGTCTAAAAACCGATTCCAGCCAGTTTATCAAAGTCAAAGTACCTGCTTCTCTGAATGGTAAACATTATCTGGAGAGTTATGAGCAAAGATGACTAATTACCAACTGCTCACGTGGCCGGTACGCCTTGAAGAATCAGGAAAAAGTGGCTTTAGTAAGAAGCTGCTCAGGTGGGAAATGGTGGAACACGGTGTAGAGCAATTCACAATCCTATTATCAACAAGGGAATTCAAGGGGTCCTGAACTTGGAGGTGGTAGTTTCTAATCGGGACTCATCCTGGGGATGACACCTGCTCTGCTGCCCTCGGCATCACTATTGGGAAGTTTCTTCTTTCTTCTTTTTTCTTTGTCATGTCCCCCATTTTACAGTTGAAAGCTTTCTCAAACTTTAAGGACCAAGTGACTGGTAATGTTTCAAATACCCATCAATTCTTGATCTAGTCTTGCGGTTCCCTGGACCGTAACCACTACAGTAACTGGGTCCTCACTTGTTTGAGTCCAAGCAGCATTCTGTGCCGATAGACACATGCACAATTCATAAGTGCTTCAGTAAGTGCTGAGCTTGAACGAACATGGGTTTGGGTGTGGAAATCTAAGCCATCATGTCTTTTCACTAAAAACAACCTCTGTTTTGAAACAATTGACCACTGATTTGGTTATTCTGTATCAGTAAATTCTAAGAAGCCCCCACTTCTGCCTTTACTGTTTACCAACTGGAGACAAACAATTCCCAGACTCCCTGAGCTCTCCCTTTTTTTCTTACTTTGATAAATCAGACCATGCTCTCTAGAGTAGATTCCTTATGCATTAACAAATGCAGAAAATGGTAAACACTATTATTTTTAACCTCTTCCCCACTGATGTCATCTTATCAGACACCTACATTGTCTAAAATCCTCCATGATGTCACAAGTGACAATTTTAGGGAGGGTCTCACTACACTATAGCATGAACTGTTACTTTTCCATGATCCAAAATTTATTGTCTTGTCAGCTAGCTACTGGGCTGATGATAAACAATTTGGAATTTTAGTTAGCTCTCCTTTATTTTTGAATATGTATTTAGAGCATGATCCAGCCATTCTTTCCCCAGGATAGATGGCGAATGTAGCAGATAAGTATAAAGTCTCCCTGAACACTACAGTATTTTTCTCTGAATCTGAGTGAGTGTGTGTGTGTGTGTGTGTGTGTGTGAGAGAGAGAGAGAGAGAGAGAGAGAGTTGATTGTTAATTGGCTGGTTTTCTCTTAAAACCATGTATTTCTAGGTCAATGGTCAAAAGGAATCATATCAATCTATTAAGAGATGACTATTAAGATGGAAATTATTAGTATCTAAAACCAAAAATTGTAGTAAATTGAGAAACTTCTTGATATGATGTTCGTATCATTGTTTTTCATACTTTTATAAAGGATGGGTAACTTGATCATATCTGACTTTTGTCAAATATACTTGAATAATTAGAAGTTTTCAAGGAGTTACAATAGGCTTAGCTTTAAATTTTTTTTTTGAGAAATTCCTGAGTAACTCTGGACATTAATGCACTAGAGTACAGCCTATAAGAGAAACAGATGATGCTCTTCTACTCTAGAGATTACAGTAGGCAATGGATTCTTCCTTAAGGAAGGTGGGATCTAGAGCTAGTGTCACAACTAGAGTTTATTAAGCAGTTAGATCTAATGGAGCTCTCTTGGGAAAAGATGTCAGATAGAAATGGTAAAGAAGTCTGGGATAGCTAGAGAGGGCCTGTTTTATCCCTAATTAATACAGCAATGAGCTTGGCATCAAGAAGGCTCAAAATCTCTAATAATTCAGGTGGTTCACACTAATAATTAGGTAGTATAATAACCATTCCACAGAACTGAACCTGAGGGGGACTGATAGGCTCAAAGGTGGATAGCCTCCCAGGGACAAAATGTAAAATTCTTCAATTTTTGCAGACATATGGTTTCTTTGTTTGTTTCTCTATATATGTTTTCTAATTCTCAACTGTTTAAACATTCAAAGTCATGTAGTAGAACATACTTGGCCATGAGCTACCTGTCCCTGATATATTAGATTTTGTTCGTTGCTATGACACAGTACCCTACATAATTGATTCAGAAAGAGAAGAAGTTTGTTTTAGGCAATCTTTTCAGAAAATCTGGTTTAGGATTGAGTACCCCTGTTATTTCCAGCCATGTACAAACCATGTCAAGAGAATGTGACAGCGAAAAGGACATGGACAGGGAGCAAAGGAGAATAAGGTGAGGCCGGGGTCTCAGGGAGTTTAAGGACCTTTTACTGGGTCTTACCTCTTAAAGGTCTCACCACCTCAAAAGAGAGCCACTGTATGGATTAATCATTGACACACAGACCTTTGGGGTGGAGTCAAGATCCAAGCTATAGTTTAATACAGTCAGGTCTTCACAGGACAGTGGAAAATGAGAGACTACAAGGCAGGAAAGGGGCAGTGCTGGCAAAAACTCACTCTATATGATAGAATGCCTGCTAGGAGACCTATCCATAGACTTTACCAGCCATGCAGAGACAGGCGGAAAACACAGGGTTTTTTTCCTCTTTCGCCCCACAGCCAAGTGACATCATTTCTGAGAAACTCAAGAATGAGGAGAAGCCCTTCAAATTGGATCTTTAAACAGGAATGCAATTAGGAGATTTTGAAGTTGGCTGGAAATAATTACTGAATTGGATGACTTTTTTCTGCATCCGGGCAGTCGTGGGGATCCAGCATTAAGATGAGACTGGCTATAGAAAAAGGGTTCCCATTATGTTATTTGCAACTTGGCTTTCAAATCCGCACCTGGCGTACAGAGATGCTTGGACAGCAGCCAGTGGAATTAGAGGCACTGAGCATACATCTCTCTGCCGGTGTCACCTCCGGCTGTCAAGTTTGCATACTGCTCATTTAATAAGTCTCTTCTCCATGTATATATCGGAACATATGAGGAGAGAGAAAGTTGCTTCACAGTTCCCAGATTTTTTTTTTCTCAATCTCCACGTACAACACAGATAAGATTGTAATTTTGAAATATTTGAGTAATTATTAAAGTTTGGATCTCGGATGTCCTTCAAAGTCTTCTAATGTTAAAGATTTGATTGTGAACCTGTGAGGTTGCTAGAATGGTGGGATATACATAGCCAATAACCAATAGCCTCTAAACCAACAAACTGGGCCATTACTGAGGGTTCTCAAGACAGTAGAGCCCCTGACATCACTCAGAGAACACAGCAGGCATGAGGCTGCTCCCTCCTCAAATCAGGCTTGGGTCTACTCAACTCTATAAAGACAATGCCATGTCATGATAAAGATAGGTAGGCTTCAGTTTCCCTTCCAGAGAACTGGCTTCTCAGAAGCCAAGCAGTCTACCAATCTAGTTGACACATCTGGAAGGCCCATGTCCCCACTGCAACACTTCCTCTCATGTCCTTTTGTTCTCCCTTCCCCTGAATATAAGCTAGGCGAACTAGCTATTTCATTAAATGAGCTGTCATTCAAAACAGTCAGTTGGGTTTTCATACCCTTCGTGACCAAGCCAGCTCAGTCAGTCAACAGGGTCTCAAACGAGGGAGTGGGGATTGAAAAAGAAAAACAGTTAGAGAAAACTGTAACCTGACTCCAGCGTGGACCGAGGCTGAAGCTGCTTTATTTCTCTCCAGCCTGCTTTGATATCATTCAAGGTATATTGAGGAAAAAAAACATGGTCAGTTCTTAGATCAAAGGCAAAGTAATCAAGTGAAGGAGTAAACAAGGAGATCACACAGGAAAGTCATCAAGCAGAGTAGTAAGCCAAGGGATCACACAAGGTAATCATTAAGTAAAGTAGGAAGCAAAGAGATCACATAAGGTAGTAATTCAGCAAAGTAGTAAGCAAAGCCCCATGGTCACTGTTTCTAATATTCTTATCTGAGCCTACTTCCTTGTCCAAGCCCAATGACAAATGACAAATTCCTAGAAGCAGTACCAAAAGCTCTCAACATCTCTGTACTCACCACTACCTGAGACCCTGCTCTCCACATCCTCTGCATCCTGAGGTCACAGGTGCACAGCGACTGATCTGATGGGGGCACAGGACCCAGACAATTCTTACTTCTGTTGCAAGGTTTCCTGTGATTTTTTTTATTTTTATTTTTATTTATTTATTTATTTGCCTGCTACTTTTTCACTTTCTTGCATACACTGTTCTAGCAGAGGTATACAGGGTATGAAGCAGGCTGGTGCATGTGGTTTAAAATAGGTTGTATCTCATGCAATTCTTAGGGCCAAGAATGGATTTCTGAATGTAGAATACAGCTGTCATAAGAGCAGTGTGCATACCAGTATCACTCACAGTGTGTGTGTGTTGGGGGGGATGGGGAGTGTTCCCTTTAGTTCCAAGGTGGCCCAGGATCTAATTCTGTTTGGATTTTTTAGTACTATCTCATTTCTACTTATAGAGTACTTGTGTCTTATCTCTTAATCCAATGACCAGCAAGATATTAGGTTCAATTATGGGTCAGCAGAAAGACTTGTGTCTACTTTTCAGAGGGAGTTCCTATTTCAGTATAATCACTTTCCATGGGATACCTAGGAATCCAAGAGTAGCGACATCGACCATTCTGCCTTGGTGCCCTATCTGTCTAGTTATCTCACATTTATACCAAAGCGAGCATGAAGATTAGACTCTAGAAATTGAAGTTAATGCAACTAATTGCTTGATGGCATTAGCTGACCTGAAGATTTCCTAGAGAATGCCACTGTGAGGTCTATAATGATTCAGAGTCACTAAGAATCTTGCACTTTCTCAGAGGATTGGGAGTAAATAAGGAGAATGAAGTTTCTGAATATAGGATGGCCTGCTATAAGGAGACTCACCTTGTCCTTGTTAGAACAAGTCTGGAAATTCTTAAGAGTTCTCTGGGGAACTATTCTCCGTCAGCCCTTAACAAGCCTGTCAGTACCACTCAGCAGGCTTGTGCTCTGATTTCCCTAATTGTCATCCTAAAATCCTAAACCTTTAGGTGATGTAGATACTAACTGCTTTATGAGAGAAAGCCTTTGTGTCCTTCTGAATATGCTTCCCTTAATGAAAAGCAACATCTTTCAAGAGGTCAACATTGTTGTTCAAGGGGCAGGGTTTGAGGATCTTAATAGTCTTTGGTTCAGAATGTCTTCAGAGCCATAGCCCTCAAGGACATCCATTTCTGTCACTTCTCCCAAAACAGGACCTTAGGGTTTCATACTGGTTACAACTTTGAAACTGCCCTGTAGTCTTATCTCCTCTGTAGTTAGAGCGTTGATACCATTTTGTAGTAACTAGTCAACTCTGCTTTCCTTGTTTGCCTAGATGTAATTCATTTTTAAGTATTCAAGTTGTCCCACTGCAGTAAAGGATTGGCATTGTCTCATTTAACACAAAGGATGGATAACTCAACCTTCTGATCACTGGAAGCTTGGACCCAAACCTCTTACTACCTGCTCCCTGTGATTACTCTAGAGAGCTATGGTGTTAGGTTGTATCTTCAAGGATGAAGTCTTGAAGACAGAGATGGAAATAGCTTCTGTCGTATTGTTGGTGATACCTGTGATGCATATGGGGGAAAGTGAGCAGTACACTGTATTTCTGTACAGTGTTGTCTTAAGTCATTGGCTTGGGATTGTTCAAGAAGGGCTGTCTTCCCTCAAATACCAACAGATCACAAAGACAGGGAGCAAATTTTGTTAACAGACCACACTGATTTTTTTTTCTTAAAGAGAGACCTGAACAACAAACATTTGAATGTTTATGTTGCCCATCTATGGGCATTGTTTAACATTGGGGTCTCTCTATACCTAGAACTGCTTACCACCCAATTGAATGGTATTTATTTAACATCATATAGCAAAATTCTTCTTCTTTTACAAACTATTTTTTTAAACTATTTTTTAAAAAAATAGTTTTGCTTTGGCGTTTTGCCTGCATTTATATCTGTGTGAGGGTGTTGGATCCTCTGGAACTGGAGTTACACAGTTGTGAGCTGCTATGTGGTTGATGGGAATTGACCCGGGTCCTCTGGAAGAGCAGTCAGTGCTCCTAACTGCTGAGCCCCACTTCTCCAGCCCCTAGCAAAGTTCTTCTTAATGATGCAAAAAAAGAGATAAAAACTGGTCAGGCCCAGGGTCCCCAAAGTGTCAGTTTTTAGAGTATCCTTTGTGGAGACCAGTAGTGCCAGAGGAGAGTTCTGGTTCCTGGTTCTTTGTTATCTCTTCCTTTTGCCTGGCAGCAAAGTCTGAGTAGGTAACTTAGACTAAGAAGAGTCCCCTGGCCTCAATGGCTGGACCAACTGGACTAACCAGCAGATCCTCTTCTGTCTTAGTCTATGTTTATACCACTGTGATAAGACACCATGACTGACCTGGGGCCATTGACACTGCATCAAGTCCCAGCATCCCAATTCCGAGTTAAAGAACACTCAAGAGCAGAGAAAGGCTCTGCTCTTAAAGATGCCCCAGCTTTCTCACAGTACCCACTTCCTCTTTTTTTAGAATGTCTCTAGATATAGATTACTCTCTTTCTCCCTCTAACCATAACACACCTTCATCTTCCATCTTCCGTATTACATCAGCACGTGTTTCTGTTACCCACTATCCTCTCTCTCTCTCTCTCTCTCTCTCTCTCTCTCTCTCTCTCTCTCTCTCTCTCTCTCTCTCTCTCTCTCTCTCTCTTCCTTCAGTTCTTATGCTCTTTTGGAACCTGAGTTGGATATATGTGGGGTTTACATTCTATTAGCCATATCATCTCTTTTATAAGTGTGTATCAGTTTTCCTGGGCACAGATTGGAAGTCTCTTCAAAATGTACTTCAAGAATACACAGAATGAAAATAAAAGTATTCAGCCTTTTCAAGTTCTTACTCTGAATTTGACACACTGGATTCTTATTTTACGCACATTCCATGTGATTGTGTGTTAAATCTGTTGGTTCTAGTTCTATCTGTACAATAGATTACCAGCTTGCTTTTCAGAATCTCTGTTCCCTTTTATTCCCACTGATAATTTTAATACCTCATATCTTGATGCGCATTTGTATGTTCAACTTCACTGGAAATTTATTTGTAGGATTTTTAGAGTTTAAGCCAACTGTCAGTTATTCTGAGAGAACTGATGTTTGTTTTATCAATATCAAGAGGTAAAACTTTTCCAGGACAATTTCAAATTAAAGTCTGTACTTGGCATTTTCTTTGACAACATGGATGATTTGAATTTTTCCATCAAACCAAGGGAATAATTTGTAGTTATGTGTTCTCAGGAAAGAATGAATTTCCATTTTGCTTTATTTATAGCTATGTGCTGCTACCTGTACAGCTTTGAGACTGAACTCAACAGATACACATTCAAAAAAATCTGGGATCAGGAGAACTGTGCACTTTGATGGAGCTGCACCTGCCTGGGAGAAATGTCCTGGCTTTATTAAATGCAGCTGAAGGAGGAGGCATGCTAACTAATCTTGGGAGGGCATCTCTGTAGGGAAGCAGTTTCAGCTACATTCATTTGCGGTGGAAGAAGCTGCTGTCAATACTTCCTGTATATGCTGTTGACATTTGTACCACGGGAAACCCTTGGATACTCCTATTGGGACTAGGCACTGGTGTACTTGGCATGACCATGCTCAGAGGCACACTTGTGTACATTGTATATTTGCTTCCTACAACTAAGTTTGAGGATGTATGCTTTCTTGATTTTTATCTTTTCTTTCTTGGCACTTTTTCTCTTTATATCTTAAAGGTATCAATATTTTAGTCAAGGCTTTCCTGTTGGATTCTCCAACTATACCAGGTATAGGACTTAGTTAGCTCCTTTATTCATATTAAAGCACACAAAAGAAACCCAGAAATCTTCATAGGTCAGCAGAGACTGGTAAATCAACTGTAGTGTCATTCGTATTGTCCTGAATTCTTTATTTTAAATCATTTGGAAATTTTCATATTCCCTAATTTTGTTCCAGCCTATTGATAGTTCATGAGTGATTTTTATGTTTCTATTCGCTTTCTTATGTTTAATTGAAACAAAGTGAAACAAAGGGCACTTAATCTACCATATTAGTACAAATATAAATATTGGTAACTATAATAATGCCAAAAATTTTCAAGTGTTTCCTACTAAAAATTAAGATTGTGTATTTTGAGAAATAGGTACTTTAATAGAACTAATTAAAACTCTATCTTACCCCAATTGGGAGAAGCCCTCTGCGGACGAAAAATACCTTGAACAAAAATACAACCCAACAACCAATGACAAAACTTGCTATCCAGCCTGTATAAGGGTGTATGATCTTTCTCATTGTCTTTCTGGGAGCTGACTTACTGCTTGTTCTTGTTACATCTCATCCCTTTCTGGTTCACTCGTATCGCATTCTCCTACTGCCTCCGTGTTTCTTTTATTTTTCTCTCCCCTGCTACCTAGAGTACTAATTTTAGGCTGCGCGGAAGGCTCTTACAGCAGGATTTAGTCCACTGGAAAGTGGGCACATGCATTTCTAAGGCTCATGTTTATCTTACTCCAGTGAAAGATGCTGAAGAGCGAAACACTTTCCACACATTCCCATCAGAAGACCTTTGCCAAGGGCTCCTTCCCCCACAGCTGCCGTGGCTGTGTCTGCTGACTCTGAGGTGTTTCCCTCAAACACTAGCTTCAACCCCAGCCATCACAAGTCCAACAAACACAACCCGTGATGCTCACGTGAACCATTTTTGCTCTCTCTTTTCTAAAATTCCTTTCACGTTTCTCTTGTTCAACCCATGCTACTCAATGACTGCCAGTGAGCCAGGGTCCTAGGGGACACTGGCGATAAAATAGGATCCTTTTCCTGGAAGGGGTCTGCTAAATAAATTAAAGCGAAGTCAGTGGCTTCCGTGTGATTGAGAAATTGTTTACATACCCCGGTAACCAAAGAAACAGACTCCCAACTGGAGGTGAGATGGATCTCTAGAGAGGAATAGGGAAGCAATAATCTCAAAGGTCATCGGACCCATCTGCAGGCGGCAGTGTGGCATGAGAATAAGGTAGAAGGGTAAGGTGTAAAGGTTGCTTGCTTAGCCTTACAACTTGGCAAAGAGGAAGGCTCGAAGGTGCCTGCCAAAGGTCAACCAAACCTGGCTGGCACCCCTGGCACATGTACGGCAGGTGCAGGCTCAGAGGCACTTCTAAGTGTCTGAGAGTAACACATGCCTCATTAGAATACTAATACTAATATAAATGCTAATTAAAATATTCTTGGGTGGAGCCCTAAGCTATTAATGGGACATATAAAGTATAGAGTTGTAACAAAACATGAATTAAAAAGACAATGCTACGCAAATGAGACAATAGTTTGGACTTTTGGGACATAGACTTACAACCCTGTTCACAAAGGAATAAACACTTGAGATATTAAACTTTCTCTCCCCTGGGGCCTACCTGCTCTCTTGAAGGAGCAGCCTTTCTAAGTCTGTTCTCTTACATCACTTACCACTGTCTGATTTGTTACTGAATTCTTTATGCCAGACACAAGATGCTGGAATTTCCTATAAGCACTCACCACATGCCAAGATCAGCCGTTTTCAGTGAATGTCAGTAAGATTGCATTTCTAAACACTAAAATTTCCTCTTCAACATGCAGGAATAGAGACCATTCGTGTCTGAGCTCTATACAAACCACAACATTCTTGTAGAATCTTATCTTTCAACTTTCAAAGTAGGGAAAGAGACTATGGTAAATTTCCATAAATAAGGAATGGTCACATGCATTTTTTTGTCATTTATGAAAAAAATTAGATATTAAAACTTGATGGCTAGTATGGTAATCAGATATCCACCCAGTCCTCCTCCGATGTTTGACAGACTCGTCCCCTGAGATTTTCTTGTACTTTTTAGAATCCAGAAACTGAATCAGCTTTCTAAGCTCAGGGTTATGATCATGCGCCTTGCCTTGCGGTTCCCTAGTTCAGAGACTCTGAACTATTTAAAACCATTTAATAACAAATGATTATTTAATATTTTTTCAAAGCATATCACATGTACTCTACCGTTATAGAGGTCTAATTAAAGCAAGTGTTCTTCACAAAATGAAGAGAGGAAAATAGGTTCCATGTGACTCAGACAATCTTCACATCCTCTGGAAACCAAGGAAATATACTCCCCACTTCAGGAGGCTTGGGCTCTAGAGATAAATAGGGAAATAAGAATGTTGAAGGGCACCTGACACATCTGTCCATGGCAGTGTGGCAAGAGACCAGGGTAGAGGGTACATTCTTTTGGAACATTAGCTTCTATTTGCTTATGTGTAGTTCTTGCTCAGTAGTTTTACC
Organism: Tokudaia tokunoshimensis; assembly: GCA_036184795.1. Classification (NCBI taxonomy): domain Eukaryota; kingdom Metazoa; phylum Chordata; class Mammalia; order Rodentia; family Muridae; genus Tokudaia; species Tokudaia tokunoshimensis. Next base: position 35,708,556 of record BTHU01000015.1, on the reverse strand, counting down.
TAGAGACATATGGCTTTATAGCTCTACAACACATTGGCTATGCATTCCTATTCAATTATAAAGGAGAGTCTAGTTTATGACTTCAAAATGGGGTCCTGAGTTGCCCCATAGTGGCTAGAATGCTCATCCTGGACTGTGGGCAATTCTCTCTACTCCTCCTATTCTGCTTGTCTCCATGATCCCCAGCTATTCCTTGCTGTGGAACAGGAAATAAGAACAAAAATTGCTGATAACATGGGATGTTATTGCAGTGGCCTGTGGCACCTTTGATGTTCAACCTGAGAGCTTCAATTTCTCCCTCCCGGCAGCTACAAGGATGTGCCCACTCTCAAGGCTGGTGTCACAGGAGGCTGAATGGAGATTCTGACCTTTTATACTGCACCCCAGGTACTAACAGGAGCCCTATGCCCTCCAGAGCTCCCCAGGGCATTGATGGAGACTGCACTGGGGATCTAGATGTCTGCCTGTAGTATGCAGCAGTCAAATGCCTTCGTGTTCTTCCCCTGCTAGAGCCATGTCAGAAAAAGGAAGTTGCAGTACAATGTAAAAATAATGCCAGAGTCTCTTAAATTAACTGGTTTTGCTCTGCAAAACTCTCTGTTAAAAGAATATAAACAGAAACTATAGAATGAGACAAAATATTTGCAAACTCTCGTAGCTGCCAAAGGACAAAATCTGGAATATATAAAGATCCTTCAATTCTCAACAGTATGAAGACAGTCCAATTAGGAAATGGGCAAAAGACATGCAGAGACATTTCACCCAAAAGCATATACAGATGGTGAATACGCACATGAAAAGATGTTCAACATTATTAGACATTAGGGAAATGCAAATTACATCCACAACAAGATACCACTACTCACTTAACAGAATGACTAAAATAAAAAATAACGACAATATCAAACCCTGGTGAGAACTTTTAAAAGTTGGATTGCTCCAATTATTGGTGGATTTTGCATATTGTTGCTGAGAGTGTAAATAGTAGAGAGTTCCGGGAAAACAGTTTGGCCTGTTCTTTAAAACACTAAATATCAAAGCAATTGTACACCTGGGCAATTTTCCCAGAGAGAAATAAAAAAATTATATTCACTCAGAAACCTGCACACAGATATTTATGGCATCCAGACTCATATTTCGAAACTCTGAAGTTAATCCAATGTCCTTCAGAGGGTAGACAATTAAAGAGAAGTGTATCATGGAACACCACCCAGCCGTAAGAAGAACACAACCATTGATGTATAGACACAACAACCTGGATGAGTCTCCTGACAGTTTTACTGAGTTAAATAAAAAGCCTTTCTCAAACATAATGTATTGGGATACTATTTAAAAGATGGCGTGGGAATGATAAAATTATAATCACGAGGAACGGATGAATGATTGCCAAGTTTAAATGGGTTGAGGGGAAGAAGGAAGTGAAGCTACCCAAGGTCAACTTGAGTGTCTCTATGGTGATGGAGAGGCCTGTGTTTTTGCTGTATTACCATCAGTAATCTAGTTTTTCTGGGATAAACCAGGTCCTCCCCCACCCAAATCCATGTATCTCAGAATGGGAGCATATAGATCTTTAATGAGATATTTATTTATTTATCTTTAATGAGATATTTATTTATTTATTTTTAATGAGATATTTAAACTAAAAAAAATGGTCTTTGGAGGGGGCATAGTCTAATATGACTGGATTCCTTGGAAGAAGAGGGATTTTGACTGACAGGCACAGAGCAATGCTGTGAGGTACAGGATAAGACAGTCACCTGCAAGCCCAAGAAGAATGTCTCAGAAGAAATAACCTCTCTGACATCTTGTGTTTGAACGTCTAGGATTTAGAACTGTGAGACATTTTGTTCCTGTCAGTCAGCCCGAGGTGCATTGCTATAGCCAAGGAAAGGAATAGACTGTTAGGATACTCTGTTACACTTTGGAGAAACGTTTCTTGCCTGAGAAACTGGATCAAGAGTACATGGGATACTGCCTATACGATTTTTAAACTGTTACATTTTAGTTCATCTTAAAAAAAAAAAAGGTGAGGTGAGAAGGCCTGATTGACAGCAGCTCCACAGCTGCTAGAACCCAGCCATCCAGAGGAAAATGAGGCAAAGAAGACAAACTTCCCTTCCTCCCAGTGCAGTATGTGCGAACATCACAGAAACTCTTGACAACACAGGAAACACAGGCTTTCAGCAACAACCAGTCCAAGCAGCATGAATGAGTATTGAAGAGCCACAGGGGCTGGTTAGCCTGGAAACTACATGTTAGAAAACTTGAATCCATCCCTACAGGTTGCTGCCCACTTTCCAGTGCATCGCTGCCTCTAACGCCGTGGTGGCTCATCCATGTGCCCAAATCTTGGCAATATCAATGCCCTCACTTGCTCAGTATATCCACTGGTGGGGTTCAGGCTCTGCCTCTGCCCAGGCATTTCTTTTTGCTCTCAGAGGACCTCAGCATCCTGGATACTACCTTGGTGTTGCCTTCAGCAATTCAGCGGCTCATCACTTGGCAATCCATCACTGTCTGTTCTCTGGTGGTCTCACAATCGCCAGTGGAGTGCTCCTGCAGTTATCTCTGATGACCCAAGGCTGCGGGGACAGGCAGGCAGCAAGCTCTCCTCTAGGCCTGGGATTCCTTTCTTCCTTCTCTTATGTCCAAAGCGTATTTTTACAGTGGGAGTCTGATTGTCACTGTCAGAGCTGTGCTGGCATGTCTGACTTTTAAATGAGGTCTTCTACAGTGTCAGCAGATGGCCAGGCTCAGAGTGACCTGCAGGGAGTGCTCTCAGGAATCTGCAGAGCCTTGTAGCTGCAGACTCCAGCAAGTACTGCTTTCTTAAGGACCTTTTGATCCTGTTTCAGATTCCGCTCCAAAGAGGATACCAATTTACCCTTTAAATCCACTGGAAACTTCTATGCTGATAGGTAACACCCAAGCTGACAAAACTTTCTGCCAACCTGGGGACTGACTCCAGCTGTAAATACTGGATCTGTACCCCATGGCTTGCTATGTCAGGTTCCCTGTGGGACACTGGGTACCTGGTACCACTGAAATGTCTGGGAATGGATTTTTCCTGTGGCTTCAGGCAGCTGGAGGAGAGAGTTTACCGCAGAAGTCCTGGGGTTCGGGGCGGGGGGGGGGGGGCGCGGGGAAGCAAGCAGGATGTGTGTCTGGAAAGATGCGGGATGAATTTCAGTCCGCTCAGCCTTCTGGATGAATGGACCACTGGTTGCAAGTGAACTGAACACTTGCTTGTTTATTGGGCAACCGGAAAGATGAAGATGGAGAACCAAGGGCTGCCGCAGATCAGGGCTACTGAGGAAGCACAGGGGCTGAGGGGCGCCAGGTCATGCTTCAGGCTGACGGCTGGGAGGAAGCCAGTACCACCTCTCCACCTGATAAAATCCCCACTCCTCTGCAGGCCTCCAGGTGTGGGAGTTAGAGCCTTGGCCAATGACTTGATGGGTCTCCGCACTGCCGAGACAACAGCTTGGCGAGAGACTCAGGGAATCTTCGAAATAAATGTTTAAAGTGTTTATAGGGTTCAGATGCAAGTCGGCCAAGAAAGCAGGTGCTCAGAATCGACCAAAGACTTTTGACTCGCTCCTGTGTCAAAGAATTGTTAATTCTTCAGACTCAGGAGGCTAAAGTCCTGGCTCTGATAGGTCCAATTGTAGAATTCCACGGAGCTTTCTGATTTTCCTTATTGCGGGTCAGAACTTCCTGGTTGCTGCTGTCCATGGAGTAATAACCCAGTTTTTCAGACCCAGAAGTTAGTGTAGGGAGTGAGTGGCATGTGCTGCCATTCTTATCTGTAAGGAAACTCTTAACAGTCTTAGGCAGTTGGCTCCATATCGTGTTTTGAGAATTTTCTTTTTTCTAAAAGTCACACTGAACAATTTTGAGTGACATCATTTCGTAGTAATTAGGGGAATATTGCTTTTAAAGTAGGTATTTTGGTGCTGCATAGCCCCTAAATGCAAGTTGACCACATGAAGTCTTCACTTGAGAAAATAGTAATTTCTTTCCTTCCTACTTAATTCTTTTTTATTGAAATAGATTTATATCACTATCCCCCTCCCTCTCCTTCCTCCAGTCCCTCTCAGATACCTCCTTCCAACCCTTTCTCTATGTTCTCTTTACTCTCAAGTTGGTAGCCTTCTTCTTCATTATCATTACACACAAATGTATGTTTATATGAAAGTATGTATGGATGTGTATATATAAATATATATAGAACATTTTAATCCACTTTTGTTATGTTCATGAAAATGGTTTAGAGACTGGTCTCTTTGCACTGGGCAACAGATAAATAGGCTCATCCCTTCCCCAGGAGAAGGTAATTCCTTTACCAGCCATCATCAGTTACCTGTAGTTCTTAGGTCAGCCTTGGGAACCCACAAAATTTCTAACATCTATGTTAACATGTCCATCAATACGGCTATTGTTCTGGTCCTGTTTATGCCATCCTTGGGGGGGAGGGGAAGACCATTTCACAGCAGACTTACTGGTATTCTGGATCTTATAGGATGTCCACCCTCTCTTCCACAGTGTTCTGCCATCCTTAGATGCAGGAGTTAGGATGTAGATGTATTCGCCTGGACTCTCCATGATCAGTTGGTCTCTGCATCTTATCCAGATGTGATTTTCTGTGATAGTCTGCATTTGCTGTAAGGAGAGGCTTCTCTGAGGAGGGGTGGTAGCTATATTTACTTGTGGGTATAAAGATAAAATTTAGAATATATTTAGGAATCATGCTGGTCTAGCAAAATGGCAGCAGTAGATTCTTTTCTAAGGTCCAAGACCTCCCCAGTCCCAGGAAACTGGCTCGGGTTGCCAGTACCGTGGATGGTTTTCCTCCTGTTGAGTGGGCCTTTAGTCCAATTAGGAGCTGCTGGTTGACACAGACATGCAAGTATCATTGATTGCACCTTTATGGATACCTTGTCACGCTGGCAAATGCCATGGCTCATAGATGCTGCAGCCAGATAGGAATGCTTAATTGCTTCCTCCCTTGCAGCCTCTATGGTATTTTCTGGAAACATGGAAGCTAGGCTACAAAGAAGAGGCTTTCAGGTCAGGTCCAACTGATATTATACAAGTCCTATGTCCTATCCTAGATATCTAGTGTCTTCATCGGTAGGGCCTAACTCTCAGCCCCTGAAAGGCAACCAAAAGCTTCAGCTATAATATTTGGTTTTGGGAGTCACTTGGACTTGCCTGAGCAATCATTTGAAAGGACATTTCTCACACCTGGTACTGAGTTTTTTGTTCCTCTGTGATTATTGTAGGAAGCACTGTCAGCCCAAGTGGCTTAACTTCAATATGATATATAACATATAATATATATATACACATGCACAAATTTTATATATATATATAAATATAAAATGACATAATATATAATGATTTATATCATATATGTTTCTTAACTATATATAATTATGCATATCTTATATATTTTAACTATATACAAGATTTAAGATATATGTTTAAATATGTGTATTTGTGTGTGTGTGTGTATAAACCAAAACTAACTACTAATTCCACCACTCCCTGAAATATGTCCAAAACATTTAAAATCCCTCTCCACAGAGATGTCCATTGCCCCTATTCATAAGATCCAGGAAATGGAAATAGCCTAAATGTCCATTAATAGATGAATGTATAATAAAATGTCATATATATATTTATATACATACATACATACACATGTATGAAAGAAAATAGTAATTTTTAAATATATAAAACTCTCCTGCTCCTGTTTGGTCATTATGTAGGAAGAAGAGATTTTCATAAGGAAGTTTCAGAGGTAATTCTGACATTGTGAATATTTTGCTGACTTGAGAAATTAACCTCCTCATAAAATCCAATCCCACTTTGCTATTTTGACACTTCTTTTGTGTGAAAGTATTCATTAACGTTTCACATAATTGCCCTGTTTCTAGAGCAAGTATATAATTTCCCCCAGAATGAAGACTTCATAATGCATATCCAATAAAGTCCACCCTGTCTGCCACTACTTGACATCTTAGACTTAATTTGAGTTTGAAAGAGATTTTTTTTCTCACTGTTGATCCTGCTGGATCCTGTTGATTCCCATTGTTCTTCTGTAACCATTTAAAACTGCCAGCAGCCAAGGCCATTGTTCACTTTTTGTCACTGTCTCATATGGATGCCTGAATCTTTTCCGAATATATATTGCTAGTGACTAGTGACGATTCAGTATTTTAATCACATTGATGAGAGTACTATCACAACTTTGCCTTTGCTGCATGTTCGTGAAAACAGCAATTAAATTTTAATAATAATGCTGGAGACTACAGAAAGCCATGGTAAGTATGAGCACTTCCATTGTAATACAACATGAAATCAGTTGGGGAGTAGACTTGCAGAAATAAAAGTATTTCATTTTCTTAGTAAATTGCATGGTGATTCAAAGGCTGTGTGTGTAAGTAAATGTGTGTGTGTGTGTGTGTGTGTGTGTGTGCTTGTATGTGTGTTTGCATTAATGAGTTAGTATGTAAGGAGGTCAACGTCCAACCTTAGATGATAATATCTAGGTGCTGGCTACCAATTTCAGAAATGGAATCTTTTATTGTCCTTATACCTACTATTTTGGCCAAATTAGATGACCAAGAAGCTCCAGGAATCTGTCTGTCTGTCTCCACTTCTTCAGCCTTGGTACCACAAGCATATGGGCTGCTGCACCCATCCAAGAATTTCTACATAGATTCTGGAAAACCAACTCAGACCCTTATGCTTGTGTGGCAAATGGTTTATATATTGAACCAGCTCTCCAGCTCAAGGTCAATTTCTCTCTCTTTTTTTTTAAAGGCTTATTTATTTATGTATTTGGGTACTTTGCAAGAATGTATATCTGCACACCAGAGGATATCAGACAGGTGTGGGCTGCCATGTGGGTGCTGGGAATTGAACTCAGGACCTTTTGGAAGAGCAGTGAGTGCTCTTAAGCACTGAGCCATCTCTCCAGCCCCTCAAGGTCAATTTCTAAAACATGGAAATTGTAGTTTATTAATCCCCTTATGAATTGTTTTTGCACAATTACCATGGAGAAAGTCATCATAGACTCCTTACTTCTGCTTATTGTTAGCGCCCCAGCTGGCCTCTGTGGGCCCCTGGATACCCTTCATTCTACCAATGCATTCTTCTCACTGTTTTCTTGAAGGGATTTATTCTCACACCAGTCAAACCTTGCAAGTCAGTGTTTGGCTCGTTTTTCTTTGCACAATCCAAGTAGTCAGTCATAAATAATGTCAAAGGCTATTCATTGTCTTGTCACCACCAAAATGAGCCCTGAATTCAATTTCAAAGATGAAATCTGGGATGGTCTATACATTTTGGCTACTTTTCCTAAAATTACTGTCTTAAGTATCATTGCTTTTTTTTTTGGGGGGGGGGTTTTTGAGACAGGGTTTCTCTGTGTAGCCCTGGCTGTCCTGGAACTCACTTTGTAGACCAGGCTGGCCTCGAACTCAGAAATCCTCCTGCCTCTGCCTCCCAAGTGCTGGGATTAAAGGCGTGCGCCACCACCGCCCGTATCATTGCTTTACTATGGTAAATGCCATCAACAATCATTGGTTTCCTATGGGGTAGTTGGTTGGTCATGAACTTCTGCACCACATAAGTGTGTTGTTTATGATGGCTAGGGAGAAAAGGAGGTAGAAACAATATCTCTTTTAAAGCAAGTACAGATGGATCCAGTGGTGCAGGCCTGTGACTCCATCAATTTCACAGGCTTAGGCAAGAGGATCACAGGTTCAGGAACTGCCTGGGCTCCTGAGTAAATTAAATCATCCCTGGAAACGTAATGAAACCCTGTATCAAAGTTAAAAAAAAAAAGGGCTGGAGATGGGCTTCAGTGTAAAGTCGGAGATCCCGAGGTCAGTTCCTAGTACTGCCCAACAATCATGCAGACAACCAAAATTCTAAAATATATTTTTCCTAAATAATTAAAAGTAATTCTGAGGGTTTTTTTTTGCCATACCCCTTTTTTTTCCAAATAAAATCATTTGCTACTATTATGCTCTGGTAAAGTGCAATCAATCTACAATCAAACGGCAAACTCTAAACTCCAATTACCTGTTCTTACCAAGTTGTTTTCTATCAAGTTATTGATCATGTGGTCAGTTCTAGTGCCAATTGCATGAGCTAGTTGCTGATGGGAGGTCTCTCTTTTATGCTTGCTTTGAAAGAACAGACTTACTAGATATTCTACATAGATTGGATATATATTCTTTTTTAGAAAAATCACAGAATAAATATAGACTGGTATATTAGAGTAACAGACACTTTGATATAGCTGAGATCCAGGAGTCCTGTTTATTTCCTCACAATTTCACATATAAACGTTCACTCTTGTGAATAAGCACAGCAGTGTTTGTCTGCCTTCATATTTCTGTTAAACGTGTGTATCCTAAGTGACCCTTAGGAGCTCTTATCTCAGAAGTAGTGTGACCAACTAACCTGATAGCCAGCATGATGAATAGAATAATTCCTTTTGTGCTATTATACTTAAATTTATCCTTTCTAACTCAATGATAGCAGTTAGTTTTTCTCATCCCTATGTTATACAGCGTGCTGATAGCAATATGATAGTTCACCTCAGATGCTTCGTTTATTTTTCTCAATATCTTTTTTGTACAAGAAACAAACAACCATGAGCCCACCAGTAAAACTTTGAGGGGCAAGTCTCAATAAATACACATGTGTATATATAATTACAGCTGGTAAATGTTGATGTTATTTCTATTATAAGCCTCAGATCTGAAAAGATATTTTTCTGTTTTCTCTGTTTGATGAGGTTGCTTAAAATAAGCCATGCGCATCTAAAATAAGAAGCCATAAGAATAAAAGTCTGACTTCTTATTAGAAAACTCAGGATAAAAAGGAGCCTGCCAGGAAGTCTTATAGACTGAAATGTCATGGGGTAAAGATAGCTACTCCAACTCTCTTGAGTTGTCTACAGACAGGCTCTGCATTTATACACATATTCTTCTTCCTAGGCAATGCTTTCCTTAAAGGTAACCACAGTTTTCTATAGTTAGGCACCTAATATATGCAAAGCATCCAGGACATAAAGAGATTAAATGCTTCATATTTAAATATTAAATATTGTAGCCTTCTCTGAGATTGAAATGGGTATAATAGGCATTGACCTTAAGGTCTGGTGATTGTTAGGGTAATAAGAAAAATGGACCGGGAAATTGAAACAATAAGTTTGTACCCCATTTTCAATGAGGTACTCCAAGAAACATGGCCAGGATAAATCTTTCATACAAGTACGGTCTTTGGGGATGTGAATCCATGGAATAGAGGGAGAGATCCTGAAAATTTTCAGGATGGAGGGAGCCCTAATCTAAGGATGTATTGCTGAGTTGGCTATTCCCATGGGCGAAAGGTAAATGTTTTGGGTGGGAAATCATGTAGAATACCCCTGAGGCTTGTTGACTAGAGACACAAAATAAGGAGCAGTCTGACCCCTCTAGGCTTCTATCAACAGCAGAGGTTATCAATATCAATGTTATCTTTCTCAGTAGTCCTATTATGAAGTAAAGAACACACGGGACAAAAAGCAGGACAGTCACCCTTTAGAGCTGAGATAAGATGTCAAGCATTCGTGTGGAGCTAGTCGACTCAATAATAGCTAGAGCTAAGACTTGGATCAAGGGAATGTGACAGGGCATGAAGATGTCTAATAGAATGCCCAATAAACACTAACGGATACTCATTATGAGTATTATGGCCACTCAGTCTTATTTATCGCCTTAAAAGAAGCAGAAGGGTCTTTTGCCCTGCCTGTTCATCATCATCACAGTGGTACCCACAAAAGCATTGTGAAACTGTTTGACAGACAACGCATTATAAACTTGAAAATTTCTGGGGATATTGTAGACCCAAGGCATAGCCATAGAACAGGGAAAAGATGAGAGAAAGCACGGAGAAGACCCTGGGAACTCCCCGCTTAATGTGGCAGCTCCAGAACAGCAATGGACCAGAACATAGGATATACGCAAGCGTTAACAACATCGCATTCAGCATTTTGGGAAGCAAATGTGTAATTCTAACATATCATATTTTTTATTGATTTGAATATTAGGAGGATGTTTCTTGCTAGAATTAATATTAATTGATATATACTCTTTAAGTGGCTAATACACAATGAGTAATACTCCTGCACACCTCAAACCCACTTAAGATCTACATTTTAGTCATGATCCCCCATTTCAGCTTTACACTTCAAATTCACTTTCTTCTGCAGTGCTTTGACAATTGAAAGCCTCTAGTTACATTATTAATTTCAGCCCTTTTTGATCACTGAGACATCAACCAGCAGCTCCCCTGCCCTCCTCAAGTGGCACGGCAGTAATACTTTAATTCCTTAACAATTTTTATATATTTAATGAAGGTTAAACACTGATGCTTCTGTAAATTCTCCTCCGGCATATAGGTATATGTGTGTGTGTGTGTGTGTGTGCATTATAGATATAATCACAGTTAACGATATTTCATATGGCACTCCTTGAAGGGATTAAAGAGCTACTTTGCAGAAGAGAACTCAAACTGACGTTTGAAATGATAATGGATTTCAGTGACTGACACCTGAACTTCTGCAAGATATGGCCCTATAGGCCCCCTTATGTAGTTCCCTAATGGTCCATCTAACTTTTCTTCAGGCACCTTTTACTGGGGTGGTTATGGCAAAGACCTTACAAGGGAAAGGTACAAACCCTGAAGCTGTTGACCTAGTCTTCAACATTGGCATGAACTGACTTCTCTCTCAGTAACTGGTATTTTTAAAAACCTTAGTACTTTTTTTTTAGCCATAATCTGAACAATCTTTGCCTACCAAGTATTTCTGTATATATACAGTATTTCATTCTAAAACTTCAAACATCTTCAGAGAACATCTAGTTCTTCTATTTTAAGATTCCATGAAAGTGTGTTTCCCTTGTGGTGACACTTTAATACTTTAGGATCTTAGTTATTTCCCTAAACTAACTCAAGAGTGGCTGTGATGTATCAGGAACTACATGGTTCTCAAGGATTCAGAGGTGGAAGCTGGGAATGCCTGGGCAAGGAAGTCCCAGTTTGATCTTGTGTCATAATAGATCTTACTAAAGGATGATAAAAGTTGGAGTGAATGACTGTTGGGATTCAGGGACATCTACATCAGTATTCAGTTGGCAATGGAAAGTTTAGAACAGATGACTCCAGGATAGAGTTGTGGAGGGAGACCTGGATAAGAAGAGGGGAGGAGTTTTTCAAATGTACCTGTCCTCTCCCATGTGTGACAGGTGGATAAAGTGGGTAGTCAGTGATGTGCAAAGATGAAGTCATGTAACAAAGAGAATTGCTTGCCATCCTAAGGTTTGGTGCTTGTCTTCACACTTCTTTTTTTTTTGTTGTTGTTGTTGTTGCTCACTTTGTAGCTTTATGGATTTTTCTCCCATGCATTCAATGGGCAAGTGGATTGACCGTCATGCTAGTATGTTGTAAACACCACAACGCAATGGTAGTTGCTGAGGAAATAGGTATGAGTGATCATGGCTACTCTTATATATGTGCAGATGCATACATGTGATACTACAGGACAGACAGACAGACAGACAGACAGACAGACACAGTCTGAGAGACAGAATTATAACTACCATGATGTAAGAGCATAAATAGCAGAGAGCAGTGGTTTTCAACCTATTGGATCTCAACCATTTTGGGGGTCACACATCAGATATCCTGCATATCAAATATGTACATCATGATTCGTAACAGTAGCAAAATTATAGTTACAAAGTAGCAATGAAATAATTTTATGGCTGGGGGTCACGACAACATGTGGAACCGGACTAAACAGTCACAGTGTTAGGAGGGTTGAGAACCACTGGTATAGAGAAAACACAGTGCTAAGAGTTCTACATGGAAGTAAGAGAAGAACATTTTATAGATACGGCTTTGCTAAGATAGCTAAGATGAAGCGATATGCTAAGCTTGTGTATTCTAGCAATCAGTAAAGCAATAAAGGTTATAGGTGTGGGTGTAGGTGATGCAGGACTCTGGTTCTTTTACATAGGAATATAAACCACTGAATTGCAAGCAATTTTTTTTAACCATTCTGTAGCAAAGTGGTCAGCTTTGTGATAGGCATGAAGTTTATCAAGCAGACTACTGCAAGAAGATGTGTTGTTCTGATACCATCATTCTGTTTACTGCTGGCTGTCCCACATAGCAGGAGAGACAAACTGCGATCACATGGATGTGCCCTTTTCCTTCCTGTAACATCACTGTTGGAATCTAAACTTTGGAATCAAAGTGACTCAGAGCAAGGATGAAGTTCCAAGAAGGGAGCCCTTAGGCTAACACTTTTCTTTCATCATACTTTGTTATGCATCAAACATTTGCCCCATGGTTTGCCTAGCATTTGACTAGAAGGTCTGGAGTTCTAACCAAGGTAAGGCTTTCTTTCTATTCTGTTTATATTATATATAGACACTAGAGTTGGACACGATTAAATCAAATCAAAGGTATATTGTTTTACTTGATAGTTTAATTTTATGTTAGGAAATGTGATTGGCCTCTTAAATCAATTAAGTACAGATACATATATATGTATATATATATATATTGTACATACATATGTATATATATTAAAAAGCAAACAAAGTTTGCATGGTGGACACTACTGGTTATTTTAAATAAAAAAAAAGTCCTAATGTTCTGATAAGATATAGAAGGCAGATCTTTCCATCTTCTGAGGTCTTCTTTGATTTCTTTCTTCATATACTTGTAGTTCTTCTCATACAGATCTTTCACTTGCTTGGTTAGAGTCACACCAAGATATTTTATATTGTTTGTGAGTATTGTGAAGGGTATTATTTCCATAATTTCTTTCTCAGCCCATTTATCCTTTGAGTATAGGAAGGTTACTGATTTGTTTGAGTTAACTTTATATCCAGCCACTTGGCTGAAGTTGTTTATCAGGGTTAGGAGTTCTTTGGTGGAATTTTAAGTCACTTGAGTATACTATCATATCATCTGCAAATAGTGGTATTTTGACTTCTTCCTTTCAAATTTATAGCCCTTTGACCTCCTTTTGTTGTCTAACTGCTCTGGGTAGAACTTCAAGTTCTATATTGAATAGATAGAAAGAGAGTGGGCAGCCTTGTCTAGTCTCTGATTTTAGTTGAATTGCTTCAAGTTTCTCTCCATTTAGTTTGATGCTGACTACTGGTTTACTGAATATTGCTTTTACTATGTTTAGGTATGGGCCTTGAATTCTTGATCTTTCCAAACTTTTAACATGAAGGGATGTTGAATTTTGTCAAATGCTTTTTCAGCATTTAATGAAATGATCATGTGGGTTTTTGTCTTTGAGTTTGTTTATGTAGTAGATTACATTGATTGATTTCTGTATATTGAACCATCCCTCCAACCCTGGAATGAAGCCTACTTGATTGTGGTGAATGATCGTTTTAATGTGTTCTTGGATTCGGTTTGCGAGAATTTTATTGAGTATTTTTGTATGGATATTCATAAGAGAAATTGGTCTGAAGTTCTCCCAGAGACTGGACCACCAACCAAAGAGTACACATGGAGGGACCCATGGCTCTGGCTGTGTATATGGCAGAGGATGGCCTTGTTGGACATCAGTGGGAGGAGCGTCCCTTGGTCCTATGGGGGTTCGATATCCCAGTATAGGGGAATGCCAGGGTGGGAAGGTAGGAGTGTGGGGTGGGTGGGTAGGGGAGCACCCTCATAGAGACATGGGAGTAGGGATGGGATAGGGGATTTCAGGAGGGAAGACCTGGAAAGGGGATAACATTTGAAATGTAAGTAAGAAAATATTCAATAAAAGAAAAAAAAAACGATACAGAAGGCAGGGCTAAAAAAAAAATGCTTGTTTAAAAAGGTATTTGAGGATTTCTGATTTCAGAAGGTATATTCTGTTCTTATCTAGTTAGAGTATAGGGCTTGTTAGCTCTCCTAAGGATTTAAGCCAGGTGGTCAGGCTTGGCTGGCAGCAAGCTCCTTCACATTCTTTACATTTACACTGATTCCATTTCCTTTTATGGTGTGTTTTTTAAAAGATTTACTTTGTTTTAAATGTGTGTGTGTGTGTGTGTGTGTGTGTGTGTGTGTGATTAGTTATACCCCACATGAGTGAGATGTTCCTTCAGAGGTCTGAAAAGACCATTGGATCCTCTAGAGCTGGAGGTAGGGGCAGTTGTGAGCCACCTGACATGGGTGCTTGGAACCAAACTTGGGACCACTGCAAGAGCAGAATAGACTCATAAGTGTTAAGCCATCTCTCTAGAGTAATTTTTGAGAATTCTAGGTATAGTTTTTGGTGTACTTGTTTTCTTCTAGAGTTATACTTTTGCAGTCTTTCTTCCTAAGGGATCTCCCATTCAACTAAAAAAAAAAATTATTATTTTTTTTCTATATTACAAGCTGAGATGCACCTCATCTTCTTTTCCTAGACCCCAGGTTTTCAAGTCCTCTTGATGTTCACATCCCTATTTTTTCCTTTTGGGTGGTTTGAAAGACTGCATTGTTCCTCCTTCTCTTTGGGGGATTTTTGAGGATGATCTAGCATGGCTTCCCTCTGTTTGACAAATTCTTGCAATTTTTTTTTCTTTAAGAGTTTCTGTTTCATCTGCATCCACTCAAGCAACCTCAAGGCGAGTAAACCTTGCATTTCCTGCAAGCAAGCAGCACACTTTATTCCCTTTTCTCTAAGTTTCCTATCTTAACCTTTCTTCTGTCATTTCTCTTGACCTAACTTGAATGAGCCTTATTTCTGGGCACACCTCCCTCCACAGGGAATTCATTATTCACTCACTGTGTTGCCTGCTCATTCGAAAAGGCAAAGCTAGTTTAATCCATGACTATTCTCATTCAGAAGACAACTGAACTGTGTGGTAGGTTGAGGAAACAGACACCTAACAAGCAGAGATTTGATTTCTGCCCTGGCTATCTATTATGCTCATTGTTGCACACGATCATACACTTAATAAGTGCACTGAGCTGATTTTCCTAGTTGGAAGATGAATATTAATATGATGGTATAACAATCTGACTTTTACGGTAACTTGAGATTGAAAGAAAAATCATCTCCATTCACTTTGTCTTCCTGGTTGAGTATGGTTAATTATTTATTTCAGATCTGCAAGTGTCAACCCCAGAGTAACTAGAAACCTGTAAATATTTCACTATCCTGAATTCAGCCTCCCTCCCACTGTTTTCCTGAAAGAATGTTGACAGATACAGTCTCTTTATCAGCCATCTGACAAAACTTTTTCCCTTGCCAACTTTACTTTGATTTGTTCCGTTACTGGTGAGGAGTATTGGCTTCTGACAACCAACGCCATTCATTCTACTCAAGGCAAGTGTGAAGGCCTTCCCAATCTTGCATTTGTCTTGCCTTTGAATTCCAATCCCTTTTCAAGTTTTGTCCCATGTCCTTGTCCTCAGTTTAAGTCACAGTAACATCCTTAGTATTTTTCTGGTCACATGGAATTTTCAAAAGTGGTTTATGATATATTTAGGATAATGTCTGTTACACGATTTTGTTTTTCTATTTGTTTTTGTTTATTGGGTATTTTATTTTTTACTGTTGTGTGTGTGTGTGTTTGTGTGTTTGTGTGTCCATTTTGAGGCTTCACTAAAGATATTGTGTAGCAGGTTCAGTAAAGGCAGAGAAGGAAATGAATTCACTTCATAAATAGTTCTTTCAAGTGTTGCTTTTTCTTTCTGGTGCTTGTTCCATCTATGAAAGCAGCATGGGGTAATAGTCACAGAATCAGCAAATCCCACTGTCTTCTGTGTAGACACCAAAGGTGATTTTTTTTCTTTTTCTCCCAATGTAAAACCTTTCTTCTCCTCTTCCTTTTCCTCCCCCTCTCCCTTCCCTCCCCTTCCCCTTTCCCCTCTTCTCCTCTTCTTTCTCCTCCTCCTCCTCCTCCTCCTTCTTCTTCATGTTCAAGTGCTTAATTAGTACTTTACTTGGTCCCGAGCATGCTGGATTGACTTTTACTGGAAGACAGACTTACTTTGAATAAAAGGATTTGATTTTATTTTCACTTCAGGGAATATTTCTATTTTATTTGTATGTCAGCTGCTCCATTTGATGGCTCTTTTACTTCAAGATTCACATTTGTGTCCTAAGGATTAACTTCATTGATCCTATTCATCTGAATTAATCAGACTAGTTCAAACTTCCTGTTCTAAGACTGGCTTCCAATGGGATATCATCTGCATTTTCCAAGTTCTGTATTCACACTGGATACCATTAAAACAATCATTTCCTTGGCTTTTCAATGTTCTCTTGTCTTGCCATTTTGTTAGGCTTGGGTTTTGTTTCTTGCATGTTTATGTACATACATATTCTGCCCATTACAATGCTATCCCTAATGTCTACTTCTTTTATAGACTATGGTTATCTTTGCTTAAAATACCCAAGTTGGCTTGATATAGTATACATGTGAAAGACTTATGTTTAATTAACTTTGGCATTGAATTTGAGACTTTAAAACTGATGATGATAGCTGTAATTGCTATCACCTGACCTCACAGTACTCTCTGAGGACTAAATGATCTGTTATATCCCTCTTCTCTCCGACTAAATTAGATGCCGTGGGTGGATATTTAACAGTGTGTGGTTTTGTGAGATAATTCGACTTTTTTTTTTTTTTTAGTATATACTAAAACCCACATTCCTGTGTTTAGACCATCTCATTGGGTACTGTGTGTCAGGGGGTTTATTAGGACTTTGATTTCCCCAGGGTTGACATATAGTATTAGTGTAAACTATACTTTGACTAGAATCAGCTCCATGGTCCATGTTTCATCTTGTTTTAGGATGCTCCATACTTTAGAAAAAAAAATATTACTCTCCAAATGTTCCAAATGTGTGTTCTGCAAAGGTTCCTAGGTCCCCCATGAATGTGATGGATTAAAATAATATTTGCATCGTTTTACAGTTCTGAAGCCCTGATGTCTTTAGTCTTGGTTTAGTAGGGCACACGGTCCTTCCAAATGCTCCAGGGGAGAATTCTTGCTTCTGGCGTGTCCTGATAGTGCTTAGTTGTGGCAGTGTAATTCTAGTGCCGATCTCCATCTTCTCATGCCCTTTCTTACTGTGTGTCTGTGTGTCTCTCAGACCTTACCTCCTTTCCTTCCACATGGTTCCTATCTTCTATACATGATCTTAAGTATGGCAGGATCCAAGTCAACCAATTATCATCATGTATTAGGAAAGACTTGTCAACAACCTGGAAGCCTACTGAGTCTGAGTATCTGTTCAATCCCTCTCCTAGAGTCCCACCCTGCAAACTTCCACTGCCTGTGGATATGGTAAATTATTCTTTCAGCCTAGAGTACTAGAGTCTGCTCTTCCTGCCTTTACCTTTGGGGGTAGAGCATCATTCACGTTACTTTCCCTTAACCCTGACAACAGAATATTTTGGTTGTTTTTGTTCTGTTTTATCTTAAACTTTATTTTTATTTGTGTGTATATGTGCATAACTGAGTTTATATGCATCAGTTGTCAACCTACCGAACCAGTCCCCATGAAATTCTTAAGGTCAAATTTAGCAACTCACTGTTTGGTAAGTACTATGCTACTGAGGCATATTTCTACCCTTGTCATTTGTTCTTAATTACTCCGATGGGTTATTATATTTGCTGCCCAACTAGGACTCATGTTTGAGTCTGTGTCCTTGACCTATAGCATTTCTACTACTTCCCTACATAGAACTTTGTTGCAGTTTTAAAGATTTAGCTTTTATCATATTAAAATGTACTTTTCCATATAATGGGGTTAAGATAATTATTTTTGCAAACAGTTTTTCTGCACATATTCAGATGATTGGTTTTCAATTATAAGCTGTTCAATTATGAGCCTGTGTTCTCTCAAAAAATAAAATGAACCTGAGGCAAGGATTAAAATGTTGATTTTTCATGTCCCAAGTGAGAACCAGAGGTGGTAAAGATAACAGAAGTGAGGCAGGATGGGTGGCACTGTGAGAGATGGGTTTTCATGTTGGTTACTTCTTCATGAGCAATGGAGAGGGGATTTGGAAACTTCTGTGGCTGACAGTTACATTCGCTCAGAGTGATGGACATTTTTAGAGCCTGAATAGAGAGCTGTGTCTCATGAGAATGAGGGATGACAGACAGAGCAGGCATTCTCCTGCCACGTCTATTATTTCCTTTCCATCAAGATTTACTATGCAGTTGCCAGGAAGATGGTTCAGTGGGTAAAAGTCCTTGCTGTGCAAGCATGAGGTCTTGTTCTGGAATCCCCAGAACCCATGTAAAAGAAAGCTCTGGATTTCTAGAGACATAGTTCTAGCATGTATAATTCCAGTAGTCTAATGGGAGACAGGAGGCAGATAAAAGAGAAAGTCCAGAAGCTTGAAGGCCAGCTAGTCTTCAATACAAAGTAGAAAAATGAGAGAGATGTTCTACCTAGAAGGTGATGACTGATATAGCCAATGGTCTCCTTTGACCTTCACATGCATGCCTAAATTTCCATAAAGTACTGTGTATATGTATGCACGTGCCCACACACACACACACACACACACACACACACACACACACACACACACACACATCAATGCATATACACATCGATTTAGTATGCAGAGATAAACCATCCTTTACATCCAGACTCTAGCCCCTTTGATGACAGTTCAGGATGTCATATCCCAGGCCCTGTAGTGAAGTGTTTCATTTCACTTCAGAAATATGAGGAAGAGCCAGACTCTCCAGGTGAGTAGCTATATGGCTTAGCTCTGAAGTGATGTTCAGAGAAAATGGCCTGGCACTCAGTACAAATGGCTAGCTAATACGCTTCTCAAATTACAGTTAGTTAATAAAACAGTGAAGACAACGCAATCTAAAGAGGCTCGTGAGATTTGCATGCCAGGTGCTCAATCACAATTTATAAATCTTTCTAATGCTAAACCTTTTTGGACCTTCCTAGAAAAACACAACTTGGTTACTTTGGACAGCCATGAAATGGAGTCAGATGCCAGGCTGAAGAGTAAGTGTCTGGGAACCCATGTGTTGCTTTGTAGATCTGTCATCAGACTTGAGTCCTGGGCATGCCAACTGATGCTGAGACTCAGCGATGTCCTCCTCTTCTGAGGCCAGTGGCGACACTAATAACAGACTCAATGCTGTGCGATGCAGGACACCTCTAAAGGGTGACAGGCACAAAGGCTCCCTGAGTAGTAGTTTATTCTATACCTTCTCTTCTCCCTTTCTTTAACAATACTGGTGGAAGGTTGTGTTTACTTCAGTTTAAGCTCCCTTAGCCCTCCAAGGGATTTCCCTAGTGGAATTTCCCTCAGGACAGCCTGTTGCTGATCTTTTCTGTCCTGGAGTAGGCTGCTTGGAGGAGCACACTCCAAGAACACTGCTGCACTGGCTTTTCATCCATCGTACTGTAGTTGTGTTTCTGAAGAAAATCTTTTATTTTTCTACTGCTGAGTTTCTTGTCTCCTCCAGACAGCCCAGTATACAGTTATATACATGTTACTTTGGTTTTACGTGAGGCATGGAGTGCCACAGCTGAGTACTGGTGACCTCTATGCAGCCATCTGGACAATTCTTCAACATCACATAAAGAATTGTATTTTGCCTGTTTACATACGCAGTATTTTTATTTTGTTTCATTCATTTTTGATTTTAGTTCTGAGTTCTTAAATAGTTTTAAATTTGAGGATTAAATAAATCTACAAGAACACAATAACATTCTATTTACTTTTCCCAGGTTTCCTTACATCTAATATTTATGTTGCATTCCTAAAAATTTAAGAATTTACAATTGAGCAATACAATAGCATAGATACCTACACTATCAATTTTATTTCAATTCCATCCATTTTCTCCATATTTTTTCCTGTGTTTTAGGACCCAATGAGAATATCTCAAAAGGTTTAGCAGATTTGTCTCTCCAGTCTTCTCCAAACTTGAAGTTTTTATGTTTTTTTGTTACCTTGACAGTTGGAGGTTGTATTGGTTGGGTAATTTATAGGCAAATTGAAGCTTTGATTTGTAATTTTCCCATGGTTAGAATGAGGTTGTGTGTTTGTGGCAGAATACTCAAAGATGTGGTACACTTACCACATGTAAAATGTAGTACATGATTGCATCATGACATTGTCATGGATTTTTACCACATATATAATATAATACAAGATCACATCATGACACTGTCATGGGTAATGTTAACCTGCTTGCTTGTGCAAAGCAGTTTGTCAGGTTTAAATTATCATTTCTTCCCTTTCATATCCTATCACTATGAGGGACCAAGCCCAATCTTAGTGAGCTACTAAGCTTCATTTGCCATAAGGAATTTGTGTACAGATATATTCTCTGGAATTATTTAGTAACAGAAGCAGTTCACCCTACCATGTATTTGTGTCACTATGATCTGATATTATAGTTTATATTGCTGATTACAATTTCCAGCCTTGGCATTAGGGGTCAGGTTGAGGCCCTTGTCCTTTGGTCATTATTTCCACTTCTTAAAAACATAGTACTGTATTGCTTTTCCTTCTTTGTAGTTCACCAACTGTGGCTTGTCATACTGACGGCATCTAATTCAGCCAGAAAAGGCATTTTTTTTTCTAGATAAAGTCTACCTAAGCCAGGAGGAGTTATTTTATCCCTGGTTTTGATATTTAAAAAGAAAAATAAACCTTACACTGAGAAGAAGCAGTTATACAGTTTATAAATTGCCTTCAGGCGTAAAATACCTTAAAAATGCAAAATTCGTCAAAACACTCTGTTGACACACTTATGTTATTATCATCAATCATATTCTGCTGACATTAATGATATATTGTTCTTCTCTTACTAGAAAAATCAGTTGGCTTAATTGTTGATTTTTTTAAAAAAAAATTCTTGGCAAGTCAGAGTAATTCATTTGGATTTTCAAGGGAAATTTTTACAGTATAATGATCTGAATTCTGATTCTCAAAAGTTGTTAATCACTGAAAATGAACTGCATCCCACATGCGTATTGGCAGTGAGGATGGATTTGCTTGTTTGTTATGATTGTGGATTTGATTTCTCATCTCAGCAAATATAGAACTGGATGCCCTTATGGTGCATCTCAAGATTGATTTGACAGCTTGAGAGGCCATTTAGAAAGAGAGTTTAGGGAAGATGTAAGTACTTGATATTGCATTTCACTCTATGTCATTTTCTCGAGTGTATAAATTCCTTGAGAACTGAAACTTTTTAAATGCAACCTTTAAGAGGAGGATTCAGTCATGACTGCCAGCACAAATAAAGTTACACTAACTGTGTGCTGACATACCTGTGTAAAAATACTATTTATTGCATAAGCTTGCACGTGTCTCCAAAATCCACGATAGGTTTGGTAGAAGGTTATAACTTATAGGCTTTTCATGCTGCTTTAAAGCAATATAGAGTCAAGAATTCTGGCAGAATTCAATTGATCTTCTTCACTTTATCAAGTAGAAACAGGGTAATGTCTTCATACAGTACTTATAGACTTGAGAAATTATCCCACTCATAGCAAATCCATGGTAGTTGCTCCCACCCCCAGCTGTGTAATTCACGCGTGGTAGAGAACAACACCTAAAGGCTTGGTTTTCTCTCTTTCCCAACAAGCCTCTAATCACTTAGTTAAGTCTCCTGGGATGGTTTTTATCTCAGCTGTCTCTTGGGTAATCTGAGTACTGCTATAGTGTGAAAAATAATAATTAAAGACATGTGTAAATGTGCCAGCTAAACATGGACCTATGGCCAATGCTTAATTGTGTTATTCAGTGCCTCGTGAATTGTTGAAAAGAATAGGCTTCCTATGGTTATTGATGTTTCCTGAACTGACCCTATAGACTGTTGGCTATGCCTGCTGGCTGATGTCAGCAAGGGCAGTAACCCTTATCATGTCTTTCCTGTATCTCCTCCATCCTTCCTGTCACTTTCAAAAGCTTGAGCTCTTTCTTATTTCTCTGCTTGGTTCTAATTTGGGGCTGGGAATGGGCATCAGTAGAAGCGTTGTTTTCAAGATTGGTCTTTTGCACAGTTTGGGAGCTAGGATCTGAGCCAGAGAAACAACACATGGTACATATTTGATTGCGCTAAGTGGGACGTGACAAAATGTGATTACTTCTATTTTAATCTAAAGAGATATATATGTCCCCAAGCTGGATGATTCTATAGAACAGAAGAAAAATGGCTGCTGGATAGCCATACAACTTGCTTAGTGTGAGCAGAAGTCTACATATGAACAGAGTAATGGTGTTAGTACCACGTATTGGCTCTTGTGCTTTCTGCCCTCCCCTTCTTTGCTGTCAATCAGAAAGAGCCACTTTCCAGGTTCCCTTCCTCTTTGACATCTCTATAGACTCAGCTAATAGGAGGCCCAGGCAGAAAATTGAAAGTCAAGAGGGGAGTGAAGAAACCAGATCCTTCTCCTCCTTTCAACTTGCAGGTGTGTCCTCAGAGAGGCTCCCTTTCTTCTTGTATCTCAATGCTTTTACAGGACAAAGAAGGCCCTCACTGTTACTACAGACTTCTTTGACTGCCCTTTTAGGTTTGTAGCAGCTTCTCATTATTGATAATGACTGGGTGATTTTACTCATTCTATTATGAAGAACATAAAATATACAAGCAAAGCAAACACATGGCTGTAGCTGTCTCCAGACCTGAGCCTGTTGCTACTTGCTACGCCTTCCGTTGAGTATCAGAGTGAGCAGTAGCCCCTGCTATGTTCTACACAAATCTGTCTGGTGCACCCAAACTCTGTATATGTTTGCTGCTAATAGCTAATGTTGGGCCTGCCCTTGCTCTGAGCTGCCTGGGAAGCTATTGCCTTCTGACCAGGGCCTAGCCAACAACCAATATATTTAGAGATGCAAACAACCTCTTACTGCAGCAAAAGGCAAGGCTGAGGTGTAATTCAGCCTTCAGTGCTGCAGAGACTAGACTTTAGCCAAGCCTAGCCTGCTGGGCTTCTCACCGATCTCTGCATTACCTCCTCATTCCTTTATTACCTGTTCTTGAATGTTCATTCCTCTCAGTGATCCCACTGTGTTTATCCCCACCTCTGCCTCTGCTACTTGAAACTAAAGTTTACAGTGTGTACACAGAGGTAATAGAGAAAGTCTGTTAATCTAATGGTATGCATAGATGGAGTTAGGGGGCGTCATTTCCAACAGTTTGAACAGTAATGTGAGGGTGAAGGCAGCAGCAGGCAAACATCCAGATGAATGAATGGTTGGTGGAAAGTCTATGTTTTAGGATTGAAGAGAAAAGGAGGCTTACTAAGATGCTTAACATTAGTGAGATGTACCTCCGGGGATTAATGTGAGAGTGTCCCAAATGATTAGACCATGGGGCTTCTGACATAGTGAACTGATTGCTCCATTGATTGGTTCATCATACAATAACAGAACAGGAAGCTATGAAAGGTAGAAGGCCAAGCCTTCTTGGAGGAAGTAGGTCACTGGCATCCAAATCTTGCCCTGGTTTCTTCATGTACCTCCTTCCCTTTTCTCTGTCTCTCACCTATCATGGCCAAGTTCACCTATCATACATCCTTAACACACAATGCTCTGGAAGACAGAACCAGTGAGACGAAGTGCCCTGAAACTGGGAGCTAAAGTAAACAGTATCTCCTTTACATTTTTTCTGTAAGTGTTTGCTCACAGGGAAGAGAAAAATAATTTATTTACAAAAATCAACAAGGGACACAGAGGTTAGAAAGGTGATAACTGTGTCTTTGACCCACTGAGTCTGGAGATGTAAGCAGTGCAAATGTCTGGGTGGCAATTAGAAATGAAGTCTTGTGCAAGGCTAGAAATTCAGACTCTAAGATAATTATATGAAGTCAGACATCCTCAGAGTTGAATCATACTTCTCCTTTTATGGAAAAAGGCTAGCATGTGTAGTCTTGTGGAAATGCAAATAGGGCTGTGCAATTTAGTGGGAGTAAAAGCAGGAATAACAGAAGCAGCTAAACAGAGCTGCTGCGCCATGGGGAAAGTCACCACCGAAGACTGTGCATAACCGGAGCACATTTTGTTTCAAGGAAGTATATTTGAGAACAATTTCCCAGGAGGAGGGATGGGACGCACTCATCCATTCCCTCCCAGCATTCTCTGCAATTCTGTGTTGTATGTGCTGGGTTGACAGAGTGATGTTAGCATTATTGAGATTATCTCTCTCCCTTCTGAGGACTCTAGATCAAGGCTTGCTCTCACACAAAACACATCAGAATGTAGCCAGTAGACTAGAATCTTCCCCAGAACTGGTTACTACAGTGTGGCTGCAGGAAGAGGTGGGCAAGTGTATTACAGTCATGCATAAGAGTTGACCATCAAGTACATATGCATGTGGGGGTCAATGTGTTCAAACCACCTGAATATAGTCTGTCTTTGTGGATACGGTAAAGAATAGCCACAAAGTGGTTAAAAAAAATGGCTTACCGGAGTCAAATCTGACCACACACAGAAATTAAGGTCTGAGATCTTGAACACATAGGTCCTAATTAAGCATTTAGGAAGTGCTTGTCTTCATAGCTCTTTGCATCGATATGATGGGTTTTCTTCAAACTCAGACTACGTCTTCCTTAATTTGCATAACTCAATAATTTCTGAGACAGGGCAGTTATTCCAGGGAGGCCTTACGTTCTCTGCTGAGTGCCATTGTGCCCAGCCGAAGTCTAGGTCCATTTCAGTGTGGTGTACACCTAGCTTCTGCAGGACTTCTCCAGGTGCACGCAGGTTGGGTTTATCATGATATAAACAAGTTGGCAGTAAGCTTATACTAACAATTATGTTTTTAGAATATTCAATGCGGAGAAAGATGTTAATAGAGGAAAGAAACAAAAGATGCTGGGAACAGCCATCAGATGAGAACAGTGGTTCTATGTTGTCCCTTGAGAAACAAAACAGTCTTTAATCTCTCCAGGGGATTGCCTTTTTCTCATTTGACACATTCATGTGCTAGAAGTTTGGTCTTTCACACCTCCCTCCCCAGTGGAGGGGATGGGACTTTAAGAGGTGATCTGTGAATGATAATTGGGTCCTGACATCTTTGTAGGTGAAGGTCAAGGCTGCTTTCCTCTTGGTTGAGTCTGGCAGGAGTGGATTCATTCCTAGTAGAGCAATGAGCAAGCCTGGTGTCTTCTAACGCTGCTCTTGTTATATAGCTTCGATTCTATTGCATGACCCAAAGCATCTATTAGAAGGAAGCATTGTTTTGGATTATAATTCCAGAGACAGGCTGTTGTGGCAGAGGAGCGGTGGTACCAGGATGTCATGTAAATGCAAAGCAGAGAGTGCTAAGTGGAAATGGGGCAGAGGCAATAAACTCCCAAAATCTGCCACCGGGGATGAATTTCCAGTCAAGGTTCCATCTCCTAAAGGTTCCATAATCTCCCCCAAACAATTCTACTAATAGGGTTAACAGGTATTCAAATACATGGGCCTATGAGGCAGTGTTTCTCATTCAAAGAACCACACCATGTGACCTCCTCAGCATCTACTACTGGAGGTCCTTTCATTGTTCTGACACATGGGTCACTGCTATGACCTGTTGTGTGCTAGTTAGAAGTCCCTCATGAGGAGCTGAACAGCTCAGGGTGCTCAAGTTTGAAGTTTTAGCCAGCAAAACTGTGGCCTAAATAATGATGATGATGATGGCGACGATGATGGTGATGATGATAATGATAGCCTTCTCTTTCTTTTCATAAATTTCTCAGATTCTTATTTGAGGAGTACACAATAGACAAGGTGGAGTGAAGGCAGTTGGCAGAAAAGGGAAGATTTGTTCTGGAGAGCCTGGGGTAGCCTCTAGTACCTGTAGCTCCTTTTTGACATTTCCTATACCTGTTTCTATCTGGTAGAAGATAAGCTGGGAGGTAGCAAAAGAACTGCAGAACATGTAGAATGTGAACTGATATTATATGTTCATTATAAAGTAGGTCAAAATTCTATTCGGTTGTCATAAGAATTAAAACAGCAACTGGTACCTGTTACCCCTCGATGTCTGCATATCACTGCATGTTGAATAGCTTACACTTAATAGTATTGTTGGTCATTTTGAAGTTGAAAGTCAGAGCTGGATCTGACCTTGCTCCTGCTCCTGACCTGGCAACAACGCTCAGGTGTCCTCACTGTCTAATGAGATTGATGTTCAAAATCGGGATTATTTTCCAACTCATCTGAACACAAAAGTTGCTGTGCCTACCAAGCACGATGCCAGGCTCTGTGCCAAAGCTTCTGTTCGGCTCTTCAGGAGAGCAAGTGCCTTTATTTTCCCAGATGGGTGGAAAATGGTGCGTTTGTGATCACATTAAGCCTTTTATCAGGGGCACTTGCCCTGTGGAATTAGACTAAATTCAAGGTAGCTCATCAAGTGTGTGCTAGGGGTGTGTTCCCTGCCCTCAGAAGAGCCTCCGACTCAGAGCTGAGTACTAGCTGTTTCATAAAATTGCTGTGCATACTGATTGAGTGTGCTCTGTGTCTTTGGAGACAAGGGCATTGGCAACTGGAAAATACTCAAAAGACAATAGCAGAGATGATCCCCAGGCGCACAGAATCCTTCAGCATGTGCCAAGGACTGATGTTCATTTCTCCCTGAGCTGTTAACCTATCTTTTGCCGCTAGATACTTTAGCTCTTCCTCTGTGCTTTAGTTGTGGAGGAGGATGCTAAGCCTGGATTGTGGTTCTGTTTGTGTGGCCCTGGGCTGGTCCCTTCTCCTGCCACACTTTGTTTAACATGCATGGGAGAGGATGGCAGAGTCTGGGACTCTGTGAGGTTTTGCATCTGCTTGGAGGATTCTGGCATGTTTGGACAGGTGAGCTATTAAACAAAATTCAGATGATTTACCTTATGGTGGGAGCTTTCCCTTTTTGAGCTTTCCCCTAGATAACAAAGCAATGAGAGACCCTGCCTGTGACATCCTTAGAGGAGGGATGAAGGCAAATCGGGGTTACCAGTCTCTGTGTGCTTTGGATTAAATCTTCTTTGTTAGAAAATAACGTGGAATTTGAGGCTTAATTGAGATTTGGTACAGTTTTAAGTGTTATTTACATAGCTTGGGGGAGCCAGTCTGATGGTTTAAGAAGGCTAACAGCAGATCTGCATAGGTTCTGGAAGCAACAGTCTTGTGCTTCGACAACATTTATGAGAAATAACTTGGCTGGCAGCTGGATTTCTTGGTATTTTGAAAGGGCAGGTAATATGCATAAATAGATTTGGTGGCTTTCTTAAGGTTGTTTGTTTTTAAACTAGAATGCTATACCCGTGTTTTCCTTTCTCCTGATTTCAAATATCTATCTGTTCCTCAAAGCTACCTGTGCTCCGAAGCCCAATGTGGTTTGTGTGGTTTGCACGAGGTTGATGTTTATTTGAATAATCTGAGGCAGCAGAAAAGGAATACGTTTAATCATCTAACCTTTACAATGAGGAGCATTTGAAATGTCAGCATTTTATTTCTGGAACAGGTGAGCTATTACATTTATTAGGCTGTTATTTATTTATTTACACACTACAGCTTTTGGGAAAAACATGTGAAACAACCTTGAACTGCTTCTAATAAAGGATAAAAAAATTAAGCAGGGAAAAAGATGAAAGGGTAAACAGAGTGCGGAGGTGCAGAGCGTTTCTGAGATGTACCTAAGGGTGTAGAAATGGGACAGAGGCAGAAATGACTTGTAGAATTTTTACTAGTCAAAAGAAGAGAACACAGTCTTCTGGTTCAAAGCCCACAGCAAACATTATATTATAAATGAAAGAACCCCTGAGTGGGGAGGCCCTCGCTCAAGTCTCGGGATACCGTGACCCCCCAAGAACTCACGAGAGACCATTCTTGCTGTAATCACATGAGGTTTAATTGAAGCCAGTGCACTGGAGTTGAGACTCATATCCCACGCAGGAGTAGAGGAGTTCAACCCCGAGTAGCGGGGGAGAAGAGGTGTTTAAAGGAAAAACCCACAACCCAAGGGAGGAGGGAGTGCGTCACAGGAAAAATATTGAAAATACCAAGGAAAATCACAAGGGGAAACTCCCAGTTACTCATGATTACTAACAAGGTTCTATTTTAACTTTTATGGTCAGCTAGTTCTTGGAACAAAGTCATCCTAACCTTGTGACCATAAATTCTTTATGGTCAGCCAATTCCTGTAATAGAAGAATAGAATTGCTGAACTGGCTGGACTACATTTTTGGCTCTACTCTACTTGCTAAGGGTCTTTTACTTCTCCTGCTAGGGGCCGGGGTCTTTTAATAAATATTGGTTAAATTCATTCATCAGATACTTAAAAACATGGTAAGTAGTTCTTTCCTGTGTCAGGTGCCTGGAAGCAAAACTAAGTAGGTAGGTACGAATACCCTTCTCAGGAGGCTTGCAGCAGCAGCCAGTCATGGTAAGTGCTGTACCTGCCAGTGTTATAGCCAGTTGGATGTTGCTTTCATCTAATTTGTGGAAATCTTAACAGTTCTAAAAGTTTCTTAGAGTGCTTCCCTGGCTCTCTAGTCAGACTCCCGAGAAACAACAGACATCAACCAAGTTAAGGAAATAGGAGAAGCAGCTAGATGAATTGGAAACACAACAGAGAGCCATTGTGCCTGAAGAGAGAGAGAGAGAGAGAGAGAGAGAGAGAGAGAGAGAGAGAGAGAGACCAACCTGTGGAGGCCAGCGATGTCAGCTGGGGCAAATCAATCATGCCTTGGTTCTTCTTCCAGTCAGCTTGATTAAACTTAAAGTGTGACTGTTTTCTTCCAGGTTTACCCAGAAAATTCTATAAAGACAGCAGGTTTATCCAGTAAATTATACACAGTCTTACATTGTTTTTCAACTAAAATTTAGTATCCTTATGTCAATTCTCCCAAACTTTTCTTTTTTTAATAAAATGTGTTTGTGAAATCTAAAAAGCTAGAAAACTTTGGTCTACTACACCTTTCAATATATCTGGCTGGAGAGACATGAAGTTAGTGCAAACTGGAGGTTAAAGCATGGTCTAATGACAGAACATCCTACTGTGACTAAAGGAGGGTTTTTTAAAACATACAAGTCATGGCTTCCCTGGACAATGATTTAGGTTTGAACATCATGCTCGGTCGCTGGACTTGTGGGGTGAGTAAAACCTGCATCCAGTCCTGTTTCTGTTAATCATGCCAAGCGCCTGGATGATGGTGGGATCCATGTTGAAGAAAAAGGTGACCTTTGCTCTTTATCGGAAGATACTGGCTGGTTGTAGGGTGTACACATCCAGTGGTTTAATATAAGAAGCAAGCTTAATGGTACCCCAGGAATGTGTCCTTCCCCCACTCCGCGTTCTGAGTGGGAACTTCCAAACCTCAGTGAGCCACACCTCCCCCACCTGGCAGAGCTCTAGGACCAAGGTGAAGTCCATTGTTCTTCAAGGATTTGCAGCGTCTTGAGAGGAGCCAGCTGCCTGCATCCTTCTGAAAAACACCTCAGACTCCCCGCAGAACAGTGGAGCCGAAGCCCTACTGAGCAGACTCTCAACTCTGGGGGAAGGGTTTCGCCCCCAAACCTTAAATTGTTGTCCCAAGTAAACCACAGACTTTGAACAGCCATGTTGTATTAGTCTCTGTTTTTTCCTCCGCCTCCCCCATACATCCCCAGTTTCTTTTCCAGATATGTAGCCATCCCCTTGGTCCATGTTTTTCCCTCGTCACCCCGTTGTTTTATTTCCCCAGCTCTCCGTCCAGAGAACCTGATGACGTGTTCATATGTAGCCACAGGTGGCTACACAGGAGTCTATGCACAGACTGCAAATAGGATGTGACACTCATTTAATGAGACACTTGTTTAATGAGTAGGCCTGTTCTTGGTTGCCTATTAGTAGGACTCCACCTGTCAGCTATTGCTGAATTATGATGCATCTATAGACTTTAGAAATTAAGTTGGCAAGAGGGGCAGTGTAGGAAGGGTGCATCTTGACATCCCAGCCGTCGGGTGGGCACTCCATTATTTTACAGAACTGCAGAAGTTTGCCAGTAGGATTCTGTGAGAGAAACAGGGATGCAGGGAGATTGCTTATTAAAGAAGTTAGAAACTGTGGGTTAAAGAGATCCTTCACTAGTCAACACTGATTGCCCTTCAAGCCTGATGACCTGAGTTTGAGTCCCTGAGTCAAGAACGCATGATGGAAAGAGAGAACTGAGTCCTAAAAGTTGTCTTCTCCCTTCCATGTGGATGCTCTGTGATGTGTGTATCCACTTACACGCATGTACATGTGCATGTACACACATGGTAATCATCGATGATGATGATGATGATCATGATCATGATGATGATGAAATTATAAAGTTTTAACATGACCAGTCTTGAATGCAGCCTTTATTGGACAATGTTTTCCTTTAGCCCTCATTATAAAGTAGAAATGATCATAATCAAAGAGCCTTTGAAGAGAATCTAGAGAGGTTCATCTCTGGCTGTGTCAAAGATCCTAGCCGAGCTTCGGCTATGTCTTGCAAGTACCTCCTTAAAAATGCCTACCAAGATAAATTAACTACAAAACAGGTCTGAGGGGTGCAGGGTAGATTGACCAGCTCCAGAACATTCTTCTGTAATTGACCAATTATGTTGGAAACTATGCTGAAAACAAACACTTTACTTAGCTAATGTTCACTCTACTTCCTGCAAACAAGCAATTACCTAAATCATTCCTCTTCCTCTGTGCCAGTTTGTGCTTTATGGAAGAAAATCAGAAAGTACAAACAGAAAAAAAAAGAGGGGGAAGGAAAAATTAGACAACAAACAAAAATCAAGCCACCAACGCATTATGCGAAGAAACAAAATGAACATTTTATTTGTGCTGGCACATATCTTTCTGCTCACATGTACTCTGTGGCTGCATACATTTTATGTGATATATGAACTGTGCTGATCTTTGCTCGTACAGTAGGGCTCAGTCACCTCAAGTTGCATGAGAAGTTTAGTGCAAGTCTCTGGAATTTACACTCTTGTTTGTCTTTATCAATATTGGCCCTCTTGTCTCACTTTTTCTACCATGTAGGCATTTTCTTTCCTCCCATTCAGCAAACAATTCTCTTTTACATTGTTGCTGACACCCAGCATCACTCCAAAGGACTTTAAATTCCTCTGGCCACTGACTACCAGTTGTTAGGTGTACTGACTAGTTTTATGTCCATGTAGCATATACCAGCCTCATCAGGGAGGAGGGAGCCTCAACTAAGAAACTGCCTCCATAAGATCTGACTGTAGGGCATCTTCTTAATTAGTGATTGATAGGGGAGGGCCCAGCACACTGTGGGTGGTGCCATCCCTGGGTTAGTTATCCTAGGTTCTCTAAGAAAGCAGGCTGAGCAAGCCATGAAGAGCAAACCAGTAAGCAGCATCCCTCCATGGCCTCTGCATCAGCCACTACATCAAGGTCTGGCGGCCCTGTTTCAGTTCCTGTCCTGACTTCCTTCAATGATGAACAGCAGTATGGAAGTGTAAGCTAAAATAAATCCTTTGCTCTCCAAGTTGATTTGCTCATTGGGTTTCATCACAGCAATAGTAACTCAGACTAAGACACTGGGCCTTTTCTTAGTACATTTCCTCTTTTCTGACTTCTCGTATCCCAGATTCTGTTCTATTTCTTACTCCCAATGCCTTAGGAAATTGCATTAATAAAATGGGAGGAGAGTTAAGAGTCCAAAGAACTAAGTAGGAAGGAAGCAGGTCTCAAACAATGATAAAGTCAGACAGTAAAGCAATGTTTTGACTTGTTACTCTACCTTTCTCATACATTTGATTTTTTAAAAAGTGGGTACCAGGCTATATTTCTTGAAACTGGCCTGTCCAACTATTTTACTAAGAACAGAGTTAATCCAATGTGCCCATTTTATAACCAGCTCATTATCGATATTTAAAAAAAAATGTTTATATGTGTGTGCCCATTTGTGCGTATGTGTACATGCTAGTGCATGTCTGCAGATGCCAAAAGAGTGTATCAGATGCCCTGGAGCTGGAGTTATAGGTGGATTCTGGTAACTGAATTGCAAAAGCAATAAATACTCTTAACCACTGAGCCCTCTCTCCAACTCCAGGTTCCATTTTATAGTTATATATAACCATCATGTTCTTTTTCGTGTGTGTGTGTGTGTGTGTGTGTGTGTGTGTGTGGTGTGTGTGTGTGTGTTGGATGTTTAGAGTATTAACATGGACACTTACAATCTCTCTTCTAAGTGGAGTGGCTCAGCCTGCCTTATGCCACAGATACTATGGCAGCTGTGTTAATTACTTCTCAGAGCCTCTGCTAGGGGAGCATCAGTGCCTGGCAGCACCAGCTTTTAGGCCTCTGGATCCACTGCCTCATTGCTCTTTTCCCATGGCTGCCCCAGCTCGTTGCTCAGGATGGCTAGGGATATTAACACGTGCCTTTAACCATGATTCCTCTGTGGGAACTTATTTATGGCTACTCCCACATAATGCTCCACTTAAAAACCCCAGTGATGGTTCAAGAGGGAACCAAGATGCATTGTGGAGGTCTAGTAGTTTATTAGAAGAGTTATTAGTACCTTGGGAAAGATGGATGGACAGATTATAGCAAGACAGGGATTCTGAGTTCAGGCTTCAGTACCAGAGATAGGCAGTAAGGTGGGGCTCAGGGGAGAGCAATAAGCACCCACATAGATCTTACGTGTTTCTGAGGATAAGGGTGGTTCCACAGCACACATCTCTAGTTGGGCTCTCAGACTCCCTGCCAGGAGGCAGGGAAGGGACATGTGTCC
Organism: Tokudaia tokunoshimensis; assembly: GCA_036184795.1. Taxonomy (NCBI): domain Eukaryota; kingdom Metazoa; phylum Chordata; class Mammalia; order Rodentia; family Muridae; genus Tokudaia; species Tokudaia tokunoshimensis. The sequence continues at coordinate 35,675,777 of BTHU01000015.1, read as the reverse complement.
ACCAATATTCTGTTTCATGTAAGCTCACTTCCCTAGGTGAGAGATATGGGGGGCTGGAAATCTGTCAGCTAGAGACTCCTAGCTCTTAGTTGGGTGTGTATCAGCATGTATGAGGACATTCTTCTGCCTAGAAGTCTGGAGTAAGTCTTCACCATTACTTTGACGGAAACTTCTTTGGAACTCTGCTGATATCTGAGATCTTTCTTCCCTGTCTCTCATCACAGGTTCGTCCTCTGTCTTCTAGAACCACCCGGTCCCCGAATGAGTATTCCCTCAATATTGCCTGCTGCATCAATCCATCTTCTTCTCAGAAGAACCCCAAGTATGGCACACATTCAGCAAGTGACTATTAAAAACCACGAAATCTACTCATGGCAACCCTGTGTCTACCAGCTCTCTGATCTCTTATGGACTAGATGTTCTTTGGGAGAGAAAAATCCCTAGAGGCCAGCACTGAAATATGCTAATCTGAGTACTCCCAGAGTCACAGACTTCTATTACATTTCTATTCAGGAACAGATGTGTGTGTTCATTCACAGGTGAAAACATATTCTGAGCATCTCTTGTGCTAGTTAACAAGTCCTTCAATATTGATAGAATTAGTCGTCATTAAGGCACTTGTATTAGCAGCCTCTACAGTGCAGTCTCGGAATGCATGTTCTGAACAGATATTCATCAGTTGTCCTCAGGGAGTAGAGGGAAAGCAATGCGTGCACTCATCCGGTGGGCAGTGCTTTAGTATTGATTGTGTAGTATAATGTGAACTTTGCTTACGACAGTGAGCTTCATCTCTAGTGGTAAAATGGTACATTGCGCAAGCATCAAATATGAAGGACGAATTTTGGTTCCTACTTTTTTTTTAACTATTGATTTCTGATTTATCAAGATCTTTATTTTTATACATTACTTTTTATCAAAATTTCTACAAGTAGTATTATTGTGTTCCCAAGTCATACGGGGAGGAATTTGTACCCTGGGCTTGGCTGTTTGAATGGGTTTCATTCTTTTCCCTTTATCTTCTACAGGTAATGTTATGTGTAAAATGCTAAGTGTACAATCCAAAAGGTGATGGGCGACTTTTGAATCATCCACAGAAGTTATGTTCTAAAATTCAGACTCTTCCTGAGTGTAGAATTTAGGATGTCTCTTTTGTGTCCTCATGGTTTCTTGGTAGGCTCATGATAAGGTGGGCGTGTTTCTACATGTAATATCAAAAAAAAATTACATTTGAAAAAAATACTTTAAATTCAGTTTTATGAAAAGAATGTGGTTGCCACTTTCAGGTAAGAGTATCCAGGGCAAGGTGAACTTAGTAGTTTCTAGAGGTTATACGTTTGTGTCTATAGATATTTAGGAGAGACCCTGAGTTCAAGTTTAGGAAATTTGAGCCTAATTATCAATGATGAGTTTGAAACAAACAAACAAACGACAACAGACACCCACTACAAACCAAGTCCTAAGCACAGGTCAGTGGGACTGTCCTGCATCTCTTGTTTCTAAGCCCCCAGCAGCCTGTTCCCACTCTCAGAAGTAAGCCAGAGCAGAACACTTTGCAGAAGAAGATAAATGTTCTGTTCAGCGGGCTTTGCCAGCAAGACCTGGAAAAGACGGCAGGAGATTTTTAACCTGTTTTCAAGATCACCAGCTTCTTATGTGGGCCTGCCTGTCCAGAGCTTTCCCCCAGGCGTTTGACAAATGGTTCTATCACCAGACAGTCTTGTCTGTCTCGATTCACCCTGCTCCATTCCAGCCCACACACCCGGATGTCTACTCTCTCTCCGGGAGTTCATTCGCCTGTGGGGACCACTCTTTCTCAAGCCATTCCTTCTCTCCTCTCTTGTTTTTACATCCTCTTTGGTGGAGCGCTTTGCTTTCCACGTCTTCTTCGCAAGGGGATGATGGTTATTTTCTGAAGACCGCGTAAATCTGAACATGTCATTCTGCCCTCAGATGCTTTGAATCGGAGGTAACTCTGGCTTAGACGTCATCTTCCCCCAGAATATCCTATGGCACAGCATTCTCCTTTGGCTTGAAAGTCATGCCGGTGTGAAGGTGAAAGTCGTTCTGATCCGCGATCTTTTTCTTCCAGGGAGTCTGTAGCGTTCCCCCCAACCCCCTTGTGTTCTGAAATATCAGAATGAAGACTCTTGAGTTTTTCCATCTACTGCTTCTGTTCAGTAAGGTTTTCCCTGTCTTTGTATTTTAGTAATAGAAACTTACTTCATACCTTCTGGAAATCTTGTGTAATAGAAGTTTTTCTTCACTTTCTATTCTTTCTCTTCTTTCTGCCCCTCCCCCAGCTTTTTCAAAAGCTGTCTTCAGACTTCTTTTTCTCTGATTTGGTGCCTCCGTATCTTTTCCCTCTAATGTCAAGCAGTCTTCCTCTGATTTATCCTTTCCTAGTGACTTCAGCTCTGCTCTTGTTTCCAATCTTAAGACACATGGTCTGTTCATCTTTGTGGCGTTTCTGTCCCATTTCATGGAGGCAGCATTTTTAATCCCCCCGGGGATGCTCCTGGTAGTTAGTCCCAGGCAGTCCCTGTACTTGTCCATTTCTTTCCTACATATTTACTTAATTCAGGGTGACTTTTGATTTAAGATGCTCTTGAGTTTTAATTTTCATCTTCCGCGACAACTTCCTTCCTGGTACCTGGAAGTCGTTGAATCTTCTTAGCATTAAGAACGGGAATCTGAGATGCCCATAGAAGGCTACAGGAGTCTTCTGGACCATGCTTCTCATCCTGGTTTGTTACAGGGGTTCAGGCAGGGGAGTGCGAAGGGCCTCCCCATGCAGCAGTGGATCTACTAACTATTCAATCCTACCAGCTCCAGCGTGTGCCTGGCTTATAAACGTGGATATTCACGCTTTTAGGTTTTTATTTGCTGTAGGGAAAAGGCCTCCAGATATCTCCCAGAGTAGGCACACTTGCTGGGTCACAAGGATGGAGGAAAGGACTTGGAGAGAAATGGGTAATTATTTCTTCTTAAATGGTGTAATAGTACCTGGTGCCCCCCCCCTTTTTTTTTAACTACAGTCAGGGTCTGGCATTCTGGACCTCCCCACGCAGACCAAGGTATCTACAAACTCACAGAAGTACACATGCCTCTGCCCTCACAGTGCCGGGATCGAAGGTGTTTGCTATTATTCCTGGCTTGTCTCCATTTTTAAGAACCTCTGACAGCTGAGAGCCTTCCCTTCGACGCTCCTTCTGCAAACTGACGAGGAAGCATTCCACTTCTTCCCTTGTCACAGCAGAGGGGTCAGACCATACGGATAAACTCTTCTATAGAGGCACTTCCTAATACAAGACATATCCAGTTCATCCTCAATTCCCTCTCTCCCACCACTGACCCTTCAAACAAATTCCTGGCTAGCTTGAGTGCTACCCAGCTCTTCTTAGGGAGGTCCATGGTGATGATGATTGATCATGATGATGATGATGATGATAGTGGTGGTGGTGGTGGTGGTGATGATGATGATGATTTTCATGCACTTTTTCTTAATTGTTCATGTGTAGACAATATCACCATCTACATCAACCTATTTTATTTTTTGAACATTTTCAAATTATTCCTTTTATTGTGTTTTAATACATTTCTCTCATCATACTGTTTCTTCCTTCTCTTTCTTCCCTTAAGCTCTCTCCTATACTCCTCACTGCTTTCTTTCAAGCTCATGGTCTCTCTTTTTTTTCATTAATTGTTGTTATTTGGTTCACCCTCAATTTACTTCCTATTTATAAATATATAATATAATATATGATATATATTATAGGATAGAATATAGAATATACATTTAGGCAGTCATGGTGAGAATTTATGGGTGTAACTTCTGACATTACTATGGATCATATATTCTGATACCATTATATATTATAGATTATAATATTATATATTATATCATATATCATGCATTATATATCACATATCATATATTATAACAAATATTACTATCCACCATAATACAGATGCAAAGCCTCAACTAACAGGCTAGAAAGAAGCCTCAGTGAAAGGGAATTAACTACTTATCTGGTATAAAAATCTTGTTAAAAATGAAAAATTAGGATTTGAAAATGCAGTTGGTTGCTTGAAACAATGATTCCACCTATTGGTGATCTTATTTTGTTTTCATAGTTAGTTAATTTGTAGATGAGGAAAGGTTTTTATGGTTAAAATACAGTTCCAAAGCAATCTTCACAATTAAAGCATAAAGATGCAAATTCGTTCTTCTTAACCACAGACACCAGAGTCAGCGAGTCGGATTAAATGTATTACATATCTTTAAAAAAATGTCTATGATATAATCATGCATATGAGTATGTGAGCTTTAAAAACTCAAAGGAAAGCATTTCTTGCCTGCTGTCCTGTACTTTATCTTACTTAACTGTTCTTCTGAAGATTATTCTATAGCCGCATGATCACATCTGCTCTATACTTCTATTGGGTTTTATGAAATAGAATAGAACTCAGAGACATATATGAAATAGGACATAACTAAATAAATCACCACAAAATAAAAGCCTCTCAGCTTAGCCAATCTGTCCAGTAGTCTCAAGATTTTGCAAGGTTCCTTCAGGGCTCTTCCAACTCTGCTGTCCTCAAAGGATACCTCTTCTTACAGTCTGTGGACATTCTTTGCATATTTAATGTTTAAATATTTAGCTTTACACACTTGTCTGCGTTCATAGTTCTAGGTAATTGGAATTAAACACTGCGGACTGCTCTGTGCACGACTTGAGGTTTCTCTTTGTCCTTCCTTACCGTGTGTCTATTTGCCTGCCCTGCCCGATCTTCCTTCTGCTGGGACCTTACCAATAATTTATTTTTCCACTTTTCTGCACTCAATGTATTAGGTACTTTTCTTTTGGCTGTGACAAAATAACTGAAAGAAAAAGAAAAGAAAGTTGAAGAAGGATGGGTGTTGCTTTGCTTCACAGTTCCTGTTAGGGAACTCACAGCCAGCAGAGCTTGAGACCGGTGGTCACATTGTGTTTCTAGTTGGGATGTGGAGAAAGATGGACGCTTGTATCCAGTTTTGCTTTCTCCAGTTTATTCAGCACAGGACCCCAGGCCATGTGCTGACATTGCCCCCATTGAAGGAGGATCTAGATAATCTAGAGACATGCCTAGGGATATATTTCTATGGTGACTACAGATTCCACAAGGTGGACAAGCACTAGTCACCGTTGGCTCCCTTACGGTCTTCTGCAGGTTTATTGGCTGCATCCTTGCTTTGTAGGACCACATGTCAGCTGGAATTTTACCGTCTTCGTAAGAAACGGAAGCAACTTAGGATTTTTGGGGGTTTTTTTGTGTTTATTTGTGCCTGTTCTAAACTTTTGAGGCTACTGTTGTCCCTTCCTGTCTTTAGTTCATCCTTAAAATATGAATGTCAATAATCTGTTCAGCTCACATTTCAAATGTTTGTACTTTCAGGTTTATTGGTGTCATTGCCACTGCTATACGTGTTTGAATTTGTCTTATGCTTGCCAGTTTATTAAACTGGTAGTTATTTTCTTTTAGCACTTAGGAGATATTTATTATTTCATATCATTTTATTTCTATTACTTGTGTTTAAGAGTCAAGCAATATTTTGGAACAGACTGTCCTTTTTCTTTGTCCTTTCTGGTTATTTGAATATTTTCTTTTCCTTTGTAACATTTTACTATGAGGTAAATTATTATTTTTTTTTATGGTTGAAGAACACTATGTTTTTTGGATCTGTAACTCAATGTCTTTAAGTTTTAGAGAATTTTTATTAATTTTTTATTCAAGTAGTTATTATATGCTCTGTGTTTCTTTTTCCTGGGCTATCACTTAAGGAATAGATCATAACACACACACACACACACACACACACACACACACACACACAGATTCTCTTTATGTCACACACACATTCTCACACACAGTCTCTCTTTCATATACACACAATCTCTCTCTCTCTCTCTCTCTCTCTCTCTCTCTCTTTCTCTCTCTCTGTCTCTCTCTGTCTCTCTCTTTCTCTCACACACACACACACACACACACACACACACTCACACAGCATCTGTTGTTTCTTGTCTTCCATCCTAATGTTCATCATTTTGTATCTCTTTTCTTCATTCAGGAAGGTTCTTTCTGACTAGCCAGCATCCAAGTTATTATTGTTTCATGCTGTTAAATTCCCTAGGTTTGTTTCTTTGAACAAACCCACTAATTATTGTAAATTTAAAACCTCAACATTTGAAGCTTTTCTGATCATTTGGTTATTTTCTTGTCTCTGAATACTTGCTGTTACATTTTTTTGTGGTGTGTCACAATATATTTGCAAAATATAGGAATGATTTTCAACCTTGTATAACCTCTCTCAAAGAGGATTTATGTTCTATTTTGCTGGGATACTCATCCTTTGGGATCAAGTTGATCTAATTTCATTCACACAGTATGTGGGAAAATACTAACTTGCTCAAGGTGGGATGGAAAAACCTTTCAAATTATGCCCAAGTCCATCAAGCATCTCATGTAATGAGTTGGGAGATAAACAGCCAGAGTTCTGTATGATTTTTATAGATATTTATTTTATCCATATATATGCATGTCAGATTTTAATTGCTTCCAAAATATCATTAAGGCAACCCTGAGAGCAATGCATCTGAGGTTCTTGTAGTCACCCGAGTATTTCTTATGTGAAGCTGAGGCAGGAAAGGATTTTTGATTTTGGCCATGGAAGAATTTGGGCTTCTAATCCATCTATCTTATAATCTTGATCATTATGGCAGAAGAACATCTAATATTTATGCCAATTGTTCTGAACTTAGTTATATTCCTGGCTTCTCTGGATATATTTAAATAAGAGGTAATATTTTGGTAGAGTGATGGGGGTTTTCTTTCAGGGGCAAGTTTTGTGGATGGTCACCAGGGTAACTAATGGTTGAATTTGTATGGTGGCTTCTACCCACACTTATTTCCACATAAGTACACACAGATAACAATTAGAAGTTTACATCCTCACATTAAAGAGAACGCACAGTATTTATCTTCCTGAGCCCATGTTACCTTCCCTAATATAAGATTTTCCAGTTTCATCCACTTTCCTGCAAATTTTATACTCTCAGTAGTCTCAATTTTCTTTATGGGTGAATAAAGTTTCATTTTATATAGGTATGGCATTTTTATTACCCACTCGTCTGTTGATGCAAACATCTATTCTGATTCTGCCTTTTCCTTTAGAAACAGAGTAGCAATGCTCACGGAAGCCACATGTGTCTCTGTGCTATGATGCACAGTCCAGTCCCTCGGGCACAAGCCTGGGAGCGGTGTAGCTGTCATATGAGAGTTCTACTTTAGCTTTCCGTATTTACTTCCATTGTGGTTGTACTGTGAAGCATTCCTTTCAACAGGTCTTCATGGGGGCTGGGGGGTGGAGGGGGATACGAGAGTGATAGAGAAGGAGCAGATCACTTATTATATAAGAGAGGAGAATCCTGGAGTGTGTAAGTGGCCAGAGAGAACAGAGAGATGAGGACTGCTGGTCGCATAAAGCTAAGACTGTACAAGGCCACAAGGAACTGCATAGCGTATATGCTAATTTAAAAACAAAACGGAGGTTGAGTGGGCACAATGCATTGGTTTTGCAGGCAGTTTAGAACTAGGGTAGCAAATTATTCAGCGGAATGGTAAATTTTAGCTTTACATGACCAGGGGCAGTTAGGAAGGGACTCTTCCTTCCTTCTTTCTTCTTTTCTTTTTCTTTTTTAAACTTTGTCCAATGAGTATGAGTTCTAAAGGTATTATCTACTTATCACCTTTGCAACTCCTGGTATATTAGTGAATTGCTTTTGTATCACTGTGTCTAGAATACCTAAGAGAAACAACTGAAAGGAGGAGATGCCCCCTTGCTCACGGTTGTAGAGGTGTCCAGGTGCTCAGAGCTAGCAAGGCATGGCAGAGTGGCTCAGTCCCAGGAAGGTTTAAGCATACAGATGTGGCTTGTTGACATCCCTATGGATCAAGAAGCAGTGAAGACAGACCTGACACAGGGGTGGTTTCCATCTTCAGAGACCTATGCCTAGTGAAGAGCTTCCACCATCCAGGCCTTCCTAAAAATGCTGCATCCTTTAAAATGGCCCCACATGTGTTGATCAGATGGCTCAGCCAGGAAAAGCATCAGCTACCAACCTTAACATTTTCATTCCTTGGGACCCACATGATGGAAGAAGAGAACTGATTCTTGCAAGTTGTCCTCTGACCTCCACTTGTGAGCACGAGCCACAGACATGTACACACACACACACACACACTCATGTACAAGCACATGTGCATGCACATATGCATGCATACACACAGAGACATGTACACACACATATATACTTATCAATAAATTTAAAACCAAAATAAGAGCATCATAAGCTCGTGCTATGCATTCAAATCATTCACCCATCGGAGACATTTCCAACTCCTTAAACTGTAATGGATACTTAAGAGAAAGGACAATAATATCTGTTATATGGACAAAGAAACTCACTGGGAAATAAGTTCCTAATTTGTTGCAGTTCCTAACTGGGAGGAGGGAAATTTTGGGATTAAGTGCATGCTCCTAAAGACTCCTTTGCACCAAGAGCAACAAGTATGGGGAAATTGCATCTTGGGACTTGGAAATTCTTGCTGGATTCTTGTGTAATGTTTGTTTACTGTGTTGCTTTCCGCAATGACTGCTCAGGCTGCTTCAGCTCCGATGGTTGGCTAAGTACCCAGAGAGCATCTGATTAACTATGCTATGAAGCAAAACGCCATCCACTGTAGAGGAAATTTACCCCAGAATAAATGCAGATCATTTAGTCAAAATGCTATGTTTTTAGCATGTTAAGTCTTCCCTGGGAGGAAATGCCATAGGATCTCTCTTAGAAGCACTAATAAACAAAACACATTTTCCACCTCAAGAGAACATAAGTGTGGCCTAACATGCGATTTCGAACCAGCTGACTTGGCCTTGGAGAGAAAAAGACCATTAGGGAATGAGGCATGAAGCTGATTTTGGAGAGAATACATACCAGACAGAACCCTTCATTGAATGTGGCAGAAACCAGATGCAAGCCAGCCTAATCACAACTATCAAGATGGAGAAGATGAACAAAAAGCTGTCTTTGACTTGGTTATGTTACATATCAATATGAACTCATACTTGCTGAGCTCTGGAGAGAGTCAAGATGTTCTAGCAGGTTTAAACATATTTCGAAGACTATGAACTTAAAAGTGGAGGAGAGGTCATGACTCAGGGCACCAAGAACAAAGGGCGTGACACTCATTTACACTCCATTAGGTATAGAAACAAAAGATAGCCCTGTCCTTCTTGCAAGCAACCTCTTTTTAATCTTGGCTTTTCTATAGATGCCTTAGCTTCTACTGTACACTTCTCATGTTCCCAGGGAAGGACCCCATGAGTATCTTCCATTCTTCCTCAGTCATTGCTGGGGCAGAAGCTAATTATTGTTATGATATCTACCTGAAATGTCCAACAAAAGCTAGGAGCTAGATGGGTTTCCCATCTTGTAATGTTGTTGGGAGGTGACAGGATCTTTAGGAGATCGGCATACTAGAGGGAAGGTCATGAGGGGTGTATCTCTGAAGTGACTATCAGAACCCTGGCCATTTCTCTTTTTCTATGATTCTATACCACTCTGAAATGATCAGACTTGCTCTGCTATGTGCTTCCTGCCACAGTCCCAAGAGCAGTATGGAGAACTTGATCAGAACTCTTTATGATAATAAAACAGAATATATTGTCCCTCTTTTAAGTTGATTTTCCTAGGTATTTAGTCATGGGTGATGGAAACTGCCTAACGTGGTTATTTACTGCTGCATAACAAGTGTTTCTTGGAGGTAGAGTCTGTGAAAAGCACAGATGGATGGTTATGGCTCCAGAGTCTCTTGTGGTAAGATGTGGGATCTGAAGTGGTTAGAGAAACTGCTTCTGAGCTGTTCATGTTACTATGAAGCTTTCCTACTTTGTCATATGGGTCTTTCCATAGGATTGTTCACATATGTAGCAGCTGGCTTCTCCAAAACTGAGTAACTATAGAGGGCATAGGTAAAATAACTTAATCTTAGAAGTGTTGTATCATAATTTCTGCTGTATTTCTTTTTTTATGTTTAGTTTGTATCATGCTGTGAGTCACAAATGCACATGCAAGGTGCATGGGTGTGTGGGTGTGTGGGTGCAGGTGCTCTTGTGTGTGTGTGTGTGTGTGCGCGTGTGTGTGTGCATGTGTGTGTGTTCCACTTATCTCTAATTCTGTTCTGCTTCATTGACCAGAGGAATATTCCTTCTCATGAGACAGTTTCCTAAAGAAGGCTTTGGAATCCTTGAAATGCACATCACTGCACGTTGAAGTCCAAGACAAGAGGTGAATAAGTGGTACAATGTAATGAATTCTAAAGTAGCACAGATCAGTGTCATGCCAAAGACAAGAGACTGCAGACTGCAGATGGCTATGGTCATGTATCCAAAGGCTGTTTAATATTCAGTGTTCAGGAAACACCCCAAAGAAGCAGAGATTTCTGGCTCTCACTAAATATAGGATCTTTGGGGACTAATTTGAGCCTGATTTTAAAGTTGCTGTTTATTTATCTTTGCTTTTGGATATGAAACAAAAAAATTTATTCTCCAAGTGTCATGAATGTTGTATTATGGCCAAAACAAAGTAACTAGAAAGGAAAAGATTATAAATATCCACATGTCCATCCTTCTATGCTTTATAAACAGCCTGGAATGCGGTACTATTTTTCATCTACTAGTCTGAAGAGCAAACAAATAGCTGCCTCTTGGCTTTCCTAATATACTGCATTTTTATACATATAAAAATGCAAGGTACTAATTTGGGGACTCAAAGTGTTGGCAAGAATAGACATGTAATCAAAGAAAAGCATTAATTATAGCCCCATGGGTACTAGTAAAAATGGGATGGTTGATACACAGGCAATGTATCCAGAAAAAATATTATTCATAACAAGTATGTATAAAAGAGGGAATTTAATGCAGGGAAATATGTTAGGAAAGCTGACAATCAAGTAGACTGTGACAAGAAACTCAGATGCTGCCTGACTTTTCCAGGGAAGACAGAAAGAAATGAGTTTTCTTCTAATGGGTTAATGACATAGTAAAGAAAGATTCCTTCTAAGTCCAGATAAGTGAACCAATGGATTTTTTGGGGGGATAAATATAGGAATATAGGTTGACTTAGAAACATCTGTACCACTGAAAGATCCCACTCTAGCATGGGTGATAACCCATGAAATCTTTACCATTATAGTTCCACTTCCTAATCAAACTACTAGTTCCTATGTATTCTACACCTTCCAAGGTCATGCATAGCTGGGAGATGGGCAGGTGGAAATGAAAGATGGAATTTCAAATAAGAGTTTAGTGATACCCTTACTACTCTGGAGTGATTATAGCATGATTATTATCATTCCTATAAGCTGTTATCACTATATTGTTTTGCTTATTTTGTTACCATGATGTAAGCCAAGGTATTTGGCATACCACTGAAATGATCTACACAAAAAATGTAAAGGATACCACACTTATGAAGCCAAGTAAGAGTATAAGAATCCTTTATTTTGGGCTAGTACCTCAGAAAGACTCTTGGTTGGGAAGCTCAGGATATAGCATTTTTAAAGTCAGAAGACCACAATTAAATCAATTTTAATTGAAGATCAGAGTAACCTTGTAACATCTGTCTTCACAAAACATGGTCATTATTTCAGACACAACATGACCGTTAATTAAGATTTGTACCATTATCTGTTATTTTAGTTAATATTTAGTTTGTATAAACATTAATTATTTTGGTTAATACATTTGTGCCATGATCAGGGTCACGGAAAATCCAAACTGTGTTGCCAGGGCAGATGTAGCTGTTAAGGGGAGGTAGGGTGAGAAGTGTGTAAGTAGATACAAAAGGGACTAAGGACATCATGGTGCTGCCTAGTCACTTCAGCATCATAGCAACCCAACCTTATGATTCAATGGTCATGTCACATTCAGTGAAAATAGCTTCACTACAACACTTCCCTGTCTTCTGGCTCTTATATTAATTCTGAACCTTTTTACATTATGTTCCCAAAACCATGTATATTGTGTGTGAGTGTGTGTGTGTGTGTGTGTGAGAGAGAGAGAGAGAGAGAGAGAGAGAGAGAATGTATGTATATATGTATGTATACATAAAATATGTTGGGATACTATGCCCCAGAAACCATATAGACAGCAGCCTCAGCATAACAGAATACAGTATAGACCACAAAAGACAGTTAATGAGCAGCTAAAGTTTCTGAAGTATCACTTACTGCCAAAGGGGTAGTATTTCTTCCATTTCCACCTGCCCATCCCCCAGCTATGCATGACCTTGGAAGGTGTAGAATACATAGGAGCTGGGAGTTTGATTAGGAAGTGGAACTCTAATGGTAAAGATTTCATGGATTATTATACATGCTAGAGTGGGATCTTTCAGTGATACAGCTGTTTCTTATCAACCTATATTCCTATATTTATCCCCCCCAAATCCATTGGTTCGCCTATTTCTTTCATTATTGTGGACAACAGCAGTGATCTTTGGGTATGAATATAAATGTTTAGAAGACAGTTTGACAAACACATTGTATCCATTTAACAAAACAATATCAATACCCCTCTCAAAGGGACTTATGATTTCACAATCACATGTTTTACCCTCAAGTGTAGTATCAAACATGGGCTTCCTTCTAAATAGCAGATTCCAAATCTGATCAGAAAGTAATTGGTTTCACCTATTGTCTTAGTTAGGGTTTTACTGCTGCGATCAGACACCATGACCAAGGCAAGTCTTATAAATGATAACATTTAATTGGGGCTAGCTTGGAGGTTCAGAGGTTCAGTCCATTATCATCAAGGCGGAAGTATAGCAGCATCCAGGCAGGCATGGTGCAGGAGGAGCTGAGAGTTCTACATCTTCATCCGAAGGAAGCCAGAAACAGACTGGGCATCCTCAAGCAGCTAGGAGGAGGGTCTCCAAGCCCACTACCACAGTGACACACTTCCTCCAATAATGCCATACCTTCTAATAGTGACACCCCCTGGGCCAAGCATATGCAAACCATCACACCTATAATGGTAGTGCCACTATGACTCCAATAGGCACATATTATCTTACATGCTGATAGAGTCGCATATGGTACATGTGACTATGCTGATAAAGTCACAGTTCATAGCTGTGGTGGACAATTGAGCAGCCTGTGTAGTACCTTACGGTACTACAAACACTTAACCCACAAGAAATAAGGCTTAGGTTTAGTTCCATCATTTTTTCCTATGTGTTCAACTAGAGCTTGGTGTTTCTCCAGCAAGGAGCTTATATCTAACAGCTGTTCCAATAGTGAGTACACTGTGGGAAACCTCAGGGGGTCTCCATGGCCAACAACTCAAAGGGAGGAAATTGAATTGGAATTCAACCTGAGACCACCAGTCAGCCTACAGGGTCTTTACAGGCAGACAGACTATTCTGTTAAAGAAGCAAGTGGGGTTATTTCATGCCATGAAAACTTCCTTTCTAATAATTGTCTGTGACAGCAGGATTTTATCCTATGGAGGTGAGGAATGTGGAGAGAGAGAGAGAGAGAGAGAGAGAGAGAGAGAGAGAGAGAGAGAGAGAGAGAGAGAGAGAGAATTGAGTTCCAAGATACTGTTATAACAGAAAGTACATGCATTTTTCAATAGTGGGATAAAGGGTTGCTTGACGTTTTTCTGAGTTTTGAACCCATTATAAAGTAATATATTTATCAAGCAGAGAGATTTTTATGAAGAGTCTGCAACTGATGTTATGAGAGTTTGTACAAATGGTCAGGGTCTTCCTGAAGCTGATCTCTAACACCCCAGATTCCCATTATGCCCTGCCTCACTGCCACAGAAATAGAGGAGTTGGTGGGATCATCTGAACTTGTTTTCATTCACCTCTTTGGTGGATTATTGTTCAAGCTTTAAAGCCTACCAGAGGCTTACAGCCACAGGTTCTGGATGCCTGTCACCATTGCCTCTACAAACACCGACATAATGTAAATTTCCTTTCAAGTGACAAGGATAAGCCCCTTTGTTATCTTTCTTCTTTTCTCAGTTCCTCTAGAATGTTCTACTACCTCACAAATCCAACAGTTCTGCCTCATCATCCTGAGTGCTCTGGTTACAGTATATGCCACGTTCAGTGACTTCATGTTTACGCTCCAGTGTCTGCCCTGGTATATTGGACATGAACCATTGTCTCTCTTGTGACTATTTTATTTATCTTATTCCTTCTGTATTGTCCCATTATCTGATTTTCTTCAATTGCCACAGGTGTTTGATACTCAGGAGGGGCTTAATCAATACAGTATTTATTGTCCTCTTAGCCTTATATTCTGCCCCTAGCCAGTACCTGAACCTCACTCTCTCTCTCTAATCCCTATCCACCCTTTTTAACCTGATAAATATCAGGAGATAATAAGCAAGATTCTTCCCACATGTCTGTTTTTATTATTCAGAACAGTTCCCTCTGGGTAGAAAAATCAACACCACTTATTATGTTTTATAACACACAGCAAGGGCCACATAAATGTCACACCAACTTGCTTATAACCTTATTTCGTAGGTGCTTCTAATAGATTACCTAGTCCATCTGAACATTTGAGGGTATGCCCATAATCATACAGCAGTTCTCATTCACTATGGAAGTGTGCTACCACATTCCATATAGAAGATGGTTATACTAGGACTAGCCTGTAGACACTCGACCCTCAAACAAATCAACCTCAATTACGTGTCTTATGATCAACAGCAAGAGCCACGAAGCTGATCCACCTAGACATATCTTTGATGTTGTCACTTCTCTATTAGGACGCCAATTTCTAGGATGTAATATCCTAGGGACATATGAAAAAGAAAATCATTTCTTAGGGCATTAGTCACCTACATGTTGCATGGCAAACGAATGCATTTATTGGGTTTCATAGCTAATGGTCATATCATTCTCAGAAGAAATTGCCTCGCTACAACATTGGGCATGTGTGGAAGTCACTTCCAAGCTAGAAATAATTCTATCAGATTTCAAATATGAGGTTACTTGAGGAAGGTTGGGGCCCCAGTAGGAATTTGAGCCGTGGCAAAATAAAATCTTCCCAATACAATTACTTAGTCTGGTGTTGATTCTCCTTGAAATTGTTATTCCATATGTTACCTCCTTATTAGAGCAAGTTTATGCAGTGACTAAGGCAGATCCAAATGCTGAAAGATGCCTCTGGCAAATTCTATTAGCAGAATTGCAACACACTCTCAGATTTTAGAGAAAGACTGCTACCTTTTGCAGAGGCTATTATTTTTAGAAACTTAACTGATTCAGATTCTGAATCAAGAAGATACTTGAATTTTAAATTCTGTGGAGACGAATCTAGAACAATAACAAAGTAAGGAAGGACAAAGATGAATTTTCTTGACAACAATTTATCAAGCCACAAAAAAAAACAAATAAGTTTAATGAACTTATTGGTTTCATGTCTACTGAGACTGCCATGATGGTAGCCAATTTTCACCCATTTTTATGGCTTTGTGAAAAGATTCTTTAAAAAAAATGTGGCATGAGGCTAATAAGATGGATCAAAGAGTAAGTATTTGCTTTACAAACAAGTAATTTGAGTTCAATCCCTGGGAACTCACAAAAGGGAGAAGGAGAGAATTGTTATCCTCTGATACCCCTTGTAGTGGTTTCAATGAGAACGGCCCCATAGGCTTATATATTTGAATGTTTGGTGCCAACTGCTTACGAAGGAATAGGGGGTATACAGAGGTTGTAGAATCTGCCTCAGCACTTAAGGAAACCCAGGGCCAGGCATGTGGCAGAAGAGTCCCTTTATGGAGGCCTGGAAATGTCATTGCATGAAGCTGTGAAAGCGAAGACCAGATTTTACTGGAGAATCGAAGATGTTTGAGATGTTTAGAGCCATGAAATACCTCTCAGGGAAAGCCACAGACAAGATGTGAAATAAATCCTAGAGAAGGAAGTATGCATATGTAATCTACAAAAATGGATGGAGTAGAATACAGGGCATAGAGATACAGAATTTGGAGTTTGTCCTGCTGGGTTTCATTTTTGCTTTGGTCCAGTATTTCCTTTCTGTCCTCTTTTCTTCCCTTTTGAATGAAAATGTTTATGCTATACCATTGTATATTAGAAGTGTGTAATTTACCTTTTTGATTTTTACAGAGGGTTACCATTAAAAAGTTGCCTCAGGTCTTAGAAGACATGTTGGATATTGAAACAGTGTTGAGTCTGTGAAAGACTAGGGAACTTTTGGGGTTGAAATAAAAGCATTTTGCATTATGATATGGCCATGGGCCTACAAGAGTCCTGCAGTAGAAAGAGGTGGATTTAATGAGAATGGCTACCATAATAAGCTCATATATTTGAATGTTTGGTTCCCATTTGGTGAACTATTTAGGAAGGATTAGGAGGTGTGGCCTTGTTGGAGGAGGTGTGTCACTAGGGTAGGCTTTGATGTTTCAAAAGCCCAAGCCATTCCCTGCTAGTTCTCTTTCTTTGTCTTTCTGCCTCTGTCTCTCTGTCTCTTTGTTTGTCTCTGTCTCCTGTCTGTGGATAAATATGAGAGCTCTCAGCTACTACCCCAGAACTATGCCTGACTGACTTATGTCGTGCTTCCTGCCATGATGGCCATGCACAAACCCTCTGAACCTATAGGCAAGCCCTAAATTAATTGCTTTCTCTTTAAGTTGCCTTGATTCTGATATCTTTTCACAGCAATCAAACAGTATCTAACAGAGCCTTCTAATGTACACACACACAAATGATAAGTAATACTATAAAGTAAACTATGGCATAGGTGAATGACTTTTAAGAATAAATGATGTCATCACTACTAAGTAGAGTGTATTCACTGCCACCCTACCCCCTGACCTCTTGGCAGCACTACCTCAGAAAGACCATAGGTGATGGAGGAAAACTTGTAAGTAGATAGGATATTAAATACTATATCTCATTGTAACTCTTCTCAATGAAAAAGGCATAAAGATCAGCTCAGTATCCATTCTGGGACCTATCACTCAAGGAAACAGAAAACTGACTGGAGGACTAAAGAGAAAACTGAAAGTGTGGGCCACTTAGAATGGACTGAGAGTATAAGATAGCTCTGGAGCCCATTGAACAAGCAAGTAAAAGAGGCATAGCTGCCCTGACTCTGCTAATGCTCCCTCACTCATCTGATGGCCTCTTCTGCAGTGGGGCCTTTCTGATGAACAATGAGGTGGGACAGGGAAAATGTAGCCACTGGAGTAGGAAGAGAGACTTCATATAAACTCCACAGACAGCATTCCTGTCATCCAAGCAGACAGTGCTACAGCCATATGTGAGTGATCCACCTGCCCACGTTCTAGACCTGCCCACATCTCTGATACAGCATCACAGCTTCACAACGAGCTCATGTTGAGTATATTTCATTGCTCCCATTAAAAATGGCAACTGTATTCAATTTTCCTTCTTTCTCCTGGCTATGCTTATGCAACAATTGCCAACCACAGACTTTCTAAACACTTCATACTCAATCTTATTATTCCATTCAAGCTGACTGTGAAGGGAGTTCCTTGGTCAAAAAAAAAATGAAGTTGATAAGCAAATTCAAAAGTAATGAATTGTTTCATCTTCTCTATTGATAAAAGTGCTAGTTTTCTAACTGGGTCAAATGGCCTCTAATATTATGTCCTAGAATCTCACAGGATCTTTTAACTGATAACACAGCAAATTGCAGAATCCTAGTGAAACTCTGAATTTGGTCTTAAAGTGCTTTTTCCCCATAGCTCCAAGACATGGGATAAAGAGACAATGATATGCCCAACAATTCCAAGCCTTTAACTTCCTTGCAAAATATTGACTTTCTTTCAGTGTCACTGCTCAGCATTATACACAGGAGAAATGCTTTATTTCATCTCGTAATGAGTTTCATCTCGTATGGTCCTTCTGACCTAGGAGATAAAATGGGTCACTTGGGCTCTTTGGGACTGGAGAAAAGTGGCAGAAAGTGGAATCCAATCCTATTTGTGGTGACTATTTCCTTTTCCTCATAAGGGGAAAGGAAAGTGGATCTGGGAGGGTTATGATGAGGTAGTACATCTTTTCCTCTTCCTCGTGTACTCGGTGATAGGAGGTCATAGGAAGTGTCCTCACCCTCTTATGGACAAAGTCATTAAGAACTGACAGAGTTCAAGCACCAAGGCTCAGGTTACTTGACTGGGGGGATGACTTAGGTATAGCAGAAGTTAGTAATCACAGTCAGTAAGATAAGGAGAAGATAGTATCAGTGGTCCTGGCTTAGACATATGTTATAGAAAAATGGAGACTGTTTCCTTGCTTCCTATATTATAACTTAGGATAAACACCATCTTTTCTCTCCAAATGCTTCACAGAATGTGGTGGAGGTACAGGGTGCCTCTTGGACTATAGGATAAAGCAGAGTTGGAACAGGAATGAGTATCACCTGGAGCAGCAGTACAAGTTAAAACAGGGTAATGGTTTGTAGGCTGGCACCAGTGCGCAGATATGGATTATTGCAATATTGCTATGACATTAGTGTTGAAAATTCTGTGCTTATTGAATGTTAAAATAAATTGAGGTTTGCAGAGGATGCTCTTTTTAATTTAATTTTTAACAACTCACTTTTATTACATTTCGCCAATGATTTTGCCTATGGCATATTAGAAACAAATGTTTTTGCCCCCTTTCTATGGGCAGCTTGAGAAGCATTGACCTATACGAACAGCAGCAACCTGCAAAACAGGCTTTCGATTCTTGATGCAGTAATTGTGTGGAGCTTCATTTTCCCATTGGGAGGGTAGTGAGCAAGTTTGTCACATCTATCAGATTTATCAGTGTTTAGTGAGGAATCTCTGGAAAAGAGAGAGAGAGAGAGAGAGAGTTGGTCTCCATTGTTCCTATGTGTTGCCAGAAATATTAAAAAAGAACCGCCATCTCTCCTGTCCCATAACACCATGTCCTGGCGGGGGTCCTGCTCAGCTGTTCTCCCAGCTGAGCTATTCTCTCCCAGCTAGCTCCCACAGCCTCTCAGCTGTGCTGCCTCTCCGCCATAAACCCCTGTAATCGGTGGACCTACATTCTAGTAACCTAGGAAATCAAAACTCTGAAAGCTTAATTAACCAATCGGATTTTTTTTTTTAATTTAATTTTATTTTATTTTTTTAATTTACATTCCAAATCACTTCCCCTTTCCCGTTTCCTCCCTCCCCGAAGGTCCCATAAGCCCCCTTCCCTCCCTCTTTTCTCCGTTCAACCCCCTCTCATTACTCTGTCCTGGCGTTCCCCTACATCCAGTCTTTCCAGGACCAGGGGTCTCTCCTTCCATCTTTTTAGAAATCTATTGATATGCTGATTGTGTCTAGGGTATTCTGAGATTCTGGGTCAATATCCCCTTATCAGTGACTTCATACCATGTGTGATCTTTTGTGATTGGGTTACCTCACTAAGGATGATATTTTCAAGTTCTGACCATTTGCCTAGGAATTTCGTGAATTCATTGTTTTTAATTGCAGAGTAGTATTCCATTGTGTAAATATACCACATCTTCTGAATCCATTCCTCCGTTGAGGGACATCTGGGTTCTTTCCAGCTTCTGGCTATTATAAATAAGGCTGCTATGAATATAGTGGAGCATGTGTCCTTATTGCATGCAGGTAAAGTCTCTGGGTATATGCCCAGGAGTGGTATAGCCGGATCCTCCGGAAGTGTCATGCCCAGTTTTCTGAGGAGCCGCCAGACTGCTTTCCAGAGTGGTTGTACCAGCCTGCAATTCCACCAGCAGTGGAGGAGTGTTCCTCTTTCTCCACATCCTCGCCAACAACTGCTGTCTCCTGTGTTTTTGATCTTAGCCATCCTGACTGGTGTGAGATGGAATCTCAGGGTTGTTTTGATTTGCATTTCCCTAATGACTAAGGATGATGAACATCTCTTTAGGTGCTTCTCAGCCATTAGATATTCTTCAGGTGAGAACTCTTTGTGGAGCTCTGTACCCCATTTTTTAATAGGGTTACTTGCCTCTCTGGAGTTTAACTTCTTGAGTTCTTTGTATATCTTGGATATTAGCCCTCTGTCGGATGTAAGGTTGGTAAAGATCATTTCCCAGTTAGTTGGTTGCCGCTTTGTCTTTTTGACGGTGTCTTTTGCCTTGCAAAAACTTTGTAATTTAATGAGGTCCCATTTGTCTATTCTTGATCTTAGAGTATAAGCTATTGGAGTTCTGTTCAGGAAATTCTCCCCTGTGCCCATATGTTCAAGGTTCTTCCCTAGTTTCCCTTCTATTAGTTTCAGTGTGTCTGGTTTTATGTGGAGATCTTTGATCCACTTAGAATTGAGCTTAGTGCAAGGAGATAAGGATGGGTCAATTTGCATTCTTCTGCATGTTGACCTCCAGCTGAGCCAGCACCATTTGTTGAAAAGGCTATCTTTTTTCCACTGGATGGTTTTAGCTCCTTTGTCAAAGATCAAGTGACCATAGGAGTGTGGATTCATTTCTGGGTCTTCAATTCTGTTCCATTGATCTACATGTCTGTTACTGTACCAATACCATGCAGTTTTTAACACTATTGCTCTGTAGTACAGCTTGAGGTCCGGGATACTGATTCCCCCAGAGGTTCTTTTACTCTTGAGAATAGTTTTAGCTATTCTGGGTTTTCTGTTATTCCAGATGAATTTTTGAATTGCTCTTTCTAACTCTATGAAGAATTGAGTTGGGATTTTGATGGGGATTGCATTGAATCTGTGTATTACTTTTGGTAAGATGCTCATTTTTACTATATTAATCCTGCCAATCCATGAGCATGGCAGATTTTTCCATCTTCCGAGGTCTTCTTCAATTTCTTTCTTCAGAGACTTGAAGTTCTTGTCATACAGATCTTTCACTTGTTTGGTTAGCGTCACGCCAAGATACTTAATATGGTTTGTGGCTATCGTAAAGGGTATTATTTCTCTTACTTCTTTCTCAGCCTGCTTATCCTTTGAGTATAGGAAGGCTTCTGACTTGCTTGAGTTGATTTTATATCCGGCCACTTTGCTGAAGTCGTTTATCAGCTGTAGGAGTTCTCTGGTGGAGTTCTTTGGGTCGCTTATGTATACTATCATATCGTCTGCAAATAGTGATAGTTTGACTTCTTCCTTTCCAATTTGTATCCCTTTGACCTCTTTTTCTTGTCTAATTGCTCTAGCTAGAACTTCAAGTACTATATTGAAAAGATATGGAGAGAGAGGGCAGCCTTGTCTAGTCCCTGATTTTAGTGGGATTGCTTCAAGTTTCTCTCCGTTTAGATTGATGCTGGCTACTGGTTTGCTGTAAATTGCTTTTACTATGTTTAGATATGGGCCTTGAATTCCTGATCTTTCCAAGACCTTTAGCATGAAAGGATGCTGAATTTTGTCAAATGCTTTCTCAGCATCTAATGAGATGACCATGTGGTTTTTTTCTTTGAGATTGTTTATGTAGTGGATTACATTGATGGATTTCCTTATATTGAACCATCCCTGCATCCCTGGGATGAAGCCTACTTGATCGTGGTGAATGATCGTTTTGATGTGTTCTTGGATTCGGTTGGCAAGAATTTTATTGAGTATTTTTGCATTGATATTCATAAGAGAGATTGGCCTGAGATTCTCTTTCTTTGTCGGATCTTTGTGTGCTTTTGGTATTAGTGTAATTGTGGCTTCATAGAACGAGTTGGGTAGTGTTCCTTCTGTTTCTATTTTGTGGAACAGTTTGAAGAGTATTGGTGTTAGGTCTTCTTTGAAGGTCTGATAGAATTCTGCACTAAAACCATCTGGACCTGTGCTTTTTTTGGTTGGAAGACTTCCAATGACAACTTCTATTTCTTCAGGGGTTATAGGACGGTTTAGATGGTCTATTTGATCCTGATTTAATTTTGGTACTTGGTATCTGTCAAGGAAATTGTCCATTTCCTCAAGATTTTCTAGTTGTGTTGAATACAGGTTTTTGTAGTAGGATCTGATGATTTTTTGAATTTCCTCAGTTTCTGTTGTTATCTCTCCCTTTTCGTTTCTGATTTTATTAATTTGGATACTATCTCTGTGCCCTTTGGTTAGTCTGGCTAAGGGCTTATCTATCTTGTTGATTTTCTCAAAGAACCAACTCCTCGTTTTGTTGATTCTTTGTATGGTTTTATTTGTTTCTACTTGATTGATTTCAGCCCTGAGTTTGATGATTTCCTGCCTTCTACTCCTCTTTGGTGTATTTGCTTCTTTTTGTTCCAGGGCTTTCAGGTGTGCCATTAAGCTGTTAGTGTATGCTGTCTCCCGTTTCTTTTTGGCGGCACTCAGGGCTATGAATTTTCCTCTTAGCACTGCTTTCATTGTGTCCCATAAGTTAGGGTATGTTGTGCCTTCATTTTCATTAACTTTCAAAAAGTCTTTGATTTCTTTCTTTATTTCCACCTTGACCAAGTTATCATTGAGTAGAGCATTGTTCAGCCTCCATGTGTACGTGGGTTTTCTTTTGTTTTTGTTGCCATTGAAGACCACCCTTATTCCATAGTGATCTGATAGGAGGCATGGGATTATTTCTATCTTCTTGTATCTGTTGAGGTCTGATTTGTGACCAATTATATGGTCAATTTTGGAGAAGGTACCATGAGGAGCTGAGAAGAAGGTGTATTCTTTAGCTCTAGGATGAAATGTTCTATATATATCAGTTAGTTCCATTTGGTCCAAGGCTTCAATTAGATTCACTGTGTCCCTGTTTAGTTTCTGCTTTCCTGAACGATCCATTTCAGAGAGCGGGGTGTTGAAGTCACCCACTATTATTGTGTGCGGTGCGATGTGTGCTTTGAGTTTTAGTAAAGTTTCTTTTACAAATGAGGGTGCCCTTGCATTTGGAGCATAGATATTCAGGATTGAGAGTTCTTGATGGTGGATTTTTCCCTTGATCAGTATGTAGTGTCCTTCTGTGTCTTTTTTGATGACTTTGGGTTGAAAATCAATTTTATCCGATATTAGGATGGCTACTCCACCTCGTTTCTTGGGGCCATTTGCTTGTAAAATTGTTTTCCAGCCTTTTACTCTGAGGTAGTGTTTGTCTTTGACACTGAGGTGCGTTTCCTGCATGCAGCAAAATGCTGGGTCCTGTTTACGTATCCAGTCTGCTAGTCTATGTCTTTTAATTGGGGAATTGAGACCATTGATATTAAGAGAGATTAAGGCATAGTGATTATTGCCATCTGCCATTCTTGACGCTATCTTTATGTTTGAGTGGTTATCTACTTTTGGGTTTGATTCAAGAAGGTTATTATCTCATTTTTTCCAGGGTGTTGTTTCTCTCCCTGTATTGGAGGTTTCCACCTATTATCCGTTGCAGGGCTGGATTTGTGGAAAGATATTGTGAAAATTTGGTTTTATCATGGAATATCTTGGTCTCTCCATCTATGGTGATTGAGAGTTTTGCTGGGTATAGTAGTCTAGGCTGGCATTTGTGCTGTCTTAGTGTCTGCATGAGATCTGCCCAGGATCTTCTGGCTTTCATAGTCTCTGGTGAGAAGTCTGATGTGATTCGGATAGGTCTTCCTTTGTATGTTACTTGGCCCTTTTCTCTTACTGCATTTAGTATTCTTTCTTTGTTTAGAACATTCGGTGTTTTGATTATTATGTGACGGGAGGTATTTCTGTTCTGGTCCAGTCTGTTTGGAGTTCTGTAGGCTTCTTGTATGTTCATCGGCATCTCTCTCTTTAAGTTAGGGAAGTTTTCCTCCATAATTTTGTTGAAGATGTTTACTGGCCCTTTAAGTTGCAAATCTTCACTCTCATCTATACCAATAATCCTTAGGTTTGGTCTTCTCATTGTGTCCTGGATTTCCTGGATGTTTTGGGTTACGCGTTTTTTGCATTTTGCATTTTCTTTGACTGTTGAGTCGATGCTTTCTATGGAATCTTCAGCACCTGAGATTCTTTCTTCCATCTCTTGTATTCTATTGTTGATGTTTGCATCTATGACTCCTGATTTCTTCCCAAGGTTTTCTATCTCCAAAGTTGTCTCCCTTTGTGATTTCTTAGTTGTTTCTACTTCCTTTTTTAGTTCCTGGATGGATTTGCTGAGATCCTTCACTTGTTTGTTTGTATTTTCCTGTATTTCTTTAAGGTATTTTTGCATTACCTCTTTCAGGATTTCTTCCTGATGACCCACGTTCTCCTGCATTTCTCTGAGCGATTTTTGTGTTTCCTCCTCATGGGATTCCATCTGTTGATCCATCGTCTCCTGCATTTCTTTAAGCAGTTCTCGTGTTTCCTTTGTAAGGGCATCTAACCGTTGATTCATTTCTTTAAGCAATTTTTGTGTTGCCTCCTTATGGGCATCCGTCTGTTGACCCATATTCTTCTGTATTTCTTTATGCAAATTTTGTGATTCCTTTGTGAGTGCATCTACCCGTTGATTCATCTCGTTAAGCGATTTTTGTGTTGTCTCCTTGTGCGCCTCCATCTTTTGATCCATGTTCTCCCGCATTTCTCTAAGCGATTTTTGTGTTTCCTTTGTAAGGGCTTCTAACCGTTGATTCATGGTCTCCTGTAACTCTTTATGAGATTTATTTGTGTCCTTCTTGTGATCCTCTAATAGCATCATGAGAAGTGATTTTAAATCCAGATCTTGTCTTTCGGGTGTGGTGGGGTATCCAGGACTTGCTGCTGGTCACTGGAGCAACGATGGCGGAGGGCAGTCTCCGTGGCGCCGCTCACCCTGTGGTCACGATGGCCCGCCGATCTGGCACCCAGACGACCACAGCGCCAACCCGCCCTCGGGCACAGACGGAAGCCCCAACAGGCCGTGTCCCAAGTGATGTTATATCGGGGGGAGAGCCTGGGTACAGGTCTCTCCAGCCAACCAATCGGATTTTATGTCTAAATAATATCACAATTTACAAAATGTTAATACAATAATTTTAGAGCCACTTGATAATAATAAAAGCTTTATCCTGATATTTCTAATCTTATAAAAACATTGCTATTTGTGGCTAGTAAATGCTACGTTGGTCCACATCTGAAGCCATCTCAGTTCTCCTCCCTTCTCCTGTGACCTCTCTGTCTCCCCAAGACCTAGTTCCACCTCCATTTCCTGTCCAATCACAGGCCTTCCACTGCCATAATGTGATTGTACAGGGAAAATCCTGCAGCATTTCACCCTTTCTGTTTAATTAAAAAAAAAACTTTCTCTCAAAATAAAAATTGAGCACAACTATTGCCATTTTGTAAATTATAAGGAATAAGATAGAACTAACACCCAGTCCAATATTTTTGCCAATAAAATTGAACACTGTCCTCTATTCTAAAAGACTATAGTTCTGCACCTGACTTATGTCCTGGCTTTAGATCGTATGTCATCTAAAGACTATGCTCTCAATCTGTTTCTCTCAAAGTAAATAGCCTGGGTTGGCTATGAGACTATAAGTGTTCAACTCTGTCAAAAAAATCCAAGAATGACTGATATTAACTGAAATATAGGAAGCATAACATAGCTTCCAGAACTTAGCCAAACTGTAGTGACAGCTGCCTACCGATACAGTTCCAGTAAGTCAGGAAGTTGGAGCATCAGTCTTCAGCCTTCAGGCCCAGGATATTCTGATAGACCTTGAAAAGCAGGAATTATTAAGGACTAGCTTATTCTGTCTTGGCAGAGCTTAGTCATCCTAACCTGTAACTTGTGTCCTCTCAAGGACGTTTAAAGTCTGTAGGAGAGACAGGCACTTTCTGCCCAGTGACCACCTACCCACAATGCACAGCTTCACCTGGAGGTGAGATGCTCAGCTGCTTCTTTGAGTCCATGAATGGGAGCTGTTAGGAGCAGATATGTCTCAGTAAGAAGTGAATAAATAACATTAAATGCCACATTCTGTGGATTTCTGACATTTTTGAAAACCAACTATCTATGTAAAGTCATCTGGACTGTTGTCCATTAACTACTCTCAGCTATTTCTAATTAAAATCTTGAAAACGCCCTAACAATAAACTCAGAGCCATGAATTTGCTATTTGGCCCTAAACTCACAGGCTTAAACATCTCAGATCTGTTTATAATAACAGCAATAGGAGAACTGGGTCTAAACCCTGTACTTAGAACCTTTTAGTATCAATAGAAGAAATTTATACCAATGAAAACCTTGATTTTGCATCAAAACGAATTCTGTACCAAAACAATAACTATGACTTGAACTTAGTAACAATTATAAAGATTTCTACTAAATGAGATTATGGCTATTCAACCAATTCTAGCTATTTCCTCCCTGTTCTAAATACGACCATTTCTACACTCCCTAGAAAGACAACCGAATAATAACCCTCTCCAAGCCCAAAACCCAGGGATCTGAGTCGACGGCTCTTCATAATTTCTTCAAGCTGAATATGGGCATTGAGATATTATGAAGGGGGGAAGGGTGGGGAAAATAGGATTGATTAGTCTCTGATTTCTGTGTCTTGACTGGATTGGCTGAAGTCCAGGACATCAGGAGTTGAAGCAGGTCAATTCAGCTTGTTTGACAAGGAAATTCACCAAGGCTGTATATTCTGAAATATATGTCTCAAAACAAAATTTTGGTATCATCAAGACATATTTTTTTTGTTTATTTCTCTGGAAGCTAGTCCTCTGGAGGTTTCCCTTCATCATATGTGGTCCATATAACCCTGGAAGATGTAAATACCTTAATCACCTTTTCCAAAAACACAAAGACAAAACCTTTCCCCAATATTTCTAACCTTATAAGAACACAGCTATTTGTGGCTACTAAATGCCACACAGGTCCACATCCGAAGCCATCTCAGTCTCAGTTCTCCTTCCTTCTCCTGTGACCGCTCTGTCTCCCCAACTCCTAGCTCCACCTCCCTTTCCCTGTCCAATCACAGGCCTTCCACTGCCCTAATGCGATTAGACAGGGAAAATCCTGCAACAGTAGTTGATGGATTAGCCAAGGTTTCCTTCCCAGGACAGAAATGCATAACAAATCTTCATCTCTAAGAAGCCTATAAAGTGGAACAGAGACCCATCAAAGTAGCAGTTTACTGGAACCCAGTGGAGCAGAGCTCTGTTGGTCTCCAGTGTTCCTATTGACAATCCTAGCATTGTCTGGGTCTCTATGGAGGTTGATTCTTAATTGATCTTCCTTCAGTTTCAGAGTTTCTTAAACTAAGACATAGATCCTTCTCTCCCAATCTCTCTCTCTCTCTCTCTCTCTCTCTCTCTCTCTCTCGTGCTCTCTCCTTTTTTTCCTAATCTGTTTACTTGTTAGTAAACCCACATAAACCATAGTGTCTCAGCTACTGCCTCTATCCCTGTGAAGTAATGCCATGACCAAGACTCCCTAAATCCTTCTTACATATTTAAACAGTTCCACTCTGTCTGACTAAGAATTCAAATATATGAGCCCTCTCATTAAAACCACTGCAGATAGAATGGATTTTGAAGTTTTAAAAGCATTCATTTAATTTCTGTAATTTACTTTTCAAAAAATTCAAAATTAGCCCATGTCGTTACCTGTGATATAAATGACCATTTTTAGTGTTTTTCCTACAACTGAATAATATGTATATGAAATATTATATATATGAAGAAGTGGGCAGGGTTAAACATCCCTAGTTAAAAATTTTGAAATCTGAAATGAAGTGTTCCAAAACAGTGACATGATGCCACAAACAGAAAAAATTGCCTCATGAAACTTTGTTTCATGTACAAAGTTATTAAAAATCTTATATAAAATTATATTGAGGATATAATTATGTGTATATATAAGCATATACAAATTAATTTCATGTTTAGACTTGACTGAATATATATATATATATATTCCAAAGTAAGAAAATGACACCCAGCCTGTAAGTACGTATCTATCTATAGATGTCTCTTCGACATTCTTCTAGGTTGGAAATGGGGCATTATTTGCATTTTTTCATATCTTTGCACAAATCATTGAAGAGTGAACTTTGGGTGGTATGAAGTGTCAGAATATTCTTATCTTCAAGTTATAAAACTAAATTCAAATTAAATTAGACAGAAAGGGTTTTATTAGCATATATGCAAAGATACCAGTGTAGTTGATAAGAAATGAATTTAAAAGTATAGATCCAAGTCAGGAGAGCATGTCTATTGGGTCACACTTTTGCTCATTCTGGTATATGCAACCATTTGCTTTCCAAGAATCAATCACCCAAAGCTTTGGTGTTCACTCCTCTCATTCCATGTGGAAGGCTATTTTATTTTGCAGGAATTATTGCTGCTACAAAATAGATTTTGATTAAAGTTTAGTAGTGGCTTGACTTTTCCTGAATCATTTACCTACTTCCCAGAGAGATGGGTTGCTATGATTGTCCATGCCTGACTTATTAGCCTATCCTCGGTTGGAATAGTAAGACAGGAGATTGCGATTAACTGAGATTAATGATCCTTTTCAGAATGAAATGAAAATTGGAGAAGAAAGACTGAGTTGAAGGTAGTGTTGCTAGGTAGGAAGAAATGTCTTCTACTTCTTAGCTGGGGCTCTGGATTTTCGAGCAGATGGCAACAATATGAATAAGATCATGTCATTCATCATCTAAAGTGGGGCGTTTTGGAGAAGAAAAGAGGCTTCAGTGAATAATTAATGGAATATACACGTATTCCATTAATCAGAAGAAAACTGAGCAAATGTAAGGGAGACTGTTAGAACTGCTGCACTAACTAATCTTGTTCCTGGTGTTAAAGACAAGAGATGACTGAAAAGCCATACAGGATTTCACAATCACCATCTACCACTTGCTAAGAGAAAATAACTTCTTAGAACATGGACAAAAATTCAGAGAAGGGTCATGACTCACAAAAGATTAAGCCTATGCAAGAAACTATCTATCAACCTGATGATTGACTCTTAGGGGAATAATTTTGGGGTGATGAATCATACTTTCAATTTGAGGTTTCATAGCAGAGTGGGTAACAGAATGCTCCAAATTCATGAGTCTGGTATAATAATTCAAGGTCTTGACTGACATTTGCCAAGTGTGACCTTGAAGAAGTTATTTAATACCTTTATATTCTTGTCTTTGCCTATAAAATGGCAATTATAGTATTCACATGATTATTCTTAGGAACACATATTGGTATTATATATAATATATATAAATTACTTACAGTTAAATATTATTGTGTGGTTAGAATTCTGAAAGGTTAATGTACCCAAAATGGAATAAAGAAAAAGAAGGTTTAATCTCCTAGCAAACATTGTTCATGCTAATTCTTTCATTTATCTTCATTTAGTTAAAATGCCAATTGCTTCCTCCAAGATCACTACAAAAACAAACAAAAATCCACCAAAAGATAAGAACATTAAAGAATGGCTGAATTCCTCTCTTGTGGTTTAAAAAATGCCTTTGGCATTCTTTATTTTATAACTGGAAACTTTCAAAGTACTTTCAGGATTGATACAAAGAAAGTCTCTTTCATAAAACTCTGCTTTCCTTTGTTTGATTATTGCAATTAGCTTTATTGGTAATTAAAGATTGGACACCCTAATTATGCTGGATAATAGAGGAACAAAATATAGAAAACTGATACTGTGGTCCGGCCACCACTATGCCCACCATTGGCCACCACTATGCCCACCATCACCAGGACAGCTCTACCAAGAACATCCAGGTTAGATCCTTCACCCAAATCTTCTGACTGTGGACCCAGCTGCCATGAACTTCATGCTGTTCCTCTGAGCTCCATTGTTCAGCTACCTGCTCCATATCCCTTCACCAGGCCTGCTGTACCAGGATCATCCAGGCTGCCCACCCAAGGAGTACCACATCAGAAATATCCAGGTTAGGCCTCCTTGCCAGAGCCCAGCTACACCAGGAACACCCAGGGAGAAGCAGATGGTAAAGGGCCAGTGTAAGAACACAATCAACAAGAGCCAGGGCAACATGGAAGCTTCAAAGCAAGCCTATCCCACTACAGCAAGCCCTAGATGTCCTAAAACAACAGAAATACAACAAAATGACCTTAAATCTAATCTTATAAAAATGATAGAGTGTTGTGTTAGCCCTGGGCTTGTATTTTGAGGCTAACTCCACTCCTCAGAGGGGCTGCAGATGAAGAGTTGCCTTGTGAACCTTCCCTCCAACTTAACTTTTCAAATAAAGGCTTGAGATGGAGGATCAACAGGATCGAGAGGAGCTGTGAGAGATCGACAGAGAGGCGGCAGAGAGAGAAGCTTCTGGCCTGGAGAAACCGCAAGTTATATGGAATAATATAGGTGGAAATAGAGTAGTGTAGTGGGAAATCTGCCCAATCTAGGCTTATAGCTTGTATTGTTACTAATTGAGTTGAGATTTCTTTTACCGGGGAATTGGGTTGGAAACAAAATAGCAACAATAGAGACCTTTAAAGAGGAAATGAATAATAAAAAAACACAGGAAAATTCAATTAAACAGGTGAAGGAAATGTACAAAACTGTTCAAGATCTGAATATGGAAACAGGGGCAATAAGGAAAACACAATCAGGGAATCCTGGAGAGGGGAAACATAGAAGAGAGAACAGGAACAACAGACACAAGCATCACCACCAGAGTACAAGGGATGGAAGACAGAATCGCTGATGTAGAAGATATATTAGAAGAAATTATTCATCAATCAAAGAAAATGTTAAATTAAAATAAAAACTGACACAAAACATTCAGGAAATCTGGGACAGTATGAAAAGACCTAACCAAAGAATAAAAGGAATAGAAGGTGGCAAGTCCCACCTCCAAGGACCAGAGACTATTGTCAACAAAATCATAGACATACAAGAAGCTTACAGAGCACCAATTAGATTGGACTAAATATGAAAATTCTCCTGCCACATAATAACCAAAATACCAGATCTATAGAACAAAGAAAAAATATGTTAGGCCAAGTAACATACAAAGACATAGCTATCAAAATTACATCAACTTTCCTTCTTTTGTTTTTGCTGGAATGGAATTATTTATTTCTTATGTTTTGTTGGATGAAGTCAACTTCTTTGGGTAGGAGTTTTCCTTCTAGAATTTCTGTAGGGCTGGATTTGTAAATAGATATTGTTCAAATTTGGTTTAGTCTTGGAATATCTTGTTTTTTTCCATCAGTGGTGCTGGATATAGTAGTATAGGTTGACATCTATAGTCTCTTGAGGTACAAAATTTCTGTCTAGGTCCTTTTAGTTTATGGAGTTTCTGTTGAGTCAATGGACTCAATCCCTAATAAAAATATATAAACTAACAGAATGGATGTGAAAACAGAATTCTCCCTTCTGCTGCATATTGCTGCATACAAGAAACATACCTTAGCAACAAAGACAATAATTTCCTCAGACTAAAGGGCTGGAAAAAAGTTTTCAAAGTAAACAAAGACAGAAGCTGGAGTAACCATTCAAATATCTGATAAAATAGACTTCCAATCAAAAGTAATTAAAAGAGATAGGGAAGGACACTTCATAACTTGTCAAAGGAAATGGCATCTCAATTCTGAACATCCATGCCCCAAATTAAAGGTACTCACATTCATAAAATAAACATTACTGAATCTTAAATCATACATTGAACCCCGCGTATTAATAGTGGAAAACTTCAACATCCCACTCTCATCATTGAGATAGAAACTAAACAAAGAAATAATTAAATTAACATAGGGTATGAATCAATTGGACCTAACAGATAAAATATTTTACCCAAACACAATAGAATATACCTTCTTCTCAGCACATCATGGAAACTTCTCCAAAATTGACTATGTAGTTGGTCACAAAGCAAGCCTCAACAAATACAAAAAAACTGAAATAACCCCTTTTATCTTATCAGACCACCATGTATTAAAGCAACAGACATGGATAAACAACAAAACAAAAGAAAGCCTACAAACTTAAGGAACTGAACTACTCTCTACCCACTGATCACTAGGCCAGGGAAAAAAAGAAAGAAAGAATTTAAAGACTTTCTATAATTCAATAATGAATGAAAATGAAGAGACAATATGCTCAAACTTATGGGACAAAATGTAAGTAGTGCTAAGAGGGAAGTTCCTTCTTCTTATGCCTTCTAAATACCAGTTAGTGACTTTATAAGAAATTGGTAAGTTTGCAGATATACAATTTAAAAATACATCTAAACTCTAGGGAAAAAATAAGCAAACACACCCAAGAGAGGTAGATGGAAGGAAAGAATCAAACTCAGAGCTGAAATCAATCAACTAGAAACAAAGAGAACAATAGAAATAATTATCAAAACTAAGTTGGTTCTTTTTGAGAAAATCAACAAGAAAGACAAACCCTTAGCCAAACTAACTACAAGGCAGAGAGACAGTTTTCAAATTAAAAAAGAAGAAATGAAAAGGGAGATGTTACAGACACTGAGGACATTTCAAGCACCATTAGATTTTTCTTTTCTGTCTCTAATTTTTTTTTTTAATTTTATTTTCTAAGTTTTTTTATTTACATTCCAAATCATTTCCCCTTTCCCGTTTCCTCCCTCCCCGAAAGTCCCATAAGCCCCCTTCCCTCCATCTTTTCCCCATTCAACCCCCTCTCGCTTCTCTGTCCTAGCGTTCCCCTACATCCAGTCTTTCCAGGACCAGGGGTCTCTCCTTCCATCTTCTTAGAAATCTATTGATATGCGAAATGTGTCTAGGGTATTCCGAGATTCTGGGTTAATATCGCCTTATCAGTGACTGCATACCATGTGTGTTCTTTTGTGATTGGGTTACCTCACTAAGGATGATATTTTCAAGATCTGACCATTTGCCTAGGAATTTCATGAATTCATTGTTTTTAATTGCACAGTAGTATTCCATTGTGTAAATATACCACATCTTCTGAATCCATTCCTCCATTGAGGGACATTTGGGTTCTTTCCAGCTTCTGGCTATTATAAATAAGGCTGCTATGAACATAGTGGAGCATGTGTCCTTATTGCATGCAGGTAAAGCCTCTGGGTATATGCCCAGGAGTGGTACAGCTGGATCATCCGGGAGTGTCATGTCCAGTTTTCTGAGGAACCGCCAGACTGCTTTCCAGAGTGGTTGTACCAGCTTGCAATTCCACCAGCAGTGGAGGAGTGTTCCTCTTTCTCTACATCCTCGCCAACAACTGCTGTCTCCTGTGTTTTTGATCTTAGCCATTCTGACTGGTGTGAGATGGAATCTCAGGGTTGTTTTGATTTGCATTTCCCTAATGACTAAGGATGATGAACATCTCTTTAGGTGCTTCTCAGCCATTAGATATTCTTCAGGTGAGAATTCTTTGTTTAGCTCTGTACCCCATTTTTTAATAGGGTTACTTGCCTCTCTGGAGTTTAACTTCTTGAGTTCTTTGTATATCTTGGATATTAGCCCTCTGTCGGATGTAGGGTTGGTAAAGATCATTTCCCAGTTAGTTGGTTGCCGCTTTGTCTTTTTGACAGTATCTTTTGCCTTGCAAAAACTTTGTAATTTCATGAGGACCCATTTGTCTATTCTTGATCTTAGAGCATAAGCTATTGGAGTTCTGTTCAGGAAATTCTCCCCTGTGCCCATATGTTCAAGGTTCTTCCCTAGTTTCCTTTCTATTAGTTTCAGTGTGTCTGGTTTTATGTGGAGGTCCTTGATCCACTTGGAATTGAGCTTAGTGCAAGGAGATAAGAATGGGTCAATTTGCATTCTTCTGCATGTTGACCTCCAGTTGAGCCAGCACCATTTGTTGAAAAGGCTATCTTTTTTCCACTGGATGGTTTTAGCTCCTTTGTCAAAGATCAAGTGACCATAGGAGTGTGGATTCATTTCTGGGTCTTCAATTCTGTTCCATTGATCTACATGCCTGTCACTGTACCAATACCATGCGGTTTTTAACACTATTGCTCTGTAGTACAGCTTGAGGTCCGGGATACTGATTCCCCCAGAGGTTCTTTTACTCTTGAGAATAGTTTTAGCTATTCTGGGTTTTCTGTTATTCCAGGTGAATTTTTGAATTGCTCTTTCTAACTCTATGAAGAATTGAGTTGGGATTTTGTTGGGGATTGCATTGAATCTGTATATTACTTTTGGAAAGATGGTCATTTTTACTATATTAATCCTGTCAATCCATGAGCATGGCAGATTTTTCAATCTTCTGAGGTTTTCTTCAATTTCCTTCTTCAGAGACTTGAAGTTCTTGTCATACAGATCTTTCACTTCTTTGGTTAGAGTCACACCAAGATACTTTATATGGTTTGTGGCTATCGTGAAGGGTATTATTTCTCTTACTTCTTTCTCAGCCTGCTTATCCTTTGAGTATAGGAAGTCTACTGACTTGCTTGAGTTGATTTTATATCCGGCCACTTTGCTGAAGTCGTTTATCAGGTTTAGGATTTCTCTGGTGGAGTTCTTTGGGTCACTTAAATATACTATCATATCGTCTGCAAATAGTGATAGTTTGACTTCTTCCTTTCCAATTTGTATCCCTTTGACCTCTTTTTGTTGTCTAATTGCTCTAGCTAGAACTTCAAGTACTATATTGAAAAGATATGGAGAGAGAGGGCAGCCTTGTCTAGTCCCTGATTTTAGTGGGATTGCTTCAAGTTTCTCTCCATTTAGATTGATGTTGGCTACCGGTTTGCTGTAAATTGCTTTTACTATGTATAGATATGGGCTTCGAATTCCTGATCTTTCCAAGACCTTTAGCATGAAAGGATGCTGAATTTTGTCAAATGCTTTCTCAGCATCTAATGAGATGACCATGTGGTTTTTTTTTTGAGATTGTTTATATAGTGGATTACATTGATGGATTTCCTTATATTGAACCATGCCTGCTTCCCTGGGATGAAGCCTACTTGATCGTAGTGAATGATCGTTTTGATGTGTTCTTGGATTCGGTTGGCAAGAATTTTATTGAGTGTTTTTGCAGCGATATTCATAAGAGAGATTGGCCTGAGATTCTCTTTCTTTGTCGGATCTTTGTGTGCTTTTGGTATTAGTGTAATTGGGGCTTCATAGAACAAGTTGGGTACTGTTCCTTCTGTTTCTATTTTGTGGAACAGTTTGAAGAGTATTGGTGTTAGGTCTTCTTTGAAGGTCTGATAGAATTCTGCACTCAAACCATCTGGACCTGTGCTTTTTGTGGTTGGAAGACTTCCAATGACGACTTCTATTTCTTCAGGGGTTATAGGATGGTTTAGATGGTCTATTTGATCCTGATTTAATTTTGGTATTTGATATCTGTCAAGGAAATTGTCCATTTCCTCGAGATTTTCTAGTTGTGTTGAATACAGGTTTTTGTAGTAGGATCTGATGATTTTTTGAATTTCCTCAGTTTCTGTTGTTATCTCTCCCTTTTCGTTTCTGATTTTATTAATTTGGATACTATCTCTGTGCCCTCTGGTTAGTCTGGCTAAGGGCTTATCTATCTTGTTGATTTTCTCAAAGAACCAACTCCTCGTTTTGTTGATTCTTTGTATGGTTTTATTTGTTTCTACTTGATTGATTTCAGCCCTGAGTTTGATGATTTCCTGCCTTCTACTCCTCTTTGGTGTATTTGCTTCTTTTTGTTCCAGGGCTTTCAGGTGTGCCATTAAGCTGTTAGTGTATGCTGTCTCCCGTTTCTTTTTGGGTTGCACTCAGGGCTATGAATTTTCCTCTTAGCACTGCTTTCATTGTGTCCCATAAATTAGGGTAGGTTGTGCCTTCATTTTCATTAACTTTCAAAAAGTCTTTGATTTCTTTCTTTATTTCCACCTTGACCAAGTTATCATTGAGTAGAGCATTGTTCAGCCTCCATGTGTACGTGGGTTTTCTTTTGTTTTTGTTGCCATTGAAGACCACCCTTATTCCATAGTGATCTGATAGGAGGCATGGGATTAGTTCTATCTTCTTATATCTGTTGAGGTCTGATTTGTGACCAATTTTTTTTTTAATTATTTATTTTATTTTATTTTTTTAATTTACATTCCAAATCATTTCCCCTTTCCCGTTTCCTCCCTCCCCGAATGTCCCATAAGCCCCCTTCCCTCCCTCTTTTCCCCATTCAACCCCCTCTCGCTTGTCTGTCTTGGCATTCCCCTACATCCAGTCCTTCCAGGATCAGGGGTCTCTCCTTCCATCTTCTTAGAAATCTATTGATATGCGGATTGTGTCTAGGGTATTCCGAGATTCTGGGTCAATATCCCCTTATCAGTGACTGCATACCATGTGTGTCCTTTTGTGATTGGGTTACCTCACTAAGGATGATATTTTCAAGATCTGACCATTTGCCTAGGAATTTCGTGAATTCATTGTTTTTAATTGCAGAGTAGTATTCCATTGTGTAGATATACCACATCTTCTGAATCCATTCCTCCGTTGAGGGACATCTGGGTTCTTTCCAGCTTCTGGCTATTATAAATAAGGC
Source organism: Tokudaia tokunoshimensis (assembly GCA_036184795.1). Classification (NCBI taxonomy): domain Eukaryota; kingdom Metazoa; phylum Chordata; class Mammalia; order Rodentia; family Muridae; genus Tokudaia; species Tokudaia tokunoshimensis. The sequence goes on along the minus strand of BTHU01000015.1, from coordinate 35,639,375 downwards.
TGCTATGAACATAGTGTCCTTATTGCATGCAGGTAAAGCCTCTTGGTATATGCCCAGTAGTGGTATAGCCGGATCCTCCGGGAGTGTCATGCCCAGTTTTCTGAGGAACCGCCAGACTGCTTTCCAGAGTGGTTGTACCAGCCTGCAATTCCACCAGCAGTGGAGGAGTGTTCCTCTTTCTCCACATCCTCGCCAACAACTGCTGTCTCCTGTGTTTTTGATCTTAGCCATCCTGACTGGTGTGAGATGGAATCTCAGGGTTGTTTTGATTTGCATTTCCCTAATGACTAAGGATGATGAACATCTCTTTAGGTGCTTCTCAGCCATTAGATATTCTTCAGGTGAGAACTCTTTGTTTAGCTCTGTACCCCATTTTTTAATAGGGTTACTTGCCTCTCTGGAGTTTAACTTCTTGAGTTCTTTGTATATATTGGATATTAGCCCTCTGTCGGATGTAAGGTTGGTAAAGATCATTTCCCAGTTAGTTGGTTGCCGCTTTGTCTTTTTGACAGTGTCTTTTGCCTTGCAAAAACTTTGTAATTTAATGAGGTCCCATTTGTCTATTCTTGATCTTAGAGCATAAGCTATTGGAGTTCTGTTCAGGAAATTCTCCCCTGTGCCCATATGTTCAAGGTTCTTCCCTAGTTTCCCTTCTATTAGTTTCAGTGTGTCTGGTTTTATGTGGAGATCTTTGATCCACTTAGAATTGAGCTTAGTGCAAGGAGATAAGAATGGGTCAATTTGCATTCTTCTGCATGTTGACCTCCAGCTGAGCCAGCACCATTTGTTGAAAAGGCTATCTTTTTTCCACTGGATGGTTTTAGCTCCTTTGTCAAAGATCAAGTGACCATAGGAGTGTGGATTCATTTCTGGGTCTTCAATTCTGTTCCATTGATCTACATGTCTGTCACTGTACCAATACCATGCAATTTTTAACACTATTGCTCTGTAGTACCGCTTGAGGTCCAGGATACTGATTCCCCCAGAGGTTCTTTTACTCTTGAGAATAGTTTTAGCTATTCTGGGTTTTCTGTTATTCCAGATGAATTTTTGAATTGCTCTTTCTAACTCTATGAAGAATTGAGTTGGGATTTTGATGGGGATTGCATTGAATCTGTGTATTACTTTTGGTAAGATGCTCATTTTGACTATATTAATCCTGGCAATCCTTGAGCATGGCAGATTTTTCCATCTTCTGAGGTCTTCTTCAATTTCTCTCTGCAGAGACTTGAAGTTCTTGTCATACAGATCTTTCACTTGTTTGGTTAGAGTCACGCCAAGATACTTAATATGGTTTGTGGCTATTGTGAAGTGTATTATTTCTCTTACTTCTTTCTCAGCCTGCTTATCCTTTGAGTATAGGAAGGCTTCTGACTTGCTTGAGTTGATTTTATATCCGGCCACTTTGCTGAAGTCGTTTATCAGGTTTAGGATTTCTCTGGTGGAGTTCTTTGGGTCGCTTAAATATACTATCATATCGTCTGCAATTAGTGATAGTTTGACTTCTTCCTTTCCAGTTTGTATCCCTTTGACCTCTTTTTGTTGTCTAATTGCTCTAGCTAGAACTTCAAGTACTATATTGAAAAGATATGGAGAGAGAGGGCAGCCTTGTCTAGTCCCTGATTTTAGTGGGATTGCTTCAAGTTTCTCTCCATTTAGATTGATGCTGGCTACCGGTTTGCTGTAAATTGCTTTTACTATGTTTAGATATGGGCCTTGAATTCCTGATCTTTCCAAGACCTTTAGTATGAAAGGATGCTGAATTTTGTCAAATGCTTTCTCAGCATCTAATGAGATGACCATGTGGTTTTTTTCTTTGAGATTGTTTATGTAGTGGATTACATTGATGGATTTCCTTATATTGAACCATCCCTGCATCCCTGGGCTGAAGCCTACTTGATCGTGGTGAATGATCGTTTTGATGTGTTCTTGGATTCGGTTGGCAAGAATTTTATTGAGTATTTTTGCATCGATATTCATAAGAGAGATTGGCCTCAGATTCTCTTTCTTTGTCGGATCTTTGTGTGCTTTTGGTATTAGTGTAATTGTGGCTTCATAGAACGAGTTGGGTAGTGTTCCTTCTGTTTCTATTTTGTGGAACAGTTTGAAGAGTATTGGTGTTAGGTCTTCTTTGAAGGTCTGATAGAATTCTGCACTCAAACCATCTGGACCTGTGCTTTTTTTGGTTGGAAGACTTCCAATGACAACTTCTATTTCTTCAGGGGTTATAGGACGGTTTAGATGGTCTATTTGATCCTGATTTAATTTTGGTACTTGGTATCTGTCAAGGAAATTGTCCATTTCCTCGAGATTTTCTAGTTGTGTTGAATACAGGTTTTTGTAGTAGGATCTGATGATTTTTTGAATTTCCTCAGTTTCTGTTGTTATCTCTCCATTTTCGTTTCTGATTTTATTAATTTGGATACTATCTCTGTGCCCTCTGGTTAGTCTGGCTAAGGGCTTATCTATCTTGTTGATTTTCTCAAAGAACCAACTCCTCGTTTTGTTGATTCTTTGTATGGTTTTATTTGTTTCTACTTGATTGATATCAGCCCTGAGTTTGATGATTTCCTGCCTTCTACTCCTCTTTGGTGTATTTGCTTCTTTTTGTTCCAGGGCTTTCAGGTGTGCCATTAAGCTGTTAGTGTATGCTGTCTCCCGTTTCTTTTTGGGTTGCACTCAGGGCTATGAATTTTCCTCTTAGCACTGCTTTCATTGTGTCCCATAAATTAGGGTATGTTGTGCCTTCATTTTCATTAACTTTCAAAAAGTCTTTGATTTCTTTCTTTATTTTCACCTTGACCAAGTAATCATTGAGTAGAGCATTGTTCAGCCTCCATGTGTACGTGGGTTTTCTTTTGTTTTTGTTGCCATTGAAGACCACCCTTATTCCATAGTGATCTGATAGGAGGCATGGGATTAGTTCTATCTTCTTATATCTGTTGAGGTCTGATTTGTGACCAATTATATGGTCAATTTTGGAGAAGGTACCATGAGGAGCTGAGAAGAAGGTGTATTCTTTAGCTCTAGGATGAAATGTTCTATATATATCTGTTAGTTCCACTTGGTCCAAGGCTTCAGTTAGATTCACTGTGTCTCTGTTTAGTTTCTGCTTTCCTGAACGATCCATTTCAGGGAGCGGGGTGTTGAAGTCACCCACTATTATTGTGTGAGGTGTGATGTGTGCTTTGAGCTTTAGTAAAGTTTCTTTTACGAATGAGGGTGCCCTTGCATTTGGAGCATAGATATTCAGAATTGAGAATTCTTGTTGGTGGATTTTTCCCTTGATCAGTATGTAGTGTCCTTCTGTGTCTTTTTTGATGACTTTAGGTTGAAAATTAATTTTATCTGATATTAGGATGGGTACTCCACCTCGTTTCTTGGGGCCATTTGCTTGTAAAATTGTTTTCCAGCCTTTTACTCTGAGGTAGTGTTTGTCTTTGACACTGAGGTGCGTTTCCTGCATGCAGCAAAATGCTGGGTCCTGTTTACGTATCCAGTCTGCTAGTCTATGTCTTTTTATTGGGGAATTGAGACCATTGATATTAAGAGAGATTAAGGCATAGTGATTATTGCCACCTGCCATTCTTGATGCTATCTTTATGTTTGAGTGGTTATCTACTTTTGGGTTTGATTCAAGAAGGTTAGTATCTCATTTTTTCCAGGGTGTTGTTTCTCTCCCTGTATTGGCGGTTTCCACCTATTATCCTTTGCAGGGCTGGATTTGTGGAAAGATATTGTGAAAATTTGGTTTTATCATGGAATATCTTGGTCTCTCCATCTATGGTGATTGAGAGTTTTGCTGGGTATAGTAGTCTAGGCTGGCATTTGTGCTCTCTTAGTGTCTGCGTGAGATCTGCCCAGGATCTTCTGGCTTTCATAGTCTCTGGTGAGAAGTCTGATGTGATTCGGATAGGTCTTTCTTTGTATGTTACTTGGCCCTTTTCTCTTACTGCTTTTAATATTCTTTCTTTGTTTAGTACATTTGGTGTTTTGATTATTATGTGACGGGAGGTATTTCTGTTCTTGTCCAGTCTGTTTGGAGTTCTGTAGGCTTCTTGTACGTTCATCGGCATCTCTCTCTTTAGGTTAGGGAAGTTTTCCTCCATAATTTTGTTGAAGATGTTTACTGGCCCTTTAAGTTGCAAATCTTCACTCTCATCTATACCTATAATCCTTAGGTTTGGTCTTCTCATTGTGTCCTGGATTTCCTGGATGTTTTGGGTTACACGTCGTTTGCATTTTGCATTTTCTTTGACTGTTGAGTCGATGCTTTCTATGGAATCTTCAGCACCTGAGATTCTTTCTTCCATCTCTTGTATTCTGTTGTTGATGTTTGCATCTAAGACTCCTGATTTCTTCCCAAGGTTTTCTATCTCCAAAGTTGTCTCACTTTGTGATTTCTTTGTTGTTTCTACTTCCTTTTTTAGATCCTGGATGGATTTGCTGAGATCCTTCACTTGTTTGTTTGTATTTTCCTGTATTTCTTTAAGGTATTTTTGCATTACCTCTTTCAGGGTTTTTGCCTGTTGACCCAAGTTCTCCTGTATTTCTCTGAGCGATTTTTGTGTTTCCTTCTCATGGGATTCCATCTGTTGATCCATCGTCTCCTGCATTTCTTTAAGCAGTTCTCATGTTTCCTTTGTAAGGGCATCTATCCGTTGATTCATTTCTTTAAGCACTTTTTGTGTTGCCTTCCTATGGGCATCCGTCTGTTGACCCATATTCTTCTGCATCTCTTTATGCAATTTTTGTGATTCCTTTGAAAGTGCGTCTACCCGTTGATTCATTTCTTTAAGTGATTTTTGTGTTGTCTCCTTGTGGGCCTCCATCTTTTGATCCATGTTCTCCTTCATTTCTCTAAGTGATTTTTGTGTTTCCTTTGTAAGAGCTTCTAACCGTTGATTCATGGTCTCCTGTAATTCTTTATTAGATTTATTTGTGTCCTTCTTGTGATCCTCTAATAGCATCATGAGAAGTGATTTTAAATCCAGATCTTGTCTTTCGGGTGTGGTGGGGTATCCAGGATTTGTTGCTGTTGGAGAGTTGGGTTCAGATGGTGCCATATTACTTTGATTTCTGTTAGTAACGTTCCTACGTTTGCCTTTTGCCATCTGGTTACCTCTGATGTTAGTTGGTCCTGCTGTCACTGGCTGTTGGTTGAACCTCCTGTGAGCCTGCAAAGCTATTTCTGGCCCCCCTGGATTACCAGGATTCCCCTGGCACCCATTTCTGGGGCCTGCCCTGCTCCTGAGTGACTTTGGAGCCCTGATGTGCCTTGCCCCAAGGGATGTTATATTGGGGAGTCCCTGCACAACCAAAGACTCAGCGTAATGGATTCCCGGAGCAGAGGTCGCCAAAGGGAGGCTGGTAGGCTCCTGCCCTGTGCAGGGGTATGTGATTTCTCCCAGAGTGGGGGGGAGGGGGCGTCCCTCTGCAAGGCAGAAGTCCTACAGCAGAGCTTGCGTGCTGGTTACTGCAGATCTGCCCAGCTCTTGAGTACACAAGCCGCCCGAGACCCAAGCGATATTTTGCCTGTCTGTCTCTGAGCCTGGCAGTCCCAACTACCTGGGCCACTGGAGCAAAAATGGCGGAGTGCACTCTGTACTCTCTCGGTGGTGCTGGTCACCCTGCAGAGGGGATGGGCTACAGCAGATCTGGCGCTCAGAAGACCACAGTGCTGTCCCATTCTTGGGAGCAGACGGAAGCCCCAACAGGCCGTGTCCCAAGCGATGTTATATTGGGGAGAACCTGGGTACCTGTCTCTTCAGTGCAGTCTACCGGAACAGAGGTCGCGGAAGGGAAGCTGGTAGGCTCCCGCCCAGTGCGGGGGGGGGGGGGGGGTCCCTCTGCCAGGCAGAAGTCCCACAGCAGAGCTGGCGTGCTGGTTACTGCAGATCTTCCCAGCTCTTGGGAGCAGCGTACACACAAGCCGCCCGAGACCCAAGCGATATTATGCCTGTCTGTCTCCGAGCCTGGCAGACTCAACTACCTGGGCCACTGGAGCAAAGATGGTGGAGTCGCACCATTAGATCTTATGTCAACAAGTACTGTACTCCACAAAACTGGAAAACTCTAAACAAAGTGGAAGATTTTCTAAATAGATACTACTTATCAGCATAAAATCAAGTTCAGGTAAACTATTTAAATATTCCTATAACCCCTAAGGAAATAGAAGCTGTTATTAAAAGTTTCCAACTAAAAAAAAAAAAAACAAAAAGCCCAGGGTCATATGGATATACCAGACTATCAAAGAAGAGCTTATAACAATACTCAAACTATTCCATAAAATTGAAACAGAAGGAATATTGCTAAACTCATCCTATGAGGCCACAGTCCTCAACACATAGACTCAAAAAAGTAAGAGAATTTCACTTATGATCTTTGAATGCAAGAATACTCAATAAAATACTCACAAGCCAAATCCAAGTATACACAAAAAGCATCATGATCAACTTAGCTTCATTCCAGGGATGCAGGGGTGATTCAATATACAAAAATCCAATGTAATCTATCATATAAACAAACTGAAATTTAAAAAAAAAGAAACATAATCACTTTATTAAATGCTGAAAATGCCTTTGAAAATCCAACACCCCTTCATGTTAAGTCTTAGAGAGATCTGGGACTAGCTGGAAACCCAGGACAGGGGAGGCGTCTGGGAATCTAAGTGGATGATCCTAGTTGAGACTCTTAGCAGCATCAGGGGATATGACGTGGCCACCTCCCGTAGTCAGATGGAATTTCCAGTGAAAGGCAGTTAACATCAACCCACCAACAAAATCTTTTACCCCAGATTTTTCCAACCTATAAAATGTGCAGGGTGAAAGGTGGATCAAAGATTAAAGGAATGGCCAATCAATGACTGGCCCAACTTGAGATCCATCCAATGAGAAAGAGCCAATCCCTAACACTATTAATAATACTCTGCTATGAATGTGGACAGGAGCCTAGTATAACTGTCTCCTCAGAGGCTTTCATTCAGCAGCAGATAGAAACAGATGCAACAGAGACCCACAGTCAAACATCAGATGGAGCTTGTGGAGTCCGGTGAAAAAGCTGGGGAACAGAATTGATGGACCTGAAGGGGTTAAGGACACCCACAGGAAGACCTACGGAAAAAACTAACCTAGGGCCATAGGGACTCATGAAGACTGAACCACCAGCCAAAGAACATGCAGGATCTAGACCTAGGCCCCCTACACATGTGTTGTAGATGTGCAGCTTGACTTCATGTGTGTTCCCTAACAAGTGGAGTGCGGGCTGTCTCTGACTGTTGTCTGTCATTGTATCCCCATCCCCTAACTGGACTGCTTGGTTGAGGAAAAGAACCTAGATTTACAGATCTAATGATATCAAGTATTGCATATATATCACAATTTATAATTTAAATGCTTTAGTCAATTTGGTATTTCTAAACAGCAATATGTCACAGTTTTTATTGGTCTATCTATTGGTAGGCACCTTGTTCAAGTCTTTACACTGACTATCTTGAATAGTGGATCAGAAACATAGGAACACAGCTATATGGCTAATTTATATTTATTTTGAATTTAAACTCATTTCTTGAGGGAGAGGCCATGACATGGCATATGTGTGGAGGTCAGAAGACAACTTGCAGGAGTCAGTTTCTTCCTTCTACCATATAAATCAGAGAGATGGAACTCAGGTTGTCAGGCTTAGCAAATGTCTTGCCTTCTGAGTCACCAGGCCACTAACCAAAAGTATGCAAACGCTTCTATTTTTAATCATCATTATCATCATTTGTTTTTTTAAAAAATATTTTTGATAATAGCCAGACTACCAAGATTGAGATTATATCCCATTATTATTTCAATTTGTATTTCTCTGATAGTAATTCTAAGCAGTTTTTCATAAGCTTGCTTGACATTTCAGTAGCTTCACTTGAGAAATGTTTATTCAGATGTTATGTCTCTTTAAAAACTGGATTATTAACTCCTGCTTGGGATCATCAGTGGTTATACCTGATCAGAACTTGGATAGGCAATTTCCACTCTCCTTCCTATCTACCAGTCCTTAATACCTAGAAACATAAAGGATTCCCAATGACCATCAAAGGAGGAACAAGGAAGAAATGGAAAAGAGGATCTCAGGTCTTGAAGACAAGGCAGAAAAAAATGGATACCTCAATCAAAAAATATTAAATATAAAAAAATTAGGCAAATAATATCCAGCAAATCTGGGACACTGTGAAAAGAACAAATTTGCAAATGATAGAATTAGAGGAAGAAGAAACCCAGGTCAGGGGCACATATAATATTTTCAATAAAATCATAGACAATAAATTCGAACCTAAGAAAAGAGGTACCTATCAAGGTAGAAGAAGTATACAGAACACTAAGGAGTCTGGATCAGAAAATAAAGTTCCTTCACCATATAATAACCAAAACACTAAACTTACAAAACAAAGAAAGTATATCAAAAGCTGCAATGGGAAAAGGCCAAGAAACATGGATAGATACATCCATTATAATAACACCAAACTTCTCAGTAGAGAAGTCAGAAAGATCCTAGAAAGATGTCTTAAAAACTTAAGAGACCACAGATACAGCCCAAACTACTATGTCCAGTACAACTATCAATCACTATGAATAGAGATTGAAATATTCCACATTAAAACCAAATTTAAGCAGTATCTATTTGCCAATTCAACCCCTCAGAATGCATTAGAAGAAAGTTCATCTGAAGAGATTAAGCACACCAAAGAGAACAGCAAAATAAATAGTCCTCAATGAATAAATCAAAGGGAGAAAAATCTGCACCATAACAACAAAACAGCAGGAATCAAGAACACTGTTCATTGATAATTCTCAACATCAATGCCATCAATTTCCCATAGAAAGACTCAGCCTAACAGACTGATTTAAAATTAGGATCTATCTTTCTGTTGTATCTAGGAAGCACACCAAGCATAGATAATACATGACAATATAGATTTCAAACCCAAACTATCAGAAGAGATGGGGCATATTACTATGTATTCATCAAAGAAAAATCTATGAAGAGAATATCACAATTCTAAGCAGGTCCATGACCCCCCAATAAAATAGAAGCAGTTATTAAAAGTCTCCCAACAAGAACAACAACAAACAAAAAACAGCAAAACAAAACAAAAATCCTAGGCCCAGAAGGTTTTAGCATAAAATTCTACCAGACTTTCAAAGAAGAGTTAATGCCAATACTCCTCAAAATATTCCACAAAATAAAAACATAAGGAACATTGCCCAATTCATTTTTATGAGAACATAGTTATCCTGATTCCCGAACTGCATAAAGACCTAACAAAGAAAATTACAGACCAATTTCCTTGTGAACATAGATGCAAAAATACTCAATAAAATACATGCAAACTGAATCCAAGAACATCCAAACAATCATCCAACATGATCACTTTGGATTCATTCCAGAGATGGCGGAATGTTTCAACAATATATATTAATAAATGTAATCCACCACATAAAAAGACTGAAAGACGAAACCACATGATCATCTCATTAGATGTAGAAATGCCTTTTATAATATCTAAAACCCCTTCATGATAATAGAGAGACGAGGTATGCAAGACATATATTTCAATGTAATGAAGGCAGTTTACAATAAACCCACAGCGAGCATGTACCTAAACAAGGAGAAACTCAAAGTAATTCTACTAAAATCAGGGACAAGACAAGGATGTCCATTCTCTCCATACCTATTCACTATAGTATTTGTTATCTTATCTAGAACAAAAGACAACTGAATGAGAACAAGGGAATATAAATAGGAAAGCAAGAAGTCAAAGTATCTTTATTTGCAAATTATATTAATGTATGTCTATATCTCTATCTATCTCTATCTCTATCTCTACATACACACACACACACACACACACACACACACACACACACACACACACACACAAACGGCCAGGAAACACCTACAGCTGATAAACACTTTCAAAAAAGTAGTAGAAATTAAAATCCCAAAATATAATTAATACCCCCAAAATATTTAGTCTTCCTATGAACAAATGACAAGCAGACTAAGAAAGAAATCAGGGTAATAGCATCTTTCACACCAGCCTCAAATAATATAACTTGGGTAACTTTGGTGAAGCAGGTGAATGATTTATATGTAAAAATGTTAAGACATTGAAGAAATAAATTGAAGAAGGTATGAGAAGATGGAAAGATCTCCCATGATCATGGATTGGTAGGATTAATATAGTTACAATGGCCATTTTACTAAAATAAATCTATAGATTCAGTATAATTCCCATGAAAATTCAAGCACTAATCTTCACAGACCTTGAAAGGAAAATTTTTTAGCTTCATATGGAAGAAAACTAAAAAACCAAGATAGCTTACAGTTCTGAATAATAAAAAAACTTCTAGACGTATCACCATTTCCATTCTTAAAAAAACAACGTGGCGCTGGGATAAACACAGATTCATTGATCAACATAATCAAATTGAAGACATAGACATACGTCAATTCACCTGTGGACACCTGATACTTTATAAAGAAACTCGAAATACACACTGGAAAAAGATAGCATCTGTAACAAATAGTGCTAGTCAAATTTGATGGCTACATAGAAGAATCCAAATAGATCCACACTTTTAACCCTGCACAAAATTCAACTCCAAATGGATCAAGGACCACAACATAAGGCCAAATATACTGAATCTGAAGGAAGAGAATGTGGGGAATAGCTTTGAACTCATGGGCAAAAGAGAAGACTTTCTCTTTATGAAATTGAAAAGCATCTATATGCCAAAAGACATCATCATCTGGAAATAGCAGCAGGCTACAGAATGGAAAATATTTTTACTAATACATCCAATAGAGTGCTAATATCCAAAATACATGGATATAAAAAGTAAAATAACTCATTAAAAATAGGGTGCAGAACTGAAGAGTGTTCTCAAAAATCGAAACATGAATAGCTAAGAAACATTAAAGAAATGTTCATCATCTTTAGTCATCAGGAAAGCAAAACTACTCTGAAAATTTATATTATTCCAGTCATAATTGCCAAGATTAATAGAACAAATGACAGCTCATGCTGATGAGGATGTGACATTAGGGAAACACTCATCCTTTCCTTGTTGGGGTGAAGACTTGTACCACAATGATGGAAACCAGTGATGTATGTCCTCAGGAAGCTCAGCATAGATCTACCTCAAAAGCTTTAGTTATATGCCTGAAGGATTCTACATCTTATTACAGAAATATTTATTCAACCATGTAAACTTCTGAAGAAACCCACTGCTGTGTTTTTAAGGGCTTTATATGCGTGTGTGTCTGCGATTTTTATGCTCTTTCTTTGTTTCTTGGTTAGTTTTTTAAAAATCTGTTTTATTCTTGTTTGTTTTTTCTGTTTGTCTGGCGTTTTCTTAAGAAAGAAAAGGAAAAATAGGCATGGAGTAGAAAAGGTGGGGAGGTATGGAGGTTCTGGGAGGAGGTGAAGAAGAGGAAACCACGATCAGAATATATTGTATGAAAATAATTTTATTTTCAATAAACAAGCAAACAAAAAGCCCTGGAATATTATTGTCAACATGCTCTTGATTTCCTTATTCATTCTTGGTATTAATGCCTTGTTGGATGATTAGTTACTTTCTGCCATTCAACAAGTTGTCCCAATGTGGTTTCTTCAGCAGGAAGAAGTCTCTTATTTTGATATAATTCCAATTGTCTACTCGGACTTTGCAGTTGATCTTTTTAGATTTTTATCTAGAATATCAGTCTTCACTGATGTTTTAGTCTTGTAGTGCTTTCTTTTCTTCTAGGCGTTTTGTATTTTTGTTATAACATTTAGATTTTTTTATTTATTTTTTATTTTTTATATTTTTATTTACATTCAAAATCATTTCCCCTTTCCCGTTTCCTCCCTCCCTGAAAGTCCCATAAGTCCTCTTCCCTCCCTCTTTTCCCCATTCAACCCCCTCTTGCTTCTCTGTCTTGGCATTCCCCTACATCCAGTCTTTCCACGACCAGGGGTCTCTCCTTCCATCTTCTTGGAAATCTATTGATATGCATTTTGTGTCTAGGGTATTCCGAGATTCTGGGTTAATATTGCCTTATCAGTGACTGCATACCATGTGTGTTCTTTTGTGATTGGGTTACCTCACTAAGGATGATATTTTCAAGTTCTGACCATTTGCCTAGGAATTCTGTGAATTCATTGTTTTTAATTGCAGAGTAGTATTCCATTGTGTAAATATACCACATCTTCTGAATCCATTCCTCCGTTGAGGGACATCTGGGTTCTTTCCAGCTTCTGGCTATTATAAATAAGGCTGCTATGAATATAGTGGAGCATGTGTCCTTATTGCATGCAGGTAAAGCCTCTGGGTATATGCCCAGGAGTGGTATAGCCGGATCCTCCGGGAGTGTCATGCCCAGTTTTCTGAGGAACCGCCAGACTGCTTTCCAGAGTGGTTGTACCAGCCTGCAATTCCACCAGCAGTGGAGGAGTGTTCCTCTTTCTCCACATCCTCGCCAACAACTGCTGTCTCCTGTGTTTTTGATCTTAGCCATTCTGACTGGTGTGAGATGGAATCTCAGGGTTGTTTTGATTTGCATTTCCCTAATGACTAAGGATGATGAACATCTCTTTAGGTGCTTCTCAGCCATTAGATATTCTTCAGGTGAGAATTCTTTGTTTAGCTCTGTACCCCATTTTTTAATAGGGTTACTTGCCTCTCTGGAGTTTAACTTCTTGAGTTCTTTGTATATATTGGATATTAGCCCTCTGTCGGATGTAAGGTTGGTAAAGATCATTTCCCAGTTAGTTGGTTGCCGCTTTGTCTTTTTGACAGTGTCTTTTGCCTTGCAAAAACTTTGTAATTTAATGAGGTCTCATTTGTCTATTCTTGATCTTAGAGCATAAGCTATTGGAGTTCTGTTCAGGAAATTCTCCCCTGTGCCCATATGTTCAAGGTTCTTCCCTAGTTTCCTTTCTATTAGTTTCAGTGTGTCTGGTTTTATGTGGAGGTCCTTGATCCACTTGGAATTGAGCTTAGTGCAAGGAGATAAGAATGGGTCAATTTGCATTCTTCTGCATGTTGACCTCCAGTTGAGCCAGCACCATTTGTTGAAAAGGCTATCTTTTTTCCACTGGATGGTTTTAGCTCTTTTGTCAAAGATCAAGTGACCATAGGAGTGTGTATTCATTTCTGGGTCTTCAATTCTGTTCCATTGATCGACATGCCTGTCACTGTACCAATACCATGCAGTTTTTAACACTATAGCTCTGTAGTACAGCTTGAGGTCCGGGATACTGATTCCCCCAGAGGTTCTTTTACTCTTGAGAATAGTTTTAGCTATTCTGGGTTTTCTGTTATTCCAGATGAATTTTTGAATTGCTCTTTCTAACTCTATGAAGAATTGAGTTGGGATTTTGATGGGGATTGCATTGAATCTGTATATTGTTTTTGGCAAGATGGTCATTTTTACTATATTAATCCTGCCAATCCACATTTAGATTTTTAATAAATTGAAAGATTTTTTTTAAGATTTTTTTTAATTTACATTTCAAATGTTATCCTCTTTCCTGGTTTCCCCTCTGAAAACCCCCTATCTCTTCCCCCCTCACCCACAGTTAAAAGTTTAATTACATTTTGTGTGTATTGGTGTTTTACCTGCATATATGTCTAGGCATATATTTGTGTGCCTGGTGTCCATGGAGAACAGAAGGCATTAGATGCCATGTAACTGAATTTATAGGTGGAGTGAGCCACCATATATGAGCTGGGAGTTGAACCATGGTCCTCTGGAAAAGCAACCAGTGCTTAACATCTGGGTTATCTCTCTAACCTCACATGAGTATATTTTTAAAAATTAGTCTAACCAATATTATCATTTGGAAGTGATAGAACACTAAATAGATAGGACCTAATAAGATGTCTTTCGGTCATTAACAACATGCTTTCAATTGTTGAGTGACTTTATTGCTTTCTCTCTCTTTTTTCTTTGTTGGCTAGGAGATACATGATTTTGCCCCACCATGTAATGCTACCAGAGGCCTGAGGTGATGGAAGCAAGTGAGAATGGCCTAAAATTTCTAATTGGTTGACTATCTCAAGTATTTTGTATAGTGATAGAAAAATGAGCAATGGATTTTTGTATAATGATTGTGTATCTGACTATTTTACTAGATTTACTCAGCACTTTTGCTTGGCTTCTTTAATTGATTTGTTTGCCTTTCCTATCTATAAATCATGATACTTCTAAACAGGGATAACCATTTCCTATTTGGGTGCCTTCAATGTATTTCTCTCGTCTGGCTGTTCTGGCTAAGACTGGTAGTACCACACTGATAAAAAGATGAGTGGCCATACATGACTTGTTCCAGATCATGGATGATATACTGTCAGATTTTCCTCACTAATTGGCTAATGGCTTCCCATACAGCTTTTTAAAATCAAGGTACATTTCTTTCACACATAATTCATTGAATGTGCTTATCAGGACTGGATGTTAAGGTTTATTGAACACTATATCTTGTATACATTGAAATGATCATATGCTTTTTGTCTTTTGTTTTATTGAAGTCATGTATGGCATCAACAGATTTACACACAGTGAACCATCCCTATGTCCCCATAGTAAATCCTGTTTGATTGTTGTATATGGCCATTTTGTGTACTAATTTTTAGTTGAGAATTTCTGAATCTATGTTTATCAGGGATGCTGTCTTTGACATTTTTCTACATTTGGTGGTATTCTTATCCTTATATGCTTTTGTTATCAAAGTAGTGGTGGCTTCATTGGGTAGTTTAGGAGAATTTATTCATTTTCAACATTTTGAGGAGGGATAGTATACTGGCTGGTTTTGTGTGTCAACTTGACACAGGCTGGAGTTATCACAGAGAAAGGAGCTTCAGTTGGGGAAGTGCCTCAATGAGATTCAGCTGGGCATTTTCTCAATTAGTGATCAAGGGAGGAGGGCCCCTTGTGCATGGTGCCATTCCCGGGCTAGTAGTGTTGGGTTCTATAAGGAAGCAAGCTGTGGAAGTCAGGGGAAGCAAGCCAGTAAGAAACATCCCTCCATGGCCTCTGCATGAGCTCCTGCTTCCTGACCTGCTTGAATTCCAGCTCTGACTTCCTTTGGTGATCAACAGCAGTATAGAAGTATAAGCTGAATAAACCCTATCCTCTCTAACTTGCTTCTTGGTCATGGTGTTTGTGCAGGAATAGAAACCCTGACTAAGACAAATAGTTAAAAAATTAGTGTTAAATCTTCTTTAATAGTTTAGCAAAATTTACCAGTGAAAATCTCTGGTCCCAGGTTTCTCTTTTTGTGGATACATTTTATTACTGATTCAATTTTATAACTTGCTATTGGCCTACTCAACTTTTTTAATATCTCCATAGTATAATTTTGGTGGATATATGTGCTCAGAAAGTTATTTCATTTAAAATTTCAAATTTGTTGATATGGAAATTGTTCATAATAGTACTTAATGATCCTATGTATTTTGTTGGTGTCATTCATGATGGCATCTTCACAGTACAATAATTCATAGAGCCTAGACAGGCTGAATATTTCAGGATAGAACTCTCAGCTCCTTGATAAACCAAGATTTCTGAAGAAGATGACACCACTGATTCTCTGAGCTGTCCCTGGACAAAGTTGGCAGGCTGCTATGTGAGGCTGTAGGAGTTTAAACAGAATCTGTTTGTAAGACCATGGTACTTAGGGTCTCCAAAGATTAACATTCACTAGTGATTGGTGTCGGGTAAGATATATTGGGCATTCTGTTTCTGAGTCGGTGCAATAGGGTACATTTATTGCTATCTCTGTAAATGGGCTCATGGCATGTTAGCTTCTCCAACAAGATATCGTTCCAGATAAAGCTCAGAAAGTAAAGGCAGATATGAATAAGACTGATACACAGAAGGAACAATAGGGCCAAAGAGTCTTATATTGTATGTTTCTAAGTATAGGGGAGAGCCTCTAAATGAGAATCCTTGTTGAAGAACAGGATAGTATATGGAAAGATGGTATCAATGGATAAGACTAAGATACAGCTGATAAATTTATAAGAAGTTGAATTTGCTTGAGAGAAAAGGTAGAGGATCCTATATTGTTTGAAGCAGGAGGCAGATGGTATTTAAATAATGAGACTAAAAGCTACCACAAGGGAAACAAAATAATTTTTTAGCTGCAAAGCATGCCAGGTGGGGATCTCACTGTCAAAACCTAGGTAAGCACAAGAAAAAAATGCCTTGGTCACATAGCCTCTCATCCCATCTGTTATTCACTAGTGGTTGATCTCTCCTCTCTCACCATCCTTGCCTGAATTTGCAACATCTTCCCTGAGTCCAGAAAATTCTGCAGCATTTCTAATTTTAGAGTGGACTAGAACTGGATAGAGTTTGGCTGGTGGGTACATTGGGAAACTTAATTTGTATGAATTAACAGATCTATTTGTCAAAATAAGTGAAACTCAGATATCGCTGAAAGTGAAAACCTATCTACCAAACTAGCACTTTTACATCGCCTCTTTAAAGTCTTAGCTGATTCAACACTTAGCTAATTCAACACTAAATTTATGGCATTGAAGTACAAATAGTTATTTTGTAAAATATCAGACTCATTATTTCTCAGTCATTTACTTTGAAGTTACTTTACTGTTTTATGGGCTTATTTGTATAATCCTCTTGAAAACAGGAATTTGCTTTTTTTTTTTTTTTTTGTCTTTGAAAGAAATAATAGATTTCCTGGAGAGTCAAATAGGCAGCCCCTCTCTTTTCTAGTGGAGCAGAAATCTCTCATGTTTGTAAAATGATGCTTCAGTTGAAAAACCAGTATTTTCCATTTTATTGTTTATACTAAAAAGAAACAGGAACTTTAAGGCAAATGTGCTTTTTTGGTTAGAAACCTTCCATACACAACATAAGGTGCATTCAACTAGCTATAAAATTCCAATGGCTCATATCTAATGTTTGTAGCTTCAAATTAAATGTTACTTGCACTATTATCAAGCACATGAATGCCTCTTTATTCTGGTAAAAGACAACATGACTTCTTTCTACATTTTGCTGAGATAGAAAAAGAGATGGGTTATGTTTTGTTTTTCTATACTCTGTTATATAGCAAAATGCAAGGTCTAATTCTTGTGCTAGGAAACCTTTAGCTATTTTTCTTCACTGATTATTTTAATTTGGTGTCACTTCTAAACACCTGGAGACATCTGAGGACTCATTTCAATTTAAATGTATTGCTTATTTAACTATGTAGGGGTAGGGGGTTCAGAACAGCTTGGAGGATGGACTCAGAAGTTATAAAATCTAGATCCTCTCAACAGTCTATCCTATTGTCTATCTCCTGTCGACTTTTAACTGTTTACTCAATCTCTCATACCTGTCATATGGGCACTGCAGCCTCAGGCGCCAAATCAATGCTTAGACAATCAAGGCAAGAAGCAAAGCAGCAAAGTACTGTAGACATCCTCCTAACAGCAGGCTCTTTCAATCTCATTGTTCGAATAGTGGTTGCTGTTTTTCAAATTGATTTCAGACATTTATTTGGGGGTGGGGGAGCAGAGCAGTGCAAGATATTAAACATACTTTCCACTATACTTTATTAACTCTCTTAGACTCAAAGTTATAAGTAGGAAAGGGTGAATATGTTAGGCATTGTGGTCATGGTTCCACAGTCAAGCATCTTATAATGATAGTTAGTCAGTTGGTTTCTTATTTATAAGAAACTTGAGATTTTCTGGCTGGCTTGCACCTCTCACCCCTGACCCAGCTCCACTTCAGGGTGACCACAGCTTATAGTTTCCTTTTCTAACTTTGGAGGACTTCAAGGCCTGCTTTGAACCAGTCATGGCCATCTCGGTCACCTTTCAGGAACGTCTCAATTCTCCAGTTAGCTGGGAATGGTCACATCCTACACAGGACTGGACAAAGGAATTCTGCTAGCACAGAAGCAGAGGGATAGTGACCGTGCATTTCACATTCTCCTCAGTTTACCCTTTTCACACTAGTAAGTTGCTTTTGAATGGTTTCCCGTTCAATCTAAGTCACAGTCTGGCTTCCTTTATCAACCATTACAGTTGTACTGGTGTACCCTGTTGCAGGAAATATTAAAAATGAATGGCATGGTTACTGTGCTACACCCTGCTAATCTCTGCCTGGTGGTCTCACTAGCCCCAGTCCCTAGTCAGCAGTCTTTCCTTCTCTGGTTCACCTGCCTCAGTGCAGCCTGAAACTTCTCAGCCATAAACCCCCTGTGGTCGGCGGTTCCAAATTCCAGTAACCCAGTAAATCAAAACTCTAGATGCATATAATTAATCAGTCAGATTTATATATCAATAAATTCTCAATTCACAAGATGCCCAAACAATAATTTCAGAGTCAATTGATTGATAATGATACAAGCTGCCCACCTAGATTAGACAAGTTATCCCAATTATTCTATCTCTATACAATATTACAGCTACCTGTGGCTATTTAAAGCCACATGGAATCTGAATCGTCCTGTTTGTCCTCCATCTTGGTTCTTTTCCTTCTCCTGTCTCACTCTGTCTCAGCAACTCTTAGCTCCGCCTCCCTTTGTCATGAACAATCACAGGTTTCTTGTTATATTAATGTTTAAAGTGATTGGACAGGGAAAATTCTGCTACAATGCTCTTTGTAAAATGTAAGTGTGACTTCATCATTAGCTCTTAAGCACTTAGTATGAATTCCAAGGATGGCTGTGATATATCCCTTCTCTTCTCTTCTCTTCTCTTCTCTTCTCTTCTCTTCTCTTCTCTTCTCTTCTCTTCTCTTCTCTTCTCTTCTCTTCCTTCTCTTCTTTTCTTTTCTTAATAGATATTTTTTATTTACATTTCAAATGTTGTCCCCTTTCCTCATTTCCCCTCTGAAAACCCCCTATCCCATCCTCTCTCCCCCTGCTCACTAACCCACCCACTCCTGCTTCCCTGCTCTGGCATTCCCCTACACTGGGGCAACTAGCTTTCACAGGACCAAGGGCCTCTCCTCTCATTGATGTCCAATAAGGCCATCCTCTGCTACATATGTGGCTGGAGCCATTGATCCCTCCATGTGTACTCTTTAGTTGGTGGTTTAGTCCCTAGGAGCTCTGGGGGAACTCGGTGGTTCATATTCTTGTTCCTCCTATGGGTCTGCAAACCCCTTCAGCTCCTTGGGTCCTTTCTCTAGCTCCTCTATTGAGGGCCTTGTTGCTCAGTTCAGTGGTTGGCTGAGAGCATCCCCCTCTGTATTTGTCAGGCACTGGTAAAGCCTCTCAGGAGACAGCTTTATCAGGCTCCTGTCAGCAAGCACTTGTTGGCATCCACAATAGTGTCTGGGTTTGGTAACTGTATATGGGATGGATCTCCAGGTAAGGCAGTCTCTAGATGGTCTTTCCTTCAGTCTCTGCTCCACACTTTACAACCACTCTGGAAATCAGTTTGGCAGTTCCTCAGAAAATTGGACATAGTACTACCTGAGGACCTAGCTATACCATTCCTGGGCATATACCCAGAAGATGCTCCAATATGTAATAAGGACACATTCTCCACTATGTTCATAGCAGCCTTATTTATAATAGCCAGAAGCTGGAAAGAACCCAGATGTCCCTCAACAGAGGAATGGATATAGAAAATGTGGTAGGTACACTTACACAATGGAGTACTGCTCAACTATGTAAAACAATGAATTCATGAAATTCTTAGGCAAATGGATGGAACTAGAAAATATCACAAAAGAACACACATGGTATACACTCACTGATAAGTGGATATTAGCCCAGAAGCTCGGAATACCCAAGATACAATTCACAGACGACATGAAGCTCAAGAAGAAGGAAGACCAAAGTGTGGATACTTTGGTCCTTCTTAGAAGGGGGAACAAAATACCCATAGGAGGAGATACAGAGACAAAGTGTGGAGCAGAGACTGAAGGATATATCCCTTCTACACCTTGCCAGCATTTTCTCTTCCATGTGGCTGCTTCATAATATCACTTAAGATTTATGTTTTCATATGGCTGCAGCTTTGTTCTGTTTTCTGTTAGAATATCTAACCCTTGTTTTTTCTGTTCTTCCTTCTGGGTCATTTTCTCCTTGTTCCTCAAAACTGATGCTTTGAAAGCCATTTCTAAGTCCCCTGCCCCAGCAGGCTCTCGTGTTAAATAGCACCCCATGAGAGCTCTTACTGCTGTTCCTCATCTCTGCATTGTGATTTATTTGTTTCATAATCCACCTGTCTTTTGGTACTACACTGAGCTTTTTGAGATTAAGAACTGGCTGGCTCATCCGTGTAGAGTTTATGACCCGTAGGTGATGTTCAACTTGTATATTTTTAGTGGTCCAAAAGGTGTCAGATTTGCTGCATGACAAAAATCTTAGTCTTGTCTCTTAGTGGGGGTCAGGATAAATGTGAGGTCCTTGTGCTTGTATCTTAGAATCTTAACATTTTCCGACTCTAACTTGGGAAGGGATTGTGTGTACAATTCAGGGCTGCAGACACAAAGCTTTATAAACAAAAGTTATTTGGTGGAATTGACCCTGGGTGCTGCAGAAACCTCACTGGCACAAAACAAACATGCTAACCACCGTCCTTTAGAATTGATTCACTGAGCTGTGTAAGTAGTTTATCTTTTCTCATGTACCAGGCAGTCAGGTTAGCAGCAGCGTTAAATCCTAAGGACAGGAAGTCACTAATCCAAGTGTACAGAGGCAGAAGCACTTGCTGAAAGTAGTCTATCATAAAGCATCACGGGATAGAAGTTCTAGGCCAGAACCGCATCTAGGAACAAGTCTTTTCAGGATTGGTTTGAGCCTGCTCTGCACTCCAAATCTTAGGTTTTGAAGTTCAGTTACAGTTCATTCAGACTCACACCTCAATATGGAGAATCAGGAAAGAGCTTTCTACCTCCTGTTGAAGAGAGGACATAGGGATTAATACGGAATGATTAAATTCACACGGAGAAATGAGGTACACTGAATCTATCTCTAGGCATTCCATGGATGTAGTTATAGGTAATGCTTTGACCAGCATAGGATAAAATTCTAATGTGAGAATTGGGTGGCAAATCTAAATAATCACAGGACGCATCCTACGTCAGTGTGGCCTGATTCCTCAGCACCCACATAGTGCTGATCCTCCTCTTTGATACTTTATGTGTAGGATTTGGGACTGTTTATCACTTCAGTTGAAATCCTTATGTCTGCATTATCAGGCCCAATAGGGTTTTTTTGTTTTTGTTTTTTTGTTTGTGTGTTTGTTTTAATATGTAAGCTAATTTCTGAATTTTGTAAAAATTAAAGGAATCTACCTGGAGTTTAGGTTTCTGGGAGGAGAAAGGCAGGCCTTGTACTGAATGTGTGAACCAACCGCTGTTTGATGTTTTTCGGAGTCTCCTTTCTTGTACTACCCAAGTCTATAATGTATAATATCCCACATCTTCCGTGATGATTCCTTGAAAATGATCAGAGATCTTCAAGAGACTCTAGCCACTTCTAGGATGCTACAACCTCCATTTGGTCTTTGGTCAATGGCTGTCTTAGATTTTATCTGAGAGCTCTTTTTGTGTAACCTGCTCTTATTTATCCTTCCCTAAACCTGCATCCTCTTCAGCTTCCTTGCTGCAAAAATGCTGTTTGTTCTCGTCTTTCTACAAAATTAAAATTCTGTTGCACACGGTTCTGTTAAATTATTCAATGAGCTCAAGAGAGCAGCATTGCACAGATATGAGACCCTGGCTTTGCCCACACGTTTTAGTGGGCCATCGGCTTTATTGACAAGTTTTAAAGGGGGACAGGCTACTCTTTTAAAGAAGTTTTAGGCGTTACATTTGCACACACTCAACACTTCTCCTAATGGAGTCGTCTTCAATTGTTTCCTGCTTTCATGTGCTTGACAAGGTGCCTGCTGTCTATTTTGTTCCTGTGATGATTTCCTTTGTCTGTTTTTCTTCCGGTGATTTTACAGCATCCTCGGTAAAAACAAAAAGCCAAAAAGACAAAAAAAGAAAGAAAAGGCCACTCTGTCTGACTATATTCCTTCTTATTCACAAGGCTGCTGTGGAGGGTTGTATAATTGACCTCTTTCCCCCAAAGCAACATTTCATGCATGATTAGAATCAAAACTGGGAAATGGTCCTTGAAGGTACCAAAGCCATGCCTGGATTTTCTCAGGCTACTATCTCCTGTCTAGAAGCATTGTCTTGGGCTTTGATTCCAGTATCCCAACCTTACCCGAGAGGAGACCTGTGAGCAAGCAGCCAGAGCGAACCCACCTGCGCCCAGTAAGGAAGTAAGGGCAGGGAAGGGTGAGGCAGAGATAGTAGCCAGACATGGGCGTGACTTCCGGGCAACGCTCAACCTTCAGGCTGGCAAGCTCTGGACTGCAGAAGGTGTTTTGCATTAAACCTATGCCTGCAGTAGGCAGCGGAGAAGCGATCCAGTCCCAGGCTGACTGCTTCTGCCACCCAGTCACTGTCTTCTGAAGAACTTTGCAGTTACGGAACAGGAAGTAGCAGTTGGATAGTTCTCTTACGAAAACTAAATTGATTGAAGCAATTGTAAAGAACCTGGGCAGGCCATTAACTGCCTGCTAATTAGAAAAAAGATCAGAAATTAAATGAGTATCTGACCTGGTTAGGGTTTCTATTACTGTGATAAAACATTCTGACCAGAAGCAAATTGGCGAGGAGAGGGTTTATTTGACTTCTATAAGTCTAGTCACGTCCATTGACTGAGAATGAAGGAAGCTAAGGCAGGAACTGAGTCAGAGACCAAGGAAGATGCTGTTTTTGTTGTTGTTGTTTGTTTGTTTTGTTTTTTTTATTGAAAAAGGAAGTAAAAACATTTTATGATAAAATTAAAGATTTACATGAAAAATGTTTCTGACAAAATTGAAGCACATAGAAAAGCACATTAAGATTGATAATTTTCATGGAAAATTAAAGAGTAAAGTGGTAAACATAAAAAACATTGCTAAATTAATTGAAAAACAAAGTAGAAACATTTTATAATGGAATTGAAGATTTACATATTTCTAATAAAATTGTAGAAAAATATAAAATAACATATTAAAATTGAAGATTATCATGGAAAATTACAGATAAAATGGTAGGCATAAAAATATTTCTAAGTTGATTGAAAGTGGAATTATAAACAGAGCATACAAGAAGCCTATAGAACTCCAAACAGACTGGAGCAGACCAGAAAGTCCACCCGGCACATAATAATCAAAACACCAAATGCACTAAACAAAGAAAGAATATTAAAAGCAGTAAGGAAAAAAGGTCAAGTAACCTATAAGGGCAGGCCTATCAGAATTACACCAGACTTCTCACCTGAGACCATGAAAGCCAGAAGATCCTGGGCAGATTTCATACAGACCCTAAGAGAACACAAATGCCAGACCAGACTACTATACCCAGCCAAACTCTCAATCACCATAGATGGAGAAACCAAGATATTCCATGACAAAACCAAATTTACACAATATCTTTCCACAAATCCAGCCCTACAAAGGCTAATAGAAGGAAAACACCAACACAAGGAGGGAAACTACACCCTAGAAAAAGCAAGAAAGTAACCTTCTTCCAACAAACCCAAAAGAAAACTTCACAAACATAAAAATAACATCAAAAATAACAGGAAGCAACAATCACTAATCCTTAATATCTTTTAACATCAGTGGAAGATGCTGTTTACTGGCTTTTTCCCCCTGCTTGCTCAGTCTCCTTTCTTATACAACCTGCTCAGGTAGTTCCACTCACAGTGAACTGGGCCTCCCACGTCAATCATCAGTCAAGAAAATGTACCACTGACCAATTTGGTGATGCATATTTTCCCAATTAAAGTTCTTCTTTCCAAATAGCTCTAGTTTGTGTCAAGATGACAAAAGCAAGCAAACAAACAAACAAAAAACCCAAACCAACCACACAAACATAAAACAAGATGGAATTTTAAAAAAATGGGTATTTTATTATACTGAATTTACCAACCACACTTGGGATTAACTCTCTTGGGCCAGGTTGGAGGTTGATCTCTGCAATTAAAAACAATGAATTCACGAAATTCTTAGGCAAATGGTCAGAACTGGAAAATATCATCCTTAGTGAGGTAACCCAATCACAAAAGAACACACAAGGTATGCAGTCACTGATAAGGGGATATTAACCCAGAAGCTCGGAATACCCAAGACACAATTCACATATCAATTGATTTCCAAGAAGAAGGAAGGAGAGACCCCTGGTCTTGGAAAGATTGGATGTAGGGGAATACCAGGACAGAGAAGTGGGAGGGGGTTGACTGGGGAACAGGGGGAGGGAAGAGGGCTTATGGGACTTTCAGGGAGGGAGGAACCGGGAAAGGGGAAATCATTGGGAATGTAAATAAAAAAAATATAGTAAAAAAAAAAAAAAAGAAAGAAAAGAAAAAAACAAAACCAAACACACGCACAGACAAAACAAAACACTCAGGTCTCAGTTCAACTTCTACATTTCTATATGTCATCAAAAGGCCTCGACTCATGTAGAAAGACCAAATTCAACAAATCCTCTAATGAGTCCTCCATAGTGAGAACTGCAGCAACTACAGTCTAGACCTGACTGGGAGAGATTCACAGAGACTCTGGTCCCCCATCTCCATAATACTGCAAAGTGCCCTTACCATTAACTTTCCACATACTAGGGCTAGAGAGATGGCTAATCAGTTAAGATTACATACTGTTGTTTTTCCAAAAGACCCAAGTTTCATTCTCAGCACACATATCAGGTACATCACAACCACCTATAACTCCAGCCCTGGATTCTGTGCACTCCTGCATTCCTGTGTGCGTATGCATACGCAAACACACACACACACACACACACACACACACACACACACTTAAAAGTAATACATATAACCTTTTCTTAAAGACCCCAAACAGTGAATCATAGTATCTTGCTTCCTCAGTAGCTGTCCCAAGAGGTCAGATGTACTACCAGAAAGAAAATAGGTCATAGGAAATTTTTGACTAGTGGGCTATCCTGTGAAGGAGTCTAGGTTCTCTGGTCCTTAGAGCTTGCAGCTTTTCTGGTTGGCAACAAGGCAACCATCATCTTGAATCTATTTTCCATTCTTGTCTCAATCCCCTTTCTTCCATCCTCATTGCTCTACCATTATACCTCTCTATCTCCTCCAGAATGTGTCAGCACAGACTCTGAGCCTGGTTTCCAAAACCAAACAGAAATCTCAACCAATAGATCCAAAGGCAATAATGGTACCCCCTAGAGAGTCAGACTTTCAGTTTAATCTATGAATCCCCAGTGTGGTGGAGTTTTGTTGTAAAACATCAGGGGAGATATTTGCATAAAGAGAAGGCAACTCTAGCCCCATTCTTTTGTTCTTATTCTGTCTCAACAAAGTCAATGCTATTAAAATCTAAGTAGATGATAAGGAGAAATCCCCAGGATGCTGCAAAGAGTTTTCCTCCTGTTTCCATTTGTTTTACAAATTGGCTCTGCGCCAAGGACCCTGCAGAGAGACAAATGCAGAGGGGGAAGGAAGTGGCCTGGAATTTACTCTTCCTCAAAGGAACTCAGAAGATAGAAGGCACCCAGTGATGTGTGGTGTACAGCTCCTTTGCAGAACAGAACCATTGACTTGTGCTGTGGTTTCAGCTGGCTGGAAACCAGTGTTAGCTTCATGTTCATAATGTACAGGTTCAAGACTCTGGTCTGACCCCCAAGTGATGTGTGGCACCTCCGTCATTTGGTAGTGACAGCTCCTCTCTCTCCCTTTGGTCTGTAGCTGTTCTGATGAGCACAGGGCTAACTGATCTCTCACCCTTATGTTACCATTGTAGAAATAGCCTTTGGCTTTCTCCTTTGACTGATTGCCTTTAGCATCTGGATTCCTTTTCTTCATATTCTTTACAGACGCTGGTTTCTGCTTTTCTCCCTCACATCTGGAATCTAGCCAGAGTATACCAGAACAAGCAGTTTCTAACATTTGAACCTTTTTGTAAGTGTACTGATTGCAACTTGGACAACCAGTTCCATCCAAGGTAGAAGCTTTCTGCTGCTTTGAGGGGGGAAAAAAAAATAAATGTCTAAAAATAAAACCTAGGCATAAAAATAGGGCCAAATACTCATTAACTGCCTCACTTAGCTGAATGCCGAAACGATTTCTACAGTGTTAAATCAAGCTTTTGTGTACTTTCTTCATGGTACTTTATCTTAGATGATAAGTAGGTTACTGTAATTAGTCATTTTATTCAAAATACAGGAATTAAGTTGTCTTGAGGACCCAATTTTCAGCTCATGCTTATGCTGACCCTTGGACTGGAGTACTTGTGTTCACGAATCTTTGAGAATATACATTATGGGCTACTGTGGGGGAAGGTTAAAGAAGGAGTCACACAGCACAGAGAGTTTAATGTGCAGGGAGAAGAATTTAAATCTTCCTCTTGGGGGTGAGAAGCCACTGTCGGATTTAATTAGGATAATATCACAGAATGACTTATATATTTGAAAATAAGGTTCTTGACTGTTGTGTTGACAGTGAGCTATAAGGAGGCAAGGGTAATCATCCAGACGCCAGTTTTTAGAGTTCTGCATAAGAGGCAGTAGTGCTCTGGAGCAGCATAAAGACAATGGAGTGGGCGAGAAGTAGACTAGAGTCCAGTCAATGGACTTGATATGGGGCTTGAGGAACTGGAAAAAACAAGCTTAATTTTTGGATCAAACAAGTGGGAGAATTTGGTGTCAGTTACTGAGGTGAGTATTTGAGGGAACACATGATAATTCTTCCTGTTTAGCTTTGAAGAGAGTGGAGTACAAAACAATCAGAAGGGAAAGGCATGTATCAAAGGCTCATGCTGACTTAGTGATGTCTGTAGAATAATAACACAGGCTAGATGTGGTATATTTACACAATGGAATACTACTCTGCAATTAAAAACAATGAATTCATGAAATTCCTAGGCAAATGGTCAGAACTGGAAAATATCATCCTTAGTGAGGTAACCCAATCACAAAAGAACACACATGGTATGCAGTCACTGATAAGGGGATACTAACCCAGAATCTCGGAATACCCTAGACACAATTCACATAATCAATAGATTTTCAAGAAAATGGAAGGAGAGACCCCTGGTCCTGGAAAGACTGGATGTAGGGGAATGCCAGGACAGAGAAGTGGGAGGGGGTTGAATGGGGAAAAGGGGGAGGGAAGGGAGCTTATGGGACTTTTGGGGAGGGAGGAAATGGGAAAGGGGAAATGATTTGGAATGTAAATAAAAAAACTTAGAAAATAAAAAAGAGAGAGAGAGAGAGAAAAGAAAAATAACACAGGCTAAACTCGATGACATTGGCTTGGTGGAGATGTTCCAGAATCTTGGTTCAAAAGGCATCTCGTCCTATGAGTTCACACACAGAGGGTGTGGGTAGAGAAAGCAGAAAGCTTGGGAAACATTTTTTGTTTCTATATAATCAGGGCAAGCAGAAGAAGAACCATCAAAGGACCAAGGGGTCCAATGGAAAGAAGTGTAGGGAAAGTCAGTACCTCGAAGCCAGAGCAGAGCCTTTTATGGGTAGCTAATAGTCAACTGTGCTGACAGTACTCAGAGGCTGAGTAAGAAGACAGATGATATCATGTGGAAGTCCTCAGAACAATGAAAAAGGCCAATTTTGATATGACCTACAAACAGAAACCCAGAGTAGGTTAAGGGAAGCCTGCTAAAGGAAAATGAAGACAATTACTTAGGGACTTCTTTTAAGGATTAGTAAAGCTAGAAATAGGTAGATACATATACATATATCCATATATATATATGCATACATACATGTATACATACATGCATACAGATGAAACACTCAAAGATAAAATAAAAATAAATACATCTTTAAAAAATGAATTTACTAGTTACTAATATTCTTATTTATAGATTGTCATTGTGATGTAATGCATATTAGTACCTTACACATGTAGGTACATCTATAAGAAGAAATGCATCTTATTTTAATAATTAATACCACTTTATAATAGTTTTCACTTTACCAAATAATTTAGCTCTTGCTTTGAGGGAGTGGAAGCTAATAGCATGTTATGAAAGTTGACCTTGTTTGTATTTTAACATTTGGTTTTTTCTTTATTGCTTTTCAAGTTATTATGTAAATCTACTTTAATAAGATAAACAAACAATGTTAACAGAAAATGAACACATTTTAATAGAAAATCAGAAAATGAGTCAAGTTGAAGGAACTCTGCAAAAGTTGCAAATCCAATTATTTCCTTCTAGCATTTAAAACGTAAAATTGAAACTATAAATTATCATGCTATTGGATTTTGTTTTGATAGAGGAGTCTAATTTAAATTTTTGGAATAATTCTAATCATTCTAGAATTTTATATCCTATGGCATATTTAAAGTACATTCTCAATTGTACAACTGCCAAATGTTCTTTAAAATCTTCTAGTGATTTTAAGACAAATTATAGGCTATTCTTTAAGACACTGTTTCTCAAAGAGAAAAAATTAACTGTAATCCCATCATTCAAGAAAATCAGTTCTATTTTATTTGAAACTGTGCTGTGTGTGGACAAGTAGCTAATCATCTGTATTAGTTACTTGTCTGTAGCTGTGATAACACACGAAGAGCAGAGGCAACTTTTGGAAGAAAGACTGTATTTGGACTTACAGTGCCTAGCGGGTAAGTATTCATCATGTGGGGAAGGCATGGCAACAGGTGGCAGGGACAGTGGCAGAAACAAGGAGCTGAGAGATCTTAAACCAGAACAAAAGAAGACTGAGAGGGGAGAGCAGGACCAGACTACAAACTCTCAAAGTCCATACCCTACCCAAATGACATCTTCCTCCTCCTCTAGCAAGGCCACATCAAGTAAACCTCTGCAAATAGGACCACCAATGAGGGACCGAGTGTTCAAATACCCAACTGTGAGCTACAGTTCAAATTCAAACCAGAGACACTATGTGCTCCCCTGCCCCCTTTTAACAGCAACCTTGTGGTTTACACTAAGGTTGGTGCTATGCTTTTGCTGTTTTTATATGCAATAATAAACAATGCCATAGTTATCGCTGGCATTTAATATTGAATTGAATTTGGTTTTAGTCTATTTTACTATAAAGGCAATGTATTCATGCTGTAGAAAGCTTTATAAATAACAGCTATTGTCTAGAGAGCCTCTGTAGGATCACTGCCAAATCCCTATTCATTCAACAGCCATTTATCAGCGACTAACATTCAGCACACCCAGCTCTCAATGTGACGTCAACTCTTTAGCATTAATATCATAATGTAGATGTGGTGATGGATCCGGCTAGTGTCCTGTATGCAAAAAAAGAAAAAGAAAAAGAAAGCACTCCTACAAAACAAACAAACAAGCAAAAAGACAGGAGCATAGTATTAAAGTTGTATTATAACTGGATTTTCTCCAGTGCTACAGGAAGAATTTCTATGTCACTGAATTTATATAATACTGTGTATAATGGCTATGGCAAATTATCTGTGTGGCTGTATAATAAAGTAATCTCCTGGAGTCAGACACTGTAGTTCTTCTTTTCAATCCTCTTTTGTAGTTACAATCCATGACGTGCTTTCTTTCTTTTTCCTTTCCTCTGCAGCACAGTCAACACCGTTAACATGACCTCTGCAAGACAAGGAGGCACAGGCGCTGCTCTATTTCATTCTGTTATCACACTGTTCCCTCTGGATCTCAAGGCAACTGCTTTTGTAATCCTGGTGTTAGTCATTTGTACCATCTGAGATTAACAGCAACAGAAAAAGCAAATGGGCTATAGGTTGTGCATTCTTTATCCAAACTGCTTCAAGATCTAAAACACTGATGTGACTTCGCAGTTGGGATCTTCTACAGTTGGCCTTGTGTGACAGGTCACAGTGAAAACATAGATCAAAACATAAAAATTAAAAATTACCGTTAGGTTATGTGTGTAACCTGTACATGGAATGTAAATGAATGGTACTTAGTTTTGGGTCCTATTCCTAAGTCATTTCATTATGTTTGTTCAAATATTCTGAATTTGAAAAGGTCCAAACCAGGTCTGATTTTAGCTATGGGTACTCAAGCTTTTTCTCCTCAGCACTGGGGACTTTCCTGAGTGATCAGTTTGTTGATTAGTAGAAAGATCAGACCAGAAGTCTACATGAGAGTTAAAAATTAGATTTTCTTCTGTGTTCTCATTTAAAGTTCTTTCTAATATGTTGTCTGCTACTAAAGTCATTAGAAAGAGGAGTTTGACTGATACCGTTTCATAGTAGAAGTTTGGTACCTTAGCTTGACAGATTTTCAAGAGATTCTTTTTATTTTAAACCATCATTAGCATTTTTATTTTAGAGAATGTCATTGAGATAAACTGTTTTCATAAGCATCAGATCTTAGAAGGCTTATCACACAGTTAAAAGAGCCAGCAATAATTAGCATCAGAGCAGAACTTATGCAAAAGTCCCTTCCTAATTGAGTCAGCTTGTGCTATGGAAATAAAATTCAGAACCTTCATTCAGTTCAATAGGGAAACTGTGCTGCGTGAAATATTAAAAAGGCCGACCCACCAACTCTCCTGCCCTGCCATGGTGCAACACCATGTCCGCGAGGGTCCTTTTGGCCTAGCCATATCTCCTGCGGGTCCCACGAGTTCATCTTCCTCACTTGTCCACATATCCCATGAGTTAGGTCTATCCTATACCCTACAATCTACAATTTACATCTCGAGAGAAAGTCTTTCTCATTTTTCTTTTAAGTTAGCTAATTAGATTTATAGATATTATAAACACAATTACAAGATACCAATAGAGTAAAAGCCTTATCCCAATATTTCTAACCTTGTAAAACTTAGCTATTTTGGTTAGTAGAGGTCCACGCCTAAAGTCATCTCTGTCCTCCACCCCCACCCCAACCCCAACCCATGCGACCTCTCATAGCCAGCTGGGCGTCCTCTCCCCACAACTCTAGCCCCGCCCCCTTTTCCTCTGTCCAATCACAGGCCTTCTGCTGCCCTACTATGATTGGACATGGAAAATTCAATAACAAAACTGAACTATCATACTAGCCAAAATCAAAATGTTAGACCTCTTACAAATTTAGAGAACGGTTTCATTACACAAATAGACTTTTGGTAAATATATCATATATATATTTAATATATATTATATATATAATGAAACATTTATACTTTTAATTGAAAATAATTTGTATGCAATATATTTTGATAAGGAGTCCTCTTCTCTCACCTCTTCTCAGATCTTCCTCACATTTACCCATCCAACCCCATGCCTTCTTTCTCTCTCTCTTTAGAAAAAGACAAACTAGAAATAACTAAAATAATAATGATAAATTAAAAAAATAAAGAAAAAGTATAAATAACACACACATACAACCTATTGAAAACACAAAATCAGAAATCATATCATATAAGTGAAATTCCAGTAAGGTTAAAAAAATGTTCAAACAAAGCAATATGAGACAAAATAGAAATTTTCAAAAATACTATTGAATTCTTTTGTACTGGCCATCTACTGTTGGACATGGGGTCTACCCTTAAGTGTGATTAATATATCCATCTAAGAAAACTAATATTTTCTTTGCAAGCAGTTGTCATTTAGAGATATCTTTTTGGGGGTGGGGGGCATTTTCCCTTCCCCTCTAAGTATTCTGACACTATCTAGCTTGGACTCATAAAGGCCTTGTGCATGCTGCTATTATTTCTGTGAGTTCACATGTGCATCAGTCCTAGTAAAAATGTTATTTTTGTCAGGACAGAGGGTTTTTTTTTTTTAAATAGCAAGATTATCCAGATTCCAGATCCACTGCATGTGAATATAGTGAAAATGACCTTTGCAGGCCACTTTGCACATGTGCAACCTATAAACTCTTAACTTTTTTAAACATGTAAGATGTAGATACGCACTATACAGCTGAAAGTCACAGGTGGTCATTGAACATACAACAACCACTTTAAAATAGTTGCTTCCAGAGCAATTACTTAAAAAAAAAATATAACCCGAAAGGATACTTGAATGAACCTTTACTTTCTCATTGGTTTTATTTGTTTTAAATACTTTTATTAATTCCTTGAGAATTTCACACAAGGTACTTTGGTCATACTAGCTCCTCCAACTCCTCCCATACCCAATTTCTTCTCCTCTTATCTTGAGTGATGTACTGATCTATGGTTATAGCAATATGTGATTAGGAGTCATTTTATTGCTGTGTTCATTTAGCTGAATATATTTAATTCTGCAAATATATCATATTTTCGTTACCTGCTCATCAAGGTATATTTCTATTTTCTGGCTATTGAGACTAGAGAAGCAATGAGTATTGAAGCACAAAACCTCTGTGGTAAGATGCATTGACCTTTGAGTATCTGTGCAAACCTGGTAGAACTGGGACACATGGCAGATCTATTTCTAGCACTGAAGAACCTCCACACTGATTTCCATAATGGCTCTACCAGTTTGCACTCCTAGCAGCGATGAATAAAATGTTCTCCTTTTTCCATATCCATGCCAGTCTTTTCTGACTTATTTTTAAAATCTTGGCCATTCTGATTGGAGTAAAGCAAAATCTCAGGGCAATTTGAATTTGCACTTTAATGATGGTGAAAGATGCTTAATCTTTCTTTTCTTTTCTTTTTCTTTCTTTTTTTTTTTGTATTTCATCTTTTAAAAACTCTATGTTTAGTTCCATGTACTATTTTAAAATTTTAGCCTTTATTTTCTTGACCTTTAGTTTACTGTTGTTTTGTTAAGTTTTTCATATATTATAGACACCAACCCTCTATAAGATGTTTACCTGGTAAAGATGTCCCCTTGCTGTAGGCTGCCTTCTTCGCTGTACAGAAACGTTTTGCTTTCACATTGTCCCATTTGTCAGTTACTGGAAAGAAGCAGAAGAGAGTTAGGGCCAAGCAGTCATCAGCCAACAGCCATTTCTTTCTTCCCCACTATTCCTTCCATGTTGTTTTTCTTAACATAGCGCCACAGCTCTCTCATTTGCTAGAGAGACTCTAAGTCTCTCTGGAAGTGTGATAAGGCATGGAGGAGAGAAACATCCACAGAGGGGTGGACAAGGTCAAAGGGCACAACAGAGCCACACCAGTGCCCGGTTTTTCAATCTTAAGCAGTACTGACAAAAATCCAAAATAATTTCTTCCAATGTCCATAATAGAAGGTTCTTTCTCATTTTAGTATCTTAGAATTCAGAGAAGAAGAGAGGATCTACTTACATTTTTTAGTGATTACTCAAAGAATGGAATACTGTTTCCAATGCTATAATGAAGTAAGTTTTTATCAGAAAACTCCCCTATTTGTATTGAGTTATTTTGATTTTTGAAATCTTTTCACATTCACAATAAAACAACAACAAAATTTGATAAGTCAAGAGGGTTATAATCTTATATTTATGTCCAGAATAGCACTCCCAAAATCTCATGTGTATGATCTATTGTGAGTATGGCCCTATTGTGATCTGAATGTGAATTGTCCCTCCCTCACAGGCTCACATCTTGAATGTTTGGCTTCTGGCTACTGGTGTTATTTTGAGAGGTTCTGAAAACTTAGGAGGTTGGGAACTGTAACACATATTCTATTGGAAAATTATTAAGTATGTATGTGAGGAGGTGTAGAAAAGAAACCACTGTAACGGCTACTCTGTGATATGGTTTAGGGGAAGGATTTTATTGTGAATAAGAGAATGAAACTATCCAGAGGCTTATGGATAAGTTCAGATCATGGAGAAAGAGAAGTAGACTGAGCATGGCCAGGACTGTCTAAGAGAGATGGGAGAACAGCAGGAGAGAATAATGGAAATAGGGAAATGCCAAGAGATACTAAAATCACAAGGAGATGGCAAAGAAAGAGAATGATAAGGAGATAAGGGGAGTTGGAGGAAGGTCCAGGAGGCTAGCATAGATTTTGAAATTTATAACAAGGAGCTGTGATTAGGGACTGAAGGAGCCTGGAGGCCAGCATGGGTTTTGATATGCAGCCACAGGTTCGCGTCAACAGAGAGCCATATGTCTCTTCTGCCAGAGGAAAGGGAAATGACTCCTTTTGGTAGATGGGACCTACTTTCACAAGTTCCTGAGGAGTGCTGGCTTTTATCTAACTACTAATAGTCTTTCTGTAATCCAGTGGATATACGAACTTCCTGAGACCTAACAGTGAGCTACTTGATTTTTTTTTGAAAGTGGGTTCTGTATAAGACTTGTATGTGTCCTCTAAAGTCCAATCCTGAGCCAGGCTGGCTGCTTGGATCTCCACAACAGGGAGGGAACAAGCAGATGAACACATTAAAAACATCCCATTCTTCAGAACAGATAAAAGGCAAACCATTCCTTACAGATCTTACAGACATTACTATTGTTTATCCCATGATATAAACATGCCTCCAGTGGAAACAGGAAGCCAGAAGCTTATCAATGATGAGACCCTCAGTGGAAATTCCAGCAGCGATGTGTTGGTGTTACTTTGTGTACTCTTTCACTCAGACTACTGTAGTTATTTCTGCTTGATGCTGCATGCACCTGATTGATGACATTTTGCTCTCTGCCTGTGGTTTTTATCTACCTGCTCCTTGCTACTTGTCTTTTTACTTTTGTTTGCTATGTGCTTAATAAAATCACTTAATTGAAACTGAAGGTATGGCTATTGCAGACCACACTGAACAAGGGCTTAGCTGGCAGAAATAGGTCATTGTGGATAACCTTGGGAGTTGTACCTTACTTTTGTCTCCTCTCTTCTTGTCTGTTTCCTCTGGCAGATGTTCCTAACATTATGATGTTTTGTCTCACCTCAGAACCAGAAACAACAGAGTTATCCAGGGTAGACTGAGTCATATAAAACAATGTGATCAAATAAATATTTTCTCTCTTAGGTTGTTTTTTATCAGGCGCTCTCTCATTATGATGAAAAATAATAAACCTAATACATATTCTAAAGTCAAAGTCAATATATTACTTCATTTCTCTTTTTGATCTCCTGGCCCATGTCGACTTGGGCTGAGACTAGTTTCCAGACTACTAACAGATTGTTGAACCAAGAATTGTCTTCTAAATGCTCCAAATGCTTATTGACTCAGTAAAACTAATTTTCTCTCAGTTTTAGGGTCTTGTGATTCTAGCTACCTTCAAATACTATTAATATAACAGGAGGTATTGAAGTTGAGTTTGATCATATTCACTCTTTCCTGTACTACAGCAGTGGTTTGGAGAGAGACAGACTCTGTTGTTGGACAAGTGGGTTAGAAACTAATATGCTTCATCTGTTCCCAATTTTAGACATATTCTTCCCAGCCTTCTTCAGTTGCCTTATTAGGAATAATGAACAACTCATTCGTGGATGATATGATAAAGATGTAAATTTCCCTTGTCCATTTAAGAGTGGGTCTCAAGTTGTAATTCACTGGAGAAATGAAGAAAACTATGTTCACAGTTACTATCACAGTATGGATCACTTGGAGACAGAATACCTTAGATATGCAAATAGGACATCCCTCTTTCATAGAGAAATTCACAATGGGAATGCCTTTCTCATTGTCAAAAGATTGAGCCTTCTGGATAAAGGAATTTATCTCTGCTATATGGGAACAACAAAAGAAAGTGTGAGAAACAAAGTTGTGCTAAAAGTAGGAGGTGAGTGTGCATGTAAATTTTAGTAAGGCATAATGATATAATTTGGTACAATTCTGAAACAGCTTTTTTTTTAACTTGATAGTCGAATGTCTTCCTTTAAAGTCAATTCCTACAAATCTACCTCATTGTTTTAGTGCTTAATATCATAGACTGTGCCCATTGCATGATATCTCATAGTATGGGCACATTTCCCCTGTTAGTGGGTGTTTGGAACTTCCACTGTTTTCCATCACAGACTCTGTTGTGGTGAATGTCTTTATAGTTTATAAAATGATGGCAAATTATCTGAAATAAAAATAACAGAGGTAAGACTTTAATTTTCCAATGACATCATCAGCATAAGAACAATCATTTCCCCTGTAGCTCTATTAGCACTGAATATCATCAGTCTTAAAAATTTCTTCCAACATGGTGACTAGAAATACTGAATTAAATTTAAATTGCCTTTTTGTAAATCAAATTAAGTTACTGATATAATATGATTTTATTCTCTCTGTAGTAACTATAATGTAACTCTAGCCATATTATATGATTAATGTATTCATGGTTGCCAATGGTCAAGTTTATGTTTAATTAAACTGGCATCCAATTAAAGCATAAGAATCAATTGAAATAGTTTCATTGCCTATTCATAATTAAATATACTACCAAGAATTCTTGTTGATATGGTAATGTCAATGATGAGTGTGCTGATCTCACATGGTATGTTAGACAGCATTCTTTATTTCAGTCATATTTGCACTATTATGAATTTACTATTAATGCAGTTGTATTTTGTTATTTTAACACACACTGTTTTCATTTATAAAGGTACGCAATGTATTTTTATCATATCCAGTCTCCATTCCCTATTTCCAACTTCTCTTGGACCTAATGTATCTTTCCCAAATTTATATTCATTTTTTTCTTTTTAAAGAACCAATTGAATCTAATTAGTGCTGCTCATATATATATATGGATATGGGGCCATCTACTACAGCATGGTCAGCCTACTAGGGGAACATACTCCTAACAAAAACCACCCCTTCCCTAGCCAGTATCAACTGTCAGTAGCTCCTCAAGTAGGCATGGAGGCTCATGTGTCTTGTCTTCCCTATTCTGGAACATTGAGTGGTTTGATCTTCTGCGGGTCTTGTGCAGGCAACCATAGCTGCTGTAAGATCATAGGTGCAAATCTTTTGTCATGTTCAAAAGACACTGTTTTGCTACAGTTTTCCCAACCCCTAGCTTCTGGTCTTTCTGTCCCTTCTTCCATAATGGTCACTGAGCATTGAGAGGAGTGTTGTCATATAGATGGCCATTTATGAGTGCACCTGTTTTTCAAGGCATAATGCTATTACAGAGCATAGTGTATTGACATATACTTGTAATTCTCGTATTAGGAAGACTGAAAAAGTCAGATCCATGGCTTGAGGCCAAACTGTACTCCATGAAAAGAACCTGTTTCAAATGAAACAAAGCAATTATAAAGATATTACATATGCAAGTGACTATACATAATCTAGAACTGCTTCCATATGAGTTATGAAACTAAGCATCATGTGACTATACTATTGTAATATTTGCTGTAGTGTAGTAGAACAGAACAGGAATTACACTATCTCTGAATTATACTGTCAAGTGAGTATGAGTGTGTCTAAGTGTGTAGAACAGCTAGGGTTGTAAACAACAAAAAAAATTACATTCCAAGATTTTCTTTCCCAGTTCTGGCTCCCAGAATGACAAATATGAGATTATTTATTAATAAATCCCTACACCAAAAGCTTTGGCTCATCTCTTGACTAGCTCATAACTTATTTAACCCATTTAAAATATTCTATGTCTACCACTTGGTTAGTTACCTCTTTTTGGTCCTGTCCCACTTTGTTCCTGTCTCCTCAGCATCTCACTTGAATCTCTCCTTATTTTGTCCTAGGTTCTGCTACATGCTGGTTTACCTTAGTCTCCTCTACCCTTTCCCTGAATCTCCCTGTGTCTCCTTTTATTCTCTCGCTATTTCTCAGAATCTTCTCTCTTCTTGCCAGTGTCCCACCTCCTATTTCCTGCCTTAGCTCGCTGGCCATCAGTTTTTTTATTGACCTTGCTTTTAAGAGAATCTCTTTACAAAGGGTATTTTGTATAACAGAGTTCTGTACTGTATTGTGTGCTTTAGGAGGAAATCTTCTAATGTGTTGTCTTATATAATTCTTACTCCTTCTTCCTCTGACTCTTTTAACTGTTTTATATCTTGATTCAGAATCACATGTTAAAAAACATTCGAATAGGCCGAGCCAGCAGCCAAATAGTACAGAGAGCTACAGGAGCTCTACAGATTTTGTCTCTAGTTTCTTACTCAGTGAGGCCATTAAATTTGTCAGGTAAGCAAGTTTAGAGACTAGAGATTGCTATTTGTTGTGAACCTAAGGATATTCTTTCTGTTCTTCCTGGATAACAACACCTGAACTTAAGCTTCTGTAGTTTTTGTTCGGATTTAAGTAACTGAGAGATCTTGCTCATAGAGCTTTTATTACATAGATATTGATAATAAAGCTACTGGCCACAGTTCTTCATAACCCACTGCTTCTCTTGTGCAGCTTTCCACACACCTGTAATGAAATATATAAAGAGGAACATAGAGAGCTTTCTGGTATGCAGTATCCTGTGTGTTTATCCTTGTTCTCATATCACATGGAAAATGGACAATACAGTTGTCTCTGAAAGCAGTTCAGAAGAGACTGGGGCTCCTGGTCCATTTCATATTAAAAGTACACAGAATATTACAGGATCAAATTCATCTTTTGAGTGTGCTATTGAAAATTCTCTTCTTGAGCAAATATAGAGAGGAGAGTGGGCATTTGCAAGTGGGCTCCATTGGATGTTTTGTGTACAGGTGCTATGCCCAAGGCTGGGAGGTATGTGGAATGAATCTACAAAGAAAGAAGAATGAAAACCCATCTGCAGCCAGGATAATTTGGCTCCATTGGTTCCTGAGCATCAGTTCCTATTCATAAATTCCTTACTAGGTATTTATACACTGAGTAAAAGCACAGGAACTCTGTCCATGAATATTTGTTTATCTCTCTATGGCTCCTCCTCCAAATAGGATTTCCTACCTGTATAGGAATACATAACTCTTAGCAAATCACAAGTTCTGATTCTCCCCAGTTAAAAGATTTATTAGCTTTGACTGTTATTATTGCTGAGTTTTGAATATTAATCTTCAAAAATATTTTTATTATACTTACTTGGGGGAACATAATGCTACACTGTGCCTGTGGAAGTCAGAAAATAATTTGTGGGAGCTGGTTTCATCCTTCTACCATGTGTATCCTGGCTACTGAACTAAAGTTGCCAGACTTAGCAGCAGGAGCAATGTTTCAGAGTGATTCTTCAGGTTGGAGGAATTATGATCCAGGACTTTTCCCCCTGGAAGACCTCATCCCAGAGCAACTTGAAGGCCTAATATAATGTTAGAGGGAAAAAATAGAATAAAATAGATAAAATAGAATAAGGACAGCTTTTCTTATATGAAAGGCTACAATACAAATCTCAGAAAGCTTTTCCCGCAAATGTTAAGTATTACCACTCGTATTCCTTCCTAATCACAAGGACAATTTAGAAAATTCACCCAACAGTTTGGTCTTCACTTTTTATTTACTTTCATTTCTGTTTTTAAGTACTCATTGGAGGAATCAAAATGAATCCATTTCACTCTGGTGTACAGTCAGGAGCAATTTTGCTTGACCAAATCAAGATTTCCATGTTACTTGACCAAGGTAGAAAATGGGAGATACTCTGTCTTGGATTGGAATATGAACTCATCACAGGACACAATTGCTATTAACCTTTGAGTCTCATGTGTTGATAAATCACAGTTCCTTCCTCATGACTTTGAGAGATATTCATGTGTGAAATAGTGGGGAATACTTGTGTAATGTTTCCTCAACTGAGTATACTTTTCTCACTATCTACAGGCTGCATGTAGGTAAGTTGCAAATAAGACTAGCTGATGAATTTTGGATATTACAATAAAGATTTCTTAAGACTTTTCAAAATGTCACTGATGGAGCTACTTTTGCCCATGGTGGTAGGAGACACACCATCTTTTGATCAGTTACTCCCAGAAGATTTCTTTTTCATTGTTTCTGTATTTTTAAATGGAGGGTCACATGCACATTTTGGTGGTTCTAAGTTAAATACCTACAATTCCTGCTCACTGACCTGTGCAATATACACCCTATGGTCTTGGTTTGGGAGCTGAAGCTGTAGGCACAGGGGAAGCTAGAATTAGGTACTGCTGGATGCACCAGTTTCCACCAAATTAATAGCACTGTCTATTAATTTGGTGGAAACAATGACCACATAATATATGAAGCACATTCTTGATGTATCCAGGTCTGCTCATTTTTAACTACTTTCAGTTGCCAAAATCTTTGTTTGTAGGGAATGGTTTTGGTCTACTGACCAGAGTCAAGAAATGTGGGGCATGAAGTTGGCTTTCTGGGTAAGGTGGTTGATTTCTCCACCCTTACTCTATGACTCTGGCACAGAGGAAACCCTAACTGTTCTCTTTCATCCCTTAATAAGGATATTTTATATTATAAAAATTATTATGTATCTCAAGAATTTTTAATTGTCCATGTGTTATGTGATCTTCAAAGAAAGCTTCTATGCTCAGTGATAAAATTACTTTTGATGATATAGAATGGAAAAATATGGATGCATTTATAATTCCCATTTTTTCTCCCCAATAAGAGTGTTAGTTTTATGTAAAATGCAGTGAAGCCCAAATTCTATTTTTAAAACCGTTGCCTCATATTGGATTCATTTTGGAGTTTAGAAAAACAATCAGGAAGTAGCTGTCGGAAGACAACATATGCCCCATCTCCTTAAGCAGAAATTTAGATTTCAGTTCACCAAAAGTAAAGCATCAGGGCAATTCCAGCTCCGGAAAAGATTTTTTTTTTCAGAACCTCTCATTCTCAAATAAGTTCTGTCCAGTGCAGCCTAGAGAGATTCTTCTCACATTCCTCAAAAGGAGGCTTTTAGCAGGAGCATCCCAGCAGACAAGAGATCAGGGTGAACAATCATGCTACTAGGTACTGCTGAAGGCTTGTATCTGGTTCACTAGGAGATAGATAGATAGATAGATAGATAGATAGATAGATAGATAGGAGTTGAGGCAATATAAGGTAACTGGGAATGGTGTGCTTTTGAAATCTTAAAGCCCACCCCCAAGAGATACATCTTCTCCAACAAAGCCACACCTCCTAATCCTTCTTAAACAGTTCCACCAACTGGGGACCAAACATTCAAAAGAGATACATCTTCTCCAACAAAGCCACACCTCCTAATCCTTCTTAAACAGTTCCACCAACTGGGGACCAAACATTCAAATATATGAGCCTATGAAGGCTATTCACATTCAAACTACCACATTCCATTCCCTAACCCCTAAAGCTGTGTGGTCATATTACGGTGCAAAGTGCATTAAATCCTACTTCACAGATCTTCAGAGTCTTTCAGTCACAAGACTGTTTAAAAGTTCAGTCTTTTCTGAGACTCAGGATAATCTTTTAAACGTAAACTGAAAATTCAGGACTGAAACTCAATAGGACAAACTCTAAATCCTTTAACTCTAAGTATGATGTCAAAGGGCTTAGATGGCTCTGCGTTTCTAGCTTTGCTGAGTGCAAAATGCTTCACTCTTTTGGGACTGTTCCACTCCCTGTATGTAGCAATCCCTGGTAGATATATCATGACTCTAGCATTTTCAGCCTCTTGGGGTCTCTAACATAATCCAGGTTTCACCTTCAGAGCTTCATCCAATGACCTTTCCAGGCCAACATGCTGGGAGTCCCCTGATACATGTCTGGTTTCAGCAGTTTTCTTTAATGGCAGAGGGAAATTCCATAACCCCTTACTCCTTCCCGACTCTAAAGCCAGATTCACCAGGCTAATGGTGCCAAGTTCTGCTGTGTGCTTGGGATGAAGTCTGCCCTGCTCCTTGAATGACAGTTGTATAAGCTTTCATTTGTTGTGAAATTAGGAAAAGGCTTTTTCTTTTCAGAAGTGGCTGGATTCTGGGTGGAGTCCTCCAAATTACTGCTATGATAGCCCATTAAGTCTTGCTTACAGTGTTCAACCATTTTCCTAGTCCAAATTCCAACATTTCCATTTCTTCAAAAGGAAAAACAAAAACAAAACAAAACAAAACAAAAAAACCAAAAGAAACAGCGTGGCCAGGTCTGTCACAATAAGAGCCCACACTGTACCAACTCTGTATTATTTATATTTCTGTTAATGTACTAAGATACCATGACCAAGGCAACATACAGAAAACAGTTTATTGAAGGGTTTACAGTTTCAGAGGTAAGCATCACAGCAGAGAGCTTGGAAGAGGGCAGAAGAGTAAGCATGACACTGAGCAGTATCTGAGAGCTAACATCCTCATCCATAAGCATGAGGCAGAGAGAGAGAGAGAGAGAGAGAGAGAGAGAGAGAGAGAGAGAGAGAGAGAGAGAGAAGAATTAGGAATGGTGTGAACTTTTCAGTCCTCAAAGCCCACCCCCAGAGACATACCTTTGACAACAAGGCCTTACCTCCTAATCCTTTCCGAACAGTTCCACTAACTGGGGATCAAGCATTCAAAAATATGAGCCTGTGGGAGTCAATCTGATTTAGACCACCACACTTTGATTTCTATCCTTAATTGCAAATTTCCATTTGCTGCCTTGCTAGGAGATGTCACAGCATGCAAACATGGCTAAGTTGTGACATTTAGGATTCCTAATGTTTAGATCTGCTCAATGAAAACTTTCTTGAATGGAATGGTCCTAAGCAATCTTTTCTAAATTGATCTGTTGAGTTAATAATATGTGACCTTGTGGCTATTTCTTATTTGAGTAGGAACCGAGGGTCACAGATACAATGTGATGCAGTTAAATTGTACAAGGTTATTTTCACAAGGAAAAACATACATCTCATCACCATGAATGACCTATCACTGTTCCCCTAGGACTGTCTTCTCCAAACCAAAGTGGAAAGTACTCTTGCCTGAAGGTCTAAGGAGAACTACTGGCTAACACAGGTTTCCATTCTTAATTATGCCTTTATTAAAAAAAAGATGTGTTAATTTCCTGATGTAATATAAAATAATAGAAAATTAAAATGCAGAGCAGAGTCCTTGTGCTTTATATTTTAGGAATCCTTTCTCTCCTAAGTTTCTCCTTCATCTAGACCCAAATTGGGTGACATTATAGTGGTCATAGTTTTCTTGTAACAGAGAACCTTAGACCAGACATATTTATACTAATAGTTTATTTATACTAACTTTAAAAAAATTTTTTTGAGGGCCCCTTCATTGTATGAAATGTTCTCCATATTAATTCTGTCCCCTTTGCAATAAAAACCAATCTTAAAAGGTAAACTTACTGTACTGGTACTAACCTACACTCATCTGTCTCACTTGGTAAGATCCCTTCAGTTAGAAGACTTTGATACTTCATTTTATTAGCACAGAGTCAAGGAAGAGTATCACAGAGAAAACTTCCTGGATTTTGATAATCCTGATAGTGACAGCTTGTACTTTGCTGTGAACGGAGAAGAGACACCAATGACGCTGGGGGTAATATGGAGAACTTGGCTTTTCTAGTGGGTTTCCATACCCTTACTCTTAACAATGTATGCAATGAAGCACACATCTACACTGCTGGCTGTGGATGTAAATATCTTATTTTTCTGAGAGTCATTCTACAATTTATCCAAATCCATTAAGATGCTGCTACCTTCACCTAACTTTCCTGCTTTCTAAAATTTGTTTCAAGCGGGTGATCAGAGGCACACTAAAGTATATATGAGCACATTTCCTGTAGCTCACTCTTAATAGTCCCAGGTTTTTAC
Organism: Tokudaia tokunoshimensis; assembly: GCA_036184795.1. Classification (NCBI taxonomy): domain Eukaryota; kingdom Metazoa; phylum Chordata; class Mammalia; order Rodentia; family Muridae; genus Tokudaia; species Tokudaia tokunoshimensis. The sequence goes on along the minus strand of BTHU01000015.1, from coordinate 35,595,857 downwards.
TATTTTAATCACTAGTAGATAAGATGGTTCGATTAATTAAAAAATCATAAGTGTTCTTTTATTTAAAAAAAAGTTCCGAAATAATCAACAGGATGAGCCAATCATCATAAAAATAAAAAATAGCTAGAGGGTAATAAAATAAAATAAAACTTTAAAGAGTTGTCTTTGGAGTGGTTAGGTAACAGCTCTCCCAGCTTCCCACCTGATACAGGTAATTCCTTCCTGTCCATGGACTCTGTAATCTGCTGCCCAGACTTCCTTCTACATTTGGTGCTTTCAAAAATTTCTAGCGTTTTGAGTCATTGTTTGAAATTCTTGACACATCAAAAACATTTTTTTCTAATTTCTATGAAACAAACTTGTATTACCAAACAATCATTTAAAATGATGGCTTAAGAAACTGTGATGACCTATCCTTAGACCTCTGTATTGAGATGTATGTATATTAATGATCAGTCCTTGACCCAGAAGGAATCTGTACAAAGTAGGGATTTCCACATTCCAGGAAATGTGAATCCTGGAAGGGGATCAAGTGCAAAGCAGGCTCTAGAAACAGGTCTGTGGGACAGCACACTATCTCCCTGCCCACTAGCATCAATACCAACACTAGCATAATGTTCCCCAAAGCTCTTCCTCATTTGCACCGCCTCCGAGAAAGCCCCAAGTTTTCTGGAGATTCAGATAAATCTCATGTCCTATGCATGAGTTTCTTGCAAATATAAAATTTTAGTTACCAGAAAACCATTATTGAGAATGAAATTTTCAGGGTGACAACAAGAGATTGTTTCACCAACCTTGTGATCATTCAGTCTAATAGGTCGGCCGGCCTCCTTGCTTGTTACAAATGTCTCTTAATTGACTAGAAACAGTCATAGAGGTTATATCTCAAGTAGTCTAATTTGTTTCCAGATTCATTTTCTGGCCTAAAATAATAATCCTGTGGTTAGATTAAATTCAAATTATGGGAGATGGGTTGTCACATGCTACTTAATATTGACAGGGTCTACAGTGAAAGTCTGCCCATATTGTCCCAAAGAAACAAACAGAACATTCAGAACTGTTCAGAGTTACCAAAAAAGGTAGCATTCAACCCCCAGCTACTGCATCTGAATCAGAACCAAACTTAAACTTGAGGTGGCAAGGAAAGAGAAAAGTTTCCTAATCCTGAAATGGAAGAGTCAAAACAAATCACTCCCCCATGGAAGAGTGACCTTCAGTGAAAAGACATAGCCAGAGGAAGGAGACTCTACAGAGAAAGAACAGAGTGGGTACAAACCTATTTAACTCTTGCTCTGATCGCCAACCAAACCAGGGACCAGATAGATACTCTGCTGCTGATGATCAATCTTATCTGGTTCCTCTGACAAAGGAAGAGGTGGATTGTGGTTCTGACGATATAAGCAAGCACGGTTTAGGTCAGGTTATATTCCTTTTGATTATAAAAAGAAACGTTCGATATTTCTACAGTTAGCTGTAATGAAAGCATATTTGGAGCTGTTACACTAAATCCCATAAATTCTTACCTGTCCCCAGGTTTCTGGTTGTTGTTTAATTTACTATGATTCATATGCTTTGTTTTTAATTCCGTTTTCTATTACTTAAAATGCCTGCCCTCTAGGCTATGTTTAAATGGTCCAGAGTTTTCAGCAAGGCTAGGCTTTTCTGACAAAAGTCATCTATTCTTGTGCTGTAACTGCCACTGTCAGCCCTTGCTTGGCCAGGACATTTCCATTGTTAGTAGTCAGGGGAAGTCTGGCCAACAGCTGTAATGAGCCAAGAATTACTGATTGATTGACTTGTATTTATTTTCCCCTTTGGAACCCTTGAATCAATCACAGAAATGTATTGCTAATTTGGATGCCATGTTTCTCCAGTGAATGCATTTTGAATGTTGTTTGTTGGAATAAGATATGAAAAGGGAAGTAGCAAAGGTGGCTCACGATTACACAGATATGAAAAAGAGGAAGAGTTCACATTCTTATGAAGAGAATTTTCTTTTGTTTTCTCTTTTATTAATGTACTCTGTCTCTGTCAATCAGGTTAGTAATGGTGATAACTCCACTGGATATGATGAAAGGCATCATTTTCTTAATTAAGCCATTCTCAATGTAAAGATGTGCACAGGAAAAAAAAAGATATATGGATATATGTGAATGGTGTCATTTCGCTGAATATACATGTATGAAATTCTCAAAGAATAAATTTAAAAATAAAAATGAAAGACCATCTAATGATAAAAAAAGATGTGCAAAGGGAAAGAAGAAATGAAGGAATGAGCAAATGAAGGAACAAAGGAACACAGAGAGAGAGAGAGAGAGACAGAGACAGAGACAGACAGACAGACAGATGTAGAACTGAAGTCTATAATCCCAGTAGTCAGGAGGTAGATTCACAGTAGGCTCAGGAGCTTGAGTTGAGCTGTTGTATAGCAAGATACAGTCTCAAAAAGAATTATAAAATCATTTCTCCCACCACCACCAAAGGAACTGAATTTTTCTTTACTAACTTAAATATCATTATATAAGGTTTGGGGGTGGTGGGGAAAGGAAACCGGAATTGCAGGATAATATAGTGGAAAAATATAATTAGGTTTTTCTCAATGAGTAGGATTTTTGTATTTAAGGAGACAAGAAGAGTTATCTCCTTGTCTCCTGCTGTTATTGGTAAAGATATCTGGTGGCACTGTACATTTGGATGCTCTCCAGAGTCTGCCCATGGTGCTTGTTCTTCTGATAAATACGAGCTTGTGCTAAGATAGAAAGGAAGAGACTCAAATAAAAGTGGAGGCAAGTAAGTCATGGTTTTCATCCAGGTCCAGATTTCTGGCTGTCCACACTTTCCAGATATTTCTAGGTCCCCAGGTGGCTAATTCTTCACACACAGTGTAAAGTTTGGTTCATTTCACTGCATTAGTTTTTATGACTTTGTATGTTCTAGTCAGAATATAAGTAAGGGTGAACTGTGTTGGGCTTGTTTTCAAAACTTTTAAAGCTCAGTAACTTCTAGTAAGCACATTAAAGTAGACTGGCATGTATCAGACTATGTCACTATGGATTTCCTGTCTTGTGGAAATCCTGACTAAGTGACACCTTGCATCTTGTCATCCCAATTTTATTTAAAAGCAAAGCAAAGCAAAGCAAAACAAAACAAAAAAAAACAAACAAATAAACCCACTAACATTATTAAGTGTTTAAGATAAAAGTGATTATTCTGACTTGAACAACAGACACTGATTCATTTTCTTGCTTCTAGTCTCCTTCAGAAGAGTCATCCAACAAGTGAAATCCTACACTCAACTTACAAAAGAAATCCTTCACCTGACTCACTGCACTTATCTGATGATTTACTTGATAGACTTTGTCATCTCACTCTTCCTCACTGCCAGTCCAGGAAATGACTTGCCAGACTGGACAGTTCCACAATCATAAAGACAGTCATATATTTCCTTTCTTATGGATGTGGCCCTACAGCTCATGCATTAGAAACAGTTTGGAGACGGGCAAAATAACGGACTTCATCAAGTTCGACACTGGGAACCCGTGTATGGTGACTGGAGGTGCTAACTTGGGAAGAATTGGTATGATCATCAACAGAGAGAGACAGCCTGACTCTTTTGATGTGGTTCATGTGGTTCGACATTCCAACATTTTTGTTATTGGCAAGGGCAACAAACCATGGATCTCTCTTCCCTGAGGAAAAGGAATTCGCCTCACCATTGCTGAAGAGAGAGACAGGAGGCTAGCAGCTAAACAAAGCGGTGGGTGAAATGGTCTTTAGGAGACATGCTGAAGAAGTATTTGTACAAGTCTTTCTAGGCAACTTGCTAGATTAAACAGCATGATGAAACAAAAGAAAGAAAGAAAGAAAGAAAGAAAGAAAGAAAGAAAGAAAGAAAGAAAGAAAGAAAGTTCATGTGTAACATTGTTCATGTGTAACAATGTTGGAGGGTAAGGCTCCAATCTAAAAAAAAAAAATAAATGACTGTGTTGAGGATTTTACCAACATTGTGGAAGTATGTTGATTACCTGCAAGACTGGTTTGTTCTAAAAGTACACTCTTTCTCTTGACTTCTCTTGACTTCAAACTTTTGCCATGGGATGTAGTGCCCGAATGGCTCTCATAATATGATAACTCCTTGATACTGGACTCCCTAACTTGCACAATTATAATTAAATGTCTTTCTTTATATAAATTAATCACTTTACTGCAATTCCAATCAAGGACCTTCAGAACTACACTGACTCTTCAAGATGTAAGCATCAACCACTGATCTGCTACCTCCAATAAGACAATGGGTACCTGTGTGCAAAGGATTCCAACCCCACTTAGGAAATAATTGCTCTATTAATGTACATCACTGTTGCAGTCAGCCAAGGCAGTTACTGTGAGTTTCCACCAAGAACTCAATAGAATTGTATGATTAGCTCTAATTAGAACAGGTGGAACACTTGAATAAATCATAGAAACGTATTACTATTTAGATGCCATGTTTCTCTAGTGAATACATTTTGAGTGTTGTTTGATGGAATAAGATGTGGAAAGGGAAGTAGCAAAGGTGACTCTCAGAATTACACAGAGATGGAAAAGAAGACCCATGCACGGCCTACAAACAAGACAACCAGTGTAACACAGTATTATTCCCTGGTTTTAGATAATGGTTGTTTGAGCATAACTGCTTAGAATTAGGGTGGTGAGTTACAGGTTCCTGGGGAGCAAGAATGTCAGCATCTCCAAGACTGTTTCAGGGACCAAGGTTTTATCATCTCTAAACTGACCTGTCTGAGTTACAACTAGTGACACGAGGCTGGCACAGCTACTGACAGCTAGTTCTGAAAACAATTTGAGGAAAGCTTTAGGCTTAGTTGGCATTATTGTTCATCAGCCTTCTAACAGATTAAGAGTGCCCTGTAAATGCTCTGCAGGGAGAGACTGAAGAGCTTGACTGACATGATGGTCGGCTGCCTTCATTTTAATAATCAGCTTAGAGGAAATAGACTGATGTCAGTACTTATGAGTTTGTCGACATAACTGGGCTTACTTGTGACTTACATCATCAAGTTTTGAAGGCTGTAGCTCATTGGGAAAAACAAAGTCTGAAGTTTGGTGTGAATGCCAGCCATATAATCTTCTCCATCAACGGATCTTAGATTTCCATACTTTGTATATGGTTGTGGAAATGTTTGTATACTGCTGTGTCAGACACTCATAAACAGTACTGTACTAATGATTTCAATGTAGAGAGAAACTCCACTGAGATTATAATGTAATTGGATCAATTATAATACCTCTTCTACCTATTGAGGAGGGAGAATAGGTAAGCAAGATTAGCCTATGAAAAACTGCTTTAGATACTGTGATTCCAGCTCAGTCCTTTGTGGATGTAAGGACCTAAAACCCCTGTAGTGGTGTCCTTCAAGGCTGACATTAACTGGTCATGTCAGTTGGTGAGCTAGCCAGGAGGTAAGATTTGTGTTTCTAATCTCTTAAACTTCCAACTTATTTTGGGGTGAGTGATAGGAACTGCTTCAAACTGTGAGCAGGAGGAGGAGGGGGTAGTCAAGGGTTATTAGGGCACTGGTTGCTTGAAAATGACCTGGACAGGATTATCTGGTCACATGCCCCGCTTAGGAGTTGGTCTTCATCAAGGCACCCTACCAAACAATACACTGTCCCACTCCTCTATCAGTTCCCAGATCAGGACAAAGGATCCTTGAATATTCCCCTCATCTCTCTTCCTGATGGATATCCCCCTCAGACTTCTTTTCCATTCACACACCCTGATGGAAATAGTTGGTGGGATGGGGAGGGGCTGTCTGGGTGCTTATGAATAGTCAAGACACTGATTGTTCCAGTAATGGCCTCAGATAGTGTGATGACAGGAAACCCAGGCATTTGGGAATCTAACCTGCAGGCTCCGTGCTATGAATGTGACGAAGCAGTCCTGAGTCTTGGGATACCCAGCCGAAGACTGGCGCCGCTGAATCCTGAAACCTCCCTGGGCTCCTGTGAGCTGCTCGATCCCCCCATGGCTCCACGCATTCTCAGCCTCTTCTGGACTTCTTGCTCTGGGTATCCCAACTCTATGTCACCATATTCTACCAACTTTCGGTTTCTGTTCCTGTTGGTTTACTATAAAGAAGTCAATCCCTGAAAGCGGGGATTTAGTCTCCCAGGTAGTAAGACACTTCCTGAACCAGGTCCAGGAAAAAGGCTGCCCAATTCAAACATGGGTGGCAGTATGGAAAAAGATTGGAGCCATTTAGGGGGACAAGCTTCTTTTCTGATAAACCTAACCATTTGTAAGGTAAAGTGCCCACCCTTTTAGAGAAAGAGACTTTCTTCAACCCAAGTAGAAAGGAAGAAACTGAGAGACTCTATAGCCAGGACTTGCATCCTAGTCCTGTGAAAGCAACTGCAGCATGTGGTCCCTGGAGAGACAACACCAGGGTCTGAATCAACATTCCACACTCTCCACAAGCATTGAAGGTATTTTTTTTCTTTTAACTTTGAAATTGTAATGTAATTATATAATTTCTCTCTTTCCTTTGTCTCCCCAAATCCTCCCATACCCACCTCTCTTTCAAATCCATGACCTCTTTTTCACTGATTATTGTTACATCAATATGTGTATACATATATATTCTTAAATACAACCTGCTCAGTCTATATAATGTTTCTTGTATGTATGCTTTTTAGGACTGCCAATTGATATTGGATAACCTATTGGTGTGCTTTTCCCTGGGGAAGATTATTTCTCCCCTGTTCAGCATCCCTTAGTGACCTGTAGTTCTTTGTGTAGGGTTGAGGCCCCCTGGTCTTTTCCTCGCCTACTTTGGCATATCTATTGGTATCACCCCTGTTCATCTCATGTGTAGGCAGTCATGTCGGTGAGATTTTATGAGTGTTCCTTCTGACATTCCTAAGAGGCACAGTCTCCCCTCAAACTCCCTGGTCCCTTTGTTCTTAGTTTTTGATCAGTCAGCCAGCCTTTACAGACTCAGCCCCTTTCCAGGAATCCTTTGCAATGCAAAGATCCTTACTGTTTGCTTTACCTCCATGGGGAAAGATGATCTGGGTGGAAGCTAGGGCACATGCAAATGAGTTATTAGTTCAAATCCCATTGACAACCTTCCCACAGCATAGACACACCCAGATCAGAAACTGAACCCTTGGCAGTTACAGGACCCCAGCAAGTGCCATCTATTATTTGCATAGACTCCTCATAGGAATGAAAATTATACTAAAAAAAAATTTGCTAACATAAGATCAGAAAGGTTACTTAAGGAAGTGGGTGTTTCTCAACAGGCTAAATGAATCGCTTACAATATTAAGGTTACCCCAGCTGCCCTCCCCTCTACCTTTTATCCCCTAAATAGGAAAAGCTATTAACCTAAATCTACTTAACAAGCCTCACCTCCTTATCTCTTGTTTTCATCGGGGGCCTTTCTTACACACTTCAAAGATGTAGAGATGCAAACTTCCTATTATATTTTACTCATCACACATGCTGATTTAATGTAATTCTGTCATATGTGTTCATAATTGCTTTAACATAATTGTTTTTAGGTATGATTTTTAACCTGAGCCAAAACTCAATCTGCATCCAAATTCTTGCAACTGAGTAGAAAAATCTGTGGTAGTTAAGTCTTTCTTCTCATATTTTAACTAACTTTATGATCCGATCACTATTCTGGGCATGCCTAATTCGAGATGTACATATGGTGCAAGTAAAGGCAAATGTTTTAAAGGTGATTTTATTACAATTATTTGCTTGTTTTGTGGGGCAGTCATGCATGTGTCATGAGGCATGAGTGGAAGTCAGAAAACAGCTTTCTGGGATAAATTCTCTCTTTCTACCATGTGAGTTTCAGGAATTGAATTCAAGTCTTTAGGCTTGGTAGCAAGCACCCTTACCTGCTGAGCCATATTGCAGTCTCTATGATGCTTTTTAAATTTGCGATTATGTGGTCAAGAAGTAGTTGTTATTGCTTGTCTGCCTGTGGTCCCCCCTCCCCCACTTGTTTGCCACCAAATCTTTTAAAAACAAAACCAAAAACAAAACAAATTTTTTTCCCAAAGATCTTATCTTGACTATTTTTGGCTAATAAATAAATAAATTAAAAAAAATGGTCATTTTAAGAAAGGCCATTGTTCAGTGTACAAATGGTATCATATGGGCTTGATCCTACAGTTACATATACTTAAGATTCAGTTCTCTTTTACACTGTATTGGAAGCAGTGGCTTATCCCTCATCATGCTAATGTGGAACAGTAACCAGATCACTTTAAGGAAGGAGACAAACACAAACTACATCAGAGACACCAGACGTTTATCCTGCCTTTTATTGAAGGCAGGATAGAAATATGTCTAGGAGTGTTAGTGTGTGTTATCTATTTCAGATATAGCCTTTCATGTTTTCACTGGAATACACACTTTTTATTAAGAAAACAACATGTTATCTACAGACAAATAAGGTAGAAATGAACTATCAAGAAAAAGAATATAGAGAGTTATAAGTAAAGGATATTTTTGGCAAAGAACGTTAAACTTAAAAGGTAATGACTTCAGATGAGAATGGGTTTTATATAGTAGTTTTGACCTAAGTAAAAGATTGTTCCTAAAATGAAATAGAAATAAAACACAAAAAACCAAAAATAACTGGGCCCCCAACCCACATTGCAGAAGGTTAAGTTACAAAGAGGTTTATAAAATTGTATAACTCAAAGATTCTGTATGCACATGATTAAGATGATGATAATTAATGCTAATTAAAAATTTTAAGTGTCGGGCTTTTGATGGGTACTCATTTCATGAACCAGTCTGCCCAGATGTTGGGAGGAGTTGCAAAAGGATACAGTAGCACTGGAGATACTCCAATTTTTAATAGTAGAGACATAACAGAGACAGTCCAAAATGCTCCAGGGAAGTAATCCTAGGCAAAAGAACAAGCCAGATTGATAGCCTAAACCATGGGAGATAATATATTGTACCAGTGCTACTTCAGAGAAACCTCAGGCAGAGTTTTCTAAAGGGTAATGCTTGCCATAGCTATGGGAAACCAAGACACTCGGTGAAAAAAAAAAACTGCACTCAACACAGTTCTAAGAAAATATGGCTTCTCCACTCTGCAAAAGAGGATGTTGCCCGTCTGAATGGAGAACAGACCTTCTGACACATTTATTTAATTTTTTAATTAAATAATAAATAATTATTTAAGGTCTGAAGCTGTTCAAGGTTTCCTTTTGAAAGCTGGACTTCAGTGCCAATAACCATTGAGGTGCCTTGGATAACTTTTGATGTCACAGTAAAATAGTTAATGGGGTGTCACTCAATGCTTTACTTGGTAAGCTAGGATCCCTTATTAAAATGCTGTTGGAAATGCCCCAAGGCTGAAGGAGTCCTTGTTGACAGCTTCACCTTGCACCATATAAACCCTAAGAACAAGGCATAGCAGTGGGAGTCACCACCTAAAAGTTAGGGGCTATTTCCCACATTGATAGCTGGCTTTTCCCTCTACTCTCTAGTATGCAGATAATTAGGACTTAGAAGCTATAGCAGCTATATAGTATAGCCTGCAGAGGAAACAACAAAAATGGCTTTGACAATTATCCCAAAATAAAATATAAACACATCTAATGTAGGACTTGGAGAAAATGGGCACAGTAATATATAAACTGACTGAAAATGCCTGATGGGCTCAGGGGAACATAAAATTCAATTGTCCAAACAGCATAAAACAGTTTTCAAGAGACCTCATAACTCATGTTACTGTCTTACCCACTTGTGGCTTTTGTAAAAAAGGAGGATAGAGTCTACAACTCAAAACAACAACAACAACAACAAAAAAAAACAGTAAAAGTCTGTCTGCTCTTTCTGTATAATTTAATCTTGAGGTAGAATTAAGCCCCTACTTTTCTTTAACATAAAAAACAGACACACACCTTCTGGAACAAAGAGTAACAATTCAGTTTTACTCAAATGGTTCTCTGTCAAAAATATGAACTTCTCTTGATGTTTCCTGACATGTTCTCAGAATGGATAGAGGCCTAGCCTACCCAGAGTGAAAGCACTCAGATGGTTAGCTGCTAGAATAAAATCTACCCTTAGGAGTCCCCAGAGCTTTCAGAACTCGTTGAAAGTTGCTCACACCTGTTTTAACTGATAAGCTTGCTTGTCCAGTTGATACCTGTGAGAAAAGGAAAACCTCAGTTAACCTTAGTTAAGGGATTGTCTCCATTAGACTGGCCAGTGAAGACGTTTATGGGGAAATTTTTCTGATTGTTCATTTACATAGGAAGTCAAGCCCACATTAGGCATTTGCTACTCCTAGGCCGGTGCACCTAGGCTCTGTAAGAATGGTAGCGGAGGGCCAAGGGAAGCAAACCAGTCAACAGGGGTTCCTTTGTGGTCTCTCCTTCAATTTCAGTTCTCGCTTCCAGTTTCCTGCCTTGGTTTCCTGGACTCCCTGTCTCCATAGTTTAAAACCCTAATTTGGTGTCCTGAGCTTGAAGTAGCCCTGACCTTCAAGAGGCTCAGCTTTGACTTGTCTGAGCCAATTGTGCCCCTTGTTGCTCTGTGAACTCAAAACTTGCTCAGCACAGAATCTTAAAAAAAAAAAAAAATCTAGTTAATGAAGTAGGAGGAATAGTGATCCTGTGGGAGTCTAGGGGGGAATGGTGCTTTGTTTTTTGACAGTACGAAGTCCCTGAATTAATCTCAGAGCCTTCAGAGTGAATGGGATTGGTATAGAGACAGAACCCCTGAGAATGACAGAAGATAAGATCTGCAGTTGAGATTCAGCCTTACACAGTGGTGGGTGCCAGGCCTCTACTGACTCTAGGTCAGCTAATTCGTGGCCAGGAAATAAACCTGGATATGGGGCAAGAATGAGGGCTGTCTATAAAGAGCTAACCAGACCCTATGCCTTATTATTAATGACCTTCAGAGCAAAGCTGGGAGTGTTCCACACTGGTTGCTGGTCTGGGTGCATTGGAGCTGCAGACTTGCCTGTCCAGGACTCTGTAAAGCTGAAGGAAACTGGCAGGTTGTGGTGGAACCATCAATCTTGACAGTACTCACTGATCTTTGCTAGCTCAAGTTTTTGGCCTCTGGTTATACTGTATGAGAGATCACAGTGCCATTTACTGACCTTATGAGTAAGAAATGAACATCTGCTCCTTCACATTTGCCAACCTAATCAGTTGTGAATTTTTCTGGTGGCCAGCTCCAACTTAGAACCCTGCAGGGAGGAATTCTAGGACACAGAGTTCCTGCTTAGCTACATTGTAGCAATACAAAGCCCACCTGTAGCCTGCCACTGTCTTAGGTGTAACAGTTTACCTTAGCAGTTAAAAGTCCACAGGAGCCTCCAAGTGTGTCATTTGGGAAGGTCTTAATTGCACATTTGACATGCCTAACTGGGGCAAGGTCTGCATCCTAGCGCTTAGCCACTAGAGCTAAAAATAGAGACATGAATGAAAGCACCAGTTAAGCAAAGTCAGCTACCTTCATAACCACTTGCCAACCTGCCCTCCGCCCGGCGGAACACAATTAGCCTAAAGAAGTCTTCTATGAATCTTATATATTAAGAGGCAACAGGGATTAAAAGAAAAGGTACTCTTTTAGCATCCATGTTCAAGAAGTTTCTTGTATCTGTTTAATCTTTGGTGCTCAATGTTAGAAGGTAGTTTACTTTCATTTGAGGATCAAAAAGCTCCGGCCACTCAGAAAGCAATGGCATTCCACGTAATTTTTACATTTCTTTAATCATCAACCTTGTTTAAAGTGCCTTCTACACTACATAAACAAGTCTTTTTCAAGTGTCTCTTTCAAATGCAATTTGGGTTTTGATTCGTAGATCAGCACCCTCCTTTTATTTCTTTGATCAATGTTTATAAAAAGGAACTCCTTGTTTTCTCTACAACCTGGAAAACAGAGTGTACGCCAGTGTGTTCTATGACATTCCCGTGACTGTGAGAAGAGGAACTCGCCTAGACCCATGTGAGATCTTCATGAGCTTCACAGGGAGGAAGGGAATTGAGATTATCTGCTAGCAGACTGCAGGCCCTGGTGACTCACGCCTTTCTGCCTCCCCTCCCCCACTGGAAAAGATTCTGCAACCATAGTTGCCTCAGGAAACCCTTTCCCTGCATTTAAGGCAGTTGAAGGATTTTAGGTTCTTCTTCTGTGAATGGGGGACAATCAATCACCACACTGCCCAGCAAGGTTTCCCTGTTCATCTCCTGCCAGAAGCAATTTCTGCTTCACTTGTTTGGTTCATTCTGGGACACAGGTGAAATGTGTGGGTGTGTTTTGAAGGTCCCGTGACCTCAGTCAGCTGAGAATGATTGGAGCACATGGGAGGCCCATCCAAAGCACATTCTTTCTATGGCCTTGCTGGACAGGCTCTGCACAGGAGACCTTGAATCAGTGGAATGGCACTTCTCCAGCTGAGGCCACCAGTCAAGCCACTCCCCTAGAGCCCTCCAACTGGGCCTTATTGAGACTGCTGTCCAGGTAGCAGTGAGAGACCTCTGGCCTACCAATGACTCAGGCTTCTCAGACTTAGATCTCAGTGTCTTCCATGTAGCCAACTTTTAGCCTCCTTCCACAAGGTCAGTATCTATTATTGGCAATCCTATCAGCTTACCATGTAGGGTTAGTAGTCATTCAATTATCATAAATAAAAAAGGCTAGGTACTCAACCAAGTTTTGAAAATGAAAGGAGACTGTCATCTTCACTGGAGACTATCCTAGCTGCTTTACAGCCATCTAATGAAGGGTAGCTAATATCTCATTTTTCTAATCTCTTTTTCTTGTTTTTCCTAAAGCTAAATCTCATTTTAAAACTATGTTCCAGGGAAAGATCTCAGTAAGGAAGCTGAGGTCCCACTACCCCTGCCCTGGCCCCCTATCCAGCATTCAGTTCAGAGTTCTGTGTCCTTCCCTCACTTTGACCAGAAAATGAGGGCACTAGCTTCTGCTACTGCATTGGAATAGCCAATTAATGAAGCACAGAGCTGTAGCAAGATCCATTGTCTGTGCTTGGGGGAGTATTTGGGATAAAAAGCAGAGACCTATAACCCAGCACTTGTCCTCCTTGCTGTGTGTCATTACCTTCACATTAAGCATCTTCCCTCCTAGGTCTACATAGATACAGGACAACGCTATATTCTAGGGTACCATGGAAAGTGTTCATTTGGAGTTCCCAGCAAATTCACTTGAGCTTTCCAAATCATCTTTGCTGCATGGATTCATAAACAGGAGTCTATGCACATGAGCTGAGCATCCAAACATGGGTCCAGCTAATCCTGACTCAAGCAATTTGCAAAATAAATAAATAAGTAGATAGATAGATAGATACTAATCTTTCGTCTCAATTTACCCCTTCCATACTACCTGGGAAGGTTTTTAACTAGATTCATCTCTTGCTATTCTTTTAAAAAAGAAAGAGAAGACAAAATCTGTTGCACTGGTCCATGGGATGTTTGAGCCCTAGGCCAACACATTTCAAAAGTTAAAACCCTTGAATATCTATCTCATTTTTCCAGCATATTTTTGCTTCAGCTTTGAGTTTATTGAGTTGAGAGGCTGCCATCTCTGCCCTTTCCTTGACTTCATTCAGCCCATGTTGCTGCACCTAATGCTTGGAAAGGTATTGATTGACTTGTATGTCTTATAAATATAAAAATAATACTAAAATAAAAAGCCCACAATCTTTATATCGATTTTTGCTGTTTGCTCTGACACAAGCTAGTTGAAAATATGAAAGGAATAATCAAGACTTTTGAGTACTGAGTGGGAAATCAAGTTTGGTTATGCTCCCAACATTTGTGACAGACGCACAAGGTACATTTTGACAGCTGTTAATCCCTGGAATCTCAGAACGTGGTTGGTAGCGTCCACCAACCGTAAGTCATAGTATAGTGTGCACAGGTTTGCCATGTTGTGGAACAGCCACAGCTGCATGCTTTATCACTAGTTCAATGTCTCATTCTTCTCCTGGGCAGAGGGCACAGACCTTAAAAGGTGACATGAATCAATGGGTATTCATTAGACTCAATGACATTTTAGCCCAAACCATTTAATCAATTCAAACCCTCATAGTAGATAATATTTCTCAGACATAAACGCACATATTATGTGATATACGGTGATTATTAGTGATAGTCTATGAACCTATGAGGCTGTGGATTAGCAACCCAAGAAGGGCATTTATATTTCAATGTTGGTGGTTTTGTCAATAGGTGTACTCCAGCTAATCTGAAAAAGGCAATGTGAATTGTATATTTATCTAAGATTTGATTACAAGGATGCCCCAGTATGACAATTATATCCAAAATGTGCCAAACTTTCTTTTGCTCGACTAATGTCTTTCAGAGAACATGTTCACTTGCAATGCCAAGGTCAAGGAAGAATGCTCTGACTTCCTGTAGGGGAAAGCTGCCTCCTCCATCTCTCTGTCTCTCTGTCTCTCTCTGTGTCTCTGTGTGTCTGTGTCTCTGTCTTTCTCTCCCCCTCTCTCTTTCTCCCTCCCTCTCTGTCTTTTAATCATTAGCCATAATCCAGATTTGAGCAAAACCAGAGACTGGACAGACATGACGGCAACCTTCTGCCAAGCTGTTTCCTTAGCACACGGTTATCAGCCAACAGCAACAGCTGGGAAATTCATGACATCGCAACCGCCTCTGGAAGCTTCTGCTACCTCCAGTTGCTGCTGTGACTTTGTGTTCTCAGTTGAACTTCATCCAGTGGAGTCTAAATTCAGCTCAGATGCTTCTTGTCTGCCTCTGCATGAAATGCAGAGATCAGCATGTGAAGGTCATTTGAAGGATTCTGTGCTCTATACTGGGCATTCCTTTGTGTGAGGAAACGAGGGTAGGAAACGTATTACACATGATCTCAAAGTTGTGATTTATAAAACTTAACTCTACTTGCTCCATATTTTGAGAAATTATTAATTGTAATTTCGAGTAACAACAGGGACATTTATTTCTCTTGGTCCAGAGCAGCAACCTACAAGCTGGAAGTCAAAAAACCCTAGGGTTCAATTTGATCTTCTGTCCTTCCATCTCAGCCAAACTATCCTAGCCCAAATTTTCAGTAGGAGAAAAATCCATTAGAAAGTCATTACAAAATCCACATGTGAAAACCAGGAAACCAAACATCCTTCCAACAGTCTACCTCTTGAACTTTCCAACTGACTCTCAGTTTCAGGTAATGGGTTATAAGAAAATGCAATTTCCTGGAATTCTGGTATAAAGACCAGAAGGCCAAGGAGAATTCTTTACCTTCTGCACCTGTTCTCACTGCTTTAATAATAGTCCAGACTAGAGCTAGAGGAAGGTAATCTAGCTGGTGGGCCAGTTTTTCTCAACTGTACTCTGTGGAGCTCAAGTTATTTTGAGAAAGGAGAGAAAAGGAAAGCTGGTAAATTGGGCAATTCATGTCCCCCACCCACTTCCGCTGTCGTTTAAGCCATTCAAATTCAAAGCTCTTTAACTTCCCAAATGAAGAAAACATTTCAACCTACTGAAGCTTGAGGAACTGATGTCACATCTACGTCCTGATGTTCACATTTCGTTACTGGCTCCATCTGCTGGTAAACTTATGTTACTGGATCAAAATACTTGAGGCAATTCTTTCAAAGTTTTAGAGACAGCAAAATATGATTCATTCGCCAGTTCCCTTTATTTCGGAACTGCAGCAGAATACCGTGTAGGAGCATGTGATAGAAGAATTGTTTTATCTCATGGCAGTCAAAATTCAAAGACCGAATGAAGCTCAAGAAGAAGGAAGACCAAAGTGTGGATGCTTCGGTCCTTCTTAGAAGGGGGGAAATACTCACCTGAGGAAATACGGAGACAAAGTGTGGAGCAGAGACTGAAGGAAAGGCCATCCAGAGACTGCCACATCTTGGGATCCATTCAATATACAGTCGCCAAACCTGGACGCTATTGCAGAACTGTAGCCTGATATAGCTGTCTCCTGAGAGGCTCTACCACAGCCTGACAAATGCAGATGCTTGCAGCCAACCATTGGACTGAGCACGGGGTCCCCAATGGAGGAGCTACAGAAAGGACTGAAGGAGCTGAAGGGGTTTGCAACCTCATAGGAAGAACAACAATATCAACCAACGAAACCCCCAGAGCTCCCAGGGACTAAACCACCAACTGAAAAGTACACATGGAGGGACCCATGGCTCCAGCTGCATATGAAGCAGAAGATGACCTTGTTGGACATCAATAGGAGGAGAGGCCCTTGGTACTGTGAAGGCTCGATGCCCCAGTGAAGGGGAATGCGAGGGTGGTAAGGCTGGAGTGGGTGGGTGGGAGGGAGGGGGAGGAACCTCATAGAAGCAGGGGGAGGGGGAATGGGATAGAGGGTTTCTGGGGGGAGGGACCTGGAAAGGGGGTAACATTTGAAATGTAAATAAAGAAAATATCGATTAAAAATAACATGAGGGCATGTGTACATAAGCAAAAGACCAGCAGAGCTCAAGATAAAGGAAGGCAAGGAGAACCAGCATCCCAATACCCCTTCATTGGTGTGTCCCCAGTACCACTCTTCTATAAGCGCTAGTTTGCAACATTTCTATCACCCATCAATAATGGTGTATGCTAAGAACCAGGTCTTTAAGGTATAGGCATTTGGGGGAACATTCATGATTTAAACTATAACATTCTGCTCTGGTCACCATAGCTTCCTGGTTTTCTCAGCACAAAACAAGTTAGTTTAAGTTCAGAATCTTAACCAGTATTATCCTTAATCAACAGTACAAATCCAGAGTCTATTCTGATACTTGAGACAAATTTCTGAGTGTGAGCCTTAAAAATCAAAACAAAGAGCTTACCTGAAAGACTGTGGCATGGGATAGTCATTCCCAATCTAATGGAGAGAACTCTGAGTCAAGAAAGGAAGGATCAGATCAAACCAAGACAAAAACTCTATGGGATAAATAACTCTCAGGTCTCCATGTCCTGCATCTTGGGCACATGATGGCATACTGACTTCCCAAGGGCTTTGGTCCTATATCTATGGATTTGCTGGCTTCATTCCACATGATCTTTCTCAGGTTGGCTCTGCATGTAGCCTGTAGCCTTCTAAGCCAGCTTTCCATGACTGTGAGGAAATACTTGAAATAAACAACCTAGAAGCAAGAAAGATCTATTTGTGCTTCCAACTCGGGAGACTTCAACCTATGATCACTTGACTGTTTTGCTTTGGGACATGTTATGAAGCAGAGTACCACAATGGTGAGCCTGAGATAGAGCAAAGCCATTCACCTTATGGGAAGAGAGATTTTGAAGATATAGAGGAAGAGGATAGCCTCAATATCTTGGTCAGGCAAACATCCCATTTGCTAGGCTCCAGACCATAATGTTTCAGCCACCTTTCAATACTGTCACAAGCAGACTACTAAATCTTGCATACATTGCTTTTAGGGGACATCACTGATGCAGACTACAGATGTTCCATATTCTCGGCATCTCTATCTTCCCAAGGCCCCATTAAGGCTTCAATTCTCACTGCTGTACATATCCTAACAGTAGCTTCCATCAGATACTCTGACTCCACTCTTCACAGTTGTCTTTCTAAACTTATTTTGAAATTTAAGTGGAAGCCTTCATGACCCCCATAACTTTGACATTCATCATGTTGTGAAGCAGTATTATATAGGTGGCACCAAGGTATGTCATAAATGGGACCTTTATCAAGGCCCACTTGACTATGGTTATAGTCACTTCTGAGTGTTCTGATGTCCATACTCGCAGGGAAAATGATCCAGGGAAACAACTCCATCACCATATCAGCACTAGCTGAGGTCCAAAGACTCACCTTTCAAAGGAGAGTCTAGAAGCAAGTTTATGCAGCCACTCCTTTGACCCCATGATGAGCAAGAGTTTAGCAGTTCCTGAGGAATCCTTCTTGCTATCCTGGTACAAAGTGCATGGTTTTCTAACACCATTGATCTTAGCACACTAGCAGCACTCCTATACCCCTATCAGCATCTATGAACCCACTCCTTTTGGGGGCCAAACTGATTCTTAGCTATTTCCTCTGTTTTGCTCCCATTTCTCCTGATAAACTTGGCTAAAGTGGCCAGTGGTATTCCAGTCACTGCCTGAATGCCTTGAAATTTCCTCTGCCAGATCAATATGTTACCTTCAAAACTCAACCTCCCACAAGGGCAGATCAGGGACAGAATGCACCTGGAAACAGTGTACTGGCTGGTTTTGTGTGTCAACTTGTTACAGGCTGGAGTTATCACAGAGAAAGGAGCTTCAGTTGAGGAAGTGCCTCCATGAGATCCAGCTGTGGGGCATTTTCTTAGTTAGTGATCAAGGTGGGAGGGATCATTGTGGGTGGTGCCATCCCTGGGCTGGTAGTCTTGGGTTCTATAAGAGAGCAGGCTGAGCAAGCCAGGGGAAGCAAGCCAGTAAGAAACATCCCTCCATGACCTCTGCATCAGCTCCTGCTTCCTGACCTGCTTGAGTTCCAGTCCTGACTTCCTTTGGTGATGAATAGTAACTTGGAAGCGTAAGCTGAATAAACCCTTTCCTCCCCAACTTGCTTCTTGGTCATGATGTTTGTGCAGGAATAGAAACTCTGACTGCGACACATAGTAAGATATTCAAATTTCTTGCCAGAGTATGATAAGGATGGTCTTTCCATCTGTTTCCAAATGAAACCTTACATTATCTGAAATCCTAGGAGCAAAACTTCTATTTTTGGAATTTCTGTGAGCATTCTGGTCTCTGAGCCCTCAACTTCTGCTCACAGTGTCCTAGACTTGCTTTATTCTGCTTTTCCAAATTGGCCAGTTCTAAATGTTTCCAAATCACACCAGTGGACAGAGTCTGCAATGACCCGGTTTCTTTGGGCTTTTTATCTGTATCAACAAGGTTTCTGTTAGCATGTAAGAAAATATTGGAGATAATCAGCTTCAGAGAAGAAAGGTCTGTGCTATTGATTAATTGACTGACTGATTGGTTGGTTTATTTACTTTTCATGGTTTCAGGACTTTTGGGTCTTAATCAATTGGCCAGGTTGCTTTTACGTCTGCGACAAGACAAGGCAAGTGCATCACAGTGACATTGAACCCGGGAGGAAACTGCTCACCTTTTTGCATCTAGGAAAGATGGGGTAGGGAGGGTAGAGGTACAGGGTCCCAATATCCCCTTTAGGATAGAAAGTGACACCCTCTCACCACTGGCATCTAGGAAACGGAAATGGAAGTTCTTAGGTCCCAATGTTTCTTTTAATCACACAATCAACCAGACTTTCTTCTGTGAGACTCTTCATCTTAAAAGTCTCAGTGTCTCCCAGTAGCACTGAATCGGTAAACAGGCTTTTATGCTTGATGGATGTTTTAGATACTATTAAAGATATCCGCTTTGTATCTTCCTCTTTTATCCCTGACGTAACTACCACACCCCTCCACAAACCTTCCCTCAGCAACCTGGGTCACTGGCCCATATTTATCCACACATCCCTCCTCTGTAGGTTTAGCTAAGTTATTTCTTCTTTCCAGAAGCCCATTCCACCCTGAAGTTTATTCTGATGGTACACAGTTAAGTGGTAGTTTTAAAGTTACTGAATCAGAAGTAGATACATAGCTTAACCTAAGGAAGGGCTACGCTTTAAATGTTTCTTTTTTGCTGTTACTGCCTTTCCTCAACCTCCCCAGCTTATGAAACTGAAAAATTCATAGCTCTGGGTGTTTATGATAAGTTCTAATATCAATACAGAATTTATTTATAATCATAGTGTACCATGGCTGTGGATATTAATGATGTGTCTCTTACTTAGGAAGGCAATGGGGTCACATCTTAATCTGAAGTATAACATACTGTTTAACCCACATTTGTGACTGTATATCCCTTCCAGAAAAGAACTTGCCATTTAGCTATGACAAGTGCAGTTACCTGACAGTTTCCACTTGCGATGCCTTTGGGATCTGCCACAGCACTGGCAATGAGGCTACAGTGTGTCTCAGACTGCCTCTCTGAAGTAACAGGGCATACAGAATTACCCATGTCATTCATACCCACTCTACTCAAGATGGGAATCTTTTCTTAGCACCCTCTGTGCTGGAGACTTTCCCAGAGCAGCTCCCCACCCAATCCTCTTTTCATACTGTCTTTGTTCTGGACCAGCCATACAATGAAGCCTGAGGTTCTCTCTTCCACAATTCTGCTTGCACATTCTTGTACTTTTCATGGGTATTACCTTAAGAAAATCTCCCTCCTGTCTCTTCCATCCCTGACTCTCTCTGTCTGTCTCTGTCTCTGTCTGTCCCTGTCTTTGTTCTTTGTCTCTCTGTCTGTCTGTCTGTCTGTCTGTCTGTCTGTCTGTCTGTCTCTCTCTCTCTCTCTCTCTCTGTTTGTGTGATCCTATGCATGATGTTTCCTTGCTGACATAGGCATATCCTTCCACTTTTATGTGAATTCTAGAACTCTGCTATCTGCTATTGTCTCTGAATGTTAAACATCCAGGCATGCTTAACAAGTACTTTTACCCACTGAACCATCGTTCCTGCTTTTCTGTTGTGTTTTGAACAGGGTCTCATTGAATTCAGTGTTTCAGCTAGACTGGCTAGCCAAGGAGCCCCTGGAAGTCACCTGTCTCTGTCTTCCCCGTGCTGGGTTATAGGTGCAAACAATCTTGCCTGTCTTTTGCTTGGGTTTGGGGATTCAAACTCAGGTCTCTGTGGTTGTACAACACTTGCTTTACCTTCTAAGCAATCTGTCTAGACTCTCATTAAATTTCATGAACTTTTAAGCCATCCTGGCATCTCCTTTAGTTAACCAATATTTTGTTTCCCTCTACCTAAGTATGTTTTGGAATATATTTGTAAAATGTAAAAAATATGTGGACCTAGGATTCTGACTCAACAGGAAAGCTATACTTGTGTTTTCGAATCAACAACCATGGTGGAAAACCAGTAGCAGGAGAACGGCCACACTGGGACTACATTCTCCTGTGGGACGCTTAAAAGTTCCTAGATTTTTGATGCTTTATAGCAATTTTCCTAGGCATCAGAGAAACTAAGGAAGACAAATTTCCACACTGAAGAAGTACACAAAGAGTGAGACATGTGCACAATGTGAAGTCATAGAATGGCTGTGGCATGAGGACACACTTGGTACCCTCTGCAGTGTGTGACCGCAGACTCTTCCCAGAGGTTTTACTAAGAAAAGAAACCCATATTTGTATCCTTCTTTTTCTTTTTTTGTTAGATATATTCTTTATTTACATTTCAAATGATTTCCCTCTTACTGGTTCCCCCATTTGTCGTCTTCTTAAACTGAGATTTTTTTTTTTCCCAAGCGATGCCTCTGAATGTTTGTCACATAACACCCTGCCTTATAGTTCAAGGGCCATTCTTATTGATACAAAGGGATAGACTGAATGGACCTAGCATTGACCTTTAACAGTTCAAAAACAGATGCTAATATCAATAAAGTTGGCCCAAGCATGATGGCACAGGTTCAGTAATCACAGCATTCAGGCAGTTATGTAATGAAGCAAGATGTTTATGGTTTGAATTTGGAATGGTCCCCACCAACTTGTATTTTAAATGTTTAGGTCCAGGTTGTACACCATTTTGAAAGATTTAGATCCTTTAGTGGAGTCTGACTGGGTGATGGTCACTAGGGGTGAGACCTTGATGGTTCTACCTGTAACCTCAGGTTTTTCCACCTGTGTCCAAGTTCCTGAAATAATGACTTGGAGACCGAAATTTTTATGAATAATTTTCTATGCCAAAGGTTTGACTTGTTTCTGTTAGCTTGTAACTCTTTCCTGTTTATTCTAAGTCTCAGCATTTGGTTAGTTACCTTTCCTCAGGTTCATGTGATCATCTTCTTCAGAGTTCGGGGCGAATCTCCTCCTAAGCCTGACTTTATCCCAGAATCCTCTCTCCCTGCCTGAATTCCCACCTCTTATTTCTTGCCTAAGCTAACAGGACAACAGTTCTTATATTGACAGATGATGCTTCCATATAGCATGCAAGAGATTATCTCTGCATCTACCTGCTCTCACTTCCAGACACATTTTCTCTGATTCTTCTCTCTTATCCTGTTGACAAAATGCTTGTGCAAACTTCTGCCACCATGGACCAATTTGCCCCTGCCTACTGTCAGGTATTTTCATGTCTGTATCACAAAAGTAACTAAAACATAGGGGAAGCACACATTTGAGGCTAGCCTGGGCTATCACAGTGAGTTTGAGGCCAGTCTGACCTACATGGCAAAATCTTGTCTAAAATACAAAATTAAACTAAACATGTACTGAAGAAGAGACCTGGATGTCCATTGAGTGTAGCTTTCAAATTATATGGCCTACCCTAATATCTTACACAAAATAGTTACTCAGTCAGTGTTTTCTGACTTGATGGAAGAAAATCATTTCAAGTTGACTGGCTCTACTCTAAGCAGACACTTGGACATAGTTGAGAAACACACCTCATTATAGCCCATTCCAAACTGTAATGAATAAACAGAGAGGAGATACAATGGGAAAATAATGCATTCTTTGGGACAATACCCTCTCCTCCCAAATTATAGCTTTGTTGCTGTTATTCTTCATAATGAATGTGTTTAAAGAAGAAAACAATAAGAATAATCAATGAGAAAATAAAAGGAAAACCCAGGCATTAACAAGCATCAGTTTACTCCTTCAGCAAGGCAGTTTCCTTACCCTGCAGAAGATAGAGTAACAAGCTTTCATTTTCTCTGGGTGTTTACTTAGCTACACACACTATGGGCTCATTCCTCAGTGACTTTGATAGACCCCATATGCTCTAAGTAAGTGTCAGACAGACTCATCTCAGAAAAAAGAACCACTTATCTAGTAATAAAAGCCGTGGAAGCAGTTCATTTCATCTTAATTAGCCCAAGATGATGCTTTTGAAGTGCCCTGCTTTCTTATCAACACCGTGCCTCCTGCTGCATGGGGAGGAGGTTTTGACATCTCTAACAACTCAGTCTCAATAACCAGAATTGAGACCCACACAGCCTGGCCCTGTGCTGTCAAGGGATCTATAACAGGGTGTGCCCACACAGCTTTCCCGTCCTTCTGGATACATCATCCTTGCAACGTGAAAGAACTAGTTAGTGACACCTGGTCTCTGTGCTCAACACAGCAATGTGCCTACCTACTATGTGTAAGGAGGCCACTAGGCATTAGTATGTGAGCAAAAGAGTCTCTCTTTTATTGGGGAATCCAATTAGAAACAAAAGGTAGAAAAGAAGGTATAATATTGAAACGTAAGTGAGTAACCATATCATTACTTCAGGGGTACATTGAATCCTTATTTCCGCTTCCCCTTTTCCAGTTGTGTGCTTAAGACCAAGCGTTGGTATAGAGGTTATGTCTAGACAATGTAGAGATGCCACTTTCATATTTATTGTTGATACCTGGCACTAGGGATCCTCAGTGGCCTGCAGTGTGTGTGTGTGTGTGTGTGTGTGTGTGTGTGTAAAACCAGAAAACAAGAGTCAAAATGTCCCCAGTCTAATTAATGAACATCCTGTACAGTCTGCTGGTGGGATGGCCACTCTGAGCCTCTCCTAGTCACTTCATTTACACATTGTTCTCACTCAGCCTCTCACAGGAAGGCATCTTTCTGAAAGTGCTGCAAACACTACGTGTGAAAAGATAAAGATGGTATAAATAGCTTTCCAATTCTTATTGCAACTTGCTGGCTCTCATTTTGTTCCCCGCGAGCTCATAGGGATGGAGCCAAACAGAAAGCATAAGAGTCCGAGGACATAGAGCCTGTGCCTGCTGCTCAAGGAAACCGAAGTCAGAGAAACCGTCATGGTTTCCCAAGACGCCCTTTCAGACCGGAAGTGCTCCCTGCGACAGGTAGTGTCCAGCCACACTGCAGAGAACGGCTTCCCTAAGCAGCTGATAAATCTGCTGTTTTATACCACTCTCCACCCTTCCTATTTCTCTCTGGATCTCTGCATTGTGCTGGGAGCTGAGAGTCCAGGTTGCTTTGCAGATTTCATGCCTGTAAAAAACTGTGACCTCAGGCCACACACTGGTAACAAAGCTGCCAAACATTTGCCAACTGGAAAATCAACTGAAAGGATGAAATAGCCAAGGAAGGTATGCCATTCTCTTTCTGATAGAGGCCACCCAGTGCAGTCTCTCTGGGAGAATTCCCTCAACAAACGAGAGTCCGATGAACTATGTGAACTCCTAAAATGACTGTGAGGACTCGAGGGAATGTGAGAGGTTACTTCAAACACAGGAGGTAAACTGCCCTTCTTAAACTGCAATATTGCAAAATCCCCGCCACATGCGTGTCTGCTCTGCATGGGTATCTCTAAGTCCAGACAGCAAGCTTGCATGCAGAAGTATTAAAATTCTATTCCATATGAGCTGATCTCAAGCTCCACCCCCCTAAACAGTCCAGACTGTTTGAATCAGCCTCTGAATCTCTGTTACACACATGTCACAGGCAAGCCTACAGCCCTGCTTTGTAAGAAGGACACAGCTGGGAACTTAAGAGAGTCACACAAGCAAATAATAGTACATTAACTCGATACTTTCCCTTCTGAGCACTGTGCTCCAGTTCTAAGGATAGAACCATGGACAAAAGAGACACGAATCTCTCCCCTGCAGGAGCATGCTTTCTCAGGAGGGGAAGCAAACCAATCGAAGTGAAATATAGACTATATTGGACGAGGTCAGTTGCTAGGTAGAAAAATAGGCATAGAAGTGGGCAGAGGCTCCGTGGGAGAGGCTGAGGGCCGCTGCTCTTGCTGGGATCATTCATGCACCACTTCCTTTATTCTCCATGACCCATATGTCACCTCTCCATGTGGCATCTCTGACCATTATTTTAGTGGTGAGGCCTGGCACCCTGAGGCATGAGTGGACCTCTTCTGACTGACCCTATTCTTGCTCTTGTCTCTTAAACTACTCAAGCAAAACTACCCTCTTTGGTTCTCCCAAGGAAGGTGTAACTGGATGGATAGGTCAGCATGTGTATGGTTTTCTCATGAATAAGCTGTAAAACCATCTTTTTGTAGCCACTACCTTCTAGGAAATTAACACATAATTCTGTAATGATGATGATGATGATGATGATGATGAAGATAGTGATCTCTTTCTATTGCCTGAAAGGACTTGTTTTTGGTGCTTTGTTTTTAAAGTGATTCACCACCTCAGACAGAATGGTGCTTTACTAAACTGAGCCCGACAGGTGATATAGTCTGATCTGTAATATGTGTCTAATGAGTATGGAGGGTTTGACCATATACCTCCGAAGTCTACTTGTTGGAAATGTAATCCCCAAAATCATACACTAACAATATTTACAAGAGTGGGCTTTTGTAGGGAACTAAGACTAGATGAGGTCAGAAGCATGAGGCCACTGTGGTAGCAATAGTGGCTTACTAATTACTAAGAGGAAAGGAGACATAAGCTAACTCCTGTGCTGTGTCTCACCAAGCTTATTCTTCACTGTGTTTGTGACACAGGAGCAAGACTAGAAGGGTGTGCTTAGGTAGACTTGGCTGCTCTCCCTGGGAAGGGCTGCTATAGTGAATGGGAAGAGATGCATTGTCACTGAGCAGGAAGAGGAAGGCACAGTTCACCCAAGTCCTCACTGCTGCCCCAAGGTCAAAACAAAGCAAGAATGAATCAGTGGATTGAGGTCAGACTGAAAATTTCTGAAGGCTCAAAGCAAATGATGGGAGTAGAAGTGGATTATCTGCCTGGCATGACAGTCCCAGACACTAATGCCTTGAATTGGGGTTGACAAGTCTAAGCGAGTTGCTAGCCTGAATTCCAGTTTCTGGAATTGCTTTGTGTTCCTCAGAGTGGCAGTCTATTCTGCTTTATCTGGTCATTTTTGTAAGTCTTCAACTGTCTGCTCTATAGTCTTTCTGGTTCTTTCCAGTGGACTTGCTGTCTTGTTTCTTATTTGGTTCTTTAGATACATTTGTTGATTAAATAAAAAGGGAAGAGATGGAGCTAGCTCAGTAGCCAGATGGCATTCACATTCTGCTGATGAGTTTCAGTTCTTGGTCTGATTTGGTGCTGTGTTTTTTTTTTTTCTCTGTCTCTTTCTTTTCTTCCCACCAGGTTTTCTTTAACCACTGCTGCCCTGGAGTCTGTGGACAATGAAGCAACAGAGATAGCCCTAACCATGGGCAAGATGGGGGCTGAGCGTACGAAAAGGGATCAAAGGTGAAGTACCATATAAACATTGTTAATACAACACGTGTGTTGCAAGAAAGATGGCTAACTGGGACAATGGTTTTTAACTGAACTAAAGTGCCCGAACATCATTTCCCATTGAATTTAGAAAGTAGATGTCAGGTGATATACTGGGACTGGTGGGTGCAGAGAGCTGCCTCCACCAATTATGCTCCCACTTCACTTCTACAATTCTGATTCACTTCTGGAAATGTGTTTAGGCTCCAGGCATTTGGCAGTAACAGATGTTCTCAGCCCAGGCACTCTGCAGGAGCAAGGTTACTGTGAAGTCTGCTCTTTAGCTTTGGATATGTGTTTCATGGCAGTCCCTGAGAACCCTACCATGCTGGGGATATTGCTCAGTAGTAGAGGATGTGCCCGGCATGCACCATGTCTAGGGTATAAGGACCCAAATAAGAAACTGTGTTGTGAATCTCTTAGTGCATTTGACACTAGCTCCTAACCCATGCTTCCCTATTTTTTTGACCGAATGATCTTTAGAAGTTGAGCACGAGGCTAGCATGCAGAATATTGCAACAAAGAGTGAATAGCAGAGGCAGCTCTGAATTCTGCGTAGCTGCAGAAGACTCATTGTGACATTGACACTCAAAGTGACATTGTTGGATAACTGGACAGGGGACGAACGCTCTCAAAAAAAAATCACCTAGCACACAGAGTCTTTGTGTGTGTTTCTTCAGACATCTAGCAAACAGCAGGAAAGATGAAACCTCTTTCTTCTCTTCTGTCCATTTGTGAATTTTCACATTATGCAGATTATCTTTCCCTTGGTCAATAAACATCTTTAGCTTTTCTTCCCACACCTCATTTCCACCAGAGAGAAGAATGTGCCGAGATGAAAACTGATGGTGGCGTATAGACTCCTCCATGCCAGGAGAAGCTTGGATTCCACAGTGACCTGGTGGCTGTGATTTGGAGCAAAGGCTTTATTTTGTTCTCCCTGTGCCAAATAACTTGAGCAAACACAGATTAAAGCACTCCGCTTCCTTTGAATTTCAAAATGACTAATATAAAATCTAATTGCAGGCCCTCTCTCCACAGTCCCACACTTTTTAACAAGATCAACAGCTACCCCACCCACAGCAGGGTCTCAGCTATTGCATGTGTATGTACATGTGACAGGCTACATGAAAGCACTTCGTGGGGAGTGGTAAGCAGAGACTAAAATCGAGCCATGGACTTAACTCAGCAGTGACCTGCAATTCTTGGTCCTTTCCATCAAAACTTGCTCCTTCATGTTGTCTTTGTCAGTGGATATTTTTCTCAACGACACCTTCTATTTGTTCTGCTCTTTGGCAGAATTGCAGCATCTGCCCACAGAGGGTGGCTGAAAGATGACATGTTTCCCACAAGGGTACACTGAAACTGAGTTTAGTATCACTTAGGAAAAGGGCTGCTGTGCTGCTTAGTGTTAATCCTCAGTTTGATGAGATCTAAAATTACTTGGCCTTTGAGAGTGCCAGTGAGCCATTTATCCTAATTACATTAATTGATGTGACAAGACCTGTCCACTATGGGTGGCACCACTTTCCTGGGTAGGGGATCGAGGACTGTAATAGAGAGAGTCAGCTGAAAACTGCCATGCACTTATTAATTCATTGTTTCCTACTCTTGCTTCTGGTTACAATGTGTCCAGCTACTTCAAGCTACTGCACCTTTACTTCTCTGTTCTAAAGAACTGCACCCCTCAACTGTGAGTCTCTGTCCTAATGGACTATACTCCTAAACTGCTAGTTTATAAGGACCCTGTTCTTCCTTCAATTGCTTTGTCAGGGTATATCTTATCAAAACAATAGGAAAAGCAACGAAGATAACCACCACCAAAAAGCTTACATTATAAACTCCATAGAGGCTTCACTATCCCCTAAAGCCATTTTTACCAGCTTGATTTTTCTACCCAACAAGTAACTAAAGCATGGATTCTAAATTGTTATGATAAAACAATTAAAGGTTCTAGTACAAACAACACTTACCAGCAAACACAAAACTGTTTCTAGATATTAGGTATATTGATTCATATACAGAAATAGATAAACTTAACAAAAGCAAGACCCAGACATCTGTATTCATAACATTTTGCTTTTAGCAACTCAATCATTTCTTCTCTTTGTCAGAGTAGATTGCAAGAGCTAGTTGGCTTAATTTTTTCTGGCTGAAAACAAGGTTAGCTAACCTTCTCCTGACTGTATGGAGAATCAATGGACTCCTTCCCAGCGGCAGATGGGCCACGCCTAAGGTTTCCATTGTTGTAGTGAACTATGGAAAGTAGCAGTCAATGGACCCACCTAAGTGGCTGCCTTCTTGGCCTTCTCTTCTACCTTTTAACATGCCTGCAACATCTCTCCAACTTCCTTCTGCCTCTGAGCAACATCGGCCTCCAGTTTCTTCTTCTGGCTAGGAGGCTTGTGTTCTAAGGAAGGACGGCATTCTGGTCAGGCAGCCTGAGGCCAGCAAGGCACAGGCCTGCAGCTCTGGGTAGGAGCAATTGAGCATAGTTAGCCCTAGGCAGTTAAGCAAGATCTCTAGCCCCAGGTTGCTTAGCTACCCGAACGTGTTTCAGCGGAAAAAGACTTTGCCTGTGTATAAGTTTCAAGACAAAAGAGATGTCAGCCTAAATCACAAAGGAAAAATAAGTCCCACATGACCTTCACTGAAAACAAAGATTTAGTTTTTAATTTATTGAGGAATTTTTTTCCTCCTGCTTTTTCAATGTGATAGAAACAAGTGTCCTAGGGCAGAAGTTGGAGTCACCTGCAGTCACCTGGAGATAGGTTGAGGAATAATAGATTCCAGCACACTATTGCAGGAGGAAAACTGACTACCTCTCTTTGCCTACCTGTCTTCCTTCTTACTCTTCAGTGAGGAGGAAGAGGAGGATGAGGGTGAGGAGGAGGAGGAGGAGGACGAGGACGAGGAGGTGGTGGTCATGGTGGTGGGAAAGCAGATTGCAGAGAGCTCAGCCCCTGTCCCTAGAACTCTATTAAAGGAAGGCCTTTGTGCTCCACAGCCTCGCTGCCCCAGTTCCTTCCTGGTTATTGTACTGGAGGCCAAGCTCCCCTCTGCAGCATCTGCCCTGTGTCTGAAGTACAGCTTTTGTGAGCATAGGAACCCTTAGCACAAAGAGTGTGTGTAAAAAGCACACGGGCTGCCCGCTTTTCGTTTCTCCTTTCAATTCATCCTTTCACACCACCCTTTCCCTTCCCTCTGCTTACAGCCTTTCTTGGGGCAGAGTAAGCCTGCGCGGGGAAAGAAGGTATCCCAGAAGTAAGTGTATTTTCCTGGAGTGTTTTATGGATGCTCACTGCATATAACTCCATAGAAGCTCTTTATTTCTAAAGGAGGGCACAAGAATAAATACTGATTTGTTTGTATAGTACTCATTAAAACTCTCCTAGGGAGGTGATGTTTAACATTTCCACAAGCTTAATGAGCTCGGCTTGAAGGAGGAAGCAGGGTAAGATGTGTTGCGCACAGGGTCATCTGTATTGTCACAGCTTAGGTTTGAAAAGGACACACCTGTCATTGGGCAAAGCTATGTGGTTGGATTGTGGCTTTAAGTGAGAGGGCTTTGAGGAAAGCATGGTCACCTTGACTAGTGCTGCCTAAAGTGTGCTTTGTGATTGGGTATGGCACAGGAGAAAATGTCTGAGTCCCTAGTCCTTCAGCAGAGCCTCTGATGCAAGGAGTCTGTGGTGAGAGTCTCAGATATGCACGGTTCAGTTAATGACTCCAAAACACCTGGGAAAGTCTGCCCCAGGTTCAGACCTCCAAAGCTTATTATCATTTCAACATCCTCTCCTCCTCTTGGTGCCCTGATTCCCTCTCGTTGATCTCCACATATCTTTCTTTTCTCTAGTCCAGAAGGTTTTCAATCAACAGTTACAACATGGATGGAAAGTGAGCTATCGGTAATAACATTAGTACAAACAGTGATTAACCCCTTAATAAAATAAAATTCATGATTCCATTTTATAAGAATCCAACTCATACTTATTTTACTTTATGTTTTAGATTTTATTTTACTTATAGTATATCCTCCCTCTCTCTCTCTCTCTCTCTCTCTCTCTCTCTCTCTCTCTCTCTCTCTCTCTCTCTCTCTCTCACACTCGTGTTTGAGTGTTACCAGAGAAGGAGAAAACCCAAGGTCTTCTACAGCCCAGTTTTACACACTATTACTAAACCACAGCACTGGCTCAGAGCAGCTCATTATATAGTTATATTTAGATTAATTTTCTTGAAGGAGAAAAATATTCAAGTGTGTTAGCTTGATGGGGTTATGCATGATGCATGGAACCTATTGCTACCTAGGACAAAGGAGCTGGTGATGAACATGGGCCCAAAAGTCAAACTGCAGGCACAAAATGATTGCAGCACCTTGCAGTTGGTGCTTTTCTGGAACGTGTATGAATTTAACCAACATTCTAACTGGGGACCATGGTTATTCTAGAAAGGGAAAGTGTTTGTGACATGAGATCATTTGTTCATCAAGGACTTCGGAACTCTGTCCACTAAATGCTTTTGGTACCTTCTAGTCATTGTTGCAATCAAAGCAATTCCATGGCTATTCCTCTATACATCAGAGCATTCTAGTGTGTGCCCTGTTGCTTTAATATAGCCTTAACAAAAGTCACCAGGGTAAACTCTCTGGAAGATAGATTTAATGACATCACACTCAAATACTCACAATTCTTCAGTGAATGCCATTATCTTCAAATAAAATTCAAGATTTGTCAGAACTTATAACCACTATTTATTTATGCTGGGCCTCCCTTCTGATTCTGTATTCTAGTATGTGAATTTCCCTTCAAATCCCAAGTACCCAACCCATGTTTCATCTCTGAAGGTTCTATCTGCCTAGCTGACTTCTTCCATGTCTTTCCTAATTCAAATGAAGAAAAATGTACATTTCCCTAACTCTAGATTGTGGGGAAGTATAGCTTCCTCTAGTACACTCAGATTTGCTATACTTGTTTACCTACGTTTCTACTGTTTGGGGAAAATGGTGATATTTTGTCTCCATGAAAATCTTGCTTATCTGGCTTATGGAAGGTGCCCTAAAATCCCTTAGCACGTGTCCCATTTTAATGCATATATTTCCTAACTACTATAGCTTCTATAAATTTCAGCAGAATGGTGACAGATACAAGAATATGATTCTGGGTCAGTTTTTGACCGTTGGATGGCAATTCCATCCCTCCGCCTTTCTACTGGATGTGAACTCTACAAGTTCCTGCTCCTCACTGTTGGGCATTTCATCTAAGGTCCCTCCCTTTGAGTCCTGAGAGTTTCTCACTTCTCAGATCTCTGGTACAGTCTAGAGCCGCCCCCCCCCCCCCCACTTCCTGAGGTTGCCTGTTTCCATTCTTCCTGCTGGCCCTCAGGGTTTCAGTCCTGTCCCCCCTCCAATACTTGATAATGTTCCCCTTTTCCCCTCCCTGTCCCCTATCCCACCCAGGTCTCTCCCTCCCTCTCACCCCCCCTCCATGATTGCTTTCTTCTCCCTCCCAAGTGGGATTGAGGAATTCTCACTTGGGCCCTTTGGTTTGTTAACCTTCTTGAGTTCTGTGGATTGTATCCTGGATATTCTGCACTATTTTTTGGCTAATATCCACTTATTAGTGAGTACATACCATGCATGTCCCTTCGAGTTTGAGTTACCTCACTCAGGATGATATTTTCTAGTTCCATTCATTTGCCTGCAAAACTCAGGATGTCCTTGTTCTTAATAGCCAAGTAGTATTCCACTGTGTAAATGAACCACATTTTCTGTATTCATTCTTCCGTTGTGAGACATCTGGGTTGTTTTCAACTTCTGGCTATCACAAATAAGGCTGCTATGAGCATAGTGAAGTGCATGCCTCTGTGGCATGGTGGAGAATGTTTTGGGTGTATTCCCAAAAGTGGTAAAACTCTGACCCAGAATTATTCCTGTCTAAAAGAACTGCAGGGACAAAATGGAGAAGACCCTGAGAGAAAGGAGGTCCAGTGACAGGCCCAAATTTGGATACAGCTTAATGGAAGGCTCTAAAGCCTGAGGCTATTATTGATGCTATGGAATGCTCACAATAAGGAACCAATCATAACTGCCCTCAGAAAGACCCAACAAGCAGCTGAGAATCAGATGCAGATATTTATACCCAACAAATGGACAGAAGCTGCTGACCCCTGTGGTTGGATTAAGGAAAAAAGCTGGAAGAATCTGAGGAGGTGGGCGACCCCATAGGAAGACCAGCAGCCTCAATTAACCTGGACCCCTGAGATCTCTCAGACTCTGTACCACCAAACAGGCAGCATGCATCAGCTAATATGAGGCCCCTGACACACATACAGCAGAGGACTGCCTGGTCTGGCCTCAGTGAGAGAAGATGCACCTAACCCTCCATAGACTTAAGGCCCCAGGGAATGGGGAGGACTAGCAGGGTAGGGGTTGGGACATCCTTTTGGAGATGGAGGAGGAGGTATGGAATGAGGAACAGGCAGAGGGCAGACCAGGAGGGGGATAATGACTGAACTGTAAAAATAATGTAATAATAATAATAAAGGATATGATTCTATGCCACTTATGCTATGCATATCTCTATATTTCAGAGCATGCTAGCCTTACCTTAGAAGCTAGAATGCTGACAGTTATTCCATTTGTCAGTAGCCACTCAGAATTTTGGATGTCTCCAAATTTTGATGAAGGATGATATTTTAAATCAGAGAGTAATAGAAAAGCAAGTTTCTTGGAGAGTGTAGGTGAACTAGGCATGTTTCATTTCTCTCTTCCCTGGATAAGGATCCTTGACAATACATTTTTCTGACAGAAGGTTTAATGTTGTGGGTGAAATTGTATCTTTCTTCCCCACCCCCCCAAAAAATCATTGAAGACCTAAGTTGCAGTTTCTCAGAATGTGACCTTATTTAGAAATATGGTCTTGAATGAGGTAATCTAACTACATAAACAATTTATTAGGGTATGTCCTATTCAACACAATTAGTGTCTATAAAAAGGGAAAATCTGGACAGAGGCAAACACTCATAAGGGGAATATGATGTGAACACACACTGAGAATTTGATGTGAAGACAAGGGATTGGAATGATGAATTGACAAGTCAAGGGAAACTAAAAGCTGCCGAGAAGCCAGGTGGAGCTGGAGAGGCAAATAAGAAATCTTCTACAGCTTTCAAAGGGAGCACAGCCTTGAAGATGTTCTGATTCTGGATACCTAGTATCTAGGACTATGAGAGAATACACCGTCAGTTGGTGGTTCTGTTACAGTGGTGGGAGTCTATCACATTTGGAAACAAAGGCATCTGGTGCACAGCTCTCCCCATGTTTCCCATGCAAAATCCAAGGTTTGTCATGGCCATCTTGTACAACCTAGGAAAAAATCCAAAACCAAGAACTGCTGTCTTCATCTGACTGTCCCAGGTAATGACAAGGGTTTATAGACCTGACCTGGATGTGCAAAGTGTCGTGTCTTCCGTGGCTTCCATGTGCTTTTTTTTATTTGCTTTAACAAGCTATGGGCACATTCCATCTTCTTTTTTGAGAACCTCAGTACCTCTTCTTCAGACTGAAGAGTATTTTGCTGCTCAGCATCAACCACCTGCTCCTTCAGATCACTGTTCAGGTGTGCACTGTCATCAAGCAGTGGGTGGAGGTCTTACAAGAGAAAATATGGGCCTTGAGCAAGAATTCATTTGAGTTCAACCTGGGAGGTGCACCTGTGCTTACACATCCTAAGCAGACCTCTACTAGGTTGAATGTAGTCTTGTTTCCTGTGCTTTTGAAGAATGGAATTTGCTGTTCTCACTTTCATTGCTCAGATCAATCTGTTGCCGTTAGTTACTGTACTCAAGCATTTCCATCCTGCAATAACTTCACTTGAAAATAACTTCATTTGACTCTGAAACTGGCTCGAGGATATGGTTGGCTGTGACACCAGCCAGTTGGCAGACCTAAGTGGAGTTTTAATCTCCTTGGGATCCCTTCTATCCTCCTCAGTATGGTGGCTTTGGTTCTGCTTCTAGCTTGAGGATCTAGACTAGACTGAAGGGAGTCAATAGCCCATAGCTGTTTCCTCCTAATTTTAGAATAATATTCAGGAAAGCATATCACACATGCCCTGGTCTAAAGAGATGCCTGCTGTGTTCACGGCACTTTAAGAAGTAGAGAAATTAAAATCCAGGAAAAATACCAGACAATTAGGCAACCAAGTTAGCTTTGTATACTCTAATAAATATCTGAGATGAGACAATAAGAAAATGGGTTTAATTTGGGTCATAATTTCAGATACTTTGATCAATGGTCCCTTGACCCTGTAGTTGAGGAGCTGTGGTGACGTGATACATCATGGTGGGTGCACCTGACGACCTGCTTGCTCCAGTATGGTTAGGAATATGGGAGAAAAGGAGGGAGAGAGGGGGAGAGGATAGGAGGGAATGAGAGGGAACACCCACCCACTCACACACACACACACACACACACACAGAGAGAGAGAGAGAGAGAGAGAGAGAGAGAGAGAGAGAGAGAGAGAGAGAGAGAGAGAGAGAGAATGAACCCAGGGAGAAACAATAGGGTCCAGCTTCCCAATACCTCTTTCATTACAGATTCTCTTAAGTTCCTTCCACTAGGCTTTACCACCTAACAGCTATGCCACCTTTCACCAGCACCAAAGGCTGACAACTAAGCCTTTAAGACATAGACCTATGGGAGACACCTCACATAGACTTCTTACCTATCTTTTGAAGCCTCGTATCCTTCTCATTATCTTAAGACGCTTCCAATCACTTACAAAATAATCTGAACAATTCAAGAATCAAAGTCCAACGTCTACTCCAAGATTCAAGACCAACTATTAGTTGCCAGCCCCTGAAAAGTTCAAAGCACATTGTGAACTCCTTAGGGCTTGGGAAGACCTGCCTTGTTGCCTTGATGACTGACATCCACATGCCTCTTGGCAGGCCTCTCACATTTTACATCTCAAACTGCCTGTGATGTCTTCATTGAAGTTTAGGATTCATACTCAGAGCTGTAACTCTACTGCTGTTTGGGTTCTTTGCAGACATTTTAACACTGTCATACAATGTCTAGCATCTCAAGGCTTTCAAAAAAATCTCTGTGGAAGCTTCCATGACATGGTGACTCTTACTTTTTGTATGGTTGTGAAACCAGGGTTGTTTGGATGCCTTGAGGCCCACTATCAAAGCAAGCCATACCTGGCGTGTGTGGACTACAGTAGAAGTAGCTTCATGATGTCCAGATAGCTGACTGTGGAGAAGCAAATGCTAAGGATAATTCAAGAAGTGACTCTGAGAAAATACATTATCTGAGGCTTTTTTTTCCAGAGTAATCTGTCACTGAAATTACATAACAGTTTTATACCTTTGACTCTTCAAGGGTAGGATAATGTTTCTTTCCAAAATGCCTTCAAAGTACGGTTTTCATCATCCTGGTAAAGACTGGTTCCTTTATAACAGTGTTAGTCTTGTTATCATTCACATTGTCCTCCATTGGTGCTCTATACAAATTTCTTTTCTGGCCAAAGTACAAGTTTTAGGAAACTTTCTGTTCTGTTGCTGTTTGTAACATTCACTGTAAGTCTAATTAAAATCATCAAATAATCCCTACTTCACCGGGACTGCATTACATACTATCATGAAGACCAACAAAAAAATTTAGTTCATTACCTTTAAACTTAGATTCCAATAGAGTCTCAAGACATAGATAAAATGAACTCAAGTTCTCTATTACAGTATAAAGAATATGAGGCATAATCTAATTTGCAGTAGAGTTCTTATTTCTATCTGTGATGTTAGTAGCAGAAAATTAACTCTTTACATCCTTAACCACATTCTAATCTTCTGAGTCCTTGCCACAATGAACTTTTAAACATCTTTTATAAATCTATACTTTCTCTAGGCTATTTCTCTGAAAATTTCCAAATCTGTCTTGCAAATCAATTATAATGGGTTCTGAACCATATCATCTTGTAGTGTTACATTAATGACCCCACTCATGATGCGAAATAGCTGGTCGGCAGTATAGGGAATTGAATCTCAAGTATCATACATATTACTTATATGTACATGCATCCATACATGAAAGTATTCTACTTCTGAGATATAGCTCTAATCCCCTTTTGTTTTTTATTCTGAGATAAGTTCTCAAATTTAAATTGACCAGGGGTGGTTTTGAACTTCCACATCAGATCTTGATTAGCTAGAATTATAAGCATGTACCACCAAGCCCAACTAAGCAACTTTCTGTTGTAGTTTTACGCCACTCTAACAAATACCTGGGATAAATCAAGATATAGAGATACACTGTAATGATAGCATAAATTTGAAGGGTTTTCACTTTAAAAACAGAGATTGGAGGGTTAGACTGGTGAATCTATGTTTATCACAGCATACTGATCAACATTTCTAGACCCCTAGACCCACTCAGGAAAGCACCCAAATCCTTTCAAGGTTCCAATGGGGGCAGCTCTAACTTTATTAAAATCTCTCACAAGTCTGTATAGGGCAGAATCTATATTTATAAGGAAAGAAAAATAATCTTATACTACTCTCAGTGGTAGAAAATGTCAGAACATGTCAGGAAAGAGGGGTTGAGATTGAGACAAATGCTAGACCTCAGTTTAGAAATTCTGCTATAATAATAATAATAATAATGCTAAAGCAATACTAAACTACCTAAAATAACATGCATATTTTTCAAAGGGGTTCAGAAAACTCATCGCTATGTGTTATTAAATTATTTTAATATTGTTTTCTGAGAACAAAAACACTGCTGACAATATATTTGGAAACTGACAAAAAACCCAACAGTAATTGTGTGTTCCAAATAACAAAAAGCAAACCAACCAACCAACCAAAAACCTAAAGGAATCTGCTACAATTTCCATTTCTCAACGTTCTTGCAGACCTTTTATTACCACGTTATGAAATTATGGCTGATATATTCAGCCTCTGTGAAGTATACTGTCCAAAGCCTTGATCATACAAGTTTGTACTTTTATGAGCCCCAAATATCTCTTTCCTATCTTTGTCATCATAAAATAGATGAGAGCTAGCTTCTAGGAGGAATGTGAATTGTGGTTCATTGTGAATCCTGACTTGTTCTACACTCATGAAGAATTGAGCAAACATAAAGACATGCTGTTTTAGCTTTAAGACTGGTTGCTAAGCTGCTCATCAGAATGTTCTGTGGTCATAGTGCTCCTGTTAAACTTACCTCATGAAATGGGCCCCACTTTTGAGCAGATATGACAGAGACTATTAGGACGATTCTCATCCTTATCCTCTCTGCCTTTTCCTTATCAAAACTTCCAGAATTAACTGCAAAAGTACATCTGGGGTCATAATTAAGTTGTTCATTTGATTGTCCTGAGGCCCACACCCTGCCCTCTAAGGTTGATCCCCATGGTCTGTGGATGAGTATGGCAAAGATTTGCAGTTGGGTCAGAGGTAGGCTTGACTTATCAGGATGGCGTCTCTCCTCATGGGAATTAATTTTCAGAAGCAGTTATTGAAATGAATGAGAAAAAAGTCTTCTTGCCTCTATAGCTCAGGGTTAGTGACATTTCTCCACTAGCCCATCTCATTAGCTTCCACAAATAGGGGATGATCTTTAATACCTGTCCATAGGTACCGGACTTTTACCTCCGAGGTTGGAATCCTACAAGACTACATGGATCGTCAGTTAACTGAGATAGTTAAGGGGTAAATTATATATCCATCAACTTGTTTGTTGACACTCCAACCCTCAGACTTGAGACATATGACTGTATTTGGAAATAGGACCTTTCATAGGCAATTGAGATAAAAATGGCCTTAAGCCAGCATGATTGGTATCTTCATAAGAAGAAGAGAAGATAACAAGGGTGCGTGAGGAAGGAGGAAAGATCACATGAGGACATAGTTAGCAGGGGGCACAGGTCTCCAGAGAAACGGAACTTGCCAGCCCTTTCTTCTCAGGTTGTATAGATTGTAGAACTGTACAAGCATGAATGTCTGTTGTATAAGCACCCACTCTACGCATTCTGAAACAGTGGCCCCCACAAGCACATACAGTGATGCTCAGATCCAGAAGCACTAGCTTGTAGACAGTTTTCTGTCTTCCATCTCTGCCCAGCCAGCTCCCTGTATTCAGGAAGATGAACTCATCTTTAACCTGCTTTTCCATATAGTAATATGTTCTTCTATAACAAGCTGAATGCTTCAAATAGTAGCTCTCCCCTCCCCCATTGTCTGTGAAACTTCCTGAGTACCTGCAACAAGAAAAAGTGTCATTTAAGACAACTGGAAATGATACAAGCCCCAAAATGCCTGATAAACAATTAACATACTGCATGCAGAGTAAAAAAAAAAGAAGTTTTTAAAGTCCAAACTTCCTCATGAATATTTTAAGGCAGCATAAGAAGAAGTTCCTTTTTGTCTCTCAAACATAGGAATAGAAATCAAGGAAGAGAGCAGTAAAAACAGCATTAAATCTTACACTTCTGAAAAGCTAATGATTTTATAGTGGTAACTTAATGGGTCAACTCTTCTTTTAATTATTGCTCTTCTATTTCAAGAACTATCAGAATATCCTAAACTGAATGCATTTGAGTGAACTTTAAATGAATAACAAGATGTTGTTGTTCCTAAGAATCCTATTAAAGTTTGAAACACTAATTCCTGAAAACAAACCAAAATATTTTATTTAAAATTGAGAAGAGATTTAGTCACTCAAAAAAGTAAGTCACATATCATCTATAAATTGAGATTATATGGCAAGGTTTAATGTAATTTAATTTGGAGGAGTGGAATATTAAGAAGGGACCGATGGGTGAACATCACTGGAGACCTGAGTCTATATACTAGAGCAAGCAAATCGTTTGCTATGGTGAAATCTCACCATACTCAGTTAAGCTTTTATTGTCAATGGCTGCTTTCAAACTACAACTGAAGAGCTGGGTGGTATTTACAGAGCTAGTGGGCTTTATATATCCCATTTACTGTTTGACCTTCTATAGAAAAGCCTTGCCTAGTCCTTCTCTATCCACTCAAATCCAAACAAATAAATGAATTTTATAGCCAAGAATTTTAGTTTATCCATTTTCAAGCTCATCTTCCTTGGGTGTTTCTTGGAAGAGCAGAGTGTAGGCCAGATAAGATATACCATGAACTTGATCCACAGTGTTCTCTTTTTCCTACTTCTAATCATTTCATGGAAAGGATAAAACAATATAGGGAAAACAATAGCTGGAGCTTCCAAAGGATTCAGTATGCCCCTGAGAAGGCTCTTCTTCATTGTAAACATTGATTAGATTGAGATATGTCTGGGGGACTTCATGAAGCACAGCTCTAAGTATGGCTATGATGATGTTTCAGACATGAACAGATGGTGAGGGTTCTGAACTCCTGAATTAATTCCTTGGTAGATTTGCGAACAGATTATTGAGAGGGCAGGGTAAATAAGGAAGCAGGTCTCTAGGAAGCATGTCCTTGGAAGGTCTATTTGGCAGGGGCCTTCTCCTGCGTTCCTTCCACTCTGCTTCTAGGCTGACAGGATGGGAATTGTTCTGATGCATCAATGCCCTGGATGTCACACGACACTAATACCTCCAAGATCAGAAATCAAAATAAATATTTCCTCCCTTAAGGTTTATCTCACTGCTCTTTGGTCACAGGGAAGACAATAGTGACCAACACATCCCATCCATCTGTCTTAGCCCACTGGTGCTTTTTGTGTTTGGTGAGTGAACATTGCTTGGTCCTGAGCTGCTCGCCTTTCCTGTTTGTGAGATGGAGGCCAAGTGCAGGCACTAGGCCCCCATCCCTTCCTTCCTTTTAGCCATGCCAATGAAAACATCTGTAGAAATAAAACCATAAACAGCTGAATCATCCACAGAAGTGTAGAGG
Source organism: Tokudaia tokunoshimensis (assembly GCA_036184795.1). NCBI lineage: Eukaryota > Metazoa > Chordata > Mammalia > Rodentia > Muridae > Tokudaia > Tokudaia tokunoshimensis. The sequence goes on along the minus strand of BTHU01000015.1, from coordinate 35,555,722 downwards.
TCCTGACCAGAATGATACACACAGTACCTTGTCAACAGCAAGAGCTCAAATATTTGTAAGTAAATATTGTATGCATACGCTACCTACTCAGAATTTTATATTTTTATTCTTGGAAATAAATATGTAAATAAATACACATATGCAATGTATTTTGATCTTATTCGTCTTTTCCCCCTTCTCCAAAATAATAGTGCCCCATCATGTCCTCCTCCCTGTTTCATGTCTTTTGTTTTAAACACACTGAGCCCAATTGCTGCTGCCCCATATGCGTGTAGATGTCATGCCAACCACTACAGCATGGGCAACTTACCAAGGAGCACATCCTTGAAGAAAAGGAACTGTCCTCCCAACAGCCATCAATAATAGCTCGGAGGTGGGGCCTGTGAGTTCCACGCCCATCCCTGCTGGAATTTTGATTGGCTTGCAGGCTCCTGTGAGTTCCTGAGTGTGGAGGCCCTGTCAAGTCCAGAAGATGCTATGTAACATCTCTTCCACCATTTCCCTACCAATGGGTCCAGGCTGGGTCACTTAGGAACTAGTGAGTTCATTCACAATTTGCTGCATTATTTCCGAGTCTCGGCCCACTGTCGCTTTCTCTGTCCCTTCAGTTTCCAGGGTTCTGCATTATCAGACTGTCTGAGTTTCTATGGAGATTATAGAAACATCACCTTGAAGCTCATCCTGCCTTCAGGTGATAATTTCCTTTGAGGTCTAAAATTTGTCTTATTATTCTTGATTGCTTGGACTTTCGTGCCTACATATATTTTCCCCTGGAATTCTACTTCATTTCTTCGTAGCCCTAGACTCAAACTAAATCACCAGAGTAGGGCGAGGCATTTGCTACGGTCTGCACTCCCGCAGAGCAGAGAGGGTCTGGGTGGCACTGTTTTGTGAGATGCTCATCTGTCCTTTCTGGATGAACCGATTATAGCCACTGTGAGTCATCAGCTAAATAGTACACTGAGCTTGCGCCAGAGCCTCCGCCCCTTTCCTTTCCCAGCCCATCACAGCTCATGTTCCCTTCAGCTTTCTCCTCTTAACCTTAGCTGTTTGGATCTCTGACTTCCTTTGCACTGATGATTATAATTGGGGAACTGCTCTCCGACATTCAGATGTACCTGACGCGACACAGACTCTCCGCGGATTCATTTTCCTCACAGGGTTTATTTATAGCTGCGTTTTGACGTTACCTGAAATCAAGCTTTTTTTCCCCCCCTTGCGAAAGTAGACTTTCAGTTTTTGTTCTCTGTGCAAGGAAGTAGGACAGACTTCAAGGTGCAGTATTTTTGCAGAGCATCAGAACCTTCTTTGAGAGCCTACTTCGCAGCCTTTCAAGTAGACCAGATTTCCTCACCACAGTCAATTCTATGAAATGCCAGAAAGCAAGAGCTAGGCTAACTCAAACACACAAGCAGCCACATTTAGCTTGACACCCTTATTAAATATTGACCTCATGGGAATTGAGGCTGAAAACAAGCTTTGAGAAAGAAGCCAGTCTGCACATTAATGGGCTTCCTTTGTTTTGTTTGCTACTGTCCTCTAGTCGCTTAACCAATATATTGAAACCAAGTTAAACTTCAGACTCAAACGATTTCCTTTTTAACACATAGTTTTGATGTAGGGGAACTAATCAGACAGATAAAATAATCATTGTTAATCACCCATGTTTATAATTGTACCTTTGATCTGCACGCTGAGAAACACTTTGCCAATGTTGACTCCCTGATCTCCCTCCCCACCTTCTGTAGTTGGTGGGCTTTTTTGGTTTTGCTTTGATTTGTTTTATCTCTTGCCTTCCCCTAGAAGCTAAGCAATATAATGTTTGAAGTCACCAACTCGTTATGACAGAATTAAGAAAAGATCCAGGAACTGGGAGCCTATGTCACTTAGTTACCTGGCTGTTAACACTCAGCCCTTTCAGTAGGGATAAATCAAGCAGTCTTGCCTTGCCTTTCTCAGTAGGCAGGGACTTGCAAACACTTCTTTCTTTCTCATCTGACAGGTGTTCCCTCCATGGCTCAGTATCTTCAGTTGTTTTGATGCCTAAGAAAGGGATTTGAATCAAGAATACTCAAGTTTCTCTCTCTCTCTTTCTCTCTCTCTCTCTCTCTCTCTCTCTCTCTCTCTCCCCTCTCTCTCTCTCTCTCTCTCTCTCTCTCTCTCCTCTCTCTCTCTCTCTCTCTCTCTCTCTCCTCTCTCTCTCTCTCTCTCTCTCTCTCTCTCTCTCTCTCTCTCTCTCTCTCATGTGAGTGCATTCTGATGTTTCCTTGGGTCTCATATGACAGTAGAAAGAACATATGAAAATAAAACCTGTAGTGATTAGCATTGCTTGCTTCATGTGAATGGTATCACACTAATGCCCTAGATGCTAGAGCACAGTGAGATTGGGTTTTAATTTGGTTTTGATTTTGGTTTGCTTTGTTTTATGGCAAGATTCCAAACATTGTCCTAATAGCCACATATGATGCATTCCGTTCCTGAAAAGATTTTGAAATCCACAGCCGCTGCTCATCAATATGAGGGTGCAAACCTCCGGTTGTGTTTCCTCCTCTTCTTTTCAAATTCTGCTTCAGCTTCTGAGAGTTGAAGCTGCCCTGGAGACTCTTCCTCTCATTTCACTCCAGAGCTCTCAGAAGTGAATATGTTAAAAGCATCCAATGAACATCCCCACCCTGGCTTGAATTGAACTTTTAGGTTTCTCTAATCTCAAAATCTCCATTGCTGAAGCAGCTTTCTCCAAGGTTCCTGGGAGAGCTCTGGGTTCAAGTCAGATCCTAAAGATTAGAACAGGATGAAAAAGTAGTTGCTTGTTTTTGCCTTATTCCTTTCCCCTCACAGAACTGAGATTCTTAGGCCTTTTAGCTATAGCTCAGGAAGTGGAATTCTAAAGTAGTTTTTAAAATAGAAAACTTCCAGGTTGGATGTGACTATATTTAAATGCTTACATTTATTATGCTCGAATTTTTCTAGACTATTCCACTTTTAGGATGAATCAGTCAAGGGTATTATGAACGTAGAACAAGGAAGGATGCAACTCCTAGTTGTCCCTTATATTTAATTATAGACATTAGAGAAAGATAGAGGGAAATACATTCAGGAAGCAAGCAACACAGTAGTGCCCTAATGCCACCAAATGCAGATAAAATGGTTCAGGATGCACTTGATGGGTTTTACTGTAATCAGGACTCTTATTACAGTAGGAAGATCTACTCACTCTCTGAGTATTTAAATAAAGGTGAAGGACTTATTTCCAGGAATGTTATAAAGATTCCTCTACTTTTAAAATGTACATTTTAAGCCTTGTTCCAAAGACAGAATATATATAAAAGAATAAGAAATGCAAACAAAATGTTGCTAGATATTAATGACATGAGGGCCTAAGTGGATTGCTGTCTATTGGCCAGTTACCTCTGGACAGTTCTAGTGATGAGCCAACCTTCTGTAGTCGGAGGAATGCTTACTGTTAGTTTTCAAAGCAAAACAGAATAGTAATTCTCAAATAAAACAAAAGTTTAGTTTCCTTTGTTCTTTTGGTGCTGACTTCAGTATAAATTCCAAGCAAATGCTTAGATAAAAACTTACTCTGGGGGAATGGCAAGTTTCTTCAAGAGGAAATTGACACATTTAACCTTCTAGAATGCACTGAGAACGTGAATGTTTACAGGAGGTCACTGGGGATAACATGAGTTTATTATATATATATATATATGTATATATTCTTAGGCCTTTTAGCTATAGCTCAAGAACTGGAATTCTAAAGTAGTTTTTAAAATAGAAAACTTCCAGGTTGGATGTGACTATATTTAAATGCTTACATTTATTATGCTTGAAATTTTCTAGACTATTCCACTTTTAGGATGAATGTATATATATATACATATACATATACATATATATATATATATATATGTATAACATTTTCTGTAAATACTCACCCAAAAAGAAAAAAAAAAACCCTAAGATTCTTGTAAATGCATACCCTCAGATCCATTATGAGGGGAGAATTCCACGGAAGGAAAGAAAGGAGGAAGGAAAGAAGGACGGAAGGAAGGAAGGAAAATAGAAAAAAAGGAAATGCATATTATTAGGTGGATGGGGAAGGAGAGTGGTTGCGTGGATTCAGGAAGGAATTAGGACAGGGGTTAATAAGATCAAAATATGTTGTATGAAATTCTCAAAGAACTAAAACAAAACAAAACAAAACAAAAAAAAACAACAACAAAAGAACCAAAAAACAAAATAACCCCCCCAATACATGTCCAAGTTGATAAAGCCATGCCATGATGAGGCTGGTAGAATATACTGCCATCTAGTGGTGCTAATGCTATGTGCGCTCTGTCCTCAATGTCCTCTGTCCTCTGTGCTGAGTGATGGTTAATTGAGCACACTAGAAGGATGGTATACTACACAGAGCTAAAGTTGGCGGTGGAAAATTACATTACATGTACCTTTTTACCATGAAGCCTTATAATTACCATAGCTGTTTCAATGGGCCCCAGAAAGGATGCCCAGAGCGTCAAAGATGGGAAGTAAAGAAAACAGAGTTCATTGAGCAAACAAGAGCCAGTCTTGCAGGGACACCACTCTGCCACCTGAACTCATTCAGTTACATGAAGATATTCTTTACACAAATGTGGAGGACATGACCGAACACACATGATCTAGAACAAGCTGATCCGGCCACTGGAAAACTGCACAAAGTGCCTGAGTGGACACATCTGCCTCCCTGACTGCTGAGGAGAGTCTAATGACACTGCATGCATGGGGCAGTCTTTCAGTCTTTATCCTAACTATGCTTCCTAAAGGTCTTTGCCTGAAATTAGATGCTGAGCCTTTCATTTCCTGCCCTGATGGTGGTATAGAGAGCTGCTGAATTTCAATGCGTCAATGCGTCAATCCTCAAAGGTTGAATCAAGAAGATGGAGTTCACCTGGGCGCAAAGAGGGTCCACAGGGTTTATTAACCATCTTGTCAGTTCACTGTCTTCTCTGGAATGAGGTCATCTTCAGGATCCTCTTAATTATGTAGCCTACACCAGGGACAAAGCTAGGTACTGCTTGTGACCTTTGTATCATAACACTGAAGATTCTACCAAATAGACTGAGCTCTCAAAAACATTGTCTGAAAATGCCACTTGGAATCTCATTTGAAACCTACCTGAAGTCTTTCTTTGAGTCAAGGGAAAGTGTTTCTGATTGTTTGAAGAAGAGATAGCTATGAGAATATTTAGTCTTTTTACTTAAACACACACACACACACACACACACACACACACACACACACACACATGCTTATTTTACCTGTATGGGTGTTTTGTCTCATGTGTGTATGCTCAACAGTGGAATGCCTAGTGTCTTAGGAAGTCAGAAGAGGGTGTCAGATCCCCTGAGACTGGAGTTATGAACTTGAGGGTAGGTGCCACACTGTGGTACATGTTGTTAATTTGGGAAGGTTGATCTTCCTTAGTGTATTACTCAGGGTTCTCTAGAGTCACAGAACGTTTGGGTAGTCTCAATATAGTAAGGAATTTTGTTCATAACTTACAGTCTGTAGTCTAACTCCCTAACAATGATTAGCAGTAGCTGTGGATGGAAGTCCAAGGATCTAGCAGTTGCTCAGTTCCACAAGGAAAGCAGGCAAAGCAGAGAGAGGATCTTCCTTCTTCCAATGTCCTTATGTAGGTCTCTAGCAGAAGGTGTGGCCCAGATTAAAGGTGTGTGCTACCGCAGCTGAATCTGGGATTTGCTTTGTCCCAGATGACCTTGAACTCAGAGATCTCCTTGCCTTAGTCTCCTGGGATTCAGAGCCACTGTGCCTCAAGATCTCCATGCCAAGATCCAGGTCAGAAATTTATATCTCTCAACCTCTAGATCAGGATCACAGGTGAGCCTTCCAATTCTGGATTGTAGTTCATTCCGGATATAGTCAAGTTGACAACCAGGAATAGCCACTACACCTAGGAAGAATTTTCTCTCCCTGCTGATCTGCCTCTCTTTCTTCCAGTGTGGCCTGGACTTTGGCCTCCTGTTGATTCAATCACATGACATTTTCCATTTCTACTAAATTCTTGGTGCTGTTTATAATCTGGTTCATGAGACTAGAAACCAATTCTGGGGAGAGAGGAAAGATCATCTATGTTGGAGAAGAGGTTACATCTTGTCATCAGCACAGCATTCTCTACAAAGGATTACTGGGACCCATTTCCTCCTTGGTAACTTTATGGCAAGGCTTACCCTTAGCTACTTTAAGTTAGAAGGCATCTTTTCTATGACATATTTTCTTGCCATCTGCCAGAAATGGTCTCAATAATGAGGGTGGGGTTCTCAGAGCCTAATTCAGAGTCTTGTGCCTTGCACCTATGTATGCGTACATGTAACTTCACATAGTTCTCCTTGTCAGGGGCCATGCCAGATTCTATACAGAGGTACTCTCACCTACAGACCCCAGACCAGGAATCCCTGCACTTTAATGGGTGTGCTTCTCTGTCGACACCAGTGTCTATCTTTGTGCCAGTCACCAATCAACACTGGGATAGAAACTTAAGTATAAGCAGGGCATCATCCACCGGTAGTCAAAGCATGATCCCAGACAGGTGGGCCAGAGAGACAGATGGGGTTCTAGAAGGACAGTATCTTTCAGTAAGGCACAGAGAACTTCTGATAAGCCTCTCATCAACACAAGCCTTTGACAGAATGAGCCAGCTAGAAGTGACAAGCCTTAGCCACCCGATACTTTACTATTGTGGTTGGTTCCGATTCTTCATGAGGAGAGGCTCTATTCTATAAAAGGTATGGTGCAGGGCCAAGAAGTACCAGGAACTCTGGAGCCAGAAGAATGAGAGTCAAGAACACACCTGTTCTTCTGTTTCTGAAGTGATAGGCTACGATGAGTTTGGCTAAGAAAGTTAAAAACTTACAAAACTAAAGACATCCTACAAAAATTCTTGTGGTAATAATAACCATTCTCTGCTTGGAGAAAATGCGGGGGAAGTTTGCATCAACTCTAACTATGTCTTACAATCACCAGCAGAGCTTAAAACAGAACAAAACAAGCCCCTAAATTCCAGTCCTACCCTAAGTATGGGAATCAGCTTCATCTGCAAGTCCGTAAAAAATGCAAATTTATAGGCTCTACCCACTGAATCAGGAAGTCTGTGTTGGGCTTGGCTTCCTGTCCCCAGGTGGTTGTATTGCTCAGTTTTGGGGCTACAGTTCTAGCACATCTCACAGTCCAGACAGAGCTAGTCAAGTATAACATAGGTCAACATACTCTTAGAGAAGACTCTAATAGTAACAAATTAGCTTCCAGAGCACATCATACACAACAAATTGGCTCTGCAGTAAGCATCCTGCTTCTTTGGATTGCTGTTTGGCAGCATATTCAGATTTTAAAATTCATTCCTTTAACCCAGAAATTTCATTTCTAGGGATTTAGTCGTCTGCACTATTTTTACAAATGTGTAAATGTATGTGTACGATGTGGCAATGTGGAAGTCCTTGCCATTGTGGCTAAGCAGATCTGGAAATGAGTAAGGTACAGTTAAAGAAGTATCCATCACTCTTAATACAATGGCTGCATAGCCTTTTATGTTTGGGGATATGTGTGTTTACAGGGTGTTGTGGGCTCATGGTGGGTGTCCTTATGTATGTGTATATACCTGTGTGTGAGGGCCAACGGTCAACGTTGGGTGTCATTCTTCATTGCCATTCACCTTTTCTGTCAAGAAAAGATAATCCAGTGGCCTGGAGCTTGCCAAGTAGCCTCAGCTGGCTTGTAAGGAAGTCTCATGGCCCCACTGATCTCTGCCTCCCAGCTCTGGGATAACACACCCTCTGACACACCAGGATTTTTGTGCTTCATTCTGGGGGTTGAAATCATGTCCCTGTGCTTTCATAGCTAGCACTTCTCTGACTGAGTTACTTTCACAGGTTTTAAAAGTATGTAGCAGGTATTCGTGAATGTAAATGGATGGGACAAGAACAGATTGAATTGAGTGAGGTAATCCAGACCTGGAAAGACAAATGTCATATTCTATTTCTCAATGGAGGTTCCCAGCTCCAAGTCTCCAGATGTATTACATAGTCTCTAGTAACTGCATACAATAGTAATGTAAAATGGGACCATTGCCAGGACAGGAGTGTTGAGGAGCAAAGTAGAGAGCAGGACAGACGGATGCAAGTGATCTGATAGGAGAAATGGGGAAGGGGCTCTTTATGGATGGGGGAAGAACAGAATACAGAAAAAAGGGAAAGTGGATAAATAACAATAAGGTTGCTTGAAAAGGCCACAAGGAATCACACTGTTAGCTATCTACCTAAAAAGAGAAAAAAACAAAAAACAAAAAACAAAAAAACCTATAGTGTCTTAGACAGGGTTTTACTGCTGTGAAGAGATACCATGACCAAGGCAACTCTTATAAGGACAACAGTTAATCATGGCTGGCTTACAAACTCAGAAGTTTAGTCACAGTTCAGATGTTATCATCAAGGTGGGAGCATGGCAGAGTCTAGGCAGGCTTAGTACAGGAAGAGCTGAGAGTTCTACATCTTCATCTGAAGGCTGCTAGGGGAAGACTGGCTCCCATGTGGCTAGGAAGAGGGTCCCATTGCCCACCCCCACAGTGGCATACTTCCTCCAATAAGGCCATACCTCCTAATAGTGTCACTCACTCCCTGGGCCAAGCATATTCAAACCACCACATATAGTAAACATAATTCTTTGTATAAATATACATGAACTCTTCTCATCTGGGCTGATAGTGATCTCTCAAACCAAAGACCACCTAATAGAACCTCAGCATCACACATGAGAAACCCTCTTTTGAGTTTCTATCCAAGGTTGTTCAAGAGACTCCTCAAACATATACCATGTGTTTGCCCCACAGATGTGGAAGGAAAGTTCTTATTACTGAAGACACCATGTACTCCAGAAACAGAGCCCAGAGACCCCTGAAACTGATCTGAATGCCCCCTTTCCTTTAGGCTGGCTTTCACCAGAGGCACCATGCTTCCAAAAAGAGAAAATGAACAGTCCTACCCACCAATGATAATGATGAACTGCATCAGTGATCAGCATGCTGCAGTAAAGCCAAGAGTGCACTAGTGGCACACACACCTTAGGGGTAACCAATAGCTTTTTAATTGGACTTGTGACCTCTGCAACAAGGAGGATACCATGCCTATGCCTGGTATTGCAAACTGAGATAGCAAGCAGTGCTACTAAAGTCATGGTTATTGGAGAGTTCACAACTACTATTTTATTAAAGCAGCATAATTTCTCACAACAATCGAAAAACTTTTCTCTTTATATCCACAGATTAAGTGTAGTCTTCATTCATCATCATGAAACTTCAACAGATGGTGACCATTACAGAAAACCACAACCAATTAAATTGCAAAGTTGAGAAGCAGAGTCCCAACATATATGTCTATAAAGCATTCCCACATATATGGGTCAGGGAGCATTGAAAAAGAAGTAGCAGGAAAATTGTAAGAACAAGAGGATCTGGGAGCTTGCCATGAGATTGTGTCTCCTAGTAATATCAGTAGTTACATCCATAAAGTTTCACAGACATGACTGACCAAACATCAGTTGAACAAGGATAACACCAATAGACATGCCAAAGTGTGTGTGGGAAGCCCATGAGGCCTCAACTGTACACAAAGAACTACAGGCCACTGAAGAAAGCTGGGAGCAGGAAAAATGGTCTTCCCCAGGAAGAGTCTATCAGTTGTTTTCCAGTGTCAAGTGATCAACCTTGAAAACATGCATGTATTAATTATGTATATATATGTATATGTATATGTATGTGTGTGTGTGTATTCTAACTAGAACCTGCTCAGCCCATAAAATGTTTCTTGTATGTATATGCAAATATATGTATGTGTGTATATATACACATCACACACCCACATATACATATATATATATGTATATATATGGCATTATAGCTCAGCAGTGACATGTATACACACTGGAGCCCAGGTCTGCTACTGTCAGCTACGAATTTAGAGACATTATCTAATCTAATGTGACCCAAATCTAATGTGACCTAATATAATCTCCATTTAGAGATACAGAAACTGACATCAAGGTTCTTTCTCAGATGAAAAGAAATGAATACTGGAGTATAGAACAGTGCCTGGCTATTGAATGCATTATAGAAATATTTTTTTAAAATACCTTCGTTTGTTATCGGTCTGCGTGTGTGTGTGTGTGTGTGTGTGTGTGTGTGTGTGCGCGCGCGCGCGCGCACACGCGCGTACGAGTGTGCTCCGCGAATGTGCGTGCATGTATGCATGTATAATGTGGGCTGGGTACCAACGCCACGGCATGCATGCATGTATATGTCAGATGAGAAGTCTTCCCAGTTGGTCCCTTCCTTCTCCCTAATGTTGGTTCTGGGGGCCATACTCAGACTGTCCCACCATGTTTGAATGGCAAGCATCTTTTCTTGCTGAGCCATTTAACAGATTTAGAAATAGTTTCTGTAGAACAACATGTGATGGCTAAAAAGCTCACCATGAACACATACACAGAAAACCTTGGTAAAAATCATCAGTGCCAAGAACTCAAGTGGCTCCCCCAGGGAGTAGAACTAGAAGCAAGGGTACAAAGCCAGTACTGATTTTAGAACCCATCTAATTTAATACAAATAACATCTGTAGGAACAGGTTTTGTTGTTGTTGTTGTTGTTTGTTTGCTTTTGTTTTCAGAATGAAGCATTAAACCATGAAACACTAAAAAGCAAACAAACAAAAACACGGATAGGAACATTAAAAAAACAGCCTAGACCTAAAGCCAGGTTGTCCCCAAGCCCTTGTCTTGCTTTGGCTGTGAGCCCAGCTGACAGTACCCTGAAGGTCCTGGTTCTGCCTCTTCAGGGTCTCCTGGGCCTCGGTGCTCTCCTCACAGGCTTGCCTGAGCATGAGGACCTCAGAGCTGAGGGCCCGGGCCTCCTTCTGAGAGGCCTGCAGCAGCTCCTGGGCCTCCTCCTGCTTCTGCTTGCAGGCAGCCAGAGCCTTCTCAGAATGCTGTTGTTTCTGCCCCAGTGCTGCTGCCACAGAGCGAGCCTTCCCCAGGTCAGAAAGGGCATCCCCCAGCTCCAGCTGGAGCCTGTGCCTGGCCCTCTCCAGAGAGGCATTCTTGGCATTGGACACATCCGTGGCTTCCGCAGCCTCCTGCAATCGAATCGCCAGCTTCTTCCTGAGGAGAAAGCCAAAGGGTTTGGTGACTGAGACCAACACAGGGCCAAAGCAGTCAGCGCCTGGTCTGCAGAGCCACCCATCTGCTGACCTCCAGCCTCTGACTCCAGCGTCCACATGGATGTTACTTACTCTGAAACTCAGGATCTTTTTAAATGCTACAAATACGTCTATTGAAATATGTTAACAACTGACCCAACTCTAAGAAATTTCTAAGTTTCTTTAAAAACATTTTTTTGAAAAGAAAGTATACCATTTGCCTCCCTTTCCTCCTTCCCATCCCTCCCATGTAGAATCATTTTTCTTTTTCCCAAATTAATGGTCTCTATTTCTTTAATTTTTTGTTTTACACACACACACACACACACACACAGAGGTATAGTATACATGTGTGTATGCATGTATGCATGTACATATGTGTGTGTTATAGTGGTTTGAATAAGAATGACCCCTACCTGCTCATACATTTGAATGTTTGGTCCCCATTTGGTACAGCTGTTTGGGAAGAATTAGTAGGTGTGGCCTTGTTGGAGAAGGCATATCATGGGAGGACATCACATCCCAATCCCAGGCCAATTCTTCCTCCCTCCCTCCCTCCTTCCCTTCTTTTCTTTCTCCTTCCTTCTCCCTCTTTCCCTCTCATCTTCTCAGCCTTTTCTTTTTCCTCTCTCTGTAGGCTTAGATTTTTCAAAACCTCCTTTAATTATGGTTTTTAAACACTTCGACATCCCTTATAGCCCACCAACCAAAGGTAGATGGATAATAGAAAAAGGGGGATGTGGACCTGTATAGAAGTAGTTCTTAGGGTGATTTCAATCTTCAGTGTCAGCATTCCAGTCCACTCAAATCATCAGCAGCGGCTCTAAGAAACCATGAGGCTCTGCTGAACTGAATGAGTTCACCAAGGCAACAAGAAGCAGCCAGAATACCACCAGAAGTTCTTTGGTGCACGTCTCTCTACGAAGTCAGAACAAGTGAAGATCAGAGAAGAAGCAAGGCAAACCAATACCAGAGCATCACCTACTCTCTGTTGGGTCATACTTCTACTTTTTCCAAATATCACATGGCCTCTCAAGTGTCGGCTCCAGCAAAACGTCACATGCCCTTTAACCAAGCAGCTTCCAGAAAAATACCACTTGTTTGTTCTCAGCAAAACATCTTCTTATAAGATAGTTTCCAGAAAAACATTACATGATGCAACTGAATCGCCAACAAAATCAGAAATTCCTGCTTCAACCCTCTTTCTCATTCTCTCACTGCCTGCTGCCTAGATCCTGTAAGATCAGGATGTATCCTACAGCTGCTATTCCAGCACCATGCCTAAACACGAATTACCATACTGCCTGCTGTGATGATAATGGACTAACATTCTGAAGCTGTAAGCAGCCCCCAGTTAAATGCTTCCTTCTACAACACAAAAATAGAACAGTAAATCACACACACACACACACACACACACACACACACACACATACACACACTCACATTTGCAGGTATGTGAATGGAACTAGAAAAGATCATCTTGAATGAGGTAATCCAAATAACAAACAAATATTGCATGTTTTCTCATCTTCAGTTCCTAGATGCAAAACTTGAGATGTGAGTATGCAAATTAGAGAAATTGAAGAAAAATGATCTTGGGGTGCATAATAGAGGGAGGAATATCAGGTACTAGCTATTTTAAGGGAGAAATGGAAAAAAAACAACAGGTGTGGGACTTAAATTAGGGTGGGAAGGGAGAAAAATACAAAAGAGGGAGGGAGGCAATATAGTAATAAGGATGCCTGAAAAATGCATAAGGAATTGTGTTATCTCTTTACATAAAATTACATATAATAGACATAAGTCCATTTATATGTATATAGTTAAAGTGAAAATTTCCCATCAGGGCTGACAATTCTCCTAAAAGCCGTGTTCCATGTAACAAAGACCTCCAACACCAGTCATGAGAAGCAGCCATTGTTGTCCAAGACACTCCCAAAGTATATAGTTTATTCCTTTTGCCCTTGGTTACCTCACAGAGACTGAAGGTAAGTCCTTGTTTTTGCTTTGGTTTTACTGCTGTGAATAGACACCATGACCAAGGCAACTCTTATAAAGGCAACCATTTAATTGGGACTGGCTTACAGGTTCAGAAGTTAAGACCAGCATCATCATGATGGGAAGCATGACATCACACAGGCAGACTTGGTGCTAGAGGAGCCAAGAGTTCAACATCTTGAACTGAAGGAAGCCAGGTGGAGTCTCTTTTCTGCAGGCAGCCAGAAGGAGGCTCCCTTCTACACTAGATGGAGCTTGAGCAAAGTCCACCCCTTTCAACAAGGCCACACCTACTCAAACAATGCCACAGCTCCTGATACTGCCACTTTTCATGGGCCAAGCATATTCAAACCACCACAGTCTTTATTGCTGAGGGACCATGAACTTTTGGTTCAGGACCTAAGTGATCTGAGATGGATCTGACCTGAAGCCTTCTCTGTGAGAACTAGGTTTTGTAATATAAGAAGGCATCATACAAGCTTCTAGAGGGGGAAATAAATCAGTAGTCCTACCTGCCATGATGCTACAATAATGATCAGCATGGCACATTATCCCCAAGGGTGCAGTAATGACGTACATAACTTGGTGGTAACCAACAGCTCTCTAATTGGACTTAAGGTCCACAGGAGGGAAATCACACTTGGTACTGGAAGCCTATTCAATTACCTAGGGCTAGTGAACTCATGGATTTTGAAGAAGAATCTACAATGGAGCTTTACTGGACCAGGATAATATCTAAATATATTCCAAGAATTTACAGATAGATGTAATTTTCACCCTTCACCAAAGAAACACCTTATTGCAACAGATGGAGACTATTAGAAAAAACACAACCAATCAAATTCAGAGAACAAGTGACTATGTAGTACCCAGCTTCTACTGATGCATCTATTATACAATCCTACACTTAAGGCTCAGAGATCATAGCAAAAGAGGGAGCAGAAAGATTGTAAGAGCTAGAGAAGCAGGAAGTTTGCTGTGAGGTTGTGTCTTCTACAAATGTCAGAGAAGCTTCACCCATGAAGTCTCATCAACATAGCTGCATAAAGAAGACCTGAATAAGAATACCAATAGACATGTTAACATGGGAGAGAGAAATCTAATCTAGTCTAACCCTGACAAAGAACTGTAGAAAATTAAGGAATGGTGAGAGAGAGAGAGAGAGAAAAATAGTCTTCCTACAGGAAGAGTCCACCAACTGATTATCTAATGCCAAGTAGTCAGCCTTGAAATTATATACATACAAAAAACATATGAACTGAGTATATGTTGCATGTATATATTTGGGAATGCACATACATGTATACATACACACATGTGCTGTGTAGTACCTATGTACCACATTTTTTATTATCCATTGAAAGACAATTAGATTATTTCCATTTTCTAGCTATTGTGAATAGAGAAGCAATGACCACGGTTGAGCAAGTATCTGTGGAGAGGGATATAATGCCCTTTGGTCATTACCAGGGAGTGGTATAACTGGGTCATATGGTAGTTGAATTTAGCTTCCTGAACACTCTACACACGGATTTCCACAGTGGAAGAGTTTGCAATTTGACCAACCGTCAATGAGGGTTTCTCTTTCTCCACATCCTTTCCAGAATTTGTTGTCTGTTGCTTTGTTGATCTTTGCTATTCTTGTTGGGGTAAGACAAAAAGTTGTTTTGATCGAATCAGAAGAAACAATATTGTTCTAATAATTTTACTGACAGCAAGTTACTAAAAATTCCTTAGGCGTGTTCAGTTGTGGAGGAGCTCTGTGGTTCTGCAGCACTCCTTTGCATTTTCCTGTTCAGTCGTCTTCCCTCTTATGATGTAGCTGTTAAAGATGGCACAATTCTCTGTCTTCCTCCCATCAGCTCCAGTCTCCAGACTAAAACTCATCCCAAATCCACCCATCCAGTGCCTACATAAAAGACCCCACTGCTCATAATGGTCCTTAGGTTCCTCCCTGTTGCCTGCAGCTTCTCCTCCTGTGCAGTGCTTTATCAAACATCCTTCCTGGGCACTCCAGCAATTCAACACTCTTAGGAGTTCTAACTGATGAAATGTGTTTTCTGGCTTACATCTCCTGCAGGCTGCTGCCTCTCCTATTCTTCTTCTGCCATCGTACTTCTTAGATGAAAGAACAGACCATACAATAGCATTCTCTGCTTTTATGCTGCTAAATGGAGAATGGTCCCCAGGAATCATCATGTAACACAAAACTAATCAGTATAAGCTAGGGTTCTCTAGAGGAACAAAGCCAATAGAATGTAAATGAAATTACAAGAGGGGATTTATTAGATTGACTTATGGGACCAGAGCCTGGATAGGTTTATAATAGCCATCTGCAAGACAAAGAGCTGGAGAAACCAGCAGCGGCTCATATCAAAAAGTTGGAAGCCTCAGAACAAGAAGGACCAAAGATGCAGTTCCAGTTTGATTCAGAAGGCCTGAAAATCCCTGGAGAGTTACCAGTACAATTTTCCCTTTAAAGGTTGCACTCTGGTGTGCAGGGATATAGAAATAGAAAACCAAAGGCTTAATAAAGTCATGCATGTGCAAGCTTCCCCTTATTCCAATTTCATGGTCTGCCCAGGACCCAGACCACTGGACACTGGTAAGGACATTTGAGACAGGTTTTCCCCATCGTGTCTACTGTTGCACCTGCCAAACATTTCTGAAGATATACCTAGAAGTGTGCTTTACCCATTTTGAGGAAACTTTTTCTAGTCAAGTTGACAATCAAGACTGACTATCATGCAAATCAACAAAACCATGAAATAAACCCTTTGGTGATCGAGTCCTGAAAAACCCAGTCTGTAATGAATATACCCAGAGAGACTCTGGGCTCTAATCACACATTATACACTGGCTTTCTAACTATGTTATTTCACTTTTTGGCTTTCTTCTTCCTAAGAGGAGATTCTGATACATTACCTAACCTAAAACAGGAGTTTTGTAACATAATTACATTCACTTGTGACTCCTTCACAAAATTGATCAATATCAGAAAATAGAAGCTTCGTGTTTTATGCTGGTGGGCCTAGGACTTCAAGGTTCACTGGGTAGAACATGAAGCTTTAGAGTAACAAGCCGCTTCTGTTGTCCTGACAATGTGAGTGAACACTTATTACCAACTATTTATTTTGCTTTTTAACTTGCTCACCATAAGCTTGCGTGTGGAAGAGGCTGTGAGAAATTTAGAAGCCGAATTCTTGTCTTGGAGAATGTAACTCAGAGGCAGTAACTGGTGCTCAAGTGAGCTTGGTTCTGCTACAACTACCTACTATGAACATCCCAGCCTGGAAGTCAAAGCAGGTAGGTTTTCAACTTTCTAGTTCAAAAACAGGACTCTAGATTTTTGTTTGGCTCCCTGAGGCAATGAAGAGCAAGTGTCACACAATGGTTTGTTTATATGATGTTCAGATGACCTTAAAGCAAAAGAGGTCTTCAGATGACCATGTTTGCCCATTATGTTTCCTCAATTTTCATAATACTGTGGAACTAATTGCAACAAACATACAAGGTCATAAAATATTGTTCTCTATACAACCTTGAGATAATATAAAAAAATGTGAGACATAGATACACTCACTTGAAGTCTTCAATCATTGGGAGGAAAAAGAAATCTTACTTAGAAGTGAATGACTGATTTGGATACAAGGAGACATTTCAGGTCAATGTTCCACTTTTCTAGGGTCCAGGATTTTATAAACATCTCCTGAATGTATTTTTAGTAACTGTCATTCCAAAGCCCTTTGTGAGCTACGGTGGCAGCTAGAGGTGGACCATTTGGTTCTCTTCTGGGATACAGCACAGCAGCTGTTCAAGTGCACAGCAATCCCACTCACAGTTCAGGTAAGGAACTGAAATAACATTATTTCTGGCTGAAGACAAAGAGAAATGTATTGCTCTGTCTTGTATCTTTGCAAGGTGTGCCAAATCAGGGGCACTTGCTTTTGAATAAACCTTTATTGATAATAAGCTAGGGTCAGTTTTGATGTCTTCTCTCAAACATGCATCTCTTCCACTTTTAAGCAAAGAGTCTCAGTACTACAGCATGGTACTCAATCTTCATTCTGCCAAGCTTCAAAATGTTATACTTTCTAAACAAATAAACAAACAAACAAAACAAAACAAAACAAAACAAAACTACTTTAAACTTTCATGTTGTATTGGCTATAAAATCATAGGGATGGCTTGGAGACAGGTTGGTTTTTATTTTTGTTTTTCAAATTAACTTTTGTCCAGTAAGCCTAAATTTCAGATAGAATCTTCAGCTATCCCTGTGTATCTTCACAAACACTTGGTATAATCCCTACACCGGATACTCAGTGACTTTGATGATGAACACATATATATGCATGGACCCATTCCTAATAAAATCTAAGAATTGAATTGATAGCCCAGTTTTTTGAAGCAAAGTTGAAGGTCACATTTTCTATGAAGGCTTTTGTGTATGCCCCCCAACCCCACCCCATCAAACAGAGCCTCTGTTCTGTTCACCCTTCTCCCCCCTCCCCATTTATAGTTTCAAGTTTTACCTTGTGTTATCATTTGTAGACCTGTTTCTTTCTCAGAGCGAACATTTAAGCTTTTTTCTTGGACTCATTCATACACTCAGCAAGGATGTGTTGCACATTACTCTCTTCCTTCTGTGGGTTATCAGCTCCAGACTGAGGATAGCCTTGCCATACCCACTGAACACTATGTCCATGCTTCATTCTCCACTTGACTTTGAATAGGGTCCAGTGTGGCTCAGCCTTGACCTCTTACTCTTCCTTATATTACTTTTGTAGAAGCTCAAGTTCAGATTTACCTCCCTGTAGGTCAGAGACCAGAGAATTCTTGGACTTTAAGACATACTGTTTTTAAAGGCACCCATTATTATTAACAATGGCTATTTATTTATTTATATATTTATCTGTTTATTTATTTATTGTGGATATAGTATATGTGTGTATGTACATCTGTGATATAGTATGTTCACCCATGCATGCATGCCTGGAGGCCAAATCTTGACTTTGGTGTCTTCCTTTATTGCTCTCCATCTCATTTCTTGAGATAAGGTCTCTCAGTGAATCTGAAGTTTGCTGTTTTGGCTAGACCAATTGGCCACAAGCTCCCAGGGTTTGCCTGTCTCTCCCTCACCCACTGAGAGAATGGCATACAGGCCTGTATTGCCATTCCTGACTTTCACATGGGTGCTGGGAATCCAAATTCATGTCCCCCTCCTATTTGCACATCAATCACTTTACCCACAAAACACTTGGAGGTGGCATCTTTTTAAGATTACATAAACCTGCTATAATTCATGCAAAACCTGACCCTAGTAAGATAAGAGCACAGAGAATATTGAGAACAAGAAGATAAGGAATAGTGAGTTTCTAATTTGCCATTAAAACAGGAAAGAAAGGTCTATTTGGGGGAAATGTCAGCCTGTCTATGTGGACTGAAGTAATAGACAGGCCTGGGGTTGTGGGAATAGTGATGAGCAGAAAAGTAGCAAGCAGGGAATTTGCTATCATTCTGTAGTAACAGTTTCATTTAGCATTGTGGTCCTCATACCATGCTGAAGTAGAATCACTAAGATTTAACCTGAGCTTTTCAACCTGTTAATAGGGAAAAGAAAGTATTTTATTTCACATATAAAGCTCTGAAATGTTCAGCTCTTCCCACTTTAAACTGGGCTGCCCAATAGAATTTTAGGCAATGATGAAGATGTTCTATACCTGCATATGTTGTCCAATGGTAGCTATTAGCCACATGTAGCTATTACATACTCAGTGAATCTGGGTGACGTGTACGTCTTTAAAAGTTGGATCTTTAGTTTCATTTAACTTGAATAAATATACATGAAGGTTAGAAAAACCTGTATAGCCCTAGTAGCCCTTGTTTTGACTTGATAACAGAGCTAAGATTAAACGAGCATTTTAATCATTTAAATAGTGGTCTAGCTAGCCAAATAGCATCATCTCGAGGGTCATAACCTTGTATAATAGGAAAAACCACAATTTAGGTAGTCCTTGCATGTTGTGCCCTTTTTACTGATTGATAAGGGCATCTCTGTAGGCAGTTGTATGTCTGGGGGCACAAGGTCTCACTAATGGCAATCTCAGTCAGACTTTCTTGGACAGTAAATGAGGAGCAATAAATACAAGGTGAATCTGAGGAAACTTGGGTTCAAATTGTGACTTTTCCTCTTCTATAATATGTGTCCATCAAATAACTGGTCCAGGCCATCACACTATAAAGATAGAGGAGGCAAGTTGCCTGCCCTAAAGAGTCAAAAATCATTACGATAAACATGAAATAAGTCCAAAGCTTTTGACATATAAAAGTTCTAATCATTGAAAAACAAACCAGAATGGTATAATGTGTAGTGTTTGGCTTCACTACCTACTCTAAGTATTCCTCAAGGGCTTTGGAGAAGGATTTTCAAGCAACGGAAATTAGTCATAAAATCCTGATGCCCAGCTGACAAAGGCCTGAGATGCAGACAGGAAGCCATAGCAACTGAAGAGGAGTAAAGGCGGGGGATGGGGGAGCAGATGGTGAGATGAGGTGACAGGAGGACCCTGAAGCCAGACTAAGAGGGGTTTGGGTTTGTAGGCCAATTGGAAACCAGAGGGGTCTTCTAAAATAGAAACCAAGCCATGTGAGTATCTGCACATCCCTTAACAGTATAACTGACATAAGATGCATGACCCTGGACAACTTATTAGCCTTCTCTGTAGTCTAATTTCATCATCTATAAGGTCAAAATTCTACCCACGTTGAATGACCAACATACCACGAGACAAGCGTTTAGCACGAGGGCTGAGGTATGAACTTGTACAAACTGGAAAATTCACACATAATGTAGGATATAAAAAAGTGAAAAAGAACATAGTATAATATTTTCAAACAAAATGTTTTCAAGTCTCTCTAGAATTAGAATATATGGCATCCAATAAGAGGGGGATTTTGAAGTCTTAGCAGCAGTAACTGAATATGAACTAAGAATTAACTCTAAGTGCCAGGGATCAAGGAATTCATCAATACTCTTAGGCAATATGCTTTCACCTTAAAAATCATTTCAATAGTGTCATGTAATAATATTTCTGCTCATAGGAGAAATGGCTAATTTCTATAATGTATTGACTGCTTAAAAATACTATTGAGTGAACTCAGTCTTATTCATTTCATTTTAGCCTTCTATTTAATTGAATCTCATGGTGAGAAAGTCCCACCGAGCCTTGCTGGCCTTCTGTACAGGTAACAGTGCACAGTAGATGCAGGTGCTTGGTCTATGCTAAATCTTAGAAGCTGTCCAAGTAATATGGGTTGTGGAAGAACATCCACGCCAAGGTTTCTCACAGTGCACAGAAGGGAGACAGGTTTCACCACATGGAGCCTAAAGTATCTTCCTTGGTTTATAGAAGAGACTTGAGTCTGACTGAAGAAGAACTGTGAAAGTAAATCAAAAACTCACAGTCAATTTACTTATAAAAATGCTAGTTGTGCCCCTCAGCTCTCCTTTTCCCGGTGCCTCCTCTCATTTGCTGACTGTAGTTATGTATTTCCTGGAGAGATGTTTTACCAATGCATCTTTTTTTTTTCCTATTCTGCTTAGGAACTTGCCTACATGAAGATTCCATAAAAGATATAAAATATGTTATTTCTCAATGACTCCTCGTGACTTACTGGCATTGGGAACAACCAAATGATTTCCATCCTCTTCTTAGTTTTTTTTCCCGATATTTAACAAAAGCCTGTCCAGAACTCTCTGAAGGGAGTCCTCCAGGAAGGGCTGGTTTTCAGTAGGTATGTTTCAAAAAGCGGTAATATCAGCTACTGTTTACTCAGAACCTTTTGTGCTCTGGTACTAGTGTTTAAATCCCGCAGCAAGAATGCTATAACTCATTTTTCTAAGGAGGAATAACCACTTATTTAAATATGACTGAATCAATCTCTCTCTCTCTCTCTCTCTCTCTCTCTCTCTCTCTCTCTCTCTCTCTCTCTCTCTCTGAAATTGATAAAGGTAGATTCAAATGAAGTTCCTTAAAGAACACATGCTTTCTTCTATACCATTCTTCTTTATTTATATGTTGCTCTGCCAAGTTTTGGCAGTATATTTTTGAAATAACTACAATTTGGGGGACTAATTCATAAAAGAAGAGATGTGTCAGTTAGCTTTCTGTTATTTTAACATCAGAAACAAACAACTTACAATGTCCAAAGATTTTCTTTGACTCTTTTTTGGATGCTTTAGTTCATGATTCATTAACTCAACTGCTTTGGGTGAAGGAACGCACCATGACAGGAGCACAGAGTGAACAAAACTGATCGCCTCATGCCCAAGAGCTGAAAGAGATGAAAGGGAAGTGGCTAAGGCCCCACATCCTCTTTGAGGGCATGCTTCCAGAGAATTAAAGGTGTTTTACTAGGCCCCTATTTCTTGAAATTTATATTATAACCCAATAGCACTGAGCTGGTGATAAACTCTCTAATAAATAGGCCTTTGAGGGACATTCTAGATCCAAAATATAGAATTGTGTTTCACACCATCAAGGATGCATGATCATTTCACAGTGGTAAATATATTCAGCTTGTTCTCAGGGGTTCCCAAAGTCTCTACTGTATCAACATCATTCTAAAAACAAGAAATAAACAAGAAGTCTTCCCTGAGACTCAAGGCAAATCCTATAATGAAGCATTCTAACAACAAATATAGGCTATTTATTTCCAATATTTAAGTGTAACAGACACAACATAAACCTGTCTTCATTCTGAATTGTTTGTCTAGCTTCCAGAGTACAAAGGTAGGGGGTGGGTGCCAAAGAGCTTGTAAAGTCCCACATGTTCAGTTTTGCTGGTTGCAGCCCACACAGTAACCTTTTCTGGTTGGTTTAACATGGTGTTTGCAGTTTCTCTGGGAAGAAATCATCCATTGCTGACATTTATTTATTTATGGAGTCTTTGCTGAAATTTTAACAGCAGATGCATCATTCTAGCAAGGGATACTTGAAGGGACTTCAACCATACTTTACTGTTGGGCATCTCAGGCCATTCTCTGAAATCTCCAGATTTCTTAATGAATAAGCCACACATGTTAAGTAAGCCAATATGAGCAATAACTAGTCCACTTGAACCCCAATGGTGTGTGTGTGTGTGTGTGTGTGTGTGTGTGTGTGAGAGAGAGAGAGAGAGAGAGAGAGAGAGAGAGAGAGAGAGAGAGAGAGAGAGAGAGAGAGATCGCCCTTTACAATAACCACAAATAATATAAAAATATGTGTTATATCCAAACACACACATATCTAATTTTTGTTTTCTGGGTGATCATTAACTGATGGAAAATAGGACCATGAGAGGGAAAAATTTTACCACATATTTTCCCCTTGCTTATTTTATTATTCATAGAACGGACATACTGTGCTTATTAGAAATTATATTAAAGTCTGATCAAAAGCACATAACACAATTGGCACAATGTTATGAGCTCAGAATGTTTGCTTCCCACTCCTCTTACCACGAGTAAGTTCTAAAGCATTGTAAGGAAGTGTTTGCTTGAGTTAAAACAGTAATTCACTGCCTTTTGGAGCTATAGAGAGTTAACAATTGGTGAAGAAGACCCAAAAGATATCACATGGATTTTCTGTTAATAGAAATTAAGTGTGAGAAGTTTAAAATGAGCTCAGAAAGCAAGCTGGGAAGATTGCATCTTAGTAAGACAACCACCCCCCCCCCCCCGCCAATCATCTCTCTACAAGTACACTTCCACTTTATGCATCAAACTCCTTCCTAAGAAATGAAAAAGTCATGGAAGAGGCCATGGTACCAAATTTTAATATAATAGTAAGAAAAGACACATTCAAAAAGTTATCCATCCTCCAAGTCTGAGCTTCTTGGAAAGAGAAGCCTTCTACTTTAGAAAAGAAAATTAATAAAGCCCTTAAATACAGTGTAGCGCCTGTCACAGTGATTCTGAGTTCCCAAACATATCACAGTAGTGCTTGTTCAGCACTGTCTACACATTCTGCATCTCTGGAACTGCATTATCCAGGTGGTCAAAGGACTGTGGGTACCACACTTCTGATTTATATTTACCCCACAGGGTTAATGTGGGTACCATACTTACCTGAGTCTTAGGCAACCAAACAAGGAACAGGTCTCTTATATGGGGCATGAAAACTAACACAGGATGTTGGCAGAGCTTAGTGCTGGACAGAATCAACATCAGACAGAAATCAAAGTTGCATTCAGAGTTTGTATATAAAGCCCATAAGGCCTCCCTGGCATTCAAACCAAGACCCAAATGGGCATTAAAGCTTGGCCCATGTCTATGTGCACCTTGCATGTATTAGGGTTGGTTTTTCTTTGAAATTATTCAGTTTCCTGGAATTGTGAGACTCTGGTATGAATCAGTTTAATTAGGTGTTACAGATATGGGACTATTTATAACACTCATTCCCCTAATCTTGAGCACCATCGTAACCTCCAGGCCAGTAGCCATAAACAGAACCTCTAGACCTGAACCTTATTGTTCTGTATTTTCAACATAGCATAATTCTCAGCTAAAGCCTAGGCTTTGGTGTACTCCAGAGATTGTTTATGCTGGTGTGAGAGTCAACTATAACCAATATTAGTGGTGACTTGATAGTTTATGGGCTTTGCCCATATCACTGTGGCCTAGGTAGAATAACCCAGGCAAGACTCCATTCCTTGGGTTGGAGGTAGGCAAGACAGAGAAGAAATCTTAGGATTTCTATTTAGAGCCAGCACCTTTCTATTTAAAACCTAATCCTTAACAAATCCTAATACCCTCGTCTCAGGTCCTAGACAGTGTCCATGGATTGGGCCTCATAAGTCCTTGGATCAGGCAGTGAAAATTAACAATAATTTACTAGATTTCTACCCACCACCAATGATGGCTGGTGATAGGAATTTTTGGCCATGGCTCTACTTCAAGATAATATGTTCCTCCGCAATGGGAACCTTGGCTCTGTTCATTGTTGTCAATGAAGCATTTGGGTTAGCTCCTGCCCTATGGAGAGATTTTGAGGAATAGAAATCATTTTTAAGTGTTTCCCTTATATATTGGTTATTTTTGTTGCTATAATATAAGATCACAATCAGGGAACCTTATACAAGAAAGAATTTATTTGGACATATTATTCCTGTCTGTTGTGGCAGGGAAGCACGGCAGCAAGTAGCAGGCATAAACAAAATAGAGAGTAAACTGAAAGTAGGCAGATTTTTATTCCCAAAGCCCACCCCCAGTGACATACTTCCTCCAACAAGGCTGCACCTCCCAAACCTTCCAAAATAGTGCCAACACCTTCAGACCATATGATTAAATACTGAGCTGGAGTTTTGGGAGGGTTTTCATCTGAACTACTACACCACTGTCCATAATAAACCTCACAGCAACTGTGGGTTTCAATAAATCTTGGCTTGGGTCATCTTATCCTCCAGTGCTGAATAATAGCATCACATCAACAGCAGAGTCACGAGGAACCTGGCTTTCCAGTGCCATTAGGTGCTGCCGTAAGTAAATAACCACAGGATCAGAGATTTTTGCTTAGAATTCAAAAAAGTCAGGCACAAACTAGATTATGAGGCCTATAATAAGCCATTAATCTTTTAATAGACATACAACACTACACAGCGACATGTCTCGAGAACTTTTAGGCAACTCCATGTCTACTCCCTCCTCTCAGTGCTGGGATCCCATTCGAACCTGTGAGGGCCCTATGCATGCTGCCACAGTTTCTGTGAGGTTATATGTGTGTCAGGCATAGTGAGTTTGGATGACACTGTCCCAGGCATCACCATCACCTGTGGCTCTTACAATCTTTCCTCTTCTCTTCCTTCATTTGTCCTTGAGCCTTGAAGACAGAAGTCTATGAAGATGGCCTATTTAGGACTGAGTGCTCCAAAGTCTCTCATTCTGCATATTGTCCAGTTGTGAGTCTCTACATTAAGAAGCTTGAGGCACTAATCTTTGGGTATAGCAATATGTCATTAGAAGTCATTTTATCACTATGTTCCTTTAGCAGAATAATACTATTATGTTTTTCCTTAGTCCCATGACTACCTATATTTTCAGGTTCTTGGCCATTTTAATAGTGTCACATATGAGTTTGATCTCATGGAGTAGCCTACAATACAATGTTTAAAAAGTGGTTGGTTACTCCTATAACATTTATGCCGCTGTTGTACCAGTATGTTTTGCTGGCAGGTCACAGAGTTTGCAGAGCATCTTCTAACACAATGAATGCTCACCACTATAGATGAAGCTTCCAGTGAGACACCAGCCCCACTTTTCTGTGTTCAGTGACATCTTCATCAACAGGATCTTGTCATCAGGTTGTCGAAAAAAGTTAATAGCCTTAACAATAGATTGTGATGTTTGGGGGTTCTATGGCACCTCTTTGGCTAATAACTCTAAAAGATATAACCAAATCCTGGTACTAGAGGTTTTACTTGATAGCATAAGGTTTTACTTGATAGCATAAGATAGTTAGGGCATTTGGTGTTTCTATTTATGTTCCTTTCATACATGTATATATTTAAGGAAACATAAATTATGAAAATATCTGTATATGTTTTTACATTTGGAAGAGATAGTTAAATCATAGTGCTGTTTATTTATGTAGAATATATGTGTATATCTCTCTATATATATTATCATTATAATTTTTAATAAATTATTTTGTGGTTATAACTGAAGAACAAAGGACAATAAAAGTTTCTATTAAAAAAATAGAACTTCCAAGCAAGCATGGTTTCAGTTAATAAGCAAAATAACCTACCAGAAAGTGAAAAGACAGCAGATATTATGGGTGAACTGTTGGGTGGAGAATGTAAACTGCTGTTGTAAGGAATCTCATCAAGCTTCAAGAGAACATCAAGAACGATTTACTCCTCTGACAGACAAATTTAACAGATAAAAGGAAATAATTAGACAATCAGAAATCTTTGAACTGAAAAATACTCTCAGCAAAATTAAAAAGTGTTACAAGACATTAATAGCCAAAATGTATCAGACAAAATAAAGAATTGCTGAGCTCAGAGGCAGTCTACTTGAAAACACATAGTTGAGGGAGCCAAAGGAAAGAGATTGAAATGGGTAAATGAAAATTTGAATACACTTTGGGCCAGTGTTAGAAGAACAGACATTTGAGTTACTTGGGTTCCAGAAGGACTTGAAAACATGAAGGATAGAAAGCTTATTTAAAGAAGCAATAAAATTTCCCCAACCAAGACAAGGCTATAAATATCCAGGTAAGGTTCAAATGTCACTGGTGAGATCTAATAAACAAGCCTCCTCTAAGGCATTTTATAATCAAGCTCTCAGCGCTGTAAGATTCTCAAGACATCAAGAGAAAACACACAAAAGGTGTCCCAATTTGCCTGACAGCAGGCTTTCCAGAAGCCTTCCAGGCCAGAAGAGAGTAACATGAGATTTTCAAGTTACTGAAGAGAAAAGATAACCTGTCAAGCAGGAATACTGCACCCACCCAAACTATCCATTAGAAATAAAGGATATATGAAGACATTTTCAGACAATAAAAGTAAGAAAATTTATCCATTAGACCTGTTAGAATGGCTAAGTGGAACTCTTCAATGTTTTTTAAAATATTTATTTACTTTATGTTCTGCCCAAAATTTCCCCTTCCTCCTCTCCTCCCAGTTCATCCTCCCACTATTTCTCCTGCATTTCTTTTTAGAAACAAGAAGGCTTCTCAACCAGCCCTGGCATATCAAGTTGCAGTAAGACTAAGTTCATCTTCTATTCATGCTAGAAGAGGCACCCTAGGATGAGGAAAGAGTCCCAAAGGCATGCATAAAAGTCAGAGACAGCCCCTACTCCCACATGAAGACCAAGCCACACAATGTAATATATGCACAGACAGTCTAGGTCAGTCCCATGCAGGATACCTAATTGGTTGTTCAGTCTCTTTGAGCCCCTCTGGATCCATGTTGGTTGATTCTGTGGGTTTTCTTGTGGTGTTTGACCCCTTTGGTTCCTGCAATCCTTCCTCTCCATCTTCTGTGGGATTTCCCAAGCTCTGATAAATATTTGGCTGTGGGTCTCTGCATCTATTTCCATCAGTTTCTATTTGAAGCCTCTCTGATGATGGTTATGCTAAGCTCCTGTCTGCAAATATAGCAGAATATCATTATCAGTATCAAGGGTGGGTTCCCTCTCATGGCATAGATCTCAAGTTGGACCACTCCATCAATTTATTCTCCATCTTTATCTCAGCATATCTTATAGGCAGGACAAATTGTAGGTTGAAGATTTTGTAACTGGTTTGGTGTCCCAATCTCTCAATTGGAAGTCTTGTCTCATTACAGGGAATGACCATTCTGGTTCCATCTTCCCCATTGCTAGAAATCTTAATTAGGATCACTCTCATAGATTCCTGGGAATTTCCCTAGATTTCTACCTTGTCTCAGAGATGTACCTCCTTTCCAGTTGTCTCTCCCAGTACTCTCTCCCTCCATTCTCCCCCTGATCCCTCCTATTCTCATCTCAACCCTCACCCCTACATAGTACCTTCCCTGAATCTTCTCTACTATGTCTATTGGATTTTCCCTTCTCAATGAGATTCATGAGTATCTCACTTGAGGCCCCCTTGTTAATTAGCTTCTTGGAGTCTGGGGATTATAGGATGTTTATCCTATACTTTATGGCTAATACCCCTTACAAGTGAGCACATACCATGTTTGTCTTTCTGGTCTGTTTATCTCATTCACAATGATCTTTTTTAGTTTCATTCATTTGCCTGAAAATTTCATGATGTCATTGTTTTCAATGGCTGAATAATACTCCATTATGTAAATGTTATATATATTGTCCATTCTTCAGTGGAGGGATATCTAGGTTGTTTCCAATTTCAGGCTATTATGAATAAAGGTGCTATGTACATAGATGAGCAAGTGCCCTTGTGGTATGGGGAAGCATTCTTTAGGTATATTCTCAGGAGTGGTATAGCTGGGTCTTGAGGTAAATCTATTTCCCGTTTTCAGAGAAACCATCAAATTGTTTTCCAAAGTGGCAATACAAGTTTGCACTCCCACTAGCAATGGAGGATTATTCCCTTGCTCCACATCCTCACCAGCAATGAGCAGTCTCTTGAGTTTTTGGTCTTAACCATTCTGACTGGTGTAAGATGGAACCTCACCATTTTGTTTTTATTTGCATTTTCCTTATGGCTAAGGATGTTGAACATTTCTTTAAGTGCTTCTTGACCATTAGAGATTCCTCTGTGAAGATTTCTCTGTTTAGATCTGTACCACATTCAGCACAGATTTTTAATTGGCATATTTGGCTTTTGAATGTCTACTTTCTTGACTTCTTTATAAAATTTGGATATCAGTCTTCTCTCAGATGTAGGGATGGTGAAGATATTTTTCCATTCTGTCACCTATTGATAGTGTGCTTTGCCTTACAGAAAGAAGCTTTTCAGTTTCATAAGTTCCCATTTATTAATTGTTGATGTTAGTGCCTGTATGATTGATGTTCTGTTCAGGAAGTTGTCTCCTGTGCCAATGAATATTTCATACTTTCTCTTCTATCAGGTTGAGTGTATCTGGTTTTATGTTGAGGTCTTTGATCCACTTTGACTTAAGTTTTGTGCTGGATGATAGATATGAATCTATTTGCATTATTCTACATGTAGATATCTAGCACGACTTGTATACTAGCACTACTTAGTAGACATGTATACCAGCACTACTTGGTGAAGATGTTTTCTTTTTATTTTTCTTTTCTATATTTTTTTTATTTACATTCTGAATGATTTCCCCTTCCCCGGTTCCTCCCTCCCCGAAAGTGCCATAAGTCCTCTTCCCTCCCCCTGTTCCCCATTCAATCCCCTCTCTCCTCTCTGTCCTGGTATTCCCCTACATCCAGTCTTTCCAGGACCAGGGGTCTCTCCTTCCATCTTCTTGGAAATCTATTGATATGCGAATTGTGTCTAGGGTATTCCCAGATTCAGGGTTAATATCCCCTTATCAGTGACTGCATACTATGTGTGTTCTTTTGTGATTGGGTTACCTCACTAAGGATGATATTTTCAAGTTCTGACCATTTGCCTAGGAATTTCGTGAATTCATTGTTTTTAATTGCAGAGTAGTATTCCATTGTGTAAATATACCACATCTTCTGAATCCATTCCTCCGTTGAGGGACATCTGGGTTCTTTCCAGCTTCTAGCTATTATAAATAAGGCTGCTATGAACATAGTGGAGCATGTGTCCTTATTGCATGTAGGGGAAGCCTCTGGGTATATGCCCAGGAGTGGTATAGCCAGATCCTCTGGGAGTGTCATGCCCAGTTTTCTGAGGAACCGCCAGACAGCTTTCCAGAGTGGTTGTACCAGCTTGCAATTCCACCAGCAGTGGAGGAGTGTTCCTCTTTCTCCACATCCTCACCAACAACTGCTGTCTCCTGTGTTTTTGATCTTAGCCATTCTGACTGGTGTGAGATAGAATCTCAGGGTTGTTTTGATTTGCATTTCCCTAATGACTAAGGATGATGAACATCTCTTTAGGTGCTTCTCAGCCATTAGATATTCTTCAGGTGAGAACTCTTTGTTTAGCTCTGTACCCCATTTTTAATAGGGCTACTTGGCTCTCTGGAGTCTAACTTCTTGAGTTCTTTGTATATATTGGATACTAGCCCTCTGTCGGATGTAGGGTTGGTAAAGATCATTTCCCAGTTAGTTGGTTACGGCTTTGTCCTTTTGACAGTGTCTTTTGCCTTACAGAAACTTTGTAATTTTATGAGGTTCCATTTGTCAATTCTTGATCTTAGAGCATAAGCTATTGGTGTTCTGTTCAGGAAAATTTCCCCTGTGCCCATATGTTCAAAGTTCTTCCCTAGTTTCCTTTCTATTAGTTTCAGTGTGTCTGGTTTTATGTGGAGGTCCTTGATCCACTTGGAATTGAGCTTAGTACAAGGAGATAAGAGTCGATTGATTTGCATTCTTCTGCATGCTGACCTCCAGTTGAACCAGCACCATTTGTTGAAAAGGTTATCTTTTTTCAGTTGGATGGTTTTAGCTCCTTTGTCGAAGATCAAGTGACCATAGGAGTGTGGATTCATTTCTGGGTTTTCAATTTTGTTCCATTGATCTACATGCCTGTCACTGTACCAATACCATGCAGTTTTTAAACCTATTGCTCTGTAGTACAGCTTGAGGTCCGGGATACTGATTCCCTCAGAAGTTCTTTTACTCTTCAGCACCTGAGATTCTTTCTTCCATCTCTTTTATTCTATTGTTGATGTTTGAATCTATGACTCCTGATTTCTTCCCAAGGTTTTCTATCTCCAAAGTTGTCTCCCTTTGTGATTTCTTAGTTGTTTCTACTTCCTTTTTTAGATCTTGGATGGATTTGCTCAGTTCCTTCACTTGTTTGTTTGTGTTTCCCTGTATTTCTCTAAGATATTTTTGTGTTTCCTCTTTCAGGATTTCTGCCTGTTGACCCAAGTTCTCCTGTATTTCTTTAAGTGATTTTTATGTTTCCTCTTCATGAGCTTCCATCTGTTGATCCATATTCTCCTGCATTTCTTTAATTGATTTTTGTGTTTCCTTTTTAAGGGCATCTACCCGTTGATTCATGTTCTCCTGTATTTCTTTAAGAGATTTTTGCATTGCCTCCCTATGGGCCTCCATCTGTTGACCCATATTCTCTTGAATTTCTTTAAGTGATTTTTGTGTTTCCTTTGTAAGGGCTTCTACCCGTTGATTCATGTTCTCCTGTATTTCTTTGTGAGATTTATTTACGTCCTTCTTGAAATCCTCTAATAGCATCATGAGAAGTGATTTTAAATCCAGATCTTGACTTTCAGGTGTGATGGGGTATCCAGGACCTGCTGCTGTTGGAGAGTTGGTTTTGGATGGTGCCATATGCCTTGATTTCTGTTAGTAACGTTCCTACATTTCCCTTTTGCCATCTGGTTATCTCTTGTTTTAGTTGGCCCTGCTGTCACTGGCTGTTGCTTGGACCTCCTGTGAGCTTGCAAGGCTATTTCTGCCCCCCCCCCTCATGACCGGGTTTCCCCTGGCACCGATTGCTGAAGGGCTACCCTGCTCCCGAGTGACTTTGGAGCCCTGATGTGCCTTGCCCCAAGTGATGTTTTACTTGGGGAATCCCTGTGTACCTGGAGACTCAGTGTAGTCAATCCCTGGAGCAGAGGTGGCTAAGGGGAGGCTGTTGCACTCTCTCCCGGTGTGGGTCCCTCTTCTGGGCAGATGTCCCACAGCAGAGCTGCCCAGCTCTTGGGTGCAGGAAGCACACAAGCTGGTTGTGTCCCAAGTGCTGTTATGCTCGGTTATCCCTGCACCTGGAGGTCCCAACTACTCTGTAGCCGGATCAAAGATGGCGGAATGTACTGTGCACCCTCTCTGTGCAGATCACTTTGCAGGGCAGATGTCCCAAACCAGAGCTGGCGCACAGACAACCCTGCTCTTGGGTGCAGGTGGAAGCCTAGCAGGCTGTGTCCCAAGCTATGTTATATTGGGGAGTTTCTGCGTACCTGAAGACTCAGTGTAGTCAATCCCCGGAGCAGAGGTCGCTAAGGGGAGGCTGGTGTGCTCTCTCCCAGTGTGCTTTCTCCCCGCTTTCTTTTTTTTCATTGTAAAATTTTGGTTTCTTTGCCAAAAATTAAGTATCCATAAGTATGTGGATTTATTTCTGTCTTTGATTCGATGTCATTGATCAACTTGTCTGTTTTTATGCCAATACCATGTAGTTTATATTACTACTGCTCTGTAGTATAGCCTGAAATCAAGGATGATAATACCTTCAGATGTTCTTTTAGTATTCAGGATTATTTATGCTATCCTGGTTTTTTTGTTTTTTCCATATAAAATTGAGTATTTTTCTTTCATGGTCTGCAAAGAATTGTGTTAGAGTTTTGTTGGGAAAACTGCATTAAATCTGTAAATTCCTTTTTGGTAAGATTTTACTATGTTGATTAGTCTTAATAAGGAAGAGCACAGCAGAAGGCATAACAGTTCACAAACACTCCGAACACTCCAGTGTTTCAAAACTGTGATTAACCACTTAGACCTTTAGAATGAAACCTAAACAAAGGACTTAGAATAATGACATCAGAATGTTGAAAGACAAGTGATATAGAAAAGTGAAAGATATGGCATCAAATTATTATAATGTGGGGAACTAGAGTAAAATCAATGATGTTTAAAAATATTTTAATGTATTCTATGCAAAGCAAAGGGTTTCATTATGATATTTCCATTATGAGGCTGTAATGTACTTTGATCATATTCACTCCCTCTCCTAAGCTTTTCCTGATTTCTCTCCCATGCACCTCTTCTCCTTCTGCATCTCTAATGTCACTCATTAGGATACATGGCCTTCTCCAGGAGCTTCTGCACATGAGAGGAAGTGATGGTTATCTGTGTGAGGGTGTGAGGTGACTTATTTCAGTTATCATTATGATCTCTAGTTCTGCCCATGATTTTCTTAAAATAGTATTATTTGGCTTTTTTTTCTATGGTTGAGCAATACACATATAAAGAGAAAGAGTACAAGGGGTGGGAGAGAGAGAGAGAGAGAGAGAGAGAGAGAGAGAGAGAGAGAGAGAGAGAGAGAGAGGAGACTACAGAAGGGAAGCTTTGATTCTCAGATGGTATAGACAGACTTTAAGATGTTGCACTTTTAATTTTTTTAAGGATCTGCCATATTGACTTACACAGTGACTGAACGGATTTAGACTCACTCACAATGTATAGGTTCCTTTCTATACATTTGCCAGCACTGACCATGTTTTATGTTCTTGATCGCAGTCATTCTGAGTCTGAAATGAAATCTCAATGTAGTTTTGATTTGCATTTCTGTGTCCTTGTACTTCTTCATTTGAAAAATCAATGTTTAGCTTGTTGTCCATGTATTAACAACTGCAAGCTTTGAAACATGTTTTGTTTAGTTCTTTATATACTCAACATGTTATTCCCCTATTAGTTTAATAGCTGGCAAAAGTTCTGTTCTATTGGCTAAGGCTTTATTCTGAGGGTTAATTTGTTTAGATTATTTTTAATTTAATGCAATTTTATCTATTAATTCCCACTTTATTGTCCAAAGTTTTGGAATCCTATTCAAAGAGTCTTTGCCTTTTTCTAGATCCTGAACTTTTCCTTAAATAGTATTAAGTCTTACATTAAGGTCTTTGGTCATCTCCCTCCCTCCCTCTCTCCCTCTTTCCCTCCTTCCCTCCTTCCTTCCTTCCTTTCTTTCTTTCTTTCTTTCTTTCTTTCTTTCTTTCTTTCTTTCTTTCTTTCTTTCTTTCTTTCTTTCTTTCTTTCCTTCTTTTTCTTTCTTTTTTTGTCTAGAGGTAGAGGAATGTAGTTTGTCCACCATATAAGGATATCTTTTTTTCCCAGAACAATTTGTTTTAAAGGCTGCCTTTTCCCCAATGTATATTTTGACACCTCTGTGGAATTAGTTTTGAATGTTCTATTTCATTCTATTGGTTTGTCTTCCTGTTTTGTACTAGTACCATTTTTTTTATGCCTCTGTAATACAGTTTAAGTTCACATATCATGGTAACTCCAGAACCACGCTTGGTCCAAATTGTTTTAGTTACTAGACCATTTGATATTTCCATATCATTCTTGACAACATTTCTATGTCTTTAGAATGTGAGGATTTCACTAAAATTAAGATTTGCTTTCAGAAATCAAGTCATTTCCATAGCATTAACTCTATCAATACATGAATATGTGAGATTTTTACTATTTCTGTTCCTCTACATTTTCTTCAATACTTTTCCATTTTTGTTATAGAAATCTTTAACAACTTTAGTTAATTTTATACCTAGATATTTTCTTTTTAGGCTATTGTGGAGGACAATGTTGTCCTGAATTTTTTGTTTTTCGTCAAATTCATTGTGGTATGGAAAACCTACCTTTTTGGTGCTGATTTTATATATTTTAATTTGAATGAAATATTTTACAGATCTAAGAATCTTCTGAGGGAGTATTTAGATTCTTTTAAAAATAAAACTGTGGCAGTTGCTTACAGAGCTTGCACCATACTGCACTGCTAAGTGTACTGCTTTTCTGAATTCTAACACAAAAAGACTAATTTTCCTTTTATCTCTTTTTGTGGATAGTAGCCAAAAGCCGAAGCATGTTTATCTTGACTCTCTGGGTTTTCTGAACATTTCTCTGAAGATACCTTACCCTCTGTACTCCTGTTTGCTGGATTAATTTGCTTATCATTCCTCTTTTCTTGAACCCTAACCCCAAAGGTTTGGCTATCTCTTGTCCTCTTGGCAAGTTACTTGTGCTGACAGATGCCAGTATTTACATTTGCTTATCCTGCTGTTTTCCTTTCATAGTCTAACAGTCTGTAAACTTAAAAGAATAGGGCTGTGTCATCTGCCTATAGATACATTTTGTATTCTTCCTTTCCAACTGAAGTCCACTCTACTTGTTTGGACTGTTTAAAAGATTTCAAGTTCTCTTTGAATTAAGGTAGTAAATGTTCACTCCAGTGTCCTGTTTCTGATTTTAGACTAAATAGTTTTGGTTTCATTTGGTTTGTCATATATTTACAATATATCATATTGCAGTAATATTCTTCTATTCCTAGGTCCTTCAGGGCTTTTATCATAAATGAAGGTTTATATCTACCTCAAAAGCTTGCTACACTACTCCTGGATATATATCCAAAAGATGCTCCAACATCCCACAAAGACACTTACTCTATGTTCATAGCAGCGTTATTCATAATAGCCAGAAACTGGAAACAGCCTGTTGTTGACCATTTCCAAAGCCCTTATGGGAACTAGTGAACTAATTCTTTAATTATTGCTCTTGATTCTAGATGATTGCTACATTATGTTTATTTGTTTTCAAATGCTAAAATACTCATGCATTCTCTATATGAAACGAACTGTTTTTGCTTTAAACTCTTAATTAAATTTATTTTTTATTAAATTTGTCTATTCACTTACAACCCAATACCAGCCCTTCCTATCCTCCCAGTGGCCCCTCACATAAATTCTTCCCCCATTCCTGTTAGAAAGTGAAGCCCATTCTAGGTGTCAACTCCCCTATGTCTCCCCTCCACCCTCTGCCCCCATCCTCCAACCTCATGTATCAGTTGCTCCAAAACCAGTCACATACTCTCCCACTTAGGTCAACCAAGGCTGTCCACTTAGGGGTCTAGAATCCATAGGCAGACAGGTAGGCAACAGGCTCAGGACAGCCCTTGCTCCAGTTGTTTGGATGACCTGCATGAAGACCAAACTTCTCATCTGCTACTTACATGATAGAAGCCTAGGTCCAACCCATGTTCACGGTTTGGTTGGTGATTCAGTCTCTGGGAGTTCACAAGGGTCCAGATTAGTCAACTCTGTTGGTCTTCTTGTGGAGTCTCTGTCTTCTTTGGGTCCTTCAATTTTTCTCCTAACTCTTCCATAAGACTACACAAGCTCCATTTACTGTTCCATTGGCTGTTGGGTAAATCCTCTCGGAGGAGAGTTACGCTAGGTTCCCTCTGTTCCAAGCATAATGGACTATCATTAATAGTATCCAGAATTGGTTTTCACCCATGGGATGAATCTCAATTTGGGCAGTCATTGGTTGGCCATTTCCTCATACTTTGTTCTGTCTTTGTCCCCGAACATCTTGTTAGTTTGCCACTGCACATCTTGTTGGCAGGATACATTTTGGGTCAAAGGCTTTGTTGGTGGGTGGCTATCCTAATCCTTCTATTGGGAGTCCCCCCAGGGATACAGGAAGGGGCCACTTTAGGGTACATATCCCCAACTGCTAGGAATCTCAAGAAGAGTTGCCCCCTTAGATCTTCTGGGGCCTCTCCCCATCCTAGGTCTCTGGCACATCCTAGAGATTGCCCCTGTCTCCCAAATGATCTCCCTTCCCTCTCCCTTGCTCTCACTATATATGATCCTCCCCTGCTTCCTTCCCCATCTCCTCATCCACCAAGTTCCCTCCTTCCATCAAACCTCCAATATTTGTTTTGTTTCCCCTTCTGAGAAAGATTCAACCATCTTTTCCTTTTCTCTCCTTGTTATTTGACTTCTTTAAGTCTATTGATTATAGCATGGTTGTCATGTCCTTTATGGCTAATACACATTTATAAGTGAATACATACCATGCATGTAATTTTGGGACTGGGTTACCTCACTCAGTATGATAATTTGTAGTTTGATCCCTTTGCCTGGAAAATTCATGATGTCCTTGTTTTTAATGGCTGAGTAGTATTCCATTTTGTATATATACCACATTTTATATTTCCATTCTTCAGTTGAGAGATATCTAGGCTGTTTCCAGTTTCTGGCTATTATGAATAACGCTACTATGAACATAGTAGAGTAAGTGTCTTTGTGGGATGTTGGAGCATCTTTTGGATATATATCCAGGAGTAGTGAAGCAAGCTTTTGAGGTAGAACTATTCTCAGTCTTCTGATAAACTGTGAAATTGATTTCCAGAATTGTTATACAAGTGTGTGCTTGCACCAGCAGTGGAGGAGCGTTTTCCTTGCTCCACAACCTTGTTAGCATTTGGTATTCTTTGAGGTTTTAATCTTAGCTCTTCTAATGGGTGTAAGGGGCAATCTCAAAGCCATTTTGATTTGCATTTTCCTGATGATTAAGGACATTGAACATTTCTCTAAGTTTTTCTTGGCTATTTAAGATTACTCTGTTGAGAGGTCTCTGTTTTGCTCTCTATCCCATTTTTTTTTTAATTTTATTTTTTTAATTTACATTCCAAATCACTTCCCCTTTCCCGTTTCTTCCCTCCCCGAAAGTCCCATAAGCCCCATTCCCTCCCTCTTTTCTCCATTCAACCCCCTCTCGTTACTCTGTCCTGGCGTTCCCCTACATCCAGTCTTTCCAGGACCAGGGGTCTCTCCTTCCATCATTTTAGAAATCTATTGATATGCGGATTGTGTCTAGGGTATTCCGAGATTCTGGGTCAATATCCCCTTATCAGTGACTGCATACCATGTGTGATCTTTTGTGATTGGGTTACCTCACTAAGGATGATATTTTCAAGTTCTGACCATTTGCCTAGGAATTTTGTGAATTCATTGTTTTTAATTGCACAGTAGTATTCCATTGTGTAGATATACCACATCTTCTGAATCCATTCCTCCGTTGAGGGACATCTGGGTTCTTTCCAGCTTCTGGCTATTATAAATAAGGCTGCTATGAACATAGTGGAGCATGTGTCCTTATTGCATGCAGGTAAAGTCTCTGGGTATATGCCCAGGAGAGGTATAGCCGGATCCTCCGGGAGTGTCATGCCCAGTTTTCTGAGGAACCGCCAGACTGCTTTCCAGAGTGGTTGGACCAGCCTGCAATTCCACCAGCAGTGGAGGAGTGTTCCTCTTTCTCCACATCCTCGCCAACAACTGCTGTCTCCTGTGTTTTTGATCTTAGCCATCCTGACTGGTGTGAGATGGAATCTCAGGGTTGTTTTGATTTGCATTTCCCTAATGACTAAGGATGATGAACATCTCTTTAGGTGCTTCTCAGCCATTAGATATTCTTCAGGTGAGAACTCTTTATGTAGCTCTGCACCCCATTTTTTAATAGGGTTACTTGCCTCTCTGGAGTTTAACTTCTTGAGTTCTTTGTATATCTTGGATATTAGCCCTCTGTCGGATGTAAAGTTGGTAAAGATCATTTCCCAGTTAGTTGGTTGCCGCTTTGTCTTTTTGACAGTGTCTTTTGCCTTGCAAAAACTTTGTAATTTAATGAGGTCCCATTTGTCTATTCTTGATCTTAGAGCATAAGCTATTGTAGTTCTGTTCAGGAAATTCTCCCCTGTGCCCATATGTTCAAGGTTCTTCCCTAGTTTCCCTTCTATTAGTTTCAGTGTGTCTGGTTTTATGTGGAGATCTTTGATCCACTTAGAATTGAGCTTAGTGCAAGGAGACAAGAATGGGTCAATTTGCATTCTTCTGCTTGTTGACCTCCAGCTGAGCCAGCACCATTTGTTGAAAAGGCTATCTTTTTTCCACTGGATGGTTTTAGCTCCTTTGTCAAAGATCAAGTGACCATAGGAGTGTGGATTCATTTCTGGGTCTTCAATTCTGTTCCATTGATCTACATGTCTGTTACTGTACCAATACCATGCAGTTTTTAACACTATTGCTCTGTAGTACAGCTTGAGGTCCGGGATACTGATTCCCCCAGAGGTTCTTTTACTCTTGAGAATAGTTTTAGCTATTCTGGGTTTTCTGTTATTCCAGATGAATTTTTGAATTGCTCTTTCTAACTCTATGAAGAATTGAGTTGGGATTTTGATGGGGATTGCATTGAATC
The DNA here is from genome assembly GCA_036184795.1 of Tokudaia tokunoshimensis. NCBI lineage: Eukaryota > Metazoa > Chordata > Mammalia > Rodentia > Muridae > Tokudaia > Tokudaia tokunoshimensis. The sequence goes on along the minus strand of BTHU01000015.1, from coordinate 35,517,166 downwards.
TGTGTATTACTTTTGGTAAGATGCTCATTTTTACTATATTAATCCTGCCAATCCATGAGCATGACAGATTTTTCCATCTTCTGAGGTCTTCTTCAATTTCTTTCTTCAGAGACTTGAAGTTCTTGTCATACAGATCTTTCACTTGTTTGGTTAGAGTCATGCCAAGATACTTAATATGGTTTGTGGCTATCGTGAAGGGTATTATTTCTCTTACTTCTTTCTCAGCCTGCTTATCCTTTGAGTATAGGAAGGCTTCTGACTTGCTTGAGTTGATTTTATATCCGGCCACTTTGCTGAAGTCGTTTATCAGCTGTAGGAGTTCTCTGGTGGAGTTCTTTGGGTCGCTTATGTATACTATCATATCTTCTGCAAATAGTGATAGTTTGACTTCTTCCTTTCCAATTTGTATCCCTTTGACCTCTTTTTGTTGTCTAATTGCTCTAGCTAGAACTTCAAGTACTATATTGAAAAGATATGGAGAGAGAGGGCAGCCTTGTCTAGTCCCTGATTTTAGTGGGATTGCTTCAAGTTTCTCTCCATTTAGATTGATGCTGGCTACCGGTTTGCTGTACATTGCTTTTACTATGTTTAGATATGGGCCTTGAATTCCTGATCTTTCCAAGACCTTTAGCATGAAAGGATGCTGAATTTTGTCAAATGCTTTCTCAGCATCTAATGAGATGACCATGTGGTTTTTTTCTTTGAGATTGTTTATGTAGTGGATTACATTGATGGATTTCCTTATATTGAACCATCCCTGCATCCCTGGGATGAAGCCTACTTGATCGTGGTGAATAATCGTTTTGATGTGTTCTTGGATTCGGTTGGCAAGAATTTTATTGAGTATTTTTGCATCGATATTCATAAGAGAGATTGGCCTGAGATTCTCTTTCTTTGTCGGATCTTTGTGTGCTTTTGGTATTAGTGTAATTGTGGCTTCATAGAACGAGTTGGGTAGTGTTCCTTCTGTTTCTATTTTGTGGAACAGTTTGAAGAGTATTGGTGTTAGGTCTTCTTTGAAGGTCTGATAGAATTCTGCACTAAAACCATCTGGACCTGTGCTTTTTTTGGTTGGAAGACTTCCAATGACAACTTCTATTTCTTCAGGGCTTAGAGGACGGTTTAGATGGTCTATTTGATCCTGATTTCATTTTGGTACTTGGTATCTGTCAAGGAAATTGTCCATTTCCTCAAGATTTTCTAGTTGTGTTGAATACAGGTTTTTGTAGTAGGATCTGATGATTTTTTGAATTTCCTCAGTTTCTGTTGTTATCTCTCCCTTTTCGTTTCTGATTTTATTAATTTGGATACTATCTCTGTGCCCTCTGGTTAGTCTGGCTAAGGGCTTATCTATCTTGTTGATTTTCTCAAAGAACCAACTCCTCGTTTTGTTGATTCTTTGTATGGTTTTATTTGTTTCTACTTGATTGATTTCAGCCCTGAGTTTGATGATTTCCTGCCTTCTACTCCTCTTTGGTGTATTTGCTTCTTTTTGTTCCAGGGCTTTCAGGTGTGCCATTAAGCTGTTAGTGTATGCTGTCTCCCGTTTCTTTTTGGCGGCACTCAGGGCTATGAATTTTCCTCTTAGCACTGCTTTCATTGTGTCCCATAAATTAGGGTATGTTGTGCCTTCATTTTCATTAACTTTCAAAAAGTCTTTGATTTCTTTCTTTATTTCCACCTTGACCAAGTTATCATTGAGTAGAGCATTGTTCAGCTTCCATGTGTACGTGGGTTTTCTTTTGTTTTTGTTGCCATTGAAGACCACCCTTATTTCATAGTGATCTGATAGTAGGCATGGGATTATTTCTATCTTCTTGTATCTGTTGAGGTCTGATTTGTGACCAATTATATGGTCAGTTTTGGAGAAGGTACCATGAGGAGCTGAGAAGAAGGTGTATTCTTTAGCTCTAGGATGAAATGTTCTATATATACCAGTTAGTTCCTTTTGGTCCAAGGCTTCAATTAGATTCACTGTGTCCCTGTTTAGTTTCTGCTTTCCTGAATGATCCATTTCAGAGAGCGGGGTGTTGAAGTCACCCACTATTATTGTGTGCGGTGCGATGTGTGCTTTGAGTTTTAGTAAAGTTTCTTTTACGAATGAGGGTGCCCTTGCATTTGGAGCATAGGTATTCAGAATTGAGAGTTCTTGATGGTGGATTTTTCCCTTGATCAGTATGTAGTGTCCTTCTGTGTCTTTTTTGATGACTTTAGGTTGAAAATCAATTTTATCCGATATTAGGATGGCTACTCCAGCTCGTTTCTTGGGGCCATTTGCTTGTAAAATTGTTTTCCAGCCTTTTACTCTGAGGTAGTGTTTGTCTTTGACACTGAGGTGCGTTTCCTGCATGCAGCAAAATGCTGGGTCCTGTTTACATATCCAGTCTGCTAGTCTATGTCTTTTAATTGGGGAATTAAGACCATTGATATTAAGAGAGATTAAGGCATAGTGATTATTGCCATCTGCCATTCTTGACGCTATCTTTATGTTTGAGTGGTTATCTACTTTTGGGTTTGATTCAAGAAGGTTATTATCTCATTTTTTCCAGAGTGTCGTTTCTCTCCCTGTATTGGAGGTTTCCACCTATTATCCGTTGCAGGGCTGGATTTGTGGAAAGATATTGTGAAAATTTGGTTTTATCATGGAATATCTTGGTCTCTCCATCTATGGTGATTGAGAGTTTTGCTGGGTATAGTAGTCTAGGCTGGCATTTGTGTTGTCTTAGTGTCTGCCTGAGATCTGCCCAGGATCTTCTGGCTTTCATAGTCTCTGGTGAGAAGTCTGATGTGATTCGGATAGGTCTTCCTTTGTATGTTACTTGGCCCTTTTCTCTTACTGCTTTTAGTATTCTTTCTTTGTTTAGAACATTCGGTGTTTTGATTATTATATGACGGGAGGTAGTTCTGTTCTGGTCTAGTCTGTTTGGTGTCCTGTAGTCTTCTTGTACGTTCATCGGCATCTCTCTCTTTAAGTTCGGGAAGTTTTCCTCCATAATTTTGTTGAAGATGTTTACTGGCCCTTTAAGTTGCAAATCTTCACTCTCATCTATACCTATAATCCTTAGGTTTGGTCTTCTCATTGTGTCCTGGATTTCCTGGATGTTTTGGGTTACACGTTTTTTGCATTTTGCATTTTCTTTGACTGTTGAGTCGATGCTTTCTATGGAATCTTCAGCACCTGAGATTCTTTCTTCCATCTCTTGTATTCTATTGTTGATATTTGCATCTATGACTCCTGATTTCTTCCCAAGGTTTTCTATCTCCAAAGTTGTCTCCCTTTGTGATTTCTTAGTTGTTTCTACTTCCTTTTTTAGATCTTGGATGGATTTGCTGAGATCCTTCACTTGTTTGTTTGTATTTTCCTGTATTTCTTTAAGTTATTTTTGCATTACCTCTTTCAGGATTTCTTCCTGATGACCCACGTTCTCCTGCATTTCTCTGAGCGATTTTTGTGTTTCCTCCTCATGGGATTCCATCTGTTGATCCATCGTCTCCTGCATTTCTTTAAGCAGTTCTCGTGTTTCCTTTGTAAGGGCATCTAACCATTGATTCATTTCTTTAAGCAATTTTTGTGTTGCCTCCTTATGGGCATCCGTCTGTTGACCCATATTCTTCTGCATTTCTTTATGCAAATTTTGTGATTCCTTTGTGAGTGCATCTACCCGTTGATTCATCTCGTTAAGCGATTTTTGTGTTGTCTCCTTGTGCGCCTCCATCTTTTGATCCATGTTCTCCCGCATTTCTCTAAGCGATTTTTGTGTTTCCTTTGTAAGTGCTTCTAACCGTTGATTCATGGTCTCCTGTAACTCTTTATGAGATTTATTTGTGTCCTTCTTGTGATCCTCTAATAGGATCATGAGAAGTGATTTTAAATCCAGATCTTGTCTTTCGGGTGTGGTGGGGTATCCAGGACTTGCTGCTGTTGGAGAGTTGGGTTCGGATGGTCCCACATTACTTTGATTTCTGTTAGTAACATTCCTACGTTTGCCTTTTGCCATCTGGATACCTCTGATGTTAGTTGGTCCTGCTGCCACTGGCTGTTGTGGACCTCCTGTGAGCCTGCAAAGCTCTTTCTGCCCCCCCCTGGATTACCAGGATTCCCCTGGCACCGATTTCTGGGGCCTGCCTGCTCCTGAGTGACTTTGGAGCCCTAATGTGCCTTGCCCCAAGTGATCTTATATTGGGGAGGCCTTGCACATCTAAAGGCTCAGCCTAGTGGATTCCTGGAGCAGAGGTCGCCAAAGGGAGGCTGGTAGGCTCCTGCCCTATGCAGGGGTTTGTGATCTCTCCTGGGGGGGGGGAGGGGGCATCCCTCTGCCAGGCAGAAGTCCCACAGCAGAGCTGGCGCGCTGGTTACTGCAGATCAGCCCAGCACTTGGGAGCCGCATACACACAAGTCGCCCGAGACCCAAGCGATATTATGCCTGTCTGTCTCAGAACCTGGCTGTCCCAACCTCCCAGTCACTGGACCAAGGATGGCGGAGGGCACTCTCCGTGGCGCTGCTCACCCTATAGACGCGATGGCCCGTCGATCTGGCACCCAGACGACCACAGCGCTGACCCGTTCTCGGGCACAGACGGAAGCCCCAACAGGCCGTGTCCCAAGTGATGTTATATTGGGGATAGGGAGCTTGGGGTACCTGTCTCTTCAGTGCAGTCTGCGGGAACAGAGGTCGCGGAAGGAAAGCTCGTAGGCTCCCGCACAGTGCGGGGTCCCTCTGCCAGGCAGAAGTCCCACAATAGAGCTGGCGCGCTGGTCACTGCAGATCAGCCCCGCACCTGGGAGCCGCACACACACAAGCTGCCCGAGACCCAAGCGACATTATGCCTGTCTGTCTCAGAACCTGGCTGTCCCAACTTCCCGGCCACTGGAGCAAAGATGGTGGAGTGCCTCTATCCCATTTTTTAATTGGGTTATTTGGATTGATGATGTCTTCTTGAGTTCTTTATATATATTAGATATTAGCTCTCTTTCAGATGTAGGGTTAGTGAAGATCTTTTCTGAATCTCTAGGATGTCATTTTTCTTGATGACAGTGTCCTTTGACTTACAGAAACTTTTCAGTTTCATGAGGTCCAATTTATTGATTTTTTAACCTTAGTGACTGAGCCATTGGTATTCTGTTCAGGAAGTTGTCTCTTATACTGATGAGTTCAAAGTTTTTCCCCACATTCTGTTCTATTAGATTAAGCATTTCTGGTTTTATGTTGAGATCTTTGATCCATTTGAACTTGAGTTTTGTGCTGGGTGACAAATATGGATGTATTTGCATTCTACATGCAGATATCGAGTTCGACCAGCACCATTTGCTAAAAATGCTTTCCCTTTTCCATTGTATAGTTTTGACTTCTTTGTCAAAAATCAAGTGTTTATAGGTGTGTGGGTTTATTTCTGGATCTTCAATTCCATTTCTTTGATCTAGCTGTCTGTTTCTACCAATACCATGCAGTTTTTATTACCATTGCTCTGCAGTACAGCTTGAAGTCAGGGACAGTGATGCCTCCAGAAGTTCTTTTGTGTTTAGGATTGTTTTAGCTAATCTGAGATTTTTGTTTTTCCATATGAAGTTGAGAATTGTTCTTTCAAGATCTGTGAAAATTTGAGTTTGGAATTTTGATGGGGATTTCATCTCTAGACTTGTTTTGGTAAGGTGGCAGTTTTGACTATATTACTCTTACCAATCCACAAGAAAGGGAGAACTTTCTACTTTCTGATATCTTCCTCAGTTTCTTTCTTTAGAGACTCAAATTTCTTGTCATACAGGTCTTTCGCTTGCTTTGTTAGAGTTACATCAAGGTATTTTATGTTATTTGTAGCTATTGTGAAGGGTACTCTTTTTCTAACTTCTTTCTCAGCCCACCTGTGTAGAGAAGGACTAATGATTTCTTTGAGTTAATTTTGTATCCAGCCACTTTGCTGAAGGTGTTTATCAGCTGTGGGAATTCTCTGGTAGAATTTTTTGGGGTCATTTATATATGCTATCATATCATCTGCAAATAGCACTCTTTGACTTCTTCCTTTCTAATTTACATCTTCTTATTTTATTGTTCTAGCTAAAACTTCAAGTACTACATTGAAGAGATTTGGAGAGAGTAAACAGCCTTCTCTTGTTCTCAATTGTAGTGGAATGCTTTAAGTTTCTCTCCATTAAACTTGAAGTTGGCTACTGGCTTGCTGTATAGTGCCTTTATTGTATTTAGGTTTGCCCTTTGTATACCTGATCTCTTCAAGAATTTTATCATGAAGGGGTGTTTTATTTTATCAAATGCTTTTTCCTCATCTAGTGAGATTATCATGTGTTTTTTTTTTCTTTCAGTTTTTTATATGGTGGATTAGATTGAAGGATTTTCATATATTAAACCTCCTCTGTGTCCTTTGGATGAAGCTTACTTGATCATGGTGGATGTTGTCTTTGATGTGTTCTTGAATTCAGTTTGCAAGTATTTTATTGAGTATTCTTGCATCAATATTCATAAGGAAAATTGGTCTGAAATTCTCTTTCTTTCTTGAGTCTTTGTGTGGTTTAGGTACCAGGATTACTGTGGCCTCATAGAATGAGTTAGACAATGCTCCTTCTGTTTTTATTTTGTGTAATAGTTTTAGGAGTATTGACATTAACTCTTTTTGGAAATTCTGGTAGAATTCTGCACTAAAACCTTTTGGCCTAGGAAATTTTTCTTTGGGTGGTTTTTAATGACTACTTCTGTTTCCTTAGAGGTTATAGGACTATTCAGATAGTTTACCTATTCTTGATTTAGCTTTGGTATTGGTATCTGTCTAGAACACCATCCATTTTGTTTAGCTTTTCCAACTTTGTGATGTACAGGCTTTTGAAGTAAGATCTAATGATTTTTTGAATTTCCTCAGTATCTATTGTTATGTCTCCCTTTTCACTGCTGATTTTGTTAATTTGGGTGTTGACTCTATGAATTTTAGTAAGTTTGGCTAAGGGTTTGTCTATCTTGTTGATTTTCTCAAAGAACCAGTTCTTGGTTTAGTTAATTCTTGTATTGTTCTATTTGTTTCTAATTTATTGATTTCAACTCTGAGTTTGATTATTTCCTGTCATCTACTCCTTCTTGTTGGGTTTACTTCTTTATTTTCCTATTACCTTCAGATGTACTTTTAAGTTGTTAGTATAAGAACTCTCCAACTTCTTTATGAGGGCATTTAGTACTATGAGCTCTACTCTTAGCACTACTTTCATGGTGTCCCATAAATTTGGGTATGTTGTTCCCTCATTTCCAGTGAATTCTAGAAAGTCTTTAATTTCTTTCTTAATTTCTTCAATGACCCAATGGTCATCGAGTAGAGAGTTGTTCAGTTTCCATTAGTATTTAAACTTTCTGTTGTTGCTATTGTTACTGAACTCCAACTTTAATCCACGGTGATCTGATAGCACGCATGTAATTATTTCAGTCTTCTTGTATATCTAGAGGTTTGCTTTGCAGCTGATTATATGGTCAATTTTGAAGAAGGTTCCATGAGGTGCTGAGAAGAAGGTATATTCTTTTCTGTTTCAGTGATGTAGTAGGAAATATTTAAAATTCCAGCTTAGGCCTTCTTTCTCACATTAGAGCATTTATGTTCCCAGATGAAAGATACATATTTTCTTTATATTTTTAAATAGCCGTAGACAGTGCAGTAACTGGGCAGCTGCCTACCCTCCATGCTACTTTCCTATTGATAACCCCAAGTTATCACTTACTATTTACTATGTTCCATCTGGACTGCTCTTAGCTTCAATTGGGCTCTCTTCTGGGCCATATTCTCTTGGCCCTTATTCTCCTTCTCCCTCCTGCATGTTCTTCCCTCTTTCATGGCAAATTCTTTTCTCCTCAATTTTGTTGTCATCTCTTTAAAAACCTGCATAACTTCAACCCTACTTATGTCTCTTTTGTCTAGATATTGGCTGTTTGCATCTTTATGTACCAATCACAATTAAATGGGGGAGGGCAGGACCACTTAGTATCTTATGTGTGGATTCTCTTGACTTTGGGGTAACTTGTCTTGGGGTACCCAAATTAGCATTAGAATATATGCAACATTAGGCTAACACACTACATTTTCCTCTTTTCCCCAATTAAAAAGGCTCTTTCCTCTTAGATATAAATTAAGCATAATTATAACAATTATGTAAATTGTAAGGAATGATGTATATTTATAACATCTAGTCCATCATATTTGGCAATTTAGATAAAGTATTTTATTATCTTTCTTAACTTAATGAGCTTATAATTTTGTACCTCAATCATGTTTGGTTTTAATTTCTATTATAATCTGAAAAACATTTTTTCAATCTAGTACATCTTTAATGTTAAACAAGTTAAGTTTGTGAGACTATGACTCTTTAATCTTCAACCTTGACAGAGATTTAAGAATGACTTTATATTTGAGTATGCAGGAATGTTGCTTCCAAAATTTAAACAATTGGCAAAGACACCTGACTATTGGGAAAAATCTCCAATATTCTTTATTATGTTGCTACATCAATCTTCAGCCTTCTGTCCCAAAGCATTGACAGACCTTAAGTGAAGTGGGAATTATGAAGGACTAGCTTACCCCATATTGGCAGAGTTTAGCCATTAGTTATCTTGAATCTGTTGTCCTTTTTTTGCACAGCATTTTATCTGTAGATGGAATTAGGGCATTTCTTACACAGTGGCTAGCTTGCCACATTAGAAGCAACTCTATATGAGGTATTGATGTTCATCTTTTTCCTTGAAGTGAAATGGGGGGTACGATCAAAAGCAGACATATCTCATAGTCAAAAGATCTATTTTTTTTTGAATTTTAAGATATGCCTTTCTTTTTTTTTATTTTCTAAGTTTTTTTATTTACATTCTAAATCACTTTCCATTTCCCGTTTCCTCCCTCCCCAAAAGTCCCATAAATAATGAAACAACATCATATTTTGTGGATCTCTGATCCTTTTGAAGACCATTTATATATAGCATAACTAAATTATAAAATATTGACAATTTTAAGTATTTATTATTTGAATGACCTTGAAAATACTTTATTGTACTTAACTAAATTAGAATCTAATATGAATATGAGTTTGACAATCTGACTATTAACTTGTATTATTTAAGCATCCTAAATATTTTGTAATAGTAGTTATTGGAAGAACTTGAGCTAAGCCTTGCATTTTCAATGAGTTGTATAGGCACAATGCCTATCTAAGAGTAACGAAGTTAATTTTAAATTTTGTATTAATATATAAATATTAATACCAATGAAAACCTTAAACCTGTATCCATATCTAAAATTTTGTACTAATGTAAGAAAGTAAAACTTCAATTTTGCATCAAAATATAAAGATTTCTACCAATGTAAGATTATGGTTTTGAAATGTTTTAAGAGTAAATTTAATAATCTATCACCATTTATTTAATTTTTTTATAATATTATGTATCCTCTTTTTTTCTTTTCAACTTACTTCCCATTACCTAAAAAAGAATGAAGGATAGTGAAGAGAAACAACAAGATAGAAATTCATGAGTCTAAGCTCTCTCTGTAGTTTTATCCCTGTTCAAAACCATAATTATTTGTAAATTATCCCTTAAAATGACAATAATCTATAGTTTATTAGATAACTAAAACCAGATGCCCCGATTTAAGGGGTTGGGATGACGATTTTTTATAATTGCTTCCTGCTGAATTGGGGTGAATTCCTTTTTTAAAAAAATGGGGAGCAAGAAAACTAGAAAAATGGTTAGTCTTAAGAAAATTTGCTGTAACATTTGTTGTCCAGTCTCTGTATGTAGAGAAAGTTCAGGGGTTAACTGAAGTCTTGACTGGAACCATCTGAAAGGGTGGATGAACCAAGGTCATAGGGAATTAGTAGCCATTTTTGAAGATGTTTTAGAAGCAAGTTTCGGGGCTGGAGAGATGGCTCAGCAGTTAAGAGAACTGACTGCTCTTCTGAAGGTCCCAAGTTCAAATCCCAGCAACCACAATCATCCATAACAAGATCTGACTCCCTCTTCTGGAGTGTCTGAAGACAGCTACAGTGTATTCATATACATAAAAACAAATAAATAAATCTTAAAAGCAAGTCTCTAGAAACAGCATCAGTTAAGGTAGCATCAAGCAGGAAGTTGGAATAGTAAGTCATATCAGCCTCCCCAAGGTTGAATCTTGTGTATTCTTGGTGTTTTATTCTGTAATATATAAATATTACAACCAATATTTAGTACTAGAAGGATATTTGTATGGATTATGCCAGGAGATAGATCAGTTAAGGACGGGTTTTTGCCCCTTGTTTGAGCATATAAAAGACATCTGTCTTTTTATGAGTTAGTTTGATCAATAACCAAATTGTAATAAATTTACATTCATGCCATAGGAAAGGAATGCATGATAAATTTTGAGGATTCTGTAGCCAATAAGTTTTATTGGCTATGTATAGCTGAAGTTTTGGCTAGAGACATTTTTATGTCTCAGCCAATTTTAGGGCTGTTCCCATGTAGAGGAATCAGAAAATCATGTTACCTGTTCTGTTTGGTCTTTGTCCTATTTGATCTTCTATCACATCTGACCCATATTACTTTGGAAGCCTTTTCTCCTTTCTTGTTATAGATATATATTAGGTACATTTGAACCATAACCTCTGTTAATTTTGTTATTTCTCTGTTTAGTTTCTGTCTTGATGACCTGTCCATTGGTGAGACTGGAGTGTTGAGGCCTCCACTATTAATATGTGGGGTTTGATGTGTGATTTAAGTAAATTTTCTTTTACAAATGTGGGTGCCCCTGGATTTGAAGTATAGATGTTCAGAATTGAGATGTCCTCTTGGTGAATTTTCCTTTGAAAAGTATGAATTGTTCTTCCCTATCTCTTTTGATTACTCTCAATTGAAAATCTATTTTATTAGATTTTAGAATGGTTACTACAGCTTGTTTCTTGGGTCCATTTGCTTGGAAAACTTTTTTCTAGACCTTTATTCTGAGATAATGAATATCATTGTTGTTGAGATGTGTTTCTTTCTTATAGCAGAATGATGGATTCTGTTTATGCATCCATTTTATTAGCCTTTATCTTTTTACTGTGAAACTGAGTCCATTGATATTAAGAGATATCAATGGCCAGTGATTGTTACTTCTTGTTCTTTTGTTGGTGGTGGTTGAGTGTGTTGTGTGTGTTTCTCTTCTGTTGGTTTTAATGGTGTGAAATTATTTATTTCTTGTGTTTGCTTAAGTGTCGTTTTCTTTCTAGTATACTCTGTAGGGGTAGGCTAATGCAAAGTTATTGTTTGAGTTTGCTTTTGTCGTGGAATATCTTGGTTTCTCCATCTATGATGATTGAAAGTTTTTCTGGGTATAGTTTTCTGGGCTGATATCTGTGGTCTCTTGGGTTCTGCAAATCCTCTGTCCAGGTCCTTCTAGCTTTCAGAGTCTCAGATGAGAAATCAAATATAATTCTGATAAGTCTGCTTTTATATGTTGCTTGGAGTTTTATCCCTTGCTGCTTTTAAAATTGTTTCTTTGCTCTATTTATTTAGTGTTTTGATTATTATGTGACAGGAGAATTTTGTTTTCTGGTCCAATCTGTTTGGTGTTCTGTTTGGCGTTTTGTGTGACCCTTTTGTAGTTTTGCCTACTGTTCTGCCAAACTTGTGTATCTTTCAAGGAACCAACCTTTTGTTTCATTGATCCTTGATACTGTTACTTTGTTTTTCATTTTAAAATTTGAGCTTTGAGTTTTATTATTCATATCCTTCTAATAATTTGGATAGTTTTTGCTTTTTCAAAATCTTATGGTACAACATTAACATTATTTGTGCCTTCTCTGAAGTTTTTCTTCTTTATTTTTTTAAATTTAATTTTACTTATTTATTTTACTTATTTACTTTATATCCAGTTCACTGCTGGGTTACCTACTCCCATAATCTTTCTCCCATCTACCTTTCCTTTCTCTTCTGAGTGGGTGGAACTGCCTGGGTGGTATTTCCCCACCTGAGCACTTAAAGTCTCTTTGATCTTTGGGTTTTTTTTGTTTTTGTTTTTGTTTTTGTTTTTGTTTTTTTTTTTTTTTTTGAGACAGGGTTTCTCTGTGTAGCCCTGGCTGTCCTGGAACTCACTGTGTAGACCAGGCTGGTCTCGAACTCAGAAATCCTCCTGCCTCTGCCTCCCAAGTGCTGGGATTAAAGGCATATGCCACCACAGCCCTAAAGTTTCTTTGAGACAAGGCACTTCCTCTCCCATTGAGGCCAGACAAGGCAGACCAGCTAGTAGAAGATATCCCACATACAGGTGACAGCTTTTGGGATAGCCCCCATTCCAGTTGTTTAGGACTCATATGAAGGTTAAGCTTCATATCTGCTACATATGAGCTGGGAGGCGTAGATACAGCCCATATATGTTCTTTGGTTGGTGGTTCAGACTACGAGAGCCCCATGGGTCCAGGTTAGTTGACTCTGTTGGTCTTCCTATGGAGTTCCTATCCCCTTTAGACCCCAAATTCTTCCTCCTACTCTTCTACAAGAGTCCCAAGCTCCAGCTACTGTTTGGCGTGGGTGTCTGTATCTGAGTCAGCATCTGGATGGAGCCTCTCAAAGGATAACCTTCTCCTGTCTGTAAGCATAATAGAGTATCATCAATAGTGTTACAGATTGGTGCTTGCCCATGGATTGGGTCTCAAGCTGGGCTGGTTATTGGTTGGCCATTCCATCAGTCTCTGCTCCCTTTTCCTTGTCTACATTTCTTGTTGACAGAACAAATTTTGGATTGAAAGTTTTGTGGGTGGGTTGGTGTCTCTATTGCTTCACTGGGGTTCTTGTCTGGCTACAGGAGGTGGCTTCTTCAGGTTCCATATCCCCACTGCAGAGAGTCACAGCTAAGGTTACCCCCATTGATTCTTGGGCAATTCCCTTATCCCATGTCTTTCTCTCATCCTGGAGATTCTCCCTACTTCCTTATCCCTGTCAGTTGCAGATTTCCATTCATTTTCATGACCATCTAGCCTTTTCTCCATTTAAAAAAATTGAGAGTATGGTGTGAAAACCTCTCATTGGTATTGTATAAATGCAGAAAGATTTTTCTTTGAATAAATTGTGTTGGAAAAATTGGATAGCCACTCAACGAATATTGAAAATAATTCCCTTTCTCTCACCAATTACAACATTTAACTCAATGTAGATTAAATAATTAAATGTGCACCTGATGCTCTGAAATTACTATGGGAAAACAAGAGAGAAATATATTTGGATACTGGAATGGAAAGGATATTTTGGACAATATTGCAAAAGTGCAAGCAATAAAAACAAATATAGACAAATAGAGTTTTATGAAATTAAAAAGGTTCTGAAGAGTAGAAGATGCAATAAATAGTGTGAAGGGTTCAATTAAAGAAAGAGAGAAAATATTTTTAAATTATGTGTCTCGTAAGACATTAATGAAATTAAAAATTCAATAGTAAGACTATCAATTGTCTTAATTGAAATGGGGAACAAACTAACACGGACATTTCTCAAATGAGAATATATAGAAGTGAAGATCTATAAAAATGTACAGCATTATTAAACGGGGAAATGTAATTTCACATCAGCAAACTCAGTGAGAATGTCTAACAACAAGGATAAGAACATCAACATCAAACTCTACAGATAACCAATGCTATGAAGATGTGGAGAAAGGGAAACCCTTTCTCATTCTTGGTGAACATATAAATGAGTTCAACCATTATGGGAAAATAGTATAGTGGTTCATCAAAAAAATTAACAGCAAAGGATATTTCATCCTACCACAAGGACACTGGCTCAACTATGTTCATAACAATTTTATTCTTCATAACCAGAAGCTGGAAACAACCTAGATGTCTCCCAACCAAAGAGTGGATAAAGAAAATGTGCACTTGTACAATGGAGTATTACTCAAATGCTTAAAAAGATAACAACATGAAAATTTCAAGCAAATGGATAGAACTAGAAAAAAATCTTAAGTGAGGTAACCCAGACCCAGAAAAACAAACATGGTATGTATTCACTTATAAGTGGATATTAGCTATAACATAAAAGCTAAACATGCTATAATCCACAGACCCAAAGAGGCTAGGTAACAAGGAGGGCTGGAGGTGGGGGATATGTAGATATCCTTGGAAAGGGGAAATAGATTTTATGGGAGTACTGGGGAAAGGTAGGGATGAGAACTGGAGGGATGAGGTAGGGTTAGCAGAGGAAGAGAGCACTGGGAGACATGGCTGGAATTAGGGAGGATCTGTGGGGCAAGGTAGAAACAGTATAATAGATATTCCTAGGAATCTATGAGAGTGACCCTATTAAAAAAACTCTTAGTAATGGGAGAGATATAGACTGCTCAGCCCTCTTTTGAAATCAGTAAGACTTATAGTAGAAGGATTAGGAAACCAACTTGGCCACAAAACCTTTGACCTACAACTTGTTCTGCTTGCAACATGTGCTGGAAGAAAGGTGGCATGAAACTTGTGGGCATTGTCAACCAATGACTGGTTCAATTTGAGACTTATGTCATGAGATGGAGCCCACTACTGACACTACCTAGATGGCCAAGACTCCAAGGATGACTAGACTTAGAGATCTACAATGGAATGAAACACAACCAGCAAAAAAAATAAAAAAAATAAATAACAGAACTGTCATATGCTATAGACAAAGGAAATGCAATCAGAATATTATAGAGGCATCTGTATTCACATGCTTACTATAGGACTATTTATAATAGCCAGGAAATGGAAAAATATAAGTGTGTAGCAACATCATTAGTGGATAGCAGAATATGTTATCTATATATCTTGAAATATCATCTAGCCATGGAAAATTATAAAATCCTCTCAATCGTAGAAATCTAGACTGAGCTGATGCTCAAATTAAGTGAAATAAACTAGACACAGAGAGACAAGGACTACATGATCTTATCTTATGTAAAATACAGAGTCTGTTTCATAGAGTTCAAGAGTAGAATGATGGTACTCACAGGCTTTTAAGTAGGAGAGACACTGGGACAGTTTAATTAGTGTGTCTAAGTTATATTTAGCAATAAGATGTTCTAGTGTGCTATTGCACAGTAGGATAGCTATTGATTACAGCTAATGAACTGTGCATTCCATAAGGCATGGAAAAAGGATTTCAAATATTTTCTCCATAAAGAAATGTACTGTTGAGAAAATAGATACATTTAACTTGATTTCAACATCACATAATGAATATATATCAGACACCCAATAAATATATTTAGGGCTAGAGACATGGCTCAGTCAGTAAAGTGTTTGCTGTACAAACACAGGGACCTGATTTTAGATCAGTATTATAATAACCAAGCATGACACTTTAAATCCGAAACTCATTGGGTTGGCATCCTAGCCAAATCACTTAGCTCAATGTTCAGTGAGAGACTGTATCAAAAAAGATAGGATGGGAGAGTTAGTAAAGAAGACATCCAATGTCAAGCTATATGCATGTACACATATGCACACAGACACCAGCATGTACATGTTTATGCAAATACACACAAATCATACAGATATATACACAAAAGTAAGTTAATTCTAATAAATTAGATTGGTAAACCATGTCAGATTGTATATATTTAACTTTCTCTGGACAATGAAAAATTATTAAACCATTATTGAAATGGAAAAGAAAAACAACAAAACCCTCCACAAGTATGCCAACAAGTTTTCAAGAACTAACTCTAGATGACTTTGTACATAAAATGTAAAACTTTTCATTCTGTAAGAACACATATTCTGTATAAGAGATATTCAGAATGAATTCTCAGATGGAAAATGCTCCTATCTTTTCTTAATACCTGCTATGGTATTAAGACGTTTTCACGGATCAATGAAGAAATTGAAGGGGAGGATTACAACTTTAAACAATCAGTTTCTGAATGTGGCTAATGTAGAATGAAGTTCTGCAGCCCAGCTTCCCACCTATAAGAAATTCCAAAGGTTGTATCTTAGGGATAATTTCTGGAAACTTAAAAACCTTGGCAGCAACATGCCCAACCTTTCCCTATCACACTGAATGAAAACAAAATTGAAGGTCGTTTGCACAAATGAGCATGGGTTTGACATGTGAGTGCAATGCCTACAGAAGCCTGGAGAGAATCAGGTCCCCTGGAATGGAGTTACAGGCACTTGTAAGTTGCCAAACTTGAGTGCTGGGAATTGAACTTTAAACCTGAGTACTCTACAAGAACAGTACACTTTTTTTTCCCCCGAGATAGGGTTTCTCTGTGTAGTCCTGGCTGTCCTGGAACTCACTCTGTAGATCAGGCTGGCCTCAAACTCAGAAATCCACCTGCCTCTGCCTCCCAAGTTCTGGGATTAAAGGCATGCACCACACTTTTAACCTCTGAGCCATTTCTCCAACCGCCCTCCCCCCAAATTCCGAAACTCTGAAGTCTTAAGTTCAATTGAGATAACAAGATAACAGAAAGGATTCTCTGCTGTAATGCATCACACACTGAAATAGATTAGATGGGAAGAATGGAACAGCAGATGCTGACCAGGAAAATCATGAGGATGATATAAAGATGAAGAAGAATCTGGTCTATCAGAAGACTATAGAGAAGAGAAGCAGGCCTAAGAGGAGGCTGAGCTGGATATGAAACAGGCTCAGAAATGGAGGGAGCACAAAAGGAAATGGACTTTCAAGATGAAAGAAGCTATTTAGAATGATGTTGATAATGATACCTATGCTAAAGGAGGGTGATAGTAGATGAGGAAGGAGGCCTTTGTGGGGAGAGAGAGGAGGAAATGAGGTGAAGAAGAAAAGAGAGAAAATAGATAGAGCAGCCTCAGGTACCTTAACTAGTGCTTCTGGGTGTTCAGAATAATCTCATGCTTTTTAAACATGTGATATATATAGAACATTTCATCCTAGAGCTAAAGAATACACCTTCTTCTCAGCTCCTCATGGTACCTTCTCCAAAACTGACCATATAATTGGTCACAAATCAGACCTCAACAGATACAAGAAGATAGAAATAATCCCATGCCTCCTATCAGATCACTATGAAATAAGGGTGGTCTTCAATGGCAACAAAAACAAAAGAAAACCCACGTACACATGGAAGCTGAACAATGCTCTACTCAATGATAACTTGGTCAAGGTGGAAATAAAGAAAGAAATCAAAGACTTTTTGAAAGTTAATGAAAATGAAGGCACAACATACCCTAATTTATGGGACACAATGAAAGCAGTGCTAAGAGGAAAATTCATAGCCCTGAGTGCCGCCAAAAAGAAACGGGAGACAGCATACACTAACAGCTTAATGGCACACCTGAAAGCCCTGGAACAAAAAGAAGCAAATACACCAAAGAGGAGTAGAAGGCAGGAAATCATCAAACTCGGGGCTGAAATCAATCAAGTAGAAACAAATAAAACCATACAAAGAATCAACAAAACGAGGAGTTGGTTCTTTGAGAAAATCAACAAGATAGATAAGCCCTTAGCCAGACTAACCAGAGGGCACAGAGATAGTATCCAAATTAATAAAATCAGAAACGAAAAGGGAGAGATAACAACAGAAACTGAGGAAATTCAAAAAATCATCAGATCCTACTACAAAAACCTGTATTCAACACAACTAGAAAATCTTGAGGAAATGGACAATTTCCTTGACAAATACCAAGTACCAAAATTAAATCAGGATCAAATAGACCATCTAAACCGTCCTATAACCCCTGAAGAAATAGAAGTTGTCATTGGAAGTCTTCCAACCAAAAAAAGCACAGGTCCAGATGGTTTTAGTGCAGAATTCTATCAGACCTTCAAAGAAGACCTAACACCAATACTCTTCAAACTGTTCCACAAAATAGAAACAGAAGGAACACTACCCAACTCGTTCTATGAAGCCACAATTACACTAATACCAAAAGCACACAAAGATCCGACAAAGAAAGAGAATCTCAGGCCAATCTCTCTTATGAATATCGATGCAAAAATACTCAATAAAATTCTTGCCAACCGAATCCAAGAACACATCAAAACGATCATTCACCACGATCAAGTAGGCTTCATCCCAGGGATGCAGGGATGATTCAATATAAGGAAATCCATCAATGTAATCCACTACATAAACAATCTCAAAGAAAAAAACCACATGGTCATCTCATTAGATGCTGAGAAAGCATTTGACAAAATTCAGCATCCTTTCATGCTAAAGGTCTTGGAAAGATCAGGAATTCAAGGCCCATATCTAAACATAGTAAAAGCAATTTACAGCAAACCAGTAGCCAGCATCAATCTAAACGGAGAGAAACTTGAAGCAATCCCACTAAAATCAGGGACTAGACAAGGCTGCCCTCTCTCTCCATATCTTTTCAATATAGTACTTGAAGTTCTAGCTAGAGCAATTAGACAACAAAAAGAGGTCAAAGGGATACAAATTGGAAAGGAAGAAGTCAAACTATCACTATTTGCAGACGATATGATAGTATACATAAGCGACCCAAAGAACTCCACCAGAGAACTCCTACAGCTGATAAACGACTTCAGCAAAGTGGCCGGATATAAAATCAACTCAAGCAAGTCAGAAGCCTTCCTATACTCAAAGGATAAGCAGGCTGAGAAAGAAGTAAGAGAAATAATACCCTTTACGATAGCCACAAACCATATTAAGTATCTTGGCGTGACGCTAACCAAACAAGTGAAAGATCTGTATGACAAGAACTTCAAGTCTCTGAAGAAAGAAATTGAAGAAGACCTCAGAAGATGGAAAAATCTGCCATGCTCATGGATTGGCAGGATTAATATAGTAAAAATGAGCATCTTACCAAAAGTAATACACAGATTCAATGCAATCCCCATCAAAATCCCAACTCAATTCTTCATAGAGTTAGAAAGAGCAATTCAAAAATTCATCTGGAATAACAGAAAACCCAGAATAGCTAAAACTATTCTCAAGAGTAAAAGAACCTCTGGGGGAATCAGTATCCCGGACCTCAAGCTGTACTACAGAGCAATAGTGTTAAAAACTGCATGGTATTGGTACAGTAACAGACATGTAGATCAATGGAACAGAATTGAAGACCCAGAAATGGCGTATATACTTTTTATAGGAAAGTGTGGTTTTGCTGGTTCTCTCTTTTTATTGCTCTAAATAGGTCTTATTAGAAAAAAATCAGAAAAGTAATGGAAATACAAGGGAATGAAAGACTATAATGTTCTCTCTCTCTCTCTCTCTTTCTCGTGTGTTCTCTGAGGAATAGATCTGATAGGATGCACACACACACACACACACACACACACACAATTTATTAAATCAGCTTATATTGAAATAAAATTTTATCTTAGACCTACAGTCTTAGAACCCCATAGCTGTGCAGTCCTTGAGTCAGGATGCCTCAGACTTTTGCAGTAGCTTTCTCAAACTGGAGAGGCTGACAAGTCTGTAGCTTCTCTGTCCATGAGGCTGGGTGCCTCTGAATTCCCAATCTTGTCTGAAAAACCTGGAAAGTTCCTAGAGTATCACTGGTCCTTAGTCAAGGAGGAAAGTACAGATCAACTAAGGCAGTCAGTACAATTTCTGAGGCCATTCTATCTATAGTAAGTTGACATTAAAACCAAGCATCACTCACACATTTACACATAATCCATGTATGTATATACATATGCATGCATTCATTCATTCATGTATGTATCCAACCACAAACATGTAACATGAAAGCTTGTGGGGCTTTGTTTCAGGGAGAGGGGAATACCAAGACAGGAGAGGGCAAATGAGGGTATGAGAGCATGAACAAGTAAAGTGATATATATGTATGAATGTATCTAAAAATTATAAAGACTTATTAATTTATAAATTACTATATTATATGCAAAACAAAATTTTCTAGCAGTTCAAATTTTTAATTTTTATTCTAATTTAAGCTTAATATAATGACTTTTAGTTCAATAAATAAACAAGATTGCTCCAACGCTGGCATTGTTTCATGGCAGTTCATACATAGGGCTTGAAAAAATGTCTCTAAATTAGGTAAAGCTACAGTTAGCTGTCAATATTAAATGGTAATGGTGTGTCTTCAATGCTGAGTTGAGTATTTTTACAGGTGATTCAGTGGTCCTCGGCTTGAGGGTTTTGTTTTGGCTAAGGTGACTTGGGTACTTATAAGGGAAAGTTCTACCCAGCAATATCATTTCTATATTTGTAGGGCTATTGATGAGATTTGCGGAAATTAGATTAAGTCTTGAGATATGCAAATTACCACTCCCTTCGGTCTGGAAGACATGAGATGCCAATGACAACTTAAGTTGCTCTGTTTTAGGTTCATGTTCTTATTCCTTCCAGAAATTCACGATCGCATTCCCTCTTTTTAAAGTAATTTAAATTTATAGTTTTGCATGCATGTATATCTGGCATCACCTGTGTACAATGCCCACAGAGGCCAGAAGGGAGCATCAGATTCCCTGCAACTGGAGATACAGATGTGTGCCAGCTGCCATAGTGGGTTCACTAGGTGAGCAATCAGTTCTCTTAACCACTGAGCCACATCTATAGCTCTTGCTTTTCCTTCTTATTCCATTATACTTCCTTGTGCCTTGAAGAAGTTTTGAGAACTAGTAGGCAACCAGGGTTTTTAGTCTTATTCCACAACAGTCTGAGTTAAAACAAAGTATAAGACAGTATTTTCTGAGAGGCAGCTATGTAGATATTGTCATCGGTATAGCTCTCTGCCACCTGCTCTATGTACTGTGTGTTCTTGACTGACACTGTATGAGATACTATTAGGAGGATACAGAAAGAAGAGAAGCTAAGAAGACCTACTGAGGGAGCATCTGTGCTCCTGCAACACTGGGGAACAACGCTTGCTGCCAATGAATGATAGGCTCCAGTTAGGGTGTCTTCTCAAGTGGGTTGAACTATAAAAAGTATTCATAATGCCTCTGAAGACTTCTTATCATTTTATCCTCTAGTCTTAAAGCATTGCTTGACGCAGCTTTTAACTGGGATATATAAACAGTTACAAAATAAGTCCGTATTAAAATTAAAATGTATTTTCTTCTGAATGTCTTTTTAATGAAATAAATTGTACAAATGTTTCCTCGCATAGTTATTAAATAAAATATGAGTATCCCAATCAAACACAGTGAACAGTGACGTCCATCGCTTGATTTGCTCCAAGGCTCCGTATTTAAGGCAATTAATTGCATTTTAAATCTGGACCACAGAGATGTGTCTCCTTTAATATGAATGTTGCTAGTCTTTTTTTTTAAAGTTTGTGTCAGCAAATTAATTGAAACTATGCATCTATACTGGATTACATTGAAATCACTGAGTGTAAAAGTGCTGCCGCTGCTTTTAACTAAAATGTATGGCTTAGCATTTTAAAGTAAAAATTATGAAGTTATTTATGGGATAACCAAACGTGCTGTAAAAACCACTAAAATAGAATATTTGAGATAAATTTAGTGGGGGGATTGGAACCTCCAAAAGATTATTTTTGACAAGTGAAATGCCTTGCTTTAGGTTTTGAGAATTTCCATTCTACAGTATGCCCAAACAATAAAAGACTTAATTTAGAAATAAAATCTATATGTTGACCTTCCTTTAATTACTATGTCGTACAATGAAAATGAGAAGTACTTTGGCCTGTAAATCACACTGAATGCCTAAGACAAACTTTCAAATTTTAGTAGCTTCTGAGTTGATACTTTCATGAAAAGAGTTTAAGAGTGAGTTGATATTTTGTACAAGTTTTATACATTTTTAAATGGTGTTTTATTGTAGTGGGTATTCAGGGTATTATGCATTTCAAGAGTATCTGCTTATAAATCTGAAGGTAATGCATTTGAACAACTGCATCTTGTATATAGCCATTATTGTTAAAATTAAAAAAATAAAGAATTTAACAGTAATATTTTCCATATATTTAACAAAATATTTATTAATACATTTTAAATAAAATATGTTTAAATTGCAATATAAGCTAGAAAAATAGTTATGTTTTTCAAATTTACCCATTTCGTTTTTCTTTTTTTTATTAGATATTTTCTTTATTTACACTTCAAATGTTATTCCCTTTTCTGGTTTCCCCTCCAAAAAAACCCCTAAGCCATCCTCCCTCCCCCTGCTCACCAACCCACCCATTCCCAATTTTTTGTCCTGGCATTCCCCTATACTGGTGTATCTAGCCTTCTCAGGACCAAGGGTCACTCCTCCCTTTGATGTCCAACAAGGCCATCCTCTGCTGCATATACATCTGGAGCCATGTGTCCCTCCATGTGTACTCTTTGGTTGGTGGTTTAGTCCCTGGGAGCTCTGGGGGTACTGGTTGGTTCATATTGTTGTTCCTACTATGAGGCTACAAACTCCTTCAGCTCCTTGGGTCCTTTCTCTAGCTCCTCCATTAGGGACCCTGTGCTCAGTTCAATGGTTGGCTGAGAATGTCTCCCTTCATATTTGTCGGGCACTGGCCGAACCTCTCTGGAGACAGCTTTATCAGGTTCCTGTCAGGAAGCACTCCACAATAGTGTCTGGGTTTGGTAACTGTATATGGGATGGATCCCCAGATGGGGCAGTCTCTGGATGGTCTTTCCTTCAGTCTCTGATCCACACTTTGACTCTATATCTCCTCCTGTGGGTAGTTTGTTTCCCCTTCTAAGAATGGCCAGAGTATCCATACTTTGTTCTTCCTTATTCTTGAGCTTTGTTTGGTCTGTGAATTGTATCTTGGGTATTCTGGGCTTCTGGGCTAATTTCCACTTATTGGTGAGTGCATACCATGTGTGTTCTTTTGTGATTGGGTTACCTCACTCAGGATGATATTTTCTAATTCCATCCATTTGCTTAAGAATTTCAAGAATTCATTGTTTTTTTAATAGCTGGGTAATATTCCATTGAGTAAATGCAGCACATTTTCTCTATCCATTCCTCTGTTGAGGGGCATCTGGGTTCTTTCCAGTTTCTGGCTATTATAAATAAGGCTGCTATGAACGTAGTGGAGCATGTGTTTTTATTACATGTTGGAGAATCTTCTGGGTATATGCCCAAAAGTGATATAGCAGGGTTCTCCGGAAGTACTATGCCCAGTTTCTGAGGAACTGCAAAACTGACTTCCACTGTGGTTGCAATCCCACCACAAGTGGAGGACTGTACCTCGTTCTCCACATCCCTGCCAGCACCTGCTGTCACCTGAGCTTTTGATTTTAGCCATTCTGAGTGTTGTGAGGTGGAATCCCAGAGTCATTTTAATTTGTATTTCTCTGATGACTAAGGATGTTGAACATTTCTTTAGGTGCTCCTCAGGCATTCGATATTCCTCAGTTGAAAATTCTTTGTTTCGCTCTGTACCCCACTTTTTAATAGGGTTATTTGGTTCTCTGGAGTCTAACTTGAGTTCTTTGTATATATTGGATATTAGCCCTCTATCAGATGTAGGATTGGTAAAAATCTTTTCCCATTTTATTGGTTGCCATTTTGTCCTATCGACAGTGGTCTTTGTCTTACAGAAGTTTTGTAATTTTATGAAATTCCACTTGTCAATTCTTGATCTTAGAGCACAAGCTATTGGTGTTCTGTTCAGGAAAATTTCCCCTGTGTCCGTGTGCTTGAGGCTCTTCCCCAGTTTCTTTTCTATTAGTATCAGTGTATCTGGTTTTATGTGGAGTTCCTTGATCCACTTGGACTTGAGCTTTGTACAAGGAGATAAGAATGGATAGATTTGCATTCTTCTGCATGCTAACTGTCAGTTGAACAAGCACCATTTGTTGAGAAGGTTATCTTTTTTTCCACTGGATGGTTTTAACTCCTTTGTCAAAGATCAAGTGACTGTAGGTGTGTGGGTTCATTTCTGGGTTTTCAATTTTATTCCATTGATCTTCCTGCCTGTCTCTGTACCAATACCACACAGTTTTTGTCACTATTACTCTGTAGCAGAGCTTGAGGCCGGGGTGGTGATTCTCCCAGAAGTTCTTTTGTTGTGGAGAATAGTTTTTGCTATCCTGGATTTTTTGTTATTCCAAATGAATTTGCAGATTGCTATTTCTAGCTCTATGAAGAATTGAGTTGGAATTTTGATGGGAATTGCATTGAACATGTAGATTGCTTTTGGCTAGGTGGCCATTTTTTACTATATTAATCCTGCCAATCCATGAGCATGGGAGATCTTTCTATCTTCTGAGATCTTCTTTGTTTTTTTTATTCAGAGTCTTGATGTTCTTGTCATACAGATCTTTCACTTGTTTAGTTAGAGTCACACCGAGGTATTTTATATTATTTGTGACTATTGTGAAGGGAGTTGTTTCTCTAATTTCATTCCCAGCCTTTTTATCCTTTGAGTACAGGAAGGCCACTGATTTGTTTGAGTTTATTTTATATCCACCCACTTTGCTGAAGTTGTTTATCAGGTTTAGGAGTTCTCCGGTGGAATTTTTGGGGTCACTTAAGAATACTATCATATCATCTGCAAATAGTAATATTTTGACTTCTTCCTTTCCAATTTGTATCCCTTTGACCTCCTTTTGTCATCTAATTGCTCTAGCTAGAACTTCAAGTACTGTATTGAAAAGATATGGACAGAGAGGGCAGACTTGTCTAGTCCCTGATTTTAGTGGGATTGCTTCATTTCTCTCCATTTAGTTTGATGTTGGCTACTGGTTTGCTGTATATTGCTTTTACTATGTTTAAGTATGGGCCTTGAATTCCTGATCTTTCCAAGACTTTTAGCATGAAAGGATGCTGAATTTTGTCAAGTGCTTTTTCAGCATCTAATGAAATGACCATGTGTTTTTTTCTTTGAGTTTGTTTATGTAGTGGATTATATTGATGGATTTCCATATATAGAACCATCCCTGCATCCCTGAGATGAAGCCTACTTGATTGTGGTGAATGATCATTTTGATGTATTCTTGGATTCAGTTGGCAAGAATTTTATGTTTGCATACTCATAAGGGAAATTGGTCTGAAGTTTTCCTTCTTTGTAGTGTCTTTATGTGGTTTAGGTATCAGAGTAATTGTGGCTTCATAGAATGAATTGGGTAGTGTTCCTTCTGTTTCTATTTTGTGGAATGGTTTGGAGAGCATTGGTATTATGCCTTTGAAGGAATGATAGGACTCAGCACTAAGCCAATCTGGTCCTGTTCTTTTCTTCGTTGGGAGACTTTTGATGACTGCTTCTATTTCATTAGGGGTTATGGGACTGTTTAGATCATTTATCTGATCCTGTTTTAACTTTGTTACCTGGTTTCTGCCTAGGAAACGGTCCATTTCATCCAGATTTCCAGTTTTGTTGAGTAAATGCTTTTGTAGTAGGATATGATGATTTTTTTTGAATTTCCTTAATTTCTGTTGTTATGTCTTCCTTTTCATTTCTAATTTTGTTAATTTGGATCCTGTCTCTGTGTCCTTTGGTTAGTCTGGCTAAGGGTTTATCTATCTTGTTGATTTTCTCAAAGAATCAACTCCTAGATTTGTTGATTCTTTGCATAGATTTGTTGTTGTTGTTGTTTCTACTTGGTTGATTTCAGCCCTGAGTTTGATTATTTCCTGTTGTCTACTCCTCTTGGATATATTTGCTTCTTTTTCTTCTAGAGCTTTCAGATGTGTTGTGAAGCTGCTAGTGTATGCTCTCTCCAGTTTCTTTTTGCAGGCACTCAGAGCTATGAGGTTTCCTCTTAGGACTGCTTTCATTGTGTCCCATAGTTTTGGGTATGTTGTAGCTTCATTTTCATTAAACTCTATGAAGTCTTTCGCCTCTTTTTTTTTTATTTCTTCCTTGACCAAGTTATCATTGAGTAGAGTGTTGTTCAGTTTCCATGTGAATGTGGGCTCTCTGTTGTTTTTGTTGCTATTGGAAACCAGTCTTAATCTGTAGTGATCTGATAGGAGGCATGGGATTATTTCAATCTTCTTGTTTCTGTTGAGGTCTGTTTTGTGACCAATTATATAGTCAGTTTTGGAGAAGGTACAATGAGGTGCTGAGAAGAAGGTATATGTTCTGGGTAGGTTCCTGTGAACAGCAGTGATGGTCCTACTTGTACTCACAGGCCTGTCCATACTCCTGGGAGGCTAGCTATCTCCATGAGCCTCCTAGGTACGGATCCCTGTGGCAGAGGATGGTCTCCAGCCACAGACAAAAACTGCCCAAGTTTATTTTTTAGTTGACTATTTTTATCCTTTTTAACAATTTTTGGCTTAATAAAAGTTAGCCAGAATCTCACATCTGATTTAGACTTTCCTCTATTAGCAACATATTGCTTGTGAGATGTCTATAAAAAATCGGGCTCTTATAGGAGTGTTGATGGGAAACAAAAGTATATTTTCATTATTTTGAAACAACTGTTTCTCAAGTTTAACAAATCAAGTCATATCAAGAACACTTTTACTCTGCCCGTTAAAATAATTGGCCTATCTTAAACTGGTGTGTGTGTGTGTGTGTGTGTGTGTGTGTGTGTGTGTGTGTCTGTGTATCTTAGTTACTGGGGATCAAGCCCAAGGCCTTCTGTGTGCTAGATAAGTGCTC
Source organism: Tokudaia tokunoshimensis (assembly GCA_036184795.1). Lineage (NCBI taxonomy): Eukaryota > Metazoa > Chordata > Mammalia > Rodentia > Muridae > Tokudaia > Tokudaia tokunoshimensis. The sequence continues at coordinate 35,490,717 of BTHU01000015.1, read as the reverse complement.
TACTGTTGTATAATACCCCCTACTAAAACACTGAAAAGATCCCTTACTATACATAATTTTGTAATATTATGAAGGGATGATTTGAAAAGTATGTATTCACAGAATTATGGAAATTTTCTAAATGTTGACACATTTCATTATACAGTATAAAGGAAGGAGGAAACATACTGTTGCTCAGTCTACTTCATTCACACAATATTTCCGACACCAGAGGTATATGTAGGATTTCTCTGACCCACATCAGCTGAGAACTTACAGTTCAACTCAGTTCTGACACAATATACCTAACTATCACATCAGATGCCAGAGGTTGGTGATCCTGGCCTGTAATCCTGGTCACATTTTATGTGATTCTTGTTCACATTGCTACCTATGCAGTTGACTGATGGACAAAAAGCCAGACATTTCACACCCTACTCTAAGGATTTGTTTGTTTGTTTTGCTTTTCATCTCCAGCAGCTTATGAAACTCAGATTAGCATATAACTTTTAAGTATTGGCTTATTATCTAAGACATTACTGGGTATACAGATGACTGGCCAAATGGGAGATGTGCATAGGGCAAAGGGACAGATAGTCCTGCCTCCTACAGGAGCAACACCCCTTCAGATCAAGATCAGTCTAGGAAATTTCTAGAACAGAGTCATTTGGGAAAATGTAGAAATCTCATTAAGTTGGCACAAATGAATTGGCTACTGGTGAATGACTCAATATCCAGTTCCCTTAATTTTCAGGAACCTGGTGGTAGTGTTAGAAATCCCCACCTTCTAAGCATGCTTTGAGCAGTGTTCTAGTGACTAGCTCTCCTAAAGCTATCTAGGGTCAACTATCTACACATTAGGAGAGAAAAGGAAATCTTACCGCTGCAGAGTTTTCAAAGGATTTAAGAGCTAGATACCAAGAATAAAAGATCAAATGGATATGCATTCATTCTCATGTGTGCACACATACAACACACACATAACACATATAAAACATACAACTCACTCACAACATACAATATCTATATATAATATATAATATACACAAACAATGCACACAACACATACACAGCATACATACAATGCACACAAACACATATACAACATATATACATACATACACACATACATACATCACATAGGAAGTACCCTTGTCCTCTTCTGTCCTTGATTTCCTTTTCTGTGAATCCTGCTACTGGAGGTCAATTTGGGCTAGAAAACACAAAATGGACATTCTATAAATAAAAATCTCATAAATTTTAAACATTTTGCTAGTCTGAATACTGTGAGGCAATCTCTCTGTCCCACACAGGACATGAATCATCCTTTTATCCAACATATTTCTGGCACTCATTTTATCAGCTCTTTAGTCATTAAGTAGAAAAAAAAACATAACATATGTAGAGCTTGGTACCATCCAAGCTTTCAGATATCCACTAAGGAGTCTGGAGTGTGTCCCTCCTAAATAAGAAGGGACCACTGGATCTTATTACAGATCATAATATCACACACTATTTCAAAGTCATATGTGTTATTACCACTGAGCTCATCAAAATAATTCTTTAAGAGCCGAGTTGTCAAGTTCGTGGTGATACATGCATGTTTTCTAAAATCTAATTTTTATCTAAATTCTGATTCAATAATTGGCCATCAAAGCTGTCAGGTTTTACTTTGAAGTGATAGGATTACTTTGTTCCTTCTGGAGGAAATATCTGCATAAGTATAGTTTGTCTATCAATTGTTCTTTCCATTTACAGTGATACTTCCTGAAGAAAGCCACTCACTTAGCTCAGACTTAATCACACATCCTATGTTACCAGGAAACAGAAGTTTGTATGCATACTTCTCCTGACACCCAGAACATTAAGAAGAAAAATGCACACAGTTTAGATGAAATAGATTTAACTTTTACTGCTTCATGAAGGACTTATAAGGGAAGCGACTTCTAATGCTGAGTACACACAAGTGAATTCAGCAATTACAAGCACAATGTAGTGCTAGGGTATCTCTGTATAATGAATGACCTCCCAGTGATGTCCTTATACATGGGAAGAGAACTCAGAAAAACAAGAAACATCTGTATTGTAATGACATAATTTAACCTCACAGACTCCTTGCAGGCTTTGAGCATTGCTTAAAATGAAGCCCCCGATACACATACAGCAGAAGACTGTCTGGTCTGGGTTCATTGAAGGAAGACATACCTAATCTTCCAGAGTCTTGAGGCCCCAGGGAGTGGAGAGACCTGGCAGGGCAGGGGGGGAGGGTGTTATGGTGGGGGTATATTCTTGGAGATGGGGGAAGGAGGAATGGGATGAGGAACTGTAGAGGGTGGACCTCAAGGGAGATAATGACTGGACTGTAAAAATAAAAAAGATTAAAGATCTTCAAAGACATGGAAAAAGCAATTCTCAAATTCATCTGGTTAGGCAAGAAACCCAGAATAGTGAAAACAATTCTTAACAATAAAAGAATGGCTAAAGGAGTCACTATCCCTGACCTCAAGCTTTACTACAAAGCAATAGTGATAAAACTGCATGGTATTGGTACAGAGACAAATAGGTTGATCAATGGAATAGAATTGAAGACCCAGAAATAAAACCACACATTTACACACACTTGATCTTTGACAAAGAAGCCAAAAATGTACAATGGAAAACAGAAAGCATCTTCAATAAATGGTGCTGGTCTAACTGGCTGTCTGTGTTTAGAAAAGTGAAAATAGACCCATATTGTCACCTTGCACAAAGTTCAAGTCCAAGTGGATCAAGGAGCTCAACATAAAACCACATACTCTCAATCTAATAGAAGAGAAAATGGGAAAGAGCCTTGAACTCATTGCACAGGGGGAAATTTCCTAAATAGAACTCCTGTGGCTCATGCTCTAAGATCAAGAATTGATAAATGGGACCTCATGAAACTGGAAAGGTTCTGTAAGCCTTAATAAGGTTGATAAGACAAATCGGCAATCTACAAATTGGGAAAAAAATCTTCACTAACACCAAATTCCAGAAGGCTAATATCTAAAATATATAAAGAATACAAGAAGCTAACCAGGAAAAAACCAAACAACCCAATAAAAAATGGGGTATAGAACTAAACTGAAAATTCACAACAGAGGAATCTCGAAGGTCTGAGAAATACCTAAAGAAATGTTCAAAGTGCTTAGTGATCAGAGAAATACAAATCAAAATGGCCCTGAAATTCTAACCCTTACACTAATCAGAATGGCTAAGATCAAAACCTCAGGCAACAGCACATATTGGTGAGGATGTGGAGAATGAGGAACACTCCTCCATTGCTGGTGGGACTGCAAACTGGTACAACCACTCTGGAAATCAATCTGGAGGTTCCTCAGAAAATGGGAAATAGATTTACCTGAAGATCCAGCAATACCACTTTTGGGAATATACCCAAAAGATGCCCCACCATGCCTCATGAGCACATTTTCCACTATGTTCATAGTGGCTTTGTTTGTGACAGCCAGAAGCTGGAAACAATCCAGGACAGAAGAATGGATATAGAAAATGTGGTTCATTTACACAATGGAATACTACTCAGCTATTAAGAATGAGGACATCCTGAGTTTTGCAGGCAAATGGATGGAACTAGAAAATATCATCCTGTGTGAGGTAACTCAGACCCAAAAGGACATGCATGGTATGTACTCACTAATAAGTGGATATTAGCCTAATAAAAGTATAGAATACCCAAGATACAGTACACAGAGCTTAAAAAGTTCAACAAAATGAAGGGCCTAAGTGAGGACGCCTCAATCCCACTTGGGGAGGAGAAGAAAGGGGGGGAGGGAGGGACCTAGGTGGGAAAGGGGACATGGGGACAAAGAGATGAACACATGATCTGGTATTGGGTGAGGGAAAAGGACTGAAGGCCTGAGGGCCAACAGAAAGAATGGAAACAGGCAACCTCAGGATCTAGGAGGTGGGGGACTCTACAGATTGTACCTGAGACCTGGAAAGTTAGATACTCTCAGGACTCAAAGGGAGGGACCTTAGATGAAATGCCCCACAGTGGAGAGAGGGAACTTATAGAGCCCACCTCCAGCAGAAAGTCAGGGCAACAAGTGAGGGATGAGGTTGCTATCCCACATTCAAAACTCTGACCCAAAATTGTTCCTGTCTGAAAGAACTGCAGGGATGGAAATGGAGAGAGCTTGAGGAAAACTAGGTAGAGTGACAGGCCCAAAGTGAGATCTAGCTCAAGGGGAGGGCCCAATGCCTGATACTATTACTGAGGCTATGGTGTGCTCACAAAAAGGGACCTAGCATGATTGCCCTCTGAAAGACCCAAAAGCCGAAAGAGTCAGATGTAGATATTTGCACCCAAGCAATGGACAGAAGCTGCTGACCCCTGTGGTTGAATTGGGGAAAAGCTGGAAGAAGCTGAATAGGAGGGCGACCCTGTAAGGGGACCAGCAGTCTCAATTAACTGGACCCCCAAGCTCTCTCAGACAGTGAATCACCAACCAGGCAGTATATACCAGCTGATATGAGGCCCCTAACACACATACAGCAGAGGACTGCTGGGTCTGGGTTCAGTCAGAGAAGATGCACTTACCTCTCAAGAGACAAGGAGGCCCCAGGGAGTTTAAAGGTCTGATGGGTTGGGAGGGTGGAGACATCCTTGTGGAGACAGGAAGGCAGTGAAGAGGTAAGGGATGAGGAACAGTTGGAGGGTGGACCCAGAGGGGAATAAAATCTGGAGTATAAAAATATAGAAAAAAAATCAATAAATAGCAAAAAATATAATTAAAAATTTGGAGGCCTACAATTTTAAGATCTCTGAGTGAAACATCATATTTAAGCCACACAGAACACTATGTTTATATCACAGAAACAGTATCTGTTGGTGGCTTATTTGAATGTGTATAGTATGGTCACCTCTGAAACCTGACATGAAATACTTACAGAACAGTGAATGATAAAAAAAAAATAAAATAAATAAAGCATGGGTAGTAGCCACAGAAGAAAATATAGTGCTGAACTCAATGAGGGGAGGGGAGGTTTGGGTAATTACAAGAATGACCACTGGACTGTCTAACATTATTCTGCCAATGGACAACTATTTCTGTATGCTGTAAATAGGGTCAAGCTAGAATTGCAATGAGTCATCACCATTAAAAACTTGTAAATCTGGAAGAGGAAGCTATTTTGGTACTAGTAGGACACTAGAAGCCATCTCATAGTGTTAACATTTCATAGCGGTTAATAGCCCCAAATGCTGGTCACTTCTGGAATACGGCATCTACACTCTGGCTGCATTCTCATAGCAGAGAAAACCAAACTGGGGAATTGATAACAAGGTTAATAATTAAAAGTTTATCTTAATATGCTTATACTCATATATCAGTGCCTTACTAGCCAGCATCACAGAAACTTCCTCTTCCAGTCAAGAGGAGCAAATACAGAGACTCAGAGCCAGAAAATATGCAGAGTGAGAGACTGGAACACTCACCCCTAAATGAAATGTCTCCATCAAATTCTTAAACACAGGGTTCAGGAAACTCTATGGAAAAGGAGGTGGAAAGAGTTTAAGAGTCAGAAGGTATGGAGGAGGATACCAAGGAAACCAGGTCATCTAAACTCAGCACAACTGACGCATATGTGTGTGTGTGTGTGTGTGTATGTGTGTGTATATACACACAGAGAGACTGTGGCAGCAAACACATGGCTTGCAAGGGTCTCCACCAGATGGAGTCCTAGAGTTGAAAGGAGAAATGACATATATTCCGATTTCTAACCCAGAAGCCATCAATTGATAGCCTCTTGTAAATGAAAAATTGGTTTTCTCCAAGGATTTTCACTGGCGAGACAAACCACTCCTAAGGGCATGTCCATGCTCAGAAGTAGATGGCCAATATAAAATGAACTCAACAGCATCTTTAGAGGTTCTTTATGTCAATGTTGAGTCAGATCATTTTTATTTTTAATTTTATAGTTCCTTTGTGTATACAACATGATTTCCAGTTTTGAGTTTTTATGGGACTCCTGTGTGTGCAAATGTGTGTGTCTTGTGAGTATACGTATTTCTAGTGCTTTTTCTTTAGATATTTTTCTTCTGAGTATTTTTGGTGTTGCTCTTATTCTTAATTTTGGTTTTCTTTTATTTTGTTACTATTCCCTAGATACCTGTTTGTTTTCTGATGTGAGACAGTAAATGTACGGATCCAGACAGGAGGAAATATGGGAAGGTACTGGGAGGCGTAGGGGAACCATATAGATATATTTTAGGAAAACTGATCTATTTTCAGTACAAGAAAATTTCACAGTAAGCTCATCCCCCGATATGTTAGAGTGAAAGGAGTGAAGAAAATGGAGCTATATCCTAGGCATAATTGTCAGCGCCCACCCACTCATTCCATTTACACACCCACCAATTTCCTCATCATAAAAGTGAGTAGAAAATTAATGGCAATAAGTAGGAGAAGCCACAGTGTCTTAAAGCATTTCATGCAGATTTAGTTCAGGACAGATGTACAGTTATTCTTTGGCTGTTACCTCTGGACTGTGGCATCTGCATACTTGCCACACTCTCAATGGCACTGAAAACCAAAGTGTGGAATTTCTAAGAAGACAGCATCTCAGCCAACGTAACAACATAAGAAGGTTTGTTGTGCCCTAGCTAGTGCTAAAATAGATTCCTCTTCCAGATTTCTAAGTTCTTAATGTTGATAACTCATCCTGATATAGCTTGACCTTAGATTTAGCATATAGAAACAAGCATCTACTGGCAGAAATGTTAGACAGCTCAATGATTACTTTGTGTTTAAATCTGTGTTGATAACCAATAATTTATTGCATATTGTCGTTGACCTGGGAATTTTATCTCTGAAAATACGATGCTAAACATAATTCTAATTATTTGCATACATCTAGCTACATACTCAATGTAGTACACAAACACACTGAGCCAGAAAGCAAGTCAATGTAAACTACAGCAAAAGGTAAAGTTCAGGAATGGGAAAGAACCACTGTAAATGACTGACCAGTCAAGACAAAAAGAAACTGGTGATGAATTGAAAATACAATATAAAAGACTACAGAATGGGGAACTGTCAATAATGGTTTGACAGGAAAGAATAAACTGTAAGACACTGTACTACTTCTAACCTATCAAATGTATATGGCACACCAATCAATGTGGGGCAAAGTTCTAGATGTGGCACAGACCACTGACCAGTGACAAAACAAAGACCCCTGCCATCACAGTGATTCCATTCTTTCAGATAGAGATAAAGATTCTTTATTATGCCCTGCTTCTAGTTTATGTGAAGTTAATAAACCCTATTTTTAAAAGGTATATTGAAAGTAAGTTACTATATTTAAATAATCTTCTCCACAGGACTTACTTGCTCCAGATCTCCCCTTGATTAGCCCTCATCTCCAAGTCTCTAAAGAGTTAATGAGTTGTTCCAAGGAAAGAGAAAAGTTAGGTCAGAATTGTAGGATACAGATGTGTTCAATGTGTGAGAGAAAATGCAGTAGAAATGCCCATCAGGGAATGGAGATTCAATCATCTAGGCCAATAGTTCTCAACCTTCCCAATGCTGTGACAGTCTAACACAATTTCTCATACTGTGGTGACCCCCAACCCTAAACAATTTTTACTAATACTTCATAGCTACAATTTTGCTACTGTTGTGAATTGTACTGTAAATATCTGATATTCCGGATATCTGATATGCGACCCCACATGATGTAAGGCCATTCTTAAAAGTTACTCAATGAGGGCTAAATCCTTTTTTAAAAAAAAAAAGTCTTACCTAGTAGGTGGCATGGATAGCCTCCACCATCCTTTGATCTTGAAAGTTGTTTCTGCCAATTGCACATTATTTTTACTCTTGGCTGGTCCCTCAAGCAACAGAAATGTGACCTTTCTCAGAAAGTATCATGTCAATGCTCTCTGAAGGGATGACAAAGTTTCTGAGGATTAACCTGTGGCTTAAAAAAGTAGGTTTGTTCATTACTCAGACCCCAAGGAAAGTGTAAGGGGGTGAGAGGAAGGGACCCTCATTATTCCTTTTGCTGTAAAGATTTCAATTTATACCAAAAAGACACATTTTCTAAGTTGTGGAAAGTACAACATACCCTAGGACCTGCATTTATGAGAGGCTCAAACTGTAGGTAGTAAAGAAGATATATGACTTTCTATGTGCTAAGAACCTCTGTGGAGTTCTTTAGTCCTCTATACAAAAAGGTAAAAGAAAAAAAATAAAAGAAAGAGCAGACACTAACAAGGTGTCATTTCCCTTGTGGTTATTTTCTGACATTATACTGCATATATTTCATGAGGGTATACTGCCTGATAGATCACAGATCTTCTGTTTGTACAGTTGTGCATGCAACACACTAAAGGTTAAAAAGTGAGGAAGAAGATAGGTACATAGAAGGGGAAGGAGGAAGAAGAGAGACAAACCGGAAGGTCCTGATAATTATTTTAATGTTGCTTCTGAGACAAGATACCTAAGAAACACAATTTAATAGGGAAGGGTTTGGCTCACAGTTTGAGGGTATAGTCCATTATGATGGGGAAGATGTGACGTCATGAGCAGGAAGCAGCTGGTTACAACGAGTTCCTGGTTCAACGGCAGAGATGATGCTGCTGCTCAGCTTGCTTTATTCAGGCTGGTCTACCAGTTGGTGGGAAGGTGCTGGCCATATTTAGTTTTCCTACCTCAGTTAACCCAGTTGACTCCATATTAAGAAGTTTGTCTCCTAGGTAATTCTGAATCCTGTCAAGTTGATATAAATATTAACCATCATGAGATGATAAGTCAGGCTACAAGCAACCCAATGGATCTGAGCTATAACAGCATAGCAACAAAAAGTGGGCAGTCAAGGCAACTGTCCTGAGGAAGCAAGCTGAGGCTCCATGTAATTCTTTTAGGCTGGCACTTCAGTCAGAGTTCAGCTTCAGTGAACTGGCTTTTCAAGTGTGAAGTAAAGGATGCCATTGGCCTTTAAACTTCTACCTGATTTAGGTAAAGAATGAAACGATCAAATCCTCATTATACTCTGGTCCAACATCTTTCAACCTGTGGGTTGTGACTCTTTTAGGGGTTGAATAACCTTTTCACAAGGATCACCTAAGACCATCAGAAAACACAAATATTTATATTACAATTCATAATGGAAGCAAAATTACAGTTATGAAGCAGCAATGAAAATAATTGTATGGTTGGAGGTTACCACAAGAAGAAGAACTATATTAAAGGGTCACAGTGTTAGAAAGGTTGAGAACCAGTGTTCTAGACACTAATGGATATTTTCAAACCTAAGATCTGTAGATTAGACTAAGAATTGCTATGTATAATATAAAAAATTCTGTTTACCCTTGACCTTGTTATAACTTGAATTTTCTATGAATTTTATCATTTGCCCTATTTTTATTATTTCCAATTAATCTAACAAAGTAAAGAATTTCATTGTGACATGATATATAATGTATATAATGTAGTATGATTATATTCACCTGCTTTCCTTACTTGCTTTACTCTTTTATATTGGTGAGAAATACCAAAACAAATGGTGGACTTCCATATTCCATAATTATATAGAATTTTTAAAATATCTTTCTACCTGTCTCTAGGTTGATAATGATGATGGTACCAGTAGCAATAATAATGTCAGTAGTGAACAGTATTTGGGTGTTTATTACATGATCCACTTTTGTTTTGACTCTTTATGGGTTATATCTCAATTCATGGCAATATTCTTGTTAGCACTTCATTTATAGAGAGACAGAGTGCTAGGAAAGAGATAAAAAAAAAAAGGGACCATATCAGCAACATTTTGGGAAGACAAGGAAAACTGATGACAATGTGAAGCTTGGGATGAGTCTAATGATGTTAGTAACTACATAGCAATGGCCAAAGGCCAGGAACATTTAACAGTGGATACCCAGGTTAGCATATGAACTGGGGGCATGTGCCCACACACACCTGTGTAGAGACCACAACAGGATATTAGGATTTATAATGCTATGCCCTGTTGCCTTAAGACAGGGTCTCATTACTTCTGCTACATTAGTTGGACAACAAGCTGTTTTATGATCCTCTGGTCTCCATCCCTTTAATGCATGGGTTATAGGTACACACAGCCATGTTAGGTTTTTAAAAAGCGATATTTTATTTGTTCTTGTGACTATATTTTCACCATATCCAACTCTATTTCCCTTTTCTATGTCCCATCACATTTCCTGGGCACACCAACTGCTCTAGACTTCATGACCGCTTTCATTTTGCATTCCAATGAGTTTACTCATTGCTACCCATGTGCTCATGGGTATGGGGCCATCCACTGTAACACATGTGTCTGATTTTTTTATGTTGATTCAGGGAGATTAAACTCACTCCTTGTGTTTTCAAAAATGTGTCTTGTACTTGAGCCATTTCTCTAGCCCCACTGGTGAAACATTTGAGTCAGCAAAAACCTTGCTAGGCCATATCTGTACAATTCAAATGCTGTGCTGATAATTCTCATCTTTAAACATAGTATTTAAACATAGTATTCCAAATTCCTTAAGAAAGGCTCCTAATTTATACCTTCTTGTATCTTTAATGCAATGCTTGACATATTGTAGGAACTTAATAAATGCTTAAGACATTCAAATTATTACAGATTCAACGGGAGACTGGCCATAATACCCACTGATATTTACTGAGATCATATTCAAAGTTTTGTCATAAACTCCAGCCCCCAGAGTTGCTTTCTTAATGTGGTTAGAATATTCAAACCAATTCAGGTGCATGCTCATTGGGAAGCTGACAAGGAATGTGATGTAGTTCCAGCTCACAGATGCTCCATGGTGCATACAGGCTCTGTTGGTTGTGAACTCAGACCTGGCAGACAGTCAATGACTGGCTTCCCATCCATCAGCTTCACAGAGGTTAGAGTATTAATGTTAATGGCCAGGTATGCTCAATTACCCACATGCTCTACTATCATCTAGAAAAATGCCATCATAGTGATAAATGAAACATCTCTAGGTAGTTTGTAGTTTCTAATTACGTTTTGTGTGTTGAATATATTTTCTCTCACTTCGGAAAGTAACAGTTGGCACCCTCTCTTTTCTCCTCGTAATAGCCCTTAAGATTTCAGATTGACTCTGCTTTATGAGAGAGAAAACTGAGCATCAGAGCTCTGAACTAAATACCTTACACAGATTCACACAGATAACTGTCTGAGTTGGATTTGACCATAAACAGACTGTACAGGTGCAAACAAGAGCCTAAGATTAGGTCATAAATGCTTTAATATGAGGTACCAGAGGCAAAGGATCCATTAGCTTAACATCCTAGCTGACTTATTTTGCCACTAGATAAGCCAACATGATGAGACTTCCAACAATAAAGGATCAAACAACAGAGAAGGACAAACATATTCAAGTTTGAAAAGGTGTTAGGGTTTATAGATCTGAATGTTTGCAGAGGGTGGAAAGGCCTATGCCTCTGTAAAACTACTAAGTCGATGGTGTGAAGAATGACAAGAGAAAGAGGCCATGAGTTCCTCATTATCTAGAAATGTCCTCTGGGCCTTACATTTCTGTGAGTGGTTAACATATGTTGGTAGACAACATATGTGGGTACTTGATCGAAGCATAGCTCCTCATGGTGGATATCCACAGACAATGCTAACCACTTGCATAATGCTTGCAACTGATAATGCATATTTTAAGTAGGACATTCAGGGGAGAGTAAAGATACTCCCCAAACAGAAGAGAGTTGTATGTCCAAAAACAATTTGAAATTTAAGCAGGAAACAACGATACACACACACACACACACACACACACACACACACACACACACCAGCAAGTATTTTTTGATGCCAGAGAAGAGTTGGTTAATGGATTGACACACATTGATCTTAATGCTGTTTTTTAAAATGATGTCTAAAAATGCTGTGTCCCAGAAATGCAGGGCCGACAGAGAATTCAAAATAATCAAGGTAATTTTGAGATTGCCTATCACTTCTAAATTGCCCTGGGTCTCTCTTTCAGTATAATATGCCTTTGAAAATGCTTTTGTTTCTACTGTACCAGTGAGCATTAATATTCTTGGCATCATAATTGGGAAAAGATGAAATAAACAATTCAAACAAAAGTTCAGCATAACATACATGCCTTAGAGAATGAACAGAATCAATTTGCACTACCAAAAATATTTAAGGCAGCAACAGAATATGGTCACACACATACATAAACATAATTAGAGTTTAGGCCCTTCTCTGCTGTTTAATTGTGTGACCTTAGACAAGTCATTGAACCCATAAACACTAGGAGGTATGTGCAGAAGTTAAGGCTAGTAATTGGGTTCAAAGAGTATAAAAAGCTATGTAAATATTAATAAAATCCATTTTCTGCCTGAGAGATGCTTTCTATTTAAGCAAAGCTAAAAGACTACACAATTCAACATGGGGACTCTAAAAGTGCCATAGAAATTCAGGAACAAGCAAAACGTTAATAGGAGAGGTTGAATTGAGAATTGTAGAAAAGAACATTATTTCACATAGCATGCAATATCGGTGAAAATGCATATCAGACGGATGGCGGGCATTTAAGCTGGCTGAAATGAAGGTCCATGTATCAAAGTAATGACATTTAAAACTACCAGGGAGGATTGAGAGTACTCACAGGCCATAGCAAACCCAGAGAGCAGAAGTTTGGAGTTCATTTTTAATCAGAGAAATAATTCACTGAAGTATGCATCAGAAGAATTAATCTGGGTGTTATGTCGGGCAAATTGGAACATGGAAATGTGAGAAGCACAGAAGGTACTTTAAGAAACCGCTGAAATACTCTAGATGAAAGGTAAGGACAAGCCCATGTGGTAGTAGGAAGCAGAACAGGAGGAAGAGACCCACAATTAGAAGCAAAGAAACTTAGAGCACAGGAGGTGGGATGAGCCAGGCTGCTAGTGATGGAAGCCTCCAGAAATGCCAGCTTTGGAAGAAGGTAACCAGCTTGGTTTTACATATACTAGTTTGGGGGAATGGACAACATTACCGATCTTTCAGAAAACTTAAAATTAAGGGCACTAAAGACAGACCACAGAGATCAAAGGGGAAGCCAGGCCATGAGGTATGTACCTCACTGGATAAGAGAGTCTATAAGACAGTTGACCAGTGGACTCTACTGTTCGGTAGGTCCCTGACCCTGGAACTTGTGAATGACAGGAACTACACTGAGTGACACTTCATCATGGTAATTTATAAGAATATCTGCAGTTTTTATCTTGGTCTCTTGGATCACTTGCTCTTAGTGTTGTGAATTATCATGTTTGAAGTTAGCTCTCCCATGGCAGCCATGCTCTGAGAAATGTCCTCCACAGAGACTATGGAGAGGCCACAGAGAGAAATAGCCAACCTAGTACAGCTAGCTGTTCTGTCTATCTCAGCCATGGACTTGATGTTTGAGTGAAGTAACCTTCCACTGACCTGAGCCTCAATCATCACCTATCTGCAAACCTATGCTACCACCCCATCCACACCCCACAGAACCAAGAGACATAATTATAAACTTCAATGAGAAGGCCCTCAGGCAATCTGTTAACCAAACCACCACGTCTTGTCAGACAGACACCTAAAAGACAGATGCGAATGCCTTGGTTTCCTCCCAAGACATGTTCTTTAGTGTCTGAGGAAAGGTCTTAAATATTGAGATTTGATTTTGTTTCTTGAAATGGGTGAATAATGGTTATGTGGAATAATATTTTATTCATAGAAACAGGATCAAAAGTAAGGAGTGAGTGAGAAAAAATCCAAATGCATAAGCCGAAGAGATAAGTTCTACTTAGTGGCTTTGATCTTATCAGGCCTTATTTATTGAGAGGAAATATTCAGGAAGACAGGATTAGAATCCAAGGATGGATTTTTGTATGAAATAAGGTAGGGGGTGGAATAGGAGAATAAACTTCTATAAGCAGCAGTGGAGTCTGCAGAATGCCAAAAAGTATTGGAATCCATGCTTAATAAGTATGAATTTACAATAAGCCTATCAACAGCATTAAGATTTACAGCCCACTAACATTTGTACAAAGAAGTGTTTCTGAGAATGATTGGGAATCTCACCTGAGGATACGGAGAGTGGGGTCCTTTGGAGTCTCCGGTGGGCTGAGATAGTGACACACAAAGCCTACAGGACAAGAAGTAAGGCAGTGCTCAGCACCTAGGGAAAGATAGAATCCATAGTAAATGTGGAATATAAAAGAGATTGCCTAGTGTTCATAGGGTTTATAAATGTTGAATATGGTTTATTCAAACTTCCTGGGACCCAATTTGTTTTGATTCCAGATTTTGTTGGATTTGAGGATATTTGCACATGAACACTCAGATAACATCTCTAATCTATCACAAAACTCACTTATGTTATATGTATATATATATATATATATATATATATATATATATATACATATATATACCAAGTTTTATATAACACATATATAAATATATGTACACATATGCATGCACACACATACATATATGCATATGCATATATATAGTTAACAGAACTTGAATAATTTTACTTTGAATAATTTTCTATGTGAAATACTTTATGGTATAAAATTTCTCATATGTAGCATCATATTAGATATTGATTTCCTTTTCAAGTTTTGGACTATTATTGACTGAAAAAATTCCAGACTAAGGGTACTAAACTCATACTCTTAAAAAAGTAAGAGATGAGAAACAAAAATCTATGAACTCAATGTCCTCCAAAATTCATAAATTGAAAGGCACTCTACATTAGCAGGCAGATATTTTAAGAGGTGAACAAATCATGAATAGAATTAGTGACATTTTAAAGAGGAACAAGGGAATGCTTGATCCATTTTCCCATCTTCCATATGAGGAGACAGCAGAGGGACTAGCTTTAAAGCAGAGTCATCACAGACACTGAACCTTTGAGTACCATCATCTTGCCCTTCACAGCCTCCAGAATCAGAAGAAATGCATTTGCAATTGATAGATTCCCTGACATTCGGTGTCTTGTTACAACTGCATAATAGGACTGGGGGAAATGCTAGCAAGAAGCGAAGGTATTTCTATTAACAAATCCCAATTGCTGCATCATATTTTTCTCAGATGGTTCCAATTCTACCCATAACAGGCAGAGATTGCAACAACTATCCATTTGTTTTGTTTAATATAAAGCAAACTTCTCTCTGCTATGAGAAGTTAGCTGCTACTCATGGTCTGATATGAGCCATTGACATGAGAGTTCCTTGGGCTTAGGGTCAGAGAGTGAACAGATGAAGGCTACAGGGCATGTGATAAAATTTTCTTCTTGTGTTGGTTAGTTAAAGAGATGCCAGAGGATACAGAAAAAAATGTCCCCTTCTCTCAGAAAGGCTGTTTGTGTCTATCATTCATTCAGACAGGCTTTTTAAGTATCTGGGACACCCTTGGGGAGTGATCTCAACACAGAGTCATTCTTCAAGAAAGACAGAGCTACTGGCTTCACTTTTCATCCTACTTATGCCAGCACCAGAAGACTTCGTGAGCAAAAGTGACTAGAATTCTAACAACACCAGAAGCCACTTTCAAGTCATACTGGAGTGATAGTGAAGGGTCTTAACACTGACCACTGAGGTTAGGCCTGATTTACACAGTTTCAAGAATTATAGCTTCCATTATCAAATGTCTCAAGCCAGCAGTCTGATCTCCCCTTCCATGTTCAAAAATCTAAAAGGAATGCACAGTGCAGGTCACCAGCTCACCTGATCAGGATGTCAGCCACTTGTAGGTGCAAGGCAGTCTTAAGTTATTCCCAGTTGCACAATTGACATTTTCTGTCTTACCCTCCAGCTCAGGGAAGCAGTCTGTGTGTCTCCCCTTCATGTATTATGTCTAAGTGCAGAGAGGTCTTCACCAAGCTTCCACATCTTGCTTATTTTTTTCTTAGCTATTTTTAGTTAAACTAAGCTGGTCTCCCTTGCCTCCTCTAGCCTCTCATTCAAACCTTACAGGTTAGGGTTAGGGTTAGGGTTAGGGTTAGGGTTAGGGTTAGGGTTAGGGTTAGGGTTAGGGATGTTCTCCTTTTCTATTAGGATTCACCTGATCTTTTCAACTTCCTTTTACTCTTCCAGATCCTGTAACTGAGTCTGATGTAATAAATAAGTCAGTAATTTCTCTACTTTTAACATGCTTATTCAAAATCTTCATTTTTTTTAAATCACAAGTGAAATCACTAACATGACACTTTTCCAATCTGTAATGAAAAGAAAATAGAACATATAGCATGTGTGATTTTTCCCAAAGTACTACAAAGATCAGAATTAGAATCTAAATGTCCTTTAGATCTCTGGGTATTTTATAATAGGCAACATCACTATATCATGAAAGTAAAACTGTAGGAAAGAGCCCTCCACTTAGGATGAGAAATCCTTTAGACATGCATGGTGGCCATACCTTGAGGGTTGGTTTAGACATGATGGGTTCTAGGACACTTGTGTTAAATAGTGAGACTGATATATATATATATCAAGAAAGAAGAGATTTCCATCCATTTGCCTGTGAATTTCATTAATTCACTGTTTTTAATAGCTGAGTAGTACTCCATTGTATAAATATACCACATTTTCTGTATCTATTCCTCTGTTGGGGACATCTGGGTTCTTTCCAACTTCTGGCTATTATAAATATTGCTGCTATGGACATAGTGGAGCATGTGTCCTTATTACATGTTGGAACATATTCTGGGTATATACCCAGGAGTGATATAGCTGGATCCTCATGTCCAATTTCTGAGGAACCACCAGACTGATTTCCAGAGTGCTTGTACCAGCTTGCAATCCCACCAACAATGGAGGAGTGTTCCTCTTTCTCCACATTTTCACCAGCATCTGCTCTTACCTGAGTTTTTGAACTTAGCCATTCTGACTGGTGTGAGGTGGAATCTCAGGGTCATTTTGATTTGCATTTCCCTGATGACTAAAGATGTTGAACATTCCTTTAGGCGCTTCTCAGCCATTCAAGTTTCCTCAGTTGAGAATTCTCTGTTTAGCTCTGTTCCCCATTTTTAACAGGGTTATTTGGTTTTCTGGAGTCTAACTTCTTGAGTTCTTTGTATATATTGGATATTAGCCCTCTGTTGGATGTAGGATTGGTAAAGATCTTTTCCCAATCTGTTGGTTGCCATTTTGTCCTATTGACAATAACTTCATGAAATTCAAAGGCAAATGGATGGAACTTGAAAATATCATCCTGAGTGAGGTAACCTAGACACCAAAGAACACACATGGTATGTACTCTCTGATAAGTGGATATTAGCCCCAAAGGTAGGTTTGGGTAGGTGGGTGGGGGAGAACCCTCATTGAGGCTGGGAAAAAGGGGATGGGATAGGGGGTTTCCAGAGGGGAGACCTGGAGAGGGGATAACATTTGAAATGTAAATAAAGAAAATATCCAATAAAAGAAAAATAGAAAAGAAGAAAGAAATTATCTTTCATATGAAAAGAAAATGATTTTAAAGCAAAACTTTGAAATTTGTATGCAATACTAAACTAGAATTTATATATTTGTCAACTCAGCTATTATTTGCTCAGCAACAACCTTATCAATGGAACTGATACCAATTTCAAGAAAGTTGCCCAAGAGGCACAAAATTGTGCTAGTTAAGTTTTTGTTAACTTACTTGACAGATGCTTGTATCATCTGTAAAGAGGAAATCTCTGTGAAGGAATGTATTTGCTTTGTATTAGCCTATAGGCAAGACTGTGGGAAATTTTCTTGAATAATGATGGATGACTAGAAGTTCTCATCCCATTGGGTCAGTGACATCACGGGGCAGATGATCTTGGTCTGCATAAAAACTCGACCTGATTAAGCTAGTAACTCAGTACCCTATCTTGGTATCCTAGTTTGCAACAGATTTCAACCTAGGAGACCTGTAGTAACATTATAATCAGAGGAACTTTAAGATCATGAGTGTGTGTAGTCATCTGATAACTAGAGCCTGAAAAAAAAATACTAGAAAAAAGGCAAGTGAAAATAACTCCTACCTCTTTGAATATATGTGTGAATGCTCTAAAGAGTATCATTTTTTCAGCAGAATAAAATTGTTGTTGCTCATTGAACCACCTTCAGTAATCAGCCATTGATTAGAACAAAAAGGAGAAGCATTGAATCTACTTTAGAATATGTTTTACTTTCCATTATATAAAAGTTTCACGGTTTAGGGAAAACTAATTTCTGCCTCTGCTTCTCTTTCTCTTCTTCATCTTCTTTCTTCTCTTCTTCCTCTTTTTGCTGCTGTTGTTTATGCTATGTTCATGGCTGGAGAGATTCTCAGTGTTTATGAGCACTGACTGTTCTTCTAGAGGACCCATGTTCAATTCCCTGCACCCAGAGCAGCTCACAACTGTATGAAACTCCAATCCCAGGGGATCTGATGCCCTCCTCTGGCTTCTGTGGGTACTACATGCCTGTGATGCATAGATATACATTCAGACAAACCTTCATTAACATGAAATAAAAACAAAATCTCAAAATATGTTTGTTTATAATTCAAACAAAACCAAATACAAGCACACATATAAACTTAACAGATACAATACTTAAAATAGGACAAGTTTCTGCACGTTTCAGTTTAATAAATCTCTAATTATAACACAAGATAATCTTTTAGGTTTGGGTTTGTTCTGTGATTTATTCAGTTTACAGATATGTTAGATGGATTATGAGGGGCAGCACAGAAAGCACAAACTCATGCATAAGACTGGACATTCTTTAAAAAGTTTAGTTAAGATACAATTCCATCATTTAACACTTTCTTCTAATCTCTCTCATGTGTTATAGATACCCTGTTCACTCTTGAAAACATAGCCTCTTTTTTATTATAGTTTATGTATGTATAGCATGCATACCTGGCTAAATACATAAATAAAGCTGGCTATATCCTTTTAATATTACTTGTACGTATATGAGGTCACAGCTGGCCATTTGGTGTTGGATAACCAATTAGGGGGCTTATCCTTGGGGAGGACCACTTCTTCTGTTTTTAGCATTCTGTAACTGCAGCAGTTTGTTTGTTGCCCATATGCAGTGCTAGGTGAGAGTCTCCCTTTCATGTTAGCATGGCTATTAGTGATGTACTTCTTCAGGTCTTTTTTAGGCAGGTATCAGAATGAAGTTTCTCTGTCATTTCTAGGAAACACAATCTCACTGCAGCTTTCCTGGTTGTCTGGCTTTTACCATCTCTGCTCCTCCTTCCATGATGTTCTCTTTGGTGGTTTAAATGAAAAGGGGCTCCATAAATTCACATATTTGAAAACTTGGTCATCATGAAGTGGTTACTTAGAAAAATTAAGAGGTATGACCGTGTTGGAGTAGGTGTGGTCTTGTTGGTGGAAGTGTGTCACTGGGAGTGGGTTTGGGGCTTTTGAAAGATCAAGTCAGTCCCAGTGTCTGTCATTCCTCTTGTTGCCTGTGGACCCAGATGTAGGACTCTCAGTTAATTCTCCAACTCCATGTCTGCCTGCACACCATCATGCTTTCCACTGTGATGAAATGGACTAAACCACTGAAAGTATAAGCAAGTCCCATTTAAATGATTATTTTTATAAGAGTTGCTGTGTTCATGGCATCTCTTCACACTAATCGAACACCCGCTAAGACATTCCATGGGGGAGAGACCGGTACCCAGGCTCTCCCCCCAATATAACATCACTTGGGACACGGCCTGTTGGGGCTTCCGTCTGTGCCCAAGGGCGGGTTGGCGCTGTGGTCGTCTGGGTGCCAGATCGGCGGGCCATCGTGACCACAGGGTGAGCGGCACCACGGAGAGTGCCCTCCCCCATCTTTGCTCCAGTGACCAGGTAGTTGGGACCACCAGGCTCAGAGACAGACAGGCATAATATCGCTTCGGGTTCAGGCAGCTTGTGTGTAACCTGCTCCCAGGTGCTGGGCTGATCTGCAGTGACCAGCGCGCCAGATCTGCTGTGGGACTTCTGCCTGGCAGAGGGACGCCCCCTTCCCCCCCCAGGAGAGATCACACACCCCTGCACAGGGCAGGAGCCTGCCAGCCTCCCTTTGGCGACCTCTGCTCCAGGAATCCACTAGGCTGAGCCTTTAGATGTGCAAGGCCTCCCCAATATAAGATCACTTGGGGCAAAGCACATTAGGGCTCCAAAGTCACTCAGGAGCAGGCAGGCCCCAGAAATCGGTGCCAGGGGAATCCTGGTAATCCAGGGGGGGCAGAAATAGCTTTGCAGGCTCACAGGAGGTCCAACCAACAGCCAGTGGCAGCAGGACCAACTAACACCAGAGGTATCCAGATGGCAAAAGGCAAACGTAGGAATGTTACTAACAGTAATCAAAGTAATGTGGGACCATCCGAACCCAACTCTCCAACAGCAGCAAGTCCTGGATACCCCACCACACCCGAAAGACAAGATCTGGATTTAAAATCACTTCTCATGATGCTATTAGAGGATCACAAGAAGGACACAAATAAATCTCATAAAGAGTTACAGGAGACCATGAATCAACGGTTAGAAGCCCTTACAAAGGAAACACAAAAATCGCTTAGAGAAATGCGGGAGAACATGGATCAAAAGATGGAGGCGCACAAGGAGACAACACAAAAATCGCTTAACGAGATGAATCAACGGGTAGATGCACTCACAAAGGAATCACGAAATTTGCATAAAGAAATGCAGAAGAATATGGGTCAACAGACGGATGCCCATAAGGAGGCAACACAAAAATTGCTTAAAGAAATGAATCAACGGTTAGATGCCCTTACAAAGGAAACACGAGAACTGCTTAAAGAAATGCAGGAGACGATGGATCAACAGATGGAATCCCATGAGGAGGAAACACAAAAATTGCTCAGAGAAATGCAGGAGAACGTGGGTCATCAGGAAGAAATCCTGAAAGAGGTAATGCAAAAATACCTTAAAGAAATACAGGAAAATACAAACAAACAAGTGAAGGATCTCAGCAAATCCATCCAGGAACTAAAAAAGGAAGTAGAAACAACTAAGAAATCACAAAGGGAGACAACTTTGGAGATAGAAAACCTTGGGAAGAAATCAGGAGTCATAGATGCAAACATCAACAATAGAATACAAGAGATGGAAGAAAGAATCTCAGGTGCTGAAGATTCCATAGAAAGCATCGACTCAACAGTCAAAGAAAATGCAAAATGCAAAAAACGCGTAACCCAAAACATCCAGGAAATCCAGGACACAATGAGAAGACCAAACCTAAGGATTATAGGTATAGATGAGAGTGAAGATTTGCAACTTAAAGGGCCAGTAAACATCTTCAACAAAATTATGGAGGAAAACTTCCCTAACTTAAAGAGAGAGATGCCGATGAACGTACAAGAAGCCTACAGAACTCCAAACAGACTGGACCAGAACAGAAATACCTCCCGTCACATAATAATCAAAACACCAAATGTTCTAAACAAAGAAAGAATACTAAATGCAGTAAGAGAAAAGGGCCAAGTAACATACAAAGGAAGACCTATCCGAATCACATCAGACTTCTCACCAGAGACTATGAAAGCCAGAAGATCCTGGGCAGATCTCATGCAGACACTAAGACAGCACAAATGCCAGCCTAGACTACTCTACCCAGCAAAACTCTCAATCACCATAGATGGAGAGACCAAGATATTCCATGATAAAACCAAATTTTCACAATATCTTTCCACAAATCCAGCCCTGCAACGGATAATAGGTGGAAACCTCCAATACAGGGAGAGAAACAACACCCTGGAAAAAATGAGATAATAACCTTCTTGAATCAAACCCAAAAGTAGATAACCACTCAAACATAAAGATAGCGTCAAGAATGGCAGATGGCAATAATCACTATGCCTTAATCTCTCTTAATATCAATGGTCTCAATTCCCCAATTAAAAGACATAGACTAGCAGACTGGATACGTAAACAGGACCCAGCATTTTGCTGCATGCAGGAAACGCACCTCAGTGTCAAAGACAAACACTACCTCAGAGTAAAAGGCTGGAAAACAATTTTACAAGCAAATGGCCCCAAGAAACGAGGTGGAGTAGCCATCCTAATATCGGATAAAATTGATTTTCAACCTAAAGTCATCAAAAAAGACACAGAAGGACACTACATACTGATCAAGAGAAAAATCCACCATCAAGAACTCTCAATCCTGAATATCTATGCTCCAAATGCAAGGGCACCCTCATTCGTAAAAGAAACTTTACTAAAACTCAAAGCACACATCGCACCGCACACAATAATAGTGGGTGACTTCAACACCCCGCTCCCTGAAATGGATCGTTCAGGAAAGCAGAAACTAAACAGGGACACAGTGAATCTAATTGAAGCCTTGGACCAAATGGAACTAACTGATATATATAGAACATTTCATCCTAGAGCTAAAGAATACACCTTCTTCTCAGCTCCTCATGGTACCTTCTCCAAAATTGACCATATAATTGGTCACAAATCAGACCTCAACAGATACAAGAAGATAGAAATAATCCCATGCCTCCTATCAGATCACTATGGAATAAGGGTGGTCTTCAATGGCAACAAAAACAAAAGAAAAGCCACATACACATGGAGGCTGAACAATGCTCTACTCAATGATAACTTGGTCAAGGTGGAAATAAAGAAAGAAATCAAAGACTTTTTGAAAGTTAATGAAAATGAAGGCACAACATACCCTAACTTATGGGACACAATGAAAGCAGTGCTAAGAGGAAAATTCATAGCCCTGAGTGCCGCCAAAAAGAAACGGGAGACAGCATACACTAACAGCTTAATGGCACACCTGAAAGCCCTGGAACATAAAGAAGCAAATACACCAAAGAGGAGTAGAAGGCAGGAAATCATCAAACTCAGGGCTGAAATCAATCAAGTAGAAACAAATAAAACCATACAAAGAATCAACAAAACGAGGAGTTGGTTCTTTGAGAAAATCAACAAGATAGATAAGCCCTTAGCCAGACTAACCAGAGGGCACAGAGATAGTATCCAAATTAATAAAATCAGAAACGAAAAGGGAGAGATAACAACAGAAACTGAGGAAATTCAAAAAATCATCAGATCCTACTACAAAAACCTGTATTCAACACAACTAGATAATCTTGAGGAAATGGACAATTTCCTTGACAGATACCAAGTACCAAAATTAAATCAGGATCAAATAGACCATCTAAACCATCCTATAACCCCTGAAGAAATAGAAGTTGTCATTGGAAGTCTTCCAACCAAAAAAAGCACAGGTCCAGATGGTTTGAGTGCAGAATTCTATCAGACCTTCAAAGAAGACCTAACACCAATACTCTTCAAACTGTTCCACAAAATAGAAACAGAAGGAACACTACCCAACTCGTTCTATGAAGCCACAATTACACTAATACCAAAAGCACACAAAGATCCGACAAAGAAAGAGAATCTCAGGCCAATCTCTCTTATGAATATCGATGCAAAAATACTCAATAAAATTCTTGCCAACCGAATCCAAGAACACATCAAAACGATCATTCACCACGATCAAGTAGGCTTCATCCCAGGGATGCAGGGATGGTTCAATATAAGGAAATCCATCAATGTAATCCATTACATAAACAATCTCAAAGAAAAAAACCACATGGTCATCTCATTAGATGCTGAGAAAGCATTTGACAAAATTCAGCATCCTTTCATGCTAAATGTCTTGGAAAGATCAGGAATTCAAGGCCCATATCTAAACATAGTAAAAGCAATGTACAGCAAACCAGTAGCCAGCATCAATCTAAACGGAGAGAAACTTGAAGCAATCCCACTAAAATCAGGGACTAGACAAGGCTGCCCTCTCTCTCCATATCTTTTCAATATAGTACTTGAAGTTCTAGCTAGAGCAATTAGACAACAAAAAGAGGTCAAAGGGATACAAATTGGAAAGGAAGAAGTCAAACTATCACTATTTGCAGACGATATGATAGTATACATAAGCGACCCAAAGAACTCCACCAGAGAACTCCTACAGCTGATAAACAACTTCAGCAAAGTGGCCGGATATAAAATCAACTCAAGCAAGTCAGAAGCCTTCCTATACTCAAAGGATAAGCAGGCTGAGAAAGAAGTAAGAGAACACCCTTTACGATAGCCACAAACCATATTAAGTATCTTGGCGTGACGCTAACCAAACAAGTGAAAGATCTGTATGACAAGAACTTCAAGTCTCTGAAGAAAGAAATTGAAGAAGACCTCAGAAGATGGAAAAATCTGCCATGCTCATGGATTGGCAGGATTAATATAGTAAAAATGAGCATCTTACCAAAAGTAATACACAGATTCAATGCAATCCCCATCAAAATCCCAACTCAATTCTTCATAGAGTTAGAAAGAGCAATTCAAAAATTCATCTGGAATAACAGAAAACCCAGAATAGCTAAAACTATTCTCAAGAGTAAAAGAACCTCTGGGGGAATCAGTATCCCGGACCTCAAGCTGTACTACAGAGCAATAGTGTTAAAAACTGCATGGTATTGGTACAGTGACAGGCATGTGGATCAATGGAACAGAATTGAAGACCCAGAAATGAATCCACACTCCTATGGTCACTTGATCTTTGACAAAGGAGCTAAAACCATCCAGTGGAAAAAAGATAGCCTTTTCAACAAATGGTGCTGGCTCAGCTGGAGGTCAACATGCAGAAGAATGCAAATTGACCCATCCTTATCTCCTTGCACTAAGCTCAATTCTAAGTGGATCAAAGATCTCCACATAAAACCAGACACACTGAAACTAATAGAAGGGAAACTAGGGAAGAACCTTGAACATATGGGCACAGGGGAGAATTTCCTGAACAGAACTCCAATAGCTTATACTCTAAGATCAAGAATAGACAAATGGGACCTCATTAAATTACAAAGTTTTTGCAAGGCAAAAGACACCGTCAAAAAGACAAAGCGGCAACCAACTAACTGGGAAATGATCTTTACCAACCTTACATCCGACAGAGGGCTAATATCCAAGATATACAAAGAACTCAAGAAGTTAAACTCCAGAGAGGCAAGTAACCCTATTAAAAAATGGGGTACAGAGCTACACAAAGAGTTCTCACCTGAAGAATATCTAATGGCTGAGAAGCACCTAAAGAGATGTTCATCATCCTTAGTCATTAGGGAAATGCAAATCAAAACAACCCTGAGATTCCATCTCACACCAGTCAGGATGGCTAAGATCAAAAACACAGGAGACAGCAGTTGTTGGCAAGGATGTGGAGAAAGAGGAACACTCCTCCACTGCTGGTGGAATTGCAGGCTGGTACAACCACTCTGGAAAGCAGTCTGGCGGCTCCTCAGAAAACTGGGCATGACACTTCCGGAGGATCCGGCTATACCACTCCTGGGCATATACCCAGAGACTTTACCTGCATGCAATAAGGACACATGCTCCACTATATTCATAGCAGCCTTATTTATAATAGCCAGAAGCTGGAAAGAACCCAGATGTCCCTCAACGGAGGAATGGATTCAGAAGATGTGGTATATTTACACAATGGAATACTACTCTGCAATTAAAAACAATGAATTCACGAAATTCCTAGGCAAATGGTCAGAACTTGAAAATATCATCCTTAGTGAGGTAACCCAATCACAAAAGATCACACATGGTATGCAGTCACTGATAAGGGGATATTGACCCAGAATCTCAGAATACCCTAGACACAATCAGCATATCAATAGATTTCTAAAAAGATGGAAGGAGAGACCCCTGGTCCTGGAAAGACTGGATGTAGGGGAACGCCAGGACAGAGTAATGAGAGGGGGTTGAACGGAGAAAAGAGGGAGGGAAGGGGGCTTATGGGACTTTCGGGGAGGGAGGAAACGGGAAAGGGGAAGTGATCTGGAATGTAAATTAAAAAAATAAAAAAAAAAAAACCAAGGTTGAGTGTAGACCACTCAAATTTATGTTAAAAAAAAAAAAAAAGACATTCCATGGGCCTTAGTTGTAGGAATTGTGACATGTATGTGTGTGTGTGTGTGTGTGTGTGTGTGTATAGATTGGGACTAGGCACCCCACAATCACTTGTTTTTCCCATTTGGGTGTCTGTGATATTCTGTAACGCTCTCTTTTTATTACAAAAGGAAGTTTCTTTGATGAGGGGTAAGCACACCACCTGTCTGGGGAGATAAGTATAAGTATTTAGAATGTACTTAGGAATCATTCTGGTTCAGTGAAATGGTGATAGTAGGCACTCCTCAAAGATCTATGACCTCACTAACCCACATAGTTGACTAGTTTCTAGTACCAGGCTTGATTTCCCTCCTGTTTAGTGTGCCTTAAGTCCAATCAGAGAGTTGTTGGTTATCGCCAAGATTATTATACTTGGTATTGTTCTCTTAGGGGTTAAATATTACCACTGAGCTAAAATCCCAGGCTACATTTTTCACTATTTATCTTCCTGACAACCTTTGAGCTAACATTATTGAATGCTACAGTGCCCTGGTGAGAATATACTTAGGGGTATCATGCCATACTGGATGTTGTGTTGGTTCATAGGCAAGGCAGCTGGTTGAAAACTAATTTCTTTTTTTATTGGTTATTTTATTTATATTCCAAATGTAGTTGTCCTCCCCAGTTTCTACTATGCAAATTACCTATTCCATCCCCTTCATCCTGCCTCTATGAGGGTACTTCCCCATCTACCTACCCATTCTTGCATCATTGCCCTAGCATCCCCTTATGCTGGAGCATCAAGTCTCCACAGAATCAAGGGTCTCCCCTCCCACTGATAGCAACTAAAGCCATCCTCTGCTACATAAGTAGCTGGAGCCATGGTCCCCTCCATGTATACTCTTTAGTTGGTGGTTTAGAGGCTGGGAGCTCTGGGGATACTAGTTGGTTGATGATGTTCTTCCTATGGAGCTGCAATCCCCTTCAGCTCCTTCAGTCCTTCCCCTAACTCTTCCATTGGGGTCTTTGTGCTTAGTCTGATGGTTGGCTGCAAGCTTCCATATCTGTATTGGTCAGGCTCTGGCAGAACCTCTCAGGGAATAGCCATACCAGGCTCCTGTCGGCAAGTGCGACTTGACATCAGCAATAGTGTCTGGGTTTGCTGTCTGCAGATGGGATGGATCCCTAGGTGGGGCAGTCTCTGGATGGCCTTTCCTTTTTCTTGATCATACCATGTAAGTAATCTACCAGTTAATGTAAGTAATGTTTGACTGAGAAGGTACCAAAAAGTATGACTTTTATCCCTAAAAATTTATTATCTCCTTTCATCTAGTTATCATAGGATCCAGTATATTTATTTCTAATAATATTATCATTGAACCAATCATCCACAAAATATATTTTAGAAATAATTTGGTGGGAATATTAAAAACTAAAAATTACTAACATATACTAATTGTACAATTTAATAGGATGTACTGTGACATTTTTAAAGAAATTTTTGAAATCATTAAAATTTGGGTTTATGTAAATTGAAATTTTTAAGGTTTTGTATAAGGTCAAATTTTCAGAGATATGCCTTTCAAATAGGATAAACATTTGAAGATTAATATTGTGTCTAAAAATAAAGTATATTCATAAAAGAATGAGATTGATTTTCTTGTTTGGCTCAGGTTATATCAGAAGATAAGTATAAAAGTTCTAAATTATTTCAAATCATAGTAATATTGCTGAGATACTCATTTAGCTCCAACATAATATTTTCTTTCTGGCTGTATGTAAATACTATGAGTGCAGGCATTTTCAAAATTTACTTCATATACTTTTAATTACTTTCTCACATGGTAATATAGTGTGAAATAGTCAGATGGCCTAAAGTTTATTATAAATATCTGTGTGTTATGAAATACCATTTTGAAATCACACATAGCTATGGAACTTACTGATTTTCAGGATAATTACTTTCTAATCATAAGGAAAAATAATCAGAAAAATTAAATTGCTAACACTGATTGCATACAGTGGGTCGTGCTCTATGCTCACCAGAGTACAGCAGCATTTAATAATGTTAGTGCAAAGGTTGTCAGGAAGATAAATGAGCGAAATATACAGCCTGGGATTTCTGCTCAGTGCCTCATTCATGGAGAAGATTCAACAAATAAGCTATGTAGTTTTAATTACCCTCAGAAGGAAATTTAAACTTAAAAAGTAATTTACTCTAGGGTCATGAATCCATGGGGTACTTTACCTTGGAAATTAATGTTATTTTCCCATATTTTCTACAGTTGGCTTAGGCTAAGGACACCTTGGCAGAGAACTTTCTATCAAATTACTGATCTCTATCCATGGATCTCAATACAGGTGAGCACAAGTGTCAGGTAAACACCGGAAGCTCTGTAGCTGCTGTTCAATGTTTGGCTACCAGGATAACTCATGGGAGAACTTAACTGATACGTTCTGAATTCTTCCTGACTCTGAAAAAGGATACAAATTAGAATTCCAAAGAAGAAAACTATTTTACGTAAATATTACTTCAACTTTAAAAATCACAAATGAATTGACTACCATGAAAATTCATTAGTTCATTTACATATTGACATTCATCTCTAACTATTAGAAGCAGCGCTCATTTTCTTCTAAGAAGAGCTTCTTTTGTGTATTTGGAGTGAATCCTTACAGAGGTCTTTTTCTTCCAGGTGCTAAAATGTATGTATTATGAGTATTATGTAGCTACAAAAAGTTTTTTTGTACTTAAAATATGTCTAGCATTGTATAAATTTATACATATACAACTATAATATATCCAATTCATGTATCAGACATGTCTCTATGCTGTTTCCATACGATTTCATTTGCAATGAACTAAACATTTTATTCCATTTTTAGACATCTTGTAGTTTATTTTTGAACTACTATTAATAAGCCCAGAGTTTTTTCAACATTTGCTTTTACAAATAATGTTGCTCATATACATACCTGCTCTGTTCAGAATAGTTTCTGGGGGTGGGAACTGGGAACTACTGGAGTGTTGATAGATATGTAGGCCTTTAATAGTCATATGAGATCATGACTCCTATATACTCACCCACAATATCAGCATATTTATGCTATTTTTCAGAAAATAGATTAACATTTCATCGCTTTATTCTGACTTAGGCTATGACACTAAATGAGCCCTCTGTGTGTTCTCTGCCTTTATGCCTAATGAGCCGTTCATGTTGTTATTATACTATAGACTTTCATTGTTCTTAGTATGTATTTTTTACATCTTCTGTAGACATCTGTCTAACTTGTCTCACCTTTAACTGCATTTTTTTTTGTAAAGTGGCATCACATTCATTAATATATTTCTTTTAGGTTTTGACTCCCTTGTGATTTGTTCAAGATTAATTAACCTGTCAATTTCCTAAGCGTTATCACCATGATTTCTGTTAATTTTTTTTTATTTTAAAATATTTTATTTTGTAAGTTTTTTTATTTACATTCCAAATGATTTCCCCCTTCCCATTTCCTCCTTCCCTGAAAGTCCCATAAGCCCACTTCCCTCCCTCTGTTTCCCATTCAACCCCCTCTCGCTTCTCTGTCCTGGCGTTCCCCTACATCCAGACTTTCCAGGACCAGGGGTCTCTCCTTCCATCTTCTTGGAAACCTATTGATATGCGCATTGTGTCTTGGGTATTCCGAGATTCTGGGTCAATATCCCCTTATCAGTGACTGCATACCATGTGTGTTCTTTTGTGATTGGGTTACCTCACTAAGGATGATATTTTCAAGTTCTGACCACTTGCCTAGGAATTTCATGAATTCATTGTTTTTAATTGCAGAGTAGTATTCCATTGTGTAAATATACCACATCTTCTGAATCCATTCCTCCATTGAGGGACATCTGGGTTCTTTCCAGCTTCTGGCTATTATAAATAAGGCTGCTATGAACATACTGGAGCATGTGTCCTTATTGCATGCAGGGAAGCCTCTGGGTATATGCCCAGGAGTGGTATAGCAGGATCCTCTGGGAGTGTCATGCCCAGTTTTCTGAGGAATCGCCAGACTGCTTTCCAGAGTGGTTGTACCAGCTTGCAATCCCACCAGCAGTGGAGGAGTATTCCTCTTTCTCCACATCCTCGCCAACAACTGCTGTCTCCTGTGTTTTTGATCTTAGCCATTCTGACTGGTGTGAGATGGAATCTCAGGGTTGTTTTGATTTGCATTTCCCTAATGACTAAGGATGTTGAACATCTCTTTAGGTGCTTCTCAGTTATTAGATATTCTTCAGGTGAGAATTCTTTGTTTTTATTTTTAACTGTTTTAAACAAGTACCAAGTTTAACAGCTTCCTGGTAAAATAACAGCAAAGTCTTACCAAGAACAGGTCTAATGGTAAACATAAGATCTACCCTTTGAATGTATTTAAGTGCACAATGCAGTACTATTAACTATATACCTGCTGCCATATAGTCACTCTCTAGAGTTTAATCATCTTCCATATTTGAAACATTATACCCACTGAACAATCACTCCTCCTAGCCCCCAGGAATTATATAATTTTATTTTTTGCAATTTATTATTCTCTTTACTTCACATCATGAGACATTTGTCCTTTTGTGAGTGGCTTGTGCTATTTCATTAGGCTATTTTATCTCTTCCAAACACATCCCAAGTTCAACAGTATAACACCTGTGAAGACTCACTGCCAACAGGTCCAATGGCAAAACATCCACACAACTGAAAAAGACACAGACTTAAAGCTGCTCACTAGACAGCCTTCCATTTTACTGAAGACCCCAATTATCAGTGTGCTCTGAGCTTTAACCTGACTGTATCTCATGCTCAGAGTTAATTATTTCCCTTCTTCAGTTTAATACAAATGAGTTGTAAATCCTTAGTGGTCAAAAAGAAATATAATTAGAGGAAGACAAAGGGACAAGGTATGAAAATCCATTTCACTGGCTCCTTGAGCTAAACCACAGAAGAATCCACCTTCCCCTCAGTTCCTCGGGATCAAAAGAACCCCAATTAGCCCAAAACGAAATTTGTTATCATGTTCTGCTTTAGGTTTATGGTTTAATATTTATAAACTAAATTATAAAATCAGCTGTATTGGTACTAACAAAGCTATAGTTGGCGAAGAAGTATTTAAGTGTTGAAAGTGTCCATCAATCTTCACATCAAAGTTCATGTATTTTGCATTTTATGGCATTGACCTCATTGACTAATCGCTTCAAATTCCTAAAACTCACCTTTCATATGCCCTCCTCTTCTCTTCTTACCTGTTGTGTCATATTCTTTAGATTATCTATTGTGGGACCGTGTTGTAAAACAAGGCCAACTCCATAATCCTGTGGCCATCAGTCATGTGTAGCCATGCCCCAGGCCCCTAGCGTTCTAGATGAACTCCACCACTGCAGTCACCTGGCTACATCAGGCTTTCCCCACCCCTCGGTTACCCGGCAACATCCCGGTAACCCGGGCCATAATTTAAGGAGGCTTCCTGCCCTTCTTCACTCTCTTTATCCCTCTTATCTCTCTCCCACTCTTTTCTCTCGTCTCTCTCCTTTCCACGTGGTCTTTCTCTTTATTTCTCTATCTCCTTTTCTCTTCCTATTTTCTTAATAACAAAGCATCAAAGTTATGAGCTGTCTCTTATTAAATTCACCGCACGGAGCCAGCCTCAGCATTCCTAGCTGCCAGGGAAAGATGTGTCTCAGCCAGGCCACCTCTCATCGCAGCCAAGCCGTGGCTCAGCCAGCCAACTAAGTTTCTCTACAGGTACTTGGGAGATCCACGCCAGAATGGCACCGCCTTCTGAGAGGGACCTCCCCTGCCCTCCAGCTAACCAGGCAGCCTCATGCTCTATAGATATCTGGTGCCAGCACTCGCTATCATGGTGAGGCACGTACATCCTGCCTGCGTCCACGCGGGCTCTGCCTGCCTGTGTCTCTCACGCGCCGCCTCTGCCTCCCCGCCCTTTCTTTTATTTTTTTCCCCACAATCTATAATGTTGTTTTTGCAGTGGTTAAAATAAAATCCATCAAATAAAAAATCTCTACTTACCAAGCTTCTGGCCACTGTCTTGGGTCTTGAAGTATCTGGCCTAGAAACCTCTTACTAAATGAAATGAGAGCACTGTTT
The DNA here is from genome assembly GCA_036184795.1 of Tokudaia tokunoshimensis. Lineage (NCBI taxonomy): Eukaryota > Metazoa > Chordata > Mammalia > Rodentia > Muridae > Tokudaia > Tokudaia tokunoshimensis. Next base: position 35,458,707 of record BTHU01000015.1, on the reverse strand, counting down.
CCCCCCAGTGTTAAGATTTTCCACTCTTGCTCTCTTGCCTCTTGCTTCTCTCTTGCTCTTGTTCTCCCCTTCCCATTTTCTCCCCCTTCCTCTCTCCCTCCCCATCTCCCTCCCCTCTCCACATGCTCATGGGCGGCCTCTATTTCTCTGCTCTCTTTCCCTCTCTGCCTTTCTCGGCCTCTACTACCCTCTCAAGTCTCCTCTTCATGCCCTGAATAAACTGTATTCTATACTACAAAAAAAGAAGATTTTCCCAGAATCCCTTGGCTGTTGAGAATCCTCAGCTGCCCTGCCAACTACTCTCCAGGTTCTAAGCAACCTCCTCGTTCATATTTAACTTGTTCTCCAGCTTGTGCTTCTCCCTCCCACATTTCGTTCTGCTTTCCTCTTCCCCTCAAGGTCACCCTCCAACTGACAAAAAGAAAGGCTACTTAATTAAATGAACAGGTAGATTTTATACACTAAAGGTGCTCACATCAACCACTTTCTATCAGAAAAAAGTAAAGTACAAGATTCCGTGAATGACACAGAGTTACAAAAGCATTTTTAAACAAACAATCTCACACATATCAATGCATTAACTAAATAATTTAGACATCAGTGATGGATGAAATTTCTACAGATTATGGATTAAATATATAATTTTATATAGTGAGAACCAATAAAAAGTGTCCCATTTGATTACTTGCAGGGAGAGGCAGCTTGTCTCTTTTTTGGAAGCTCTTCTCAGGAATGGTTAAGTCCATTTACTTACAGGTACTTCTCCATGAGACATAAAAATGTTCTTTGTAAATTCTCCACTCCTGGTACACCACCAGGAAATCTGTCTCCACAGGATGATCTGTGAGTACTTGAAACCACTCCAGCATCACTGGTTCTTTCATGGTCCACAAAATGCATGAACATCTACCCCCTCATCTTGGTACCATCTGGATTATAGCATGTCTTGTTCTTATACCCTACCGTATTGGCTAGAATAGCCCAGTTCCTAGGTTAATGATGACAATTGCTAAAAGTTTATAAGGAAGTTAGATTAGTAATAGCATTATTTTTTGCCCATTTTCTTTTCAGTAAGTAAATAATTTAGAAGATATAACAGAAAGTGTTGTCAGGAACTACATCAAATTTGAAATGATTGGAGTGGGAGAATTTCTGAAAGATATATCTATATATCTATATCTATATCTATATATAGATATCCTGAAATTGGATGAATCATAGATGATTGTGTCTCACAAAATTTTCATGTTGATATATTAACCCTCAAGAGACTAGAAGGTGGAACCTTTGTCAGTGAATAAGTCAAACAGAGACTCATATGTAAGACCCTATTCTTTCTACCCTGAAGATACAGCAGGAAGATGTCAATGTATGAAAGATGACGTGGGCTTGCATCAGAAATTACACATTCCAGTTCCTGGATCTAGGAGCTCTCATTCTCCAGAACTGGAGCACATGGGTCTGTCTTTGTAAATTGCCAAGTCTATTCTAGCTTTTTATAGCAGTCAAGTGTAATGAGACAATGAGGAGAGAGAGGGAGGAGAGAATGAATGTGAACGCTAGTGTGCATGTGTGTATGTATGTATAAATAACCATAATTTCTTATTTTGAGGACTTGTGATGCATAGATGGTAAAGAAAGACACAGTAATGACTAGAAACAGAAAGTCAAAAGCACAGAAACTTGACATATAATGTCATTACATATCTTCTCAGACCACAAAAAAATATAAAATTATATGCCAGGAACAATAAATATACAAATACATTAGAATGAAATAATATGCCCCTAAATTATTGGCAGATAACTAACTTAAAATTATATTCAAAACTTGTAGAAATAATAAATAATACTAAAACTGTGGGACATGGCCAAGGCACCTGTGAGAAGGACGTTTATATCAATAAATGCACATGATCAATACAGAAAGGTACCAAATAGACATTATAACCATGGAACTCAATACCTTAATAAAGTGTGCACAAGCCAACCCCCAAGTTAGCAGGAGGGATAACTAACTAAATAACTAACTAAATAAATAGTGAGACAAAAATAAAATCAGAACCAAATATTATACCAGAGATCAGTATTACAAAAACGTTGCTGTTTTGAAATGATCCAAAAAAAAAAAAAAAAAGCAAACATTTGGCTGGATTAACTATGAAAAAAAGAAAAGAAAAGATAAAAACTGAGGAATTATAATTAATACCACAAAAAATACAAAAAAAAATAAAAATTGTCATGATGCTCAAACAATATGCTAAAATATTCTGCCTTTAAAAATTTATCCCATTACCCGGTGGCTTTACTGAGGGATTCTCTAAAACATTTAAAGTATTAATTCTAATTCCGGAAGAGCTCCAAAAGAGTGAAATGAAAAGAAGCCAGCCAAACTCTTTTCAGTCAGCCTTACCTGAAGACCAAACCACACACAGATGCCATAACGTCAGAAAGCCATTGATTTATATTCTTGATGAATGTAGATAAAAAATATCGGTGATGTGCTAGCACTCAGTGACACACCAGGATCATATGCCACAGTTGAGTTAGGAGTAGTCCAGAGATTCAGGGACGGTCCAGCATAAGCAAATCGCTGAGGACACTAACAAATAAGAACAGAATGAGGTTGAAAACTGTGTGATCTCCATGAATCCATTGGAAACAAAACAAAACAAAATTCAAAAAGCAATAAGATCTAATGTCCACTCACAATTTTTTTTTAAAGCCTCAAAGATAGGTATCAACGGAGCATGTTTCAACATCCTTAGGTATTGATAAGCAACTCATAGTGCTATACTACATGAGGGAAAGCAGACAATGTTTCTTCCTGGGCTAGATAGAAGATAATGATGTTCACTTTCATTAATTTTATTTAAAATGGTGCTGAAAGTCTTAGCAAGAAAAATTAGACATGAGAAAGAGGGAGGAGGAATGTAAAATGGAAGGGAGAAGTATTTGATTTTATTGGTTGTGAAACCTAAATATCATCACTAAGCTGCCAGAAGTTTTAAACGAATTCATTAAAGTCACAGGATATAAAATTAACCTCCAAAGAAGGTTTGTAAAAGCACAAAAATAATGCTCCAATTTAAAAAAATCTTAAAACAATACTACTCACAATAGCTAGATAAAATAAATATTTAGATATAAGTTTAGCTAAAGAAGTAGAATAACTATCTAGAAAATTATAAGATAGAAGGAGAAAGCTCAGGCCTTAATGAATTTGCTGTGCAAACAAGAGGACTTCAGTCCAAACCCCAGAACCCAGATTAATTTTTAAAAAGGCAGATGTGGCACACACACACACACACACACACACACACACATGCGTGCGTGCTTCCAGAGCTGGGGGAGGGAGAGGAGAAACACACAGATTCCTGGGTCTTGATGGCCATGTGGACTATCCTAGTTGATGAATTCCAGGCTAGGGATAGGGCTTGTCTCAAAACAAATCACACTGCTCTACTCTGTGTCCCTGCCTTTCCTTTAGACAGGAGGATTTTGGGTTAAAATTTTGGAAATGGGTGGATGGCCCCATCCTTCAACCGGAAGCTGTGCCTAACCACTGGATATGGTCTCTACAGGCTCTCTCGCTCCTTAGTGGGGTATTTCAGCTAATGTCATCCCCATGGGGTTCTGGGAGGATCTTGCTTTCCTGCACCTGGGATTTTCTAGTTGCTACCCTCAGTTCCACACACCCCATTGCTACACACCTCTGTTCAATTTCCTGACCCTCTGTACATCTCCTCCATCTCTTCCCATTCCTGTTTCTTCCCCTCTTTTTCTCTTCCTCCTCTTCTCCTCCTCCCAAGTCTCTCTCACCCTCTACTTCCTTGATTATTTTGTTCCCCCTTCTAAGTAGGACTGAAGCATCAACTCTTTGGTCTTCCTTCCTCTTGAGTTTCATGTGGTCCATGAGTTGTAGCATTGGTTTTCCATGCTCTTTGCCTAATATCCACTTATCAGTGAGTACAAACCAAGTGTGGTCTTTTGTGACTGAGTTACCTCATCCAGGATGTTATTTTCTAGATCCATCCACAATGAGTGGAGCAGAGACTGAAGGAAAGGCCATCCAGAGACTGTCCCACCTGGGGATCCATCCCACATGCAGACACCAAACCCAGACACTATTGCACATGACAAAAAGTGCTTGCTGACAGGAGCCTGATACAGCTGTCTCCTGAGAGGCTCTGCTAGATCCCAGGTAATACAGATGTGGGTGCTTGTATGCTCACAGCCAACCATTGGACTGAGCACAGGGACCCCAATGGAGGAGCTAGGGGCAGGACTGCAGGAGCTGAAGGGGCCTTATCTGGCATCAGTGGGATGGAGGCCCTTGGTCCTGTGAAGACTTGATGCCCCAGTGTAAAGGAATGCTAGGCTGGTGAGCTGGGAGTGGGTGGGTCAGGCAGCACCCTCATAGAAGGAGGGTAAGGGGGGATGGGATAGGGAGTTTTCAGAGGGGAAACTGGGAAAGGGATAACATTTGAAATGTAAATAAATAAAAGGAAAACAAAAACAAAAACAAATCACACTGAATTTCCCTCAGGAATACTTGTGATTGCTTCTGACCACTACATGCAAGCAACATATATATATGTGCACTCCTTTTCCCACATAAACATATCTACACATATCATATATACATGCATGAATCCCTAAGACATTTACCAAACACTTGTGAGAGAGCACAGAATGTTGGACTAGTATTTCATGTTTATAGAATATAAGAATTAATATTGTCAAAATGACCATACCAAACAGAGAGATCAATAAATATACTTGGTGTAATTCCCATCAAAATATTAATGACTTTCTTAGCAGAAATAGAAAAAACAAATTTAACCTTCACACAAAAAATTCAGAACAGTCAATGGGATGATGAGGGGTATACTTGGGATGGAGATAGGAATTATAATATCTACTTCAAAGCATAATGCAAAGCTACAAAAATCCAAAGAAGATACTACTGGCATACAAACACACAAGAAACCCATACCACACAATAGAAAACCCAGAACTTACCCACATTCACACAGACAAATGACTTTTGACACAGGGACTGAGAACAGAGTAGAAGAAGGCTCATCTCTTTAGTAACTAATGCCACAAAAACAGGACTGACACACTCAGAAGAATGACATGTATGGGAAATGGTGGTTTTCTTTGTTTTTGTTTTCATTTTGTGTATGTGTGTATGTGTGTGTGTGTGTGTGTGTGTGTGTGTGTGTATTAGATTGGACCCCTAAACACAGGGAACAAAAGTCAAAATTAACAAATGGGATTGCATGAGATTGAGAAATTCTGCATAGCAAGGGAAAGAAGAGAATTGAGACAAAACCTACAGTTTATCCAGAATACAAAGGACACTAAAATGGCTGGGCCCGTGTGCGAAAGTACAATTAAACTAAATAGACACTTCTCAAGAGAAGACACACAATGGCCAACAAGAATATGAAAAAGTGCTCCATATTACTAATTACCATGAAAATGCAAATCAAAACTATAATGAGATATCATCTCATCCTAGAGAGAATGAATATCATTATAAAGACAAAAGTAACAAATGCTGGCAAGGATGTGGACAAAGGGAAACTCTTTGTTATACATAGTTAGTGGGAATGTAAATTCATATTGCTATTATGGAAGTCAGAATGGGCATTCTGCAAAAAAAAGAGTATATATATACATATATATGTATGTATATATATGCATACACATGTAAATTCTGCAAAAAATATCTACAAAATATATATGTAATGAAATTCAGTAATTCCACTACTGGGTATATATTCAAAGGACACAAAATCATTATACCCCAAAGTTCCATTCCCATGTTACTACAGTGCTATTCTCAGTTGGTGAAATATGTAACCAGTGCATATGTCCATAGTAGATGAGAATAAAGGCAGGCCAGGATACATAAAGGATGGAATGAATAGTATTTATCCATAAGAGGAATGAAATCCTATTATAGTCAGACAAATGGAACTGGATATCACTATGTTGAGTGAAATAAGCCAGGACCAGAAAAGCCAACAGCATGTGTTCTCAAGTGTTATGGAACTAATGTTCTACAAATTTATTCCCCTTGCTCTACAAGACTTCTCAGTCTGAGGCAATCTCATTTGTTAATTTTGATTTTTATTCTCCATGTTTAGGGATCCACTAGTCTCATAAAAGAAGGATATGGAATAGTGGTTGCTACCGGCTAGGGAAGGTCGAGGGAGGCATGAGGAAGGGAAGATATTCAATGACGAGCATCAAAACACAGAGTAGCAGTTTTTACCATTTTCCTCTAGTAGCACCAGGCCACCTGGAGATTAAACAAGGTCTACTTCAAAACGAGAAGAAAAGTACAAAACTGTCAGTACATACAAATGGCATACATATGAAGAGCTGGACATTGTAGTGACCTTCATTTAGTCATTACATAGTATGCACATGCATTGAATTACAATAATGCACTGGACCTCCATAAAGACGTATAGGTATTATAGATATTACGTCATAATAAAGAAAAAAATATTGTGAATTGTGTATTTCGAAGACAGACTACTGTCTAGCCTACTGTTGCTACTGTGCATATGCATGGAGAGAGAGAGAGAGAGAGAGAGAGAGAGAGAGAGAGAGAGAGAGAGAGAGAGAGAGAGAGAGTGGGCACGCCTGCCCACTCCCGCTCACCGCATCAAGTTGCTGGGCCAGCTTCAGTTTTGCTTTGTTCATGGTGGTGAACTTCTCCTCCTCTGTGGGCAGATGCTCCTGGGTCTGCTGCCATGCCTCCTGAGCAGCCTGCATGGCTCTGATAAGTTTCCTGACTTCCTCATTTAGAGAGTGCACCTCCTCAGTCAGGTTCCTGACCTGTGGGAAGACGACGAATCTGGAAAGCTGGGCATAACACCAGGGATGTGTTTCTTTTATAGGCCAACATACTCAGGCCGTCTTTAATGTCATCAATAACCATTTAGCCAAGCTCCTGACATACTTTTCCAAACTCTAAATTCACTTTTCTTACATGGGGGGGGGGGGAATAAAGGATCCATTATCTGCCACAATGAGAAAAACAGGATACTCTGGTCAATAAAACTCAAAGTGTGGACTACTCTCAGAACAATAACTATATCCCTAAAGGTAAGTTCATTTTCCTTTAAGTATCCAGGGGGAATGTGCTGATCATGTCATGCCTCAGTGTCCTCAGAGGCTGGCAGTATAGGAAGGGTTCCAACAGACAGCACAGGCAAAGGAGAAGCTAGCTATCTGTTCCCCTATGGAGCAACACAAAGCCCTACTGTTTAACCATCTGCTGAGTTAGTTTCATCTTGGAGATTAGTTGCTTATCAAATGTTTCATTGGGACTCCTCAATAAAGTCAATGCACAGGTAGGTGCGAACATTAAAACCATAACTAAAGGGAAGGCAGTTCTCAACCTGCAGGGTCGTATATCACATTATGATTCATAACAGTAGCAAAGTTATAGTTATGAAATAGCAATGAAATAATTTTATAATTGGTGATAATATTCCACAACATGAGGAACGGTATTAAAAAGTCTTAGCATTAGGAAGGTTGAGAACCACTGCCTTAACTGGAATTAAGGTAGGCTAAACTTGGTAAGCTGCAAGTTCAAACACATCTCAGAGTACCTTTCAGTAAAAGGGCATCATGTTCATTCTTGTTCCAAAATGGAAGCCTACAGGTCCCACAAAAGTGTTTGGCCGTGTTGGCTTTCAAAGGCAGTTGTAGTTCATTTGGTAGATTAAACGGAGTTCCGTACTTTCAAACAGGAACTCTAAGTAGAGAAGCTACAGCTCATCAGACCCTTTACTCGGGTCCTGGCTCCTGTCATTGCAAAATTGCAGGCCGCTGTATTAATCAACTTAACAAAGTACTTCGGATAGCCACACGTGATTTGAGCGAAGAATCCAGGCACCTTCGTCTTCCTACCACCACAGAAAAAGTACCTTGTGCTCCACCGCCGCACACTTCTCCTTTTCTGACTTCTCCAATATTGTTTCCAGGTCATTGATTTCCTTTTCCAACTCGGAACATTCATCTTCCAGTTTCCGCCCCCTGGCAGTCGGCTCAGAATTTCTCTCCTCTTCTTCCTCCACCCGCCCACCCAGATAACTCCTTGACTCTGGCCTCTGGCTGCATCAAGGATTTAATCAGCGGCTCGCACTGTTCCTCAGCATTTACCAGGGTCTCTTGCTCCTGTCGCGATGAGGAGAAAATTGGTGCCAACAGCTGGAAGTAATTTATCAGCAGGGTGAAAGCGCTCCCTAACACAGAGCGAGGAGATAATTGCCTGCCCTCTGCCCAGGACTCCTACCTACCTTTCCCAGGCAGCTGAAATAATATTCCTAGATCGTTGATCCTGTTGTTAAAAGGTAAAGGAGATGCGTGTGTTTGGAAGAGCCTTCCATCTTTCAGGCCCCTTCAATAGATTAGGTGACCTCTTTTAAGGCACTTAATAGAATCCTGTGACCTAAAGAAGCTAACACTCCTCCACCCAACAGTGACATGCAGCTTAAATCACAGTTTCAGGACAAATCATTGTGGATACATATTTGAAGCCGATGCCTGCTCAGAATACAGTCTTTTAACAAAGCGTTATTCCCCTCAGAGAAGAGAATATTTGTAGCATTATTATAATTGTAGCAATCCACTTGTCTAATATATATTAATAAATTGAGCTGAGGTGTATATTTTCACAGAGAGATGGATTTCAAATGCGTAAGGTCACCTACAAGTCACCTGACTAGATTTCACTAGTATTTCCACTTAAAATCCTTGCCTCGAAGACTCTCCCTGCAGCAAATCGCACAAGTTATATACATACAACACAGAATACACTTCTTTTATCCTGTCCCATGCTTCATTTGCTAATTTCATAGAGTGATCGATCTATTGTTCCTGTGTTGGAGACAAAATTAAAAATAAAGAAGCACCTTTATAAAATTATGCTTTATTTACATGTATTTGGGTATATGCGCATGTGAACACAGGAGACTGTGGAGGCCTTATGTCCTCCCAGAGCTGGAGATATCATTGGTTGTGAACTACCTTAAAGGAGAGGTGGAAACTGAACTCAGGTTCTCTACAAGAGCAAAACAGTTCTTTTAAGTACCAAGTCATCTCTTCTGCACACCAAATGTCATTTTGTTAGCAAGGACCTTTTTCTAACTTTGAATCTAAGTGACTTCTTTAGAGGTTGTCCTTGTTTATTTCCCTGCTGCTGTGATCAAACACCCTGACGAAAAGCAATTGTTTTTTTCTTATATATGACAGGACATTATTGGGGCAAGCCACAGCAAGAGCTCAAAGCAGAAACAATGGGAGAATGCAGCTTATTGGTTTGCTTGGCTTGCTTGCTTATACAAGGACTACCTGACTAGGGCAGCACTGCTTACTGTGGGATGCCCCTCCCCGCATCAATCATTAATCAAGGACACACCCCACAGATATACACACAGTCCAATCTGCTGGAGGCCATTCCTCAGTTGAGGCTCCCCCTGTTCCAGGTAATTCTGGTTTGGATCAAGTTGAGAACAACAAAATAGCACAGAGGTTATTGTCTGTGTGTCAGTTCTCAAAGGTTCTTTGTGAGCAAGGACTCCTTGCAACCTACCTTCTTCCATCGCTACAACTTATCCATCATCTGTCACATGCTAGGTTGGGCAATTTGGTGCCTGTCCATATGACTCACTCCAATAATGCTAGCAAATTGGACCAAGACCAGAATAAAGTTTAAGAATCTTAGCTATTTACAATTGCCTAGGTAAGAGCTGGAGAGAGGGATAGAGTGGCCAATATCCACTGTTACTAAAACCAAGAAGAAAAATGCTGAATTGGAAATTACAGTGAAGATATTTGGGTATCATCTATGCAGTGAAAGCCTTCTGAAAAATGTCAGTAATGTTTGATTTTTGCTTGTCCCAAATGGACATACAGAACTACTGTCTGTGACATTCCATTCAGAATGTGTACAGAACCTGCCACCAACTCTAAAAGGACAATACAGCACCCTCACAGAACCTTTCATCAAACACAATAGGGAGATTTAGGGATCTGTTTATAGTTTAATTGTAGGAAGATTTAGTTTATGCAATTGTCTTCTTATAAACTCTCAACTTTAAATGGAATGAATCCATTCAGATCTTTTTGTATTTGGAGTAAGTGAAGGATTGCAAAACAATTTTTTTCTCCATTTGCCATTCATCCATGTCCCTCTAAATACATTTTGGAATGCTTCATCATCTTGTCAACCTTTTCTACATAGTTATAATTTAACTTACATTAAATATAGTTATTTATATTTATAGTTATAACTAACTCATATTAGTCTTTGTGAGCTTTCTTTGGAATCTTCCATGCCTCGCTTCAATGATCTACCCCATGCTTTTTCCTATTGTGTCTCTGTACAAGATGCATTTGTATACATCTTTTATACCACTTGGATTGCACACGCCATTCCCCAATGACAGGAAGGATCATAGAGGACAGGAGACCAGGCTTCACCCAAGGCTGCCTCACCCTGACAGTCAAGTATGTGGTCAACTGTGATTTTATAGTATGTATAGATCATCAGTTGGACTTGGATCAAGAACCTGGGATTCTCAGATAATGCTGGCATGCATACACTAATAATTCTAGCACCACTGGTATGTTAAATAAGTCTTAGAAATGTGAGTACAGAGTCTTATGAATAATGTACCCTGCTAGCAATTGGCAAATAGCAAAAAACTAATTTTGGTCAATCTAAGATAACAATATTTTCTCTGTTTTCATAAAGCTTCTTTTTTCACTTTTTTTGTAGAGAATATAAAGATGGATACAAGTTTCTCCTGTCCTTAGGAGGTTTGGGACTCACAGCAATCCAGGAAGCCAGAGGGGACTATGGGAGTGAATTCATCATCACATGGACATGAATGACAAAACCAGGACTGTGGAGTCTGGAACATATGGATTACAAATTTAAAGGGTTCTAATTGGTTGGTAATCAATATTAATTAGTTGCTTAAGACACTGGTTTTTAACTCAGGTCAGACACCAGTCTCCCATATAGATCATTCTGACCACGTGTTCTGCTTAATGAAGAATATCTAAGACTAGGCATGTTGTGGAGTTTTGTTTTGTGCCCACAAAGTTGACATAAAGTCAAGGTTAAGAACTGGTATTTAGGAATTCAATTCATTAGCAATAGTAATTTGGACTATGAAAGTAAGATAATCAAACAAACTAAAAACCAACAAACAAAAGGCAAAACAAAAACCAGAAGTACAAACAAAGGCCCCAGGAAATGCATGGGGAAGAGATGTACTGTAATCCTGAAGAGCTTAGCCGGTAATTTCTAGGGAGCAATGACAATCCTGTTTGTCCCTCTGCTCATGAATGGTGACTGAGATAAGAATTTAAACTTAAATGAAGTCACAAAATAAATAAAATGAGATAAAAGCGTGGTGGTGCACTTTTTCTTCCTGTGTTTGATGACCATATATGGAATTTAAATGCACTGGCTTTCCTTCCATTTCCCTCTCGACAGCTTGCTGTAGAAGCAGCAGCCTCCTTCCTGGACCAGGGAGACAGCTTTGCTTTTTACTCCTTCCCACGAGAGTCTGATTTCTCCAAGGCTTTCTCTGGTTGTTCTCCTATCTTCAGCGCAGCTGTCTCCTTTCCCACTCTCAGACTTAAGAGGCTGAATCCTGAAGGAGCATCTCATCCAAGGCTAGCTCTTCATACCTGCGAAAGTCCTTATGTTCCTCTGAATAAAGTGAAGCTTATTCTTAACTCAAGAGTAAACAAAGAAAAGCAAGTTAACTTGGATGATAAAAGTGTTATTTACATAATAAATATTCATAACATGCACTTTATTTTAGGAGTCACAATACATTTCCATTAGTGCTCAAATAATGGGTTATTCAGGATTGTGAGATTCTCATTTGATGCTGACAAAGTGTAAGAGTGGTTTTTAGGGTAATATGACTGATGAGTTTTCATCATGACTACCTCTAACTAAAAGCTCAGCCCCAGAATGAGAACCTTATAGGAAACTACAAACAGTAGTGTGAGTGAATGCTTAGGATTGATCAGGAAAGGAAGGAGCCCATCTCTGTGCCTTAGGGTCTGTATTTTTATATCCACTAAAGAGGTCAGACAGCTTCAAATATTTCCATTATTAAAGAAAAGAAAGGCTGACGTTTTTTAGTTCCATCCATTTGCCTGCCAGACCCAGGAAGGCAAACATGGTATGTATTCACTTATAAGTGGACATTAGTTGTCACGGACAATCATGCTACAATCCACAGAACCAAAGAAGCTAAGTAATGAGAATTCAAAATGGTGGACACATGAATCTCCATGGAAAGGGAAAATAGAATAGATTTCGTGGGTGGACTGGGTGTGGATGGGAATGAGAAAAAGTGGGATCAGGTTGAAGAATGGAGGGAGAGATTACTGGGAGAGATGGCTGGAACTGAGGGACATATTAGGCTAATGTAGAAATCTAATACAGTGGACACTCCCTGAAATATATTAGAATGCCCCAAGAAAAGTCTAGTAAACCCCATTACTAAGAGGATGTGAAGCCAGAACTACCTATCTTCTATAACCAGACAAGGCTTCTAGCAGTAGGACTGGGACATGAACCCAGCCACAAAACCTTCAATCTACAACCTGCTCTGCCTGCATTGTTCTAGAGCAATGGAAGCACAGAACTTGTGGGACTGGCCAACCTATGACTGGTACAACTTGTGGTCCACACCATGAGAGAGAGCCCACTTCTGACAATGTTTGTATGACTAGGACCTAGAGAATGGACAACCCTGAGACCCAGGATAGAATCAAACAAAAGTGGTAAAAAAAAATCCCCAAAATGATTCCTGGTGATATGCTGCTATACTCATAGATCTATGACTAGCCCAATTGCCATCAGAAGGACATCATCTAGCAATTGATGGGAGCAGATGTAGAGACCCACAGACAAAAACAAGGTGGAGCTAGGGAAACTGTGCAGAAGAGGGGGGAGGAAGGATTGTAGGAGCCAAAGAGGTTGAGGAGTCCATTAGAATCACAGAATCAACAAACCAGGACTCATAGGGGTTCATAGCAACTGATGTGACAAACATGGACCCTGTACAGGTCTGAGTTAGGTCTGCACATACCTATGGTTGTGTAGCTGGATGTTCTTGTGGGACTCCCAACAATGGGAGAGGGGGTAATCTCTGACTCTTTTGCCTCTGCTTGTTACCCTTTCCTCCTACTGGCTTGCTATGTCCAACCATGATATCAGGGTATGTACTTAGTCTTATTGTGTCTTGTTAAGCCATGCTCAGTGAATATCCCTGGGAGACCTGCTCTTATTTTTTTAAAATAAGACACAGAGGAGGAATTGATCTGGGGGAAGAGAGGGTATGGGGAGTGGAAGGAGGGAACTGTGTACGTTTGTGATGTATGAGAGATAAATAAAAGTTAAAAAAAGAGAGAGAAGAGAAGAAAAACTTTTAAATGCCATTCACCCACAGAGGAAGATGTCAAGAAGACAAATGAGAGGAGATGAAATAAGGAAAAACATCCCTTATTTCAGAGGGGTTTTGTTTCATTTTTGTCATGGTCCAACATCACCAGAGTTTCTGAGGTTCATATACTCTAATTGGTACAGAAACATACGGGTAACGAACAGTATAATTCAGTGTTTTTATGCTACTAATACATATCTTCTGGAGACTTGGGAGAGAATATCATAGAAATTCATTGAAGAATACATACTAAGTACAAACTGCTGAGATTCTCTTAGATAAATCATCCCTAAACACTTTCTTATAATCCAAAATTTCAAAGCACATATAGAAAATGCAGAGATCCATGGATGAATGCCTACAGTAGTGCCAGGGAAGTGTTAGTGATCCACAAAACACAGACAGGAGCCAATCTGATGCAACTGACAGCAGGGTCTTTATTCTATTCTAGCTATTTCAGTCCCACTCTCCCCTCCCCATGCACCGCCATCACGCAGAACAGTTTTGTTGGTGGGGGTGGGACCCCTGAATGTCTATGAGGACAAGGCTTTATAGTAAGCAGCAAGCAATGGGTCAGTATGCAAGCATCTCCTTGGAAAGCTACTGTGGCCTTGAACATAATTGGCTGGCGCTGGGAGTCATATCATAAACTTAATCTCTGCTCCCCTCTGTATTGGTGGTTGTTAGGCAGGGGGTGGGCTTGTCATCTGGGGGTGCAGGTTTGTTGGGAAAATAACCTGAAGACAATGGTCTTGTTGAGGGTGTATCCAGAAGACCTTGGTCTTGTTGGGGATTAGCCTAGAGACTGGAGCTGGGCTCCGGTTTTGTTGGGGGGCAACTTGGAAACTAACGCTAGGTACCAGTCTGTTAGTTTACCTGAGTTCAAACTTAGGCCAGGTTCTCTAAACTGAAGTTTGAACTTAAAAGATTTGGCCTCTCGTGGCAAATTTAACTAAAACCCTTTGAGTAAGTTAAACATAATTAATTGAAGAATATTATAGATCCTTTGAATGGTACAGAAAAATATATACATCTGATACCTCTAACATTCACCTCTCATATATTACATCCCAACCATGCCTTTCTCTCCCTCTACTCCCCCATACTCCCTCTCCCCCATAAATATATATATATATATATATATATATATATATATATATATATATATATTGCTTTTAAAAAATTAACTTTTCTTGGGCTAATACTATGAAGTATGCCACCACTATCTTGTGTCCATAGCTAAAATACTCATGTAGCCATGTACTCATGAGGGGTAGTCTATAGTGTTGAGCATGATGTTCTGTATGTTATATGTGTTAAATAGATATTTGACGCATTTCTCTTTTTTTCAGGACATAACTATGTCAAATATAGACAACTTTACTTGAAAGGGCACCAATGTCTGTAACAAAATCATACAAATTGAAGTAAAAATACAATACTTAAAGTCAAATATCCACTAGAATATTTAAGCAGCTGTTTAGACAAATTGCTAAAACCTAAATGTTAAAGACAATAATAAATTCCAGTGGTTCTAGGATCCAGGCTATGGCAGTCCTAGGCCAACCAAACAGCCTTAGACTTTTGGCCTACCTTTGTGGGTCCATGCTGCAGACCCATCTCAGTGTAACTAAATACCAAGCTGTATCCTTTATCATCCAGGTTCTGTGTCTACCAATCTGAATGAAGTTACTATGGGCCACCCAAGCTCCAGACTTACTTTCAAGGACTTGATTGTGAACTGAAACCAGAAAGAGAAAGCACACTCTAGAATGCTAGTGGCAGATAAGCCTGGAGATTCTACCAACTGTCCTGCCCAGAATCATTGAGTAGAATTGTTAATGAAGGCAGTTTAGCAAGACTACAAGAGGATACTATTTCTTTAGTTTCACAAATGTCAGAACAATGCCTGTACATAGATAATCAAGGGACAAGTTGGGCATGGGAGTAAATGAAAATATACAGTATCTCCCCAAGAAATAGATATATTTCACACTAAGAAATTATGCATAAATGATTTTCAATTTGATAATAATTTGACACATAGGGTAGCTAGGGATGTCTAAAAAAACTGTCTGATGTAGATTTTTCCAAACCAAAACCAACCCAAAAATGTTGGTAGAATTGTTTCATCAGATGGGCAGAAACTAAGGCAAAGGTTACAAGGCATAGAAAGAATCACATACTTATAACACAATAAAAAGAACATAATAAAATTTGAATATCTTTTGTTACAGAAATGAACAATCATGGATTAGGCAGATAAAGTATTTTAACTATCCTTCAAAAACGTATTGAACAGAACAACTAAGCAAAATCAAGTAAGCAAAACGTGAACAAAATGAGAAATTCAACAGAGATTAAAAACCTGGGAGGCTCAAAGACTGGTCATTTAAAACTAAAGGAGGAGGAGGAGGAAGAGGAGGAGCAAGGTTGGCAAAGGAGGCATATTTGATCTATAAAGGACATGATCAAGGACTCTGAACCAAACTTGGGTCTTTTGGAAGAACTGGCAGTGCTTTAACCACTAGGCTGTTCCTCGAACCTTTCAAATATCTTCCCCATCCATGTTGGCATAAAATTAGAAATAAAAATAGGAGAGGCAATTTACAAAATTCAAGTATGGCAATATTAAACAATTAGCTTCTGTATAACTTGCGCATCAAATAAGAAATCAGAGGGAAGATTTAAAAATAATGAAGTAAATACAAACATAAACACAGCATATCAAAACTCATGAACATCAAAACCACATCTAAGAATTTATTGTAATAAATGCATTAACAAGCAGCCTATGACAGTACCGGGGAAACAAGAGTAACCAAGCACAAAGTACGCGCAAAGTTGGCAGATGGAACTGATGTGGAAACACAACATGGAAACTAGATACAAAAGCATTTATTATCAGTAAAAATATCAGTCAATGTTTAGAAAAGATGATGTTGATAAACATTTAAGTGGTCTAGGAAATAATTTGCAATAAGTAAAATAATAAATGAAAGATGAGAAATTGCAACTAATTACTCAGGAAAAGAATATATAAGCAATTACTACAGAAAAAGATGGGCCAATACATTAGATAACAGAAATGAAATAGAAAGATTCCTAGTAGAATTGAAGACCCAGAAATGAATCCACACTCCTATGGTCACTTGATCTTTGACAAAGGAGCTAAAACCATCCAGTGGAAAAAAGATAGCCTTTTCAACAAATGGTGCTGGCTCAGCTGGAGGTCAACATGCAGAAGAATGCAAATTGACCCATTCTTATCTCCTTGCACTAAGCTCAATTCTAAGTGGATCAAGGATCTCCACATAAAACCAGACACACTGAAACTAATAGAAGGGAAACTAGGGAAGAACCTTGAACATATGGGCACAGGGGAGAATTTCCTGAACAGAACTCCAATAGCTTATGCTCTAAGATCAAGAATAGACAAATGGGACCTCATTAAATTACAAAGTTTTTGCAAGGCAAAAGACACTGTCAAAAAGACAAAGCAGAAACCAACTAACTGGGAAATGATCTTTACCAACCTTACATCCGACAGAGGGCTAATATCCAATATATACAAAGAACTCAAGAAGTTTGACACCAGAGAGGCAAGTAACCCTATTAAAAAATGGGGTACAGAGCTAAACAAAGAGTTCTCACCTGAAGAATATCTAATGGCTGAGAAGCACCTAAAGAGATGTTGATCATCCTTAGTCATTAGGGAAATGCAAATCAAAACAACCCTGAGATTCCATCTCACACCAGTCAGGATGGCTAAGATAAAAAACACAGGAGACAGCAGTTGTTGGCAAGGATGTGGAGAAAGAGGAACACTCCTCCACTGCTGGTGGAATTGCAAGCTGGTACAACCACTCTGGAAAGCAGTTTGGCGGTTCCTCAGAAAACTGGGCATGACACTCCCGGAGGATCCGGCTATTCCACTCCTGGGTATAAACCCAGAGGCTTTACCTGCATGCAATAAGGACACATGCTCCACTATGTTCATAGCAGCCTTATTTATAATAGCCAGAAGCTGGAAAGAACCCAGATGTCCCTCAACGGAGGAATGGATTCAGAAGATGTGGTATGTTTACACAATGGAATACTACTCTGCAATTAAAAACAATGAATTCACGAAATTCCTAGGCAAATGGTCAGAACTTGAAAATATCATCCTTAGTGAGGTAACCCAATCACAAAAGAACACACATGGTATGCAGTCACTGATAAGGGGATACTAACCCAGAATCTCAGAATACCCTAGACACAATTCGCATATCAATAGATTTCTAAGAAGATGGAAGGAGAGACCCCTGGACCTGGAAAGACTGGATATAGGGGAACGCCAGGACAGAGAAATGAGAGGGGGTTGAATGGAGAAAAGAGGGAGGGAAGGGGGCTTATGGGACTTTCGGGGAGGGAGGAAACGGGAAAGGGGAAATGATTTGGAATGTAAATTAAAAAAATAAAATAAAAAAAAAAAGAAAGATTCCTAGTGATCAATGATATATCAAGACAGAATCAGAAGTGGAACATGTGAACAAAATAATAAGAAGATGAAACCAGTAATAAAAGATACCACCACCACCACCACCAACAAAAATACACAACCTAATTCTTGAACTCTGCCTCTACCAGACATTTAAACAATTAATGCCAATCCTCCCCAAATCTTAAAAAAATATTGAACAGAAGTTATCACTTCCAAACTCCTTTTATTAACTCATAATTATCCTGATATCATTGACAGATACAGACACTAAGAAAAAAAAAGTATCGTGAACCAATAATATTAAATGAAAGTGGACATAAAAGTTCCAAAATACTTGAAAACCAAATTCAAGATCATGTTAAAAGGATCACGCAGTGCTCAGATTTATCTGTGGGATTCAAGAATAGCTCAGCATAAGTAAATCAGTAATGTGATACACTGTTTTATGTTATTTTCACTGAGTACCATAAACTGGGAATAAAGAATTCATGTTTATTTAGCGTATGCTTTTGGGAGGGTTGGTAAATCCAGTAGCTGAGAGGGTGCCAACAGTTGATGAGGTCCTTCTGGTTGCATCAAAATATTGCAGAGAACTCTACATAGAAAGCCTGAGCAAGTAGACCTATTTGGCTCCTTCTACTTCTAAATCCACTAACACCAAGGTTTAGGCCCCATTTTCATGACTTCTAACCCTAATTTCCTTCCCAAAGATCCCCCATCTTAATAATGGCAATATGGCCTTTTGGATTAAGGAGCCAACACATTAATTCTGAGGAGTACATTTAAACCAAATGTACCATAGGACCATCAAAATATTTAGGAAAATTCACAATTCTTTTATGACAAAGTCTCCTGTAAAGAAGGTATAGAAAGAATGTTTTTCGACACAATAAAAGCCATGTGTAACAAGTCCCCTTTCAATATCCACAAGAATAAACTCTTGTTTCCCTTTAAGGATAGGGAGAAGGGGTATCCACTCTCACTGTTCAACTCAACACAGTACTTGAAGTCTTATCTAGAAAACTAGGAAAGAAAAAGAAATAAAGAACATCCAAATTAGTTAATAGAAAACAAAATGATTTGTTTGCCGATGATATGAATTAATATGTAGAAAACCCTAAAGATAAAAAAATACCCAAATCTAAAGATCAATACTAACTCAATTAGTCTAGTTTTAGGATTAGAAAAGTCACCCTATAGTAACATTTTCTGATAGTAACAATTAGTATCCTAAAATTAAATAAAAGAAAATTATGTGGCATGGCTAGTTTTAATTGTCAACTTGACACACAATACAGAATCAGCTGAGAAGAGAATCTCAGTGAGGGATTGTCTACATCAGATTGGCCTATGGATGGTCAATTATCTTTATAATGTTTGTTGAGGTGGTAAGACTACTGTGGGTGGAACCATTCCCTAGGTTTGGGTTCAGATCAGTGTAGTAGTCTAGAAGTTGAATTGAACAGTAAATATGTGTGCATTTTTCTCCTTCTTGACTGGGAGTGTGATGTTACTAGTTGCTTCAGGTTTCTGTCTTGGCTTCTCCACAATGATAGACTCTAACCTATAAATGTAAACTAAAATAAACCCTTTTTATCTTTATGTGCCTTTTGTCATAATAGCTTATTATAGAAACAAAAATTAAAGAACAAGAGCAACAACAAATACATGTCAGTTAGATTAGTATTAAAAGTTTAAATACTAAGGAATAAACTAAATAAGCAGATGAAAAATTTGTACATTAAACTATACAAAATGAAAAAGAAAAATGAAGAAAAGCAAAGAAATGGAAAAACAGCTGATGTGCATTGAATGGAATTTTTAATATCATTAAGATCTTTTTTACTACCTAAAACAATCAATAGGTAAACATAATCACTCTCATATGTCAAAATGATATTTTGTTGAAATAATAAAAATAATTCTAAAATTAATTAATATTACACACACACACACACACACACACACACACACACACACACACACACACACAAGGTCCTGACTTGCAAAAGCATTCTTAACAAACAAAACAAAACTGCTGGGATCACATTACCAAATTTCAAATCAAACTGAAAATCCAAACAGTATTACATTGGCATAAAACTAAGCGTATACACCAAACAAGCAGAATACAGAGCCCAGAAATAAATTCATGAGCAACTGAACCTTGACAAGTGTTACAAGATACACACTGCTGTTTGATTGCTGTGAAATATATTTCAAAGTCAGTAATGAAATTTCTTTATCTTTGTTTGGTTTGTTCAAGAAGGCTTTGACTATTTGGAATCTTTTATGGTCAATATAGATTTTAGGATCACATTTTATATTTTGGCATAGATAATATCTTCAACAAATGGTGTTGGAAAATTGGATATTCATGCATATTAGAGTAAATAGGCTCTTACTAATGACATATTTTTAGCAACTACAATAAATTGAAGACTAAAAATGTAAGAATCAAAACTGTGAAATTACTATAAGAAAAAAATTGGGATAATACTTCTTGACATTAATTTAAGCAATAATTTTTAATGATCTTAAGCAAAAGCAGGCAATATAAATGAAATGGCACCAAATTTAAATGCTATAAACACCAAAGGAAACAATCAATCAAGCACTTGCCACAAAGACAGATTATAAATATAAATATATAAGGTGATGGATATGTTAATTAGGTTGATTGTAGTAAGTTTAAAAATAATCACATATATTGAAATGCCAAATTATAACCACAATGATGTAACTTTTATTCTCCAACATGGACAAAGAAAATAGAAAGCATGCAAAGAACGTGAACATTAAAGAGAAATAGCTAAGATTTAAAATGAATAAACTAGAAAGCCAAGAATAAGGAAAACCAAGAAATGCTTCATTAGCCTATAATATAAATGGGCACAAACAAGCAGAAAAGGCAGAGAAACAATGCCAAACAGAAGCCTGAAGAAATATAGTAACCATGATCACATTCCAGGAACACCATTGTGGAAAAGTATAGATTTATAACTCATAGTTTAGTGCATTAGAAATTTTAGGAGTCAAGAATGGCTAAGTAGGCAAAGTGTTTGCCACATATCATGAGGACTAGGATTCAGATCTCTAGAACCCATGGAAATGGTGGGTAAGCCTAGTTGCTATTTGTATTCCTAGTATTCAGAGTGTCTGAGCAAGGCATCCCTATGGGCAAGGTGAACAGCTAGACTGGCCTAATCAGAGAAGCGAGAGACCCTGCTTCAATATACAAAGGGAGAAGAATGCAGTAGACACCCTCAACACTGATTGAAGAATCACCATCAAATAAGTCAGTCGAGCCAAATAGTAAAATCTATAACAAAAGAAACAACAGATCCAGCTGGTTTTACAGGCAAATCCTACCACTGCAAAGACTGAAAAATTTCAATGAACAGTGTGGCATGTGTTGAAAAGGGAACATTGACCAGTTCTTTTATGAGATTAGCATAACCTTCATCCAAAATCAGATGATGTGGCAGAGGTAAAGAACATGGCAGGCCATTTTTTTTCATGAATATTGATGCAAAAATCTGATGGTAGCACAACAACCAAGCCTGTCACCATAAAGGAAAAAGGTCAAACATTTTTTAAAAGTCTATTAGTAGAATTCAACAACTTACAGATTGATTTGGCAAATTTATGATAGTCTTAATAGAATCAGATGAAGTGCAAAGAACTTCCCCATAGAAATGTTTAATATTGCATGGACACATGCTCCACTATGTTCATAGCAGCCTTATTTATAATAGCCAGAAGCTGGAAAGAACCCAGATGTCCCTCAACGGAGGAATGGATTCAGAAGATGTGGTATATCTACACAATGGAATACTACTCTGCAATTAAAAACAATGAATTCACGAAATTCCTAGGCAAATGGTCAGATCTTGAAAATATCATCCTTAGTGAGGTAACCCAATCACAAAAGAACACACATGGTATGCAGTCACTGATAAGGGGATATTGAGCCAGAATCTTGGAATACCCTAGACACAATCCGCATATCAATAGATTTCTAAAAAGATGGAAGGAGAAACCCCTGGTCCTGGAAAGACTGGATGTAGGGGAACGCCAGGACAGAGTAACGAGAGGGGGTTGAATGGAGAAAAGAGGGAGGGAAGGGGGCTTATGGGACTTTCGGGGAGGGAGGAAACGGGAAAGGGGAAGTGATTTGGAATGTAAATTAAAAAAATAAAATAAAAAAAAAAGAAATGTTTAATAAAATAAAATGGAAGGGATATCTTCCTCCACGCTAAAATAATGTTTATAAAAAGCTATAGAAAATAGTACTCTTTAAAGGGAAACAAATATTTGTCCCATTATCGGAAATAGGACAATGTTTAAATTTTTGTTTGAGGTCTGAAATGCCATGAGTTGGTGTGACTGTGACACAATGGGACTCCCGTAGACTCTATGGAGGAGTAGATTAAAAGAATTTTGAAAACATGCAAAGCTGAAAGTGTATGTAACTTAAAACTTAGTAATTTATGCCTCCGAGAGCTGTCATTCCAAGAGTGTATTTTGGACTAGCCATCAGAGCCTAATGTTAGGGAGTGGACTACTCTGAGTAACACAGACTTCAAGAAATATGCTTCTACATATGGAGACAGAATCAGCAAAACGCCTTGGGAGAACTACTTGGATCAGAAAAAATTAAACTGGAAGAAAGCTAAATTTACTTGAGCTGGAAAATTAATAAATTTTGCAACACCCATGGAAGCTTCAAATCATAGGCAATTAAAATCAAGAATATACCCCTAGACTTATCAATACTGATACAATTTAAAGAACAGAATGAATATAAAGATAAACTCTACAACAAATATATATGTGAACAGTATTATTTGCATGAAGACTAATACCATGTAAACTCATGCTTTCTTTAAAGTTTGTCTGTAAATGTAATATAGAATATAGACATGATCACGCATGAAGCCTAAAATGATAAACATGTATCCAGCACCCAGAAAGGGAGGAAATCCAGCCAACATGGATCAAAAAATATGAAGGAGATGCAATTGTTTCTGCTTTTAAAAAGTTGTCAGCAAATAATGTTAACAATTGATTCATTGTGATGGTGACTCCAATAATTCACATAATAATATTTTTATATTTTATTTCTTTAAAATATTTCATAAATTCTGAGTTCATAGTTCAGAGTATGCAGATCATAATAAGATGATCTCATTAGCGATGAAGGCAGTGAACTACAGAGAAATTCAGTCTAATCCAAATTAACACTTGGTCCTAGAAAACCCTTCCCTGGTCCCCTATTTCAATATTACATTGAACACTAATAAACACAAAAGACCCAAAGGTGTTGTCTCACTAATATCTTTGGTACCTTTGGCTCTTACTTAACCAGAGAGAGAGAGAGAGAGAGAGAGAGAGAGAGAGAGAGAGAGAGAGAGAGAGAGAGAGAGAGAGAGAGAGAGAGAGAGAGAGAGAGAGAGAGACAGAGAGAGAGACAGAGAGAGAGAGAGAGAGAGAGAGAGAGAGAGAGAGAGAGAGAGAGAGAGAGAGAGAGAGAGAGAGAGAGAGAGAGAGAGAGAGAAAGGGAAGGAAGGAAGGAAGGCAGGAGAGAGGGAAGGAAACACACACACACACACACACACACACACACACACACACACACACACACACAGAATCTTAAACAATTGCTGCCTCCGTAGATTTTACTAGCCTTTTTTTGTGATTCTGTTAAGAGTAGACAAAACCTTTACTGAAATGTCCAAATGTAGTAATAAATGTCCCTAGTGAACCTGGCTGAACTGAAGAAAAAAAAGTTAGGATTGTGATTGCATGTCACCAAGAGTCATGGTTTCTAACCCATGGGAGGCAATAAAGTAGTCAGAACACCTCCCTGCTTTGAAGCAAACTTCCCTGCAGAATTGCCTGGGGGATGTGTATGTAAAGCTGTTCAAGTCTGCTGACTATACATTGGGAGTCCCACCACTTCCAGAGAGCCACACTTCCACACTGTAAACAATCCCTCCCTAAGGGAAGCCAGAAGCAGTGGAGGGGCTGTGTGAATTATGCTTGTACTTAGTTGGATAAGGCAGGAAAGCCCTTGGCACTGTGTCTTTTTGCCAACTATGACTTAAAAATATTTTAAGATTCAGAAGAGGCAGTGCTATTCAACAACCTATTTATTCCAATACTGGAAGGTGATACCGCATTGACTAAGGCACCAATTTCTCAAACAGAAGGGAAGTTTGGGTAGATATATGAGGCTTTCCTTCCAAAATCTTCTAGATTTTGATTCATAGCCATTGCTTCCTGCTATGACTTGGACCAATGTGGAAAGTATTATAGTAGCCTACAAAGTAGCAGGTTTCCATACAGCATATCCTCTGTGCTTAGTCTGGGTTCATCTTTCTCCCTACCTCCACTTCTTCCCCATCTTCCTGCTCTTAATGCCTAGCTATCCCCTCCATCTCCAGCATTGCCCTTTACACATTGTACTTGTTTTTCTACCTTCTCCACCCTTGCCCTCGAAGCCTCCTCTCTGCCGGATCTCATGAGCTCCTTCTGGTTTCTTGGGCTCCAAACCCACTCACTCCCAGATAAACCCATAATCTGAGCATTAGAAGCTCAGATTCATATGTATGAGAAAATGGATGAGCCTAGATATTGACTTAATATCATATATATTCCAGTTTCAACTGATTTTCCAACAAAGTTTTTTTAATGGCTGAATAAAATTCCACTGTCTATATGTACCATATTTTTATTACTTATTAATTTGTTCACAGAAGTCTTGGCATATTCCATTCCCCTTCCGTTGTAAATACACAGATGTGCAGGTATCTCTGTGGGAGGTCCTTTGAGTGTATGCCTAGGAGTGGTAAAGATAGTCAAGGTAGTCATAACCTAGCTACTTTTTTTCAGTTTACTAGAAACCTGTACACTGAGTTGTATAACGGTTGTACAAGTTTGTACTCTACCAATACTGAGTAAGAGTTCTTTCCCCCTCCACACATCCTCACAAGCACTTACTCTCATTAGTTTTCTTGATGATAGCAATTCTAAAATTGGGTGAGCTGGAATCTCAAAAGAGTTTTCATTTGCATTTCTCTGATTGCAGAAGATGTTAAACACTCTTTTAAAAAAGCACGTTTTACATCTATATAGTGTGCATGAGCACACATGCCAAGGTAGAGGTTAGAGAATAACTTGTGGGAGCTAGCTCTCTCCTTCTACCATGTAGGTCCCAGGGACTGAACTCAGTTTGTTCAACTTGACAGCAAACACCTTGACCCTCTGAGACATTTTAACAGCCTGGCTGATGAACACTTTTTAAGGAATTTATTTGTCAGTTGTATTTCTTCCTTTGTGACCAGGCAGTCTGTTCATTTCATTAGCTTAATATCAAGTTGGTTGTTTGACTTCGTGATTGCTTTGAGTTTTTCATATTAATCCTCTCTCATGTGTTCTGATAAGGATGCTCTTTCATTCTGTAGGCTTTCCCTTCACTCTGTTAGCGATTTTCTTTGCTATAAAGAAGCTTTTTGGTTCAAGAGATTGTTGGTTTTATTTCATGGATTTTTAAGAACAACTTTATCAATCCTAGATTTTTAGCATTTTTTATTAATTTTTAATCAGATATTTTATTTATTTACATTTCAAATGTTATCCCCCTTCCCCTGTTTCCTCTCTCAAAACCCCCTATCCCATCCCCCCTTACCCTGATTCTATAAGGGTGCTTCCCCACCCACCTACCCACTCATGATTTACTAGCCTAGCATTCCTCTACACTGGGGCAGCAAGCATTCACAGGACCAAGGGCCTCCCCTCCCATTGATGCCAGATAAGACCCCTTCAGCTCCTTCCGTCCTGCCCCTAACTCCTCCATTAGGGTCCCTGTGCTCAGTCCGATGGTTGGCTTCAAGCATCCAAGCATATACATCTGAATTGGTCAGGATCTGGTAGAACCTCTCAGGAGACAGCTATATCAGGCTCCTGTCAGCAAGCACTTCTTGGCATCAGCAATAGTATCTGGGTTTGGTGTTTGCATGTGGGATGAATCCCCAAATGGGGTAGTCTCTGGATGGCCTTTCCTTCAGTCTCTGTTCTACTCTTTGTCCCTGTATTTCCTTTAGACAGGAGTAATTCTGGGTTAAAATTTTGGAGATGGGTGGGTGGTCCCATCCCTCATCCGGGGGGGGTCCACACCTAACCTCTGGACATGGTCTCAAAAGGTTCTCCTTTCCCCTTTGTGAGGTATTTCAGCTAATGTCATCCCCGAAGGATCCTGGAAGGCTCTTGCTTTCCTGGCTGCTACCCCAAGTTCCCCATTTCCCATTCCTACACACCTCTGTTCAATTTCCTTACCTCCCAAGTCCCTCTCACTTGAAGACCCAGCTATACCATTCCTGGGCATATACCCAGAAGATGCTCCAACATGTAATAAGGACACATGCTCCACTATGTTCATAGCAACCATATTTATAATAGCCAGAAGCTGGAAACAACCCAGATGTCCCCCTCAACAGAGGAATGAATATAGAAAATGTGGTACATTTACACAATGAAATACTATTCAGCTATTAAAAACAATGACTTCATGAAATTCTTAGGCAAATGAATGGATTTAGAAACTGTCATGCTGAGTGAGGTAACTCAGTCACAAAAGAAGGCACATTGATAAGTAGATATTAGGCAAAGAGCATGGAATACCCATGATACAACTTACAAACTGCATGAAGTTCAAGAAGAAGGAAGACCAAAGAGTGGATGCTTCAATCCTATTTAGAACGGGGATGTTTAGCATTTTTAAGTGACTTATTCTTTTAAAGTTTCATAGATTTATTTGAAATATATGATCATCTTCATTCATTACTACATCCCCCATATCTCCCTACAGTGCCCTCCAACCTATCACTTCCAACTCCATGTTCTCTTTTTTAAATTGTTATTAATAATCCTGAGTACAATAAGTGCTGCCTTCAAGCACATGAGTATGTGGACATCCTCTGTGGGCATGAGCAAGTTACCAGCAGCCATGCTACTAAGGTTTCTCCTTCCTTCATCAGCTACCAGTTGTCAATGTTTCCTCCAGGAGTGGTGGAGCCTCAGAAAACCCTCCCTCATTCACGCAGGAATACTGACTTGACCCTGTTCAGGTCATGTACAGGAAACTACAGCAGCCATAAGTTGATTATTCAACAGCCTTGTCATCTCTAGAAGTAGGTACTTTACAGCGGCACTACCTTCATTCCTCATGCACTCTCTTCTGTGATAGTCCCTGAGTCTTGGATGGTGGGAGGTTTATGAAGATGACCCATGTGAAACTGAACACTCGGTATTATTTTTACTCATAATTTAACCATTTAGGGGCCTTGGCATTAACCATTGCCCACTGATAAAAGAAGCTTCTCTGACCATACCTAAGAACAGCACAAAGCTATGGGTATAAACAAATATTTAGAAGCAGTATGACAGCATGGCCATTCAGCAAAACAAAAACAAAGGTTCTTCCCTAGAGATTGTGGACTTCTGGCCACAGACTTTGATCAGGTTTGCAACAGTACCACACCTGAAATCTCTCCTGTGGAATAATCCTCACTTCTATTCAAAAAGCAATGAGTTATTCCCATTGCCACCATGCCACTATCCCATTGATGAGAACATCTTTCCATTCAGGTAACTATTATAGGTTGTGGGACACAGCCCAAGGTAAAAGCCATTGATGTTCTCTTACCTGGGAGCCTGTATTAAACCTGTTAGAACCATATGAACTGACCAGGAGAGAAAGAGAGTTTTCTGGTTAGTTCAGGATTGATTTCTCTATCTTACATCCAAAGTGAAAGCAGTCTTCAACAATAGGATATTGCCATCTGGTCATGATAGGCAACCAAGAAAAATAGCCATGGCCTGTGTTGTTTGGATGTCTCTGGACATCCTCAGTGACCAACAACGAATAGGGAGGTTTCTTTCATTATATAAATTTATATCCTAGAAAGCTTAAGCGTTAAAAATTTAAAATGCACTATCTGACTGCTTATCAATAATGTCTCAAAAAACCATGGTTTAAGTTTTAAGAAGGACTCAGGCATACAATGGTCTGGCAGGGATCCATAAACATTTTTTTATATAGCCAGAGAACAAATATATATAAGCTATGTAGGCCAAGCAGAATCTCAGTAGAATATTCTTATTTGTGGAAATAGCTGTATAAATATATCAACAACTTTGTGCTAGTAGGTTACATTTTAAAACTAGAGCATGATAAGTCACAGGTTACTGCCTCCAACTTACAGAGCATACTTTATCCCAGGCATCTAGGACTATATGTTTAGTTTCTTGAGAATAATTAGTAATAGCCATAGTAAGGCAAGGGCCAAGACACAGAGTTCATGGAAGCATTCTCTAGAGACTCTTCTTTTTCTTTTCTTCTCTTTTTACTTATTCACTTTATATCCTGCTTGCAGCCCCCCTCCCGGTCACTCCCACAATTCTTCCCCCATTCCCCCTCCACTTCTCTGGGTCCTTCCTATGTATCCCTCCCTAGCACATCAAGTCTTTTTGAGGCTAGGTGAGTCCTTTCATACTGAGGCCAGACAAGGCCAACCCAGCTAGAAGAACATATCCAACCTACAGGCAACAGCATTTAGGATAGCCCCTGCTCTGGGAGCTACGTGAAGAACAAGCTGCAAATCGCTATATATGTGTGGGGAAGCCTAGGTCCAGCCCATCTATACCCTTTTTCAGTTTTTGAGAGCCCCCACGGTCCAGGTTAGTCGACTCTGTTGGTCTTCCTGTGGCTTTTCTATCCAGTCCCCCAAAGCCTTCTAGAGGCTCTTCTTAAAACCTCTTACACAGAGGCTCACAAAGCAAGCAAGGCACCTGACAACTAGCACAATCCCAAGAGCAAGTCCCTCTCAACCTGGCTTGCTCAGCCCTAAGGGTGGATGACCTACTAAATGATTTGAATCCTATATGCCCTGGCCTAAATGAGCAATATCTGGAGAAAATAACAAAAATCAATGAAAACTAAAAAAACAACAAAATGGTTCCTGGACACACAACACATCAAGAAATACCTCATATATGTATCCTACAGAGTTCTTGCTCCATGAGTTCTCTGCCCCAGATACTCCAGTCTCCTTCAAATAAATTCCTTCAGTCTGCAATCTAAAGAACCAGAGGTTAGGTGAAGAGTAAAGGACTGAGAGGACGGGTTGGATCACCCTAGGAAGGGGAAATAGAATCTATAGTTGTGGATGGATGGGGAGTCTTGAGTTGGAGGATTAAATGGGGAAGATGAGGGAAGAATGAAATGAGAGAGGGAATATGGGGAGACAGCTAAAATTAAAGGCTTCTTGAGGGGTAGTATCAGAATTTAATACACTAGAGCCTTTCTAAGCCACATAATATATGAACTGATCATCTCTTATCACCAAATAAAGTGTCCAGTACTGGGAATATCTTATATATAATTAAATTGTTGGCCAAGATGATCCCACAGGAATTCCCAAAAATCTTAGGCTGTTGCCAATGCCATAGGCTGCACTCTACAAACTGACCATAAGACCTTATTGTTGAAAACAACACCTATGCAACTCATTAAACATGGAGACATTGTGCTACTGCCTACCCAGTGCCTTCATGCATTCCTGCTAATACTCATGGTTCTACAAGGTACTCTGCATGCTATGAAAGGACAAAGGTAAATGCCAATCCAGATGTAAACCTTTTGATCTATACTGGTGACCTGCCTGCAGGGTGCATTGATGTTGTTGCAGTGGTGGCACAAAGCTTGTTAGAGTAACCAACCAATAACTGATTTGACTTAAGGCCAACTCTATGACATGGAACCAATACATGACAATGCTTGGATGACCAAGAACCTGAAATGAGAGAAGCCATGTACCTAGGAGAAAACTAAATAATGCTGTTCTATTAAAGGACCATAGCCACAAAATGACTCCTAAAAACACTCTGCTATACTCATAGATCAGTGTTTTGTTTAGACATCATCATAGAAGCTTACTCCTGAAATAGATGGGGAAAAAATGCAGAGACCTACAACTAAACATGATATATACAGAGAGTGAAAGACCTTTGAACATTCAGTCCTCAATGGGATGTCTTCATCAGTTCCCTCCCCTCAAGGTTCAGGAATCTCTGCAGAAGAGGACAGGAAAAGATCACAAGAGTCAGAGGGAAGGGAAGACACTGAGGAAACAAGGCCTTGGAAATACAGCAGGACTAATATGAACTCCCAGAGACCATGGCAGGATGCACAAGTCCTGTACAGGTCTGGGCTTGATGGGATCCCGGCACTGAGATGGAAAGTGGGCACAAGCACACATCTCTAACCTAAAAGCTATCTCCAATTGATAACTATTTGCAAATGAGTCTGTTTTCTCCAAAGGAGTCTCAATGGAAACATATCACTCTTAAGGAAAGGCCCTGTGCCCAGCAGTAAATGGCCAACACAAAATGAATTCAATGGCATTCCCAGAGGGTCTGTGTCTCATAATGCTTTGTTATGGCTTATTTTCCTTATTCTCTTAGCCTTAGATTCTTCTATGTATTTATTATGGTTTCTGGTTTTGTGGTTTTATGGAATTTCTTTGTGTGTGCAAATATGTTTGTCTCTGCATCTCTTTGTATTTCTTGAGCTTTGTCTTTAGTTCTTTTTATTCTGTTTGTTTTTATCTATTTTTAGATGCTTGTTTTATGCTAATGAGCTATAGAAAAATGGTATAGATTTGGGTAGGTGAGGAGGATCTGAAGGTATTGAAGGAAGAGGAATCAGATACTTTATAAATATTATATAAAATCTATTTTCAATAAAAAATTTTGGTTATTAGCTTCTTATTCAGATGCTGTTAGTGACAACCTGATATTGACTATCAAATGAGGTCAAATCTAGTTATCAGAAATTTCATAAAATAGGTGAGTCTCCTAGGTAAAGTAGCATTTATTAATTAAAATTAGCTGAGTCGACTGTTTTAATTTTTTTGTGGTTATTGGTGCTGACTAAAGTCGTTTAGTTATTCAGTTAGTTTAACTTTTATTCTATAGAAGAGTACAGTTGTGCAGATCAGTTCACACAGGAAAACAATTAACTCAAGAATTTGATTCACCTTTTTCTTGCTTTGATTTACCTTTTTCTTGCTTTGATTTGTTTACAGATCGCTCCTTAGTCACTGGAAGGTTGAATCAGTATTTATACCTTGGCATGAATTTGCTTAGGTAATTATATTTAAAAATGTAAATTTAGTCACAATTGAGGTTTAAGGGACATTGAGTTCTTTCTTAAATGGAGCTTAAGTTCCTGCTTTGAACTGAGCCCTTATTCCTACAAATGAGAGCTAAGAAATTCTAACAGTATAAAGAATTCCCAGGTACTTTCCATCCACACTCATCATTCCTAATTTTTACCAATTCAAGCTTGACAGTTTATTGTTACCTCAGTGTATGATCTGTGTCCATGAAGACAGACAATACTTCGTCTGCTTTTCATCTGGTCACTGAGTATCTGTTTAGAGAGTCTAGAATACCCTACCCAGTTCAATTGCGTTCTAGATCAGATTAATTTGCTTTGAACTGGAGCAAGCCGTATTGGAGTAGAAGAAGACAGAGACATCTCTCTCTACTATCAATAGGATAAATTTTCACAAAATTTTAATAATAACAACAATAGTTAGGATAAAGGAACAGCCCCTTGCAATAAATACAGTGCCTGACATGTGTGTTTTCCTAGTGGATTAGAGACAACCTCATTTGTTTTGTCCCCTGCATTACAGAGGTCAATAATGGCAGGAGAATGGGAGAGACAAGCATCGATCATTCTCCCGCCTGGAGATCTGTAAAGCAGAGGCTAATGTCGCTTCCAAGATTCTTTGTCTTGGTGATAGTAAGAAGGTGAGTGGAGAGAAACGACCTCCTGACTTTGATACAGGAGCTTTCTCTACTTTATCGTGCTTCACTCTGATTGGCTAGATGAACTATAATTACACTTTTCCAGTTTGGGAAATAGAAAGCAAAGGTTCTTCTCCTGCCAAGTCACTTGTTAGCTTCTCTCCTTTCCCAGGCTTGCTAAGAATTCAACAGCTTGCTTGGGTGGCAGCTACCATCAACTACACATATTTCAGGGCTTCAATTCAGGCTCCATATCTTTGCTCTGTATGTATTTCTTCCCTGTGTGGGTCTATTACCCTTTAATAGAGATTTAAGGGTCCTACAGCTACATAAATGGTAGATTTAAGGGAAACTAATAATGGAACTCTGTCAACATATATCTCACCACCACCAAAACATATCGATTTCTGGTCTGGAGACTATCAAGCAAACAAACTATGAATGCCTAACACTCAAGAAGGAAGGAAAACAGAAGGAGGTGTGGCAGGCTATTTGGAGCCTAGAATGAGTATATGTTTACCTTTGTTTAAAATCATCGTAAGCATCCGACTTGGAAAACCCTCACACCATATTCTCATCTTTTCCAAGATAAGACTGCAGCTGCTGGAGAAACAAGAAAGGATCCGTTACATTTGAAAGGGAGAGATACATGGACTTCCATGCCTTGGCTCTTGCCCCACTTATTACCCTCATTGCTGCACCGTGAGTTAAAAAGAGTTGGAATTTGGTATTATGGTTTTCCATGATAGGTCACAGATTTTTACTTTTTCTTAGCCTGATGAAGCTCACATTATGCAGCATATATGGTAGGAATCTCTAAATGTGAATTTTTCCAGAATGACTTTAACAAGGAAGAACTGTAAGAAAATATTGACTGAAGATGAAAAAAATAATCACCCTTTTTTGCTGGAGTAGAAATAGCTCCTCTCACACCAATTTGCTAAACAAATTTGGGGTCAGGAGGTGTGGTGGTCAGAACACCAAAAGGGAAGTGTCATCTACAAGGAAAATGGAAAGGGCTAACTAAATGGAGAATAAAAGACACAGAAAAATGGGCACGACCACGGAACTGGTTTGCAGTTTTGCTAGAAAGAACTTCGTTTGGCCCCGTTTCCTAAGATACGTGATTCTTATGTCTTAAGTTTTACCCTGTAATATGAGCATCTTTCAATCACCTCTTTTTTTCTCAAAAGCACCCTCCTCCAGCTGACAGCTGCAGTCTGATGGAAGCCTTTGAAAGGAGCAGTGTGTCTGACTTCCCAAGTTGTATGGAAGAAGCTATGGAGCACTGTTTATGCAAAGGTCTTCTGTGTCTACCTGTGACTGTATCACACAGATAAGCCTAAGCCATATTTCTACATCCAGTCCTTCTCATGGACAGAAACAGATCGCTTCTAACAAGGGGACAAGCAAAGGAGTATTATCTGCCACCTGAAGTTCAACATACCCTTTCCCTTCAGAAACAAATGAGAACTTTGTTGATTATCTCATGAAGCTTTCCTTATGACTTTGTCTTATGACTTAGAAAAGAAAGAAAAAGAAAAAAAAACCTGCTGAAATCTGAACTGACTTGATGGAAACCCAGATAGGTAACAGAAATGCTCCAGAATAGAAGCAGCTAATTAGATTCCTTGTTGCATGGAGGCAGTGTCCCTAGATGCATTCAGAAACCCAGCTGATGAGAAACAATGAGACAAAAACACACAGCCATGAATGAACATGAAGTGTTTGCATTGCAAAACCTCCAACTGCACCATCATTGTTTACCATCCACTTTCCCAAAATAGACCACAGGCTGTCAAGATTGGGGTCTTAATTATAGCAGGTTAATAAAAATGCAAGATACAGAGCCCCAGACACAGCATCAGCAACATCTGGCCCTTCTCCCAACCGTGGTTAGTGATCTGAAGTGCTTGCCACAGGGTCTCTCCTCTGAGCCCAACAGCTCCAGAGAGCACTGGAATGTCAAAGGAGAGGGCTGGGAGTCTTCAAATCCACAATGCAGTTCACACTAGTAAAAACTCATTTTTGTGAATTAAAAACATTTTATGCACCCCCACCCTCTCCCCGACCCCCGAACACCAAGACCACTGACTACTCAGAAGTGCATTCTTGAGGAAATGGAGTCTCAGCTCATGGAAAGAAAAAGAGAAGGAATAAAAAGGAAAGGAAAGGAAAGGAAAGGAAAGGAAAGGAAAGGAAAGGAAAGGAAAGGAAAGGAAAGGAAAGGAAAGGAAAGGAAAGGGACAGGGACAGGGACAGGGACAGGGGCAGGAGGGGAGGGAAGGAAAGAGGAGGGGAGGGGAGAGATGGAGAAGGGAAGGAAATGGAGGGCTGGGTAGTGGAAAGGAAGTACTTTTCTTTCACCTTTCAAGTCAGTGGCAGAGGAATTCAATGTAAAATGTTAGACATATTTTTTAAAAATTTTAATTTTTATTTATTTATTTTTGGTTACTGGGTTTTTTTCTCTTGTTTTGAGACGGGGTCATACTATGTACACCACCTAGGCTGATCTTGAACTTGTGGCCCTCCTCCTGTCTCTCCCCAGTAAGCTGGGCTTACTGCCATGTGACACAATACCAGGCTATTTGATTACAAAGCATAAACATTCCAGGGGTGGTAACAAGCATTCTAATATTGGCCTGTTGAACCTGGCATCCATTCGTGTCTCAGTTCAAAAGCAGCCCTGCAGAGATCTCAAAGGCAGCACATTTGACTACTTTGACTTTTATTTGCTCTATAAAGAACATAGTGAAGACAAACAAAGACTCACGCATCCAGCATTTTGCTGCCCAAGTCCTTTACACTTCATCTTGGCCAAAAGACCAAGAAGCAACTGTCCCAGTCATGTAGGACAATACATAAGGATTATTCCAGAGAGATTTTGCTTAAGTCGAGTTAGCTAACTGCCACAATAAAAAGTAAAACAAAAATATTTAAACTTATTTTTTCATACATCTAAAAGGGCAAAAAAGTACCCATCAAATAGTCATCTGAGTAATATCTTAAGAATTAATTTATGTACTTTTTTTCCTCTCAAAATCTACCCTTATATGAAATGAGCCAGGAAATGTCTCCTGGAAAAAAAAAAGGCATTCAGTAGAGCTGAAATCAAATGCACTTCATAATGTAGATTACCAAGAAATCTCATTCTTATCTGGCACTTTGTTCACACAGGGATTTATGCCACTCACGAAATGAGATTCTATTGACTTCAGATTCATCATTAATATGTTTTGGATTTCCTAAAATAAAAACGATAATAAACACACTGCCACTTACAAATCTCTGAAAACAATAATCTATTTCCTAAATACCTTCAAGTCTGTCAACTTTGTCTAATGCTGACATACACAGCAACAGTAAAACACTGGATCCTACATTGCTCCCTACTTACCAAACACACATCCTTCCTTTCCCTTGGCAAGTGAAAATGTACCTAACAGCCATGCTTCCATTATGAATCATTTCTATCTGTTAAGAGTGTTAGAGCTATAACTTATGACTGGGAAATAAAATGGCTTGAGAAAAAGAAATCATTTCTCACTTTTCCTATTTGTAGAAATCATTTGTCTTAGATTATATTCTCCAGATCCTAGAGTCTAGAAGAAAAAAAAACTCAGAAGCACGATCTGGCTAGAGATATTCACTTTGAGAGCAAGGGAAGCAAGTTAGTGTCCAGGAAGGAAAGAAAGCAGCAGCTCTGACAGCTGTAGGCTGATCCAGGAAGGACCTGGGAGTGTCAGTGAATGCCCCACTAGCATCACAGTGAGTCCAGTCTCCAGACTGGGAATATCTAAAGTCCAGAGAGGCAAGCTTAGCTTCCTGTTTGGCCAAGGATAGTTCAGTAACTAGAAGCTATTTATGAGCCAATATTCAAATCATCTGGAAGACAGATCTAAGTTGAAAGAGATAAAGTGGGGAACGGGAGAGAGAGGGAGAGAGAGAGAGAGAGAGAGAGAGAGAGAGAGAGAGAGAGAGAGAGAGAGAGAGAGAGAGAGAGAGAGACAGAGAGACACGGTGACAGCAACAATATGCTATAAAGCCTCTTTTAACACCGAGATGACCTTCAAAATTTTCTAACTTAGATTCTATATTCTCACTTAGAGATGTGGAACATCAAATAAGCAAGACAATTAATACATGAATAGATATAATTTAATATTACTTTGTAGAAGCATCAGTTTAGTGTGAAGTTTCTTTTTGGATCTTTACCCACAAACTGTGTTAAAGGAAATAGGGTGGGGCATAGAAATGGGGATAAAGAAGAGAAGAAAGTGAAAGGGGTGATGAACATAGTGAAGAGGAAGGTCATAGGGAGGAGGGGGATGACGAAGAGGAGGAAGGGGTAGCAGCATCTTGAGAGCTCTTTATGTTACAATATTATACTCTGTTGATGGAAGCAGAACTCCACCAAGGCTCTTACAAACAATAAGACAACACCTACCAAACCTTCACATACCCATTTTTTTTTTTTGCCTCTTAACACAAAGCTTCTATTTCTGTTTCTTTTTCTGTGGGGAATATTCACACAACTGTTCGGAGATATTCAACAAAGCATTATAGCAGTTAATGTAAAACATAAGCAAAACTAAAACTAATTAGCACATGTTCATCAGAGAAGACTTTATATTCTAAAGGGAAATGTACACAAAGGAGCTTCATAACCTTTTAAAGTAATGACACAGAGGCATATGATAAATGTGGAAAGATTGCCTGGTTTTATGTAAGAAATAAAAGTGGTTTCAAAACCTATGGTTTATATAACATGATGCTGAGGGTGGAATGTTCTTAAGTGCAGTTGTGTTGACTGATGCAAGCATTAAAAAAATACTGAGAAGCCAACGTGTGTTGAGAATTGTTATCTGTCTTTGTAATGTTATAGTGAATTTTGTGCTATTTTTTTTATCTTTCTGTGTCATTTATGTTTCTGGAAACATTCATATATTACTTCTATAGTGTATAAAAATAATAAATTTATTTTCTTCAACCCATGCTAAACCACAGTAGTGCACACTCTAAGATGTACATCAATGGCAACAAGAGAATTCATTGGCATTATGGAAAAATCATAGCACAGAAATCATATTTATAATACTGCTCCCATCTAGATTCCAATGCTGAATGGTGAATCACATAACATCTCCCTTTTAGACTTTTTATTTTCTCTTTTAAAACTATTTTGATTACATTTTATCTATTCATTGTGTATGTGTGTACAAGTGTAAAGGTCATAGGTCAACTTTCAGAAGTGAGCTCTGTCCTTCTAGGATGTGAGTCCTACAGACTGGGCTGGGTCGTCAGACTTGTGGCAAATGCCCTCACCCTCTGAGCCATCCTGTTTCCCATACTTAGCCACTTGTATCTCAGTTTTTACATTACAGGGAAAGCTACTCTCTTCTTCATTTTTTTTCCCAAAATCTGTAAGTCCTTCATAAATAACCTGGATTTTTCAGGGTAGTGTGGTTGTTCAGGGTAAATTAATATTTGGATGAGTTAGAAACTTGGAGGTAACTGTTTTCAGGAAATGGTTAAGGAAATTAGCAAGTAAAGTAAAATTAAACATATTTTTGACAATTCTATTGTAGTTCCAAAGAACACAGTACATGTCCTGAAGAGTTATTTTTTCACTGCAATTCTTAGCCCCAACTGCTCTCTGATTTCTTATGATCAGAAAATTCCTCAGCTGGGAGCCATGCACGTATGTGGCTACTACCAAATAGAGTTCCCAAAAGCACTTTAGGAGCTATTAGAACCAGGCAAATGCACTATCTGAAGATTAGCAACGTCCAAATGCAATTGCTTCCATTTATATACCCCCTCTTGAGGCCCAGAAATATCAGGCACGCTCCTGAATTATGGCATTAGTGACCGAAAAATCCTGAAAATGTTAAGACTCTTCTCCATTACCTAACATGTCAGTCAGGAGCCCCAAATTGGCCTGAGAGGGAGGTAGAAAATACAGAAGGATGAGACCAGGCAGGGAGAGGATGTTATCTCATTTAAAGAACAGTTGGCACAGACTGTTGCTAGGTTGCAACAAGAGAATAGGAACCTAACCTAACCCGATTCTTTACTTTTCAATGATATTTTAGAAGAAAACAGAAAACCTATTGGTACATGTGACACCTTTAGTGATTTTTTTTGACCTGTGTGAACCAAAAACATCAATTAAAAGGGTCTACTCAAAACCTGCCAATCTAACTGACTG
Source organism: Tokudaia tokunoshimensis (assembly GCA_036184795.1). Taxonomy (NCBI): domain Eukaryota; kingdom Metazoa; phylum Chordata; class Mammalia; order Rodentia; family Muridae; genus Tokudaia; species Tokudaia tokunoshimensis. The sequence goes on along the minus strand of BTHU01000015.1, from coordinate 35,420,615 downwards.
TGCACAGTAGAGAAGGGAAGTATTGTATCTTTGTTGGGAACAAGCAAAAGAAACTTAAGTACTACAGTTTCATTTTCAGACTTCATTTAATCTTAGAAACAGAATTCAAGGTCCCAGGCCCTAGGGGGACTTCAGACTTCTCCATAGCTGAATAGCTTTGGCTGTAAACAGTTGTCTGAGTCTAGACATCTCAAGGACAACTTCTCCATCTTGCTGGCAGAGTTAAACAAGTTCATGTTCCCAGGCTTAGGAACAAATACTTATCCCACTTCTCCAAATGTTTTCCTAATTGTCTATTAATATAGATAATGTCAATATGAATATGAATGTCAAATACAGATAATTGTTCATTAATATAATGATCAATAATATAGAAATTGCTGTTGTCTAAACCAAAGTGCATAAGTTGAAAAAATATATACCCAATTGCCTTTTATGCCCTAATTAACTACATGTAGCTGACCAGTTCCTTTGTCTCCTTATCACTCTGAACTCTGGACCTAATGTCTAGGAGAATGAATTAAGCACCTTGAAGCTAGGTGTCCTGGATACACCCTAGTCTCCAATGGATACTCCCTTGCTTAACCCATAATGTCAAATGCAATTGAATAACATTGAGGCTCCCCCAATCGATTTGTGTTCCCATCCTTTAAAAATGTACCATTTTCCTTTGGAGTCATGTTTCAGATCCTGAACTGGGTGATTCCCCAAGAGCTCAGACAATAAAGCTTTCATTTTTAAACTTCCATTTATGAAGGGAGTTTTATTGGCTCCCATCCCAAGAGCATGAGTTCAGCTGTGATGATGTCAGCAACATGGACTCAGGATGCTTAATATTTATTGTATCATATGTAAAAATTTATACTGAATTCAAACTGCAGTATGTAACTTGCTACTTGGAAGCAGAAAGCACAGTGGCCACTAACTGGGAAGACAGGGGGTCTTACTTCTTAGCTGGAGTTGCTACTCTTAGACCCTGGTCATGGCAACAATCAAGATAATGGACAGCATCTAGAAGTGCATTGTTAATGACAAACTACTAGAGAAGATCAGACATTAATGGGTCAGTAAATATGTATGCAATGCCTTCTAAACAGGTAGTTTTTACATGCTGGAGGCTGCTGGTGAGCAAGTCAGGATCTGAGGAAGCTTATAATGAACTCAGTGCACCAAGCATTATGAAAGAATATTCTAAGGACATTAGGTTTTATATATACATATATATCAAAGACAATATTGGTCCCATGAAATTATAATAGAGTTGAAAACACCTACTGTCTGGGGACTTCATGGCCCAGGCACTAGGGAGCACATCAGTCACATGTTGATGCTGATGCTGATGCTGATGTAAGCAAACTTGCTATGCTGTAGTTGCAAACAAAGTTCTGTGCCCTTTGTCCCATCAGGGCAAATAAATCTTTATGCTGAGAACTTGGCTTTTGAGGTCCTGAGCTGATATGAGCTAATACCAATTCTTTTAGGTAGCAAATGGTTTATGTATTCATTGTGCTGCATATAGTTTTTGCAAATGTCTGTGTTCTTTGATTGAATCTTTAGATTACCTTCAGACCTACACCATCTAGGTATACACAGGGCCACCTTCCACACCTGAAGATCCCTTGGTCCTTGGTCACCAGTGAAGCCAATACTGACTTTGCATAGAATGGAGAGTTTTTCTATAGAACAAGCAGATTCTATACTTCAGATTTGGAAAGTGAACTACTGGAAAGGGAAAAGTGATTTCTTTAAGATCTTAGCTATTTTTCAAGTGCTCCAGAGGTGTAAACACTTTTAATAAATATGAGGCCCTACAACAAATTAAATTCCAAGGAGGTTAGGAAAATAATTATCCTCTGCCCATAACATCCTCTGTGCTACATTGCACAGTAAATAATGTGAGTCAGTTTCCCTGCTCAGAACACAAGTGCTAGAGTCTCTCCCTGTTCAAGTATCAATACTGCTCACCCACCCTCTTTAGTGATACACTCATTTACCTGCATGGATGCAGTCCTAGTTCAGAGCCTCTCGATTTCTTACATGGATTATTGTACCAGCTTCCCATCTCCTTTTGATTGGTCTTCCCTCACAGATAGCACTCGAACCCTTCCTCATCCAATGCCCAGATTAAACAGCAGCACTGTCTTCTCCATTGCTCACTTCATATCTTTATTTGGCCTATATAACCTTAAATTAGATCAAATCTGACATGTTCCTTTTTTTCTAGGTGTTCCTTCTAAACATCCAATGCTTTATGTAGACTATTTGACACCTGATCTTTTCCTTTGTATCTCTGTCTCTTACTGACCACACTAGTGTTTCCCCCTGCCTTTGTACTGCCTTCTTATCTTTACCTACTAAAATGTTCTCCCCCGTATGATCTAGCCTTTTACTCCTGACCTCATCAGATCTTTCTACATGGGCAATGGTGACCTCCACTCTTCTGATAACTTTAAGCCTTTCTTCTATTTTTCATTGCATCTATGTTACAGATACTCACTTTAAATACCATTTTACATTTAGTTGATTAACACACCTTTTACTTTTACTTCTTAAAACAAGCACTATTTATAACAAATGCTTGGGATTTGTATAGAAATTTACTCACTGTCCTTTACATACTACAGCAGGTTACTCAAGGCCAAACACTATGTGTACCCTGACATCCAACAAAAACCAGGAGGGGCTCTAGTGTCCTAATCACAAGTTTCCTTCTACTGTGTACCCTCATAGTGCAATTCTGGAATTTTTTTTTGTTTTTGTTTTCAAAAAAAAAAAACAACCACAGACATATTATAAGAATATGTTTTCATTTTAATCCCAGGTGTGGGGTTTGGGGCTGCCTTGGACTGACCACAGCAGCTGACTGTGCTTTGCCTCATGCTCTAGCAGAGGCATGGTTTTGCCAGCTCCAGAGAATTTCTGTGATTGTGTGATGTTTGAAATTCTGGAAATGTTTCAGAGGCTGTATAAATGCTAGAATCTCAATAGGCAGGGGTGGTAGTTGTTGGTTATTTAGGGATGTTGGTTGCAGTTTGTTAGCATGGTCAAAGAAAACCAAAAGGAAAGAAAATTGATTCAGTAATCTCTCTCTCTCTCTCTCTCTCTCTCTCTCTCTCTCTCTCTCTCTCTCTCTCTCTCTCTCTGTGTGTGTGTGTGTGTATGTTCTATATTCTTCTTTCTTTCCTATTTAGTGAAGGAGGTAAAGCCAGTGGGGGGGGGGTGATAAAGGGTGAGAAAGAAGAACCCACAGAGTAACAAAGACTACTATGGCCTAGGTCCTCTGACAAACCAACTTCTTACAACATGGCAACATATAGTGCCCGTTTATCTCTGAGTAATAGGCTTCAATTCCCTGCCAGTGTGTGGAACTATTTAAACAAGCTTATTACATCCTCCTGTGGAAACCTTTAGTTCCCTTGCCCTATTCTCCAGAGTCTGCCTCCACAAACCCATGGATATTTCTCTATTCTAAGAGCAACACCCATGTGGGTTGTGTCAAACTTCCTAGAAATGTGAGAAAATTTAGATAGGAAGATATTGATCTCTTCTACCCAGTCTTGGGAATCACATATTCATCAACCTCTAAAATCTATGGCAGATATCCTGCTACTTTAGCAAGATCAAGAGGAAGCAATTAATACTAACAGTCTCTAAATAGGATTGCTTACTTGTTTGATAACTAAAATGATAAAAGTCTTGTTTTATGATATATTTTCAATTATAACACAAACTCTCTAAAAGTCCAGATGTTGCTTTCTGGAATTTTCATTCTTTACCAATCTGAGGTTACTGAAGTCTAAATTGCTGAAAAATTTCTAGTAGGTAGGTGAGAGATAAACACTGAGAGATGGTTTGACTTCTGGGACCTCAGCTGGCTTGCTCAGCTCAATATACAACCAGTGAGAGTTGCTATTGTGCAAAAGTTTCCTCCAGATTGAAACATTCCATATTATAGGAAGCTCATTAAGCAGAAAGATAAACAACTCAAAATAACTTCAGGAAGTTCCTGAAGCTGATCAGATTCCCTATGCCCCTCTCTTCCAAAGTAAGCAATAAAAATTGAGTTCCCTTCAGGAAGTAGATCTGGGAAGAAAAAAAATACTCAAAGGAGAAAAGAAAACTCAGACCACAAACCAAAGCATACACATGGAAGGACCCATGGCTCCAGATGCATATACAGCAGAAGATAGCCTTGTTGGACATCAAAGGGAAGAGAGGCCCTTGGTTCTGAGAAGATTAGATGCCCCAGTATAGGGGAATGCCAGGAAAGGGAAGTGAGAGTGGGTGGATTGGTGAGCATGGGGAGGTGGGATGAGTTAGGGAGGGGATTTTAGGGGGGGGACCAGGGAAGGGGAACAACATTTGAAATGTAAATAAAGAATATATCTAAGAAAAAATAGAAAAAAAGAAAATAGAAAACTCAAACCAAACCAGCTGAGTAGAAGAATCAGAAATGGGCCAAGCTGCCTAAGAGGTTTAGACTAGAGTCATTACTTGAGTCACTTGGAAAGGACATTATCCAACTGGTTGAGCTGCCTGCAGGCTATGCAGTGTGCTACAGGTTTCCAGTTTTTGTGAGCTGCCACCCTTGCTGTGGTAGGCCTTAGTGATACACTGTCTTTAAGTCATTTATGCTCCTAAAAGTAACCCTTTACCTAAATTCTTTCAAATAATCCCAATAAAATTCATTGGCTCACCGAGATGGACTTTTGTGGTATTTGTACTTTTGGTACTTTTGGTGTGGGTCCCTATCTGGGGTGAGTAGATGTATGTGTTACGTCTCCCTAGGATAAGTTTTGTCATACAACAGTTGCAAATAGCAAATAAAGCATAAATTTATATGTTTAAAGAAGAAAAACACTGAAGATACAAGATATGGCTAGATAATATTATGTTAAAAATATCTAATTTAGCACACTGAAAGAACTCTCCTTGGGAGGGGATGTTATTTACTCAGTGTTAAGATGCTACCAAAGTTCAGAATATTTTAGAGACTTGTTTAGAATATTTGATTCCTGACTTGACATGTGGAAAATTCATTCTGTATGATGTTGTATCATTATATGGATAAAATCAAAATTATTCAAGGCATAGCACAATAATAAAACAAATAATATGTCAAGCAGGTAAATATAATTTTGACTCAGTGCAGTTTGTTGATAAGTATTAGAGCCAATGTTCTCTTGGGATTGGTAAATTATAAAATATTATGTAAATTCCAATTCTGTGAAGGGCTTTCCAAGATAGCTGAATTATTGGCAAAAGGATAGATTTTTTTTATTTATTTTATTTTATTTTTTTAATTTACATTCCAAATCACTTCCCCTTTCCCATTTCCTCCCTCCCCGAAAGTCCCATAAGCCCCCTTCCCTCCCTCTTTTCTCCATTCAACCCCCTCTCGTTACTCTGTCCTGGCGTTCCCCTACATCCAGTCTTTCCAGGACCAGGGGTCTCTCCTTCCATCTTTTTAGAAATCTATTGATATGCTGATTGTGTCTAGGGTATTCCGAGATTCTGGGTCAATATCCCCTTATCAGTGACTGCATACCATGTGTGTTCTTTTGTGATTGGGTTACCTCACTAAGGATGATATTTTCAAGTTCTGACCATTTGCCTAGGAATTTTGTGAATTCATTGTTTTTAATTGCAGAGTAGTATTCCATTGTGTAAATATACCACATCTTCTGAATCCATTCCTCCGTTGAGGGACATCTGGGTTCTTTCCAGCTTCTGGCTATTATAAAAAAGGCTGCTATGAATATAGTGGAGCATGTGTCCTTATTGCATGCAGGTAAAGTCTCTGGGTATATGCCCAGGAGTGGTATAACTGGATCCTCCGGGAGTGTCATGCCCAGTTTTCTGAGGAACCGCCAGACTGCTTTCCAGAGTGGTTGTACCAGCCTGCAATTCCACCAGCAGTGGAGGAGTGTTCCTCTTTCTCCACATCCTTGCCAGCAACTGCTGTCTCCTGTGTTTTTGATCTTAGCCATCCTGACTGGTGTGAGATGGAATCTCAGGATTGTTTTGATTTGCATTTCCCTAATGACTAAGGATGATGAACATCTCTTTAGGTGCTTCTCAGCCATTAGATATTCTTCAGGTGAGAACTCTTTGTGTAGCTCTGTACCCCATTTTTTAATAGGGTTACTTGCCTCTCTGGAGTTTAACTTCTTGAGTTCTTTGTATATCTTGGATATTAGCCCTCTGTCGGATGTAAGGTTGGTAAAGATCATTTCCCAGTTAGTTGGCTGCCGCTTTGTCTTTTTGACGGTGTCTTTTGCCTTGCAAAAACTTTGTAATTTAATGAGGTCCCATTTGTCTATTCTTGATCTTAGAGCATAAGCTATTGGAGTTCTGTTCAGGAAATTCTCCCCTGTGCCCATATGTTCAAGGTTCTTCCCTAGTTTCCCTTCTATTAGTTTCAGTGTGTCTGGTTTTATGTGGAGATCTTTGATCCACTTAGAATTGAGCTTAGTGCAAGGAGATAAGGATGGGTCAATTTGCATTCTTCTGCATGTTGACCTCCAGCTGAGCCAGCACCATTTGTTGAAAAGGCTATCTTTTTTCCACTGGATGGTTTTAGCTCCTTTGTCAAAGATCAAGTGACCATAGGAGTGTGGATTCATTTCTGGGTCTTCAATTCTGTTCCATTGATCTACATGTCTGTTACTGTACCAATACCATGCAGTTTTTAACACTATTGCTCTGTAGTACAGCTTGAGGTCCGGGATACTGATTCCCCCAGAGGTTCTTTTACTCTTGAGAATAGTTTTAGCTATTCTGGGTTTTCTGTTATTCCAGATGAATTTTTGAATTGCTCTTTCTAACTCTATGAAGAATTGAGTTGGGATTTTGATGGGGATTGCATTGAATCTGTGTATTACTTTTGGTAAGATGCTCATTTTTACTATATTAATCCTGCCAATCCATGAGCATGGCAGATTTTTCCATCTTCTGAGGTCTTCTTCAATTTCTTTCTTCAGAGACTTGAAGTTCTTGTCATACAGATCTTTCACTTGTTTGGTTAGAGTCACGCCAAGATACTTAATATGGTTTGTGGCTATCGTAAAGGGTATTATTTCTCTTATTTCTTTCTCAGCCTGCTTATCCTTTGAGTATAGGAAGGCTTCTGACTTGCTTGAGTTGATTTTATATCCGGCCACTTTGCTGAAGTCGTTTATCAGCTGTAGGAGTTCTCTGGTGGAGTTCTTTGGGTCGCTTATGTATACTATCATATCGTCTGCAAATAGTGATAGTTTGACTTCTTCCTTTCCAATTTGTATCCCTTTGACCTCTTTTTGTTGTCTAATTGCTCTAGCTAGAACTTCAAGTACTATATTGAAAAGATATGGAGAGAGAGGGCAGCCTTGTCTAGTCCCTGATTTTAGTGGGATTGCTTCAAGTTTCTCTCCATTTAGATTGATGCTGGCTACCGGTTTGCTGTAAATTGCTTTTACTATGTTTAGATATGGGCCTTGAATTCCTGATCTTTCCAAGACCTTTAGCATGAAAGGATGCTGAATTTTGTCAAATGCTTTCTCAGCATCTAATGAGATGACCATGTGGTTTTTTTCTTTGAGATTGTTTATGTAGTGGATTACATTGATGGATTTCCTTATATTGAACCATCCCTGCATCCCTGGGATGAAGCCTACTTGATCGTGGTGAATGATCGTTTTGATGTGTTCTTGGATTCGGTTGGCAAGAATTTTATTGAGTATTTTTGCATCGATATTCATAAGAGAGATTGGCCTGAGATTCTCTTTCTTTGTCGGATCTTTGTGTGCTTTTGGTATTAGTGTAATTGTGGCTTCATAGAACGAGTTGGGTAGTGTTCCTTCTGTTTCTATTTTGTGGAACAGTTTGAAGAGTATTGGTGTTAGGTCTTCTTTGAAGGTCTGATAGAATTCTGCACTCAAACCATCTGGACCTGTGCTTTTTTTGGTTGGAAGACTTCCAATGACAACTTCTATTTCTTCAGGGCTTATAGGACGGTTTAGATGGTCTATTTGATCCTGATTTAATTTTGGTACTTGGTATCTGTCAAGGAAATTGTCCATTTCCTCAAGATTTTCTAGTTGTGTTGAATACAGGTTTTTGTAGTAGGATCTGATGATTTTTTGAATTTCCTCAGTTTCTGTTGTTATCTCTCCCTTTTCGTTTCTGATTTTATTACTTTGGATACTATCTCTGTGCCCTCTGGTTAGTCTGGCTAAGGGCTTATCTATCTTGTTGATTTTCTCAAAGAACCAACTCCTCGTTTTGTTGATTCTTTGTATGGTTTTATTTGTTTCTACTTGATTGATTTCAGCCCTGAGTTTGATGATTTCCTGCCTTCTACTCCTCTTTGGTGTATTTGCTTCTTTTTGTTCCAGGGCTTTCAGGTGTGCCATTAAGCTGTTAGTGTATGCTGTCTCCCGTTTCTTTTTGGGTTGTACTCAGGGCTATGAATTTTCCTCTTAGCACTGCTTTCATTGTGTCCCATAAATTAGGGTATGTTGTGCCTTCATTTTCATTAACTTTCAAAAAGTCTTTGATTTCTTTCTTTATTTCCACCTTGACCAAGTTATCATTGAGTAGAGCATTGTTCAGCCTCCATGTGTATGTGGGTTTTCTTTTGTTTTTGTTGCCATTGAAGACCACCCTTATTCCATAGTGATCTGATAGGAGACATGGGATTATTTCTATCTTCTTGTATCTGTTGAGGTCTGATTTGTGACCAATTATATGGTCAATTTTGGAGAAGGTACCATGAGGAGCTGAGAAGAAGGTGTATTCTTTAGCTCTAGGATGAAATGTTCTATATATATCAATTAGTTCCATTTGGTCCAAGGCTTCAATTAGATTCACTGTGTCTCTGTTTAGTTTCTGCTTTCCTGAACGATCCATTTCAGAGAGCGGGGTGTTGAAGTCACCCACTATTATTGTGTGCGGTGCGATGTGTGCTTTGAGTTTTAGTAAAGTTTCTTTTACGAATGAGGGTGCCCTTGCATTTGGAGCATAGATATTCAGAATTGAGAGTTCTTGATGATGGATTTTTCCCTTGATCAGTATGTAGTGTCCTTCTGTGTCTTTTTTGATGACTTTAGGTTGAAAATCAATTTTATCCGATATTAGGATGGCTACTCCACCTCGTTTCTTGGGGCCATTTGCTTGTAAAATTGTTTTCCAGCCTTTTACTCTGAGGTAGTGTTTGTCTTTGACACTGAGGTGCGTTTCCTGCATGCAGCAAAATGCTGGGTCCTGTTTATGTAACCAGTCTGCTAGTCTATGTCTTTTAATTGGGGAATTGAGACCATTGATATTAAGAGAGATTAAGGCATAGTGATTATTGCCATCTGCCATTCTTGACGCTATCTTTATGTTTGAGTGGTTATCTACTTTTGGGTTTGATTCAAGAAGGTTATTATCTCATTTTTTCCAGGGTGTTGTTTCTCTCCCTGTATTGGAGGTTTCCATCTATTATCCGTTGCAGGACTGGATTTTTGGAAAGATATTGTGAAAATTTGGTTTTATCATGGAATATCTTGGTCTCTCCATCTATGGTGATTGAGAGTTTTGCTGGGTATAGTAGTCTAGGCTGGCATTTGTGCTGTCTTAGTGTCTGCATGAGATCTGCCCAGGATCTTCTGGCTTTCATAGTCTCTGGTGAGAAGTCTGATGTGATTCGGATAGGTCTTCCTTTGTATGTTACTTGGCCCTTTTCTCTTACTGCTTTTAGTATTCTTTCTTTGTTTAGAACATTCAGTGTTTTGATTATTATGTGACGGGAGGTATTTCTGTTCTGGTCCAGTCTGTTTGGAGTTCTGTAGGCTTCTTGTACGTTCATCGGCATCTCTCTCTTTAAGTTAGGGAAGTTTTCCTCCATAATTTTGTTGAAGATGTTTACTGGCCCTTTAAGTTGCAAATCTTCACTCTCATCTATACCTATAATCCTTAGGTTTGGTCTTCTCATTGTGTCCTGGATTTCCTGGATGTTTTGGGTTACACGTTTTTTGCATTTTGCATTTTCTTTGACTGTTGAGTCGATGCTTTCTATGGAATCTTCAGCACCTGAGATTCTTTCTTCCATCTCTTGTATTCTATTGTTGATGTTTGCATCTATGACTCCTGATTTCTTCCCAAGGTTTTCTATCTCCAAAGTTGTCTCCCTTTGTGATTTGTTAGTTATTTCTACTTCCTTTTTTAGTTCCTGGATGGATTTGCTGAGATCCTTCACTTGTTTGTTTGTATTTTCCTGTATTTCTTTAAGGTATTTTTGCATTACCTCTTTCAGGATTTCTTCCTGATGACCCACGTTCTCCTGCACTTCTCTGAGCGATTTTTGTTTTCCTCCTCATGGGATTCCATCCGTTGATCCATCGTCTCCTGCATTTCTTTAAGCAGTTCTCGTGTTTCCTTTGTAAGGGCATCTAACCGTTGATTCATTTCTTTAAACAATTTTTGTGTTGCCTCCTTATGGGCATCCATCTGTTGACCCATATTCTTCCGCATTTCTTTATGCAAATTTTGTGATTCCTTTGTGAGTGCATCTACCCGTTGATTCATCTCGTTAAGCGATTTTTGTGTTATCTCCTTGTGCGCCTCCATCTTTTGATCCATGTTCTCCCGCATTTCTCTAAGCGATTTTTGTGTTTCCTTTGTAAGGGCTTCTAACTGTTGATTCATGGTCTCATGTAACTCTTTATGAGATTTATTTGTGTCCTTCTTGTGATCCTCTAATAGCATCATGAGAAGTGATTTTAAATCCAGATCTTGTCTTTCGGGTGTGGTGGGGTATCCAGGACTTGCTGCTGTTGGAGTGTTGGGTTCGGATGGTCCCACATTACTTTGATTACTGTTAGTAACATTCCTACGTTTGCCTTTTGCCATCTGGATACCTCTGGTGTTAGTTGGTCCTGCTGCCACTGGCTGTTGGTTGGACCTCCTGTGAGCCTGCAAAGCTATTTCTGCCCCCCCTGGATTACCAGGATTCCCCTGGCACCGATTTCTGGGGCCTGCCTGCTCCTGAGTGACTTTGGAGCCCTAATGTGCCTTGCCCCAAGTGATCTTATATTGGGGAGGCCTTGCACATCTAAAGGCTCAGCCTAGTGGATTCCTGGAGCAGAGGTCGCCAAAGGGAAGCTGGCAGGCTCCTGCCCTGTGCAGGGGTGTGTGATCTCTCCTGGGGGGGAGGGGGCGTCCCTCTGCCAGGCAGAAGTCTCTCCCCGTCTCTCCAGTGCAGTCCGTGGGAACAGAGGTCGCGGAAGGAAAGCTGGCAGGCTCCCTCCCAGCGCGGGGTCCCTCCACCAGGCAGAAGGTCCCACAGCAGAGCTGGCGCGCTGGTTACTGCAGATCAGCCCAGCACCTGGGAGCAGGTTACACACAAGCTGCCTGAGACTGAAGCGATATTATGCCTGTCTGTCTCTGAGCATGGCGGTCCCAACTACCTGGTCACTGGAGCAAAGATGGCAGAGGGCACTCTCCGTGGCGCCGCTCTCCCTGTAGAAGCCAAAAGGATAGATTTTTAAAATGACTATACTAAAGAAGTAACAAAATTTGCATATTTAATTTGGGGGCATATCTGCTCAGAAATAATAATATATTGTACCATGACTTATGAATATTTGTAAGCATGTCATCATAAATTAATACTTGAAGATGTAAATTATTGATGTCTAAATTTGAAATGAATTAGAATGCTTCAAGTTTGAAATATGTGTGAACTAATCTTGTAATAGATTTATTCACAGAAGTATAGAAGGTCTTTGTAAACTTGAAGACCAATATAATAATGAAAAGCTGATATTCAACATATGTTTTGTTTCAGTTTTAGGAAAAATGTGTGTGTTTTCATTCTATGCAGACCCAATTATGAGGGTGAATGGATATGTGGGTGCACACTCTTGGAGGTTAGAGGAGGATGTCATGTGTCAAGCCCTATCACTCTCTGCTGTGTTCCTTTGAGACTGGGTCTCTCCCTGAATTGGAACTAGGCTGGTAGCCAGCAAGCCCCCGTGAGCCACAGGGGTTGGGGTTATAAGTGTTCATGGCCATGTTTGGCTTTTATGTGGGTGCTGGGATCCAAACTCAGGTCCTAATGCATGTCAAAACTCTATTACCCACCAACCTAACTCTCCAGTCACCAACAAACAGTTTTAAAAACTGAAAGATCTGGAATAACAGAAAACCCAGGATAGCTAAAACTATTCTCAAGAGTAAAAGAACCTCTGGGGGAATCAGTATCCAGGACCTCAAGCTGTACTACAGAGCTATAGTGTTAAAAACCGCATGGTATTGGTACAGTGACAGGCATGTAGATCAATGGAACAGAATTGAAGACCCAGAAATGAATCCACACTCCTATGGTCACTTGATCTTTGACAAAGGAGCTAAAACCATCCAGTGGAAAAAAGATAGCCTTTTCAACAAATGGTGCTGGCTCAACTGGAGGTCAACATGCAGAAGAATGCAAATTGACCCATTCTTATCTCCTTGCACTAAGCTCAATTCCAAGTGGATCAAGGACCTCCACAGAAAACCAGACACACTGAAACTAATAGAAAGGAAACTAGGGAAGAACCTTGAACATATGGGCACAGGGGAGAATTTCCTGAACAGAATTCCAATAGCTTATGCTCTAAGATCAAGAATTGACAAATGGGACCTCATAAAATTACAAAGTTTCTGTAAGGCAAAAGACACTGTCAAAAGGACAAAGCGGCAACCAATAAACTGGGAAGTGATCTTTACCAACCCTACATCTGACAGAGGGCTAATATTCAATATATACAAAGAACTCAAGAAGTTAGACTCCAGGGAGGCAAGTAACCCTATTAAAAATGGGGTACAGAGCTAAACAAAGAGTTCTCACCTGAAGAATATCTAATGGCTGAGAAGCACCTAAAGAGATGTTCATCATCCTTAGTCATTAGGGAAATGCAAATCAAAACAACCCTGAGATTCCATCTCACACCAGTCAGAATGGCTAAGTTCAAAAACACAGGAGACAGCAGTTGTTGGCGAGGATGTGGAGAAAGAGGAATACTCCTCCACTGCTGGTGGGATTGCAAGCTGGTACAACCACTCTGGAAAGCAGTCTGGCGGTTCCTCAGAAAACTGGGCATGACACTCCCGGAGGATCCGGCTATACCACTCCTGGGCATATACCCAGAGGCTTTACCTGCATGCAATAAGGACACATGCTCCACTATGTTCATAGCAGCCTTTTTTATAATAGCCAGAAGCTGGAAAGAACCCAGATGTCCCTCAATGGAAGAATGAATTTAGAAGATGTGGTATATTTACACAATGGAATACTACTCTGCAATTAAAAACAATGAACTCACGAAATTCCTAGGCAAATGGTCAGAACTTGAAAATATCACCCTCGGGCTGGAGAGATGGCTCAGCAGGTAAGAGCACCAACTGCTCTTCCGAAGGTCATGAGTTCAAATCCCAGCACCCACATGGTGGCTCACAACCATCTGTTAAGAGATCTGATGCCCTCTTCTGGTGTCTGAAGACAGCTTCAGTGTACTTACATATAATAAATAAAAATAAATCTTATAAAAAAAAAAAAAAGAAAATATCATCCTTAGTGAGGTAACCCAATCACAAAAGAACACACATGGTATGCAGTCACTGATAAGGGGATACTAACCCAGAATCTCAGAATACCCTAGACACAATTCGCATATCAATAGATTTCCAAGAAGATGGAAGGAGAGACCCCTGGTCCTGAAAAGACTGGATGTAGGGGAATGCCAGGACAGAGAAGTGAGAGGGGGTTGAATGGGGAAAAGAGGGAGGGAAGTGGGCTTATGGGACTTTTGGGGAGGGAGGAAATGGGAAAGGGGAAATGATTTGGAATGTAAATAAAAAAAACTTAGAAATTAAAAAAAAATAAAAACTGAAAGACAAAACTTTTCTGTATAAAATTCTTTTCTTTATATACCTAGAGATAAATGGCCTGACATTTTGTACATGTGTATAAATGTTAGGTCTGTTTAAGTTTTCCTGTACTTCTCTATATTTTTAAGGACTAGCCTTGATCATTGTTTATTTTTATTTTTATTTATTTAGTTAGTTTTTACAAAATTTCTTCTGATAACCTAAATCAACACAAGGTCTTTTTCCAAATACAGGAGGTTTTCCAGAAAGATCTGGGTGTTTCTCATTTGCCTGACCTGGATTTCTTTAAACCTGCTCACAGATAACCACTTACCTTTGCCTCCATTGTCTGGCTAGCAATTTTTTTTCTCTCATCTTATCTTATCAGCACAGGAAATTATATCCATGTTGCTGGAGCAACCACGATGAGCAAAGATGAGGCACCAGGCTTCAAATCAACCAGAAATTAGAAACAATCACAGACAGAGCGGCCTCAGAACAATGTCTATGTCCTATTTTCTTTCCTGAAATTTGTATCTTGTCATCTTTGAAGTAGCAGATTTTTTTTTAAAGGTACAATTATCAGAACCCCAATCTGTCCTTCTACAGACCTTTAGCTCCTTTGTTTTCAATTAGAAAATTGAAGAACTGCAGCTTTTATATCACAAACCATTTATTAGAACACAGTGGTTTCTTTGTTGTTACTGTTTTCAATGAGCTCATGGTTGATTCATTACTTTTTTTTTTCTTTTTGTAAAATCACCCTATCCTTTCTCCTAGGAAGCTCATCAGCTATGGCTATTGAAGAGAACATTATCAATAGGATGCTTACACCTGTTAGGAATAATAGCTATTTCCCAGAAGGTCTTGGTTTAATCTAAAGTCTAATAAGTAAACATGAGCAGGCTCTGGGTGATGATAAAATCTGGTCCTTGTCAAGGACAACAGAAGGTCATCGCCCTACCTCCTCCCTCACAGACTCGCTGAAATTCCATGAAGTCTGTTAAAGCCTTTAGGTTGTCCACATCTTCCACTTAAGTTTAATATACTCCACAATTAGAGCAGGAGATAGGAGTCCTACAGATTCTGCCTTGCTTCTATGTTTGCTCCTGTGGACAAAGCAACAGAACAGAACACATAGTCTCCTCCAACAAATTCTCTTTACCCTTCGCAGAGCACAGGGAAAGATTTCAGAATACGGGGACATCACTGAATACATTGATGAAACCATACACTGAAGCTAATTTACTAATAAGCCATGAAACACTGTCATAAATTACTTAAACTAACTGGTACTTGTCCAATTAAATGAACACACTACATCCTGCAAGGTACTGGCCTTAAAGATTTATAGCAGTTGTTTATTTGCATGCTAATTTGCCAAATTTCATTAAGCGTCTCTAGGTCTATTCATTTGCCTCACCTTAATGACCCAGGCTTGTGTTTTCAGCTCTCTATTCTTTCAGTCAAGTATGTGGTATTTTAATCTCCATAAGTTTCCTTGCACTTTGACAGTGGAGTCTACACACAAAGACGCAAATGTGCTGACAGACTGTGTTACACATGATGGAGTAGGGCAGCTGATGGGAGAGTTAAGCTAGGGTGCCACGGATGCTGCACACAGAGCGTCAGGAGAAATTGGACAGAGCCTTCCAGACCCATTGCCCATCTGCTATCAGAGGCAACTTACTGACATAGATCATGGCAAGCAGAGTTAATTCTTAAGTGAAAATAGACAAGGGTGGAGAATGAGTACTAATACTTTCTCAATGATATCTATGCAAGCTTGTATATGCAGAGTGATGATGAATACCTAGCTAATGCCTTCTCTCCTGTATTCTTTTTGATCCAGAAAAAGCATCTTAAATAAATCTGCTCTTAAATAACTGCTGGAATTTAATTGGTAAAGCCAATGCAACATAGTTCTTATTATACTTCATATATGTGAATGGCTGGAGAAGCAAAGATAGAATAGAGGTACACTAAGAAGACACTGTAAGGAGAAAAAGCACAACTACCATCGGAGCATGGTGGATAGACCCATGTCTCGTGACTCTTTCTGAGGCTTTGCTTCCAATTGGCTGCTCACCTTGCACAGGGTAATGGTAGAGTCAAGAATCAGCTACACCTGAGTCGATCCTGGAGCATTTGTGAGGTTATTTTGGTTAATTGAAGGCACTCAGGTGACTTGGCCATTTGCATCATCAAACAGCCAAGATAGGTGAGGGATCACAAAAGCTGCATCACTGAAGTTCGCTGCCCAGCTGGCAGGCAGCTGCTCCACCGAAGAACTACTTCTCCTCCAGAAATAGTTTGCTCTATCCTTTCAGGAGAGGCTTGGAGGGAGTCTTCAAATTTCATGATACTCCTGCATCTCATTTGTCTGATTTTTTTTTTTTTTGGTGAATTTCACAAGCCACCCCTTTTCTCTCCATGGGGAATGTTTCAATCTGGAGGAAATAGTCAGTTATTAACAATTGCTCCTTTAAATTCCTGACTCCTTTCGTTATATATAGAAACCCAAGTTTATTTCCATAAAATAACACCTGATGAAATTATAATTAAAACCACGAAGGCTTCTCCTATAGCTACTCAACTGCATTTAAGATTGAAACGAGAAAAGACACATTCTTACTATCATTACAATGAGTGTTATTAATACCAAAAATAGATCATCGCCAATGAAAGTATCATTTAAAGGCTTACAGAAAATGATTTGCATTGAGTTTTGACTATATTTCTTCAGGTTTATGTCATGTTTTCTAATCTTCGTGTAAACATGAATTGACAAACATTTGCATCAAGGATTTTCAAAGGGATGATGGCAATCAAAAACACATGGGGAAAGTGCCTTGGCAACCTGGCATCCAGGACTTGGCTTATATACACCATCAGCCACTTAGCCATCCTTTCATAAATACATAGCACAAGGTGCTCAGAAATCACATTGCAAATGGCCTTAAGCCTGGCAGTAGCATTTGTTTCAATTTTAGGCAGCCTCCATCAGCAAACACTTTCCAGTCAGATCAGTATTTATTAACCTGCAGCTCCAGTATGCTGCTGAATATGAAGAACAAACAATGAAGAAGAAGAAGAAGAAGAAGAAGAAGAAGAAGAAGAAGAAGAAGAAGAAGAAGTAAGAGAGGAGAGAAATGATGAGGATAAGGAGAATGGTAGGGTAAAGTGACAGCCAGCCTGGAGCCTCCCTACCAAACATCTAAATGGGAGGAACCATGTTATTGTCAATAACAGATAAAATATCCTGGAGTACAGTATGTATTATACTCAAAGCCTGGGTCCTAAGCCCAAGAGCACAGGAGGCATCTGGTAGTATGTGAAAGATGCTAACACAGGCCCAATTCAAACTGCAGTGAATCAGACTCAGTATTATTCCGTTTTGTACAATGAACTTCCACTGGGCATGTTTGACCTTCTCCCACAATCCAGGCAAGATGCTTGCTAAGTCAAATTAAAAAGACCTTCCACATCGTAGCTATCTGATTGTCTTACTAACTCTCTACATTCCATGGATATTATTTTAGCCTGGCTTTCATGGGAAATCTGCTAGGCTGTTCTATTTTTTATCAAATATATAATAATTTTACTTTGAGAATTTCACCTGCTAGGGATGTTTGAAAAAAAAAAAAAACTGGAAACCGCCATTCTTCAGATATATATCAATTTAAATGAAGTAAGATTACATGGAGTATAGTGACCTTCCTAGAAGTTAAAGGTCCTCTAAC
The DNA here is from genome assembly GCA_036184795.1 of Tokudaia tokunoshimensis. Classification (NCBI taxonomy): domain Eukaryota; kingdom Metazoa; phylum Chordata; class Mammalia; order Rodentia; family Muridae; genus Tokudaia; species Tokudaia tokunoshimensis. The sequence goes on along the minus strand of BTHU01000015.1, from coordinate 35,403,000 downwards.
TTCCCAAAATTTAGTTAATTAATTAATTATTAACTTAATCTGTTTCTAATCTACTGCACTAACACCTTTGATTTCAAACTTGATTCATAGTGTTAAAGTTATTTCAATTACTTATTATGCTGGGGATTGAATCCAAGACCATATGAATGCTAGGTATACACTACCACTGAGCTATCCCCAGGGCCCCAAACCTCCTTACACCTCTTAGAAATGTTCACTTTTAACTCTCCCCCTTCTTTGACTACAAATGCCTACTTGTTTTGGCTATATTTTGAGCTGGGCCCAATATCTGTCTTCTCCTCAGTCTTCCTGAACGGTGTCTCCCTTGTCATTTTAATTAGTGTCAGTGTAAATTTTTCTTTAACACTATGAAGAATCAAGCTTGAAATCAAAAGTATTAGTGCAGTAAATTAGAAATCTGTATTGTTACCTTGTTCTGCTGTTGCTGCTGTTGTCAAATCATAGGACCATTGGCAAGTAGCCTACTCTCTCTGGGAAGCAACAGTTTAATTCAAATAATGTTCTTGAAAGCTCTCCATAGTCCTTTGCTCACAACTCTCATTATTTTTGTTCTCAGTGTAGTCCCTACCTCCTCAGATGGAAAACAACCTTATGAGTCCTTCTCTGGTGAGCTGTGGTAAAGACTCTGGGGTAACTGTATTCTCCTGGGTGAAGAAGAACCCCACAGTTCAAAAGGCTTGTTGTTGTAGTGGGTTTTCTATAGGCTCAAAGTTGGAATGAAGTTCAAATAAACACTCGCTGTTTCTGGAAATAGAGTGTGTCTCCAAATGTAACACATTGAGCAGGCCTGTCGCATTTATCCTCTGTCCAACAGAAAGAACTCCACGATAGTGATGATTCAGTTGTGAGTCACCCACTGTCTGACTTGTTATCTTGAGTCACTTCTACAGTGAGTGATCTATAAGCTGGATATCATCAGGAGGTTTTAGAATTATGTATCAAAGGCATATGGAACAAATAATGTGCTGAGACTCCATCCGCAGCAGTGCCAAGGAAATCACTCTGCCTGCAGCCATCAGTTGAACACGTGCAGGAGAAGATGACTAACTTGGTCACCCTGTTGTCATTCCGTAAGTTCTCAAGAAGTGGCAATGGGACTGGAGGGATGGCTCAGCAGTGAAGCATACTTGTTGCTTTTGCAGAAGACCCAATTTCAGTTCCTACAACCTATAGCTCATAATCATCTGTAACTTTAGTTCCAGAAGATCCAGTACCACCTTCTACCCTCTGAGAGCACTGCATGTACATGTTATACAATCATACATGCAACAAAGCATGCATGTGCATAAAATAAGAATAAATATTTAAAAAGAAAAACGAACTTCTGTCTTAGTTAGGGTTTTACTGCTGTGAACATACACCAAGACCAAAGCAAGTCTTAGAAGGACAACATTTAATTGGGGCTGGCTTACAGGTTCAGAGGTTCAGTCCAGTATCATTAAGGTGGAATATGGAACATCCAGGTAGGCATAGTGCAGGAGGAACTGAGAGCTCTACATCTTCATCTGAAGGCTGCTAGCAGAATACTCACTTCCAGGCAGCTAGAATGAGGGTCTTAAAGCCAAAATTCACAGTGACACACCTACTCCAACAATGCTATACCTACTCCAACAGGGCCACACCTTCTAATAGTGCCACTCTCTGGGCAGAACATATATAAACCATCACATCTGGGAATGGAGATTTTTGGTCAGGTGTGTAGAATAGTGGAGAAACACTGGAAGGAGGACTCTGTAAATATCTTCTCAGTGAATGAATGAAACCAAAGATGAACACACTGCTAAGAAAGTGCTCATCTTAATCCTTTCATCACCATCTATCAGAAAAGGGGAAGGAGGAAACTTCACATGGTTGTCACCCCTTTACAAGTTAAATGGACCCTTTCTTAAATGTTTAAAAAGTAGCCTTACAGCCTTACTTTGGTTAATTCAGGGCCATAGTACCCTGATAGAAAATGAGGGAATAATGAACAGACAATAGATAAACAAACAAACAAATAAATAAATAAAAATCATTCAAATCTTTTGATACCTGCCTCTCTCATCTGTAAAACACAATAATGAAACATGATGATGTCAAGAGAGTTATGAGTGACACAGCGAGTCGGAGGATTTATACAGCACAGAGCTTGGCATTAGTAGCCAATAAATGTTAGCTCTCCTTTCATATCACCTCTTATCTTTAGTATTTATAGCTGTGTCACCTTGAAAATATTAACATCTTCCATGCAGGCTCATTGGATAAGGTGATCCAAACAAGCCACCACAGTAAGCCCATAGTGGAAGATATGAATGTTATTTTGTTACTGTTTTTAAACTTTTTTAATTAACTTTTGTGTGCTGTTGTATATGTGTTGTGTATGGCTGTGTGAATGTTCAGGTATATGTGCCTATGAGCACATGCACACACACACACACACACACACACACACACACACACACACACACACAGAGAAATAGAGAGAGAGAGAGAGAAGAGAAAACCAAGAAGGTCAAGAAGGTATCTTCCTTGATTACTTTGTCCTTCTTAATTAAAAATATTAATTTACTATTGATTGTGTATATGTTGCATGTGTGTGTTTGTGTGTGTGTGTGTGTGAGAGAGAGAGAGAGAGAGAGAGAGAGAGAGAGAGAGAGAGAGAGAGAGAGAGAGAGAGAGAGAGGAGGGAGAGGGAGAGGTGAGGGCAGCGGGGAAAGAGATGTTTATGATATGTATATGCGAGTAAAGGTGTGGTGTGTCAGATTTCTTGAGGACAACTTTAGGAATGTGTCGTTTCTTTCCAGTGTGAGTTTCTGGCATAGAATTCAGGCTTGTATGCCATGTGCCTTTATCTACTGGGTCGTCTTGCTGGCCCTTCACCTTATTTTACTGAACATGAAGTTTTCCATTTGGTTTGACTGACTGGTCAGCAAGTTCATGGGTTCCAACTCTGTTCCACAGCACTGGGAGTATAGGTGCGTTTGGCTGTATCCAGTTTCCATGTGGTTTCTGTGGATTTAAACTTAGACTCCCTTACTTCTGCAGCAAGTACTATTACTCACTGAGCCGTCTCTTCAGTCTCTAAATAAAAAAGGTAAAGTAGTTTGTGGCAAAGGATTTCACTTAACTTGAGAGAAATGCACTTGGGAAGAAATGTGGGGAGCATTTTTTATATGGTATATGTAAGTGGATGGCTGAGAATGCTACTAGCATTTAGAAGCTGGCATCCAAGGATGCCAAACATGTAAAGAATATAGAAACACTGTCACTGTATGGAATTATCCTATCTTAGCTGCCAGATGTGGGGCAAGTGGAACCATGTCACCAGACAGAAAAACTGAGGTCGAGCAGATTAAGGAATGCTGACAATCCTTTCTCATATTTGAGAAGAGTAGGCATTTGAATTTGCTCCTGGCCAGAATCTTGCCCTGGAGCATGTGACCATGACAGCCCACTAAGAGTTCCATAAGAACTGGTCCATAAGAGCCTAAAGCTCTCCATACTAATGAGGAATCTAGATGGGCCTGCCTTGAGGGTTTAGGCAATAAGCTTCCCTTTCTGGACATTCCTTCCGCCAAAAGGTATCTAATCACTAGTCCACCCTGAGTAAGTCCTATGTGCTCTTTTCCACCATGAATAAACACTTTGGACAAGCTAGGAGTATCTTCCTCCTCAAGGGTCACCATGGGGGAAAACCTTTGTTACCAAACCAAGCAGCCTAAATCTCCTGAAGAAAGCCCTTCTGCACTCCTGACACTTACCCTGAGCTAAGTCAGATCCCTCCACGACCTGCCCTGCCTCTGATCACAGCCTCATCTCAGGTCTGAGGGTTCCCATTTCTCAACTCCTCAAGGTTCCCAGCGGTATCTGGGTGTCCGTGAGTTTGAGAACCACAGTCATGCTCCTAGCCTGCTCCATTTTTCACCTGAAGAAACATGGGCTGCGGTCCCCATTTTAGGTTAAGTCCCACCTCCCCCGAACAGCGGTCATAAGAACTGGTAGCCTAGCACCCCCGTGTTTCGTCTAATCAGAGACCCTACACCCCAGCAGTAAGGCAGAACATAGAACCACACCAGCCACCTTTCCATTGAGAAACACGTAGTTGCCCGATCTCACCTCTTCTAGAGGGCTCAGAAAGATGAACCCCAGTGATGAGGGTGGCAGAGTAAGTTAGCGTTGAAGCCGGCGCTAAGCTTTGAGTAGATTACACTGCGGGGACCGCCCATTCTTTGCGATTGCATCAACAGAGAAAACACAGCTAGACTCTATAACAGAAGTTGCTCTTGTGTTCAAAGGCATAAGTTTCCCAAGGGAATCTGAAAGTGTGCTTTCTTGCTCCTTGTCTTGAAAAGATCAAGAAAAAGAATGTCTATTTTCGGTGAATAATAATAATATACTAGCTTTCTTCACTATCTCTCTTATAGTGGCTGGTTGGTCCCCTAGAAGACACTATTAAAGACGTAAAGGGTTCATTCTCCTCCCATGGGCTCAGTCTTTTGTAAAGATTAAGACCTCTTTTTCTACTTGTTCTATAATCATAGCATGTCATGCGTGCATGTCAGGGTGAATGTCTAAGAAATCACGACACTTCCAGTCACCTCTAATCATAATGGCAAGAAACAGCTCAATTACTTCTGATGAGCTCCATTCAAGCTCAACTCATGCTAGTCTATTTTTACGTTTGTAGAGCATCTAATGGTAGCAGGCCCCTGTGATAGTTGCTGGCACACTAAGATGACTCAGACACAGCACTCGGCCTCGAGGTACTTAAGTCATGCGGGAATAAGAAAATCCAAGTAGATCATTTCAATGTGTTGTAGCTAGTATTATGACAGAAGGGGAATTACAGGTTTATAGAGTAAGCCTAAGTATGAAATTGACTTTGATTAGGTGTGTAAGCACTTTGAATGATACAGATACACCAGCTTCCTAAAGCTAACAAGACGAAAAAAGTTAATTATAATCAAAAGGAATATATGCAAGCACCAATGTGTACATTTGCCTGTTTCAAATGTGTACATCTTACTTAGGATGAATGCAAAGTAAGATTATCTTGAGAATTGCCTAAATACTACTTGTGTGCCTTTTAGATGATACTGATGTTCTTTAGTCATCAGTTGCCTCAGTTGGGCAGCATGCCACTGTACCTATGCTATCTAGCCCCGGGCATTGTCAGACTGGAGGAAGATAATATCTACGAAATCTGTGTAAGTAGTATGAGTGACAGCGAGATTATCCCTTCACCATACCACTCCCTTTCCAGGAACACTGTATTTCTGAACTCGCTATAGTTGAAAGGATAATTCGACTCATTTTGCAATTGGAGTATTAGTGAAAGTGACATCTACCCCAAGCAGCTACGGTGGATATCCTTTCCTCACAATTACTTTGCCTGTGCGGCAGCCTTGGGGGCTGTGTCTCCCAGATGGTATTAACTACGCATGGGAAGACAGCTGTACAATCTCTATAGGACTTGGTTTGAATGGAAAACAAAGATTTTTGTCTTTGCTAAGGTTTTAATGCATGTCTGCCTCATGGCCTATATAACACTGACTAATACACAAAACAGATGAATCGCTACCCTGAGGTGTACCGAGATAGGTAAATGGTTTCACTATCTAGTGGCCTTGAGGTATTTATTGCATTTCGGCAAAGACACTGCTCAGTGGTCTTCAGGGTGTCCAGTACTCTCTCATAATCCTTTTCGGAGTCAGGCATGGTGGGTCCTGCCTGAACTCTCACCACTTTGGAGCCTAAAGCAGAAGGATCATGAGTTCAGGATCAACATAGGTACATAACATGTTTGAGGCCAGTTTGAGGATCCAACAAGCTAAAGCTAGCCTGAGCTACATAATGGCCCTTCCCTAAAGTGAGCAAAACAACAAAATCCAAAACGCTGTTCAGTAGATCTTACATAATCTATCTTCTATTTCCAATCTTTGTCTCCCTTCATTAAATATTAATGTTAGTCTGCATTCTGAAATGTGTTCTCAGCTGTCACCATGTGTCTATTCCACTAAAATCGATACCCTACACAGATGATGGATGCCTATGTGACAATTTTATTCCTATCAGGATCCAGCATTTTAAAAGTGTCTTAGTCATTCAACCAAGATGTTGGTCACCAATGAAGGGCTTTCCGGCTTCTTTGGAGGAAATTGTTACTTATGGGGAATTACCAAAATGTATAGTCCAAGTAAATGATCTCTCAGCATTGACTGGTTTATCATAAGTAAAGGCCTTTAAAACCCCTATCAAATTAACCACTTTTTTTCTTATAAGATTTTATTGTCGGTATGCTCAGTAGTTGAAAAGATATACTATGTTATTAAAATATATTATTACAAGATCTTAGAATGTTCTTGAAATGTCAGCTTACCAGTTCTGCAATTTGACTTGAATAAGAATTGACATTAATTCTAGGATGCTTTACCTCTTTGAGTAACTCACAGACATTAACACTTATGAAAAATAGCTTTATTAAAATCTAGTCATAAGAAAAGAAAAATATGAAGACGGGAAGAAAGAAGGAGGGAATGAGGAAAAATACCATTAAAATGCATTTCACTATAGCCAAATGCTTTACGCACAGTCTGTTTACAGGATACATAAATTTGAGCTTCACGAGACTGTCTTTCATACTCAGTAAAGTGACTATAGAAGAAAGGACCATGCTGGGGACATAACCGGCAGAGCACTTGCTTAGTGTGTAAAATGTCTAGTGTTTGATCCCTATTACCGTATAAACTTGGGAGAGTGGTACCTGTAATTCCAGAACTTGGGAGGTAGAGGTGGAGGCAGGAGGATCAGAAATTGAAGGTTATCTCTGGCTATATAGTGAATTTGAGGCTAGCCTGTAGTGCCTGATATCTGTGTCACAAAGCAGAAAAAAGAAAGAAAGAAAATGAAAGAAAGAAAGAAGAGAGAGAGAGAGAGAAGAAAGTCATGAGCTATAGTAAGAGCTCATGAACATTTACAGAACTTGGAGTCCTAATACACTGTCAGTAGGCATGGAAACAATGTAATCACTCTAGAAAACAGTTTGCAATTACTTACAAATTAGGGCTAGAGTTACTAGAGACACAGGTCTTCCCTAAGGTATAGATAAGAAGAAATAAAAACGTATTTATATAAAATCACACATTATTCATAATGGTAAAAAATTAGAGGTTTATTAATATAAATATGTAAATAATAGTAAAATAAAGTTCATTAATGGATGAATAGATAAACAAGATGTGGCATCTTCATACCATGAAATATTACTCGACCTCAAAACAGACTGATACAGTGATGGACACAGCACCTCTGAAATTTGAATGACTATACCAGGAGAGAGAAGACATGAAAGGCCACCCACAGCATTGCATTTTCATGCACACGAAACAAGTTTTATCATAGCCATGAGGGACTAGAAAAAAAAAAAAACACACGGGAAGTAATTACTAATGGATACAGGATGTCTTTGGGGATGAGAACTAAGACAAAGTTAAATGTAGAGATGAGGGAAGTAGAGAAAAGTTGATCGATTGGCACTGAGTTAGATAATTCAGGTGATTGCAGACAATAATTAGGGACTGAACATTTCAAAAACATTTAATTTTTTAGCCATAAAAGTGACAAATGTTTAAGAAAATGCATGCAGCATTTTTTTAAAACAGTCAAGGCTGTCACTGTGACTGGATTGAGTCATGCCCAAAGCACCCTCTAGCGAAGTTAGTTAGGGCATTAGAGACATGATAAATTAAGAAAGAGAAGACCCATCTTGACTGAGAAGCACTGATTCTACAGTCTGGTGGTCTAGAAGGAATAAAGACAAGGAGGTGAAAAACCAGTTAGTACAAGTGCAGACATGCATCCTCTCTGCTTCCTGATCCCTACTGTGACACCTGTTGGTGAGTGGTCCCAGTCTCTAAGAGAAAGCAATCTAAACCCACCAAGGACAGCAAACCAGTGAGCAGCCTTCCTCAGTGTTCCTGCCTCCAGAGTTTCTATTCTGGTTTCTCTCAATGATGCCCTATAATCTATTAGTTAAAACCAACCTCTTCCTGGCTTTTATCACAATAACAGCAAACTTGAGCAGTATTTAAATTGTTCAGGCGAGGTTTTTTTTTGCTCCTGTGACAAAAATGTATGAATAATTAAAATAGCACCAGAGAAGTGAGGTCTTTCTTTGTTGTAACTCTTACAAACAATGTATCTGGGAAGCATTTGAATTGCTTTGGTGAGGGGACACAGATTAGAAAAGTTCTATTTAGGATGATGATGATCAATTCTGCTGGGCATGGAGAAGAGGAGAATGCTGATAGGGATATGGGCAGTAGCAATTTTACTCACGAGGTTTCTAAGAGGAAGAAAGACTTGGTCAGCGATTGTACTAGGAACTGTTCAGATTATGTTGTGGCAGAATGTGAGTATTTGTACATGTCCTGGGACTTTCTGGGAGGCTGAGTATAGAGATAATAGACTAATTAATTTTGTGGGAAAAATTTCAAAGCAGCCCAGACATGTATTTTGCTGGTTTCTTTTATGGTAGTATTCTATGAAAACTTTGAACAAAAAACTAAGGACTGGAAAAATGCGACTTGTAAAAAGAGTATATAAAGTTATAGAGAAGGAAAGTGTGGTTACTAAAAACAAACTGAGAACTTCAAACAGTGACTATTGAAAGATATTTGGGGGACATCTTAGGAATTTGTCTGAATTCTACCTACCGCATATTCAATCACATGAAGGTTTTTAAAATTCAATGGAAGTAATTTGTTTCATAAGATAAAGTTCCCAGAAAAAGAAAGTCCATAACTATATTAAAATTCCACAAGGCCAAATGACAGAACTTCATGATTATGGAGGGTTAAATGTTGCAGATGAGAGCCAAATTAACTTTGGGTTATTTTGAATCCCTTTGAAAGCCATCCAGGTAAGGACAGATGTTGTAATTCATGTGTGCAGCAGGCATGTCATTCCGGAAGACAAATTTCACAGCACTCTTTCTCATCCGTGAACAAGATCAAGTCAATTAAAAGTTCAGAATGAATATGGAGGCCCAAGGCCCTACTTCCAGGTGGGAGCTATAGTTGCTTAATGGCTTCTGGAGGGGAGAGTAGCTTTTCTTTCGGGATATGAACACTAGACTATTCCCTAGTGGTTAGAGATAAACTCACATGCATTTGGGCAGCACTAATGGGATCCAGTAGCTTTGTGGGATATCTACATCTACACACAGAGATATACATATACATACACATCATATACATGAGCATATGCACATGAATGACATGAAGGTGTGAAAGATGTGTTTGGGGGCCCAGAAGTCTCCTGGGAGGGATTAGTGGTAGGTATGGTGCAGATATTTCATACACATATATGAAAATCTCTAATAAGCAGGAGGTCATACAGTTCATAGATGTCAGAGCTGCAAATGCAGAGCTGCCCAAGTTTATTGGAGTCCAGGTGATTCTATAATGTGCCTCAGACGCTAGATATTGAGTTTTAGGATTTGATGTATAATATGTTAGATATGGGTCTTGCTTTGGTCTGAAATTTTCTGACTGGTTATGTAACTATTTCTCTATTTTGGGATGGGAATGTTTTTATTCTGCATAATTGTGTATTGAAAGTATGTAACTTATTCTTCTCTATGGTATAAGAATTCACAGTTACGATATGGCCGAGTCTCAGAAAAGAGTTTGTACTTTTGAATACTGTTAGAGACTATGAAGAATTTTATATGCAAACTAAGTGCATTTTTAATGAGAGAAAAATGAGACTTTAGGGGACAACACTGGAATGTTGTGATGTAAAGGACATCAAGTTGATAAAGAATGGACTTATGATTAATCTTATCAACTTGACTGGATTTAAAAGGATCACAGAAACACACTTCATGATGATTCTAGAAGGTTGTAGCCAGTATGGTTTATCTAAAAAGGGAAGAATCACCCTAAATCCCTCCTCTTGTACCTATTCTCTAGCCTTGTCACCTCCCCCAACAGAGAAAAATTATCTCATTGTGGGAGCTGTAGAGTGTTACAGTGTGTCCCACAGCATACCCTTTTGTCCACACATCTTTGCTTGCAAATTGCCATGACTCATTAGTCTTTCTGGTAGGAGGCCTTTGGCTTCTGCTACAGTATTGATACTGGAACCTCACTGGGACTTCTCTAGGATATCCTATTGTTGCCTGCCATGGAGATCCTGTAATTTTGGATCTGTAGGACCAGCTCCTTTGTACATTTCAACAGTTCATCTCATACCCTCAGAGCTGGCTCACCTGTACCCCCTAAACACACACATCAGGGTCAGCTATACTGTGCTGCCCAGGTGAGGTGCTGGGCTTGCTCTCCTGAGTGCTATGGCAGGTAAGGGGCAGGACCAGATCTCCTGCTCTGATGACCTCAGAGTCAGTTCTCTTGACTACCATAGGTCCAAGGATAGGTATTATGTTTTTGATGCATCCTTCTGAAGAGTTTCTTTGCTACATTTATGTGATTGCCATGCCTTAACTATAAATATGATTATATTAGTTTTAATAGTAATGACAAAAATCACAATTCTCCTTATATATGTATACACACACACACACACACACACAATTCTAGCCATTCCTTCTTAACATCTCCCTGGACCACTTCTAAGAGTTAGGGTGCTGAAAGAATCATTATACACACTGAGACAGAAAATTATTAGGCAAGTGGGTGGAACTGGAGAATGTCATCCTAAGTGAGGTGACCCAGTCACAAAAGAACACGCATGGTATGCATTCACCGATAAGTGGATATTAGACCAGAAGCTTGGAATACCCAAGAAACAATTCGCATACCAAATGATGCCCAAAAGGAAAGGAGAGGCCCCTGGTCCTGGAAAGGCTCAATGCAGCAGTGTAGGGGAATACCAGGACAGGGAAGTGGGAAGGGGTTGATTGGGGAACAGGGGGAGGGAAGAAGGCTTATGGGACTTTTGGGGAGGGGAGAACCAGGAAAGGGGAAATCATTTGAAATGTAAATAAAGAATATATCTAATAAAAAGAAAGAAAGAAAAAAGAAAAAAAAACATTCATAAGCAATAACCCTGATGAAAAGGTATAAATTTAAAATTTTCTGATGCTTATTTTTAATAATGGTTCTTAAACATTTTAAGTCCACCACCCACCAGAGGTAGTAGAAAAGAAAGGCTACGGGAGAAGTTGACCTGTTTAGAGAGGTTCTTTGGAGCAACTCCTGAGTGTTTTGTTTGGAAATTGGCAGTTCAGTTTACAGGTTAGCAGAGACAGCTTGATCCACTCGCAAACACTTCATGGATACACCTGCAGTCCAGTCTGGTTGAGCCGGGATAGCAAACACAAATCGAATCAGCACTCACCACTGCTGGTACTACCCAGCTTCAGCTGGAATCAGCAGGAGCGACCAGGAGGAATACCAGAATTTCTTGGCTGTGCCTTTCTCAGGGAAGCAAAGATCAGCAAAGATGAGAGACCCATAAGCATTGCACAGCCAGCTCTATAAGCAAGCCAAGCTCAGCCTCCACCACCACTTGTCAAGTCCTATTTTTACCCTCCAAATATCATGTATCCTCCATAGGTCTTGCCTCAGCATGTCTGTCTCAGCTGACATCCCTCTGCAATCAGCCCAAGTCCTTGGAAGAAGCAAGAAACTGCAGCACATCTCCAGAAGGTTTTTTGTTACATTTCTCTTTATGGAGTCCCAGCAAGTGCAGCTCAACTGTGCAATGTAAGATGGACCAGTACATGCATGCTGTTAGCAAAGAATACTTCATCACATGTCCTTTCACATGCTTGCTTTAGCAGAACATCCTTTCACCTGTGTCTGCTTCAGTGAAACATCCCTTCACGTGTCTGCCTTAGTCTTTAGCCTGTGTCTGCTTTAACGAAACATTCCTTCATATGTTTGTTCCAGCCAAACACCATCCAACACAACTGACTTTCCAAAGAATCCTTGAAGTTTCCACCTCGAGCAGGCATAGTTAAACAATAGATAATTATATAATTTGTATTAGAAGCATAATTTTCTTTTTGCGAACTATTGAAAATTCCATGCAGTCTTATAAACTTCCAAGTGTTTGATTTGGAAACTAACTAAAATCAATATATGGCCACACATTTCTACAATCCACTTTCCTATTTTAATGTTAGTTCATCCACAATGATAATGACCTAAGCCCTTAGTTACTATAAAATTTTTCATGATGCAAAACCCTATTTGGGGACTGGAGACATAGCTAAATTGTAAAAATTGTGTGTTGCTCTCACAAAAGATATTGATTTGGTTCCCATATTGTGGTTTAAAACCATTCCTGGGAATTTGACACTTTCTGAACTCAACAAACAAGTACATGGTGATCATACATACATGGAGGCAAAAAATCATATACATAAAATAACATTTAAAATAAAACACAAGAAAGTAAGTAAAAATCAAAACCAGAGCCAGAATGACAAGCCATTGCCAAAATCTACCTGCTCCAAATGAATGTTTTGAGACAAAAAACCTGATGGTTTTAAGGTCAAAATCCAGTAAGTCAGAATCATAATTGTTTCTGCACTGGAAGAGATTTTAAATCATCTAACCCAATGTGAACATATTTAAACAGAAGGCAAATGTAGTGTGATTGGTCTAAGTGGACTGAACAGTGAGTGGTTGTGTGATAAGTAACAATTGCATCATGCTTCCCCAAGAAAGAAGCAGCCAGAGTGAGCTCTTTTAAGCTTTGGGAGCATTCAAATGGGTAATATAGGTAATAACAGTGTTCAGGAATAGCTTCTCACATCGAAAGACTTAATATGTCCTTTCTCAGTGCGGAGGACGTGACTTCGAGTCTATTTTTATCTATGAACAAAAGAGACCTAGATTCTCTGTACAGTATCTCACCTTGATCTTTAACAAAAAATAGTACTGAATATTGGAGGAATTTTTTTTACTCATTCTATATAATAATATAGATAATAACTATAGACAGGACTAGTATGCTTGAATTTATCCTGGAGCTTTACATTACATAGCATAATATATGTTGTTGGTTTGCTGGTCAGAAAACATTAGTGGCTGTCATGTTACAAACAAATTTCTTCACTTCCACCATATGGTGTTACAATCAAAAACTAGTATAAATTTATTAATAAATGATCATGACACATTTAGGGCAGATCAGTTTTTATTACTTCCTACTAGAGAATACTGTGTTTTAATTATGCATCTTGTTATATGGTTGTTTTCCTTGGATTTAAATCAGACTCCCAAAACTTAGAAAGCTCATGAAACTGACAACACTCACAGGACCCCTCCTCAGGGTGATATAAGCAGTGAGATATTAACAGGAGAAAGGGGTCTTCTATGGAGCAGCTACCTAAGAGCTGTGTGGCTTTTGTGAGTCCTCATCCATGCTTGGTGGGCTTTTGGGTGGTACAGGTGTTTGAGCCACTCATGCTCTATCTTCATTAGGATGGCTACTATAGCTGCCATAAAACCCCATGGCCAAAAGCAACTTGGGGAGAAAGGGTTTATTTCACTCACAGTTTCATATAACAACTCATCATCAAAAGCAGTGAGGGCAGGAACCTGGAAGCAGGAGGTGATGCAGAAGCCATGGAGGGATGTTGCTCACTAATTTGCTCCCCATGGCTTGCTCAGCATGCTTTCTTAAGGAACCCAGAACCACTAACTAGCCCAGGGATGGCACCACTCACAGTAGTCTGGGCCCTCCTCTATCAATCACTAATTAAGAAAATGCTTTACAGGCCTGCCTACAATCTAATCTTATAGAGGCATTTTCTTCAACTGAAGATCCCTCCTCTCAGATGACTTTAGCTTATGCCAAGATGACATATTATCCTGCATATGCACGCACAAATAATACCTCACTTGTGCTCCTAAAAGCAATACCTGCAAACCCATTGACACACCAAGCTAGACTTGGGTGAAATAATTCTATTGCTCTGTTGGTGCAGTAGCCTATGTGGGATAAATAGTTGTTTATATATGTCTCTGGAGGAAAGGCATGCAATACTGTCCCATACATGGATATAAGGTACTCTGATCATACCCACTCTTTCCCTATTACTTCCATTTATATGCCTGCTCTTGACAGACCTCTTCCAATTCCCTAATATCCTCTTCTACTTTCATTTCTTTTTCCTTCATTTCTATATAGGAAATAATTTTACAGCACTGGAGATTGAAACCAGGGCTTTGCACATAACATCGCCAGCTCCACATCCTTTCTAACATAAACATATCTAAAATTATATTTTCACAGTGTTCCCAAATGGTTTATGAAATCCTTACTAACAAACATCGGAATTCTGTTAATGAACCCATAGTCGGGGTGAAACAATGCATGGATTTTAATTAGAATTTGATCATAGATTTTAATATGCAGTGTGATCTTAAACTAGGAGAGATAACATTTAGTTAGTGCAGTTGTTCTCAAACATCAATGTATATTCAAATAGCCCTGGCATCTAGTAAAAGATCTTAGGGCTATGCTCAGTACAGTGAGTTCTGTTTTAGGACTCTCAGGGATTACTAAAATACTCTGATGATTCTGACACACAGAAATGTTTGAGAACAGTCTTTTGTTTCGACAGTCTTCAGCCATTACCTGCCTATTGGGATCAGCTGACAACTTGTAACAAGTACTGATGTCTGCATCACACCAGCAGAAAACTGTTTTGTTTGGTCCAGTGAGATCTGTGCTTCAGGCACTTATGTGTCAACCTAGAGAATTGGATGTACAGCCAAGTTTTTGAACTGCCATTGGGCAATGGTAGCTAGGTTTGACAAGAACATTTATGAGTCAAGGAGATTAAAAGAACATTACACAGCATCACCTGAAAACAGATGATATCATAGAGAAAATCATTATTTTCCAACTTTATTATTTTATTCAAGTTAGGTCTCATCTATGAATCGTCAGATATAAGAAAGATGAAGGGTGGACTGGAAAGATGGCTCAGTAGTTAAGAGTAGTCACTGCTCTTCTAGAGGACCTGAGTTTGGTTCCCAGCACCCAAATAGGGTAGCTCATAGCTGTTTGTAACTTGATACATTTGTCTCTGGATCTATGAGCATTGCATCTACATGTGCACATTTGCACATACAGATGCACACATATGCAATGAGAGATGAAAATAAATCTGGAAGGAAGACCAGTATTCTCAACCGAAAATCCGGTTTCTCTAAAGAGAGGTTATGATATTCACATTAAATTAAGATTGTTACAGAGGAGTATGGTATTGTTTTGAGATATTCATATTTCACTGATATATTGGGCCAGATTTACTGGGTGCTTGAAATGTGAAAAGCCTGATTCATTCTTCATTCTTCATTCTCTCTCTCTCTCTCTCTCTCTCTCTCTCTCTCTCTCTCTCTCTCTCTCTCTTTCTCTCTCTCTGTGTGTGTATGTGTGTGTGTATTAGATGCCATAGTAAAACAGACAGGCAATGCTAAATCCCTGGCTGTAAGGGCTTCATTATCATGAGAGCAAATGATACACAGCTATAATTCCATGTCAGTGAAACAAAGAAGAGACACAGACATAAAATATAATGAAAATTTGTAATTAGAAAGAACCCTTGTGTAATGCATTACCAGATGAGATTTCTAAAAGAGAGCACATTTTCTATGAAACTGAAGAATGAGAAGAATTTGAGAGGCAAACATGGAAGAGCAAGACATTCTGAGACAGAGAGTCCTAGGATGTGAATGAACAGAGGTGAAATCATTCACAGTATTGTCACAGAAAAGGTTATAACCTGCAAGATTGGAGTGTGAAGTCAGAGAGAAGGCAGGTAATAGACAAGTCAGTCATTTCTGGTCATGTAAGACTTCTGATGCTGTTTTGGGGTGTTCATTAACAGGGAAATATTCAAAGATTGTGGCAGAGATGTTGTGTGATAGAATTTATGCTTCAGGGCAATTAGTTTTCTAGAAGTAGTTGACAAAACAGGCCAATTTTGAGAAGAATATATGAGTACAGGCATAGTGGCCTTGTGATGGGACACTGATATAAAAGAAGGTGAAGGTGTAAACCAGTAATGAAAAAGAGGGAAAATACCAAGAGACATGACCAACACTTTTCCAGTTGAAAGAGCAGAGTGGAAAGCAGTACACTGAGCACAGACAGAATGCCAGCAGGATGACAAGACTTGGGGGAGACAATGCCCTGTGTTTAGCCATATAGAGAGTATTCAGTAAACATAGATTTGGAGATCAAAAGGGAAGTAAAGGCCAGAATCCCATGTTAGGCTTGGGTGACTTTCCACTGAGAACCCTCTTCATCATTCACCTAATGCCTTCAACTCCTTTTTAAATGATCAATTGTGAATAAATACACAATCCTGCAGAAGGAAGACCCAAATTAATTAAATAAAGATGGCCATGTTCATACCTCTCAGAGAAGAGCCAGGGCAGCTGGCTATATTTCAAGAATAGTGAATAAAGGATGCTGGAACACAGCTTAGAGATGACAGGAGCCCTATGTGGTTGTAGGCTCAGGATAGAGGCATAGACAGGGGAGCACAGAGTAGTGTAGCTGTGGTATTCTAGCTCCCCACCAAGAGCATGGTACACTGCCAGAAAACAGCCAGCAGGAAAACCCAGTAGCCTCTACCTTTCCTGTGGACCAGTGGCATTATCTTATAGAAAAGAATTCTAGTCTTAATGAACACTGAAGCCAACTTGGATCATTATTTGGGGGTTCACAGTATTCTCTTATCCTAGCAAAAACAAATGGCATCCTCCCTCCGTACCCAAACCCCTCATATTGTGTACTCCTGACCTCCAAAGCCAAAGATGCTTCAGAACAGAGCCATTTATATAGTGTCCCTCACTAGAAGAAAAGGTTGAATAACATGTCAGGGACTGTTGATCTTGGTCATGGAAACTGAGATGATAACTCCTTAGGACTTAAGGACCAATTGTCCCACCTCTTCACCACACAACTGTTCCTAGACCACAACCTTTAGGTATCCCAATGGCACAAATCTCTATCTGTTTCTTCATTAGCATTTAGGGTAATTATCATTGTAAGCCAGCAACAAAAGTTATTTTTATATGATCTATGTTGATGTTGTCTTCCAAGTTCCACTATTATTTTCATAAACAAGTGCAGTCTAGACCACTGAGGTAAACACAGTCATCACTTACATCTATTGAAGCTGAAGAAATCGATAGGCTACACTTCTTTGCCTATCCAGTTCTAAAGCATTTGAAAAATCAATACCCAGTGATCTCCTTAAATTAAGATTTCTCCAATCCTAACAATTACATCCTAAAATTGGAGGAGTCTTCTGTCACACTAGATGAATGGGGGGGGGGGCATAGGAAAAAAAATAGCTCAAAATATAACAAAGCACAACAACTCCAAAGGGACATTATACAATTCCCAGAAACAGAGCATAGCATGAAGGAAACACGCTAAAGGTCGATGATACAATTTAATGAAATAATCTTATAATCAATAAAATACTGTTTATAAATAAAACATTAATGAAATGAGGATATAATTAAAGATTAGGACATGGTTAAAGAAAAACCTAAACTGAAAGCTTGGGGTTGAAGGAGTAAGATAATAAGTTCTAAAAGAGATCAGAGCAAAAACAAAAGTCTAGACTTTAAGTTGAGACTCTACATAGCCCAATTTGAAGGAAATAGAAGAAAGAGGAAAAAATAAAAAAAATTCTAATCTCCAGGCCTGAGGATGGAGGTTTTAGACACCTTGGCCACAGCCCCTAAGCGTGCCTGCGCTGGAGAGGTGACTTCACAAATGTGAGTTTTTGAAGATAAACAATGTTGACAATATTTTAGATATGCTAAAAACAGCAAAGAGAGAGAACAGCAGTTCAGAAATGAATAAGAAAATGGCATTATTAGATAGCCACCACAATATATGCAATTATATATGAACAAGTTTTAAAAACTAAGGACATGGATACATGTGTGAGACTCCAATGTCACATTAGCAAGAATATACATTTTCATCTTAGGGATGGAAGAAAGATGTGTGTGCGTGTGTGTGTGTGTGTGTGTGTGTGTGTGTGTGTGTGTGTGTGTGTGTGTGTGATAAAAGATAAAATTGAGATAAAATCATCTCAACATAGCTAGAAAAAACCCTTGAGAAGACTAAACAGCATTTATGATAAATATTTGCTGAAAATCAGGGTATTAGAATCATCTTTAAACCCAATAAAGACTGTATATAAAAAACACACAATCAAGCTTGTACTAAATTTGGAACAACTAAAATTGTTTTTTGCAAGATCTGAAATAAGGTAAGAATGTCACCTTTATAATTCCCATTCAGATCATAGTCAAAGCTATTAGGCCAAAGAAGGAAATAAAAACATCCAAATTGGGAAAGAAGAACTCAAATTACTCCTGTTTGCAGATGGTATTTCTCTATATAGATAAAATCATTAATAATAACAAAATTAATAAAGTTTCAGGATAGCACACACTTCCATCACAGGGCATGAAGAAATCTAGAAGCTTTATCTCTGGTTTCATAATCCCAGAAGTTGCTGCAAATGTGTCTAAGGAAGAAAATTCAACATACTTACCCAGCTATGAACCCTGTGAGCTAAAATAATGACCAATCTGGCAAGATAAGGACATGGATATAATAGTGGCATAGATGTAATGGGAATAACTAACCAATTTCTGTTTGGGCTGCTCTATAGGAGGAAATTCATGTCTGGTATTGTTACTCTGGCCAAGAACTCCTGGCTGGAGATCTCTAGGGGTTAGCTTATTACTGTATGCTTATAAATAGACATACTATCAATCTGCTTTCTAAACAGTTTTGGCTATACTCATAGATTCGGAGAGCTTTCAGTTCAATAAGAGGGGCTTCTTTCTGCAGTAGGTGGCAGTTAATATAGAGAATCACAACTGATAAGAGTGCAGAGAATACAAGTCTGTGGAGGGTTTAACCATAAATGGGATGAATATATCATATCTCCTTCCCACAAGGTTCAGGAAACACTGAGGAAGTAGGGACAGAAAGGTTATAGGAATTAGAGGCTGGAGAGGTCCACCGTGAAAGAGAATCTGTTAGACTTGATAGAGAACTCAAGAATTCCCAATAGTTATGGCTGTCTGCACAAGACCTCCACAAGATCAAGGCAGTAAACATTCTAGCAAGGCTCAGGGTAAGGTCCATGAGGCCCCACTCCTGGGTTTCTGGAGAGGAAGACTTAGTATTTTTCAGGGCTGTGGATCTTGGTAGATTGGACCAGTAGATGGTCCAGTGGATGCTCCTATACCCATCTTCATATGAACATCACTTGTTGGACTCAATACAGAATGAATATCCCACAAATTAACCTACTTACTTGAAATTGCTTGCTTGTTTGTTTATTTACAACAGCAGAACATATATTTAAGAAATGACAGTATCCATGATAAATGGTACTGAGAAAAACTAGATTATATGGAACTAAATCAACCTTCCACATCTTATCATATATTAAAATGGACTCAAAATATATCAGTGACCTAAATGTAAGACTTAAAATTTTAAAATCATAATAGTAAAAAAGGGAAATACTAAGATATTGTATGAGAAGTTGTTCAACTAATATACTAAAGTCACTGGTAACAAAATCTGACATGACAAATAAGATTATTATAAACAAAAAAATGTCTGCAAAGGAGTCAGTTAAACGAAGAAGCAGCCTGGAATATTGGGGGAAAAATCTACTATTTATATAACTATGGATAAAACCAATAAACTACACCACACACACATATACACATGTATAAACATATATATATATATATGTATATACATGCACTGAAGTATATACACACACTTATAAAACATGTAGTGATCTGAATAGACAATTCTTAAAAGAAGGCATTTTTATGATTAAAAGGATATGAAAAGTACTTTATATCAATAACCAGAGAAGTGCAAATTAAATCCACAATGAACTATTATATTACCTCATTTACAATGTCTAGTATCAAGAGGATACATTTTAACAGGAAAGTCAAGGCGAGAATATAGAGAAAGAAGGATTTTTCTGCACTGGGATATGTTGGTGGGAATGTAAATTAGTATAGCCAACTATGGAGTATAGTACAGAGACTTCAACAACCTAAAGAGAGAACTAGAAAGTAATTCAGAAATTTTATTACTAATTAAAATTTACTAGTATTTGCTACAGTATTGCAATAGTAGAGATGTGGAGTAATGTAAGGCATCCATTAATAAATTAACATATGAAGAAATGTGCTGTGTACACACAGTGCAGTACCATCTGCTGCAGTAAAGAATGGATATCTGTCATTTTCAATAACATGGAAGGAACTGTAAGATACCATGCAAGTGAAATAAGCCAGGCACAAAATACAAATTTCATGTGTTCTTACTCACAGAAGGAAAAAATATAAAATAGAAAAATAGAAAAAAATAGAATAGAAGAGAGCTAAGGAAGAATTAGAAAAGATATGAGTGGCAGAATAGAGATTAGATGGTGGATACCTAATATCCAGTTACAAGAAGAATCAACTCCTGTATTCATTATCACAGAAATGATAACAGTCAAGTTGGTATGGTTGTGAACATCTTTAACCCCAGCACCCTAGAGGCAGAGGCACACAGATCTCTGTTAGTTTGAGACCAACCTGGTCTAGAGAGAGAGTTTCAGGGCAACCAGAACTATATAGTGAAATCTTGTCTCAAAAAAAATATAGAAAACAAGACAAACAAACAAACAAACCAAAAATGTTTATTACAGTCTAAAATTTTGTAATTTATGCAAAAAATCTACAAAGAACCTAAATCCTCCTAAAGAACAGAAATGATAACTATATGAGAAGATGAAAATGTTAGTTACACTGATTTGATTATTATGTATTGTATATATGTACCAAAGTATCACTCCATAAATATATAGGCATATAAATATTTTAATTTAAAATAAAAGGAAATAAACATACAGATATGTAGATGATGGCATATAGATTGATAGTTAATAGTTGATGATATTGTCATAACTAAGGAACTTATAAATGATCTAAAACCACAATAGTATGACAGTACTCCCAATCAGGACATAAAAATAAATATAAAAAAAGAAAATATCAAGGAATTGTTAAATTTATGGAATTCCTACTGTTTTTTCCCAAAATTAACACATATGCAACTGGCACAAAGCCTACTTTAGACTGTTCAAATATACTCATACTTGGATTACTGAGAAGTTAGACAGAAAAAAGAAACCATTTAAATAGAAGAGAGACAAAGTTCCACACTAATTAGTTTTAATAGGAGGTATCATTAGGAACAAATTAATCATTCCATCTTTAAAATTATATTTGCTATCTCTATCTGCAAAAGCCTTATAATCTACAATAAAAAGGTAACCCAACTGTGAATTTGAGATGCCATATCCATTAAGAAATAAAGAACTTTAGAAGGCATTAATTATAGCATAGAAGTGGGGGATAAAAGATAAACCTAGAACATTTGCCACCCTGGATGACAAAGATTATGTCCATGATGGCGGCATTAAGTCAAAGACTTCAGAAGTGAACATGAAGAAGCAAACTAACATCTAGCAAAGATGGAATAATTTCAGCATCACTAACAATGGCGGCAAGAAACCAGAATGCATCAAACATGCTTACTAAATAAGAGTCTTACGATGTAGAAGCAAATTATAAATTGTTCACCATGGGAAAATACTACTCAGCTTATAATTTCAAAACTATAAAGGCAGAGTCAAGTATTTCTCATTCCTCTTTTCCGCTAATGGTACCACAGTGCAACCAACTACTACTCCAAATATGAAATGAAAAATGAATGACAAGTACAGCATCATCATTTACAACCAAATTGATTTAATGACATGATCCTTAACTGCAGACAGATGCCAGCATTGCAGAGAGACAAACAAATTATGAGTATTCTTGGTTGAAATCTCACAATTGAGACAAAGTTTCAAGATCTATTACGCAGTTTCTAAAAACTGGTTGAGTCAAAGAAATGCTGCATGCTCTTGTGTGAAATAAGAAAATTCCATACAACTTTGTGTTCAGGGATTAACTTGTAAAGGGAAAAATGGTGAGGAGTATTGTATATTTAAAAGAAGTTGAGAGGGTTGGGGAGACAGCTCAGTTGCTATTTTCATTGTAAGCCAAGAATTGCATTTCGTCTTTGGAGTTCTTATAAACAATGTCAGGTATGGGTGACATATCCTCAGAGTGCAAGCAGGTGGAGAGACAGGGTCTGGATTCCTGGAAATTGCTGGACAGCGCTGGTTTTATCTATGTGGTATGTTACTACAGACCAGTCTGATACCATGTATTAAAGGGATAAAAATTCCAATATTGTCCTCTGGCCATGCATATATAAGTACCTACACACACATACACACACACACACACACACACACACAGACACACACACACACACAGACATACACACACTATGTGAAGCATACATTAACAACTACAATGTAAAAACTGTAACTGGTTCCTGATTGAAAGACATGAAATGATATTTAAAAGTTTCAGACAATTGAAACTGAGAATAGTAGCTTAATAGTTGATGTTAAGTAATTTTATTTAAATATGAGACAATGGTAGTATGATCATTTTGAAAACACGAGGCTGATTTTCAGAAACTTGTACTAAAATATTTATGAGTGAAATTATATGAAATTTAAGATTTGCTTCTTATGAATATTACACAAAGGAGTGAGAAATAAAGCAAGCATGCCTGATTTTTGTAATAAAAGCAGTTTTTATAAATGGAGATGCAATAAGAATAAAAAATAAAACAGTTGCTGTACAGGTATATAGTAATATGCTGCCATGAGAGGTACCTGCATAGTGTGATGATTAGCTATTCTTGGCTGTCAACTTGACTACATTTGGAATGAACTGTAATCCAGGATGGAGGTTATGTCTCTGAGATATTTGTTGCTTCATTTGAAGGAGATGGATCCATTTCTAGTTCAGACCACTGAGGTTGGAAGAAACCCACCTTTAATCTGATCTTGAGGAGGGAAGACACACCTTTAATTTGGTCCACACATTCTGCTGGAAGCCTATATAAGGCCATGGAAGAAGGAAGCATCTACTCTTTGTCTGCTTGCCTGCCTTGCTAGCACATTGATTCCTTTACTGGATGATCAGCTGAAGCATCCAGGCTTGTAAACTGAACAACTACTAGATTCTTGATCTTTCTTCTCATAGATAGTCATTTTTGAATTAGTTGGAGTATAGCCTGAATGTCATTCTAATAAACCTTCATTTATGTATCTCTGTTATACATATACACTATAGATTATGTATTTATTATATATTTTATATGATATATTTATTATATATCATGTATTGTGTATGATTATGTATGATGTATTATATATTACATATTAAATATAGATAGATAGATGATAGATAAATAGATAGATAGATAGATAGATAGATAGATAGATAGATAGATAGATAGATATGAAGAGAGATTCATTATATAAATTCTGTTATTATGAAGAGCCTTACCTAATACACATGGTCTTTCCATCAAGACTCTCACTTCATTCTGTATTCACATGCCCTTTTCTCTGATATGGCATCCCGATTGCACATCCAGAATAAGTCACTCTCCTATGACCCTGTTCATTAAAGCTGCTTTGCTTTCGGTTCAATACGCTTTAAAATACATCTGGTTGTTGATTTGTCTTTGCTCCACTCTCAACAAATCAGAAAATAATCTTATTTTCAGATGTGTCCTCTGTATAAGAATGCTCTCTCATACCAAATGTCATCCACAAAAAGTTAAATGTTCTTCCTTGCAGTCCTCTTTTATACCTGTCATGTCTCACAAAGAATATTAACTTCCACTCTGTGGTATATTTTAGCTTCTTTTCTATTGATGTGACAAAACACCATGACCAGGATGACATGTGTGCACATGTGCGCGCGCGCGCGCGCGTGTGTGTGTGTGTGTGTGTGTGTGTGTGTGTGTGTGTGTGTGCTTATGGTTTCACAGGATTAGAGTCTATAGTAGTGGAGCAAAGGCATGATGACAAAGGAACAGATAACAACGCATTTCTTGATCCACAACCACAAGGCAGAGTACACACTGGGAATTACAGGCTCACTTCTAGTGACACACCTCCTCTATCAAGGCCTCACCTCCTAATCCTTTCCAATGAGTTCCAGCAACTGGGGACCAAGTAGTCAAATACACAGCCTCTGGGGGCTATTTTCATTCAAACCACCACAGTGTATTTTTTTTTAACTATTAAAATAACATAAAGGTTACTATAGTTCATATACATTAATGACTATGCTATACATATGTACCTATCACTGATGGTGTTACAATTAAAAAAACCAAAACAAAAATGAAGCACAAATGTTGGCATGAAATTCGAGAAGCAGAAAGCAGTGTGCCACTGTAGATGATGGAAATCAAGGCACGAACTCTGGAAAGCAAACAGTGGTCCTCAGTGTAACACAGAAGAAC
This sequence comes from Tokudaia tokunoshimensis, assembly GCA_036184795.1. NCBI lineage: Eukaryota > Metazoa > Chordata > Mammalia > Rodentia > Muridae > Tokudaia > Tokudaia tokunoshimensis. Next base: position 35,378,502 of record BTHU01000015.1, on the reverse strand, counting down.
CACTCAGTACAGCTAGAATTGAAATAAGACACCCAAACAGGTATTACGTACCAAGGCCACAGCATTGCTCTATGTCCACCAACTGAAGAACAAGTAAACAAAACAATGTATTTGATATCTAATATCAGAGAACTCTAATACCAGTAATTACCCAGACTTAGAGTGTGAACTGAAGCGGAAATTTCTGATTGTGTCATGTAATGCTGTCCTCAAGCAAACTCCTGTGTTTGCAGAAGCAGACTCACTCATGTGATATTTTGCTGAAGCAGACCCTGTTGGGCCACGAAAGGCAGTCTGTGTTCTGGTTGAGCTAGGTTTAAATCCCTGCGATCCAGTGGATTTATTCCACAAGGGATGGAAGGCTGTTTGCCCATGCTCCCAGACACTAGGCTCTTGACACCAGGAGGCCCTCAACTCCATAATTCTGTGGCTGTCAGTCATGTAGGGCTACACCCTAGGCTCCTAGTATTCTGGCTGGACTCCACCCCCACAGTCACCTGGCTACAGCCAGGTTTGCCCTACCCCACAGTTACCTGGCAACAGTCAGGTAGGCTGGCCCATTATAAAAGGGGCTCCTTGGCCTCTCCTCTCTCACTTACTTTTCCACTCTTTTGTTCTTTCTCTTGTTCCCTGCTCCCCCTTTCTCCCCATTCCCTTCCCCCTCTCTCCACGTGGCTATGGCTGGCTTCTACCTCTCTACCTCCCCCCTCTCTCTCTACCTGTCTACAATAAAGCGCTGAAACCAATAGATTGCCTCCTAGCATTTCCAGCCACGAGACCGGACCAAGGACTCGCCCATACACAGGAACTTGCTGCATATGGGAGCATGCCTTCCCTCGCTGCCCCTTTCTCTTTCTCCTTCTCCCAGGGCTGACCGAGCTGTCCCTGGGCCTGTTCTCAGCTCTTTTGCAGTATGGAGCGAGCAATGCCCGAGAGCTAGAGAACCTGTCACCATGAGACTGCTCCTTCCCACCTGCCCTGCAGGAGCCAGCGAGCTCTGGCGAGACACGGTTTTTCTCCCACTCCGGTTTTCCCCATTTCACTCACACTACAAGCCGCCTCAGCGCCCTACAAGACCCTTGAGAGGACACATGATGTTTGGAGAGAGTATAAGTAGGACCCAACAGACAGCGATGGTGGCTTGCACTGCTAGCTGTGCAATGCTTGGCTTTGTTGGACTCTCATCTTCACTGATCTTTTCTTCGCTTAGAAAGGCATGGCAGAGGACTTCTGCCAGAACTGGTTCTGATCGCTCCTGCTGACTCTGGTCAGTTCAGCTGAGGCCTGGCAGCTTCTGCTGGATTGTGCTGCTGCTGCTGATTCATGTTTTTTGATACTTTTGAACTGGACTGTTGGTGTCATGACAACAAAGATTGGAATCGCCCCAAAGAACTATTTCTTCCTTTTTTAATCTTTATTAAATTATTTTATTTATTTACATTCCAAAAACTGCCCCCCCTTCCTGGTTCCCTCTCTCTGAGTTATTCATCCCCCTCCTCTCTCTCCTCACCTCTGAGAGAGTCCTCTCCCACATGCCCACCCCCCCCTTACCTCACCCCCCCTCACCTCACCCCCCCACCAGCATCCTTTTTCCCTGGGGCATCAGCTTTCCACAGAATTAAGCACATCCTCTCCCACTGAGGCCATACAAGGCTGTCCACTGCTAACCCATGTGCAAGGGGCCACGAACCAGCCCATGTATGTTTCTTGTTTTCTTGGCTTAGTCTCTGGGAGCTCTGAGGGGTCCAGATTAAACATGTATACATCCCCATTGCCCTATTACCCATTTCTTCTCCCATACCCTTGGATGGTATACTAGAAGGGGAGTCAAAGCATTTGAGAACCCTGATTAAAGTAGGTTTTGAAAAATCTAAGCCTACAGTGAACTTTCAGGCAAAACTTTTAATTAGAAAAAAGGAGGTCAACCAAATAGGGACAGCACTGCTGTGGGAATGCTAGTGCTTTCTTAACAAGTGGGATTAGAACTCTTGTTTACTGGTTACCGAGTTTTAATTTAGGAAGATGAGAATATTCTAGAGATAGACAGCAATGCCTACATAACAATGTGCGTGCACTAAATCCCATTTTATGATGATCAAATTTTTAAATTTCATGTTATACATATATATATACATACATATATACATATATATGTATATATATACATATACATATAATTACTTGATGAAAGACTTGCTCATTCCTATGGTTTTACTTACAAGGTCACTGTAGACATCATTATTGGTAAAATGCTTCAAATCCTTTTGGCAAGAAAGGAAGAGTACATATTTTACAAATGGAAGTGAAGGACCTCATGGTTTCATCCCTGTGGAGTTTCTTAATTTGTTTTTGAAATTCCAGGGACCTTTGTTCATTCTTCCATTGTGTTAGTTGTCACACTGAATGGTAGTTTGCTCCTGTCTGTTACTTTACTCCATAATCTATGTGTTAAAGGCAAACTATGATTTAGTCAATCCCAATTCACCCAATTTTAGCAAATTCACTGGCTTTATCAACTATCATTTAAGGACTTCATCTTATACTGTGATAGGGGGGCATTACACCAGCATGATGGTTGATTGGGAAAATACTTTCTAGGAACAACAATAGATGGGTATGGTATTATTTTCATCATGTATTAAAACCCAAGAAGTCAGACAAACTACAAAGAAAAAGAGGCAGGCCTGGAAGCAGAGATTGGAATGGAAGTATAAACTGTGTCTTGGTAAAGTCTTCCTTTCTGTGACATCAGTCTCAAGTTATTCTTCTCTGGAGTTCTGTCTAAATTTCTGGTTTCCAAAGTGCATGTTGGCTCCAAGGAGCTTATAGCACCCAAACTTCTCATCAGGAAGAAATCCCAAGATATCCACGGCTTTCTGTGAGAAGAGAAACAGATGGCCGGCTGTGCCTTCCTTTGCCTGATGGCTCACCCTGCCATGTGTCCCATAGCCCTGCACTAGACTGTGCCTGCAGGACTGAGAGACAGAACAGGCCCAGAGACAGCTGGGCTCAAAGCAATGCAAATTGGTCACTTTGGCACTTGGCCACCAGCAGTCTGCTTAGTCCTTTAAAGGGGAATTAAGAAAGCTTAGGAGTTGGCTTGTTCAGTGTCCAGTAACTTCAAAACTTTCCTTCAACACCCTGCTCCTCTCTTCTCCTTGCCAACAACAGGTCAGTAGCTGGTCACAGGAGGTTCCTTATTTTGTCTTTTAAAATAATGGCAGCTTGCATGGTATCTGCTGTGCCACTGTCTCTGGGACTCCAGGGCTATTATCCTGGTTTTGTTATAGAACCTGCTAACTTCAGATACCAGTAAAAGGAATTAGATTTTAACTAATTAACTTTATTAATTATTTTAAATAATCAATTCTCTGAGACAGCTCCTATGTAGCCAAGGCTGCCTTCAGATTTACTACACAGTGGAGTCTTACTTTGAACTCCCAATCTTCCTCCCAGTTGCTAGGATTATAGTCCTGGGCACTACACATGACTAAGGAAAGAAAGTGTATAAGAAAACCCATGTCACCATAGAACTGTATCCATAAGGAATCAATGCATGTGGTAAAATGTGATCCTATGCATTCTAGGAAAGAAAAACATCATTCTAGTGGTTAATTAAGTATATTAACTTAGTAGTATTAGTTTGCTAAATGACCACAGTATCAAATTGCCTTCCAAATTTATATCTCTGTACACACAGATGAATACAGCTCTTAGAATATAACAAAAGTTTCCTTGTGCAACTGATGGCATTTATCACAGAAATTACAACTGATCAAATTGCAGAGAAGTGTCTGTGTCATGCTCAGTCATAGATAGGACACCTAACTTCAAACCGCTTCCCCAAAGCTCAAGAACATCCTGTAAGAGGAGAAGGTGAACCACCCAGTACCCCCAGAGCTCCCAGGGACTAAACCACCAACCAAAGAGTACAGATAGAGGGACCCATAGCTCTAGATGCATATGCAGCAGAGGATGGCCTTGTTAGACATCAAAGGGAGAAGAGGGCCTTAGTCCTGAGAAGGCTAGATGCCCCAGTATAGGGGAATGCCAAGATGGGGAAGCAGGAGTGGGTATATTGGTGAGCAGGGGGAGGGGGGTGGGTTAGGAGATTTTCAGGGGGGGGAACCAGGGAAGGGGACAACATTTGAAATGTAAATAAAGAATATATCTAATTTTTTAAAAAAGCCACAGTTGAGAAAGACGGCAGGGAAACAGCGTTTTCTGGATATGACAACGAAGCTGCATTCCACTCGTTACTTCATAGCAGCTGTCGTTTCCTGCCCTGAACAAGACCAGTACAATATCAAGACAGTCACCATTCTAACAATGAAGGGGAGGAGCTCTTTAACCCTCCACACCCTTAGTAGAGGAGCTATTGGTTTCTCAGGAGGAAGAATTGTCCATCTTTAAGGATGTAAGTCAGTCTGGAGAGATGGCTCAGTGGTTAAGAACACTGACTGCTCTTCCAGACGTCCTGGGATCAATTACCAGCAACCACATGGTGGCTCACAACCATCTGTAATGGGCATCTGATGCATTCTTCTGCTGTGTCTAAAGACAGTGACAGTGTACCCACCAATATGAAATAAATATGGCTGGAGTGACCGGGGCAGGGAAAAAAAAAAGAAAAAGAATGTAAGTCAACCACACCACCTTGGGCGCTCCTATCCCCTGGCTTTAGAAGCAGCATGAATTGAACTTAAAGGTTTTAGAGAAAAATATATAAACAACTAAAGAATCCAGAGGATGGGAAAGCTGGAAAGGGGTTGCGATATGTCAGGGAGGAGCTAGGGAGAGGAGTTAAGGAGTAAATATGATTTTAAAAAACACCTTATCCATGTATGAAATCCTTAAAGAATTAATAAAATATTATATTGAATTTTTTTAAATTATTTTTCTAAGTTTTTTTATTTACATTCCAACTAATTTCCCCTTTCCCGTTTCCTCCCTCCCCGAAAGTCCCATAAGCCCCCTTCCCTCCCTCTTTTCTCCATTCAATCCCCTCTCGTTTCTCTGTCCTGGTGTTCCCCTACATCCAGTCTTTCCAGGACCAGGGGTCTCTCCTTCCAGCTTCTTAGACATCTATTGATATGCGAATTGTGTCTAGGGTATTCTGAGATTCTGGGTTAATATCCCCTTATCAGTGACTGCATACCATGTGTGTTTTTTTGTGATTGGGTTACCTCACTAAAGATGATATTTTCAAGTTCTGACCATTTGCCTAGGAATTTCGTGAATTCATTGTTTTTAATTGCAGAGTAGTATTCCATTGTGTAGATACACTACATCTTCTGAATCCATTCCTCCATTGAGGGACATCTGGGTTCTTTCCAGCTTCTGGCTATTATAAATAAGGATGCTATGAACATAGTGGAGCATGTGTCCTTATTGCATGCAGGTAAAGCCTCTGGGTATATGCCCAGGAGTGGTATAGCCGGATCCTCCGGGAGTGTCATGCCCAGTTTTCTGAGGAACCGCCAGATTGCTTTCCAGAGTGGTTGTACCAGCTTGCAATTCCACCAGCAGTGGAGGAGTGTTCCTCTTTCTCCACATCCTCGCCAACAACTGCTGTCTCCTGTGTTTTTGATCTTAGCCATTATATTGAATTTTAAAGAATATGTATCAAGAAACTAAAAAAAAACCCTCATATTTACCTAGCAATTTCAGTTCTGGGACATTAGCACAATTTGAACCTTATAACAGAAAAAGTACTTACAACGTGTTCGCCAGAGGGAGCGAAGGGGATGTGTCTTGAGACTCAGAAGAGGAGAATAGTGCAATAAACAATAGATCGAATAATATTGAGTGTCCACTTAAATGTTTATTAAGGGTTTGTGATGACATTTGAAGTGCTTATAAGATGAAATTGAAAATACCAAGTCTGTAAGACATACAGGGTAGAGAACACGATTATAAACTAAAGAAAACTACCATGATGATTCTACAAAACAACATCACATTAATTGAGGTAGAAAGACTCACCACTGTAGTTTGCAGTATTCCCTGGGCAGGGAATCCCGGACTGCATAAACATACGAAAGAGCAGGCTGAGCACAAACAGTTGGGCATTCATTGCTTTCTTCCTCTGACCATATACATAATATGACCTGATGCTTCATTCTCCAGCCACTGATGTTTCCCTGCCATAATTAACCAGAACATGAAATTATAAATACTTTCTCCCATAAAAAATAGCTAAAAACTCAAATGGGTAAATACAGAAAAGACTTTAAATATACACACCAAATAAGATTTTGTCAATGAATTGACATTTCTACTTTTTTACAGTTCCAAAGCCACCATTCTTGAATATATATACACATATATATTCAAGAATATATATATATATACATATATATATATATATATATATATATATATATATATAGAGAGAGAGAGAGAGAGATAACATGTATATATGCTATAAGTACTTTGATAGAAGCAGTCGCCCTTAGGGGAGCAATCCCATGCCTCCAGTTTCAAGATGAAACCTGAGCTTCTTGCTGTGCTTTGACAACTAGCAAGTGTTACTTGTGCTGCCAGTAATTCTTCATCCAAGTTTCCTAGAGCAACTGGAAGCAAATATAAAAAGTCAGAAGTATTTGCAGACACCAGGAACATGCACACAATGGAAAACCATCCATGAAATAGTTTAGAGAAAAGCATAAGGCTTGAGGAAACAATTGACTAATCTTACTTTGCCTTTAGAGTTTACAAAATACTTTTTAAAAAAAGCCAAACCAAAATCTATAATCTAGACCCAAACCTCTGTAACATTTTTGTCATCTATTAGCTTGTGTGTCACTTGTTGAAGTGTCTGTGCTGACTTACTTTTATTTCAACTTGACACCAGCCAGAGTCATTGGGAGAGGAAGGAGACTCAACTGAGCAAATGCCTTTGTGATTCTGCTGCAGGCAAGCTGTAATGCATTTTAGTGGTTGATATGGGTAGGGCCAGACCATTGTGGGTGGGGCTGCCTCAGGATTAGGGGTTCTGGGTTCTATGGAAAACCAGGTTGAATAAGCCAGGGAGAGCAAGCATGTAAGCAGCTCCCCTCTATGGCCTCTGTATCAGATCCTGCCTCCAGGTCCCTGCCCTCTTGAGTTCCTGACTTGTACAAATATCATGGAGTTTTTATTACTATTGCTCTGTAGTACAGCTTGAGGTTAGAGATGCTGATTCCCCCAGAAATTCTTTTATTGTTGAGAATAGTTTTTGCTATCCTGGGTTTTTTTCCAAAATGATTTTTCAAATTGCTAATTATAACTCTATGAATGCAAATCGATCCATTCTTATCTCCTTGTACAAAGCTCAAGTCCAAGTGGATCATGGACCTCCACATAAAACCAGATGCACTGAATCTAATAGAAGAGAAAGTGGGGAAGAGCCTGGAACACATGGGCCCATGGGAAATTTTCCTGAACGGAATACCAATAGCTTAAGCTCTAAGATCAAGAATTCACATATAAAACCTCATCAAATTGCAAAGCTTCTGTAAGGCAAAGGACACTGTCAATAGGACAAAACAGCAACCAACAGATTGGGAAAAGATCTTTACTGATCCTACATTCAACAGAGGGCTAATATCCAATATATACAAAGAACTCAAGAAATTAGACTCCAAAGAATCAAATAAACCTATTAAAAATAGGGTACAGAGCTAAACAAAGAATTCTCAAGTGAGGAATATCAAATGGACAAGAAGCACCTAAAGAAATGTTCAACATCCTTAGTAATCAGGGAAATGCAAATCAAAACGACCCTGAGATTCCACCTCACACCAATCAGAATGGCTAAAATCAAAAACTCAGGTGAGAGCAGATGTTGGTGAGGACGTGAAGAAAGAGGAACACTCCTCCATTGTTGATGGAATTGCAAGCTGGCACAAGGATTCTGGAAATCAGTTTGGCAGTTCCTCAGAAAACTGGACATAGTACTACCTGAGGACCCAGCTATACCACCTCTGGGCATATACCCAAAAGATGCTCCAACATATAACAAGAACATGCTCCACTATGTTAGTAGAAGCTGGAAAGAACCCAGATGTCCCTCAACAGAGGAAATGTGGTGTATTTACACAGTGGAGTACTACTCAACTATTAAAAACAATGAATTCATGTAATTATTAGGCACATGGATGGAACTAGAAAATGTCATCCTGAGTGAGATAACCCAATCATAAAAGAACACACATGGTATGCACTCACTGATAAATGGATATTAGCTCAAAAGCTCCAAATACTCAAGATACAATTCACCGACCACATGAAGCTCAAGAAGGAAGATCAAACTGTGGGTGCTTCAGTCCTTCTTAGAAGAGATAACAAAATACTCATGGGAGCAAATACAGAGACAGTGTGGAGCAGAAACTGAAGAAAATGCCATTCAGAGACTGCCACACCTGGGGATCTATTCCATACACAGTCACCAAACACAGGCACTATTGTGGATGCCAAGAAGTGCTTGCTGACAGGAGCCTGATATAGCTGTCTCCTGAGAGGCTCTGCCAGAGCCTGACATATACAGAGACAGATGCTTGCAGTCAACTATTGAACCGATCATGGGGTCTCCAATGGAGGAATTAGAGAAAGGACTTAAGGAGCTGAAGGGGTTTGTAGCCCCATAGAAGGAACAACAATATCAACCAACCAGAACTCCCAGGGTCTAAACCACCAACCAAGGAGTACACATGGAGTAACCCATGGCTTCAGCCATATATGTAGCAGAGAATGGCTTGTTGGGCATCAATGGGAGAAGAGGCCCTAGGTCCTATGAAGGCTTGATGCCCCAGTGTAGGGGAATGCGAGGGCAGGGAGGCCAGAGTGAGTGGGTGGGTGGGGGCACACCCTCATAGAAACAGGAGGAGGAGGTATGGGAGGGGGTTTCTGGGGGTGGGAGTCGGGAAAAGGGATAACATTTGAAATGTAAATAAATAAAATATCCAATTTTAAAAAAAAAGGAGGAGGGGAGAATTAACCAGTGAGCTATGCTGAGTCATGTGGTTCCTTCCCAAGCCAAGCAAGCCAGGAGGTGATCTTCCCTGGTCCCTTCTAAAAGGTTTCTAGCTGCTTCTGAAAGCTTGAGCTCAGAGGGGCAGGGAGTCCCTGTTATGCAAGGGACAGGCTGCTTGGAGGAAGGCACAGAGAGGCAGACAGTAGAGGCTGCTGCGTCCAACAAGCAGATAATCAAGGACAGAGATAAATGAATTTTGATTTAATTGTTTTTCAGGATGGAAGGGAGCATAATGGTAACTGTTTAAATGTTCTTAAATATATATTGAATAAAGAAATTCAGGCCTTAAATCTCAAATGTAAGAAATAAAAGCAAGGAGGGAGAATAGAAGGAATAAGAAAGATGCATTAAAAGAAATTTTAAAAACCCTATGCCAGGGCAGCCCTTGGGATCTTCAAACATGGTCTACATGGAATTTCTGGAATTGTTCAGTCTGCCATGACAAAATTAGAGCCTGGAAATAGGCTTACACAGTAAGTAGAAGGGAATTTAATTAAAGTTAAATATATAGATGAATAAATACTTTGAGGCTTTTGATCTTATACTGTAGGTCAAGAGCAGAGAGTTAGTTGGAAAAAAACTCAAAAAAACTCATGTTAATTCAAGTTACATAAAGAAAAGCAAAATGCATACCAACAGAGATATTAATCTCCATAGAAGGGAGGATTTAAGTATACACAGATGAATAAATAATTGAGGCTCTTGATCTTAATTTGTAGGTCCAAAAGCAGGGGATAGGAGCCTAACCTTATCTCGGACAGTGGAAAATTTGGCCTTGATCTCACCATTAAAAACTAATCAAGTAAAAAAAAAAAAAAAAAAACAGGAGATAGTGGAGGAGTACTATCTCAATAGATAATATTTGTTTAGATTGTTTTAACTGATTTGAATTGTTTTAATTATCAAAATGAAGATGATTATAAGTTTGGTGGTGTTAATGATATTAAAATTCCTTGGAATTGAGCTATTAAATTAATTTCATCTATACCTTTAATTATTTCAAGTTACTGGACTAAGGACATGCTATTTTGGGAGAGAAACTCTTTATTTGTGTTGACAGGAAAGAATAAAAGGATGTGAACCTTTTCCAGAATGATATGAATCAGATATGACAGGGGAAGACCCCCTGAAGATCTTGGCTACCAAAGAGAAAAATTTGAAAAAATCAAACAGGATAGGTAACTTGATCTGCTGATTCCTTGACATGGGAACAGCCCTACAATTAACTTAGATGTAAAAATGTCTCTAGTCAAAACTTCATCTGAAATCAGACACAAATCTTATCGGTTGTGTAATCCTTAAGATTCACCATGCCATTCTTAGCATGGCATGAATAAATATTTATTACAATTGGCTATGGATCAAATTAACTCATAAAAAAGACAGTTGCCTTTCACCTGGTCAAACAAGGAGCAAAAATCCTCTCTTAACTGATCTATGCATCACGCACAATCCATAAGAATATCTTAATAGTATTAAAATTTGGTTGTAAGACTCATATATTGCAGAATGTACAACTCCAGCCTGATTCTTCCTCAGGGATGCTGATATGACCTGTTATGATGCCAATATGATGCTGTTCCAGCCCCCTGCCTTCTGAAGCTATTTCCAGAGAATTGCTTCCAAACAGCTTCAGGAATAGTTGATGATTCGAAATGACCTTTCTTCATCCAACCTTTCAGACAGATCCAATCAAAACTTCCATCAAATCCTGAGCATTCTAAACATACAGAAACTAGATAACAGATGATAAAGTTATTTTTATTAAGTCTAACCGAATTTTCTAATTTTCGTGCCCCTCCTCACTCCTTTAAAGAATTTTCATCACCCCTATTCAACAGGAAGAAGTTGTGGAGAGTTGTCATCCCAACCCTTTGGGTTTAGATGTCTGGTTAGGGTTATTTTAGAAATTATAGATAGGTTGTTATTTTAAGGGATAATTTGGAAATATTCATAATTTTGAATAGGAAGGAAACAGTTGGGATTGATTACTAAATTTATTCTTAAACAAAGCATTATATAGCCCCAATTTTACATTGCTAGAAATCTTTCTAATTGATGCAAATTGAACTTATAATTTTAAATTGGTACAGAATTTATAGATAGATACATATTTAAGGTTTTCATTGGTATAAATTTCCTATATTGATACAAAAATTTGAATTAATATTGTTACTCTTAAACAGGCACTATGCCTATATAACTCATTTAAGAATACAAGGCTTAGACCCAGTCCTAATAACTGTTTTTGAAAACTGTTTAAGGTGATTAAATAACACAAGTTAAGAGCCAGATAGAAAACTCACAGTTTTATTAGATTCTGATTTAATTATAATGAAATGTTTTTATATTATTCAAATAGAAATAGTTAAAATAGTCAAGGTTTAACAATTCAGATATGATTTATATAGCTAGATAGTCTTAAGGAACATCAGAAATCCACAGAATATGACATTTGATATTAATTCATTATTAAAGATCATTTAACTAGACACATGTTCTCCTGACAGTGCCCCCTTCATGGTTCAAAGAAGAAATAGAGCATCGAAATCTTCATATATTTGCTCCAGTTAAGGTAAGATAGCCACTGGACAAAAATTGCCCTATTCATCTACAGACAAAAAATACTTTCAAGAAAGGACACACTGTGTGCTAGCCTCAGGGAGGTTTGGAAGTATCCAACTATTAAACTAGGAAGGGATATCAAAATTAGCTGGCATGTGTATGTCTTTCATTCGCTAATCCAGAGCTCTTGGTGGGTGCAGAGGAGCCGTGCCCGCCCCACTAGGAGCTTAAAGCAGATTAACTATTCACTGCTACAGATTTTGTCAAAGGCTTTTTCAACATCTAATGAGATGATCTATTATTTTCTCTTTCAGTTTGTTTATATACTGGATTTCATTGGTGGAATATCACATATTGAACCATTCCTGTACCCCTAGGATGAAGCCTACTTGATCGTGTTGGTTTTTATGTGCTTTTGGATTTTGTTTGTGAGTATTTGCCAATTATCATAAGGGAAATTGGTCTGAAGTTCTCTTTTCTTGTTGAGTCTTTGTGTGGTTTAAGTACCGGGGTGATTGTGGACTCTCATAGAATGAGTTTGGCAATGTTCTTTCTGTTACTATTTTGTGGAATAGTTTGAGGAATATTGGTGATGGCTCGTCTTTGAAATTCTGGTAGAAATCTGCACTAAAACCATCTGTGCCTGGGCATTTATTGGTTGCGAGTCTTTTAATGACTGTTTCTATTTCCTTAGGGGTTATAGGACTATTTAAATGATTTACATGACCTTGACTTAACTTTTTGATAAATGGTATCTGTCTAGAAAATCATCCATTTCATTTAGATTTTCCAGTTTTGTGGAGTACAGGCTTTTGTGGTAAGACTTTAGAAATTCTTTGAATTTCCTCAGCGCCATTATGTCTTTCTTCTCATTTTTGATATTGTTAATTCGGATACTCTTTCTCTGTCTTTTGATTAGTTTGGCTATGGGTTCATCTATCTTGTTAATTTTCTCAAGAAACCAGCTCTCCGTTTCCTTAATTCTTTGTATTGTTCTCTTTGTTTTTAATTAGTTGTTGTAGAACTTTCAGGTGTAGTTTTAAATTGCTAGTGAAAGAACTCTTCAATTTCTTTCTGAAGACCCTAGTGCTGTCAAGTTACCTCCTAGCACATTCATAAAAGACACATTGCTAAAGCTTGAATCACACATCAATCCACACACATTGATAGTGGGAGACTTCGAAACCTAATTCTCATCAATGAACAAATCTTTAAAACAAAAACTAAACATAGCAATAATGAAACTAACAGATATTCTGAATCAAATAGACCAAACAGATATCTAAACATATTTCACCCAAACACAAAGGAATAAGCTTTCTTCTCAGAAGCTCATGGAACCTTCTCCAAATTTGACTTCTTCTTTCTATTTTGTATCTCCTTGATCTCCTTTAGTTATCTTATTGCTCTACTGTAGATTCTTATGTCTTTTTTTTGAATCATTTTATTTTATTACAATTATAGTGTTTGAGTTTCTTATACATTTAGGGTATTAGTGCTTATCAAATGGTTGATTTCCTGTATCTTTACCCAGCCTGGTGCTTGGTTCTTCACTATTTAGTTTTGCACACCACAGCAAATTAGTACTTTTGGTACTGGGCAAGATGGTGAGCATTCCAAAAGGCATGGACTCCTTGGTCTCTCACCTATCCTCCTAGAGTTTCCACACCAATTGGATAGTAAAAATGGTACATTGAATAGATAGAAGGGAATAGAGAGTAGAAGAATGAACTCGAGACAAGGAAATGTAGAAATCACTGGCAGCAATAAGAAGGGTCTTTAAATTATTTTTTTGAAATTGTAGTTACATAATTTCTCCCTTCCCTTTCCTCCCTCCAGCCCTCCCTTGCACCCTGCTTGCATGAATTTACTCTTTCAAATTTATGGGCTATTTTAAAAATTATTGTTATTATGTAGACATGTCTAAGAACTAAAGGAATTTGAAGAAGTATCCAAGGGGACTGAGGAACGGTGTCTTAGCTAGACCTGGAATAAACACCAGACTTCACTGAGCAAAGGCGAGAAGGAGTCTCTGTAGCTTCATAGAAGCTAAGTGAGCACAGAGCTTGGGTGGCTCATCACTGCGTTCATTCAGTGGTAACAAGCCTGTCTGTTGTGATTCCCTAGACCCAGTCACACAGAGTGTAGACACATCCTCACAGTTTAGAATATCTGAACATAAATTCCTATTGGTAACATATGCTTTCCTACATGATTTTTCAGAATACTATAACGGTATTTCTTTAGCAAACAAATGATCTTTTTTTTAAAGACCCCCCAAATGATAATAGCACTGAAAACAAGGAGACTAACTGTATCTACTTTGAACCACCAGATGTCAGACTTTACAAAGCAATCTATCTGTGTAGCCCAAAACTTGAAATGAAGGAATTCCAGACAGGTACAACTTTCCTAGAGTTGTTATATAGGATTTTGATGCTTCTACATACTAGTTGTTGTAGAAGCTCCATAACCAGTTTCTATATCAGATCCTTGTGTCAGATGCTCTGCACAATGCACAGATTCACATTTAGAGTCTTAGAATTGACAGTACCTATCCATGGGAGACCAAAAACAAACTTCCCCAAGTTTAGGTAGAGGGAGAGCAAGGAGACTCTTAGCTATTTTTATGTATCACCAGTTCCATAGAATGATGAAAATAATTGTACAATATTAACATTACCCATCTGCTGAATGCTGAGGTGAGACCAAGTTGCCCAGGTTCTACCACATTAAAGCAAAGGCAGTGGTTCTCAACCTGTGGGTTGCAACCCCTTTGGGAGTTGAATGACCCTTTCACAGGGAGTCACCTAGGACCATCAGAAAACACAGATATTTACATTATGATCCATAACAGTAGCAAAGTTACAGTTATGAGGTAGTAATGAAATGAATGGAGGTCACCAAAACATAAGGAACTATATTAAAGGGTTGCAGCATTAAGAACCATTGCATTAAACTATTTGTAATCTAAACATAATGAGTAAGAGAGCTGCTGGCATCCATTAGGTATAAGGGTCTGCAGCCTCAGCTCACATCCAGTCACATGTGCGCATTGCTATCTTCAGTGGCTTATCTCAAACACAACTAAGTCAGCCTATCATCTCTTTCCAATAACCTCCCACGGACCTAAAGTAAAATCCTGATTCTGTTTGTCATGGCACATAAGTTGCCACAACCTGGTCCCTGCCCACATCTGCCTCCATTGCCTTTTGTACTATACTACCCAAGGCCATAGTTTATCTTAAACAACAATCAAATGTATTCTTTCCTGGAGCCTTGTGTGCTTAGCATCCCTTCATCTTGGATTTTCATTCTTGAGAATTTTTTCCCATTCATTCATTCATTCTTGTGTCTGGAAAAAAATACTTCCTTTTCTGTGAGAAATTTCTTGGCCATTCTAGCCAAAATATAACCATATGACCACCTAGAATCCTATCGAATCCCATTCTCTCTTTCCTTTTCCACTCGTTTTCCTTTACAGATACACCTCGCTCTATTTTTAACTTGTCTTCCTTTTAATGAGGATTGTATGCATGAGTCTACTGTATTTGCCTCCTCCCTACCTCCTACCCTGTCCCCTCCAATTGCTGCTAAATTTTCCCCTGTCTTCCATATTGTGTAACTTCGTGAATGCAGGAACTGGTCTACATATTCAGAACTATACCTGTACTTAAATAACAGTGCCTGTTGTATACATACTATACATACCACTCCTACATCAAACATTTGTTGAATGAATGCATGAGAATCAGATTGGCTTACAGTATAACTTGTTTTCCTATTCGGGTCACGCTACTATAATTATTCTCATCAGATCTTACAACCCAGAGATATTTGGGAGTCATAACCTTTCCCATATGCCGACACTTACCATCCTGTCAATGTCCTTTGGTTCTACCCACTACACACCACAACAGGCTAGGGGTGCTTCTTCCAGGGTCAGTGTTTTGCAGCATTTCTGTTCCTTGATGTGTTTCACAATGAACAGGGACATTAGGCCTGTGGGGGCAGTGACAATTGGTACCTCTGGAGCTGTGGTTCTCAATCTTCCTAATGCTGCAACTTTGTAATTCAGTTCCTCGCATTGTGGTGACTCCAAACCACAAAATTATTTGTGTTGCTACTTCACAACTGTAATTTTGCTACAGTCATGAATCATTATGTTAATATCTGTGGCTCCTTAGGGTCTCAGGAGATCCCTGTGAGAAGTTCTTCAACTCCTCTGGGAGTCTCAACCCACAGGTTGAGAACCAATCCTTTAATGCTATAGTCTCCGTGAATGCCTCCACTATCAGGAACCTTCCTAGGTTTTCCAGCAGACCTAGGAAATGGAGATTCCTTAGCTTTTACATGGTCACTTATACAGCTTTTGGTGTAGGATGACTGAACTCCTTGGCCCTAAGACTTGACAGTTTCCTAAAAAGCTTCCTCTGTCTGAGGCTAGCAGCTTCCCTTCTCTGACTCCTTACAAACCTTCTTCTCCTGTCTCACGTCTTTGTTCTCCCTTCTACTCCCCATAGTTCTGCTGTCCTCCTTGCCCTGCCCAGTCACCCTCAGACTCTTCAGATATTTCAGCGGTCCTGAACCTGGCCGTCTTCTGTTTCCCGAGCTTCCCATTCTGACTGCACAGTTATCTCAGCCACTGCTTCCTCTTCGATTCCTTTTCTGTGTTACTAGCTCTGCCCGCGTTACTGAAATACAAGTTAGACTAAAAAAGACACGGAGGGAAAGCCTTTTATTGGGTCTGACACATCAGCACCTGTGAGGGCAGCGCAGGGGAATGCCTCTATGATGACTCACTAGGTGAATCAGCAGGCTACTTTCATAGTAGAGAACAAATGTATAGACCAATCAGAACTTTATCTAGCACCAGTCATAGCAGTACCCCTAGCACCAGGGGACACGCTCCCTTCTGGCCCTAAGGAGAAATAGTTGCCAGGTTTTCAAGAGTGTCCCAGGATTTGTGGATAGCAGAACACCTGGTCCAAACTGTTTCAAAAGTCCTGGTTGAAACCTGTTCCATCGAGAGAAGGGCAATCAGCTTTGATAGTTACATAGTTTCCCCGAGGCAACCAGGGAGTATTCCAGATGGCTGGTGATTTACCATCACAGGCAATCTGGCTGTTTTGCTGATGGTCCTTTTTCTTGAGACAGCCAGAGTGACAGGGGAAGTCTACTAACTACTAATTAGGAAGTCAAATTGTTGCATTCTCTGGGGCCTTTATTTGTTTGCAGGGAAATACGCATGAGAATATGTTTACAATAAAAATTTAAATATACTAACAGAGTCTAACAGTGTTCTAACAACGTCAAATACCTCTCTAGTCCTTCTGGGAGAAGTCACTCCTGTTATCTCTGTCACCAGGGTGGTCTATTCTTCCATAAATTATTCATTTCCCCCCATTGCCATGGACACTAACTGTACAGCAGCCATTCCATTCTAGGACTTCTTCAATAATTTCCTTCAAATGTTTCTGCCTCATATTGCCCTGACCATCATACCAGATTAATCATCCCAACTCTACACACAGGAGCATGCAGCGCGCGTTGTCCACATACATGCTATGGCATCTATAAGCATTATGCATACATGAGTGAGCGCACACACACACACACACACACACACACACACACACACACACACACACACCTCTGTTTCCTATTTACTGGCTTCTTGTTCTTTTTTTCCTTTTCTTTAACTTTCTTTTTCCTCTTTCCTTTGAAGGTGTGGTAGCACATTCCTGTAATTCCAAGGCGAAATCTGGAGGATTTTAAGTTTGAGACTAGTCTGTCTTTCAAAGCATGACTCTATCTCAAATAGAACAGACAAAACCTTCAAACAAATAAACCTTTATTTATTTACTCTTTTTCTCACCCTGCCTTTCTCTTTCCTTTCACATTTAATCACGAAATGCTTTAGAATTTTAATCAAAACCAAGACTAGCAATTGCTTTATGGGTTGGTATTAGAGCCTGATATACTAGCCAAATGTCAAAAGCACAGAGCACTTCTAAGGCTTAGGAAGGAAATCAGGCAAATCAGTACATGGGCATTGTATGACTATGCTCAGAGACTCCAGAACCTTCTGTAGATTTCCTTGTGAGTTTTGCAGTGGCTCCCTGCCATTCATTCTTGGCACAGAATGTATTTGTGAAATTGGGTTTTGAAATCCAAGCTCTTTCTCTGCCATGGGATTTCTAGTTATATAAAGCTACTTAAAAAGCACTTTTTCCCCCCATAAGAAAAGCAATCCCCAGTGAGAAGTAGGAAGGTCATCTGCAGCAGCAGCAGCAATAACCACAGTGAGTAAATTAGGTAGTGCCTGCCTACTTGGTTTATTATAAAAAGAAATATAGGATATGAGAAAGCATTAAATATGTAAAATGCAATACAATATAAAGCATTTCAGTGACTTTAGGGGGTGATCTTCCTAACGGGAAGAGAAAGAAATGAAAAATTACTAAGCATTTTTCTGAAACTAACCAAAGTAGAAATTTTTCAGACAATACACACGAGTAGTTTTAATTAGTGATGAGGTTGGTTAAAATCTGGGGGGAGGGTGTTGGTGTCCCAACAATATTAAGACTGGAAGGATGACTCAGTGGACAAAGAGCTTGCTGTTCAAATCTAAAGAACTAAAGCTGGACACTGGAATATGCATCGATAATCCCAGAACTCCTAAGATTACACAGTAATAAACAACAAAAAGACATTGTTCCTCAAACAAGGTAGAAGGAAGGACTGATTCCTGAGGTTGTCCTCTGACCTCCACAAACTCACGTGGCGTGCACACATTCTTTCTCTCTCTCTCTGTCTCTGTCTCTCTCTGTCTCTCTGTCTCTATCTGTCTCTGTCTCCATCTGTCTCTGTCTGTCTCTCTCTCACACACACACACACATAGAGACCATTTATATATATATATATATTTATATATATATATATATACACACACACACACACACAACGTTTTTAAAAAAATTAACAGTATTGTCTACTTCAGTATAAAAGACTTTCTTTGGTGTTCTGGAATTTGCTTCATATGTATGAACTAAGAACTAAGTTTACCATTACTAAAAATTTAAATATACTATACCAACAGATGTCTAAAGATATATACCACAGAGATACCTGCATATCCATGTTTATTGCAGCACTATCACATCAAGATATGAACTAGTCTCATACCCATAAACAGATGAGAGAGTAATCAAGATATGATAGACACAATAGAGTTTTATTTAGTCATAACAAAGAATAAACATATCAGTTGTAGACAAGTAGATGGAACTGGAGAGTGTGCTAAGTGGAATAAGCCACATTTACAAAGGAAAATATTATGTTTTCTCCCTCTCATATGTGGAAAGCAAACTTATAAATATAAGAGAGGTGACCTGATATAATGATAGAATGCAAAAACAGAAAGGATACTATGTACAGGGAGGACAAATTCTAGAGGGGTCGGGAAGGGGAGCAAGAGAGCATAAGGGGAGATTGAAGTGGGGGAAGCCAGTTCTATTAGAACATGTCTATAACCCCAGCATACGGGAGGCAGAGGCAGATGGTGCTCTGACACTGGGAGGCCATATCAGTCCGTATAAGGTTCAACTTCAGTGAAGGCTACATAGTATCAAAAGTAAAATGAAAAGAAGGAAGGATGGAAGGAAGAGATGGAGAAAGGAAGGGGGGAAGGAGTGAGAAAGGAGGGGAGGGAGTGAAGGAAGAAAACACAAAAGGAAGAAAGGGAAAAAGTAAAAAAGGGAGCTCTTGTACTTGCCCAGATGCAGATCCTAGATTTAAGTGGTCGAAAGCAGAAAAGGGTCTATATGGAGGTGGGAGTTCAGTGGGAAGGTGGTGCAAGAGAGGGTGTTGGGGCTAATGTGAGCAAATTGCAATGATAGACACGTATGAATGTCACAAACAAACCACTGCTTTTATGTTTTCTAAAATTAATAAAAATATGTAGATATATGCAAAATTATTTTAATGCAAAATCAGAAGAATTGTCATTTTTCAGGGATTTGGCTTCACTAAATGTGCTCATGATTTACCCGAATGACTGCATTTCCTAATACCCATGAGATGCATGAATGAGAAATGTAGTTGATTAGGTTTTTATCAGGATTCTAATTTGCAAGTTCTCCATCTCCAGATCAGAATTTCCACACTCTGGCTTTGATAACTGGCATCCAAACTTGCTTCCAAATTTGGATATAAAATATTATTTTGGAAGGGGATTGCAAAGAAAACAGATGGATCAAAAGAGCTTGGCTTATATATATCGATCCTATGAGTAAACAGGAAATCATAGCTATTTTCTATGCTCCTGTTTTGATTGACATTAGACTGGGTGAAAATAAAATGGTTATTTACTAACATAGAAGAAATAGTATTGCCTAACCAGACTCAGTCAGTTCCATATATTTCTCCATTATTAACTTTCTCTTGTCCTATACAATCCAGATCTAAGAATACTTTAAAATTTATTGCTTGATAAATAAAATGCACACATGGGACATGTGGATATAATTCATATTTTTCATATTTTTCGTAAGAGTTCTAGGCTTTCACACCAAACAATGCATCTTTTCTGTGTTTTTCTTAATCTAAATGGAATATGAGAATAATCCAGTAGGCACAAACAGGTCATCTACAGAGAGTACACTTGAACAGCCCACTGTGTCAACTACACTGCACCACGGTTTGGGGACTTTGCTTGTTTCATTTGTCCTCAAAGATTCATGTGATGGAAATTAATACATAGTTTATGAAGCTCATATATATATATATATATATATATATATATATGTGTGTGTGTGTGTGTGTGTATCTATGTGTGTTTGTGAGTGTGTACATACACATAAGCATTTAGATCTCCTGTATGTACTATAAGTCTTTGAGATAAGTAAAAGAATTGCACAAACAAATAATTTCCTTGGAAGTGTTCTGAATTATGGAGTATGTTATCAAAAAACTCAATGGCTAGACCAAAGCTATGAATATACAGTAATAAATTAAAATGCATACAAAAGGAATTATACATAATGAATAATAGAATTGCATGATGCCAAAAGAGATAAATCAAATTCAAGATTGTAGTAATTACAAAGAAAACTTTTTATAGTTTAAAATTAAACCACTGTCTATCTTCACATGCACTTTGATTTGTAAAATTAGCAGAAAGCATGCACCATCAAATTGAAAAGGCAAAATTACAATGATGAAACATCTAACTGCTCAATAAGTTGGCATATAAGAAATTGGTTTTAAATTCCATCAAAGGTTATTTTATTTTGCACACCAACTTCTGTGATGCAATTATCCATAAGAAACCCATTAATGTGTTGTAGAGATAAACAAAGTCAGCTAATTAAAACGTTGCCACTAGGTTAGAGTTGGTGCTCAATGACAGAGTGTTTGCCTATCATAGGGAGCTTCTAATTTTGACTCCCAGCACACAAAAAAGGCAGTAAATAAATAAAATTAGAGAGATAGAAGACAAAATGTTTAGCAAATTAAGTGTGATTAAAGTTGAGGTTGTGTACATCCAATGTTTAGAATTAGATGTAGGATGCATACTTGGGGGATTCTGACATTGCACCATAGGTAAATGTATTCAGAAATGTCAAAAGTAACTGTGATGATTAATCCTCATTGTCATCCTTATATGTGTTAAGAGTCACCAAGAAAACATATCTCTAGCCCTGTTTGTTTGAGATTATGTACATTAGGTTAATTGAGGTGGGAAGATTCACTGTAATTGTGGACAGTACCATTCCATAGGTTTTGCGATCATGTGAATTCAGTGCTTCCTGACTATGGACACCACATCACAAGGCCAGCCACCTCCTGCTTCTGCCTGGCTTATCTTTTTTGTGGTGATAGATTGTTGGGAATAGCCCTGGACTTGTATTTTGATGCTAATTCCACTCCTGGGAGGGGCTGCAGAAGAGGACTTGGATTGTGAGTCTTCTCCCCACCTTAACTTTTCAAATAAAGGTTTGAGCCAATGATTGGGCAGGAGGAAGGAGGAGAAGCTGAGGGTTTGGGGGAGGAGAAAAGAATGGGGGTGGAGGAACTACAAAGGATCTAGGGGAAGGGAAAGGAGTTACTCAGGATCAACGGAGAGGCTGGAGAGAAGCTCATGGCCTGGAGAAACCGCAAGTTATATGGGATAATATAGATGGGAATAGAGTAGTGTAGTGGGAGATCTGCCCAATCTAGGCTTATAGCTTGCATTGTTAATGATTGAGTTGAGATTTCTTTTACCGGGTAATTGGGTTGGAAACAAAGTAGCAACAATAGATTATTCTCCTGAAACTGTAAGACAAACTAATTTGCTGTTCTTTAAATTGCTTTGGTAGCATATTTGGTTGCTGTGATGAGACTAAGAACTACTACAGTATATATTCTAGACACTGAAGACTTGAAGTGAGATGACTTGCTTCTTGAGGACTGCCATGCAGAGAGCCCAACCTACAGAAACTAGGACAACATATGCCTCTCTGAGAACACCTGAAACAATATTTTAAAATTTATGTTCCCGTATTACAAGATTGGAGCGCTTTGATGGTCTTTCAATAGAGAGAAGGAAAGATGAAAACAAAGACTTTGAATATTTAGCTAATTGTTCAGTGTTTTTCCGCACCTCCTTACTCCCTATAAGCAGTCAGAGCAGTGTCCACATCTTAGTCAGTGAAGTCAATGCCGTTCTGTCTTGCTGGAGAAACACTCACTTAACAGCTTTTTTTTAGGCTCACTAATGGCTGTTATGGTGACAATGATGCTGGATGCTACTTTTGATGTTGAGAGTCACTGCAGCACCAGACTCTTCTCTGTGATTTAGAATTCAGAATCACAGCTGACTCTGATGGTCAACATAATGAAAGTTAAACAATTCTGGTCAGACCCAGCCCTCCTCTCAGAAAAGGGCCCACTGATCACCTCACCAGGAAGCTTGCAGGCTCTGCTCTCACTTTGATAACCAACCACATTTGCTCATCCAAAGCATGAAGGGACGCCTTTATCTACATGCATGAAACTTCAGAAAGCAGTCCACACTCACGGAAAGGGCTGAATTCAAACTATTTATGTTGCTCTAAGGTTGTAATACCTTATGATCTCCTTTGAGCTAGTAGACATCAAAGAAAGATCAAATATATGAGGCGGCATCATCATTGCAAAGGAAGGCCAGGGGCTTAAGAACTCCACAGCCCCTTCGGTTTCAGGTGCCCCCTGACATGTGCCTGAGCCACTAATGCTCTTAGGAGCCAAATGAGCATACAGAAAAGTATTGCTGAGGTCCTTTCTTCCTTCCTCTTCATCTTCTTTTCCTCAAAGCCACACCCTGTATTACTGTACCTATTAGGCCACATTCCCTTCATTCGACTGCTTAGCAATTCACATTATACATTCTATGGCCTCATTTGTTGGACTCCCAGGAACTGCTATGACTAATTAGCTAATGCTGTGAGCTTTGATGGCGATCATTTTGAAATATGAAGCCACCAAAAAAACAAAACAAAACAAAACCAAAAAACATTGGAGTCTGATGTGTGCACTGTGGTTCTAATGGTTTCATTAATGATGGAGAAAGATTTCTTTTACATGATACCTATAGTAATCCCTTCACAAAACATCATGAATTTTCCAAGTAGCTTATTCACACTTGGCATATATTCCCTATCTAAAGAGAAAACAAATCTAAGACGTCAGGTTTCACTTTTATTCTCGATGAAATACAGGTGTGTTTTTCTATTGAAGTTTTGTGCAGGAAAAGAGAGCCATAACATGTGGTTGCATGAGGGATACAGTCTGAATCAATTTAACTAAGAAGGAGAGATGCCGGAACATGCTGATATTAGAGGTCCGTGCATTGCCATGGATTTATTCAAACTTCCATTGTCTGCATTTGAAATCAGACACAAGGGAAAGGATATGGTTCATTTATAGTTACTAAAATATCATTGAAATGGTACAGGATAAAATAGATTTGCCTATTTGCTCTAATCATAAGATGGTAGTTTCTAGGCCATTTCCCTGCTCTAAATATAATGAGTAACTAACGGTAGACAATTTCAGCCGTTTAAGAATCATTGCGTAATAATAGCTATAGAATAGATTTTTTTGTGTGTGTCAGACAGTATAGCAGATGCTTGGTGTAATGAGAACAGACATCTGCAGGGGGCATTATCTGGGCCAACCTCCATCCCCAGCACTACAAATGCATTCTTTCCCTATGAAGTACAAGCTAATTGTCTCTGTAACCATAGGAGGCCTATACTATGTTGCCTGCATTCTATCTGGAAGGAAACATAGGTTTAAAGAGATGAGGCAGCTGTGAGGCCATGCTCTGTCACAATGCCTACATGTCCACTGTGACATGAAGAAAACTTAGATTAGAGATTCTCCCTTTTCATTTTGTAGGGCATCTACTTACTGCAAAGCATATCCTGAAAAGCACAATAGACTACAGTAAAGATGTGAGGGGAAGCCTTAGATTGCCTCTTTCTTTTTTAGGTGATCGTGACCTTTTTCTGATGCACAGGAAGACACTTCTAAAGGTTTATAGACACACAGAAGGGGCCTGAATACGTCTGAGGAGAGGTCAGAGTATATTTCAGAAAATAGACTAGCAACACTCCCAGGTTTACCACAACTTCCCTGTCATATATTTACTTATAAGGTAACGTGGAAGAGGACAGATCTGAATTCTTGTAAAGGAGGGACTTCTAATTGAAGTCGACAAAACAGGGTTAGGCTAATATCGGGACCTAAGATTCCCTCTACAGCCCTAGGGTATCTGCTAACTGCTTTCACATCTGACACACACAGCTTTTTTAAGACAGTGAAAATACAAAAACCTGCCTACAGGAATTTTGGTAACCAATTATTAGGCATTTGAGACTAGATGGAGGCCTTGCCTCAGCAAATTAGGAGCTCCATATTTAGGTCACATAGAGAAGGAAATATTATCTGATATGGTTCACTTGATCAGAATTGTGTCTTCCAAAACGATATGAAACATGGTAATTAGTTAACAAATATTAATATCTTGATTAGTAGGGGGGGGATTTCTACCATCAAACAATTCGTGTCCTCTTTTCTCAAAAGTTTCTTAATAACTTTGTATGTGCTGCATGTGTGTGCATGTGCATGTGTATGTGTGTGTGGGTATGTGCACATGTATGCGTGTATGTTGGAGTGGGTGCTGGTTCCTTGGATAGATCCCAATTCCTTGCATATGCTAGGAAAATTTTTCTGCTGCTTAGATACAAGCCAAGTCTCTCCTAATGTTCTTTCTATAACCATTTCTCAATTTGTAAACACTGAAAGCAAACTATTGCCCCATTTCACCGAGGTAGGGAAGGATTTTTTCAAGGCTCTCACATTCTTCATAACCTTAATCCATTTCTTGCAAGTAGGACCTTTCCACATTGTATTCAGTCCCTTCAGACAGGACCTTCTCAACGTGCATTCAATCCGTTCAATTTTATATTTCAGGGTGCCTTATCCTTCCTTCATAATGAGGTAGAGTACTTCTAATATTTCTTCCTCAATGCTGATTTTTTCCCCATCTTACTTCATTACTATTCTCCCTCTGTGAGAAGAACTTGCACACAAGCTGTCTTTAGTACCTCTGCTGATGTTTGCAAATGTGTCCCCTGTGCTATGGGGGAGGGGAAATCTGGAGACAGCAAGCAGTGACCGGGGCAAGTGAGACCTTCCAGCACTGTGGTAGGACAAACTAAATACAATAAACTGCCTTCAAATCAACCTTCTACGCCCAAAATGCTGTGCCTGCTATTCTTCTGATTTATTTTAAAAACCAGAGTTGTAGCCACACTGCAATCATAAATCATGCAAATTACTGTGGAAGAGCTAGTAGTTTTGGAAAATTTTGTTCAGAAGAGTGTAACACATTCAGAGGCCTAATCAAATTGTTTTAGACACAATCAAGAAAAGGAAAGCACATAGACAGAGAAAATGTACACTATATCAGATAAAGGAATTGTACCCAGAAGGTAAAAGGAGCCTCTACAATTCAACAATGAAAAGGCAATAAATAACCAAACTAAAAATTAGCAAAGAGCTTGTGGAATGTTCTTGTCTAAAGGAAATGCAGGGACAAAAACTGGAGTAGAGACTGAAGGAAAGGTCATCCAGAGACCGCCCCATCTGTGGATCCATCCCATGTGCAGACACCAAGTTCCAACACTATTGCTGATGCCAAGATGTGCTTGCAGACAGGTGCCTGGCATGGCTGTCCTCAGAGAGGCTCTGCCTGACTAAGACAGATGCAGGTTCTCATAGCCAACCATTAGATTGACCTTGGGGACTCTAATGGAAGAGTTAGGGGAAGGACCAAAGGAGTAGAAGGGGATTACAACTCCATAGGAAGAACAACAGTGTCAACTAAGTGGACCTCTCAGAGCTCCCAGGCACTAAGCCACCAACCAAAGAACATACAAGGGCCAGTCCGTGGTCCCTGCTATATAGGTAGCAGAGGACTCCCTCATCTGGCATCAGTGGGAGGTGCTTGGTTCTCTAGAGGCTTGATGCCCAAGAGAAGGGGGATGCTAGAGGGATGAGGTAAGAGTGGGTGAGCTGGTGGGGGAGTACCCTCTTAGAGGCAAAGGGGAGGGGGAGGGGATAGGGGCTCATGGAGGGGGGACCAGGAAGGGGGCAACATTTGAAATATAAATAAGTTATTTTATTAATAAAAAGTAAAATAAAAAGAAATGTCTGTCTTCAGAGAGTATATAAATGTCAATAAATACATGAAAAGATGTTTAACAGCATTAGTTACCTAGGAAATGCAAATATCACACAGCTATTCTACTTTATGGTTAGGGAATATTATTCAGTGCATGAAGTGCTTGCTGTACAAGCATAAGGACCTGTGTTTGGTTCCCCAATACCCACACAAAAACGCTGGACATGGTGGAGGAGTCATGTGCTGCCCACACAAGGAGGGCTCTGGGGCTGTTCAGACAGCCAGACAGCAAATCAATAAACTCCAGGTTCAGTGAGAAACCCTGTCTCAAAAAATTAATGTGGAAAGCCACAAAAGAATGTTAATATTGACTTCAGACATCCAAATGTGAACATATAGGTGTGTGTGTCCACTTATACTTTTGTATACACACGTTATATACCATATACTACATACTATGTATTTACTACATATTGCATATTACATATTATATATCACACATTACATATTACTTATTATATGCACTTCAACATGCACAAGAATTACTGTGATAAAAAGATAATAGCATTTGTTGGTTGTGAATATAGTAAAGTTGTAATGTACATTGCTTGGCAGAATGGAAAATGATGCTTCTACTTTGAAAAAAAACACTTCTGCATTTCTCAAAATGCTAAACAGAGAGTTCCCATATGACCCAACGACTCTGCTCCCAGATACGTACACAGGCAATATGACAACATACAATCCATAAAACTTTCTTGTGCTTGTTATTGTTCATAATAGGCCAAGTATGGAAAGGACCTAAGTGAGCACTGACTGGGACCATAAGCAAAGATGTTTATATCCATATAGTAGAATAAAAGGAATAAGGTATTTATATGGTATCAATGAACTTCAAAAATCAGTATTTGAATAAAAGTAACCAGACACTCTCAGAGGACAGCCATATCATGCTTTTGTCTGCAAGCATATCGTGGCACTATCAATAGTGTCAGAGTTTGGTGTCTATGGATGGAACAGACCTCAAGGTGGATTGGTCTCTGGATGGTCTTCCCTTCAGCCTCTGCTCCATTTTTGTTCTTGTGTTTCCTTTAGACAGGGACAATTCAGGGTTAAAAAATTTTAGATAGATGGGTAGCCCTATCCCTCTACCTCATGGGTGGTCCATGGCTCCTACTACATATATATGTGAGGATTGCCTAATCTGGCATCAGTTGGGATGGGACGCATTTGGTCCTGTGGAGGTTTAATGCCCCAGAGAAGGTGTTGCTAGAGGGATGAGGCAGAATGGGTGGGTGGGGAAGAACCTTTTTAGAGGCAAAGGGGGTGGGGGGCTTCATGAAGGAGAGACCAGGAGGGGAGATGACATTTGAAATGTAAACAAATAAAATGATTAAAGAAAAAAAGACCAATATAAAACAAAGTAACCAGACACAAAGGAACATGTAATATATTTATAAGCAATGCATAGAGACAAAAAGTAGATAAGTCAATGGCTGGAAAGGAGAGAAATGATTGCCAGTGGACATGCTTGGGATGGGGCAAATAGTCTCAAATTACGTTATGATTGCCCAATTATTTAAATACATCAAAATCTTTTAAAGAAATGATTTTCTATTTATATATTTTGAGACAAAGTCCCACTTGTAACCCAGGCTGTCATGTACCTTCTGGTTCTCCTGCCTTGTCATCTCAATTGTTTGAATTATAGGTATAGGTCACCATTCTTGGATGAAGTAAATACTGTAAATAGATGAAATGCATGGCATTTGGATGTTGGCTCACTAAATCTGTGGGGTTTATTAAGTTGATACAAACAGTGATGGGGCACAGAGCACATTTAGATCTGCTTTTTTCTTTTTAATGGATGCTGCTGACAAGCTAAATTTGTGAAGAATCGTTTAAAATAAAACCATGTTTTAGCTTTAATTTTTATTTTGGAAATATGCAAACACAAAATTATAATTTATAAATACTTACACAATTACATTACTAGATTCAATGACTAATATTTTTCATGATTGTTTTACCTAAACAGCTATCATGTCTCTCTACCTTCACAACTATCATCTATCTATCCATCATCCTATTTAACTTTTTGTTCAACTACTCATTACAAGTAATAATTATCATGACTCGTTTCTGTGGTATTAGGGATCAGACCCAGGCCTGCATGAATGACACATTTTGCTTCTGAGCCATATCGCAAGCCTACTATCTTGATTCTTTATCCTTAACTACTACAAGTACCTCCTAAAATAAAGTCATTCTAATAGATACAGGCTATTTATTTTCATATAATATTTTATCATGTGTAAAATAAACAAAAAGTGTCTTAATTTTAATAACCCTTAATTTTGACATAGCTTGTTTACATTCAAGTTTCCTCAGGTGTCCTAAAAATGTCTTTATGTCTCTTTTTGAAAGTGGGATATTTTTATTTTACTTTTACTACTGAACACAAGGCAAGTTCCTGTAGAAAGGTACAAATTGGTCCCTAGCAAGTTTCACTATTAAAGACCATTTTAAATTTGAATTTGACCTTTCCTGGTTACTTATATTCCTAATGATCTGGACCAACTTTCTTCTTTAACTCATTTCATTGGCTAAATCTACCTACCAGAATAATTTTTACATATAGATATTGTCTGTTGGGAAGGCATATTAAATCATGGTTTACAAAAGTAGCATCCAGAATTTTATAACTACAGTGGCAATGACTTGTATAATAAATCTTTCATACACAAAGACAACATGAGGGAAGCAACTATGTATTTTTATGATGTGATTTGGTATGGAACATTTTATTATGGTGACAGAAAGCTAAATAATAATGAAAATTGGTAGCAAAAAGTGGGGTTCTTGCTATGAGTATAGCTAAAATTGCTGTTTGCAAGTGTTTGGAACTGGTTCATGGGAACAGTCTGAAAACTGTTGGCATATTATTTACCACTGAGAATTTTATAAGCAGAGATTAGTGATTTATTCTGGCAACCACCAGGCATCCAGAATTCAGATAGAAATGTGGGCACCAGAGACTACACTGATGCAATTTCAGGTTGGGGAATTAGACTAGAGGCCACTCACTTTACACTTTACTAGATGACGTGGCTATATGCTATCCACAACATGAGAGGTTTTGTGAACTAAATTTGTAAAGGTGGCAAACAAACTGGGTTTTCTTATCTAATGGATGAAATTTCCAGACAGCATTAAGATTATACCGTTGTTTTTATTGAATGTTTTGGGGGCCAAAATCACTACAAGAACCAACAGGAAAGAACAGAGTAGAAAGACTGGAAATTTGAGCTATAGCTGAAAAGGAAATGTGTTTGAAGGTACTGCCAAAAATGATGCAATTCTAAAGAGAATAGTATCATTAGAAAGAGTTGAAGAGTTTTCCACAGGAAGGATAGAAAAGATATATTCAATGAATCTAGAGAAGCAGCGAGACTCTACCCAGTGCTGGCTCAATGCAGTAAACCTATAAACTCACTTCAAACACTATTCCTTATAGAGAAAGTCCTGGGGTAAGTTGCTTCCATGAGCTGGCCTAGTGAATTCTTTTAAGGTGATACGGTTTTGCGTAAGTAGTCACCAAGACACTCAAAAGACATTTTCAACTGTTGTTCAACTGTACCCATATATAACTTCATTGGTTATAGATTTTTATTAGCATCATGTGAGGCTACCTTTGCAGCCATGCAGAGCACAAAATACAGGAATAGTGAGGGTTCCAGCAAGGAATTTCTCAGGAAAGCCTGGGAAACCATGTACTATGTGGCATGCTCAGAGTTCTTGGAAGCATCCCATGACAAGGTGATTAATACTGAAGCTGTGTGAACAACACAGATGACTTCAGAAAGTAGGGGGTATGAAAGGCTTACAATGCCAAGGAATGCTATAGGAAATGAATGTATCCAGCCTAAGAATAGCCAGTGTGAATCAGCCAACAAAGCAGAATGGAGGTGTCCCCAAGTGCTCAGAAACACATACTCTACAAGGTACCCTAGATATCAGCTATGAAGACTTAAAAATAAATGTTTGCTGTACTGGGTTTCAGTCTTGTGTTTTTCTAATCATTACTTCTTATGTCTCTCATCCTCTGTTCTGGAATGGGAATGAGGTGTTTGTTTGTTTTATTATATTTTAATTTAAAATGGTGAGGATACCATAATTTAATGTTTAACCTGTGCTAATGGTTATTAAACATATAAAACTTGTTTTTTAACTTTTAAATTTTTTGACAGAGTTCTCAGGGAAGAGCTTAGTTTGAGCATTGAGTAGAGACTTTGGATTGGACTTTTAAACAGTGCTACAATAGTTTAGGCCTAAGGGACTTTTCCCTGTGAGATGAACGCAAGTCTATGGGGAAGGAGTGGAGTGCTGAATGCTATAATTTGGGTATGGAGCGTCCCCAAAAGCATCTGATGACAAGGCTATGCTAAAAGCTTGCTTGTCAGCCTGTGTTACCATTAGGAAATTATGGAAACCTTAGGATGTAGGAGCTAGGGGAAGAAAGTTAGGGCTGGAGGGGTAAGCCCTTAAAGGGTATATTAAGAGAACCACATACTTCTCAACCTTCCTTCCCCCCCTTTTTTATTGAATATAATCTTCATTTACATTTCAAATGCTAAAACCTTTCCCAGTTCCCCCTCCCCGAAATCCCTAACACCTCCTCCCACCCCTGCCTCCAAGTATATGCCCCTCCCCCTCCCCCTCCCCCTCCCTTCTCCCTCCTGCCTCGATTTCCCTTTGTTAGGGCATCTATTGTGCCTTCACCAGACCAAGGACCACCCCTCCCACTGATGCCCAACAAGGCATTCCTCTGCCACAATTTTGGCTGGAACCATGTGTACCCCTTGGTTGATGGTTTAGTCCCTGGGAGTCCTGGGGTGTTTGGGTGGCCAACATCTTTGTTCTACCCATGGTGCTGTGAACCCCTTCAGTACCTCCGGACTGCCCTCCAACTCCTCCATTGGGGACCCCATGCCCAGTCTAACGGTTGGCTGTTAGCATCTGCCTCTGTATGTGTAAGGCTCTGGCAGGGTCCCTCTGGAGACTACCATGACATGCTCCTTTTGGTATGCACTTCTTGTCATCCATAATAGTGTCAGGGTTTGGTGACTGTTGATAGGATGAATCCCCAGGTAGGGCAGTCTCTGTGTGGCCTTTCCTTCTGTCTCTGCTCCACACTTTGTCTCCTTTATTGCTCCTGTGAATGTTTTGTTCCCTTTTTCAAAGGAACCCAAGCACCCCACTTTGATCTACCTTCTTCTTGAACTTCCTGTGGTCTGTAAATTGTAACTTGTTTATTTTGAGCTTTTGGGCTAACATCCACTTATCAGTGAGTGCATACCATGTATGTTCTTCTGTGATTGGGTTACCTCACCCAGGATGACACTTTCGAGTTCCATCCATTTCCCTAAGAATTTCATGAATTCATTATTTTTAATTGCGGAATAGTACCTCATTGTGTATATATGCCACAATTTCTGTATCCATTCCTCTGTTGAAGGACATTTGGGTTCTTTCCAGCTTCTGGCTATTGTAAATAAGACTGCTATGAACATAGTGGAGCATGTGTCTTTATTACATGTTGGAGTGTCTTCTGGGTATATATCCAGGAGTGGTATAGCTGGGTCCTCAAGTAGTACTGTGTCTAATTTTCTGAGGAACTGTCAAACTGATTTCCAGAGTAGTTTTACCAGCTTGCAATCCCACCAACAATGGAGAAATATTCCTCTTTCCCCACACCCTCTCCAGCATCTGCTGTCCCCTGAGTTTTTCATTTTAGCAATTCTGACTGGTGTGAGGTAGAAATTCAGTGTTGTTTTGATTTGCATTTCCCTAATAAGTAAAGATGCTGAACTTTTCTTTAGGTGTTTCTCAGCCATCTGGTATTCCTCAGTTGAGAATTCCCTGTTTAACTCTGTACCCCATTTTTTAATAGAGTTATTTGACTCTCTGGAGACTAACTTCTTGAGTTCTTTGTATACATTGGATATTAGCCCTCTATCAGATGTAGGATTGGTAAAGATCTTTTCTCAATTTGTTGGTTGCCATTTTGTCCTATTGACTATGTCCTTTGCCTTACAGAAGCTTTGCAGTTTTATGAGGTCCCATTTGTTGATTCTTGTCCTTAGAGCATAAGCCATTGGTGTTCTATTCAGGAAATTTTCCTCTGTACTCATGTGTTCAAGATTCTTCTCCACTTTCTCCTCTATAAGCTTCAGTGTGTCTGGTTTTATGTGTAGGTCCTTGATCCACTTGAACTTGAGCTTTGTTCAAGGAGATAAGAATGGGTTGATTTGCATTTTCTGCATGCTGACCTCCAGTTGATCCAGCACTATTTGTTAAAAATGCTGGCTTTTTTTCCACTGGATGTTTTTAGCTCCTGTGTCAAACATCAAGTGACTGGGTGTGTGGGTTCTTTTCTGGGTCTTCAATTCTATTCCATTGATCTTCCTGCCTTTCTCCGTACCAATACCGAACAGTTTTTTATCACTGTTGCTCTGTAGTAGAGCTTGAGGTCAAGGATGGTGATTCCCCCAGAAGATCTTTTGTTGTGGAGAATAGTTTTTGCTATCTTGGGTTTTTTGTTATTCCAGAGGATTTTGAGAATTACTCTTTCTAGATCAATGAAGAATTGATTTGGGATTTTGATGGGGATTGCACTGAATCTGTAGACTGTTTTCGGCAAGATGGCCATTTTTACTCTATTAATCCTGCCAACCCATGAACATGGGAGATCTTTTCATCTTCTGAGATCTTCCTTCTCAATCTTCCTGATACTGGGACCATTTAATACAGTTCTTCATGTCATGGTGACTCCTAATCATAAAATTATTTTTGTTACTACTTCACAACTGTAATTTTGCTACTGTTATGAAGTTGTAGGGTAAATATTTTTGGAGATAGATAGAGGTTTGCCAAAAGGGGTCTCAAACTACAAGTTGATAACCACTGTATAGAGAGCCCAGTGCCTACGTTTCCTGTTTCCTCTCTTCTAACTGATTGGTCAGCAGGCAGCAAACATATCTTCCCTGCAACTTCCTTCTGCTGTGAAGTGAGAGAACAGAACTTGGGGTCAGACTCCATTTTAACAATTCTCAAGTTCATCTGGAATAACAAAAACCCCAAGATAGCAAAAATTATTCTCCACAACATAAGATCTTCTGGGGGAAATCACCCGACATAAAGTTGGACTCAACGTTAACTAGCAAGCTGACACCCAGCACGAACTTCCAGGTTTACAAGCATGCCCTTGACACTCCACTTTCTAACAACCACCAATCAGGAGGAAAACAGAAGTTAAATTTATGATTTGGGTCCTGGCACCAGTCAATTATGCTAAAGGGCAACAAAATTCCATAATAGCCCCCAATCGGATGTGTGCCAGGCTAGAAACCCTCTCGCTTGCTTGCCATTTCCTATAAAACCTTTTCCTGCTAAGGGCTCAGGGCTTCACCCTCCTGCTCTGCTTTGTCAGAGATGGCAGTGTGGCCCAAGCTTGAGTCTTTAATAGAAACCCTAGTGTGATGGGATCGGAGTTGGCTCCTTGGTGATCTTTTGGGGTTCGCAAAATGGGCACAACAAAGTACTGTGGCCCAGTGAAACAGGGTCATGTAACTATCTATTGAAACCTTTGCAATCATTAGCCAATTACACACCCTCTCCCGTTGAGTGTCCTTTTACAATAGGAAAAGCTGGCTAGTTTATACTGGTTAAGTGGTTTTTACAAGTGGTTCAATCAGTTTATTAAAATAGTTGACTTAGTCATCTGCAACAGTGATTTCAATCTCCACTCCTGGCTCAGTACTGACTGGAGGAAGCGTAACCACAGAACTGTGCAAGGCAATGAGCAACAAATAGACTCTCAGGAGGAAATGATCCTGTGTCTTATAATCTCCAGCACCTGGTGTTTTTCTTGGAGTGACTCTTGGTGTCTTGTAGGTATGCAAGCTGTTTTTGTTCGCTTTCAGTTTCTTTTCCTTTTTGCTTCTGGTCAAGTCAGCACACACCTCAGAGACTGCACATTCTGTCTGCTGAGGATAATTCCAATTATGTGAATCACCACTTCCCATTGCACAGGCATCTTGCCAGTATTTGAAACTCATGCCTCAAACTGATTTGTTCTTCTTCTGGTGCAAGAAAACAGCAGTGAATCATTTTAGGTAGACATTCTGCTTCTTCTAATGTAACAAAGCATCTACATTTCATGTTAGAATAGGGACTTGTTTGCTTTTTAATCCTTAAAAGACTCCAGCGTCTTTCCTGAAACTCTGGACTTCCGCTTTCAGTCTAGACCTACCATTTTAAGGTATCGATGTTCCTTTCTTTTTTTTTTTAATTCATCTTCTCACTTAGCTCTCTTGTCATTTGAGGGTGAGGGACAGCATGAGTTATCCACATTTGACAGGTGAGCAAACTGATGCCTCAGTAAAATGTAATAGTCTCTGCTATAAATACAGAGGGGGGCTGTGAACACAAAGGAACATACAGTGACTATGAATTCCAGGCTCTGGGATTAATGCTGACAATGGAACGGTTTTCATCTGGCCTGAGTTCAAAGTGGTGAACTCCATAGTCTTTTAGTCCTAGGGGATAAGCAATTTTGTATTGCTTTCATCTTTTGGCTGCCAGTTTATTTCTATAAGGAAGAATAGTAGACAAAAAAAATTAATTAAAAATTATATGAATTGCAGTACTTTAAGTAATTGTTTGCAGGGCTAATCCAACTAAATGAATCATTCATTTATCTCTAATACTTGGTCACATTTTTCTATTCTCTCCGGCATGGCTATCACAAGGTTGTCTTAGTTACTTAACTACCCGTGATATGCCCCTGCATGGCCACTTCTAACCTCAGGAATTGTTCTGTTATTGTATTTGATTTGATGGATTATAATTAACTACACAGAAATACAATCATGCCAAAGAAATACAGTGACTACAAACTGGGAACCGATCCAAGACCGGTTGGTTTGTGATGGAAACACAATGTCCTACATAACTGGCTTGAATTATAATTGGTCACATTAAAGTCTAATGTTGTCTAATTCTGAGTACCAGAACGACATTCCGTTTTTATGGTGCACTGCTGACTAATTTCGGAATTAAGACACACAGTAACCTGATGCTAGCTCACACTGTAAATCTGACTTCCAAATTCCCAATTAGCTGAAGTTGGGCATGCAGCCTGGATATGTAAAAGGAGTGAGGAGTAACATTTATTTAGAGATTTTAATTTAGGATCTGTTCTTCCCCTTCAGGTTGTATCACTGTGAGCCTTTAGCCTTCTCTATAAGTACCAAGAAATTGTGAGTTACAGAATCCTTTACTGATCATCTTATCTTTATTTTTGGCTGAGAGATTCTGCTGTCCTGCAGACTGCATTCCACTGGTCAAGTTCTATTGAGAAAGTCTGAGAGACTCAGTCACAAATTCTTATTCTCCAGACTTTTCTACCTTTTTCCTGATGGTGTTCAAACCTCACACATCACAAAAATAATACTCCTCCCACTTCTATGTATGCACTGCAAACTAAGAGGTTAAAGAAGGTGGTGTTATGAGTGTTGTCCTGGGGTTCTATTGAAATAGTAGCTCCTGAAAGACAAGACCTGTAGTGAAAGAGAGCTGTGCTGATGTGTAGCTATCCCAATTTTCCCTGAAGTACTGTTTCTACATGGAATACTTTGAGCTTCTCATTGTAGCAGTCAGTACCCAGTCAATGTTCCCCAATTGGTCCCCATGGTTGCGGTGGCATGATTTTGTTACCCTCCCCAATGTCTTATATTTTTGAATGGGAGACACATATATAGTCTTTTGATTTTGTTATGCCTAAAACAGTTCAGTGTTTGGGCACTTCCTAACCTCCACGTTACTAATCCATCCCCTCCAATATTCCTGTGTTATTATTTATTAAAATCTATATTTTATCTTTGCTGCCCTAAACCCAGACGTGTAGCCCTCTTGGGCCATGATCCCTGACTCCAAAATGTCGGCTATGCTCTCTTTCTCACACCTATCAGGTGTGGTGTCTATCCTCTTTTCCAGGCATGGTGGCTCTCCCTTCTTTCTCCTTCCTCAGACCTTTGCTCTGTCTTCCTGCCCAACCATTCCCCACCTGCAACTTTATTTACCAATCAAAACCAACTGGGGGCAGAGTTTCCTCAGTGTCTTACGTGTGGACATAAGGAGTCACATGGAGGTTAGGAAGTGGCCCATCCATTGAGCTGTTTTAGACATATCAAACTATAAAGACTATATGTATGTCTCTCATATAAAACATTGGGATGGGTAGCAGGAATGCACTGTTGCCACCGGAATCAATTGAGTAACATTATTTGGGTACAGCAACACCTCATCTGCTCACAGTCAGAGATTCTTGGAAGCTGCTTGTACCCTAAGCACCCATAGACACAGAACTGATGGTCCCTCCTATCTTTATTGCCACTTTGTGGGAATGAAATAAATTGATGTCAGAGGCTATCACAAAACTTACCACTAAACGCCATGGCTAGTAGTAAGTGCAGAGTAGCCTCATTTCTGTGGAAGACTGCATCTTCTCCGAGCTCTGACAGGTCTTCTCTTCTCAAAAAGATCCCCTAAAGGGGGCAGAACTAACATTGAACTGAAAGGATTAAAAGAAAAGTCAAATACGGCCTTCTAACTCATGACTATTTAGATACAAGCATAGATTTGTAAGCATTTAAACATTACTAATATTAGTAGACATTGGAATAGATAAAAATAGCGCATGGTAAAGAGAGCTCTGAACATTTCACAGAGGAGTTTAAATGATGGAAAAATGCCATGTCCTTATGACAGGGGCATGTAGAGAGTAATGTTTTAGAAAAGTGGTGGATTCCATTGAGATATTTGAATACATTAACTCAGAAGAAACTACAGTCAGGAAGACAATTGTGTGCACACATTTGTGAAATGATTGTATTGGTCTTCTGCTTCCTGTGTAAAACTTCCTCATAGCTTGCACTCAAGATGAGGAAATATCTTTTTTTTTTAACTCATTGAAGACTTACAAAATAAGTTTTATGTGTATGAGTGTTCTTCTGTATGGGTGCCATGTGTGACTGGTGCCAGCAAAGGCCGGGAGCAGGTGTCAGAGCCCCTGAAATTGGAGTTAGTTTCTATGTAAGTGCTTAGAATTAAACTCAGGTCCTCTACAAAAGCAGCAAGTGTTCTTAACTGCTGCACCATCTCTCCAGCCCAAGGACTATTTTCGTACTGTTAATCCCAAAGATGGAATGAGAAAGATAATTGGTCCAAATCATTATGGCCAAATTAATTAAAACTAATTAAAGCAAGCTTTTTTTTTATTAGTGTACACAGGCTGCCTCCCCCTACAGTGGGTTTGAGAGATGGGCCTTTGATGTGAGGATAGCAAGGATTTTATAGCTCAAGGGGAGAGGGTTTCCAAATGGGAGATTTGGTGGGTAAAATAGGAGCAGAACATAAGTATACAAATTAGCCCTAATGACCTCTTGAAAGAAAGACATGGTTGCAAGGTGGACATAACAATGTAGTTATAACCACAGATAGTCATAGCAAAATAATCATAGGTGGTCATAGAAACTTTTGAAACAAAGGTAGGGTTTCAAGATGGTTATTTTTTATATTGCCAATATTTAATTTATTTTTATTTTCATTAAAATATAATTACAACTTTCTTCTCGCCTTCTCCTCCCCCCAAACCTTCCCAATCCCTCTTCTCTCAAATTCATGGCCTTTTTGGATTATACCACTTAATTCTTTTTTTATTGGATATTTTATTTATTTACATTTCTAATGTTATCCCCTTTCCCAGTTTCCCCTCTGGAAACCCCCTATCCCATCCTCCCTCCCCCTGCTTCAATGAAGATGCTCATCTTACCCACTAACCCACTCGTGCCTCCCTGCCCTGGCATTCCCCTACACTGGGGCACTGAACCTTCACAGGACCAAGGGCCTCTCCTCCCATTGATGCCTGACAAAGCTGTCCTCTGCTACATATGCTGCTGTAGCCATGGGTTGCACCATGTGTCCTTTTTGGTTGGTGGTTTAGTCTCTGGGAGCTCTGGGGGTATTGGTTGGTTGATACTGTTGTTCTTCCTATGGGTTGCAAACCCCTTTATCTCCTTCAGTCCTTTCTCTAACTCTTCCATTGGGGATCCCACATTCAGTCAATGGTTGGCTGCAAGCATCCTCCTTTGTATTTGTCAGACTCTGGCAAAGCCTCTTAGGAGACAATTATATCAGGCTCCTGTCAGCAAGCACTTCCCAGTATCCAAAACAGTGTACCAGGTTTGGTGTCTGTATATGGGATGGGTCCCCAGGTGAGGTAATCTCTGGGTGGCCTTTTCTTCAGTCTCTGCTCCACACTTTGTCTCCTCATTTCCTCCCTTATAATCAAAGACTCGAGTGCCATTTCTGGAATATGCAATAGAGAACCATTTGTTTTTTTTTATTATTATTATTTATTTTATTTTATTTTTTTAATTTACATTCCAAATCACTTCCCCTTTCCCGTTTCCTCCCTCCCCGAAAGTCCCATAAGCCCCCTTCCCTCCCTCTTTTCTCCATTCAACCCCCTTTGTAATAAAGGATACAAGTGAGGCATAGACCAATCCTTGAGAAACAGAGGTTTAACCATAACAGGAATGAACTCTGTTTTCTGTTACTATAAAATTATTTAGAGCTTAAGATGGAAGGAGGCTGGTTCTTCAGTACATGTGAGTGGACAGATGAGCTATCTCTCCAGCCCTGGAACTATCTTTATGCATGTGTGCACGCAAAATCTGAAAGAAGTATACTAAAGAAATAGATATATGTCAGGAGAGTGGGACTGAGAGAGAAGAAAAATGTTGTCTCATTCAAGTCCATCCTATGTCTCTGTTTATGCCATGTTTCTTTGCTTTTAATGCTCAGAGGTTTAAGTAGTTATGATACGATCCATGGATATAAAGGAGAGCACATGAAGACGGATACTGCATAGCTGAGTAAATATCCTTCCAACTTTGGAGCACTTGGCATATTTAAAAGTATACCTGCAGCAGAATATATGTGAGCAGACACTAACTAGTTTGAAATTGCAGGTTCCAGGAGTAGGGGGAACCTGGCAACTACTAAAATAACAGCCAGATAAGGTCCAAAAATTGATTCCTCACAAATAAGGATCAGTACCCTCCTTTCTTAGCTTCCTCCATCATTCAGGAATCTCTAATGTCCTGCTGATCTTATTTAGTTTCAAATTGTATATGTGGTATAGAACTCCACAGTGTGTGTGTGTGTGTGTGTGTGTGTGTGTGTGTATTATATAATTTTATAAATTCCCAAAGAGGTAAAAGAGGTACTCAAATAATGACAGCATTACTCATGGTGTGAAAAGCACAGACTCTCAAGACCTTAATCCAAAAAGCCTGTTAGCTTCCCAGTTCCCATCCTTTCTTCCTAATAATGAGATATGCCTTGTCTCCTTATCACAAAGGAAGAGACTCCCAGGTGCAAGATAATGCCAGGATGATTCCAGAGACAAACTGGCTATGGATCTGATTGCTACATGGGAAATTCCTCTTAAAACCATTAGAAACTTATTTCTCTTTAGAACATTGCATTTCCATAATTAACATCTGCAGACTCACATCAAATATCAGTGGACACCTGGAATTTCCAAAATGAGCACGGTCCCCATGTTTCAATCCCTTCGCTGTCTAACTAAAACTTAGTTAGGGTAACTATAGTTGTGATAAAACACCATGGCTAAAAGCATCTTGGGGAGGAAAGAGTTTATTTCATTAAGGTTTCCATAAACCAGTTTGTCATCAAAAGCAAAGAGGGTAAGAATTCAAGCAGGGCAGGAACCTGGAGGCAGACACCAATGTGGAAGCTATGAAGAGGTCCTGCTTAATAGCTTGCTACATGGCTTGCTCAATTTGTTTTCCTGTAGAATTACTGGACTATTACTCAAGTGATGGCACTACCCACAGTGGACTGATCCCTCCCTCATCAATCACTTATTAAGAAAATTCCCTCCAGTCAGATCTTATGGAGGCATTTTCTCACTTGAGGTTCCTTCACTTCAGATAACACTGGTTTGTGTCAAGTTAACATAAAACTAGCAGGAGAAAAAACAATGCTCATCCAGTCTCCCATTCCACATGGATTGACTGACTGTCTATAAACTTACACTGGAGTCATGATATGTACAATAGGCAGAATAAACTCTTTGTCTTTTCAGAGTACTAGGTTGGGCTGATGGTAGGAATTTGGCAGTATTGAATTATGGTTACATTCTAGGTAAATTTATACAGGTATGTTTTTTCTTCTGGAGATAGGTGAAACAAGTCACATGGATGGTCCAGATGAAGGACTATATTACTTTTATCATTGCTGGAGCAGAATATCAAAGCCACAAAAGGTGGCTTAGCTGACAGTTGGAGGGTACAGTCCATTAAGGATGTTAAGCCATGGTGACAGGAATGTAAGGCAGTTAGTTCTTTGCATCTGTAGTTGGGGGGGAAGAGAGAGAGAGAGAGAGAGAGAGAGAGAGAGGCAGGTTAGTACTCATCTTTCTTCTCTATCCAACCTGGGACCCCAGGCCATGGAACAGTGCCACCTACATTGGGGTAGATCTTCCTACCACAATTAACATAGTCTAGAATCTCCCTCACAGACCTCAGAGACATATCCAGAAGTTGGTGTAGTTCTTGTCAAGCTGACAGTATATGAGTTTCCAAAGTACTGTGGACATGGGAGGCAGAAAAGAAAAGGGGAGAGGTGAGCATGTATAATCACAACTTCCAACTCAGTGTTCTGAGCAGAAACTATGGGCAGAATTAATTTCCCAATGAGAGGGACTTATGATGTTCTTCCATAGGCTCCTGCTCACCTTCATCAGTTCCTACCAGTTCAATGGAAGTATGTTTCTCCTGAGCTTGCATAATTTCATAGACTTAGGTTCATGATTAATCTGGAGTTTTTATGCAAACTAAACCTGAAGGTTCTTACTGACATTGTGATACAAATCATATGGTCCTTTGTTTCCACTGATTCTGGACCCATGATTAGGTAGAATCTCATGTCATAGACTATACAGTGAAGCAAGATAGCTCATCTAATGTCAGCCAGGAAGCAGTAACAGAGAGGACTTGTTTAGATGCAGATAGACTTCTCAAACACACATTCCCAGTGACTTCCACCTTCAACCAGTCCCAATCTCTATCTCCTAATGATAGAATACAATTATAAATAAATCAATGGATTAATCTACTGATAAAGGGAGAAGCTTTATAGCGCCATCAACTTTCAATAATTATATCCACAGATAAGGACAAAATGTTTAATACCTCCTCCTTTTACAAGTTAAATTTAATATTTGAACCCTAGCACAGGTTAATCAGTGAAAGTTCTAATAGAGATGGAATCATGTAGATGAGAGGAGCAATAAGAGACCAAAGAAACAGAAAACGATTGCTTATATCCTAAATAATTTTCCCATTGGTAGTATCTAGTGAGACTTACAGTGAGCCCCACCTTTGATTTCTGTACCATCTCTCATCAGTTTCTAGCCCTTTCCCTTAACTTTAAATAACTTTGACAACTTCTGATACTTGCCATTAAAATATTTTTAACTAAAATGATTTACTTCAGTCTTTTGCAGGCCACTGGTTCTTATTTTATCTCTTAAGATGAGTTAAAAATTGTATTTAAAAGTCAGCATGTTGTCTGGTTCACGGTTAACTACACTTATTCTGATTCAGTGTTAACTACTTTTATTCCTACTCAGAAAATGTTTGTAGACTCTCTGTTCCCTGTATCCAAGAAGTTGGCGAATAGCTTTGCTTTGTAATTGCTTAGGGAAAGAGGGACATGCAAACACAGGACATTTTCACAGGAAAGTCTTTGTCTGTTGTTGTTATAATTAAGTAACACAGACTGGGAAATTATATAATAGAAGGGCTTATTTACTTCAGGGTTCTGGAAACTGAGAGTCTGAGAGCAAAGTGCCTGCATCTTGTACATCTCTTGAGGACTTGCTGGTTCTTAAAATGGCAGAGGGGGGTTTATCAAAAGTCTCCCCAAGTGTGTCAGAGACAGCCTGCTGCTTTTATAAGAAAGACATGCCCCCAGTAAATCATGAATCCATGAGATGAATCTGCTCATAAGGCCACTGCTCTAACAATGAGTCACTTTGGAAATATCTCTTCTCAAAACACCAGTAATAATTTGGGGATTAAGTTTCCAACACATGAACACTAGGGGACACATTTAAATCATAGCGAAAGAGAACAGGGGAAATCGGCAAAATAATGGTTGTACCTTGGCAGAAGGATTAGAGACAAGGGGATCATCTGTTTGGATGGTTGTCTCTCCAGGGAGGTCCCACTCTTCCTAGTTCTCACCCTGCTGGCTAGAGCAATCTCATCTCTTTTAACCAGAAATAAATAATACATTTTAGATGGGGAAGAGTGCCTTTGTGTCTTAGAATTTAATGCCTTAACAACAAGCAGAAGCTGTACTGAGAGCTATTAAGTAAATTGTTAAGAATTAAGTTATTTTCGTTTTAGGAACCCCTATGGGTTTTTCAAGATGGCCTCATTATAATTGATTAGATTCCCTTGAGGTCTTCATCAAGGTACTTTATTATGTGTGTTTATTTTCAAACTTCCCATTGCTGGGAAACCAAAATGCATGTAATAAGAAAAATATTAATATTCCTTCAAGTAAACAAACACAGAGCATCTATTGACAAAGCTTCTTCCGTTATTAAAACTGAAGACAAAGTGCCTGTAAATAAGAATGTATTCCTAGGGATTTCTGCAGAGGAAGGAGAATTATCAAACACTTGAACTATTCCAAACTCACTGGAGCACATGCCTTGAAACGGCAAACAGAGTGTACTTGAATCGTAAAATCTGGTGAATATAACAACTCTAGGTACCTGTTACATGATGTTCCTAATTAGAAATACTACACAGGCAAGTCTGATGCCTCCCAATCATGCTAATCTATAATCCCATTACCACCTTCACTCAGAAAGGTTCACCGACTCAAAGCTCCTAAGTATTTCATGTATATGCACAAGTTACCACCATTTCTGTAGCTATAAGGTATGCATTATATTTATTTATAGAAGCATAGATGTCTATAGATACAGACGCTAATGGTGGGTTTATCTCTTTTTAAGAGGAATGCTAAAATGTCAAATTGGATTACAAATCAAGAGCATGACACAAATTACTTTTTGAAAGTCTCCCTTTAACAGGTAATTAGTATTGGGATTCTAGGTCTCCAGGCAATGTAGTTTATACTCCAAAATTCTGACCCCTTCCAAGCTCTTTCCCTCTTCCCGGCTCAGTGTCTTGGTTTTTCCTGTGAGACTCCTTAGAAACTGTACATCTCCCAGAAGCATTTCCTGATGGGGATTTTCAGTCTGTACCACCACCCAAGCTCTGGAACACCTGACTCCCTGCTGGTCTCTGGTGGATGGATCCCTTTGCTTTTCTTTCTCTTTCCCCATGGCTCATTTGCAGACTAGAGACCCACTCCAAATGCAGTTATGAATATAAGTATCATTTAACTACCACATGATGCAATATTTCTTACACTAAGCATATACTCAGTTAAAAATTCTTCAATACCTCATGCTCAACATTGGATGAGAAGTGAAAATCTAGATGTATAATGAATATGTAAAATCAACTGCTTGACTATAGGAAGAAGACTGAAATGGCTAGGCAAAATTATACAAGTTGTTTAATTTTGATGAAAATACATGTCAAGAAATACAAACTCTTTTATCCCAACATATGTGAATCCTTGTAACTTTAGAGCTAAAATTTCTTTAAGATCCCAGGATACCCTGATTTACAGATTATTATATAATGGGGAAATAAATAAATGATTGTCTTGCATTTACTGTTAATGGCAGTGTAGCCGTACTGAAGGCTTACAAAGGATATAGCTGAGTCCAGAAAAAGTTGCTGACACAAGACTTATAAGACAAAAAAAAAAAGCAGAATAAAGC
This sequence comes from Tokudaia tokunoshimensis, assembly GCA_036184795.1. Taxonomy (NCBI): domain Eukaryota; kingdom Metazoa; phylum Chordata; class Mammalia; order Rodentia; family Muridae; genus Tokudaia; species Tokudaia tokunoshimensis. The sequence goes on along the minus strand of BTHU01000015.1, from coordinate 35,334,177 downwards.
TGGGATTTAAAATGATTTTTTTAGACTTGATGCATAATTTGAATAAAAGTAAAATCTAAGTTGTGACTGCTGAAGTTTATCACAAATGTACACATTAAGTATATTTAGTGAATCTAACAGTCATATAACATATAAACTTATGCTATCATTATTGATAGCATAATTAATAATATTATTATTATTATATTAATTCTTATTGTTTTTCTATCCTTTGAATTTTATGTTATTACTTAGGATAATTATATGAATTATAAATAAGCACTCATATCTTCACAGATAGTCAGATATATGCCTGAAGCAAAATTAGAGTATTATGTGTTCAGTTAAATTCAATAAACATCCATCCATCTATTTATTTATTTATTTGTTTATTTGTTTTTTTTTAAATATATATTTAGGATTTATGAGACAGTGTCTTTTCTCTATAACTCTCCATCTTTATTTTTTGAGACAGAATTTCTCACTGAATTTAATTCACTGACTGAACAATGAGCTTTAGAGTTCCACCTGATCCTACCCCTCCAGTGCTGGGGTTTTAGGCACAGACCACAGCCACAGGCCATACCTACAGGTCACAATGCTTTGATTTTTGATGTGGGTTCTGGAGAACCAAATTCAGGTTATATTTTGCCAAATGAGTCAACTCCACTGACTCAATGAAAACAAGATAGAAAGCTGGGCTTGTAATTATTGCAATCTACAATTATTCTGGTACTTTTGTTAAATTCCTTCCACTTACATGTGAAAATTTAAGATATATTCTGTAGATCCACGAGGACATGTAGCTGTCCATCCCTTCCAACATCTATCAAATGATCTGTGCCTTCCAGTACCTACATGAATTAGCAAGTGGCTAACAAAGTGTTACCAAAGGAGGGACTACCCCATTGCAGCCTTGAGTTTGAATCACTTCTCACAGACTTGGAGCCTGAAATTGTCTCTATGGGGCAAAAGGCTTTCTGAAAAAAATATAATAAATTTGAGAAATAATGAAAAAGTGAAAGTCTTTCAGTTATAGGTATCTTTCACAGAACCAGTGCTCACTACATTTGGGCCAATTTCCCAAAATCAATTAATTCACAATATTCTGTTTTGATTGAAAGAAAAGACAGCAGAGAGATTCCTATCTTTGATATGTTTATTATGTAACAGCTAGGAGGGCAGAAATGGGCAGAAATAAATTCTGAAGATAATAGTGCAAAATTACAATTAATTCATCAGTTTTTACCAAAATAATCCAATATGACAATCTACTCAACATAACCTGCGTTGTTCTCAGGAATATTATTTAACAACATGGTTAAACTGACAGTCAGTGTTCACCTCATAGAAATCCCAGGCAGTATGGTTTTGAGAAATTATCAGCCTCCCCAGGTTGCTGTTGGTTTGTAGGATGTAGACTTGAACATCTTCCAATTGTCCTTTGAGATCATGTAGCCTGCTTTAATGTGTGCTTAGAGCTAAGGAAAAGTGATTTGCAGTTACAATAAGACATTTTGAAACTGGTCAATCCAAATAAAGTAGTTTATCATGAGTTTCAATGAACTCTAAGGATCCAAAACGTTCAGGTGCAAAGAAAACTGACTACACCCAATGTTCAGATAACAAGGCCAGAGGGTCAGCTGTCAGCAGTCATAAATATGTTTCCATTCCTGACTAATCAGGAAGAGAGCTCGAGAACCACAGAATCCAAGGGCATATGGAGAGGAGAAGGAAGATATATACAGAAAGGGCAATGGTGGAAACTGGTGAAAGAAATCTAATAGGAAAAAAGAAACAACCATGAGACGCTGATGTGATTAGTTGGCATTTGGTAGTAGTAGAAGCTAGATGCTGCTGCTGAAGATTCAGATTTGCCCTGTGGTATCGCTATTACGACTCATGAGCTGTAAATAAGGATAACTTCTTCCCTGGATTGAACAAGGAATATGTATTAAAACGGGGACTTGAATATTAAGTAAGTAACATATTTCTTTAGAAAAACAGCTGAGAATTATATCCCGTGAACAGCTGCAACATCCAAATGGTCGCCACAAATCATTTTACAGTTGAGAAAATTCTTTAATACAAAGAGCACAAATTCAAAGTCATTGTGCAGCAGTGACAACAGACAGTTACTAAATCCCTCAAAGCCGCAGAATTTCTAATTTCCTTTCAAACAGAGTGTATAGTACAGCCATTTTCTTATTCCTTACCCAGACTGAAGGGTCAGTGTTTTATGCTATTTCGGAATGTGTCAGTGAGCTGAAAGGGATAAACAGGAATGTATTGTACATGGCATTGCCGCCAATCTACAAAGAAGACTTTTGAATCCTCCTTATTCCGTAGCGTTCACCCTTTCTGGAGTTTTTAATGTTGCAATTTGAGACCATTTATGAAAGACTTATGTGAATATAAATTAATACATTTGTACTTTTTTATTTTAATTTATTGACATTTCAAGTATTATTCCCTTACCCGGTTTCTCCCTCACCCAGAGACCCCCTATCCAATCACCCTCCCCCTGCTTCTATGCTTTCCACACTCACTCCTGCCTCCTCGCCCTCTATTCCCCTACACTGGGGCATCTATCAAACCTTCATTGGACCAAAGACCTCTCCTCCCATTAATGGCTGACAAGGCTGTCCTCTGCTGCATATGCAGCCAGAGCCATGTGTACCCATTGGTTGGTGGCTTAGTCCCTGAATTTTTAGAGTATGCAGTCCTGTACTTCTGGGAAAGATAGTTACTGATGATGTTTATTGTAATTAATGAGGATGATTTATGAAACTACACCATATGTATCAATATATAAAAGTATATAATATTACTTATTACATTTTTAAAGATTACAAACACTAATAAAGTTTACAAGTGCTTATCTATCAGTCACAGGATTGTGGAGTTTTAGAAACAATTTAGCATGTCTACATTTCTAATTTCCTTGAATAAATATGCATTTTATGTAATAAATTATTTTGCAATAAAGATGTTGGTCAGTATTTTTCATTATAAATTAGGATTGGACGTAAGCATGTGTTTCTATAAATAAATATGACATTATCTATGCATAGTCTCTATTACTATATTGGATATAAATAAACCACACATTCTAAACTGTTACTGGGTTTTGGGTAGCTTTTGTTTTCTCTCCTTAATCTATAGCAAGTCTTTCATTCTTCCACTGTTGGTCTACTATCCTCCCTGTTGTTTTACTCATCCAATGCACAGTTCGGGTTAGTAATCTGCAATTCTTCAGTATTTTTTCCAAGGTAAATACCAATACATTGCCAAGCACTGGTTAACAAAATAGAATCGATTATACATAAGCCTCTACATCTTGCATTTTCTTGTTCAAAAATAAATGAACTGCTACAACTCTAATTTATTATTTTAATTGCTATGTGCTATCTCATTATGATATTTTGATCATAATTATAAATGAACACAACTTATGGATCATAATTTGTTCAATAATTCTCCTCTGAAACTTCTAGATTTTGTTGCCATTATGAAAAATGTTGGAATCAAATCCTTATACATGTGCCATTACTCATGTATTTTTTTACTTGGGAAAATGTTACAGGAATGTAATGTTAAATCAAAGGAAATTGGCATGTAAAATTCGAAGATGCTAGATTACTTTCCAAAGAAGCAGTAACAATTAACCATTTCATCAATCATTTCTGAATGTGTTCTCTTTCTTGAATTACTTACTTTTTTTAAAAAAATCTTCATTTATTTCACATTTTATGCTCTAATTAGATATGATTTCATACCTGACAGTCCCACAAGTATGAAATCATATTTCATTATTATCCTATTTATTTTCTTATTAAATAATTTAAACATCTTTTCAAATGCCTATCAGTTATTGCTTCTCAAATGAGTTGGATCTTCTGTTTGTTTATTGTGCTTCTTTCTATATAGAGTACTTGTTCTTCCTTTGCAGTTTCTCATTATTATTTGCACATAGTGCATATTAATTTTCTGTCATTATTGTTAGTTTACCTCAATCTATCTTTTTTCTGAATTGTATGTGGTAACATTTGTTTAGTATTTCCATGTAGTTAGCTATCTTTTCAGAAATTTTCATTTTGTTTTAGAAGATCATGAAGGGTTGTGTATAGTGGATATTTCTTGGTTGTTCCAGTATTACTTCTTAAAGGAGAACAACAATAACAAAATTATTTATGCAAGTTGACAAGCTAGGAAATGATACACCCTAAGACAGAGTGGTCTAATTAGGATAGAAGTTGGGATTGGGAGAGAAAGATGGTAGACCAATAGTTTTTAGCGAAATTTTCTCCACACAGAACCAAAGAACAGGGAGAGACAACAACAATCTCACAGGACTGTTGAATCAGAGTATTGGAGCAGTGGGAATATACAGAGATGTAACAGAAGAATACAGTAATACATGGAAGCCTTTTATAGAAACTGAGCTCACATATCTACTTTCTACTTTTAAAGACCAGTCTTAAATGAAGATATGCTTTATTGAATTGGTTGGATTGACTTCCCATTGCCTTAAAAGGTTGGCAGGAAGCTTATCTACTAGACAGGTTGCTTGACTGTTTCTTGGGTTTCTTGGTGTATTCTCTGAATACTGATAGATGCCGTACTGTGGCTTATTGGTGAGGAAAGGGATCTTGATGCACAAAGACACCTTGATACCATGCCATAAAGTCTTTGTAATTTCACACTCTAATGAACTATCCCAAACAATTTCATATTCCCAGTCCTTTGAATAAACCAGAAACCATTACCCACCATCTCTCTACTCACTTAGCATCTTGAAAGCCTATCTAAGACAGTCAGGCTGCATAGACTCTCAGAAAATATCAAGGTGGCCCTGTCCATTTCCTCTTGTTTATTATCTCAGGATAGCACACACTCATGGGAGCTACCCTACTCCATATTCTACCACTCAGGGAAAAGATGAGAAACCAGACATGAACAGATCGTACAAGGAAGCAGATACACAGTTCTTGTCAACACCCTCCATCTCTAAAGACATAATTTGATTGCCCTTTTTGAGCAGTTCAGCTGGCAGAGGCCCAGGAAAACACAATACTGACTACATATTCACAGTCCTTTAAGGTCACTGAGTAAGCTGTCTTAAATGATTCAGCCCTCTAGAAGCAACCAGGCTCCTTTTGCTGATCTTGGAATTTCAAGAAGTGATTCAGTAGCTCAGTTCCAGGAGTTCAGCTTCCTGAGGTCCTAAGAAGCATGAGAAATCAGCTGGGAAGCACTCCATACATAGAGTAGTCAGTAGAATCACATGGGATCATCAAGTGACCCTGAAACACTGACAGATACCATTGTGGATCTCTTGGTGTAATGTAGATTCCACACAACCTTCCCCTATAAAAGCGGCAGACATACTGTATTATACCCAGCTTAGTTAACCAATGTGGTTCCATTCTCTTTGACCCACAGACATGGACCTGAGCCAGCAAAACCACTGTAGATGTGTCATATAGAATGCCAATGATTTCACTCTCCCTATTGGAGCTGTATTTCAGTTGTTGGTCCAATCCAACATTATCTGCCTCTGTGGTCAATCCTTATTCTTCATGGGCAGACCTTGCCAAAAAGATTAATAAATTCTGGGATATCTGTGGTGAGAATTTTGGTTTCTTAAGAAAAACATAAATATGAATATTATGGAATAGGTTTTTGTTTCATTCCCAGGTGTAGAATATGGGGTTGCTCCATAACAACTATCATTTACCTCCTGCTCTAGCAGGGGCACAATTTTGCTATCTGCTACTGACCACTAGTTTCTGCAATTGTGTGATGTTTGGAATTTTGGGGACTTTTCAGAGGGTGTATAAACACGAAGGCCCTGAGAGATATGGGTGATTGGTTTTGGTGGTGGCTTGGAAGGATAGAAGAAAATGGAAAACCCAGAATAGCTAAAACTATTCTCAAGAGTAAAAGAACCTCTGGGGGAATCAGTATCCCGGACCGCAAGCTGTACTACAGAGCAATAGTGTTAAAAACTGCATGATAATGGTACAGTAACAGACATGCAGATCAATGGAACAGAATTGAAGACCCAGAAATGGATCCACACTCCTATGGTCACTTTGACAAAGGAGCTAAAACCATCCAGTGGAAAAAAGATAGCCTTTTCAACAAATGGTGCTGGCTCAGCTGGAGGTCAACATGCAGAAGAATGCAAATTGATCCATTCTTATCTCCTTGCACTAAGTTCAATTCTAAGTGGATCAAAGATCTCCACATAAAACCAGACACACTGAAACTAATAGAAGGGAAACTAGGGAAGAATCTTGAACATATGGACACAGGGGAGAATTTCCTGAACAGAACTCCAATAGCTTATGCTCTAAGATCAAGAATAGACAAATGGGACCTCATTAAATCACAAAGTTTTTGCAAGGCAAAAGACACTGTCAAAAAGACAAAGCGGCAACCAACTAACTGGGAAATGATCTTTACCAACCTTATATCCGACAGAGGGTTAATATCCAATATATACAAAGAACTCAAGAAGTTAAACTCCAGAGAGGCAAGTAACCCTATTAAAAAATGGGGTACAGAGCTAAACAAAGAGTTCTCACCTGAAGAATATCTAATGGCTGAGAAGCACCTAAAGAGATGTTCATCATCCTTAGTCATTAGGGAAATGCAAATCAAAACAACCCTGAGATTCCATCTCACACCAGTCAGGATGGCTAAGATCAAAAACACAGGAGACAGCAGTTGTTGGCGAGGATGTGGAGAAAGAGGAACACTCCTCCACTGCTGGTGGAATTGCAAGCTGGTACAACCACTCTGGAAAGCAGTCTGGCGGTTCCTCAGAAAACTGGGCATGACACTCCCGGAGGATCCGGCTATACCACTCCTGGGCATATACCCAGAGGCTTTACCTGCATGCAATAAGGACACATGCTCCACTATGTTCATAGCAGCCTTATTTATAATAGCCAGAAGCTGGAAAGAACCCAGATGTCCCTCAACGGAGGAATGGATTCAGAAGATGTGGTGTATCTACACAATGGAATACTACTCTGCAATTAAAAACAATAAATTCACGAAATTCCTAAGCAAATGGTCAGATCTTGAAAATATCATCCTTAGTGAGGTAACCCAATCACAAAAGAACACACAGGGTATGCAGTCACTGATAAGGGGATATTAACCCAGAATCTCGGAATACCCTAGACACAATCCGCATATCAATAGATTTCTAAGAAGATGGAAGGAGAGACCCCTGGTCCTGGAAAGACTGGATGTAGGGGAACGCCAGGACAGAGAAATGAGAGGGGGTTGAATGGAGAAAAGAGGGAGGGAAGGGGGCTTATGGGACTTTCGGGGAGGGAGGAAACGGGAAAGGGGAAATGATTTGGAATGTAAATTAAAAAATAAAATAAAAAAAATAATAAAAAAAAAGAAGAAGAAAATGGGTGGAGAAGGGTGGAAGAAAAAGAGAACCCATTTACTTCTATCCTTCCAACCCACTAATACTAGATAGGAGAGGAAATAGGACAGAGGGGGAAGTGGGCAACATTATCTTTAAACTATGTAGACATAATGTTTTTGTATGCTGTAAAGTTTACCCTTGTCTTATTCAAATGATTATTTCTCTGCCCTTATATCTTGTTTCAATCCAGACATAGTGTTGTAATGCTTATACCAAGACTCTCTTGTCTCAAGTTTGTGTAAATTGGCCTTGTCAACAATGCTGATGATCCAATGGCTGGGTAAAAGAGAGAATAGGGTAGAAGCTTCTGCCAGCCAAGAGAAGAGAGAGAGAGAGAGAGAGAGAGAGAGAGAGAGAGAGAGAGAGAGAGAGAGAGAGAGAGAGAGAGAGAGAGAGAGAAATGCTATCCCCTTTCCTCATTACCCCTCCGAGAATGCCCTATTCTATCCCCCCTTTCCCTGTTCACTAACCCACCCACTCCTGCTTCCCTGTCCTGGCATTCCCCTACACTGGGGCATCGAGCCTTCACAGGATCAAGGACTTCTCCTCTCATTGAAGTCCAACAAGGCTATCCTCTGCTACATATGTTGGCTGGAGCCATGGTCCCTCTTTGGTTGGTGGTTTAGTCCCTGGGTGCTTTGGGGGTTCATATTATTGTTCCTCCTATGAGGCTGCAAACCACTTCAGCTCCTTCAGTCCTTTCTCTAGCTCCTCCATTGGGGACCCTGTGCTTAGTCCAATGGACGGTTGTGAGCATCCACTTCTGTATTTGTCAGGCACTGGTGGAGCGTCCCAGGTGACAGCTATATCAGACTCCTGCCAGCACTCACTTGTGGCATCCACAGTAGTATCTGGATTTGCTAACTGTATGTGGGATGGATTACCAGGTGGGGCCAAAAGACCAGTTACAGATATCTCACTAAATCCCTCATCTGAACTCAAGGCCAACACAGCATAGAAAGGTGATGCCCAACTCACATCACTTGCAGAAAGTCTTTCTAAGAAAGGCACCTTGGAAATGAGCAAGACCACTGATTCAGCAGATGCACACACACTACTAAGGCAATACAAGACAAATAAATAATAACATGAGCCATTTAACAAGCACATTGTCTATTAACTGACATTAAAAGACAAGAGAAATTGACAGATATTCTAATGAAGAATTTAAAAGAATAATTTTTAAGGAAACTTAATGAAATACAAGAATATAAATAGATAATTCCTCATGTAAATGAGAGAATCAACAAAGAGAGATGATGAAATTGAGCCAATAAGAATGTTAGGAGGTAAAGAGCTTAACAGATGTAAGTTAAAGTAGAATTTAAAGCTTCTTCTACAACAAAACTGATCAAAGAAAGAATTTTTATATACATATGGTGGTAAGGATGAAATTCCAAAGTTTATGCAGGTTTAAACTATACTTCTAAAAGAATGACCTTCTGGGATTGAAGATAAGCCATTGAAATAATCTAATTGGGTATTTGTTTGTTATGTATATATGTATATATGTGAGTGATGTTCCTTTATCTGTGTGTATGTATGTGTATGTACAAACATGTGTGTGCAAGTCAGATAAGTGCCCATGTGTGTACACCGAAACCAGAGGAGGGCATTAGGTGGCTTTACACATCACTCTATACATTATTCGCTGAGGCAGCATCTTCCCCTAAACCTGGAATTGGTAGCAGCCAACAAGTGTAACTCTGAGCTTTCCTGCCTGTGCATAAGTTTCCTGAAATAACAACGCTGGGCTTCTATGTGAATAGAGGCTGAAGCTAACAGCTTTGGTTCTGTTCCCTGGCTAGTTCATATCTTCACTTCCCATTTATTTTATTCTATGTTCTGCCATGTGGCTGGTTACCTGGTCCTCAGTTTCATACAACTGTCTTTTTCTGTCTTGGGGTTAATGACCACACTTGACTCTTTTCCCTGAATCCTCTTTCTCTACCAGATGTCTCACCTTCTAATCTTGTCTCAGCTCATTGACCAAATTGCCTTTTACTGACAAGTGATGGTTCCATTCACTACAAGAGATTTTCTCTACAAACAAGTCCTAATAATCCCTTTGTCTTCACTACTACCAGTGCTGGAGAAACTTACTTCATCAGTAATGGCATCCTTTAGTAAAAGGATTGAGAAAGATATACCATGAAAATGTTACAAACAGTGGATGTAGTATGGGCAGTCCTCTCAATCCTAGTCAGAGTCTCCATCCTGCAGCAAGCCTCCATTGTTGAGAAGTGTTTGCTGAAACCGGAAAAGTCCCAGTAAGTGTGAGTTAACATCATTAACATAGAACTTTCTCAATATCTGGATTTGTCTGTACCTTATGCTGAATCAGCCTCCAATCGCCTCTTCTGCTTTAACACTAAATAGCACTCTGAGCCTGGCATTGCATCAACTCCTCTGTAGATTCGAACCCTTTTAAATAAGAGTTTGGTAACCAGAAGTTGGCGACTTCAGAAACACAATTATGTAGTCATTCATTGCTTCAAAATTCACATCTAATAAAATCTTTCCATTCATCAAGAGGAATTGTGCACATTATTCTTTGGATTGTTTGTACTGATTTTCACTTCAAAGGTAGATGTTCATCTTACATCAATCCTGGAGAGTTATACAACAGCAGAATCAGCTATGATTATATCAAATGAAACAGATTTACAATAAAAACTTAGAAAGGGACAAACAATGCCACTGTATGATGACAATGGGATCAATGAGGAAATTATTGTCAATATATATTCATTTAACACCAGGGTACCCAATTATATAAAGCAAGCATTATTACATCTAAAAAAAGAGACAAATTCTAAAGCAGTAACAGTTTAGGACTTGAATATCTAATTTTCATCAAGACAAGTGTGGGACCAAGGAAGAGCCAGGAAGCCTTGGAGCAGGCCAGGACCAAGAGTGGGGTCTACTGAGTCATTTCCAAACCCAGGAAATCTCATCCTGAGATTGGCAGGAATACAATAACTTCTCTGATGCCTGGGGACTGCTTGTCCCTGGGAAGATAGCCTATGGGCTCCACCTTTGCCCTTCCCAGGAGGACATGTAGTCCAGTAGCTAAGTTTAACTTTCTCCCCTCTTTGAAGATCATATAGAGCAGCACCTGGAATTCTTCCTTATGCTAATGAGGCATCCCAGCACCCTGGCCCTAGTCAATGATGTACACTCACCCTGAAGGCTCCTATCCAACCCCCAAAGATTTAAATAGCCTTTGTTTCCACTTTAAATGGCCTCTCAAGAGTCTGGTCCCATCATGATAACTGCCTGCCCTCTCTTGGCATATGCTCCTGGTTGTCCTGCCTCACCTCGGCCTCAATTCCTCTCCCAGTATCAGGAATGATTTTGGACCAATCACCAAGGTCAGGAAGCAGATCTTGAATCACAGCAAATCATCCAGAAAAAGAGCTACAGAGAAGCAATGAGGTTAAACTATCTTAGAGATCAAATGCTTCAATTGTGAAGCATTGCATCCAGCAAGGACCAAAGCACAAGTTCTTATCACCAACACTTGGCACAGTTGACACCAAAAGCTGACATGGGAAGAACATAAATCCAAGGCCAGTCTAGGCTCTACAGAAATACATTGTCAAGAACAAAAACACTTTATAGTAAGTCTCATGAAATAAATTTGGACATCATACTCTATAATCAAGTTTGTTCTTATCTTTATACTTTAACTACATGATGAAAAGGATATACAATATGAAATAAACTATATTTTTCTGTCTGTAAATCTTTGGACACAACTGTACTCAAGGTTATAAACAAGGAAAGATTTGCCTAGAGTTACATGGGTTGGCAGGTAATCAAGACTGGGTGTCGGCTTTGTGAAAAAAGGAACCTCAAACCGCAAGACACTGCATTGCTACTGTATTCCCTGGCTTGTTCAATCTTCATTCATCCATCTATCACCTTCTAGAAAGCCTTCTCTGGCCATCTTATTTAAAAATGATATCCTCAGGGAATGGGCAGACAACTCAGTTAGAATTCCTACAACCTATGAAAAGCTAGGTGAGGCAGTGTGCACTTGTAACCCCAATGCTGAGGAGTTTACTGACTGACCAGCCTATGCTAACTGACAAGCCTCAGGTCCCCATGAGAGATACTAAGGCAGTTACTTCTGAGGAGCAACACCCAAGGTTGACCTCTGATCTCCAAATGCACATACATATGCATAAGCACACACATATATCTGTACACGCACACACACACACACACACACACACACACACACACACACACACACATGTCAGCCTTATTTTTTTACTTTTCTCCACAGATCCATTTAATGTAGTAAATCCTCCTCTTTAATGTGTCTGCTGTAGCTGCATACCCCAATAAAATTCAAAGTCCATAGGGAAGGATTTTGCCCATTTTGTTTTCCTGATTACCACCCACACCTGTAGCCCCCAGTACATGGCTCATGGGTTTCTTAGATGAACAAGTCCTCAGAGGTTGTGATGCCTTGGCACTAGTGGAATTTATCTGTATCCAAGCAGGAGATTCTACAAACAGTTCAGCCCACAGACTGAGTCTAGGAACTCCAGGAATAAACAACCTGTCTGCTTGAGAAGATATCCCAGTGTCTGCTTTCAGTCTTTCTTTTCTTATGATACCTACCTTGTCACCAGTGTCTCCTGCTCTGCCTTGGCTACAGTTTCTGTACTATTTCAGAACCTGCTCTTCCCTTTTCCACTTGTCACTATTAAAACATAGCTACCTGCTTCTGCTATGCAAAGACCTGACACATTCTCTTCTAAGCTGATAAATGCATTGAAGCCTAGAGAGTAGTGAATAACAGCAATATGTACCTCCAGGAAAACAATTTGCATTTAAACAACTTTTGGTGTCTGAGTGCAAAGAGGTAAGTGATGAGGGAATCCTGAGCAGACTGCAAGCTTGGACATTTGTGGAGAGCTCCCAGAGGCAAACTCAAATTACAGCCCTCAGTATTATCAAAGGACAAAATAATACCAAAATAGGAAAATGATGTGAAGACAGGAGCTCATGTACTGTACATAGTGACATAAATTAATAATCTTTGTGGAGAAGTTTATGGAGTTTCCTGGAAAAATTGCAAATAGATCAACTGTATGATCTGGCCAGCTCACTACTTGGTATATATCCAAAAGAGAAGATACCTACACTCCAATTTATTATGGCACTGTTGACAGTGGCAGCACTAATCTCAACAGTATAGGAAATCAAACTCAATTTCCATCAATGAAAAAATGGATAAAGAAATTCTGTCATGTGTATACCATGAGTATTATGCCTTTTTATTCAGCCATAAAGAAAGCACAAATGCTGCCTGCCATTGGATAGACTTGGAGGGCAATAAGTGAATTAAGTCAGACACAGAACGATAAATCACAAGATCTTACTCACAGATAGAAGCTAGCTAGCCCTTAATCTCACAGACATTTAAAGTGGAATTGTGGTTACCAAAAACTGGAGAGGTTGGAGAGATAAAGTGGTGAGAGTCAATCCACAAGAAGAGCCTCATCCCTTGATGGAGAGAATGATGAGTTCTGCAAGTCTATAGCATAGTGGGATGAATATAATAATATTCATAGAATAATTTAATTTCAATGCTCTCATGTAAAATAGGAAGAAACTTAAAGAAATAAATTGATGTAATAAAGTAGTGGTGGTTTTAATAAGAATGGCACTTATAGGCTCATGTATTTGAATTCTTAATCACCAGGAAGTGGCGCTATTTGAAAGGATTAGAAGGATTGGGAGGTGTGACTGTTGGAGTAAATGTGTCACTAGGAGTAGGATTTGAAGTTTTAAAAGCCCATGCCAAGCCCAGAGTCTCCCTCTCTGCTCATGGATAAGGGTTTAACTTTCAGCTGCCTCTCCAGCACCATGTCTGCCTGTGTATTGCCATGCTTCCCATTATGATTATAATGGATTAAACTCTGAAACTGTAAGCAAGTCCCCTATTAAATGCTTTCTCTTACAATAGTTGCCTTGATCATGGTGTCTTTAAGAAACAATAGATCAGTGACTAAGACAAAAAGATTTACCAATTTATTAATAAACTTGTTTAGAAAATATGAAGTTTACAAAGTAGAATTTAGCCAAAAGAGCTTTGCCTCTAATATAACTTGAAGAACAGGTAATATAAGCAAGAATACCATAAAGAATCCATTGAATTGTACCTTATGATTAGGGGGAAGGTTTTTATTGGAGAGAGAGAGAGAGAGAGAGAGAGAGAGAGAGAGAGAGAGAGAGGAGTCAAAGGCATCTGAAAAAGTCTGCAGCAGAGAGAAAATGAAGCAGACTGGTTATCATTCAGGCTAAAGAAGCTTGGTGTGGCAAAATCAAGGGGCATGGAAAAGTAATGTAAGTTATAGTGACAAGAAGCTGAGGGGAGAGAATCCTCGAAACTGGGACAACCTTGGAGTTTAGAGTACATAAGGAGGTGAGAGGGCCAGGAGTGTAGTAGACTTTGAAATCCTCAGAGGCACATGCCAATTGGGACCTAAGGTTGGCATGGACTTTGATAGGTGACCACAGGTACAAGCCAAGGGAAGTGGCCTTTCTGGCAGGCAGAAACCTACTTCATAGGTCTCAGAGAGCCAAACTCTTCTCTATCTGCCAGCAATCCCTATTAATTTAATCTGTTTATGTCCAGCTGGAGCTGATTCCAGGTTGTCATCTTGGACAAAGTGAATCTTCCCCTTTAGGGTGCTTGGAATTTTCATTTGTACCTAACAGATAACATGCAAAGAGTCTTGTTAGAGATTGTAGGAAAAATCTTCTACCTCTAACAAAATTAAAGTTTAGGCATGTTGAGACTATTTCTGTTAAGATTTGTTCACTAAGATTGCTGCCAATTAGGCCCTATTCCCAATTCAAAGGGATGATACTAGGCTCTCAGCTCATTGAATCCTAGTCTACCATTAAGTCCCAGTCTTCTTATTAGGATAGGATAATGCTGCCAGGCAGGACAACCCTTGGTAACAACTACTGGAAAAGAGCAGCACTGACCTACTTGAAATGTAATTGTGACAATATCTTCATTGTAAAAATCTTCCATTTGACCAAAATAGCCAGACTTGCAGTCTTCTGTTTCTGTTTAAACTACTCCAAGTGTGGCTTGGGGGCTAGGATCTGAAAGGCATTTTAAAATGACTGTATATGTCACATTTAAAGCTTAAGGCCTGTATAACCTAGGTTTTTGGTTTTCTTTTTTTAAACTGTTCTGGGCATGTTTTTCTTTGGATTTTAGCCAGAACACAATGTATGCTATTAAAGAGATTTTGCTTTTTTCCCAGAGTGTTTGGAGTGAATTTTGGGGTGTAGGGAGTGGTAACCTGTTGTATCAACCACAAAGAAATGATAGAGAGGTGAAGCTACCATCTAAACTCCAGCAACTGAGCGGGCTGTTGCAGCCAGGAAAGCAGAGAACACTTGAGTGTAAGATCACTTGGGATTCAGTCCACCAAGACCCGACCTGAACCCAGGAGCTGGACAGCACCACAGCCGTATGTATACCTATCCTGCCAGGGGACATCTGCTCTGCAGAGAGTCCCACAGTTAGGGGTGAGGCCACCATCTTCACTACTGTGACTGAGCTGGTTGTTACAGTAACTCAGGGAATACCCAAGTGTAGGATCACTTGGGATTTGGTCCACTAGGGCCCCACCTGCACCCAGGAGCTGGGCCACAGGACTCTGTGCCAGGGGAGAGCCCATGGGTGCTGAGACAGGCTTGCAGTCACACAGGAGTGACAAGAACCAGCCAGAGACAGCAGATCCAACTAACACCAGAGATAACCAGATGGCAAAAGGCAAACATAGGCACGTTACTAACAGAAATCAAGGCAACATGGCACCATCCGAACCCAATTCTCCCACAAAAGCAAGTCCTGGATACCCCAACACGCCAGAAAAGCAAGATTTGGATTTAAAAATCACAGCTCATGATGCTGATAGAGGGCTTCAAGAAGGACATAAATAACTCCCTTGAAGAAATACAGGAGAACAGAAGTAAACAAGGAGAAGCCCTTAAAGAACTACAGGAAAACACAACAAAACAGGTGAAGGAATTAAACAAAACCATTCAGGATCTAAAGATATAGGTAGAAACAATAAAGAAATCAAAAAGAGAAACAACTCTGGACATAGAAAACCTAGGAAAGAAGTCAGGAGTCATAGATGCAAGTATCAACAGAATACAAGAGATAGAAGAGAGAATCTCCAATGCAGAAGATACCATAAAAAGCATTAAAAAGCATTGAGACAACAATCAAAGAAAATGCAAAATGCAAAAAGTTCCTGACCCAAAACATCCAGGAAATCCAGGACAAAATGAGAAGACCAAACCTAAGGATTATAGGTATAGAAGAGAGTGAAGATTTCCAACTTAAAGGGCCAGTAAATGTCTTCAACAAAATTATAAAAGAAAACTTCCCTAACCTAAAGAAAGAGATGTCCATGAAAATACAAGAAGCCTAGAGAACACCAAATAGATTTGACCAGAAAAGAAATTCTACCCATCACATAATAATTAAAATGCCAAATGCACTAAACAAAAAAAGAATATTAAAAGCAGTAAGGGAAAAAGGTCAAGTAACATATAAAGGTAGACCTATCAGGATTACTCCAGACTTCTCACCAGACACTATGAAAGTCAGAAGAGCCTGGGAAGATGTTATACAGACCCTAAGGGAACACAAGAGCCAACCCAGGCTGCTATACCCAGCAAATCTCTCAATTACCATAGATGGAGAAACCAAGATATTCCATGACAAAAACAAATTTACACAATATCTTTCCACAAATCCAGTCTATCAAAGGATAATGAATGGAAAACTCCAACTCAAGAAGGGAAACTACACCCTAGAAAAAGCAAGAAAATAATAGTCTTTTGACAAAGCAAATGAAGATAACCACACAAACGTAAAAATTACATCAAAAATAACAGGAAGCAACAATTACTATTCCTTAATATCTCTTAGCATTAATGGACTCAATTTCCCAATAGAAAGACATAGACTAACAAAGTGGATATATAAACAAGACCCAACATTTTGCTGCCTACAGGAAATGCATCTCAGTGTCAAAGATAAACACTACCTCAGAGTAAAAGGCTGGAAAACAGTTTTCCAAGCAAATGGTCCCAGGAAACAAGCTGGAGTACCCATTCTAATATCCAATAAAATAGACTTTCAACCAAAAGTCATCAAAAAAGACATTGAAGAACATCACTTTATACTTATCAAAGGAAGAATCTACCGGCAAGAACTCTCAATTCCGAACATGTATGCTCCAAATACAAGGGCACCCTCATTTGTAAAAGAAACTTTACTAAAGCTTAAAGCAAACACTGCACCTCAAACTATAACTGTAGGTGACTTCAACACCCCACTCTCCCCAATGGACAGAAAAGGGAAATACAAGCTAAACAGAGACACAGTGAAACTAACAGAAGTTTTGGACCAAATGGATTTAATAGATATCTGTTGAACATTTCATCCTAAATCAAAAGAATATACCTTCTTCTCAGCACCTCATGGTACCTTCTCCAAAATTGACCATAAAATTGGTCACAAAACAAACCTCAACAGATATAAAAAATCGAAATAATTCCATGTCTCCTATCAGATCAACTGTCACCCAGTACTCCCAGAGCTACCAGGGACAAAATCATCAACCAGATAGTACACATGGTGTTAAACAAACCTCAACAGATATAAAAAATCGAAATAATTCCATGTCTCCTATCAGATCAACTGTCACCCAGTACTCCCAGAGCTACCAGGGACAAAATCATCAACCAGATAGTACACATGGTGTTACCCATGGCTTCAGATGCATAGGCAGCAGAGGATGGCCTTGTTAGACATCAAAAGGAGGAGAGGCCTGTGGTCCTGGAAAGGCTAGATGCAGCAATGTAGGGGAATACCAGGACAAGGAAGCAGGAGGGGGTTGATTGAGGAACAGGGGGAGGGGAGATGGCTTATGGGACTTTGGTGGGGTACCAAGAAAGGGGAAATCATTTGAAATGAAAATAAAGAATATATCTAATAAAATAAAAAAAGAAAAATAACAAAAAAAAGAAATGATAAAAAATTTGGTGTCATATTTATATTACCATCCCAGTACCAAATTTATACATAAACAGAAATAACATTGTATTTCATAAATATGCATAAATACAATGCACCTATAAAATATGAAAAAGCAAGTAAATAAATATCATAGTCCACCAGAAGCTATCCACCCTGTCTGTATAGAACAAGTCCAACCATCTCTGTCTGTCTGTCTGTCTGTCTGTCTCTCTGTCTGTCTCTCTGTCTGTCTATCTGTTTCAATTCCATCTACATGTATATGTGTGAGTATATATATCCTCACAGTATGTCTTCCCCACATCAGAAGGGTGCTGTAGTTAAGTGACTGGGAATATAAGCCTGTCACTTCTGGTATATGTATGCATTTCCAATACTGTGGATTCCTTCCCTTGGTGATCTGACAATTTCTTAATATAGCTCAGAACTTCTATTTTACCCACCAGATCCTAGGTATGTATAACATGCATACAAATGAAGCATTTACTATTAAATAAATAAATAAATAAATCGCAAAGAGTTTTATTTTAAAACATTTCTTTGGTATATGTAAAAATTTTCCAGCTAGTAAAGATAAAAGTAAATCTATATACTAAGGTATATGCTTGGTTAATTTTACATGATAAATTAAGTCTTGGCTGAACCTTTAATACTGCACGATTTTTCAAAGTGGACTGGTATTTTGATTTTAGAATTGTTAGTGTGTGTTTTACATAAATACACAAAACAAAAATGGCAGAAATATGTTTATGGCCATTTCAGAAATTGTTGGAAATTCTGTCCTAATTCCCAGCCAAAATTCATTTAACTTCCTTTCATGAACTCAGTTCAGCATTGCCAACATAAAATTCTAAATATAAATGTTCTGATGCAATACAAGTTCAAAACACACTGATCTGAACTTAAGAGATAAGGAAATATGTTAAGATGCTAAAAGTTTTGTTTTCTGTGATTAAATCATATTTCCGTAAGACAGAAATCCTTGTTATGTACAGTGAAGTTCTGAGTTCATAACATAAGTCAGAGCTGGGGTCCATTGAGCAATGTTAGTGTTGTGTGTTGTAACAGCATGGACAGAGTAGAGAGTGCATTGTGTGTTCATATCCAAGGCTTGCAGTGATGTCACCTGGTACCACATAGATGAGGGCTGCCAGAAACACAGGGATTCAATACCTGTTGGATTTTTGAATGAATTCTGGTTGTTGCATATCAGGAACCATATGACTTTGGTTTTGTTTTTGTTTTGTTTTGTTTTGTTGCGACCTCACATTCAATTACGTGATCTTCTATGAGGTTGGGACCAACAGTCTGAGAAGCAGTCCAAGTTCCAATTGCAGACAGTTACTCTGCAGCCAATTTCAAAGCACACTCATGCTGCTTGTCCTTGAAATCTTGACCCTCTAAGGATACAAAAAGCAGTCTTAAAGACTGGAGGCTTTTGGTACCTTGGCCCTAAACAGGAGCTATAGTGAATTAAAAAGTTGCCTAGGGTGCTGACGGAGAGGAGTCTTGCCAGTGATGAGTTGTTTGGAATCATTTGAAGATGCCAGGGTGTGAGAAGGCAGGGAGCCATGGAATCTCTGAAGATCAAAACTGTGGTTGAACACTGCTGGAGACATCAGGCAAGATGACATGTTTATTTCCAACCTTGCACGTTAAGGGTCTTCTGTTAATTTTGTGGTTATATTTTAATAACAGTATGTCTCCCTTCGCTTTCTTCTGTCCACGCCCTTTTCTATACTCCTCTCTGCTCTGCTTCCAATTCATGGGCCTCCTTTTTATTAACATGCACAGTTAAGCACATGGCTCCAGGTACCTCCCAACATAACACAAGGCATCTCTGAGTCTCCCTCTCTGCAGAGTGCACAGTCCTTTCTATTCACGTTTCAGCTTTAGGGAGGATGACTGCTTCCATGATCAGTTGACAGACTTAGGCAGCCAGCTACTCTGTGATACATGCCCTTGATGTCTCTTTTGCATCTACCACAGCAACAGGCAGAGGAGACTCCATTGCTCCTTAGATAGCCTTATCAAGGCTGCCATCTGAGTCACTGCCTCCATGATGATTAACCATTTCCTTACTGAAATGACTACTGGACATGATCAAATCTTACAAAGCAATTCTATCCTCAGATCATATCCAGACATCTATTAAAATACTTTCCATGATGGTTAATCTAGGATCACCTGAGAGATTGGGGGATTCACTTGATTAGGTTAATTAAGCGGAGGAAATGCAGAGACTGTGGATGTCATCATTTCCTGAACTAGGATTCTGGACTGTATAAAAACAAAGTGAGCTGACATTTATTGCTGTACTTCTTTACACTCTGGATGGAGTGAAACAGCTCCTGTTGCTGTGGCTCCCTTGTCAACATGGAGTGTGGCTAAAATAAATACTTCTTTAAGATGCTTTGTCAAGGTATTTTATCGCAGCAACAGAATTTATCTACCACACCTTCTGTTTGCCCAGTTCTGTGAAAGATATTGAGGAAGGGATGTAGTACCCCTTCTGATTTTTACAAAATGATAATGCTCTAGGGAAGAGATTAATGTATTTTAAAATCAAATACAGGACACAATTAAAAATATACAACACACTGAGACAGTATGCCAGAAAATGGTGATTTTGTTACTGAATGATATTACTGCCATGGGCGTTTGGGAAGACATGTTTGAGGTAACTAGTATGGCATGGCACAGTAAAAATGGATCTTTTGGGGCTGGAGAGATGGCTCAGCGGTTAAGAGCACTGACTGCTCTCCTGAAGGTTCTGAGTTCAAATGCCAGCAACTACGTGGTAATACCATTCGTAATGAGATCTGGCGCCCTCTCCTGGAGTATCTGAAGACGCTACAGTGTACTTACAGATTATAAATAAATAACTTTTTTAAAAAAAGAAGAAGAATGAATCTTTTGCAGCAGATGAAAGAAAACCAACGTGTGTTTGGGGATTAACCGTGACAGGATGTACACTCCTCTGAGAAGCTGGTAGGACCTGTTCTTTTTGGCAAGTTCACTTCTTACTACAAAAGATAAAAGCTATAGAAAGACTTGCTTCAGGATGAAAAGGGTTTGGCTCTGGTGACTCAGTCACATTGTGGCTTGGAGCCAAATTTCAACCTACTTTTCAAGCACATGATTCGAACACAGCACAGAGGTCTGCACCAGGCCCCTGAAACACATCTGGTAGAGGCTCCTGAATCTGTCTGCAGTGGTGCCTGTTCCTCTCTACACATTTATTTGTCTTTTGCCCTATTTTAAGATATTCGCCACGCATGGGCTACTTGCTTGCTTTACCCTGATCATAGGATGAAATCATTATCCAACTGAAAAGGAAGAAAAAGAATGTCCTGGAGTCCTCACAGATGCTGGAAAGGAAGCCGCGAGCTGCTAACGGTTGAGTTGGACAGAGAGCGCGTGCTCACAGCAGCGGTTTCGGGGCTAATAACTACCTCCATATGTGGCCCGTGGTGGCAGCGCTGCTCTTGGGTTCTCTTCGCTGTGGTAAGTGACTCTAATCTCAGATCTGAGGCCTGTGAACTGTGCCCTGCCATCCCTAGAAGGCATTTGCCCGGAGTGCAGACCTGAGAGGGCCCTGTGGAGATTGGGTGCCCTCTGCCTCCTCTCCTCACCTCTCCGCACACTCCAGTAAAACTTGCAGTTCTGCAAATCTGAACTGCGAGGTAGGTGGGGTATGATACCACCCCCACCCCACCCCATCCCCGGCAACTCTAACTCTCTCTCTCTCTCTCTCTCTCTCTCTCTCTCTCACACACACACACACACACAGTACCCTCAGTACCTTCAAGATTTAGTGCTCGGAGGACAAAAAAGGGAGGCTCCTGTTCTTGTTGTGGAGTAAATTGAGGTTTTAGTGAAGTCCCTCACAAACGGACTTCGCTCTATCCTTGTAGGCATCATAATAAGGAGATACACTCGCCTGTAAGTTTTAGGGTCAGACCTTGGAGCCATGGCATCTCTAAAAGGTAGGCTTGTCAGACCTCACTCAGGAAGCCACATAAACTAGTAAGGGATTAATAGTGAGAAGCAGAGAATGATTTATCCCATGTAGCCACATTAGGAAAAGGAAATAATATTTCATACCATCAATTCTTTGCCCCAAACGTATCTTTAGGGCCCTGAGAGGAGCATTGGGGTTAGGTTTAAGTAAAGAGTGAGAGGTGAGTATAACCAAGCAGTCCCTGTCAGAGTCAAAGTGCCCTTCTAGCCCATCACCTCTCATTGTCTGCTCTGGAGGAACCGCTCCTGAAACGTGGCAGCTTGCTTCAGCCTTTTTCTTTCTCCCAGCATGAGATTTTTGGGGGAAATTTCAGTTTCATAGGACTGAAACAGTTTCATTGTTTTAATAGTTTGATAGCCAACTGGTGGGCAAAACCATCTCTCTCATTTTTAAATATTTATTTTATGTGTATAAGTTCTTACCTATGTGTATGCATGCATACTATGTGTACATCGGGTGTATGAAGAGGCTGAAGGAAAGAGCATGGGATCTAGACCTCCAGCACAGCCTGGTCTACAAAGCTAGTTCCAGGAGAACCAAGGCTACACAAAGAAAGAAACCCCTGTCTTGAAAAAACAAACAAACAAACAAAACAAAAACGAAACAAAACAAAACAATTATTATCTCTTAAAATCCCTTCATTTTAGCCGGACTAGTTACATTCAATCAGTTTTATCACTGTAATGATGGTTTAAGACTAAAAATAAGCTACAGAATATCTTGTGACCTCATCTCTCTCACACACACACACACACACACACACACACACACACACACATACCGAGAGAGACAGAGACAGAGACAGAGAGACAGAGAGAGAGAGCGCATTTATCCTCACTCTTGAATCCTGGTCAGGCTGTGCATGCAAAGATGCCTACAACTTGTGGGCCAGGCTAGTACAGCAGTTCTTATCCAATAGCCATGTGCTTTCCTTCCTTTAAAGTTTTATACTGCATTTTTAAAGTGCAAACTGTTTTGTGATATTCATTTGGATGTCGGCATGTTCTCTGCATGTTGTATGATATTTTTTTTTTGCCAAAACACATGAAAGAGTATGAGCTCTAAGAATCTAAAGAAAAAAAACATTAGTCACTTAAAAAAATGAAGCATCTGATTGAGGCGTATAATAGTTCATCCAAATTCAGGTTTTTTAAATGCATGGAACTTTGTGTTTAAAAATTGTTGATATATTTTTAGTCCAATTAAAGGGAGCATATAATCGATATTGTTAGCATTAAGGGTAACTCAGGTATATCTAATTATCTCTGTTGGATGTTGACGAACACAAGATTGTGAGTTTCCCTGAGGTGAGAGAACAAAACAGTGTCTGCAACTCTTCTGCTGCAGACACACTGACTTGCCTTTTAAGTTGTTTGAAGGCAAAGAATGAAGGCCATCTTTGTCTGGCAATAAATTCATGCAAGTGACAATCTTGGGATAATTTTTAAAACTAAATATAATAGATATATGTAAATGGAATAAGCATTTCTAGTAAACTTTTAAGTTCAGGGCTGAGCATGGAAGACTGGATAGTCTAGCATGAGGCTTGTCCCTGGAGACCAGTGATTCTTCCTCTTTTAGCAGCTATTAATACCTGCAGCTCCTTACCTAGGGTTGGGGCCTTTAGAGATTTCTCCCATTCAACTTGGGATGACGAATTGTGATGTTATGGTGCAGGTCTTGTGTAGGTGATCATGTTTTTGAGATCTCATAGGTGCCACTCTCTACCATGTATAAAAGACACTGTTTGCAGCAGATGTGTTAGGCCACTGGCTCGTACACTCCCCACCTCCACCATCTTCTGGAAAGTTCCCTGAGCCTTAGGTATAGAGGATGCTTTGATGATTTATTGTTTGGATATGGACACCCCCTGATCAGTTGCTCTTTTATATGCCTCTGTTTTCTTGGAAAGATAATTCTTTCCATTTACATTTTTCTATCTATCACCAAAGGGAGAAACAGTTTTAAGATCAAGACCTCAGTTTTTCAACAAAAGCTCTGATTTATTAAAGACGCAAAGAAATCCACAGTTTACCAAATAACCTATACCTTATAAAGTTATAACTGCACAACCTTATAAGTAGATCATTTATTACTTTAATATTTCTAAAGTAGTGATCAATAATATTCTAATTAATTATTATTTCTGATAAATATTTTCAAAGTAATAATTAATATTGCTAAAGTAATAACTGATTTATGTGTAACTGAAAATGATGGATTTGGACTTTTGTATAATGTTAAGTATTGAGATCCATTCTTCACTTCACCATGACTAAAGTCTACAAAAAAGAAAAAAAAAAAAAGAAAACCTAGCCAAAGACTACAGTCTTAAAAAAATGAAGCATCTGATTGAGGCGTATAATAGTTCATCCAAATTCAGGATGAATTTTTTCACATAAAATTTCTATGCAGGATTTGACAGCTTACAAACTTATATCCCTGGTCCATAAATTGGTGATGATCTCTAGGAATTTAGTAAGGAGACTTGTAATAAAATGTTGCAATGTTATACTAGTGATATGTCACTACAGGTAACTACAAATATGCAAAGTATCATGTATGAAATCGTCTGCTACATTCCATTGGAACGTTTTTATTTTGAGGAGTGTATCTAGTCATTCACATACAGAGGAACATAATACCTCAATTACAAAAAAACGAGGACTCAATGCAGTTGCAATATTTTGGGATCAAATCTGAGCACTGGCTCCTCCTTTTACATGGCGTCATCATATCCAAAGAGATGAGAGCCAGAGATGTAAATTCAACAGTATATATCTCAGCTGTCAGGTCTGTCACTCTTGAGTTGTGGTTAGCACCTTAACAGAATAGGAGTGTATCCCTAGCCATTTGACATATAGATGTCTCAATAGCTTAGCCTGCCATAGTCCAGTGAACTTCTCTAGATCCTCTTGGTAGTATTAGATTCAAATAGCGTAAGAGCTCTAGAGTGCTTATTACCTAACCAAAGCAACATTTGTGAGACTGTTAATTTCATTAGCTGCACAAGAAAAAAAATATAAGAAAAGAAACAAAATGAACAGAAAATGAAAACCAAGCCATGTGGTACCAAGAGGTCTCATAAAGTGTGTCTGGACTTGATGATGTGTACAGCCAAGTACTTTCATGATTGGGTTTGTAGTCTAATTATCAACAGTCTGTATTTTTAGTATTGTTGCAGATTATATTTTACACTGTGACCTTCAGGCTTTTTCTTGTTGTCTATCAAATCCTTAGAAAGCCAGTCCTCTCTCTTTTTTTTGGGGGGGAGTTTGGGGGAGGGTGTTTCATGATTTTTTTTATTGGTTATTTTGTTTATTTACATTTCAAATCTGATCCCCCTTGCAGTTTTCCCCTCTGCAAATCCCTTACTCCATTCCTCCTCCCCTCTACTTCTATGTGGGTGGCCCCTGCCCCTATTCCTGTCTTACCACCCTAGCATTCCCCTTTGCTGGGGCATCAAGCCTTCACCAGACCAACAGCCTCCCCTCTCATTGATACCAGATAAGGCCGTCCTCTGCTACATATGCAGCTGGAGTCATGGGTCCCTCCATGTGTACTCTCTGGTTGGTGGTTTAGTCCCTAGAAGCTCTGTGGAGTCTGGTTGCTTGATATTGTTGCTCTTCCTGTGGGGAAGCTTCTTCAGTCCTTCTCCTAACTCCGACATGGTTGGCTGTAAGCATTTGCATCTGTATTGGTCAGGCTCAGGCAGAGCCTCTTAAAAGAGCATTAGCTCAGTACTGTGGAGTGGGGGCTGCCAGTGGGAGTAAGGAAATAAAATTTTACATTGACTGCTCCACAGACCTGCTCTGAGACCAATTTTCCTTCTGCCTTTTCACTGCTCCAATGTGGCCTTGGCCATAATAGTGGCTTTCATCATTTTCCTATAATGTGAGCCAGGACAAACAAGACAGGTTCAGTTTGACACTAAGGGATAATGAAAATGCAAACACAAACTGGTTAGTCAGCAGTGCTTTTGGAGCAAAAATCTTGACCTAAGTGGGAAAAAAATGTGAAAATTATTATGCCAAATGAAGTAATTCTGTTGCAATCCCACCCCACTCAAATGCATCCAACTGACAATACTGGGGGAACACTTTCCAGCACTTTTTCCAGGAAGTGTTTTCCCGGGTCAGTGCAATGGGACAGCTTTCTATCGCTTTAAGTCTAATAATGTCCCCTACCAGCTGTTGGGGGATGGTCAACTATGATTTTAATGCTGCTTTGATTCAGTGACCTTGGCCACGCACTAATCAGTGCTTGTCAGTACTCGTCCAATTACCATGAGTGCCACTGATCTTTCTCAGGGATTACCTCATACAAATTTTCTTGTCCCAACGAAATCTCTGTCTTTCCTTTGTTCCTTGGGCTTACCAAAAGCCACTCTAGCCTGTGTAGGTGAGTCATGGGTTACAGTGCTAGCCTTTGTTTACTCCTATAATAAGAGTCCCCTGACTAGAACACTGCCATATCTTTGTGGGGTTCTGGTGCACCCTCTATAATGACTGACGACTGCACACTGTTCTCATGATGCCCCTGTGTGCCTCACTACTGCTTCCTTTCCTCCATAATATTCTGGAATGTTGCAATCTAGTAATCAAGATCTCTATTATCCACGTGCTAAGCCTTTGCATAGCATTTACTGTTAGCATCCTCAGAGTGGCTATGATAGCCATTGGTATCATTACAGCTAAACTAACTTCTTTCTTTCTTTCTTTCTTTTTTTTGTATCTTTTTTTAAATATAATCTTCATTTACATTTCAAATGCTAAAACCTTTTCCAGTTTCCCCCCTCCCCAAAAACCCCCAACCCTTCCACCCTATATAAAACCTGCCTTCAAGTATATGCCCCTCCACCCGACCCACTTCCACCTGACCCCCACACCCCAATTTCCTTTTGTTGGGACATCTATTGAGTCTTCTCAGGACCAAGGACCACTCCTCCCACTGATGCCCAACAAGGTATTCTTCTGCCACATTTTTGACTGGAACCATGTGTACTCCTTTGTTGATGGTTTAGTCCCTGGGAGTCCTGGGGCATCTGGGTGGCCTACATCGTTGTTCTTCCAGTGGGGCTGTAAACCCCTTCAGCTCCTCTGGACCACCCTCCAACGCCTCCATTGGGGACCCCATGCCCAGTCTAATGGTTGGCTGCTAGCATCTGCCTCTGTATGTGTAAGGCTCTGGCAGGGCCCCTCCAGAGACAACCATGACATGCTCCTTTTGGTATGCACTTCTTTTCATCCATAGTAGTGTTGGGGTTTGGTGATTGTTTATAGGATGAATCCCCAGGTAGGGCAGTCTCTGGGTGGCCTTTCCTTCAGTCTCTGCTCCACACTTTGTCTCCTTTATTGTTCCTGTGAGTGTTTTGTTCCTTTCTCAGAGGAATCAAAGCACCCCTGCTTCAGTCCTCCTCCTTCTTGAGCTTCCTATAGTCTGTGAATTATAACTTGTTTATTTTGAGCTTTTGGGCTAACATCCACTTATCAGTGAGTGCATACCATGTGTGTTCTTTTGTGATTGGGTTACCTCACTCAGGATGACACTTTCGAGTTCCGTCCATTTGCCTAAGAATGTCATGAATTCATTGTTTTTAATACCTGAATAGTATTCCATTGTGTATATATACAACAATTTCTGTATCCATTCCTCTGTTGAAGGACATCTGGGTTCTTTCCAGCTTCTGGCTATTATAAGTAAGGCTGCTCTGAGCATAGTAGAGCATGTGTCCTTATTACATGTAGGATCATCTTCTGGGTATATACCCAGGAGTTGTATAGCTGGGTCCTCAGGTAGTACTATGTCTAATTTTCTGAGGAACCGCCAAACTGATTTCCAGAGTGGTTTTACCAGCTTGCAATCCCATCAACAATGGAGAAATGTTCCTCATTTCCCACATCCTCTCCAGCATCTGCTGTCCCCTGAGTTTTTCATTTTAGCCATTCTGATCGGTGTGAGATGGAATCTTAGTGTTTTGATTTGCATTTCCCTGATAACTAAGGATGCTGAACATTTCTTTAGGTGCTTCAGAGCCATTCGAGTTTCCTCAGTTGAGACTTCCTTGTTTAGCTCTGTACCCCATATTTAATAGGGTTATTTGACTCTCTGGAGTCCAACTTCCTGAGTTCTCTGTATACACTGGATATTAGCCCTCTATCGGATGTAGGATTGGTAAAGATCTTTTCCCAATTTGTTGGTTGCCATTTTGTCCTATTGACCATGTCCTTTGTCTCACAGATGTTTTGCAGTTTTATGAGGTCCCATTTGTTGATTCTTGTTCTTAGAGCATAAGCCATTGGGACTCACTACCCAACAACCACCAAAACTCACTCTCCCTCCAGATTATCACTCCCCTTCCATCCCTTCTTCCCTTCCCTCCTCCTAAACTAACTTCTTTATGCTAGCTATCATACAGTCAGATCCACACTGAAATAGACTTAAACATGAAATGTACTGTCACAAAGGCAGACAATTGTGTATGAAAATTATAAACCATGTACTGATTTTAAGATGAGAGTCCTGTATTCAAGTAGATTAAAGAAATGTTATGATATAACTTTGAGGGATATAAATTCTGGAAAGCCTTTACCAGTTACACTTAAGATCACACTTAACGGACACTCATTTTCTTACAGCATTAACAAGACTGGATTCTTCTGAGTCACATAGTTAAGAATTTATAGAACTATTTTGTACTTATTATTAACCTGAAAATACAAACAGCATAAGCATTTGGTGTGTGCTATGCTAGGTATTGAATGTAAAATAAGAGATGATAATTGGTCAAAATGAAATATATATTCTGTATGAATTTAAAACATGGCTTCAAAAGGACATGTAGGAAGTCATGATAACAGTCTCAGAACACAAGCAATTGTAATCTGGACGACTGAGAGACTGAATTTCTAATCTAGACAGAATTAGAACGCCATGGGTTTGAGCACTCATTTGTGCTGAAATCTGTTTGATCTTGCTTTCCATTTCACATACAATAAAACTGGTAGTCAGGAGCCACACTTGGTAACCTTTCCAGTTTCAGTGACCCCCATCGTAAAAGAAGTAATGGCTAATGCCCATTTCAGCCAATTAAAGACAGACTGAAACCTCCTGGAAAGGTTTACAAAATACAGAACAAATGGCAACATTCTTTCCTCGTTTGTCCAATTAAACTTTGTTTAAAAGAACAGCAGTGTCTGTCCTGGAGTCATTAACTAGTAAGATCAGCTTTAAATATTGTCAGCACTGTCCTTTTTAACTGCTCAGATGATCCGGTTGCCTTTAGAGACTTAGTGTGTTGAGTAAATGGGAATTGTCCCCATAGTCTCATGTGTTGAATGCGTTGTCCCCAGCTGGTGGAACTGTTTAGGAAGCCCATGGACCCTCTAGGAGATAAAGCATAACTGAAGGAAAATATCACAAGGCAAGGACTTGAGCTATTATAACCTGCCTCTGCATCTGTTTGTTTCCTGCTTCTGGATTGTCAATGCAATGGGACTGGCTGGACTTAGGGCCAGGCTTTCCCTGCCATGAAGGACTGTAGCCCTCTGGAACTAGAAGCCAAAACAAACTTTTCCTCCATTCACTTGCTTTTTCCAGGGTCTTGTTATATACCTTATTCATCTTACAAGGACATATTAAAATTCTCCTGCAAAAAAAAAAAATAGAAGTGAAGAGATTATATTCCTGGCTGTCCTCCTCACACTGTAAATGCTAACATCCTAACTTTCTTCTCACTCCCCCACTTCAGCTTGCCCCAGATTCCAGAACCCCTGTTGATCTGTCCAAGGGAGTGACAGCCTGTCTTCTCCTCTTTCATATCCTCCACTTGGAGACCTTCTTCTTCACCTTGCTCCTCAGTCTTGTATCTGAGATCTTGCCCTTTCCAGTGACTCCTTCCCCCGACCTTCCATGATCAAGTTTTACCTCATAATAAGAAAAGAAAACAGGCCCAAGAAGATCCAAAAAATCCTGTCCTGTCACAACTCCTGCACTCACTTGTTGGAATTTCTTACTGAGCTAATTTTGTTTATGTACTTATGTGTATTTGCTTCTGGATAGGTGTAGAGGTCAGAGGTTAACCTCACCTTGGCCATCTTTTAAAATTTATTATTATTGTTGTTGTTTGTTTGTTTGTTTGTTGGTTTGGTTTGGTTTGGTTTTTAACAGTCTCTTTATTGGCCTGGAACTTAGGTTGGCTGTCCAGGGAGCCCCAGGAATCCGCCTGTCTCTGCTTCTCCAGCACTGAGATGTTAAACACATGGTACCCTGCCTGCCTTTTACATGATCTCTGGCAGATCAAACTCAAGTCCCCAAGTTTGAGTAGCAAGCGTTTTACTTTACTGAGCCCTATTTCAGATTTACAGAACGAGAGAATCACTGCTGCTTTCTTTTATATCACCTAAGTGCAAGTTCTTTGTGGTGCCATTGGTTTATCAACATTGCTACTGACAACAGAGCAAATTTTCAATCCCAAGGTTGTTTTTCGCCATTAACATTGTTTGTATCTACTTTGTCCATAGGAAGACTCTGCCTTGGAGTCAGCCATCTCTCCTCAGTGGTTTGTTTTGTTTGCTTCTCTTGCTCCTCCTACTTCATTTTCTTCCCTGACTTACTCTTTGAGAATTATTTCCATGAATATTGACGCTCCCAACCTTTTGTTCTCAGCTGTTTGTTTTACAAGGACCCTGTGGGCAATCTTCTTTATACTGATGATTTCAACTACCAGCAACATTCCTGCTGATTTCCAAGTCTTTACGGCTCTGACCTTACCGTTGAGATCCAAAGTCATGTATCTGGGGATCTACTGGACATGGCCACTTCATTTGCTCACACCAAAACACTAGAAGGATAATTTCTCTAAATTTTCAGCCTCTTTTTCATATAATTAATCTACCACCAGCTAGTTCCGTGACTATTTTATTTGCCAATTTTCATTTTTTTTCCTTTTGTATCTCTCCTTCACCTCCCATGTGACTTCTGTTGATTTTCCTGTTTTTACATTTTTAACGGCAATCTTCTTAGGTTTTAGGCATTCTCTTCAGTGGTCATTTACCCAGATTGTGGCAGTACGTTCTTGATGAGCTTCTTTCCCTTTGCCCCTTTCCTGCCCTCTGTCACCCTTTCATACTATTTTCAAGTGTTATTTTTTGAAGATGAAAATAAGTCTGAGTTGAACCTTCTATTGTCAAGTTTAAACTGCTCAGCATGACATTCAAAGAATCCTTCGCAGATTTTTAAAAATTCACCTTTCCAATCTCATTTCTTAAAGCCCACCCCCAAAATTTCATGCTTTTGTTTGTTTGCTTTCATAACATACATGCTCCTTTACACAAGTTATTGAAACATCCCAGAGAGCACTTTCTTTACCACAAAACTTCTGAGCATCTTTAAAATCCAGTTTTAATATCTCCCCATAAGTAGATCATTCAGTTATGCAGACTTTTGAGAAATGTTTCTATCTACCCAGACAGCTGATTTCTCATTAGAGTAAATAGTTCCACACTTCTATAAACAGGTAGACAGAAGCATTAGGAATTCCCATGAAGTAAGAAAAGTGAAGACTTTTAGACTTTGCTTGCATTTTTAAATTTTGCTCTAAATGTCTCATATTCATAATGTATGTGTGGTATTCTTTCTTCTGGATGCTTAGTAAGTTCCTTAAGGTTCCAACACAGAAATTATTCTAGCTTCTGAGACTACTACAAGGTTAAACAAATCAATGCATCTAACATTTGGTGATAGGTAAAGTGATAGCAGTTGAACACTGAATAAGAGGCAGTAAGAAACAGCAGGGATGGTGTTCAAAGGGGCAAGAGTGATCTGCTCCATGATGCTGTAGCAAGAAGAATAGAAGTGGGCACACTATATCTGCATCTTTATTGAGTAGTTGCTAAGGACGCAAAAGATCAGTGCTTTGTGTTTATCTTCTCATTAAATCTTCACAAAATCTCATGCTTTGTAGATAAGGACTCTGACTCAGTTCATGTATCTTGTCTAAAGTTCTACTACAATGTAAGGTATGTCTTCAAAGTGTGTGTGCTCCTAATCACAGCATGTACTCTACACCAGGGAAAGTTATGACCCTAGATGAGCCGTGGAACATGGGCTAAGGCATAGCAGAGAAGTGCATTTGCTTATTCATGGGATTGCAGGAAGGTCATTCATGGGGAGTTTAGTTCTGAAATGAGAAAGTGAACACAGGATATTTGGATGAAATGGATCTTGGAGGGTCTTGATTGGGTTCTATGTTAATATGTAATGTGGTCTGAGAAAAGGGGCAGGCGTTATGAAGGGGAGGATGTTATTGGGCAATGAATTGCAAAAAATTGCATTTAGGCAGTTATGTTGAGGACTATAAAATGCACATAGGGAAATATTGACAGGGATCCAGGTCAGACATAAGGGAACAGTTCAAGGATACAAATGTAATTCCTTCAATAAGTATGCATTATATTTAGGAACTACTAGATAGGGAGAGCCTATCAGAAATTTTCCAGGACTAAAAAGATGGGGGTGGATCTTCATTGATTGCTGGGTCCAAGTCTGCTTGACTAGTAGATAATTGTGAACAGTTGAGGGAGACAGAGTGTGCTTAGATTTTTGAACATGTTGATTTAAAAATTAACACTTCATAACAGACCATTGACTAGGGCTTGCAATTAGAAGAGAGGTGGGGCTTAGATCGGTAAGAAAATATTATTAAAGATACAGCAGTGAGGAAGAAAATGAGAAAAGTTGCCGACTAGGACCACCTTAGGAACACTGACATTTAGTGGAAGCTAAGGAATAATTTGAGAACTAGAATATTGTAGAATAGAGAAGACAAGGAATTGTTTTGAGAATTACAGAAAAGTCAAGATAAAATAAGACACATATGTGAGATGTTTTAAATGACTCATGCAACTGTAAAATGTACATATGTCACACTTTTTATTTCTTTCCTTAATTGAAGAAAATAAACAATTTTTTTTTACAAAAGCATCTAAAAGAAGAATCAGATAATGAGGTTCATCTATAGAGAAAATAATGCTAACATGAATTTGTTAACTGATGCAAAACTGGTTTTGCAGCTTTAAGGCAACAAAATAACATCCTTTGGTACCTACCCTCTTCCACCAGGTAGAAATTAATTGTGAACAAAATTTATATCTCCACAGACATATCTTATCTACTACCCCCAGTTATTCACAACTAACAAAATAGTAGATGCCTCAGTTGAAGTTAAATGAAGTGTGGGCCCCATAGAATGAACTTCAAAGAACTTACTAGACAGTTCCCAACCACACTGACAGGAGCCCCAAGGATCTTTCTGTCCATTTCTAAATCATTTAGGGTATTTTCCAAAGCTTGCCTTCCTTTATGGTTCTGATACCAATCTCGCCACTCTCTTCCCTGTACACCATGGTCCTACATCCAGTGATTACTTTTCCTCCAAAGAAATAAATCACAACTTCAATGTTTTAGAGAATGTACTTGGATACCTATGTTCTGCCTGGGGATTACTAATATTGTGTGGCAGAAAATGTAGAGTGTTAGGAAAGGTAAACAATGGACATTCCCAAGAATACTTATGAAAGCATATTCCCAGTACCATGCAAAAGTTCCAGCTCATCATAGTAAATGACCCATTGTCCATATTTCCACTGCTGCCTTCTGATATAGCTTAGGGAGCATTTATTAGATGTTTTATCCTATGATGTACCCCACTATTCTAGGAAGTCACTCACTGTTTGTTTGCATGGATCCTCCTTATTAAACCATGCTATAGAAAAGTGAATTGTTTAGGACTGCCCAGCAGAATATGACAGGCAAAGGACATGTGCATGAGTTTCCTTGAGCACAGTCCAGATCCTATTCCAGTGTAAATGCTTATATTCAACTCATGCATATTTATATTCAATTTGATAGATATTTATAAATAATTACACCGTTAGAGTAACATCTTATGCTCTTGATTTTATTTCTAGTTTGTATAGGAGGAAGACAAATTAAGGATTCACAAAGTTAATGTTTTGCATTTTTTAGTACTTTTTTAAATTTTTTAGGGAAAAGTCAATAAACTAGATGAAAATCTTGAAAAATGAGTGATGTGGAAGACAACTGGTCTTTCCACATCTTTGTCATTTGAGTGGCTGGTGAGTCTTGCGTATGGCAGGGCAGTCAGGGGTGGCCTATGACATTGAGAAGAGGCAAGGGGTGTTTCCTGCTTGTAAGCAGCATCTGCTCTTGATTTCAACTTGTTTCTTGAACTTTTGAGTAATTAAGGATTTCTTGGAGGTAGAAACACTTGTAATCTATATTTAGAAATTGGTCAGTAGGTTCAATGAAATGTTGGGGTAAGAAAATGCCAGTCAATTGTGTATAACCTTTTGTATGACTTGTAGGAACTCTTGCTTTAATTTTAGCAATGGGAAGTAGCTATGGGGAATACTTTTCCTTGATATTCTTTAAAATATTTCATCCTAATGGGCAGAGAGGACTTTGTTGCTCAGACTTACTTAAAGTACAGTAAAACTGGCCACTTGTTAAAGAGATGTAGTATAGTCAGAGATACATTTCACATGACTTCAGCAAGTGCTATTTTCAAGTATACTGAAGATGAACATGGTATCTGGGTAATTTTTGGTTTAAAACTTTCCCATCATAAGGAAGATGTATTTATGATTTGACAGAAATAATTGCTTCCACATCTCCAAAGATATTACCATACCTGTATGTTCCAACACAGTTGTTACATATTTTTTACTAAAATATATGATGATGTATTTTTGATGTTGCTGAGAATGAATGAAGAAAATTCATAGTGTTCTCTAACCTCTGTAAAAGTCAACCTTGGAATTACTTGATGCTATTTTTCACCTTCCTGGTCTCTGCCATTTTTAAGCTGTTTGCATCCATGAATGATTGCAGCATTGTTCCATAAGTGTTTGTAAACGGTTCTAAGATTTGGTAATACAGTATTACAGAATTATATGAAATTATTTATTTTTTCTTCCCAGGTTTGGCACAGCTAACCTTTAAGAATATTAACTCCGTGAAGGCTAGCCACTGCAGCAGAGTTGTTCTTATTCCATGCTATGTCTCCAACATAGAGGCAGAAAACATCAACGAATTATTTTTGAAGTGGAAATTTGGACAAGATGTAATTTTTGTCTTTGATGGACAGGCAAACAAATCTTTAACTTATACGTTTCCAAGTGCACGAATTTCCCCCTCAGAATTTCTAAAAGGAAATGCTTCTTTGAAGCTGGCTAAGAAAGAAGCTAAAGAGGGAAACTACACATGTGAAGTGACAGAATTGAGCAGAGAGGGGAAACACACCGTGGAGCTGAAATATAGCCATGGTAAGTGATGCGGTTTGAATAGGGTTTGTCTCCTTGTAGACACATCTCAAATCTTGACTGACATGGGGCCATGTTTGGTGGTAGAATTAAAGGTAGAGGTTGTTAATGCTATTTTGAGGGGTGGGTTAATTATTGCCATCCAGGGTTTGTTGTGAAGCACCCATGGACTATGTCATTTCCTCTTTGAGTTAATGCCATGAAATGTGTGAGGTATCCCAGGCAATGTCATCAGAACCCACGTGGATGTCAGTCTGGGAATGTAGCCCAGTTAAAGAAGTGTCTACCACATGTGTGAGGACTTGTGTTCAGATCACCTATAAAAACCAAACTCTGGGTCTGGAACTATATCCTCAGAGCTAGCCCGAGGATCAGGGTGGAGACAGCTCTACCCCTAGAGCTTGTAGTTAGGTAGTCCTGGACAATTACGGAACTGCAGGATTACTAAGGAACTCGTTAACTGGACATATACACATGCACAGAAAACAACACAAGGAAGAAGGAGGAAAAGCAACAGCTAAGAAGATGCCAATGCCATGACTATGGTTTTCTCTTTTTCCAAAATGATGTACCAAGATAGCTCTCCCTCCTTTATAAATTCCCTAGTCTCAGGTATTCTGTTACAGCAATGGAATTCAGACTAAGAAAAATGTTTCCTTTTTCTATGTCCTGTTACAACTGATCTTACCAGAAAGGAGGGAAATGGACTAAGAAACTATACTTAAAAACAAATCACCTTGCTGCTATAATCAAGTATCGATATAATATCCATGATGGGTCCAGTGTGAAATGATTCCTATATGCTCATATATTTGACCAGTTGGTGCCCAGCTGGCAGCATAGTTTAGTTGGTGACAGAACCTCTGGAAAAAAAATACAGCCTCACTGGGGGAAAAAAATAATAGGTGGAGGTTTTGAACATTGTACTTGCCTTTGGTTCTGGCCCTACACTCTACTTTCTGGTTTGCTGTCACGTAAAGCCCCACTCCCACCTGGCACAACCATTCCTGACTTCCCTGTCTCTACCACCTCACCTGCTTCCCCACAAAACTGAACCAAGGAGAAACCTCCATTCCTTACGTTGCGTCTGTGTCGTTCTGTCTCAGCAGAAAGGAAACAGTGCCTTTCATCATTACAGTAATCCTTATTATCTAATTTCCTCTTTTATTCTTTCTTTACCATTGAAGTTCACTTTGTACATTTATTATATAGTTGTTAGAATTTTGGTCCATTATTGGGTAATTTTATTTAGACTGCCTTCATGTATGTATTTATTTTAAGAAGTTTCTACTTCATTAGGTTTCCATACTATCTTTCAAATACCTATTAATTTGAACTCTTTCCCTGTATTCCCTCCCACAATTTCTCCCCTTCCACTTGATCCTCACATTCTAGCCCCACCCCATACCAACCTATCATCTATAACTGTCTATACTAATTTACTTTCCTAGTGAGATATTTTCCTTCTAGTACCTACTTTACACTTACCCTCTATGGTTCTATGGATTGTAGATTGGTTATCACTGACTTCACAGATGCTATATAAAGCATGTACACACCATATTTATCTTTTGGATTCCAAGTTACCTCACTCAGGATGATTTCTTCTGGTTCAATCCATTTGCCTGACAATTTCATGATGTCATTTTTTAAAAATAGCTAAGTACTACTCCATTGTGTAAATGCACCCCATTTTCTTTATAGCATCTAGGTTGTTTCCAATTTCTGACTACTATGAATAGAGCAGCAGTGAACATGTGTTTGTCTATGTCTTTATGGTAAGATGAAAAATTATTAGAGTATATGACCAAGACTGGTATAGCTGGATATTGAGATAGATACATTCCCGTCTTCTTGTGGTACTGCCATACTGATTTTCACGGTGATGGTATGAATCTGCATTTCTCCTAGAAATCTATGAGTGTTCCTCTTAATCCACATCCTCTCCAGAATGAGCTGTCACTTTTTTTTGTTGACTTTAGTCATTCTGGAAGATATAAAATAAAATATTAAAGTAGGTTTACTTGATTTTCCCTGAGGACTAAGGATGTTGAAATTTTCTTTTAAGTGTTTCTCAGCCATTTAAATTTTCTTCTGAGAATTTTCGGTTTAGCTCTGTGCCCCATTTTAAAACTGGATTATTTGCTTTTTTGATACCTAGTTTCTCAATATATATATATATTTGTGTATTAGTCCTCTATCAGATGTAATTGGTGAAAATCTTTTCCCATTCTGCAGGCTTCAACTTTGTCTAAATGATGGTGTGTTTTGCCTTATAGAAGCTTTTCAGTGTCATGAAGTTCCATTTATTGTTTATCGTAGTACTCAGGCTAACAGTGTTCTTCTCAGAAAGGCTATTTCTGTGCTGAAGAGTTCAAGAATATTTTCATCTTTTTCTAATTGTTTAGTCTTCTTTTATGTTCTGTTTAAATAGCACCCATTTTTACAAAGGCTTGGTAAATTCTAGCCATGTTCCTTCTGCACAGAGAAGAAAGAGAACCAGATGATTTTAATTGCAGAAACATAGACTTGGAAAGCAATTATATCTAACCCAGCACACTGGAACATAACCAAGTGACCATGGTTGGCAGCGACTGTGGTTACAGTATAGAGAGGTGATAGAGGTGATATCCAGGAAATTCTGATACACCTAGTATCTCTTTACATCCTGGTCAGGAACTCTAATTCCTCTAATGCCCAGGGTTTTTGGCAGATTAGTATCCTGAGCCAGTTCCTCATCCTTTATTGGTTCACTTTTGAATGTTCTCACTAAGTCTTGGAACTAGCAAGACCTTCCTAACCTTTTGATAATCATCTAACTGTTGTTTGGAACAGGTTTTTGGGCAAATTGTTGTCAGAACCAAGTTCCCATCGGGAGAGAATATCCAGATCTTATCTGATGTGCTCAGTCCAGGCTCTCGTATTCACTCAACTGCATTGTCATTATTAACAGACAGAGGAGTAGTAGTGATCTGTCCTGCTCCCATCATCCTCAGATTCTCAGAGACAAGTGAGAATAAATTACGGCCCTAGCTTTCTTTTTCTGATTCTGGAGAAACATCTGCCATAGAAAAAGTACAAGTAAAAACTGACATTAGCAAAGCCAAACATGCAGATGGAAGGCAAAAGTGAACTGATTGTTCCCTCGGGAAGTACCAGGAGATTTTGCACAAATATCCCAACAGGTCCTTGTCATGTGGGGACCCAAATCCTCAGCCCTTTCCCTAAGGAGAGAAGTCTGCACTACATTCATGCACCATTCCCAGAAGAGTTCAGTTGTATCAATTATTTTTTTTTTATATTTTACTGTTTCAAAAATGTGTATTACCTATTACGGTACTTGAGTTAGGGAGCCTCATTAATGACACATTTTTTTTTTATTATTTATAACTGGGAATCAGATTTTAGTTAAACATCCTATACATCAGCATATCCTATGCAGCACCATATCCTATACAGCAGCAGCAGCATAGTTCACCCTTTGTGATCCTGACAAATTATTTTCTGGGTTCACCCTCCATCTGTTTTAAAATCAACACTTGCCTTCATTCAATCCACAGAATCAAATGAGCAGCTGGTGACATTCTATGTTTGGAAATTCTCTGAAAATCCACAGGTGTTGTAGGCAGTCCTTATTTTTCTTGGATGTTTATTGTTTTGACTAGAAATAAAACCCAATAAATTACTCCTCTGAATAAAAACTTAAATACTGCAGGATTTTTGCTGGGTAGTGAATATTTGCTGTTCAGAGCAAGATTTATGCATACTTCATCCTTAGGAGATTTTTGGCATTAAAGCCCTGTCCAGGTTAGTTTTATGTCAACTTGACACAAGCTCCAGTCATTTGGAAGAGGGACTTTCAGTTGATAAAAGCCTTCGTAAGATTTTTCTGAGGGCAAGTCTTGATTAATGATTAATATGGGAAAGACAAGCTCACTGAGGGCAGTGCCACTCCTGAGCAAGTAGTTCTGAAAGGTTTACAAAAGCCAATTGAAGAAGTCAGGACAAACAAGCCACGACTAAGTGGCATTCTTTCAATTTGCTCTGCTTCAGTTCCTGCCTCTGGGTTCCTACCTTGATTTCCTGTTATGAAATCCTTAGTGACAGAGTATGTCCTGAGAGGTGTAAGATGAAACAGACCCTCTTCTCCCCCAGGTGCTTTTGGTCATGGTGTTTTATCACAGTAATAAGAAATCCTGAGGCAAAGCCATTTTGACTTTCCCTGTTATCACCATGCCCTCAACCCCCCACTCGTCACCACAGGTTCCCTTCTCCAAGTTTGGGACTTAATGTTTTGTTTTCTGACCTACTGGCTTTAACCAAAGCCATCTATATGGCCATGGATTTGAAACTATCCATTGGATCTTGGTGGGATTGACATTGGGGACATAGTGGAAACTATACCTATCCCTCTTTCAGAATCTATCAGTATTCAGTAGTCTACCAGGAAATAGTAGTTCATGATCAGCTGTTGACAGTCTCAGTCTTGTGTGTAGGCCCTTGTAGGCAACCAAAGCTTCTGTGAGTCCATGCTTGCAATGGTTTCACAGCCCTTCTTTCTGTCTTCCAATTATTATGTTCTTTTAGTTCTTTCTTCTGTGATTCATCCTGGGCCTTATAGGGGGTTGTGAAAACGTCCACTTTATATCTGTCTCTCAGCTTCCACTTATTCTTAGTACCATGAACAGCCATGAGTCACTGCCTTCACTGTCATTCACTAGAAAGAGAAGATCCTTTGGTTGAGAAAGTGAGTAGCAATTGTCTATGAGAATAAACATAAACATTTAGGTTGTAGTTTGCTGCCATGTCACTTTAGCTAAGCAGTAGGAATCTGTTTCTACCATAGATCCTATGATCTCTGCAATCATGAGGTTTTGACCAGATTTGTGGCACTGGACATGCATTTCCTTCTGTGGAGAGGCCCTTTAGTCCAA
The DNA here is from genome assembly GCA_036184795.1 of Tokudaia tokunoshimensis. NCBI lineage: Eukaryota > Metazoa > Chordata > Mammalia > Rodentia > Muridae > Tokudaia > Tokudaia tokunoshimensis. The sequence goes on along the minus strand of BTHU01000015.1, from coordinate 35,294,345 downwards.
TCAGAGATTTTGTTACCCTCATGATAATCATACCATATTGCCAGTGGGAACATCTTGCTTGTAGGGTTTACAAATGAGCAAGACCACTGATACCTTATTTCCCTCAACAGTCTGCACTCCACCAACTAGTGGTTTGAAAGGAAGAAGTGTCCAACTCAGTCTCCGCTGGGTTTTCCTGTTTTTGACCAAGGTATGTAGCACCTTTAGGAATAAAATTGTATCATCTGATTCTGGTGGGCAACCAAGAGTATGTGTTGGTTTTGGAGCCTGTGGGGCTTCCCTACATGATAACCTTAAGGAGGAATCCTGTAATCCAGCATTGTGACTTTTGTTTGATAAACAACGGCTTCCTGGAGGAACATTGTCCACCCACATAGGAAATCTCACTTGTATTTTTTCTATCTGTAGTGAGCTTACAAGGCCTTTGGTTTCCAAATGGTGTTTCATAGTTCCCTCACTTACTTCATCTCCCCCGATTCTTTTTCTGAATACCCATCACTTCAACATTTCTACCCCAACCATTTTCTCTCTGCGTTTATATCTTCTATATTCTACTAACCTGCAGCCCTCATGGTATCCCCCTCCAAGGACTGCTTTCTACTTTATAGGCTTCTACAGATACTCTAAGTTACATCAAAAGCTCTGCAGCTAGGACCCACATATGCATGTGACCATGCAGGACTTGTCTCTCTGAGCCCAGGTTACTTTAGTCAGGATTATATTTTCCAGTTCTTTTCATTTACCTTCAAATTTCATAATTTCATTTTTCTTTACAGCTAATTAGACTTCCACTGTGTATATGTGTCACATATTCATTAGTGAGTCATCTATGGATGACATCTAAGCTGGTCTTGCTTCCTAGCTATTCTAAATAGAGGCATAAAAAATATGGATGTGCAAACATCTCTGTAGTAAGAACATACTGTTCTTTGGATGCTCCATCATATGGTAGATCTATTTGTATTCTTTGGGGGGAATATTCGTAAAACTTTTCATAGTGATTGCACAGGCCTACACCCCCACCAACAGTGAATAAAAGTCCCCTTTGTCTCCAAGTTTATTAGTATCTAATGCCACTTGACTCTCTGATAATAGTCATTCTGACTGGAGTGAGATGAAACCTTAAAGCAGTTTTAATTTGCATTTCCCTGATGTCCAAGGATGTTGAGCAGTTTTGAAGTGTTCATTATCATACTCTGATGTATCTTGTTCTGAGCACTCTGCTCGGTGCTGGAATCCATTATTTTTAAGTTGTGAGTTGTATTTGTCTGTGTGTGTGTGATTTTTATTTTTTCAGTTCTTCCTATATTTCTCGATATTAACCCTCTGTTGGTTGTATAAGTGGTCAGTAGTTTCCCTCATTCTGCAGCCTGCATCTGCACTCAGTTGACAGTAGCTTCATTTGCTATATAAAACTTAGCATCATTATCTGTCACTTGTTGACCTTATTCAGTGAGCTTCCTGGGTGCTATTAGAGATTATGCTTACAGACGCCTGTATGTTTGGCACAGTGAAGGGGAAGTCACATGAGATCCAGTTTTCTCAGCACTGTTTGCGAAGAGGCTGTCTTTTTTCCAGTGTTCATCTTTTTTGAGGAATTTCCACAGTGTTTACCTTGGTCTATACTCATAGCATTTTTTTTCTAATAATGATGATGATGATGATAATAAAGTTGAAGCTGCATGGATTTGTTCAAATAGGCTATAGGTATTTGAAAAATGTTTAGCATAAACAATCATCAGGGAAGTCACAATCAAAGCCATGATAAAAGATTACTGCTCTTCTAGTTAGGGTGGTTGTTTTCTAACTAACAAAGGTTACCATGACTTTGGCATAAAAGGAATCCTCAAAAACTGTTGCACTGAGTGTACATTAGTAATCCATTATGGAAAACTGTTCAAGTTCCCAAAAAATTACAGATAGATTTACCACATTTCCTACCAATGCTAATAATGTCTAATCCTGTCAGATTAATGGGGTTTAGAAAAGAAAAGTGCTGGGCCTGTCTGTGATTGCATTCATAGGGATGTTTGATTCATGGAAGATTCACCATAGCTGTGTGTAGCACCATTCATGGCTGGTGGTGCTGGCATGGGCTGGCATCTTGAGCTAAATTAGAGAGAGAATGGCAACTAAGTGTCACCATTCCTTCCTGTCTGTTTCCTAACTGAAATGGGATTAGCCACCCTTCACTCTTACCACACTGTGCCTCCCGTGACATCACATCTTAAATTGTGAGCCAAAAAAAGAACAAGGCACTGACCTATGGATATAGCCTAGGATCATTTGCAGTCGTTTTATCACTACAATTTTGTTCTTGTTGTTTTAGACCAGTAGTGCTTGGATTTACCCTAGTTCCTTGGGTTATCTAGTCTCAGGTTTTGGCTCAAAACCTAGATGAGCAGTGTTGGGCATTGGTTCCATCTTGTGGAGTGGGCTTTATCTGGAATCAGTTTTTAATTAGTTACTCCCACAGCTTTGTACCACCATTGCCTTAGCATATCTTGATGGCAGGACATTCTTGTAGATAAGGAATTTGTGGGTATCTTGGTGTATATGTTTCTCTTTTGATAGCATGCAGAATATGTCCCAATGCCAAAGATGGCAGAACTTTGGGTGAAGGCTCTATGTAGGCACCAGCTTGGCATCTCCATGTTCAATACAGATATTGTCTCAGCAATGGGGTCCTGATGCCAGTTTGTGGAGAGCAAATAATAGTCACGGCAATAGCCTGGGTTGTCTGGGAATTCCCATGGGCCCTTTTGCTTAATGATTCAATTAGATATAAACCTAGATCATTTATCACAGAAAAAAGGAAGATGGTTAATAACATTGCTATGACAGAATATCTGACAGAAGCAACTTAAGGGATGAAGGCTTTTGTCTTTGTCTTTTGTTTTTCTGTTTTTTTTCTTTTTGTTTTGACTCCTGTTTCAGAGGATTGGTGTCTATTGTGATGGAGAAAGTATGGCAGAGGGCTCTGAGAGTGGACGTGACTACATACAGCATCTTGTCACATTCCAGCAAGTAGCTCAGCTAGAAATAGGGCCAGGCTGTGATGCTTAAACTGACGTCCTATGCCCGATATCATCCAGCCATGCCTTCTTCTCCAAAGTTCCCACAGTCTCCCAAAACAGTGTTTGCATACTGGGACCCAAGTATGCATGAGCCTATAAGATGGCGGGTGGGGCATTCAAAATTCTAACTGTGACATAGCCAATGAACACTAAATTAGTAAGTTGAATAAAGATCTGCAATTACATGTAATTATAGTACTAGTCATAATAGTTAAGAGGTGGAACCAGTCTAAAAGGCAACTGATGAATGAGAATGAAAAATGAGATGCATATGCACAGTGGATAACTACTTAGTCATGAGAAAGGTATAAAATCCTATCATTTGAAACACCATGAATGGAATGAGAACTCATTAGTCTGGCAAAGTGGTAAGACCTCACTAGGTAGAACTTAAAAATCTTGGATTTTATGCAAATTTTAAGAAGACAGTGGTTACCAGATAGGTGTAGAAGGGGGAGTGCCGGGGAAAAGGGATCAACTGTCACAAAGGCAAATAAGAAAAAAAAGTACTGATATTCTATTCCATAGTTGGTGATTATAATGGTAATATATTGTTCAGAAAGCTTGAATGTTTTCACTGTGAATATGTGATGTTTAAGAGACAGGTTAATTCATATTTGAGGACTATGCAATAAATATGCTTCTCAAAATGTCACATGACTAGCTATATGCATAATTTTGCGTCAGCTCATCTTTCTTGCACTTATTTACAGTAAGGGGAGGGCAGGTTGACTGTCCAAAGTATTCACTGTCCTTGGGGTCAGACTTTGTAGAAGTACGTCATTGTTGCTTCAAGTGGATTTTAGCACTTTGCACACACAGGTCTTCAACATACAAACACACAAGGATAATTGTCGTTCATAGTTACCTAGCATACGGCAAGAGCCAACCTTTGGAAGCTGCATGCAGACCTTCTCATTTTTCACTGTTTCCTAAGACCAACAGATCACCAGACCAACAAATCAACAGATCATCTCCCTCCACCCCATCCCCACACATCGCCTGTGGATCCCACAGGGGATCCCTCCTAATGTTCCTGATTTGTCACTGAATCCCAGACTCCACCACCAGCAGGAATTTCTTGTGAACATGCCAGCTGGACAAGCCAGTAAGAGAGGCAACACAGAACCATCACACTCTCCAAAAACCTAGAGAGTTAGGAAGCAAAACCAGTTTAGATGTCATCCATAGATGACTCACTAATGAATATGTGACACATATACACAGTGGAAGTCTAGTTAGCTGTAAAGAAAAATGAATCTAGAGTGAATTCTTCAACATATATAAATTACTAAACATAATCCGTCACATAAATAAACTGAAAGAAAAATCCCATAAGATCATCTCTTTAGATGCAAAAAAGGCTGGTTATTTTTTTTTGTGGGGTTTTTGTTGTTGTTGTTTTATAAAATCCAACACCCCCTCACGATAAAAGTCCTAGAGAGATTAGGGATATAAGAGACATATCTAAACATAATAAAGGCAATTTACAACAAGCCTGTAGCCAATAGAACCAGAGACTAGACTATATAGCCCCAAATCTATGGTAAAAACAAATACGACTAGTCTTAAAACTACGACAACAACAATACAATAAAATGATTCCTAATGACAGTCTGCTATATTCAGATCAGTGCCTTATGCAGTCATAGTCAGAGAGGCTTTCTCCAGCAGTAGCTGAGAGTAAACACAGACCCCTAAAACCAGACATTATGAGGAGAGAGAGTAATTGGAGGTCTTCATCAAATCCCTCCCTACACCTCAAGAAATCTCATGGATGAGGAGGCAGAAAGAGTATAAGAGTCAGAGGGGATGGAGGACACCAGGAGAGCAAGGCCCTCTGAATCAACTACACAGGGAGCTCAGGGCCTACATGGGTCTGCACCATATATACATATACATATATATATGTATATATATATGTATAAATATGTATATGATGTATATGTATATGTAGCATATGTATATGCATATGTATATGTATATGTAGCATATGTATATGCATGTGTATATGTATATGTACATGTATATGTAGCATATGTATATGTAGCATATATATATGTAACTGTATTTGTAACTGTATATGTAGCTGTATATGTATATGTATGATAGTAGACCATGCCAGGAATTTGGTCAAGTTAAGTAGGGCTGAGACCCCGGCACCCACGCACCCACCTGAGGTGGTAGGCACCTGAGATGGTAGGTGTCTCCCTGCTTTCTACTAGTTCCTGTCCTCGTAGCCGCTTGCAGCTACATGCGAACCGGTGACCTGAAAAAGATACTTAGGGATGGGTGGGGAGGACAACGAAAGGAAACACGGGACTAAGACAACATAGCTGTTCAAAGTCCCCACTTTACTCAGGAGAAACAGGGGATATAAGCTTTGGGGGCGTGACCCTCCCTCCCAAAGCTGCGAGTCTTCTCAGCAGGTCTCCGGCAGGCTGAGCGATGTTGCCAAAACAGATCTCACAAAGGTGATACTTCCACAGGGTCTGCTACTCCGCAGGAGATGGCGACTTTTGCAAGAAACTGTAGCTCTTTTGAAATGCCAGAGGAGCTCTGACATTCCTGTCAGGTGGGAGGAGGTGTGGCTGGAATTTCTCAGCTCTGTGTAGGTGAAATGCAGGCAGCTGAATTCTGCCTAGAGACATTACAATGGCTCTCTACATGTCCTGGAACATGTGACCACACTCCGCACATTGGTCACATAGCCCAAAACAGAGTGCAACCTGTTAATGAGGTATCTACAGTCCCTGAGGGTTTAGCCAATAAACTTCCCTTCCCGGACATTACTCCCTGAAAAAGGTATTTAAATCTGAGGAGTTGTTATGCACCCATTTTCTACGATGAACAATCAATAAACCATTTGGAACCAAGGACTATCTCTTTCATCAAAACCACCATGGGGAACATGAAGAAAACCTTCTCCTACAGACCCACAGACTACAACTTCGGTGGGAAGCCCCTCTGTGCTCCCAGACAGCCGCGGCTAAGCTAAGGACTTTCACTGATAAGTTAAGTTGGAGTTCTCCATTCCCCTGGCCCTGGGACCCGCAGGCACCCAACTCTGTTCCCAGCTCCCTGAGACCCAGTGGCACCTGGATGTCTAGGAGTTTGGAAGTCACTGGCCCTGAGCTCCTTCCTCATCACAGGCCCAGGGACCCCCAATCTCCATCTGACTCCTCTATGCAGTTTTCCAGTGGCGACTGGATGTCTCGGAGTTGGGAACCCAAGCGTCAGCCTCCCATATCCTAGGCTGCATTTTCCTACCCCTGGAGAGGTGTTTCAATGCTTTGATGGAGCCCAGCACTTGACAGCAGCAGTGGAGGGTAAGCACAGTCAAGCACTCCGCACTCTGCCTGCCCAAGTGGTATTTCCAGCACTCCAGCTGAGAGGTGAAACTCGGACCCACAATAGCTATCATCTTGGTATTTTTTTTTTTTTTTAATTTAATTTTATTTTATTTTTTTAATTTACATTCCAAATCACTTCCCCTTTCCCGTTTCCTCCCTCCCCGAAGGTCCCATAAGCCCCCTTCCCTCCCTCTTTTCTCCGTTCAACCCCCTCTCATTACTCTGTCCTGGCGTTCCCCTACATCCAGTCTTTCCAGGACCAGGGGTCTCTCCTTCCATCTTTTTAGAAATCTATTGATATGCTGATTGTGTCTAGGGTATTCTGAGATTCTGGGTCAATATCCCCTTATCAGTGACTTCATACCATGTGTGATCTTTTGTGATTGGGTTACCTCACTAAGGATGATATTTTCAAGTTCTGACCATTTGCCTAGGAATTTCGTGAATTCATTGTTTTTAATTGCAGAGTAGTATTCCATTGTGTAAATATACCACATCTTCTGAATCCATTCCTCCGTTGAGGGACATCTGGGTTCTTTCCAGCTTCTGGCTATTATAAATAAGGCTGCTATGAATATAGTGGAGCATGTGTCCTTATTGCATGCAGGTAAAGTCTCTGGGTATATGCCCAGGAGTGGTATAGCCGGATCCTCCGGAAGTGTCATGCCCAGTTTTCTGAGGAGCCGCCAGACTGCTTTCCAGAGTGGTTGTACCAGCCTGCAATTCCACCAGCAGTGGAGGAGTGTTCCTCTTTCTCCACATCCTCGCCAACAACTGCTGTCTCCTGTGTTTTTGATCTTAGCCATCCTGACTGGTGTGAGATGGAATCTCAGGGTTGTTTTGATTTGCATTTCCCTAATGACTAAGGATGATGAACATCTCTTTAGGTGCTTCTCAGCCATTAGATATTCTTCAGGTGAGAACTCTTTGTGGAGCTCTGTACCCCATTTTTTAATAGGGTTACTTGCCTCTCTGGAGTTTAACTTCTTGAGTTCTTTGTATATCTTGGATATTAGCCCTCTGTCGGATGTAAGGTTGGTAAAGATCATTTCCCAGTTAGTTGGTTGCCGCTTTGTCTTTTTGACGGTGTCTTTTGCCTGGCAAAAACTTTGTAATTTAATGAGGTCCCATTTGTCTATTCTTGATCTTAGAGCATAAGCTATTGGAGTTCTGTTCAGGAAATTCTCCCCTGTGCCCATATGTTCAAGGTTCTTCCCTAGTTTCCCTTCTATTAGTTTCAGTGTGTCTGGTTTTAAGTGGAGATCTTTGATCCACTTAGAATTGAGCTTAGTGCAAGGAGATAAGGATGGGTCAATTTGCATTCTTCTGCATGTTGACCTCCAGCTGAGCCAGCACCATTTGTTGAAAAGGCTATCTTTTTTCCACTGGATGGTTTTAGCTCCTTTGTCAAAGATCAAGTGACCATAGGAGTGTGGATTCATTTCTGGGTCTTCAATTCTGTTCCATTGATCTACATGTCTGTTACTGTACCAATACCATGCAGTTTTTAACACTATTGCTCTGTAGTACAGCTTGAGGTCCGGGATACTGATTCCCCCAGAGGTTCTTTTACTCTTGAGAATAGTTTTAGCTATTCTGGGTTTTCTGTTATTCCAGATGAATTTTTGAATTGCTCTTTCTAACTCTATGAAGAATTGAGTTGGGATTTTGATGGGGATTGCATTGAATCTGTGTATTACTTTTGGTAAGATGCTCATTTTTACTATATTAATCCTGCCAATCCATGAGCATGGCAGATTTTTCCATCTTCCGAGGTCTTCTTCAATTTCTTTCTTCAGAGACTTGAAGTTCTTGTCATACAGATCTTTCACTTGTTTGGTTAGCGTCACGCCAAGATACTTAATATGGTTTGTGGCTATCGTAAAGGGTATTATTTCTCTTACTTCTTTCTCAGCCTGCTTATCCTTTGAGTATAGGAAGGCTTCTGACTTGCTTGAGTTGATTTTATATCCGGCCACTTTGCTGAAGTCGTTTATCAGCTGTAGGAGTTCTCTGGTGGAGTTCTTTGGGTCGCTTATGTATACTATCATATCGTCTGCAAATAGTGATAGTTTGACTTCTTCCTTTCCAATTTGTATCCCTTTGACCTCTTTTTCTTGTCTAATTGCTCTAGCTAGAACTTCAAGTACTATATTGAAAAGATATGGAGAGAGAGGGCAGCCTTGTCTAGTCCCTGATTTTAGTGGGATTGCTTCAAGTTTCTCTCCGTTTAGATTGATGCTGGCTACTGGTTTGCTGTAAATTGCTTTTACTATGTTTAGATATGGGCCTTGAATTCCTGATCTTTCCAAGACCTTTAGCATGAAAGGATGCTGAATTTTGTCAAATGCTTTCTCAGCATCTAATGAGATGACCATGTGGTTTTTTTCTTTGAGATTGTTTATGTAGTGGATTACATTGATGGATTTCCTTATATTGAACCATCCCTGCATCCCTGGGATGAAGCCTACTTGATCGTGGTGAATGATCGTTTTGATGTGTTCTTGGATTCGGTTGGCAAGAATTTTATTGAGTATTTTTGCATCGATATTCATAAGAGAGATTGGCCTGAGATTCTCTTTCTTTGTCGGATCTTTGTGTGCTTTTGGTATTAGTGTAATTGTGGCTTCATAGAACGAGTTGGGTAGTGTTCCTTCTGTTTCTATTTTGTGGAACAGTTTGAAGAGTATTGGTGTTAGGTCTTCTTTGAAGGTCTGATAGAATTCTGCACTAAAACCATCTGGACTCCTGACTGAAAACAAAAATGTCTCTGATTCTTTTGCTTGCTCTTGGGACTCTTTTCCTCCTGCTGTGTAGTTCTATCCAACACTGATATGATAGTTTTTATGTTTTATTTTGTCATATTTGGTTGTTATCAGAAGTCTTTCCTTTCCTGTGAGAGACAGAAAGGGTGCGGATCTAGAGGGGAGAGGAGGAAGAAGAAACTGGGAGGAAAAAAGGGAGGGAAGAGAAGAGCTATATAAGAATATATTGTATGAGAAAAGAATCTATTTCCAATAAAAATGAAAAGCCAACCTTTGCCTTAAACCCTTTGCGTATATTATCCCTGTCAACAGTCAGAGCTGTCTATTAAGAGGTGGGAACAGCCAGTGTCTTTCCTACTTAAGGACAGTGACAAGCAGAGGTGCTCAGATGCTGTCTGAGTCAAAGTTGGTTTTCAGGCTCGAAAGTGTGGTGAGGGCCTCTTCTCAGTAACTGTGCTGCCCTTCCACACAACACAGGCCAGAAGGAAGGAGAAACATCCAAGTAGCCAGAGCTTTGGGCAGTCTAAATAAAATTTGTTGTTATAAGAGTAGATCATATGTAAAATTTGTTTCGAATATAAATGTATATAAACTGTGGTCACAGTTTTTAATTATTTTAGTCTTTTAGCTATATAATGAAAATATATTTGAGACTGTTAATGGTCTTTAACTACTAACTATGATTTTTGTTTTGCTCTCTCCTCAGGTTCATGGTTTACTTTAAGTGAAAATGTTCCCATTATAATTTTCCCATTTTTGACTATACTTCTGTTCTGGGCACAGTTTGGTATTTTAAGTAAGTGTTTATTCCTAGTTTTCATTTATATTTGAGTGATAGAACTGCTATATTAGGAGTACTAATGTGAACTATTCTGAGTCATATTTTGAAAAATAAAATGTACATTGTTTGAATAATAATAGTGTTCATGAATTATATATTGTCCCCGACTTACTGCTACTGATGAATTTGTGAGGTGTTTTATTGTACTTTAAAAATCTTTTTTAAAGAGAATACTGGTAATACTATTTAGACCACCTAAAACTCCTCTAGCACTGTTGTACTAACAAATACAATTTTATTGGGTGAGCAGATAGTCAGAGGCTGAAATAGGGTAAAGACTGGGGCCTGATGCCGCTGTTCCTTTTCCCAGTTAGCACTCTTCTGCAGACAAAGCCCTGTAGCGGTCAGAGGGGAATTGTGCTTTGCGATATTGCTTTGGATGCCTTGTAAGATCAAATCTCTGGGGGCAAAAATTCATGCTGTATCTTATTTTTATGTGAACAGTTAAGAATTTTCATCACAAACTAATATAGTTTGAATATGAAATGTGGAGCATCGACTCACATATTTGAACAATAGATCCCCAGTGAAGGCAAATATTTGGGGGGGGAGTACAGTTTGAGGCAATTTATTTGAGATGTGAGGTTTACCTGGAAAAAGTCTACTGGAGCTGATAGTCTTTGAGGTTCAGGGTTCAGTCGTACTTCTTTTCCATCCTCCTTCATAAATGTCAATATTTCCGTGTGTTCTCTAACTTCCCACTGCCATTTCTTTGCTCTGAGCATCCCCTACCCTATCAGGTTTCTCATCTGCTTTCAAAATTACGGATCAAATGTGAGTCCCCTTTAGTGCAGACCTAGGACAGCAATATCTGCATCTACTCCTTCATGCCCAAGTCCTAGACTTGTACTGAACAGACAAAATTATTTTATTGGAATGGATCCATAATCAATGAATTCAGAGTTGGCTATATTTTTACAATTTTACTTTTGAAAGTTAATACAGGTCACCTTACATAATATAACATAGGAAGCAGTCAAGAAAAAAATTCATCTAGAAAGATTACTGGTATGTTCTAGTGACCTACAAACTTTTTCAGTTTTAGCTTAGTGGTTTGGACGTGGTATAAATTTGTTGCCCAAAGGCTGTGGATTAGAGGCTTAATCATTGGAGTGTTAGAGGATCCCTTAAGTGCAGTAAACCCTTAAATAATGGTAATACTTTTAAGTGATGGGGCCCAGATGGGTTTCAGGGCCCACTGGAGGTACAACCCTCAGAAGATTAGGAAGTACAATATACAACATTTTCAGGTGGCAGTATCATAGTGAAACAGACATTTTTAAAATCATGGTTACTATGTACTTTGAGAATTTTGATACATTCAATCTATTCATTTTATTAGAATAAAAGTCAAAGAAAACTGAAATTTTAAGAATTTTCCTCTAATTGCTATTGCCCATTGAATACTAAAAAGGAGACATTCATGTGTGGTAAAATTATCAATGGCATTTCACTCAAATGCCCTGCAGTTCTCTGCCTCTTGAGTCTCACCTTAAATGGCCTTTAACGATGTGTGTGTGTGTGTGTGTGTGTGTGTGTGTGTGTGTGTGTGTGTGTGAAAATTAATTTCTCATTTAACCAAACAAAATGTCTGATAAAGAAGAATAGAATGTGTCATTAGCCTGTTGTCTCAGAGAAAGTACAGACACATGAGGATGCAGACACATGAGGATGAGCCTGTTAGGAGCAATTTTTTCTGTGATGAATCCTCTTGAACCCTGGGTGTGTGTTTTTTATTTAACATCTTAGCTCTAAGTTCTAGGCATCTTCTTTCATCAGAATTTGACCAGCATATGATTTCCTCAATGTTTAGTGTTCTTTTTTCAAAACACATTTTGTAAATTTCTAGATTCTTTACTCACGTCATACAGTGTGGGACTTGGTTCTCTTTTTCTTACGTTGCTAACTAACTAGTTACTGCCTGTCAGTTTTGTGCAAGTTGCTACTGTGTGGTCAATCTGGAATCACTTTGCTTGTTACAGAATACCAACAATATCTAAGAGTAGCATCTAACTGGGAGATATTACTGTGTGGAATTTAGGTATTCTGTTCAATGTTCTAACATAATAATGTAGAGACCTACCCCCACATAAAAAGATTGACACTGGAAACTAAAAATGCCCTCATTAAGAAAGCTGTTATAACTTGCTCTGTTATAACATGACACTGAATGTATGCCACCCTCACACTCACGTGCCATACATTCATGTTGTCATGGTCCTACCTATCAATTACTTATAAGTGGAGTGAGTATGAGTTTTATTTAAGGGTTGCCCAATTTCACGGAGTGGTCAATTTGTCTTTGCACCTTATGTGTTCTAGAAACAACTTTGTTTCTGATTAAGTTTATGTAATTATTTCTCTCTTTTTAAAGTACAAAAATATAAATCCAATCCTATGAACAGGAAAATCATTATTTTATCTACTTCTGGACTATTGATCACTGTCGTTGTCATTGTTGGAGCCATCCTTTTCATCCCAGGTAAGACTCACAGGAACTGGGCTGTGGTGTTGGGGGCTGACTTGAGGAAGATCCTGGCAGGGAATATGTTGATTCCTATAGCTGTTGGGACAGACTGCAGCAGATGATGGGGCCTCAATGAACAGAAAATTCCTCAAGGATCTGGACCCACTCCGCCATGCCTGAAATTGTGGTGTCCTCAGTCTGGTGGGTAGTGGGAAGTGCTATTCTACCTCCTGCCTCTTGTAACTTCCAGTGTTTGCAGGCAATGTCTGGCTTCCTTAGCCTGTGGCAGAGTAGCTACCATCTCAGTTGTTCCATCTTCTTCCTCATCCCGTTCTCTGTGTTCCATTGGTGTGTTTGTGTTTTGGTGATGCCATTGAAATTAAAGATACTCGTTTAACTCAGTTTAGAATCTTCATTCTAAACCCTTTATTATATCTTTGCCCTGTGATCGAAGAAGCTTTGGAGACAGGATAAAGTAATGGGATCCACCGTTCAATCCACTGTGGAGGCAAAGTTCCCTGGCTAAGATGTGGAAATGGGCAGGAACCCAGAGCTATGTCTGTCTGAAGAGCTCGTTGCAGCTGAAGTGGGGAAGTGAGAGTGGGAAATAGAGGCAGGGAGAAAATGGAAAGGAAAGCACTCTATGTCTCACCATGGCAGACATAGAGTGCCATTGCTGTCTCTTGGGGACACTGTGGCACAGGAGGATCTTTGGAACAGACTTAGTAACTATGTTCCCACCCAGGCCTGGGGAGGTGAAGAAATCAGGAGACAATGTGAATGAGAAGCTGATTTGGCTTGGGGGACAGGCTGAATACTGAAAATGAGTGGATGGTGGAAGGTGAGGGCAAGTTTATCATCTGGAATTATGTAAGGCACTTTAAGAGTTAAAGCCAAATGAAGGTTTTCATGTGAGGAAACTCTGACATAGGGTTTAGGTTTATTCATTTCTGTCTGATGCGATTGAAAAATGTTGAGTCACTGTAAATTTGGAAGAAAATATTTTCAACATTTCATAGTTTATGAATGCAGTATTCAGGGCAATGAATTTAATAAATTCAGTACATTAACTTCTCAAGCAGTAGAAACACACAGAGAAATAAATTTCTGTTTGTTAACAGGTAATTATTCAAAAAGGAAAGGCTATGGGCTTGTTTTCCTCATTAGTCCTTCAGTGATACCTGTATTTCTCCAGTACCATAAATTTAAGCCAGGTAAGCATTTGTTGTTCTAACATGATTTTAAATACCTTTGCATTTCAAAGATGGCATTTTGGGGAAAACCTTTTGTTCTTTTTTTAAACTAAGTTTTCTCAGCCCTCCTCCAATTCCTCCTCTCCGCCTCCATACCTCACACCATATTCCTATCAAAATTCATGTCTTCTCATTTTCTAAAACTGATAGCCTACTAAGTCCACTTAGTGATAGCCATATGTGCATGGATGTGAGACCACCCACTAGGGCAGTGGAAACCTACCTTTGGCCTTAGCCTCAAAAGAATCATTCTCCCTCCCTGTAGCAGGAACCAGTCACCAATAACTCCTTAGTAAGTGTGGATTCTAGAGAACGCCTCCACTATCTAGTCCAGGATTTTGACTGTCCTGATTGTCTGCTGGTCTTGCACAGGTAACCAGAGTGACTATGAGTTCATGAAAGTCACAGCTATGTCATGTCCAGTAGACAACAATTCATGGCAGCATTTCCTATCATCAGGCTCCAACATTGTTTCTAACTCTTCCAAAATGTTCTATGGCCCTAGCTGTTGGTGGTAGGTGATAAAGATGACCCATGTAGGGCTAAGAACTCAGTCTCTTATTCTCACCTGACTGTTTCTCACTTCAGGAAATAAATTTTCTGACAAAGCTAGAGAGCAATCCAGGTGTATTAGGTATAAAATCTTCAGAAGGCAATTTGATGATGTGATCATTTAGTAAAATAACAATAACAGGTTCTACCCTAAGGCCTGTGAACAGCCCAGCAATGGCTTTTTGACCAGAATTATTATACCAAGCATGAAATGTCCTCCTGTTTAGCAAGTCTCAACTCCTAATAAGTACATTCTGCCAGGCTAGGTTGCTATTGCAGCATGCAGGGTCTACTGGGGAAAATCACTGATGGCTTCTGTACCCCAGAAACATACATAGCACCTTCTGACACAGTGAAAACTAGCCAGCAGAGGGGAAGTTTTCCATTTGTTTTAATACTGATTTTCATAAAATTTGATTTATTGAAAATATTTTCCATGCTATTCTTAATAACATTTTTCCAATAAGGATGAATTCCAATGTCATCTTAGATCTTCAACATATTTTTATTTTGTAAAAAAAAAAGCAATTTATATATATATGCAACTAAAGTACCTCTCCTCTGATATACTTGAGACAAGAACTATTTTGAATTTCAATTTTCCAGAGTTTGAGATATTTGAATAAACTGTACTGTTCAAACAGCCACATTCAGGAAAGCCTCCATCCAATATACTCCAAAATGGGAAAATTTTGACTGTCAACTTCAAGTTTTTGTGTTAGGAATGTTTGGCCTACAATACCTCAAGAATATCTTTACATTTACATTATAGTACAGTCATAAACAGATTTTGAATATGCCATTTTCTCCAACATGCCTCTGCGTCAACAAGATTATTTCCATTAGACATGGTTACAAATCAAGAACACTGAACACAATTTTGTGTTCATGTGTCTTGTTGTTGGAAAACCTTAGCACAGGTCTTAAGAAGAAAATACGTATATCCAAAATATAAATCAGTATTTTTTTACACTTTAACCACCAGCATATTTTGTTACTGTTATTAAAAATGCACATTTATGCCAGTGAGATGGCTCATCAGTTTTAACTTTTAAGTGTACAAGATCCAGAGTCTCTCTCTTGGATTGTCTTATATTGTAAAGGTTCCATTTTAAAAGCACAGATGCTCAAAATGCACAATAAAGTTGACCATGCTATGAGTAGTGACCATTCATGAAGTAGGATGCCCAAAAACAGTCAAAGCAGCACTGGTTTAAGATTTACAGTTAAAAGTTTCAATCCTATTCAGAAGACAATGGCAGCAAGAGTATAATCTGCTGCATGGGTAATCTGGAGCTAAGCTTGCTGGGAAGGGTGAGGTCACTGGAAAGGTATCTGTCATTTGAAAACTTACAGTAGCCAAACTTTGGTCCTAGGACCCTTGTTGTTGGCTGTATCAAAGGCAAGTAGAAGTTACTGCTTCATTGTCGTTCTCAATGTGCTTCTGCCACATCCCTTTCTTTCTCTTAGCTATTGGGAGGACCCTTCAGGCAATGATCATGTTAACCATCATTCAGGCACTCGGTGTTTTACTCACTCTGGCGGGACTATATCTCACTGCCTCTGGTAAGAGTTGTGTTTTTCTGGAATCTTGATTTGTATTTCTCTGACGGAGCTCTTAATTTTCTTTATACATATACTTCATTGTTTTAAAAAGATGTTTAGATTCGTGACAAAATTCAATGGCCGTTACATGCTTTATATAAATTGTCTCTTACGTAATACTCTGCACAGCCACATCTTCCTCACTCTCACCAACCAGATAACACATTGCTTTTCTAATTGATGAGCCATTATTAAAGGACCATTATCTACAGATTACATTATGACTCCTTCTTTGCCAGTGATGAATGCACATGAGTTGTATTACTGCATTTATCATATAGACTATCTGTACTGGCTGGTTTTGTGTCAACTTGACACAGGCTGGAGTTATCACAGAAAAAGGAGCTTCAGTTGGGGAAGTGCCTCCATGAGATCTGGCTGTAGGGCATTTTCTCAATTAGTGATCAAGTGGGGAGGGCCCCTTGTGGGTGGTACCATCCGTGGGCTGGTAGTCTTTGGTTCTATAAGAGAGCAGGCTGAGCAAGCCAGGGGAAGCAAGCCAGTAAGAAACATCCCTCCATGGCCTCTGCATCAGCTCCTGCTTCCTGACCTGCTTGAGTTCCAGCCCTGACTTCCTTTAGTGATGAACAGCAGCGTGGAAGTGTAAGCTGAATAAACCCTTTCCTCCCCAACTTGCTTCTTGGTCATGATGTTTGTGCAGGAATAGAAACCCTGACTAAGACACTATCATTTTACCTACCCTGGTACACATCCCTTGTCCACTACCTGTTTATTTCTCTATCCCTACAGATCCCTGACAATGCTGATATTTTAATATCTCTATTGATTTGCATTTTAACAGTATTTTTTAAAGATTTATTTATTTTATGTATGTGAGTATACCACAGCTATCCTCAAGCATACCAGAAGAAGGGATCAGATCCCATTACAGATGGTTGAGAGTTACCGTGTGGTTGCTGGGAAATGAACTCAGGACCTCTGGAAGAGCAGTCAGTGTGCTTAACCGCTGAGCCATATCTCCAGCCCCTTTACAATTGGAAACATATGGCATGTAACCTTTTAACATAGTCTTCATTCACTTAGAAATGGACATCTATGTTTTCCCCATTCTTTTCATGGTTTCATAGTTCACTATTGCCAAGTGCAGAATACTCGTGAGGACATAGAACAGTATTTTTGTTGATTTACTCACCTAATGAAGAATATCCTGGTTGCTTTGAAATTTGTTGTAACTATAAATAGAATTGCTATAAACATACACGTTATTTTTCTATGGATGTACATTATTAACTTCATTTGCATAAATACTGGATTATAGGCTAAGGACATAGTTTTGTTACTGGTTGTATTAAAACAATTACAGAATTTCACATCCCCAGCACTAATGAATAACATTTCTTCACATGCTTAACTTAAATCTGACTTAAGATTTTACTTTTTGATATCATATTTCTTCCAGTGGGGATTATGCTTTTGATGCCGGTACAAAGAATACTGTTTATATATACCTCATGAGTATCCTCTAGATATCCAAATTATTATGGCTAGAGTCACAGAAGAACTTTAAAACTTGCCATTCTCAAATTGCTTGGGGACAACATTTTCTATTAGTCTTGATACGTATGTTATGCAAATGTGAGCTTCCTTCTTAAAACAATTTGGAATCATTTTATTAACGAAGTTAATGATAATTAGCATGAATAAATTTTATCTCTTGAACAATGATTACTTGCCTTAAAATTTGATATATTTATTTACTTCTACAAACTGTTTGCATTTATAATATGCAATTTCTTTGTTTTTACAGACTGTGTACCAAAATATGGCCCCCTTCTAATTTCAGGTTTGGTCATAATAACTCTAGTAGAATTATTTGGATTAATTTACATGAAATGGCTTGGTAAGTCAGTCTTGTTTATGTAGCCTCTGCCAAGTATTTCAAATTCATAACTTGGAACATGCTTTAGCTGTTTCTTCCAATTTAGAGGCACAGAAATGTATTACAGACAACACGACTATGGGACTCTGTTGCAATAAATATGTGAATATAGATGTGCTAACAGCATAAATACTGCAAATTCCACTCCTTCAGTAGCAGGATTGCTGGGTCAAAGGGTATGCTAGGTTTCTTTACTGACTTGTTGAGATGCCTATGTTTGTTATGCAGACAGAAGTTACATGGTGTTATAACATTTTGGCATATTATTGTTGCTTGAGCTATTTAAGATACTCTGTGGTACAGTATGGATTTTGGTGCCACATTTCTATATTTATGAAGAGACTGATATTTTGACAAGAATATGTTAAATCTACACATCATTTTGTGTAATATAAACTCTTATAATAGTGATTGTTTCATTTAATGGTCATGGAATGTCTACCCATTTGTGTGCAGGGCCTTTATTGGTTTTTTGTTACTGTGTTATAACTTTCATTGAAGAAGTCTTTGACTTTCTGATTTACATTTATTTCTACACATTTTATTCTGGAAATACGGACATTGACATGACATTTTGTTTTGTTTGGTTAGTTGGCTTTTGTTTGCTTTTTTGAGCAACTCCATTGCTATAGAAAATGGTTGCTGGGTTTTATATGTTTATTTTGGCGTCCTACAACATTATTAAATTTGTTTATTCAAAGGAGTTTTAGTGGCATTTGAGTTTTTCTGCAAAAGCTTATTGTTTGTACTTTTGGAAATGATTCAGAAGCAAGAGTGTGAACATGATGAGGCTGTAGGGAGGGGATGTAGCTGTAGAGACAGAGTCCTTGAATTAGAAAGGTGTGGATATAGCAAGCTTTAGATAAGAGCAGTAGAAGAAAGAGAAAGAGTGGGCACATCTATTATTGAGTTAGAGGAATTGGTGGCCAAAGAATTAGGAAATATCATACACTAGTCTTAGCTATAAATGAAATAAGAACCTCAGCTGACCTGGAAATTAGAAAGAGAGATATTGGAACTTTAAACAAATGGTACTAAATGTCAGAGTCCGTAGGAGACTGGGAAGTTGGTAATGATGTGTCCCCGTTTGGGACAGTGGGAATGGGATGCCATGATATTACATCTAAACATCATGAATCTGTTCATTCTGTTTTCTTTATGATGCTTAAGTTTTAAGATTTGTTTAATGGCTTATGAAAGAAAAAGTATTTGGTATGTTGATCTACTGTTAGAGTAAAAACAAATGTCGGAAGTGTCTGCAGTCATCAGAAATAATCAATGTGGTATCTCTACTTACGTTATCTTTACAATACATGTATAAATACATATGAAGACCTTATTTTGAAATGAGTATTGTTTTACAACATTTTCCCTTTACCAAAAATCAGTGATTTATTCTGGAAAGAGGGAAGCTATTACAGCAATAACTTTTTTTTTTGTCAAGCTGCATACATTTTTTTCTATTTATTGTGTTTTAATGACAGGAGCTTTAAATTTTTTCTTTATTTATCTAACTATATCTATAATAAAAAAATAGACAGTCATGTTGGGAAGATTCTCTTCTGAGTTTGTATATTCAATCATTTCAATCATTTTTTCTAATACTTAAAACTATAAAAATGAAACATTAAATGACTCACCTGTTTAGTTTTATTGTAGAAAAAAATAAAACTCTGATAATGCCTTGGAGGATAGTGTTAATCATTTTAAACTCTCCTTTCCCACCACAGAATTAGATTTACTCTGGTGACAGTAACTCTCCTAACTGGTTCCCTTTAAGATTTTTTTTTTAGAGCATTTAAAACAATTGTAAACATTACTTTAAAGTAGATACTAAAAACTATAATCTCAGCATAATTAAAAAACTGGTATATCTTATGTACACTTACTATATTGTGGTACACAAATATTGTCAACCATGTTTATCACTTTCTTGAGTATTAAGAAGTTCTTTGTAAACCATGGTCACAATGGCTGCCTTTGGTTTGTACTATATTGGACTATATTTTATAAGTAGTAATATAATTAAAGCCATAATTAATACAATTGGCACACGAATTGAATTAAATTTAGCATATTTTACTACAAAATCAGCATGTGTCACATGTAGCAACCTTTACAAGTGAGAACGCTATTACTTGGAGAAGCATTATGAGATCAATGCCAAATGTGTACTCACTAGCAGCCATTTCTACCAGCTGCCATACAATATAAAATTGTCCAGATGTGAGTGAGAGCCATGTGCAAAGGTGACATTCTAGTGTATACATAGTGATCAACCTCTCAAAGGCCCTTGTGTGCAAAAGTCTCTGTGCTTTAAGAGAAAGACTATACTATTTAAAAATTGGAATAATCTAATTTTTCTTCCATGACATATTAAGAATTTCCATACTGCTGGACCTAGAATAATATCAGGTTTCATGTTTACAAGAAAGATGATACAAACATACAATGATTTAACTTTCTGGAGTCAGGTACTAAGTCCTAATTTCTATACACATGTAAAATTTTCAGCGTGACTTTTCTGCTTGCCTTTGACAGACCCACTGGTAAGATTTCAATAAGGCAGTGCTGTCTTTCTTCCTGAGTTTCACACTTTGTCTCAATGACACTCAAGGTAATCCCATTGCATGTTATTTTTAAAATGAAACAGAAAAGATTTTCTTGTATTTATGAGTATGTTTATGTGTCTGTATATAAAAAGTTGTTTGTTCCAATACCCATGTATCTCTAAGAGAGAGTCAGTACCACTCAGAGCTGGAATTACAGATGACCCATCAGATGTGGGTGCTGCATCCTGAACTCTAAGATCCTAGACAAGAAAAAAATTTCTAAGGTATCTTTCTAACTCTGACACCCTATTTTAACCATAAAATGTCAGGATGACTTTGCAGTGAAGAGTACCTGCTGCTCTTTCAGGGGACCCAGGCTTAATCCCTACTGCACACATGGTGGCTCATAAACATCTGTAGCTCTAGTCCAGGTGCAGAGGGACAGTCTAACATCTTCTGTCCTCCTTGGGCACAGCACAAATGCCCATACACACATATTCAGGAAAACACTCATATACAAAATAAATATGTATTATAAAAATAAATAAAATGTCAAAAATAATCAGGGGAAAGCAGGAAAACAGCTCCCATTAGCATAGAGAAGGAAAATGCCCAGGGTTTACAGGAAGGCAGAAAAGGATGATCTTAGGAGGAGATAATAACATGAAGATATATGTAAAGGAGGGGTGCAGTAAAGAAACTGCTGACATGGCCATTCCATGATATGGTTACTGAATATATGACAGAGAGAACGGCCAGAGGCTTCTGGAAGGATCCAGAACAAAAGGAGGAAGGAGTAAACTGAACACAGCTATAATAATGGACATTGAACACAGCCAGGGCTATCTGTGAGAGAGGGGACCACAGCGGGGTGGGTGGGGGGGATGGTGAATTACAAAAGCCCAGTCAGAACAACAATGGCAGGGAGGAAGTTCTTGCTTTTTTTGTTTTGTTTTGTTTTGTTTGTACTGGATATATTCTTTATTTACATTTCAAATGGTATCCCCTTTCCCAATCCCCCCCAACAAACCATCCTCCCTCCCCCTGCTTCTATGAGGGTGTTCCTCCACCCACCCCACTCCCACCTCCCTGCCCTTGATTTCCATACACTGGGGCATCTATTGAGCCTTCATAGGACTAAGGACCTCTCCTCCCATTGATGCCTGACAAGGCCATCCTCTGCTACATAGGCAGTTGGAGCCATGAGTCCCTCCATGTGTCCTCTTTAGTTGGTAGTTTAGTCCCTGGGAGCTCTGGGGGTCTGGTTGGTTGATATTGTTGGTCTTCCTGTAGGGTTGCAAACCCCTTCAGCTCCTTCAGTCCCTTCTCTAACTCCTCCATTGGGGCTCTTGCACTCAGTCCAATGGTTGGCTGTGAGCATCCACCTCTGTATTTGTAAGGCTCTGGCAAGGCCTCTCAGGAGACATCCATATCAGGCTCCTTTCAGCAAGCATTTCTTGGCATCCACAATCGTGTTGGGTTTGGTGACTGTATATGGGACAGTCTCTGAATGGCCTTTCCTTCAGTCTCTGCTCTACACTTTATTTCCATATTTGCTCCTGTGAGTATTTTGTTCCCCTTCTCAGAAGAACCAAAATACCCACACTTTGGTCTTCCTTTTTCTTGAGCTTTATGTGGTTTGTGAATCCTATTTTAGGTATTTGGATTTTTGTGCTAATATCCACTTACCATCAAGTGCATTTCATGTGTGTTCTTTTGTGATTGGGTTACCTCATTCTGAGGAGCCGCCAAACTGATTTCCAGAGTGGTTGCAACAGCTTGCCATCTCACCAGCAATGGGGGAGTGTTTCTCTTTCTCCACATTCTCGCCAGCATCTGCGGTCACCTGAGTTTTTGATTTGTAAAGAGAACAGATGTGCATCTGGGAGGAGGGAAGCCTGGGGAAGTGAGAAACCATTACACTAGGGTGGCAAGGTTAAGGTATGTAATAGTGCTTGTGATACTGAGGAAGTCTGCAGGCCAGCATAGGATTTAATATTCAACCACAGGTGTGTGTCCATGGAGATCCACATGTCCCTTCTGCCAGAGCTGAGGGAAATGACTCTTTAGGCAGATTTAACACAGTTTCACAAGTTCCTGAGGAATGCTGGTTTTTATCTAACCACTAGAAATCCTCCTGTAGTCCAGGTTGGGCTCACTTTTGGATATTTGGACAGCCTTTTGTAGTTTGGAGAGTTGGACTTGACTGAAGGAGGCAAAATCAGAAGTCATCCCACATCTTCCTAAGCAAACAAAAGCAAGGAGAATAATCTATGGCAGACCACAGAGTTTAGCCTATAGGACACAGATGGCAGAAGAAGCTGAAGAACTGAAGGGAAAAAAAATGAAGATATGAGTGCTTTTAGGTATGAATTAGGGGAACATTTATTATAGACATGAAGGAGAACACAGCCAGAGGCATTTGGAAGGGTCCAGACTTAATATGCATAGTAGACTAACCAGGTCATGAAAGGAATGGGTGTGGTTAGAGAGTGAGAGGGGAAAAAAGGGAAGAAGAAAAGAGAGGACAAGACAAAGGCTCAGGGGAGATCCCGGGCAGAACCAACAAGAAACATGAGGTCAAGAGAGCAAAGGGACAGGTAACCAAAATGGCTGAGGTTATATTAGGATCAGAGAAGCTGGGGGAAGGGACTTGAAGCTCAGGGGCGCAGGTTTCAGGGTTAGGGATCCAGGTGAAAAGTGCTGAGAGGAACCAACAGAAATTGGAGATGCTGGGAGTGAAGGGAAGCCAGAGTTTGCTGTGCTCTCTTAAATAGGCACCTTAGGCATATGTTAATAGAGGAACCATATGTTCCCTTTGCCAGAGATAAGGAAAATTATGCCTTTTAACAACTATCTTCTTAAGTCCCCATGGGAATGGTGGCTTTTGTCTAAATACTTTCGCTTTAGGAAAAGGAATTTCTTGAGAATATTTTAGCTTGAGAGCAAGCCCCTCTTGTAAAAGACGTAGTCGAGCAGGGTTGTCTGCACACAAATTATGAGAGTCACATGCAAGAAAGGAGAATTTGTCTAACTATATAGACAAGTAGTTGAGCCCATACAAGAAAGAAATACCTGGGGAGTAGACAGAATAACAAGAATGTCCCTGAGGAACACCTCCTTTTGAAGTCAGCTAAAGACCACTGGGCGGCATCCCTTTAGTTCCAGCCCTTGAGAGGTAGGGGCAAGGGAATTGAACTGGCTGGTTTTATGTGTCAACGTGACACAGTCTGGAGTTATCACAGAGAAAGGAGCTTCAGTTGAAGAAATATCCCCATGAGATCCAGCTGTGGGGCATTTCTCAATTAGTGATAAAGGGGGGAGGGACCATCATGGGTGGGGCCATCCTGGGCTGGGTTCTACAAGAGAGCAGGCTGAGCAAGCCAGTAAGTAACATCCCCCATGGCCTCTGCATCAGCTCCTGCTTCCTGACCTGCTTGAGTCCTGACCTGCCTGACCTCCTTTGGTGATGAACAACTGTGTAGAAGTGTAAGCTGAAGAAACCCTTTCCTCCCCAACTTGCTTCTTGGTCATGATGCTTTGTGCAGGAATAGAAACCCTGACTAAGACAGGAATCTTTGTAAGTTTGAGGCTAGCCTGGTCTAAATGGTGAGTTCCAGACCAATCTATGGCTACATAATGAGACCCTGTAAAACACACACACACACACACACACCAAATAAATGTAATTTTAAAAATTAAAAAATGTTCACATTCAAGTCAACATCCTGAGTGGAATCAAGATTGTTATGCAAATATGTCATACTGTCCTGCTCTAAGGCATGACATAGCCTTGGGGAGAAGCTGAAACTGACCTTGCTGCCTTCTTTTTGTGAAACTGCAGGACAAATACCTCATCACGTTCCAGAAAGCTGCTTTCAAAAGGCATCATTAGTGATAGTCCCCATTCCCTTCTCCATGCAACTTAGAAGAATCATTTGACACTTTGGCCCCCACCCAAGCTCCCTTTCCCGTTCTGTTGTTAGATGGCTGTTAGAAAACGCGACGTGAACACGTTCTGCTGGCACATCCCGTTGTCAGCAGTTTTCCTATACTCAAGCAAGACTGACTTGGGCCAGCATGAAAATTTCATGTCCTCTTTCCTTGGTCAAGCTCCTCACAATCATTGAAAAGCTCCAAGCAGAGGGAATTCTCTGTGACTTGGACGGATCGTGACCCCTCAGACAGTGGGGTTCTGTTAGATTTCTTCACTAAGGACACATACTGCATGTGTGGGCTAGCCACAGGGAGTGTAGATTTGGGTTATTGCATCACCATTTTGATAAGAGGAAAGGAAGTTAGGTTAGCCTTATTTTTTTTAATTTTATTTTATTTTCCAAGTTTTTTTTTTTATTTACATTCAAAATCATTTCCCCTTTCCTGTTTCCTCCCTCCCCGAAAGTCCCATAAGCCCACTTCCCTCCCTCTTTTCCCCATTCAACCCCCTCTCGCTTCTCTGTCCTGGCATTCCCCTACATCCAGTCTTTCCAGGACCAGGGGTCTCCCCTTCCATCTTCTTGGAAATCTATTGATATGCGAATTGTGTCTAGGGTATTCCGAGATTCTGGGTTAATATCCCCTTATCAGTGACTGCATACCATATGTGTTCTTTTGTGATTGGGTTACCTCACTAAGGATGATATTTTCAAGTTCTGACCATTTGCCTAGGAATTTCATGAATTCATTGTTTTAATTGCAGAGTAGTATTCCATTGTGTAAATATACCACATCTTCTGAATCCATTCCTCCGTTGAGGGACATCTGGGTTCTTTCCAGCTTCTGGTTATTATAAATAAGGCTGCTATGAACATAGTGGAGCATGTGTCCTTATTGCATGCAGGTAAAGCCTCTGGGTATATGCCCAGGAGTGGTATAGCTGGATCCTCCGGGAGTGTCATGCCCAGTTTTCGGAGGAACCACCAGATTGCTTTCCAGAGTGGTTGTACCAGCTTGCAATTCCACCAGCAGTGGAGGAGTGTTCCTCTTTCTCCACATCCTCGCCAACAACTGCTGTCTCCTGTGTTTTTGATCTTAGCCATTCTGACTGGTGTGAGATGGAATCTCAGGGTTGTTTTGATTTGCAATTCCCTAATGACTAAGGATGATGAACATCTCTTTAGGTGCTTCTCAGCCATTAGATATTCTTCAGGTGAGAACTCTTTGTTTAGCTCTGTACCCCATTTTTTAATAGGGTTACTTGCCTCCCTGGAGTTTAACTTCTTGAGTTCTTTGTATATATTGGATATTAGCCCTCTGTCGCATGTAGGGTTGGTAAAGATCATTTCCCAGTTAGTTGGTTGCCACTTTGTCTATTTGACAGTGTCTTTTGCCTTGCAAAAACTTTGTAATTTAATGAGGTCCCATTTGTCAATTCTTGATCTTAGAGCATAAGCTATTGGAGTTCTATTCAGGAAATTCTCCCCTGTGCCCATATGTTCAAGGTTCTTCCCTAGTTTCCTTTCTATTAGTTTCAGTGTGTCTGGTTTTATGTGGAGGTCCTTGATCCACTTGGAATTGAACTTAGTGCAAGGAGATAAGAATGGGTCAAATTGCATTCTTCTGCATGTTGACCTCCAGTTGAGCCAGCACCATTTGTTGAAAAGGCTATCTTTTTTCCACTGGATGGTTTTAGCTCCTTTGTCAAAGACCAAGTGACCATAGGAGTGTGGATTCATTTCTGGGTCTTCAATTCTGTTCCATTGATCTACATGCCTGTCACTGTACAAATACCATGCGGTTTTTAACACTATTGCTCTGTAGAACAGCTTGAGATCCGGGATACTGATTCCCCCAGAGGTTCTTTTACTCTTGAGAATAGTTTTAACTATCCTGGGTTTTCTGTTATTCCAGATGAATTTTTGAATTGCTCTTTCTAACTCTATGAAGAATTGAATGGGATTTTGATGGGGATTGCATTGAATCTGTATATTGCTTTTGGCAAGATGATCATTTTTACTATATTAATCCTGCCAATCCATGAGCATGTCAGATTTTTCCATCTTCTGAGGTCTTCAATTTCTTTCTTCAGAGACTTGAAGTTCTTGTCATACAAATCTTTCACTTGTTTGGTTAGAGACACACCAAGATACTTTATATGGCTTGTGGCTATCATGAAGGGTATCATTTCTCTTACTTCTTTCTCAGCCTGCTTATCCTTTGAGTACAGGAAGGCTACTGACTTGTTTGAGTTGATTTTATATCCGGCCACTTTGCTGAAGTCGTTTATCAGCTGTAGGAGTTCTCTGGTGGAGTTCTTTGGGTCGCTTAAGTATACTATCATATCGTCTGCAAATAGTGATAGTTTGACTTCTTCCTTTCCAATTTGTATCCCTTTGACCTCTATTTGTTGTCTAATTACTCTAGCTAGAACTTCAAGTACTATATTGAAAAGATATGGAGAGAGAGCGCAGCCTTGTCTAGTCCCTGATTTTAGTGGGATTGCTTCAAGTTTCTCTCCATTTAGATTGATGCTGGCTACCGGTTTGCTGTAAATTGCTTTTACTATGTTTAGATATGGGCCTTGAATTCCTGATCTTTCCAAGACCTTTAGCATGAAAGGATGCTGAATTTTGTCAAAAGCTTTCTCAGCATCTAATGAGATGACCATGTGGTTTTTTTCTTTGAGATTGTTTATATAGTGGATTACATTGATGGATTTCCTTATATGGAACCATCCCTGCATCCCTGGGATGAAGCCTACTTGATTGTAGTGAATGATCGTTTTGATGTGTTCTTAGATTCGGTTGGCAAGAATTTTATTGAGTATTTTTGCATCGATATTCATAAGAGGGATTGGCCTGAGATTTTCTTTGTTGGATCTTTGTGTGCTTTTGGTATTAGTGTAATTGTGGCTTCATAGAACGAATTGGGTAGTGTTCCTTCTGTTTCTATTTTGTGGAACAGTTTGAAGAGTATTGGTGTTAGGTCTTCTTTGAAGGTCTGATAGAATTCTGCACTAAAACCATCTGGACCTGTGCTTTTTTTGTTGGAAGACTTCCAATGACAACTTCTATTTCTTCAGGGGTTATAGGACGGTTTAGATGGTCTATTTGATCCTGATTTAATTTTGGTATTTGGTATCTGTCAAGGAAATTGTCCATTTCCTCGAGATTTTCTAGTTGTGTTGAATACAGGCTTTTGTAGTAGGATCTGATGATTTTTTGAATTTCCTCAGTTTCTGTTGTTATCTCTCCCTTTTCGTTTCTGATTTTATTAATTTGGATACTGTCTCTGTGCCCTCTGGTTAGTCTGGCTAAGGGCTTATCTATCTTGTTGATTTTCTCAAAGAACCAACTCCTCGTTTTGTTGATTCTTTGTATGGTTTTATTTGTTTCTACTTGATTGATTTCAGCCCTGAGTTTGATGATTTCCTGCCTTCTACTCCTCTTTGGTGTATTTGCTTCTTTTTGTTCCAGGGCTTTCAGGTGTGCCATTAAGCTGTTAGTGTATGCTGTCTCCCGTTTCTTTTTGGCAGCACTCAGGGCTATGAATTTTCCTCTTAGCACTGCTTTCATTGTGTCCCATAAATTAGGGAATGTTGTGCCTTCATTTTCATTAACTTTCAAAAAGTCTTTGATTTCTTTCTTTATTTCCACCTTGACCAAGTTATCATTGAGTAGAGCATTGTTCAGCCTCCATGTGTATGTGGGTTTTCTGTTGTTTTTGTTGCCATTGAAGACCACCCTTATTCCATAATGATCTGAAAGGAGGCATGGGATTAGTTCTATCTTCTTGTACTTGTTGAGGTCTGATTTGTGACCAATTATATGGTCAATTTTGGAGAAGGTACCATGAGGTGCTGAGAAGAAGGTGTATTCTTTAGCTCTAGGATGAAATGTTCTATATATATCTGTTAGTTCCATTTGGTCCAAGGCTTCAATTAGATTCACTGTGTCCCTGTTTAGTTTCTGCTTTCCTGAACAATCCACTTCAGAGAGCGGGGTGTTGAAGTCACCCACTATTATTGTGTGAGGTGCAATGTGTGCTTTGAGCTTTAGTAAAGTTTCTTTTACGAATGAGGGTGCCCTTGCATTTGGAGCATAGATATTCAGAATTGATAGTTCTTCTTGGTGGATTTTTCCCTTGATCAGTATGTAGTGTCCTTCTGTGTCTTTTTTTGATGACTTTAGGTTGAAAATCAATTATCTGATATTAGGATGGCTACTCCGGCTTGTTTCTTGGGGCCATTTGCTTGTAAAATTGTTTTCCAGCCTTTTACTCTGAGGTAGTGTTTGTCTTTGACACTGAGGTGCGTTTCCTGCATGCAGCAAAATGCTGGGTCCTGTTTACGTATCCAGTCTGCTAGTCTATGTCTTTTTATTGGGGAATTGAGAACATTGATATTAAGAGAGATTAAGACATAGTGATTATTGCCACCTGCCATTCTTGATGCTATCCTTATGTTTGAGTGGTTATCCGCTTTTGGGTTTGAAGCAAGAAGGTTACTATCTCATTTTTTCCAGGGTGTTGTTTCTCTCCCTGTATTGGTGGATTCCACCTATTATCCTTTGCAGGGCTGGGTTTGTGGAAAGATATTGTGAAAATTTGGTTTTATCATGGAATGTCTTGGTCTCTCCATCTATGGTGATTGAGAGTTTTGCTGGGTATAGTAGTCTAGGCTGGCATTTGTGCTCTCTTAGTGTCTGCATGAGATCTGCCCAGGATCTTCTGGCTTTCCTAGTCTCTGGTGAGAAGTCTGATGTGATTCAGATAGGTCTTCCTTTGTATGTTACTTGGCCCTTTTCTCTTACCGCTTTTAATATTCTTTCTTTGTTTAGTACATTTGGTGTTTTGATTATTATGTGATGGGAGGTATTTCTGTTCTGGTCCAGTCTGTTTGGAGTTCTGTAGGCTTCTTGTGCGTTCATCAGCATCTCTCTCTTTAGGTTAGGGAAGATTTCCTCCATAATTTTGTTGAATATGTTTACTGGCCCTTTAAGTTGCAAATCTTCACTCTCATCTATACCTATAATCCTTAGGTTTGGTCTTCTCATTGTGTCCTGGATTTCCTGGATGTTTTGGGTTACACGTTTTTTGCATTTTGCATTTTCTTTGACTGTTAAGTCGATGCTTTCTATGGTATCTTCAGCACCTGAGATTCTTTCTTCCATCTCTTGTATTCTATTGTAGATGTTTGCATCTATGACTCCTGATTTCTTCCCAAGGTTTTCTATCTCCAAAGTTGTCTCCCTTTGTGATTTCTTAGTTGTTTCTACTTCCTTTTTTAGATCCTGGATGGATTTGCTGAGATCCTTCACTTGTTTGTTTGTATTTTCCTGTATTTCTTTAAGGTATTTTTGCATTACCTCTTTCAGGATTTCTGCCTGTTGACCCAAGTTCTCCTCCATTTCTCTAAGCGATTTTTGTGTTTCTTCCTCATGGGCTTCCATCTGTTGATCCATCGCCTCCTGCATTTCTTTAAGCAGTTCTCATGTTTCCTTTATATGGGCATCTATCCGTTGATTCATTTCTTTAAGCACTTTTTGTGTTGCCTCCCTATGGGCATCCATCTGTTGACCCATATTCTTCTGCATTTCTTTATGCAATTTTTGTGATTCCTTTGAAAGTGCATCTAACCGTTGATTCATTTCTTTAAGCGATTTTTGTGTTGTCTCCTTGTGGGCCTCCATCTGTTGATCCATGTTCTCCTGCATTTCTCTAAGCAATTTTTGTGTTTCCTTTGTAAGGGCTTCTAATCGTTGATTCATGGTCTCCTGTAATTCTTTATTAGTTTTATTTGTGTCCTTCTTGTGATCCTCTAATAGCATCATGAGAAGTGATTTTAAATCCAGATCTTGTCTTTCGGGTGTGGTGGGGTATCCAGGACTTGCTGTTGTTAGAGAGTTGGGTTCGGATGGTGCCATATTACTTTGATTTTTGTTAGTAACGTTCCTACGTTTGCCTTTTGCCATCTGGTTACCTCTGGTGTTAGTTGGTCCTGCTGTCACTGGCTGTGGGTTGGATCTCCTGTGAGCCTGCAAAGCTATTTCTGGCCCCCCTGGATTACCGCGATTCCCCTGGCACCGATATCTGGGGCCTGCCCTGCTCCTGAGTGACTTTGGAGCCCTGATGTGCCTTGCCCCAAGTAATGTTATTTTGGGGAGTCCCTGCACATCCAAAGGCTCAGCCTAGGGATTCCCAGAGCAGAGGTTGCCAAAGGGAGGCTGGTATAGGCTCCTGCCCTGTGCAGGGGTGCGTGATCTCTCCAGGGGCGGAGGACATCCCTCTGCAAGGCAGAAGTCCCACAGCAGAGCTGGTGCATCGATAACTGCAGACCTGCCCAGCTCTTGGGAGCAGAGTACACACAAGCTGCCTGAGACCCAAGCGATATTATGCCTGTCTGTCTCTGAGCCTGGCGGTCCCAACTACCTGGCCACTGGAGCAAAGATGGCGGAGTGCACTGTGCACTCTCTCAGCAGCGCAGGTCTCCCTGCAGAGGGGATGGCCCACAGCAGAGCTGGCGCCCAGATGACCACAGCGCTGTCCTATTCTTGGGAGCAGACGGAAGCCCCAACAGGCCGTGTCCCAAGCGATGTTATATTGGGGTGAACCTGGGTACCTGTCTCCTCAGTGCAGTCTGCAGGAACAGAGGTCGCCAAAGAGAAGCTGGTAGGCTCCCGCCCAGTGTTGGGGGGGTCCCTCTGTAAGGCAGAAGTCCCACAGCAGAGCTGGCGCGTCGATTCCTGCAGTCCTGCCCAGCTCTTGGGAGCAGGGTACACACAAGCTGCCTGAGACCCAAGCGATATTATGCCTGTCTGTCCAGGTTAGCTTTTAAAAGAATACTTTTATTACTCCCTGCCCCCTGAAATAGGATCTTTGTAAATGCTTTTGGCCTCCATAGCCAACAACCTTCTTTCATTTGACCACACAAGTTTTGGGTTTTTGTTTTGTTTGTTTGTTTGTTTGTTTGTTTAAAAGTTACTTCCACTGAATTACCATTTTAGAATTTCAAAAAGTAGAGAGTCAAAAATCAGCTGTGTAGTGGTGTATGTGCTTTAGAGCCCTGGTTAGGAGTTAAGGCCTAGGCACACTGCTATAATGGAGCTGGGGCCCTGTGGAATGCTTGGTAACCGGGCACTGCCTATTAACTTGGTGGAAACAGTTACCACGTGAAGTCGTTCTGTTCATCTTTATTGATATTAATGATTTAACAAAATTCATTATTAAAAATATAAATCCTAACTAGATAGTCATGAAAAGTATTCTGTGAGGTTGATTTCCTAGTGGCCTGTTTGCTTCTTATAATTCTTGTATCACTGAGACACCACAGGAAAGCCTTGGTAGATCTTCTGCTCAATAAATATACTTGAGTTTGCTGGACCTCCTTGTGCTTTAGGTTTTTAATTTTAATATTTTTTTAATCCTTCCCATTGGAAGAGGTTAGAGGGAAGAAAAGGAAAGAACATGATCTAATTATGTCTTAATTTAAAAATTTTGAAATATATTAAGAAAAAGTAAGTAGGAGAATAAGTTTGGTACTTTGGTGATGAGACCCCTGAGCCCAGTTCCCCAGCCTTGACTGGATGCTTTCCAAGGGAGAGTCCAAGCTTGGAAGTGCTGACGGTGGTGTGGGGATACCACACACCTCAGGTACATGCCTCTCTCTAAAAGTATCAGTTTAGGTAAGATGCAGCCAAGGCCTCTAGTGTTCATTTAAAACTGCTGGCTTGTTTTAGACTCCTTTTGGAGTGGAGGAAATGTATCATGAATATGCTAATTGAAATCCATCTCTTAACCAGAGAGGCCTAAGCCTCCATTCTCATCAGAAAAGAAAAGGGGTTTTCCACTGCCTCTCATTCTCAAATAAACCTAAGCAATGCAGACTAGGAAGGTCTTCCCAAAAGCTCCATGAAGCCTGTAGGGGCTGATGAACCAGCCTGCATCCATCTCGAGCCTGAAAGCCATCTTACAATAAAGATGACCTAGGTTTTCATTCCTATTTATGATTAAACCTCCGTTTCTCAAAGATTGAACTATGTCCCACCTGTAACTTTAACTACAAATATTTCTGTGCTGCCGTTCCAGGAAATGGCAATCATGCCACCTGCTGTCATGACCATCCCTTACTATGACTAGCTTATGACCACCTTGCATTATGCTTATGTTCGGCTTCTGTAATCTAATCCCATTGCATAGTTGCAAGTCGAATCCATCTGGAAACCCCCTATAATATACATATATATATACACACACATATCTATATATGATCTTCCCTGTGTCCAATGCTGACCTCTTAAATCCCACCTTAGGAAGAAGCAGTTTGTGTACACAAGCAGAAAGCTTGTTTTAATTAATTGCTTGCTTTAATTAATTTGGTCATTATGATTTGGATAGGTGGTCTTTCTCCTCTTATCTTTGCAATTAACACACCCAGTGTGACAGAGACCAGAATGAGTAGCCACAAAGCTACACAAGAGCCTAGAGATCTGCTCAACCAAAGTGCTGTAATGCTAAATGGAATTAAATAATCCTTCCTATTTCTTGGGGATGTTGCTTAGTATGAAGGGAAACTGAGGAACATCTATAACCTTGCAAGTTTCCCTCAGCCCTGCAGTAGTAATGTATGCAAACGTTAGAAAGCCAGCAGAATATCTTAGTCACTCCTTTTAAAGTAAAGAATTTCAGAATGACTCAAAAAAGGCAGACAGATCAATATTTTATTGCATATGAAATGCTACTTTATAAGTAATAAGAACATATTCACAAAGCTGATATCTTTATGCAGATGGAGATACTCATTTTGAAGAATACCCCAGGAATAGCTTTTTATTCTGAATTAGCTCTGTGCTCTGTACTTCTTACTTACTGGTAGAATATAGATTGCAAGATGAGCTAAGTGGGTCTTTAGTAATTCAGGATCTCCAAATTTCTACCTTCAGGAATCCTCGATCCAACAATTTCTAGTCCAAAGCAGAACACCAAATGTGCCAAGCATCACTGGGGTCATCTTGCTTTTCTCATCGATGCGCCAGCTGATTTTTTTCCAAGGATACTGTTTTCTCCAAGCCAGTGTGAACTTTGGCATTCCTTCAAGTTCCAACTAGAATGCTGGGTAAAGGCTAGTTTGGAGTCTTATTACTTTGTAAAAAGTGCCAATTCCTTGATTGTAACAGCAATAAAAACTTTAAAATTCACAATAGCCTCATTGCATCTCTTCTCCCTCTTGGCCTTCACCTTAACCAAGACTCCAGTTGGTGATTTGCAGCACCTGTAGGTTTCCCATAGCAGAGACACTGAGACTGGGAGACTTTTGTGTACCCAGCAAGCACTCCTGCCTAGTCTAGACACTTGGCTTTATCTTAGAAGGAAGAGCCTTTCTATTATGGAAAGTGTTTTGTTTGTTTTATTTTGTTTTGTTTTGTTGAGTTCTGCCCTCCACCAAAAGAATAAGTTTTTAAAAAGTAATAGTTTTAAAAGTATCCCATAGCTACTGTTTCTTATGTTTTCTTTCAATTCACTGATTCTATCCTACACAGAACTGAGGCAATGCACCACATCTGGATTTCTTTTTTATTTTATTTTTTTATTTTTTTTTTTTGATCCTGGCTTTGGCAGCTTTAATGATTTGGCATTTCTGGTTTTAATGATAAACTTTCCCTTTAAATTGAGATGTTACACCAAGGTTCACATGATTAATACAGAGCTTGGGCCTTATCCAGAGGTACACCATGTTCTGTGTATTAAAGATAACATCTGACGACGCACACAGAGCTTCTGGGTACACAGATAAGACTTGATCGCCTGAAAAGTCATCTGTAAACTTTGACCAAGTCTTTTCAAATATCCTACATTTCCACCTAGCCTACTTCGAAGACCTGATCATGACTGCATGACCAGATTTTCTAAGCTATGTACAAGCACAGTCTATGAAGCACAAGCAACCATTTTTAGTTTTTCTTCTGTAGCCACTAAATAACAGTAACTGAGTCATGTTCAAACATCACATGTGCTTTTAACCTCAAAAAAAAATGTATTAGACATCATAACAAGCAGCATGAGGCTCCTCCCACCCGACACTGACAAAAAGACCTGGAGAGAAGAGAGCCTTGAGACAACTGCATTTGGACTTCCACGGGCTCACCTTCACCCCACACCTATTGGTACAGGTCCTTCTCCAAGCTTAGCCTGATTGGTGCTGCTTAAAGTTGCAGCATCTTTATGGGCTAGTTTATTCTAATCTGTAACTTTAAAGAATAATCTAAATTGCAAGTTAGGAATTTTTTCGAACATGTAAAACTAGACAACTTGAAATATTTTTGACCATAGGAACAAAATTTGAACTGAAGGCGACTTGTATAACACTGAGATCTGATTCGTCTCCACATTTTACTGTTCACAAAATGGGAATCTAAGGGCCAGGTGGCTCAGGTACTGAAAAGGGCCACAAAGATGTGCATGCACCTTGCAGTATGTCCAGGCTGACTTGTATAATTAGCTCTCCACCAAGGAGTTTGTCCTTATTCCAACACTTCTCTGAGAAGGCCCAGGGTGTCCTGGGGATTGATCAACATTCCATGTCCTTTCCATGGGTTCCTTGGTTGATATTCACCTATCACCAACACCTGACATCCACCCCAAAGAATGAGATTATGGTTTCTGAGAAACCATTATTGAGAAAGTTTCAATGATGGTCTGAGAGAGGCGCTTCACCAGTTCTGACCCTGTGATCCTTATTTGTGCAACAGGGGACTGATCCCCTTATTTGTTACTTCTGTCCCCAACTAGGCAAAGGAATAAGAGATAGTTGGTTCTTTGTAGTCTAACTTATCTTCAAATGGAACCTCTTGCCTAATGTAATGATATCTATTGTCATATGCAGCTTAAGAAGGATAGCAGTATTAGAAGTCTATGTGTCAGGGTCCAACAGGATCATTCAAAACTATAGGATGAAACCAAGAAGAATGAAACCAGAAGATAGAGCAGTCATCTCCCTCAACTGACTAGAGCACCGGAATTGGGGGAACTAAAGCTTAAGGTTAGAAGGACATCAAGGGCAGTCGCAATATATGGATTGAGGAAATCATGTAAAAGTCATTGTCTGGTAGGCCAGTGACATTCAGTAAAAGGAATCAGCCAGACCAAGGTGACCTTAAAGGGAAGGAGATGGAAGAACAACACCCAATGGAACTCCAGACTGTGGGCCAAAGGAAACAGATGCCTTGATAGAAGCCAATGCAGGGAGCCTCTCAGTCCGTGAGCAGAAAGGGCTCTGGATCTGGGGGAAGAATCTGAAGATAAAGGTAAAAACTATGAAGGGCATTTCCCAAGTATGAACAATACCACCACCATCACCAGCTGCAGCAGTAGCAACAGCAACAACAACTATAGATAAATATTCAATCATTTTGTAGTTAGATGGGCTAAACCTACATTTGGAGCTATTTTCTTAAAAACCAAATAAGTGTAGTCCACTAGGGACCTTGGCTGTAGTCTTCTATGCAATGTGTAATGTGATTTGTGGTTTTCTTTTGTGTTTTACTCCCTTTTCAATCACTGTGTTTTCAAAAGTCCTTGACATAGGGTGTGAACAAAGAGTTCCATATTAGCAAGGATAAGAAGCAAAGCTTTCCTTGAGGAATGATGTTAAGGTTTCAACCTAGAAACCAGAAGACATATATTACCAGAAGAAATATATTACTTTGGACTGATTCAAAATCCAACAATTAGTGAGAATAAATGAAAATCAACCCAGGGAAAAGGTGAAAGGTCATAGCCCAAGACTGGAAAGGCTGATTCAGCAGTGTGTTTCACTCTTTTGGTACCTACACGGTTATTTCAGCATAGCCAATTAAATTTAGGATGGTTAGCCTTGGGGATCCCAGATAGTATCAATGTCAGTATCTCTAGGAATGCTCTGAATAGGCCTGATCTCCTCAAAGACTGACTTGTCTGGAGTTGAGTTACAACTGGAAAGACAACGCTAGCAAGCCTGGTGACCCTAGCCATGATAAACACCTGAATTATGTACATATTGGTAATTAGCCCTCTTATCGACTTAAGTTTACATATACATTTTATATAGAGAGAGGAGATATGCCAGCTATTGGCAATGTGATATTCCTCTAAACTTAGGGAATTTTCTTTTATTTTTGAGATTATAATATAATTATACCATTTCTCTGTTTCTTTTCCTCCTTCAAAACACTCCTACATACCCCTTCTTTTTCTGTTTCAAATCCATGGCCTCCTTTTCATTAATTGCTGTTACATGCATATTCATATATATGTATGCATATATATATAATTTATGTGTAAGCAAGTATCTAATGTGAATACATATTAACTCATTACTGAGACTAGGCTATCTGTGACCTATTCAAGATTTTAACTCTGAAGTTTATGAGATAAAAACAAACCCTGAAATATGATGTAATTGACAACTGGTCTGAAGTTTTCTATCAACTGACTTGAGATTCACAGTCTTGTACTTTGTACACAGTTTGCTTTTTCTTATGCACTAATACTAAGATGTGTGGCAAGTGTTCATAAACAGTAAAATATGAAAGCCTCTGAGTAAAAGAAAAACTGCAAGGAGATAATATTCAAGTGTCTTAGTAATCTTAGCTCCTTTTATTTAGATTTTTCCCAAATGGGAGAAATTTTAATAAATGTATAGGTAATAGTAAATTAAAATGGAATGTCTTTGAGGGTGGAGAGATGGGTCAGCAGTTAAGAGCACTTGCTGATATTCTACAGGTCTGGAATCTTGTTCCGAGCATGCCTGTTGGACTCAGTGACTTCTGGACTCCGCCCACACTCACATGACCTACACTTTCCTACATGGATACATATAAGAGTAAAGCTTTTAAAAATAGATGTATAATCTTCTCCAGTTGAAAACTATGATACTCTGATTTCCCCGGGTGCTGTGTGAAGTGTGGAGAAAAAAATTAGTAATCAGATTTTAGAATTGGTAGGGTGGATACAGAAAGTCTCCACTGTCAGGTTTAAGACACAGAGATGTTTCCTAAATGGCGTATTAGCTTACTACAAAATTAATTCCAAAATTATTCTTACAGAAGCTTTTAAATATTATTCCAGAATATTTCTGTCACAGGTTAAATGTTCATCATCTGACAGGATTGTGCTCAACAGTGAAGATTCCACTGCTTTAGACCCAGCATGACAGGCTTTGTAGCAGCTCACTCCTCAGACCCTCCTCCTCACATCTCAACACTCTAATTTGGTGTACCTTGCTTGGAATGACCTTGGAATTCGAAGAATCAGCCTTGACTTGTTTAAGCCAACCAGGGCCATTGACATCCTGCTGCCTCAGACACAGGGTGAATCTCAGAACGACTAGGAAGTCTGAATGATAGGATAGGAGGAAGCATATTTGGAGATTTGGGGAGAGTTCCGATTTTTAAAAAGAGAGAGAACGGACATGAAGAGAAAATTCTGAGAAGCACTGAGGTTCGCTGTCAACAATGAGAAGTGAATATAAACACCAAAGCCTATATGCAGAGGATGCTAAACAAGAACAGGCCTTGCTCCTTTGGTGGCACTGGACCCATCCTTTGTGAGTGTGGTTGGATAGAGAGGCAGAACCACTGAGAATTACAGAGAACAGGATTTATTGTCAGGCATCGTTTTTTACACAGTTGTGGGTACTGTTCCTCAAGTGGCTGTGGTGAGTTGCACAGGGATGGGTGGGGGACTTTGCCTTCAATGAGGACAGAACAATGTAAGGGACAGACTGTTTCCAAACTGTCCTCATGCCCAGCCTTTATGTCACGGCCAGATGTCCCATATGTGAAGCTGGCAGTGGTTGACTTAGAACTTCACTCATATCTGCAAAGTTGAAGGGGACTGGCAGCAAGTAGGAGGAAAAGGTTCCGGGGAGCTGGTTACTGAGAACTTATCTTGGGCCTAGGGTAATATTTTTTCAGCTGTCATAGAACATGGGGCCATATAGTGGCCTTATGCACATAAAGTACAATCTTCTCTATGTTTAACTGCTAACTCTGCTACAGAATTTTGCTTGTTCTCAACTTTAGTCTAAAACCATCCAAGGAAAGAAATTCTAGAACATGCCCTTCCCTCTTAGCTGCACTGCTACAACTGTACAACCCATCTCAGGTTATAGTTCACACAAGCATGGAGCCTACATGTGTCTTGATTAGGAAGCTCTAGCTACAAGTTCAAAGCACCTAACTATGGCAACACCTGATCCACAGTGCTAAGAGACATTTTTGTCAGTTGTCACCAAGATAAAGGGACAAGTTAAGCAAAGTCAGATAACTTGAAAATTCCTTCCTCATCATGCACCAGACTCTCTATAAAGCATAGACTAAGGGTTCTTCTCTGAGTGCTCTGTGTGAAGAAATGAAGGAAAGAAGCCTGCCTTCCTCTAACATCAGAATTGATTCTTACGTCTATTTAGTCTTTTGTGTGAAATTTTAGAAGAGACATCTCATACTACTGAGAATCAAAAAGCCAACCATTAATCCAAGAGGCATTATATTCCTTTTTACATTTTCTTCATCATCTCCTCGGCCTGCTATTTATGCTGCATATTGATTTCTTAAGGGCTTGCTTCCAGCTGTTGTAGCTTTTTATGAAAAGAAACTCCTTATTCTTCTCGAACCTGGAAAACAGAATGTACATCAGTGTGTGCTATGACATTCCAGTGACTGGATGTCTGGACACACCCAGACCATGTGAGCCCTTTCCAGAGGGAAGCAGGTCTCAGCAGCTCTCCAAGGGCTTCAAAGGGAGGCAAGGGGGTAGGCAGTTACCTGCTAGCAGAGAGCAGGCTCTGGTGACTCACCCCAAGGACATGTTCTGTCACTCTCCATTTCTGCCTCCCCTCCCCCTCCCCCACTGGAAAAGATGCTGCAATCACATCATCAGTTTGTTCCAGACACATATGTGCATCATGAAACCCTTTCCCTGTATTATGGCAGTTGAGGGATTTTAGGCTCTTCTTCTGTGAATGGGGGGTAATCAGTCACCACACTGCCCAGCAAGGTTTCCCTGTTCATCTCCTGCAAGAAGCAATTTCTGCTTCACTTGTTTTGTTCATTCTTGGACACAGCTGTGACAAGGTGAAATATAGGTGTGTTTTGAAGATCCCGTGACCTCCCTTAGCTGAGGACAACTAGAGCGCATGGGAGGCCCATCCCTAAGCAAATCCTTTCTATGGCCTTGCTGGACAGGCTCTGCACAGGAGACCCTGAACCAGTGGGGTGGCACTTCTCCAGCTGAGGCCACAAGTCAAGCCACTCCCCTAGAGTCCTCCAACTGGGACTTATGATTCTGACAGTTGTCCAGGCAACAGTGAGATCTCTCCAGAGCTACCAATGACTCAGTCTTCTCAGACTTAGATCTCAGTGTTTTCCAACTTTTAGCTTCCTTCAACAAGGTCGAATTTATAATTGGCAATTCTATCAGCTTACCTTCAAGGGGCTACCAGTAATTCATTTAGCAGAAATGAGCAGGCTAGGCATGTACCAAATTTTGAAAGTGAATGGAGGATACCATTTATGCTGGGAACCATGTTAACTGCTTTTCAGACATTGTATAAAAGGTAGCTACTTATATTATCCAATTTCTTCTAATTCCATTCTCCTAAAGGCAGATGTCATTTACAAACCATGTTTCAAGCAAACTCTCAGCGAGGAAGCAGAGACACCTGTCTCTGCCCAGCATCCATTTCTGAGGTCATTGTCGCCCCTTCCAGTTTCTCTTTACAGAGAAGCACTGGCCTCCCCGACATAGACATGGAAAGATGCTTCTGTGTGTTGGGGAAGAGCCAGAAGTTGAATCCTGGGACCTAGAAAGCAGGTCTAGGTTCCAGGACTCAACGTCTCCGCAATTTATTGTCAATCCCTGGCTCACTTCTCACCACCTTCCTTCCCCCTAGTTTTCAGTTTGGCCTGATTCAAACTCACATGCTTATCTACTGTGAAAAGAATTCACCCAGAATTTCAAGGTCCACTTGTACTTTTGAAATCCCTTTTTCTCCGTGAATTCCTCAGTATTCTGTACAAATGAATTAAAGGTCCAAGGCTCAGTGCTTACAAGTTAAGCTGACACGAAGGACTTAAAAGCTAAAAGTAGAATGTTTTTCCATTTCCAACTTATCACTTCCATACTCCCTGGATGCATAGAATTTAATAAGTAGGGAAAGAACTTTATTTGAGCTTGTTTGGCTATTGAAAAAAAAAGATTTGAAGAGAAAAGCAAGACATCCTTTGCTATACTAATCTATGTCAATCCCTGAGGCTTGAAGCAACAGGCATTTGTTGGCATTTCATAGGGATTGTACCTTTTTCTCAAGCTCCTTCGCTTTAGCTCTGAGTTTATTGACTTGCGATTCTGCGGCCTCTGCCCTCTCCTTGGTTTCATTCAGTTCATGTTGCTGCTTCTTATACTTGGAAAGGTATTGATTAGCTTGTGCCTCCTGTCAAAGGAAAACATGGAATGTGAAGATCCTGCCCCTCCTAAATAGTAGTCTCTGCTCTGAAACCAAACTTGAAAGCAGAAGAAGATATAAACCCAGCACTGAATCGAATGTGGTCTAAGACATACAAGTAAGACTTAAGAGTAGGGACAGAGGCTGGAGAGCTGCTGCAACAGTTAAACCACCTGATAATGACAGTTTTAGAGCATGTGATGCCCTCTTCTGGCCAATCTAGGCACCAGGAAATCAGGGAAAGATTTATACAAAATCTTTACGTCATAATACATGTAAGCAAAGTGCCCATACATGTAAAGAAGAAGGAAATCAGCAAAGATTTTTAAGAGAAGGAGCAGAGATTCATTTTAGAGCTGTTGTCCCCTGGAAATTCAGAAAGGGTGTTCCTTTCCACCAACTGTATAACTTTCACTCACTTGTATACTAGAGTAATCATAATTATTGATTTAAAATCAAGTTCACATTCTACCCTGCCCTCGGGAACAGGTGGTTGTCATTTCAAATTATGCATCAATAAGTAATTCATGGGCATAGTAGCAAACCATTAGGAATGGTTAAAATGCTTAAAATCAGATATAAACTAATACATATGTCACTTAACCTTTAATGTATTTGTTAAAGAAAATTTAAACTGAGGCCAATAAAAATAATTAGCTAAGGAGTAAGAAGAATATTTAAATGATAGTGGTTTTGCTCACATTGTTGCCAGATTGATCAGAAAAAAAAATGTATTACAAATTTCAATTGTGTTCACCTAAAGTCTAAAGCTGAATGAGGCCCACAGTGAAACCCTACAAAAATCTGCCAATACTGCATGGCACCCTGACTTTATACTTGGCTCATTGCTGCTAATGTATGTATTTGAGACTAGTCACCAGGTCAAGGGAGAGAGGTCTGGCTTCCTGCAGGGAAAAGCAACACAATTTTATTTTCTTGCTTCCCCTTGTGTAAGCTGTAGTGCTAATTTTTATAAAAGCAGAGAATGGGCAGATGCGGTTGGTGTTCAGACGGCTGAGCAGTTTCCTTAGCTCAGAGCATTAACCAAAAGCAGCGACCAGGAACTTCACAATGCTGAACTGGCACTTACCGCTGCTTGCACTTGCTGTTTGTAACTCTGAACTTTCAGTTGAAGTTTATCAGACAGAGCCTGCAGCCTGCTTAGATTTTTCTTGTCTTCTTCTGCCTGAAATGCATAGGCACGCATGGGAAAGTCATTTGAAGGATCCAACAGTGTGCACTAAATGTACTCTCACACGAGGAGAAATTGTCGATATTATACAATCTGATAACCATGCATTAAAAGATACATTTAACTCCATTCATCCTGACTTTTAAGACAATAATAAATGGCTCTGAGAAACGGCAACAACTTTTCTCTTGATCTTCACAGCCAGCCCACCAGTCTCTGCTTAAATGGAAGTCAAGGCCATTAGGTTTAATATAGTCTTTAGTTTTTTTTCATTCCAGATAAACTACACTTGCCAGGGATTTCTTACTAGGAATAAAATTTATTATTACAAAAGCCATTTATGCAAAATGGAAATCCAAAATCCCTCAATCAAAACAGTGAACCACCACCCCCACCCCAAGCTTCTGAGTTGGCGCTTAGCTTCATGTGATAAACTATAGGAAAGCTAAGTTTTTTGGAATTCTGTTGTGAGCATCAGAAAAGATGGTGAGAAAAGGTCTGAAAACTGTGGATCCTGGTGTGGCTACCATCCTCAGCTCTGTCATTGCCT
This sequence comes from Tokudaia tokunoshimensis, assembly GCA_036184795.1. Lineage (NCBI taxonomy): Eukaryota > Metazoa > Chordata > Mammalia > Rodentia > Muridae > Tokudaia > Tokudaia tokunoshimensis. Next base: position 35,251,822 of record BTHU01000015.1, on the reverse strand, counting down.
AGGCTTCAGCAGGAGAAAGGAGACATGGGAGGTAAGGTTTCTCAACAGTTCTCCATGGAGTCTTTGACATTCTAAGAAAGAAGCACATTGGTGGCACTCTTCATTCTCCTGACCCTCCTCCCACACCCCGGAAAATACCGAAGGATTTTCAATTCAAAGCTGTTGAACCTCCAAAGAAATCGTGTCTCTTTCTTCCGAAGAATGAGAGACAAATTTAATCAAGATCTACTTCTAAGCTCATTTCTTTACTGGCCATAGTTTACCTCTTCTATCAAGTATATATATTCCACCAAAGATATTAAAGTCAAGTGGTAAAGATTCAGGCACAAGCTAGCCTTTAAAAGAAGGGTTCTAATAGAAAGTTATTGGATGTGTCACACAGGGAAAAACAATGGATCTCAGATCCCTTTCCTGGCCTTGAGATTAGCAGTGTTTTGCTCTATATCCCCCAAAGCAACAAGAACAACATCATGGATCACTAAGGTCATTTGTCATAGTGATGACAACTTGACTTTACAGTGTTACATTGGTCCTTCTACTACCCCATAAAATCCCACTGTGAATAGGATTGTCTCCCCTTCCACAGCATTCTACCTGCTCTTTCTTGTATTGGTTTGGCTAAGCTACTTCCTATTCCTGACCATGTTTTTGTTTGGTTTGTTTTTGGTTTTTCAAGACAAGGTTTCTCTGTGTAGTCCTGGCTATTCTAGAACTCACTCTGTAGATCTGACTGGCTTCAAACTCACAGAGACTCCCTCTATTTCCACCTGGCATATTTCCAATAGTTGAAAACATCCTCCCTACCAACATTCTGTCTGACACTAAAATTTGATACAAATCTTAAGATTATTCAAGCCCTGAAGAAACAGAGGGCTCGACCTGGTTGGGGAGCTGAGGCTAACCTGTGTTTTAAATAAAATCTCTCCTCCATTTTCAACCACATATCTTACATTAGAAGCCTTAAGAAATTTAAATTCTTACAACATTATCTGTATACAGTGAATTCTAAAACCAATACAGTGTTAGTTTCTACTAACTTACTGAGGGAGACAGACATAATAAAGGAGACTAAGCAGAAGTAAGCTGAAAAAACAGCTACAAATGAGTGCTTATGCTAATGATACTCCTCCCACTGGGAAGGTAAAGCCTCAGATGTGAGGTGTGAGCTCAGTCTCCCCTTTCAGACATTACCTAACTGTGGTAGCCAAGACTGTGTGCTGAGTATTCCTTCCAGAAAAGAACCTGTCATTCAGCTGCAGAAAATGCTGTCACATGACAACTATCACAAATAAGGACTTTGGGGCTCAGTCACAGCAATGGCACTGAGTGAAACAGTTCCAGGTAATAACTGGACTTAGGACTTAGGTGAGCCAAATTTAACTACTGCTGTCTGGCCATTTCTGCCTGACAGGATTCTCCTCTATACGTAATTTCTGTGCTAGAGATTTTTCTCAGCATTTACCCAGGGCCTCCTGGAGCTACCTGAGGTTCTTTCTATCCCGCCCTTCCTTTCACACTTGGTGGAGGTCAGCCTGCACTTTGAAGTTCCATCTGTTGCAACCTGCTTGGAGTCCATCTTGCTTTTCAGAACTGTAACTGGCAGAGAACCCTTTGCACTTACAATGCCATCCTGTCATGTTGGCCCTGAACATAGGCCCAACACTGTGACTTTACCAACTTTTGCTTCCCTGTCCCTAAAAATAAAGATGCTATGTTTCCACTAAGGCAAGTGAGAATAGTCCTGATTCCTAACTATAGGAGGTGATCAGAGACAAATGAAGTAACTGAGTGAAAAGTGGAGGGGACAGGGACAAACTTTACCTTCTAGACAGTGAAAAGCTACCTATCTCATGCTTTGCATTTCTGAAACATTTCTGTGGCCTCTTACGTTTCTGCATTCCAGAAACACAGAGAAGGCAAATGGAGAGGGAGGAAAAGCCATTAAATTAGATTAGAATAAGATCACACTTGGTTGCTTTTCCAGTGCAGTTATAGACTCTTCCCAGAAGAATTTACTAGGAAAAGAGAACCATAGTTGTGTTCTTCTAAAAATGACATTCCCCTCCCCCGCAAGTGGCACCTGTGTGAATGGTCTATCACAAAAATACCGCCTTATTGTCCAAAGTGTATCTTGATGTTAGGAGAACCAACTAAATTTACTCAGAATCAACTGTGAATACTACTAAAACGGGCACTAATATCAATGAGTGTAGGGATCTTTCTAGACCACTTTCAACTCACAGGATTCTGTTCCAGCACAGAAAGCACTATTCAGTGGCCATCGTCTGACTTCATGGTGGGAAGACATATGTATCTGAATGTGCATACTTGAAGCACTGCAGAGGCAAATGGAAAAAAAGAGAAATGCATCCTATGGAATCTCTGGGACTCTGCTCGTAGTCAAAGGGCATGTGTGAACAGCATAGCCTGAAAGCTACTTCATGAGAAAAGAAAGAAAGAAAGAAAGAAAAACCAAGGAAACAAAGCACAACTCTAAATTGGGACATGAGAAACGTCAGTAATGTTGAGGAAAAAACAAAATCAATCGACAGCAGAGCAAAAATGCACTCTTCGTGGAAGTGAAAATAAAATATAGGTTTGGGCAGTGTTCTATAACAGCAGTTCTCAACCTGTGGGTCTCAACCCCTTTAAGGGGGGATGTGCTTGAATTACTCTTTCATAGGGGTCAGCTAAGACCATCCTGCATATCAAATATTTACAGTAAGACTCATAAGAGTATCAATATTATAGTTATGAAGTGGCTACAAAAATAATTTTAATTCTAGGGGTCACTACAACATGAGGAATTATTAAAGGTTCGCAGCACTAGGAAGGCTGAGAACCACTGTTCTATAATGAAAAATTTATAGAGGAAAGCAATAAAAACAGTCCATGGACAAAAATACATAGACAAATGATGTCCCACTCCATCATAATAGGCAGTTTCTCAAATGTAGTGCAGAGTCACAAAACGCCATTTCTCTAAGGTGCTTACTAGTTTAGCCACATCAACTTTGACTTCCAGAGCTCGTTGTTTAAGAAAATGTCAAGCTTATCTTTGAAAATGAACCATCCAAGTGGCTGCAGAGATGTCTCAATACTTATGAGCATCTTTGTTCTTGCAGAGGAAGTAGGTCTCAGCATCAACATGTACAGAACTGTCCAGAATTCCAGCACCAGGTGATCGAACACCCTATTCAGAAATCCTCAAGTACCAGGCATACACACAGTGTATATATGTATATGCAGGCACAACACTCAAAACACATAAAATAAAAATAAACAGAGAGGGAGAGAGAGAGAGAGAAAGAGAGAGAGAGAGAGAGAGAGAGAGAGAGAGAGAGAGAGAGAGAGAGAGAGAGAGAGAGAGAGATTTAAACAAATGTCAAAATAGTTCATTTCAGCCTAAATAGACTTTGGTACATCTAGAATGTCTTGCCTTGTTAACAACACTGTTTCTTGCTGTAGGGAAAAAGATGTTGGCATTTCTATTGACTTCTAGAACAAGAAGCTGGAACCATCTGCCTAAAATGAGTTTGGCTTTTTATCAGAGTAAGCTATATTGTATAATGTGACAAAGGTAGAAGGAAACTTGTGGAATGTGTGTGCAACACTGAAACAAACACTGAAGAACTGCTTGGTCACTGACATCCTGTGGGTATGGTGGTAATCATACCGGTTATAACAGAGCTTAAAAATTATTTCCTACTGACAGAGTGACTGAAGAAAAGGTAAGGCAAGAGGCCATTTCAGAAGAACCCTAAGACTATTCCTAGGCCATTGTGAATGCAACAAAGACTTTTGAAACCTCAACAAGCTCCTTACAAAGCTTGAAACACTAAAAGGCTTATGTGAACACAAAAGAATGTTCATGATCATTATCTGCAGACAAGCAAATATACAATGAGAAAAAGAGGCCAAGAAAATTACCATGGACAGATTTCTGAAGAGAGAGGAGCCTCATCAAGAGGAAAGTCAAAAAAGATCCTTCCAGACAGTATTTCAGAAGAAGCATTTACTGTCACATGAGATGAAAGTCCACATGTGTAATCCCTGAGAATGTCAGAGTGGTACAAGATATTCAGGCGCAAGGCTGAGATATTTAACAAGTTGGACCCTGTATAGGCCTAGGCTAATGCATGCGTCTTTTTTTCTCTCTCTCATTATATAAATTATTTTTATTATATGTTCGTTGGTGTTTTGCCTGCATGTATATCTGTGTGAGGGTATCAAAAGTCCTGAAACTGAAATTATAGTTGTGAACTGCCATGCAAGTGCTAGGAAATGACCTCAGGTCCTCTGGAAGAGCAGCCCATGTTCTTAATTGCTGAGTCATCTTTCCAGCCCCTAATGTGTGTGTCTTAATAAGAAAATAATTATAAAGTAAAAGTCCTCTATGGTCATTATGAAAATGTCATAATGAGACCTCTTACTCTGTATAATGTAATATATGTTCATAAAGAACATTAAAAAATTATGAAACAAAAACAAAAAGAATGGATAATAAATGTATAGTACATATTTTTAGTGGAAATGTATTAAGCTATAAAGAAGAAAAAATTTTCAGAAAAATGATGAAACTGGCAGTGTTATATGAGTGAGGAAACCCAGGCTCAGAAAGGCAAACACCATATGTTCCCTCACACGCAGATGTTAGCTTCTGAGACACATATTATTTTCTATCTATAAATATGCATGGTTTATGTGGAGGTTGAGTAGGTAGAGACCAGGAAGGTAGGAATGAGAATAAAGAGGCATTAATTGACAGGTGGAGAGGGTAATAGAACATGTGTGATAGGAAAGTGGAAAGGGACTATTTGGAAAGGAAGGGCTGAGTAGGACTGGGGGATGGGAAAAAGAGTGGGGAAAAAACACAGTAGAGAAAATCAACCAAAACTTATGTATGAAGATGCCATAAGGAAACTGGTTATTTTGTATGCTAATTAAAGAATAAACAAAATGAATATAAAAAGGAAAATATACAGCTATACAGTTGCTTAAGAACTGGGAGTTGCTATGAATCAAAAAACTAAACTATATTTAAAATTTATAAACTAAATCATTAAGCTGTGGAAAATTAAAAATATTGTCTCATAAATCCATAGCAGCCAATAAACAGTGCTGATCAAGTCCACAGTACTGTGTAGTTATGTTCAGAACCCATATATTTTCTCACCTAAGTAACTTCCAATTCTTTAAGATCCATTAATAATAATGCCCTATGTATTAGGTATATCATTTTTAGGGTATTAAAAAAAATTCTGTCTGGCAGTTCCTCAGAAAATTGGAAGTAGTTCTACTGAAGACCCAGCTATACCACCTTAGGTATATACCCAAAAGATGCCTCACCATTCCAAAAGGACACATGCTCCACTATGTTCATAGCAGCCTTATTTATAATAGCCAGAAGCTGGAAACAACCCAGATGTCCCTCAACTGAAGAATGGATACAGAAAATGTGATTCATTTACACAATGGAGTACTACTCAGCTATGAAAAATTAGGTCATCGTGAGTTTTGTAGGCAAATAGATGAAACTGGAAAATATCATCCTGAGTGAAGTAACTCATACTCAAAAGGACATGCATGGTATGTACTCACTGATAAGTGGATAATAGGAAAAAATACAGAATACCTAGGATACAACTTACAGATTATAAGATGTTGTAGCAAGCAGAAATACCCAAGTGAGGAGGCCTCAACTCCACTTAGAAGGGGAAAGGAAATAATCACCAGAGGGGGGGTACCTGGGTGGGATTAGGGGAGGGGGAGGGGAAAAAGGGAACAGTGGGGGAGTGGACTAGAGAGAAATCCAGGGGACCAAGAGAATAAATGCAAATAATCAGCCTTGGGGAATGGGTGGTAGGGGACCCTCTAGAAAGTACCAGAGATCTGGGAAGTGAGACATTGTCAGGACTCATTGGGAGTGACTTTAGCCAAAACCTCCAATACTAGGAAAAGGGAACTTGAACAATCCACTTCCAATAGATAGACAGGGCCTCTAGTGGATAGACAGGGCCTCAAGTGGAAGGACAGGGTTACTAACAGTCAAAATTCCTGACCCAGAATTGGTCCTATCTAAAAGTATTACAGGGACAAAAATGGAGCAGAGAGTGAGGGAAAGGAGGTGAATGGCTGGCCCAAGTTGGGATCCATCTCATGGGGGGACACTAAGGCCTGACACTACCATGCTATGATGTGCTTACAGATGAGACTCTGGCATGTCTGTCGAGAGGCCCTACCAGCAGCTGTCTGAGAAAGAAGCAGAAACTACACCCAACCATTGGACTGAAGTCAGGGATCCTTGTGGATGAATTAGGGGAAGGATTGAGGAAGCTGAAGGGGAGAGTGACCCCATAGGAAGACCAGCAGTCTCAACTTACCCAGACTCCCAGGGAGCTCCCAGGGACTGAGCCACCAAGCAGGAGCATCAAGGGCTGGTTGGAGTCCCCTGGCACATATGTAGCAGAGGTCTACCTGATTGGGCCTCAGTGGGAGAAGATACGCTTAATCCTCGAGAGCCTTTGGACCCAGGAAAGGAGGAGGTCTGGGTTGGGGAGCACCTTCTCAGAGGCAAGGGGTGGGGAGGAACAGGAATGAGGAATAGTGGGACGGGGAGACTGAGGAGGCATAATGACTGGAATGTAAATAAAATAATCTAAATTAAGAAATAAAAATATATCTTTTTTTAACCTTCTAAGTTTAGACGTGTTTATAACCAAGTATTTAGCACTGTGACGCACTGTCTACAGGACTAAGTACAGTAGCAATGCTGTGCAGGTTTTAATGTGAGAGCAGCTTCTCAGTGTATTAGGCTACAGGCGTTGGGCGTGTAATACTCTGTTGATATTCACATCACCACTAAACTGCTATGTTCCCTTAGGTCACTTCTCAAAATAGATTCTTGTCCTTTAGCAACGCAGGAATGTATACATCCCAACTCGGGGCTAGAAGGATGCTGCACCCTAGAGTGGAGAACAGTCAATGACCGCTGCTATCAGGGGCTCTGCCCCATTAGAAAGAAAGGCTAAATGTGGTGGTGCAGTCCCCTGGTCCCAACACTTGGGAAGCTGGGGTAGCATGATTGCTGGAGTGTACAAGGTGAAGACCAATCTGGTTAGCACAGCAGGATTCCAACTCAACAACAGAGGTCATGGGAGAAAGGAAAGTCAGAGTGTAGATGAAGAATGTCATGGATTTGGAAGTACATTGCTTATAAGTAGGAAATTTGCCCACCTACTCTCAATTATTTGCTTCAAGTGTATGTTAATGTTCATTTACAGGTTGGCTCCAGAAAGCCTCAGCAAAGAAAGCCACATTGTAGTACAGATGTTTTCATCTGGCCCTAGGAACATTCTCCTCAAAGGAGTCAACTTGTTTCCAGTCCGGTTAGCATCCCAGGCAATCAGATGGTGAGGTGGCCACTCTCAGTGCCTGTCAATCACTTCACTTACCTGTTATCTTCAATCAGCATCTTTCTGACAGTGCCACTAACACCATGTTGGAAAAAAAAAACAGAGATGGCACAAATAGTTTTTCACCTCAACTGCACTTCGCCGCCTCTCCCTATGAGCTCTTGAAATGGATAGACCTTAGCCTTGGAGAGCCCAGACAGGGCACGAAAATGTTCACTACTGAGACAACTGCAGAGTCCCAGGAGGCCATTTCAGTCTGGAAGGTACATGTTGCTGCAGGAGGACCCTAACCATATCCTAGAGAATGGCTTTCTGGAGTACCTGATAGGTCAGTTGTTTGATGCCTCTCTCCAGTCTGCGAACTTCCCGCTGGGCTTCTGCACTGCGCCTGACTTCACTCTCCAGTTCCCCTTCCAGGTCCCGCACCTGTAACAAGAGGTAACTTCAGCCCACAGGTTGGTAACAAGGCTGTTCTACAGTTCCCCAGTGGAGAGTGTACTGAAGAGTGAAATAGTTAAAGGAAGGTATGTCTTTCTGGAAAAACAAAACAAACAAAAAATAATCACCCAAACTGAGGCTGTTAACCTGAGTTCATAAAAGCATGGTTAAGACGCGACTTTGTAAGAGACTAATTCAAGGAGAGAAGGTAAGCCTCTCTTCTTACATTGCAACATTGAAAAATCACGTGTGTATGGTTGTGTGCACATGCAATTGGGCCTGTGTGTGTCTATGTGTGTATGATGTATGTGTGTGCATGCATGCTCTGTGTCTGTATGTCTGCCTGTGTCGGGGTTGGGGAGAGGGGCAGTGCTGTCTGTGAGTAAAAACAACAACTGTGTGCAGCAGTGTTGACAATTCTGTCCCACGCATCCCGAGTTCCTTTCTCCATGTTCCTCTCAGATTCTGGATCTTCCCCTGAGTCTCTGTCACATACGGACCACATCAAGCCTACAGCTCTGCTTTGCAGGAGAAGTACACCAGGTAACTTGCTGTGCTTAGAGTCAGACAAGTAAAATTATCATAATTTTCACTGAGAACAGTGCCCACTATTCACTACACCCCAGTGCTAGAACAATGAAGGAAATAGGCACAGATCTCTCCCATGAATAAACATCCTTGCTCCTGAGGTAAAGCAAACTAAACAAATCACAATCACAATAGAGTCTGTTGAAGTATGTCAACTGCTGTGGAGAGAAATCGGCAGGAAGGTGGCCTGAGCCTTGGTTTGGGAGTCTGCAAGCTGCTGTCTCTGCTGGTAGGAAGTTCCCTCTGGCTTCTCCTTGACTAAAATGCCACCTCTTCATAAGGCCTGACCGCCATTTTCGAACTGAGGCCTGGCCTGCTAAGGTATGAGCCAGCTTCTGCAGGCAGATCTCTCTTCCTGCTCTCACCTCTTGCAGCCATTTAAGCCAAGCTACCCTCTTTGCTGCATCTTGGGAAGATGCAGGTAGGTTAGCAGGTGTGCAACTTCCTTGTGGATAGACCATCAGTGCATCCGCTCTGGACATTCTGCACAGGTATCCACTAAGGATTTGCACAGTTGGAATTGTAAGGATACAGGCCAACAGAACTCTTTTTAAAAGGATGTGCTTAAGGTGCTTTGGTTTTTGTTTTGTTGTGAAACATCCATGGAGCACCTCACGGTAATGGGTGCTTCCCTGAAGAGAATCCTAATTGCCATATATTTTCACTTGTAATGACCTTTCAATGTAATTTTGAAGAGTAATAGTGAATACTGTGTGAGCGTATCCCTCCAAAAATCTATGTGTCTGAAACTTAAACTCCAAATTTTCTTGTATATTTGGAAGGGAGGGAGGGCTTTTGAAAGTTAGATGAGGTCAATAAAGGTCAGAACCACCCCCACTGGCATGCTCAGTGACTTTAGTAAAAAGCTGTTATTTCCTTTGTCATGCCGTGTGATGCCCCCTACCATGTTATTCTGTAGCAAGAAGGCACTGGCTAGAGGTTAAATAACTGCCAGCAACATGCTATTGAACTCCGAGAGCATGAGTCAAATAAAATTCTATTGTTTATAAATCATCAGGGAATTCCATCCCTCCCCCTTTTTATAGGACATGTAATTTGCATATACAATATATATGTTTTTAAAGTTTTAAATAAATAAACGAATTGTCTTATCTCAGATACATTGTTACAGGGCCGAAAATTGATGAAAACGATATCCTAATTATATTTTTAGGTCTATACTTCTTCAGTGTCATCTGATACCAGCTCACTGCTAGTTGTCATTGATTAAGATCTTATGAGTGAACAAATAATAATTATGAATGTGGTAATTTGAATGAAAATGGCTCCATAGGCTTATAGGGAGTGGCACTATTAGGAAGTGTGGCTGGCCTTGTGTCACTGGGGGTGAGCTTTGATTTCCAGTCTCTAGCCAGGCCCAGTGTCTCTTTCTCTTTCCTGCTTCCTGAAGATCCAATGTAGAACTCTCGGATCCTTATCCAGCACCATGTCTGCCTGCATGCCTCCATGCTTCCCACATTAATGTGCTAAACCTCTACACTGTAAATAAGCCCCAATTAATGTTTTCCTTTATAAGAGTTGCCCTGCTCTCTTCACAGCAATAAGATGCTAGGACATCGAAATAAAGTAAAATCCTGCAGTATCAAATAGGTGATGAAAAGGCCAGTATAGTTCATGTATTTTTTTAAAGGAACAACACAATTAAATGCTTTTCCTCTTAGACTAAAATCTTAGTTCCATATATGCTATGGCATAAATATCATATTCATCCATTATCATTTGAAGTTGTTATTTTTTTTCCTCAGGGACACAGACCCTGAGAAGTTACCCATGCTCCAAAAGATGACCCTACCTATGTCCATAGATCCACAAAATGGATCCAGTGGGCATTTGACAGAGGGTGGGGCGGGGGAGTGCATATGAAGTTAGGAAGGGAAAGTACTAGGCAGATAGGGATGGAGTTAGTAGAAAGGGGGTGGACTTGACCAAAGCACATGATTATATTTATGTATGAATATTAAATAAAATATTTTTTGAAGTTATTACTTTGGAATGAAACATACAATTTGCTTATGTGCTTTTCTTTGATTTGTTAGTTTTACCTGTTTGTCTTTAAGGCATATTCCATAAGGGTTATACTAAAAGCATTATGCTAAAAGTCACTGGGAGTAATTCTTTCTATATGTTTTATGCTTGATAATACATATATATATGTATATGTTTTTACTATTAGTATTAATTTTTAATGATGAATGCTTTTTTACTTGAAATAAACTTGGATTTTATTTGACTTGAAACATAAAAATTACATGATGTTTCCATCAAAACACCTAAAACAGTGAATTTCAAAGGTCTAACTTCCACCCCTTTGGGTCTCTTCTTAGGGTTAGTTATTTTTATTAGTCTTTATCCTGTTGCTATTTTTCTTGATCGGAAGATTATAAACAATTTGTAACACTTTTACTATTTTTATATTATTATTCAAAATCTCAAGAATATAGTCCTGAGATCTTCCTCATTTTTTTAACCAACATGACTGGATAGCTCATGAGTCTGTATTGATATTCCATTATATGGATGTACCAGAAATATGCCGAAGTGTATACAACACTTTTCAGAGGCCCCTTTAAGCCATTAAAACTTTGTGAAGTTTACTATACACATAATGAGTGGAATTGATTCAGTAATCTTAAAAATTCCATCTTTAGGGTAGTTTCATTTTAAATGCTGTTAAAGTCCCTTATGGTAGATTCCACATCATTTGTGTCAGGCTTTATTATATCTGCACTGAGTCATTCTGGAATGTGTGTGTGTGTGTGTGTGTGTGTGTGTGTGTGTGTGTTATTTTTCTCCTTCCTTTACTTATTAGGGAACAGGTATTCTCTTTAGAGAAAATGATGGGAACATTGGCTCAGAAGCAAGACTACAAGGGTGTGTTTTAGTAGAGTGGGCTACCCTCCCTGCAAAGAGCCTAGAACTGGTGTGGTGAACGGGGGAAGATGCTTTGTCATTCATCAGTAAGACCCAGAAAAGCTCTATCAGCAGGCCCAAGGTCAAACAATAATGAGTACACGTATTCAGATCATAGGCTGCCAGCATCTGAACATGCCATTAAACAAAGTGATGAGCTGTGATGTTCCAGGACATTAAGGCCTTGAATGGAGGCTGTTAGGCCCCCACCATTACCCAAGCAAACGCCTACCCTGGATTCCAGTTTCTGGATTTGCTTTTTGCTCCCCAGCACAGCAGTCTGTTCTGCTTCATCCAGCCTTTTCTGCAAGTCTTTAATTGTCTGTTCCATGTTCTTCCGCATCCTCTCCAAGTGAGCATTAGTGTCTTGTTCTTTCTTCAGTTCTTCCGACATGTGGGCTGCCTAAGACGGGAGCAAAGAGGGACTGAGGAGATTGCTCAGTGGTTAGGGTGCTCACTGCTCTTCATCTGACCCAGGCTGGGTTCCTAGAACCCATACTAAGGCCCCAGCTTCAGTGGGTTCCATGCCCTCTGTACTGGCTGGTTTTGTGTGTCAACCTGACACAGGCTGGAGTTATCACAGAGAAAGGAGCTTCAGTTGGGGAAGTGCCTCCATGAGATCCAGCTGTAAGGCATTTTCTCAGTTAGTGATCAAGTGGGGGAGGGTGCCTTGTGGGTGGTACCATCTGTGGGCTGGTAGTCTTGGGTTCTATAAGAGAGCAGGCTGAGCAAGGCAGGGGAAGCAAGCCAGTAAGAAACATCCCTCCATGGCCTCTGCATCAGCTCCTGCTTCCTGACCTACTTGAGTTCCAGCCCTGACTTCCTTTAGTGATGAACAGCAGCGTGGAAGTGTAAGCTGAATAAACCCTTTCCTCCCCAACTTGCTTCTTGGTCATGATGTTTGTACAGGAATAGAAACCCTGACTAAGACACCCTCTTTCTGGCCTCTCTGGGCACCAGACACACATGGTTCACACACATGCGGGCAAAAAAATCATACACATACACATAAAGTAAAAATATATAAATCTTTTAAAAAGAAGGATGGAAGGAAATGGGCCTGGTTAATCCCATAGGAAACATCATATTCCAATGAGCTTTGGTTCCTGATCTTACGGGGGACAGGAGGTGTATGCTTGGCCTCCATATATGTAACCTCTTTCCACCATGCTCCCTCTAATCTCTGTGCTTCTTTGTCAAATCAGTGCGTAGACACTGAAGCAGAGTGGGGTGAGTAGTGATGGGGAAGAGCCAAAGTGTCAGCAGATATGTGGAAAGCAAAGGATGAAGAGAAGCCATGACTTAACTGCCTAAGTTACCATAAAACATGTGCAACTTAGTAAATAACTACTGTCATATAAGGCACCAGGAAAGATGGAGTCAAATACCTTCTAAAATAGCTATGAAAATATGTATTTTCTTATTTGCTACTGTAAACATATTTGGTTTCCAAAAATTTGATAGTATCAGATATTCTGTGTACAAATAATCTTACAAATAAACTTACAAAGAAGGTAAGTTGTGATTCCTGCTTTGGTCTTTAGCTTTGGCTTCTTAATATAATTCAAGCTGTTTTCTCCTTTTGTGGGCTTTATTCAAGAGCAAATCTTTTCTGCCTATCTTGTTGCCTATGTGTATGATTTGGGTACGGTGATGTTGGGAGCTAAGATCAGAATTTTTTTTTTTATAGCAACAAGGTTCATGACTAAAATAGGACATTGATATTTATATTAGTTACTTTCTCATTGCCATGACAGAATATTTGACAGAAACATCTGTTAGAGGATGAAGGTTTTATTACGGCTTACAGCTCAGAGGAAACTGGCCTACATAGTGAGAAGACACGGTGGCAGGACTACTTGCAGTTGTGACAGTGTTAGAGGCGAGTGAAACACCCTTCTGGTCAAGAGTATAGGTCTGGGTGAAGACTCAGCATTCCATCTGGGTGACATGAGTCACTTGCCTAAGAGAAGATCCCCTAAGATGGAGGGCTTATCTTAGGTCATGATGGATGGATGGCCAGGATAATCTTTTAATGAGATACCACACTTCCCATCCCAGAGTCCTAGGGAAGTAGGGCGTTCCTAGGTAGTAACTTACCACACCATAGCCAGGCAAAGTCATACATTTGCTCATTTTTCTGAATTGCTCAGAAAAGTGTCATTTTCCCTTTTCTTCTTTCTGTGGTTTTTTTTCTCCACATGCTTTCCTTAACATTTGTTAAAAATGTTGGGCTTTCTAACTCTTTCTTAAATGCCTCCCTCCCTGGTCCTTCTCTGCCATGTGCTTGGCCTCCATGCCGGTTAAATGGCATGGCTTTTTCCATCTATTTTCCATTCTCCTTCCCTAGGTGAGAGTTGAAGTTAACAGCTAGCCTGTCCTGGGGTTTTCCTTTCAATCTCTAATAAAAGTGTTCTTTTTGCTTTCATTTGAGTCCATTTTAAAAGTCTTTCAGTTAATGAGATTAAGGATCCCAAAGGGTTAGTTATATCACCTTGGTAGCCAGGAAGCAACAGGATTGTCCAGGATGCTCATCTCAATGTAGCTCACTTGCTCCATCTAGGCCTCATCTCCTAGGGGTTCCCAGCACCCCAGAAGAACACCATCAGCTAACATCCCAAATATCACCATTGTTTGAATATACAAGCTGATGGGAGACATCCCATGGTCAAACATTAACTTTTCTAGAGAGTAGTATCATTAATATAATTGTTGATGTAAAATCTAGCAGAAAGTCCTGTCTCTTTGGTTTTCACAACTTCCTAAGCAAGAGAATTACCTTCCTGCCATAAAGCAGGATTAGAACTTCGCATACTGCTGCACATTTGATAGACTCCAGAACAGCCCTCAGAGGGTAAACAGGCTGAAATCATGCTCAGGTCCATTTAATAAGCCCTGAAACTTCCTGCCCTAGGTCCTAAATACACAAATTTCACTTTTCTCCATTAATAGTTTTTTTCCTTAATTGCACTGTTCATCTGCTATGTGTTTTGATAGAAGTACAGCATCTGTTCATAGAGGGTGCAGAGGTGGGCATGCATTTTTTGAGCTTTTCTTGTTGGGTTTGGCAGCTTGCACTGCCCTTAGTGACTTTGGGAAAAATAACAACAACAACAGCATTTAATTCACAAATAAATATGGTTCACCGACCCGAAACACTTCCTTTCCCACCTGAATTTGCTACTCCAGTTGTAGTATGGATTGTAAACTGTAAGTGGCTTAACCACTCTTTTCAGATCATTATCTTCATAAAAGCAATACATACCGAAGAGAAATGGAAATTTGTAAGGAAGCACAGGAAGAATTATTTCTAAACACCGGCTATATTGATTCACAATTGAAAAATAGCTAACCTCAAAAGAAAGACTTTTTTTCCACAGGATTCAATCATCCCTTCTCATTGTCAAGGTGAGTTAGAAGACAACTGCCAATTGGCCTAAATGTTCTGGCTAATGGGGAAACAGCAAGGTCAGCTAACTTCCTCCTGATTGTATAGGGGATCAATAGAATCCATTTGGGCTGCAGCTGGCCCGGCCTTTGGGCTATAGTGAGCTATAGTGAACTTTGTAGCTACAGTGAACTCCGGAGGCCAGAAGTGGACAGGCAGGCCACAGACCCACCTCAGCAGCTGTCTTCTTGGCCTTCTCTTCTGCCTTCTGACATGCCTGCAACATCTCTCCAGCTTCCTTCTGCGCCTGAGCAACATCGGCCTCCAGTTTCTTCTTCTGGCTGAGGAGGCTTGTGTTCTAAGGAAGGACAGCATTCCGGTTAGGCAGCCTGAGGCCAGCAACGCACAGGCGCGCAGCTCTGGGTAGGAGCAATTGAGCATAGTCGGCCACATACAGTTAAGCAAGATCTCCAGCTCTGGGTGGCGGCTTGGGGACAAAAGGCAGATCAAATAAAGGGGTTTTATTTAGAGGCTCAGGAGAAAAGAGATGGAGACCTGAATCAGAAAGGAGGATGCGAAATAGGACAAAGCCAGAACATGGATGTAGTTTTTAACTCATTGAGGAATGCTTTTCTGCCTTTTTCAGTGTGACAGAATCGAGGGTCTTAGAGCAGAAGTCAGAGTTACCTGTAGCCACCCGGAGGATTCCAGGACACTGCTACAGGAGGAACACCGATTCCCCTCTTTGCCCACTTGTCTTCCTTCTTACTCTCAGGTGAGGAAGAGGAGGAGGAGGAGGAGGAGGAGGGAGGGAGGGGGACGAGGAGGAGGACGACGACGACGACGACGACGACGGAAAAGGAGGAGGAGGAAGAGGAAGAGGAGGAAGACAGAGGTGGTCGTGGTGGTGGGAAAGCAGATTGCAGAGAGCTCAGCCCCTGTCCCTAGAACTCTATTAAAGGAAGGCCTTTGTGCTCCACAGCCTCGCTGCCCCAGTTCCTTCCTGGTTATTGTACTGGAGGCCAAGCTCCCCTCTGCAGCATCGGCCCTGTGTCTGAAGTACAGCTTTTGTGAGCATGGGAATCCTTAGCACAAAGAGCGTGTGTAAAAAGCACACGGGCTGCCCGCTTTTCGTTTCTCCTTTCAATTCATCCTTTCACACCACCCTTTCCCTTCCCTCTGCTTACAGCCTTTCTCAGGGCAGAGTAAGCCTTGAGCAGAGAAAGAAGGCATCCCAGGCTCACGGGTTCTGCCTGCCCTATACCTGCACCATCAAGAAGGCCCTCTCCATCCCGTGAAGGGTCAGGCCCTGTGCTCTGCAGTATGTCCATTGCCTTCAGTGTGGTCTAGGGTAATAAAGTGCATGTTCCCGGAGTGTATTACAGGTGCCCACTCCATAGGAGTTCTCTCAGCGTCCACACACTCATCTGATTGTGATTTGATTGCCTACAAATCACTTAAACTTTCCTACGGAGATGACACTTGTAACTTCTGCAAGTTTAATGCATCTTCCATTTTCAGAGGCAAGAAGTTTAAGGTATAATGTGGAGAGGATCCTTTGTGAGTTGTACTCAGTTGTATGCTCTAAGGAAGAGGGTTTTAAGAAGAGTGCCATGCCCCATGGATTAATGCTGGGCAAGTGTCTTGTGACCAGGGACAGTACCGGAGATTTTGTTGAGCGATCTGCCACAGAGCTGTGGATCTCATGGATTGGTGAGATCTGAGTATTGGAACTCTCGTGCTAATGACTCTTTGAAGTTTCAGGAACTGCTCTATAGACCGAGGCACTGTTACCTAAGTGTCCTAGTTGGCTTCTCTGTTGCTGTGATAAAACACTGACCAAAGCCAACTTGGGGAGGAAATATTTTATTCCAGTTTATACTGTCAGTCTTCAAGAAAAGTCCAGGAAATCCAGAGGCAGGAGCTGATGCAGAGGCCATTGTTGAGCGCTGCTTACTGGCTATGGCTTGTTCAGTCTACTGTTTTATATAACCCAGGACCACCTGCCCAGGACCTAAAGTGGGATGACCCCTATTTCATCAATCATTAATCAAGAAAATGCCCCACAGCCTAGCCTATAGGCCAATTGAAAGGAGATAATTTCTTAACTGATGTTTTCTTTCTAGGTGACTTTGGTTTATGTCAAGTTTACAAAACCATAAGCAACACACTACAATACACTGCTTTATGTTTTCTCCCTCAAAACCATATCCTGTTGTTGTCTTTGTGTTCTCTTCTTCCCCTTCCCCTTCCCTTTTCTCCCCCTCTCTCCCTCTCTCCTACTTCCCTCTGTCCTTTTCACAGTGGAACACAGTACATTATCAGTTACAACATGGTGCATGTCAAACGGCTTGTCACCAGTAGTTACTATGCATGGCAGGCAATGGATAGTATAATTTCAAAAAACTGATCCAATATGCCACATTTTATTATTGAGATAAACCTTCTTAAGGGAAAAAATGTGATGTGTTTGCTGGGTTTTGTTTTTGTTTTCTCTATTGCAGCTGGGTTGAATTCAAGGCTCCATATACTCAAGTCAAGTGCTCCACCACTGACCAAGACCCTCAACGTCAAATGTTGAAATTAGTTAACCTGCTAATAATTATACATCAACTACAGCATATTTGTAACACCTTGATGGCACTACTGACATTCTGGGAACATGGACTCTAAGATGGGGGAATCGTATGGTACTTTTGTGACATGGGATCATATGGTATTTCAAAAGAGGTCTCTAGACCCTGCCCACAAAATGCTAGTGTTACTTCTGAGTCAATGTAGCAACTAAAATGACCCAAGATGTTGTCAGCACTCCCCAGAGTTGCTGTCTGTCCTCTACTGCTTTGATTTATCCTTCTCAACACTCACCAAAGTCCATGTTTCTATCCACTCTCTTAATTTTTCTTTCTACCACCTTGTCCCATTCCTCCCAAGTCTTTCATGACTTGGAAGGAAACTATTGTGCCTACCTGACATTGTCTATGACCACTGAGGGCATTCTGCAGTGTCATGTGTTCCAGTATACTATGTGTACACATAATAGTACAGTGTGGTTAATTACTTTTGTCTTTACTTTGGGGGGCAGTAAGGATATGATTTATCATATTGAGTATTACTTATCTAAGTTGTAGCATGGGCCCTAAAAAATGCTTGGTGCTTGACACAGTTGCTCTAGGCATCTGTCCCTGTTATTGATGATTGAGTGATCAAGGAATAACTTGGGAATTCTGTTCATTCTCACTTAGATAAGCTTGCAGGAGAAGCCAGAATATTGACAGAAGTCCTCTGGGATATTAGAGATTCCTGGGTGCTGGGAAACAAGTCTCTGAGAGAGAACAAGAGAATAAGGGGCCAGTAAATACTTTTAGACCAATAAGAAATGTTCATCTGTCCTCCGCCATCCTGGCCGAAGATGCCCTGACAGTCCATTCTTCATGCAGAAACTTAGTGTTACAATTGCACTATATTCCCACCACGTCCACAACAGCCTATATTGAACCCCTCAGCCATAGTTTTACAAAATATAACATTACTTGGAAATAAGGCTTTAAATGAGTTAATCAAGTTAATATTAGGTCACTAAGGTGGGACGTAATTCCATATGGTATATCCGTATATAAAGGACGAATTCAGACAGAGACACACTCACAAAAGAGGCAAGCAGAGTGTCCTGTGAGAACAAGGAATTGAAACAGGGTAACAACAGAAAGAGTGTCAAGAAACCCCCTCGGAAGCTAAGATGAGCTGAATCTCCTGTGGGTTTCAGAGGGAGCGTAGCTCTTAAAATACCTTGATTTTGGATGACTAGCACCCAGTTCTATGAAGAAATGCATTTGTTTAAAGACACCAGTTGGTGGCGCTTTGTTACACCTGCTCTGGGAACCTAATGCTTGGAATGGAAGGTGTGACCAGCTCCTTGGCTGCACAGATTTCTGTGCCTCTCTGGTCACAGCTAAGACTTGGCATGGCCATTGTACCTATCCTAGCTGACTCGGGGTTGGGAACTGCTTCTTTCAACCAACTGACTGCACTAATGGAGAGAATGAATGGGTCTTACCTGGGTATGGACAAGATTGATTCTATCTGTGGCTTCTAGGAGTTCTTTCTCTGCCAGCTTTCTCCCGCGCTCTGTCTGCTCTTGCAAAGACCTCAGCTCTTCAAGTTCAGACTGAAGGAGAATGGTGCGTTGCTCAGCCAGAGCCACCTGCTCCTTCAGGTCTTTGTTCTGGTAAGTGCTGTCATCCAGTTGTTGTTGAAGATCCTACAAGAGAAAACATGGGTCTGGGGCATGGATCTTCCGAGTTCAAGTGTTAGCATGGGTGGGTCGCGGGGGCACCATACAAAGACAAGTTTTCAAGTTCCTGATTGCATAGCCAGGTTTTCTAAGTGACCCCAAGAGGCAGCTCTAGGACAGTTTACTGAATCAAAGTGTCTTGAGCAGCAGGGCAGGAAGCTGTTGATCTCAGAAGCTGCCAGGAGGACTGGGATATAAAGAAAGCCAAGAAGCTAAACTCTCTGTGTTAGAAGTCAGACAACTGGCAGGACCAGGACAGTATCCAAGCAACTGTTCTGAGGGGTAGAGCTTTGGGGATGTATATTGCAACGGTTCACTAGGGAGTGAGCTATTTATCCTTAGTTTGTTCTTAACTTCTATCATATTTCTTCTAGCCTGTTGGCTTAGGCTGGACCTTAGGTTATACAAACACAATCTTCTTTAGTGCAGGAGAGAATTTACTTTCAAGGAAGTCTGTTTGGGAAAAAAAAAAGGCCCCTGCTGTTGGCCTCAAATAATGCTACCCAACCTACTGTGTCCACCAAGAGGAGGCTGTGAATCGAACTGTCATTCTGACATGCCCCAAATGGTGTCTTGGAAGTAGATGACTGCCAAGCCTCTCTCCATTCCTTTTTCCTGTTTAATGGCCTGCTCACAAAATCAGATGTGTCCCCGTGCATGCATGATTCTGGCAGGGCTGCACTTATTTTCAGGTAAGCGTGCTCCAGCTCTCTGGAAAGATGACATTTGTGGTTTTCTCTTTCACTGCTCAATGGATTCTGTCACTTAGTTTATGCCTACCTTTGTTCTTTAGTATTGTTTGAAAGTACCTTCATTTGACCCTGAAGCTGGCCCAAGGATCTGGTCGTTTGTGACACCTGCCGGTTGGCAGCGCAAAGCTGAATCTCCATCTCCTTGAGGTCCCCTTCCATCTTCTTCCTCAGCCTGGTGGCCTCAATTCTGCTTGAAGCTTCCAAATCCAGACTAGACTGCAGGGAATCCAGATCCTGCTGGTGCTTCCCCCTGATTTCAGCGTAAAATTTTGGGTGAACGTCATACA
The DNA here is from genome assembly GCA_036184795.1 of Tokudaia tokunoshimensis. Classification (NCBI taxonomy): domain Eukaryota; kingdom Metazoa; phylum Chordata; class Mammalia; order Rodentia; family Muridae; genus Tokudaia; species Tokudaia tokunoshimensis. The sequence goes on along the minus strand of BTHU01000015.1, from coordinate 35,231,729 downwards.
TCCAAATTAAGAGTGGTTACCTCGTATTTTCAAGTTATGGTGAACACATTAAAATAAAAAATAATTCTCGGACATTAAAAAAAATGAGTCGAAAGGTTTTTCACTTTATAAACAGAGAAAGGCTGGCATAGATTAATGAGTCTATTCTAATTATAACAGATTAATAAGGCTTCTAGGTTAGATTCAACATAGAACCATGAAAACACTAGAATCATTTCAAGGTTCCTGTGTTAGCTTTGTCTAAGACTCAGTAAGGGATTGTTCTGGGTAGTTTTATGTCAGCTTGACACAAGAAAGAACCATCTCAGGAGAACCTCAACTGAGAAAATGCTGCCACCAGATTGGCCTATGGGTAAGCTTTGAGACATTTTCTTTTATTAATGACAGTTGTTATGAGAGGGCACTGCTCACTGTTGGTGCCACCCTTTGGCTGGTGGTTCTGAATGGCATAAGAAAGCAGGCTAAGAAAGCTATGAGGAGAAAGCTACTAAGTAGTATTCCTCCATAGCTTTGACTCTAATCCCCATCATGAGCTCCTCCCCTACTTTCCTTCAGTAATGGACTTAGAAGCAGTAAGGTAAAATAAATATTTTCTTCCCAAAGTTGCTTTGGTCTTGGTGTTCTGTCACATTAATAGAAATCCTAACCAAGACAAGACAAGGATGATAAATTCTAGATTTCCTTGGATGTTTACAGATGAAGAATATCTGTTCTTTTAGATAACCATAATATTTAAACTACTTTCAAATGTTTAAAAAAAAGTCTAAAAAAAAGAGAGAGAAAGATTGAGGATGAGGTTACAACAAGCCCAGAGATGAGATGCATCTATATTCCCTAAAGGTCTATGGACATGTTGAGATTTGGTCTTTTGCTGTGTATTGTAATATTAAGTGCAGGTCCCAAGACCTGGTTGCCCCAAGACGAGAGCCCACACATAAACCCAAGTGACACTTGTGACTTTGCTCCCAAGTTATTTCTGATTGGTAAAAACGATGCTAACAGCCAATACCTGGGCAGAAGAGACATAGGTGGGGTTTAGGGTTCCAAGGCTTAGGGACTTGGGTGGGAACCACGAGGGGAGAGAAGGTGAGGGGGAAGGAGAAGCTGCCATGGGTTAGGTGAGTTCATGAAAACACAGTCCTTAGGGTTGGCCAATTGGAGTTAAGAGCAGCCCAGAGGAAACATAGTAATAACTCAGGGTTATCAATAAGAAAGTAGATTCTAATACCACAGAGGGTAAGTACTTGCCCAGCTCTTGTGCTGTTTAAGGCTTATTGGGATTAATAAAAGGGGTGTGCCTCTTATCTGGGAACTAAATGATCAAGGCAGGGTAGAAACCTCAGATTGGGATTAAAAATGTTTGCAACAAAGATGGCCTCCAATAATAGCATGGGGTTTTGTTTGCGTTGCTTTGCTTCATCTCTTTAGGAGTTTGAAGGACAGTGACTAATTGAGAAAACTAAATCCTATATGGTATAGACATACTTCAATATGCTTTTATAAAAAAACGAAAGTTCTATTAATATCCTTGTATTCAAGAATACAAAGAGAAATTGAAGCAAATCATGGGAACTTTCCCTTGGTAACACTTGCAAATAGTTAAGTACCATAGAACTAACAGCTGATTTGTTTTTTGGGACTGTAGGGCGGTGGGCCATTAAAAGCCTCTCCCATAAGATATCAAACCACACAGACTGAATCTACACCCTCTCCTCCTGACCTGTGGTATCAGGAAAGACTTTGACCTGTGGAACAACTTTGATTGTGACTTACTTCCCATTCTACCCTTGTTCAGACTCTAGTTTCAGAAAAGAACACTAACTTCTCCTGTTTTAACTCCTCTGTATTTGGTGGTTGTTGATCAAGACATATTAACAGCTATCGGAAATCCACGTCCTCTTAAGCTCAATCATTGCAACAGAGCCCTAGACCTACATAGATAAGAAGAAGAGTTCTTTCATCTTTTTTATTCTTATAGAGGCTGTAACAACAAACAGCACACATGGGTTTGTAATGAGTCCAAATTAGATTCCACACTGAATTGCCAGAGAGTGTGTCCAGACCTCTCATGTCAATCAGAAGAGCACCACTGTTAGTAGAGTTATTTCTGGTTTTGCAAGTGGTTCCTAGATAGGGGACTCCACATGACATGACCACATTTCATTATGAAAGGAAGGAGCCTCAGCAGTAGTTACAGAAAATATGGGAAGTAACATTTACTTCATAGCCTAGTGTTAAAGCTGGTCTTCTGTCTCACCTTTAGTGCATATCCCTAGGTACTGTGCATACACCTCACAGTTTAGAGTCCTATCAGCTTGTAGACATGTAATGTGGGTAGCCTCCAAATTATAGTGCTAAAGCCTTAAGTCCCAAAAACACAATACTGTTCTTGGAGATGAAACTTTAAAGACCTATGTAAGTGTCTTTAAAGAAGCAACACCAGAATTCGGTTGGCAAGAATTTTATTGAGCATTTTTGCATCGATATTCATAAAAGAAATTGGCCTGAAATTCACTTTCTTTGTCAGATCTTTGTGTGATTTTGGTATCATCGTAATTGTGGCTTCAGAGGACGAGTTGGGTAGTGTTCCTTCTGTTTCTATTTTGTGGAATAGTTTGAAGAGTATTGGTGTTAGGTCTTCTTTGAAGGTCTGATAGAAATCAGCACTAAAACCATCTGGACGTGTGCTTTTTTTGGTTGGAAGACTTCCAATGACCATTTCTATTTCTTCAGGGGTTATAGAACGGTTTAGATGGTCTATTTGATCCTGATTTAATTTTGGTATTTGGTATCTGTTTAGGAAATTGTCCATTTCCTCCAGATTTTCTAGTTGTGTTGAATACAGGCTTTTGGGCATATACCCAGAGGCTTCCCCTGTATGCAATAAGGACACATGCTCCAGTATGTTCATAGCAGTCTTATTTTTAATAGTCAGAAGCTGGAAAGAACCTAAATGTCCTTCAATGGAGCAATGGATTCTGAAGATGTGGTATATTTACACAATGGAATACTACTCTGCAATTAAAAACAATGAATTCACAAAATTCTTAGGCAAATGGTCAGAACTGGAAAATAACATCCTTAGAGAGGTAACCCAATCACAAAAGAACACACATGGTATGCAGTCAGTGATAAGGGGATAATAACTCAGGATCTCGGAAGACCCAAGACACAATTCACATATCAATAGATTTCCAAGAAGATGGAAGGAGAGACCCCTGGTCCTGGAAAGACTGGATGTAGGGGAATGCCAGGACAGAGAAAGGAGAGGGGGTTGAATGGGGAACATGGGAGGGAAGAGGGCTTATGGGACTTTCGGGGAGGGAGGAAACGGGAAAGGGAAAATCATTCGGAATGTAAATAAAAAATAAACAAACAAACAAACAAATAAATAAATACCATGTATCAAAAAAGAAAAAGAAACAATACAAATAAAATGAAGATGCAGGGGAAGGGCCCTAAGCCACTAGCACAGAGTTGTAAGAAGACAGCAGGAATATATACTCACAGAAGAAATGACATGTAGAAATAGAGCAGCCATCTGCCTTCAAGATGAGGACATAGGCCTTAGGGAAAACTTGTTTGCTACATTACAATCTGTGATCTACAGTGTCCAGACTGTGAAAAACATGAATTTGTATTGTATAAACCATCCAGTCTGTGGGATTTTTGTTTGTTTGTTTTTGTTTCGTTTTGACAGCACCATTTGCAGACTAATAAAGGAACAGGCATCCTCTCCATCACTTAAATCCTGAAGAAGCTGCCCTGCTTTCCCATGGGAGAATTCCCTGATTTGCTTCAGGAACTCCCTACCAGGAACACTGACGCCTTTGTGGCCTGCCACCTCAATCGTCTGTCAACAAATACATTCTGTTTCAGCAAACCGAGTAGTTCAAATGCTAGCTTTCCTGTAGCTATCTGGAAAATTCCATACATGATAATGAACAGAAAGTTCTATGGTTTGAGGAGAACAGTAATGACAATGGCGTAAGTGACGACTATAACACAGTCAACCAAACCCCCAAGTGTAGCTTAAGAAAGAAAGGAAGAGAGGAAGAGAGAGGGGGAGGGAGGGAGGGAAAGAGAGAGAGAGAGAGAGAGAGAGAGAGAGAGAGAGGGAGAGAGAGATGATGGTTACACAGATGAATCAATGGTTTATGAGTATTTGTGTCTTTTGCTGAGGACTCAAGTTTGGTTCCCAGCTCCCAACATTGGGCAGCTCACAACTTCCTCCATAGGATTCAATATCCTCCTCTGGTGATGGTGGTGATGACGATGATGATGATGATGATGATGATGATAAGGAAGAGGAGGAGGTGGTGGTAATCGTGAATTAAGACAGAGTTTGGAGTAAATTGGAAGAGTTGGAGGAGGAAGAGAGGATTTATATAAATGTAGTATTCATGTATGTAATTCTCAAAAACAAAATTTAAAATAAAAAAATAAACAAATAAATTAAAAGCATTATCCTTGAAGAAACTCAGTGCTTTTAATATCTTGGTTGTTGTTCCTGTGTTTAGATTATCATAGATTTCTTAAAGGCTATCTAATAATGTTACCAAGCAAGTGGAACTTTTTAAAAACTGAGTTATTTCTATCTTAGAAAATAAAGACATTTAAAAAAAAAGATCCAGATCATCCTTGAGTTTGGAAGTCCAGACTACAACACTACACAAAGCATCCTGCCAGCACGGAGAGCTCAAATATTTGTTAGAAATAAATATCTCTCAGGCCAGCTGCTTGGACTTTTCCTCACCAATGGGTTCTCTCCAGGGCTCACTCAGAATTCCTCTCCAGACTCAAAGAATACTCAGCCGCAGAGGTGAATACATGGGGAGTGTCCCACAAGGGCTATGTTATAAAAGCCGTGCCTTCTCTTTTGCCTTCTTGGCCTATTCTACTTTCTGTTTCCTCTCTTAATAGACATCGGCGGGTTTTGTGGCAATGTATATGATTTATGTTAACATAAGGGCTTCAACATCATCCTGCCCTCAGATGATAATTTTTATGAGGTCTATAAAATTATATACACTTATTATTCCTCATTGCCTGGAATTTGTGTTTGGGGTATATTTCCCTTTGTGTTTTCCATTTCATTCCAGACTGAATCACCAGATTAGGGCGAGCCATTTGCTATGGTCTGCACTCCCGCAGAGCAGAGAGGGTCTGGGTGGTGCACGCGCACGCGCACTGTTTTGTGAGATGCTCATCTGTCCTTTCTGGATGAACCGATTATAGCCACTGTGAGTCATCAGCTAAATAGTACACTGAGCTTGCACCAGAGCCTCCACCCCCTTCCTTTCCCAGCCCATCACAGCTCATGTTCCCTTCAGCTTTCTCCTCTTAACCTTAGGTGTTTGGATCTCTGACTTCCTTTGCACTGATGATTATAATTGGGGAACTGCTCTCCGATATTCAGATGGACCTGACGTGGCACAGACTCTCCGCAGATTCATTTTCCTCACAGGGTTTATTTATAGCTGAGGATTGATGTTACCTGAAATCAAGCTTTTTTTTTTTAACTACAAAAGGATATGCTCATTTTTGTTCATTTTGTACAGAAATAGAACAAATAGTCAGGTTTTATTTGTTTCCCCTTTTCCAAAGAATTATTTCTGATACTCATAAGTACATCAGATTTGTTCACTACAGCCAGTTCCACGAAAATGCTTGTGAATAAGGGTTGAGTTAACTCGGAGCACACAGAAGGATAAACTTGGCTCCAAATCCTCACTAAATATTGACCATCTGGAAGTCTGCATAGAAAACAAGGGGCTGGGTAAAGCCTAGCTCAACAGAACCCATTAACATGGCATTGGCTTGTTTTGTTAGTTTAACAAAGACATTGAAAACAAGAGACCAGTTGAGCGTTGGTCTAGAATATTATCTTCTTTGTAGACTTATGGCTTTGGTCAAAGCAGTGGCTCTTAACTTGTGGTTCAAGACTCCTGGGAGGGGGGAGGTCAAGCTACTCATTTGTAAGGGTCATCTATAAGATCATCAGAAAACATAGACATTTATACTACATTTTATAACCGTAGCAAAATTACAGTTATAAAGTAGCAATGAAAATAGTTTTATGGTTGGGAATTACTACAACATGAAGAACTGTATTACAGGGTTGCAGTATTAGGGAGGCTCGGAAACCACTGAGTTCATGGAATAGAAGCATCGGAGAGGTAATTTAGTCATCCCTGACTGTGAGTGTTTATTGGAAATCTATAGAATGAAAAGAATTTTGCCAGCATCAGCTTCCCGGTCACCCCGACCACCTTCTGTAGCTTGTGGGGCCATTTTGTCCCTTCCTTAAAAGTCCAAGCAGTAGAGTTGTCAGCCAGGAAGAAAAGGTCCAGCACTGGGAAATCCTGTGCCATCCAGTGACCTGGCAGGAGGGACTCTACTGTCTCAACAAGCAGCCTTGCTCTTTCTTGGCTCTGCTTTCTCCGAGGGACAGGCCTTCTCGTCATCAGATCCAACATTAGCTTAAAAGCTCAGGGCCAAACAGTCTCACCTTTTTTTCCTAACTGCCCCTGAGTGGGACTTGCTAGAAACAGACCCACACACCACAGGTTGTCTCTACCAAATACAGTCCTCCCTACACTGAAGAACGGAAAAAGCTGCAAGAGCAGTCAATGGCTGTATATACGTATTCCTCTTTAAACAGTGATGCACTTAGTGGGAAACCCTAAAGTCAAGTTACACCGAGTGTCCTTGGAGTCACAACCGCAACCCCACAACGACTTCGTTCTGGGACTTTGGAGTGTATATGGCTATTGTTCAGCAACATAATCCCAAATACCTCAACCTCTCTGCTTCTTCCTCTTTCTCCGACAGCTTTCTCTCCAGCTCTGCCCTGGCTTCTGAGAGTTCCAGCTGGAGACGGAGGATCTTGCTCTCATTCTGTTCCAGAGCTCCCTGTAACAGAAAGCACCCAAGAAAGTCTCTCTTTGAACAAAAAAATTGTATTTTCTTCCCTTAAAACCTATATCCTGAATGTAGCTCTCTTCAGAGTCACTGGATGAAACCTAGGTTCAAGTCAGGCCCCTGAGGTTACTAGGACAAGCAATGGCTTCCATTCGTCATTTTGTATCTAGCTCTGACATTGTTTGCGCTCTGAATAGTAGCCTTTGGCTGGACCAGAGAGACAGCTCAATCAAAAAGTTTTTGCCTGACACAGATGAGGGCTTGTGTTCAATTCTCAGTACTACTAAGGGAAAAAAATTATAGCTTAAAAACTAAAATGCTGAAGCATTTTTAAATAGAAAATCTCAGTGAGCTCTGCCACTGTATTTGATATTTAGTTGCTGGCAGTACTCTTAGGTATTTCTAATTCACTCCATCTTTTGGGGTGAGTGAATAAAAGGCAAATGCTCCATAGCAATCTCTGCAGAGGGAATGGTAGTTTCTTTGAGGGGGGGGGAAACTCACCCTCTAGAATGTACTGAGAAAGTGAATCATTACAGGCGACCTCAAATCAATTCAGTCTCATGGCTTTGGAGAGATTATTGACTTTCTCATAAAGCCACAGCCCCCAAAAGAAATAATCTGAAGTTACAAATACGCATAGAAAGTTTGGTGAGGCTGAAGTTACATCTCAACAAGAGGATAGTGAGGTGTGCTGCCATCTAGTGTTGGTGAGCAGTACAAGTGTCATGGCCTCAATACAGCTTCGATACAGTTGCTAGTTCATTTAAAATACAACTATTCCAATATATTACACAAAACTAAAACTGCCCCCAAATCATATTTTATTGCTATACTGTTTAAATATATAATAAAAGTTATTTCTTTTATTGAACGTGGTGATTTTAGAAAGTCCCCAGCTAGAGTAGCCAGAGATGCAGAGACAAGTATATTAAACAAAGTTCTCAACTTTGAACAAACCAGTCTTCCCAAGGGGTGTCACTGCCAATTGAAGGATTTGTCAATAAAATGAAGAGATCCTCCAGAAATGTTTATGCATGAAAGAGCATTAAGTGAGTTGAGAACACTTTACTTCAAAGGCATACACAGAGGTGTGGTACATTGGCCTTGCCAGTTTCTTATAGAGATGGAGAGGTGATGCAGCTCTAACAGTAAGTGCTTAGGTGGAGAAGTTCTCACAGCATAATTTTCTATTACCATAGTCCCCAAGAGGCTCCATCTAAAACAGTCTACCACATCTTTCAAAACTCATTTCCTCCATGGGAAAGGTATGTATATTTCAATATGTCCAGACAGACATTCAGGGGGCTGCTTCAAGATGAAATACAGTTGAGAGCAAAGAGTCTCTCTAGAGCTCATGACTAATCAACCACCTAGTGAATCTGGAAGGGTGACTTCCTTTTCAGGACACATCATCTTCTTTAACATCAGATCTTCTTAGTGGTCGTGTCAATCACCTAGTCCACATCTAGTGATAAAGCCTAAGATGTTTCCAGAATGCAGAAACATCCCTGTTAAAGAGTCTACACACTAATGACCTTACAAGGATGGAATGTCTGAGAATTTCACATGGAGTCTCATCTCACTAACAGATTTGGGAGGAGGGTGGGTGTATTTAACAGATTGTTTTAAGAAGGCGTACATACAAGTGAAATTAAACATGCAACTTTGGATAAATGTTTACTGAGTATCCTATGGGCCCACAGTCTTCCAGCAAATGCATCTCCATGTTAATATCCAAGAAAACACCAATGGATCTGGTTAAAATGCAGATTTTGATTCAATAAAGTTGGGGACAGGGAAAATATTCTGAAAGTCTAGTGAGCTCCTAAATGTTCATGTACATGGTCTGTGAGGGTGTAGGCTGGGGATAAAGTAAATAAATACACCATGGTTGTTCGGATTATGACTGGAGAACTCTCTAAGCCTGTTTCCTTTGTAAAATGGAAACAATGGTTTGGTGGGGTGATTAAAGCATGTGGCACAGTGTATAGCATATACAGAACACCCAAGTAAGTGCCACACTGTGGTGGCCATTTCTAATGATGGCAAATCTGCTTTGCCCTCTGAGAGCCTCACCCTCCCTGACAATCTACCTCTGCTTCTTCCAGTCTCACTTGGACTTCAGTCTTCTCTTGTTCGATCAATTTCTTGGCCTTTTCCACTTCAGCCAAATTCTTGATCCCTTCTCTCACCTGGCTTGTGAGACCACAAATCTGTTCTGAAAGAAGGAAGAACAGGTATGTTAGTGGAAACCCACTCTCACACACAATTCCTTTTAACTGGGACCATGTAGCCCTTGGCAACTCCCTGGGAAAGCTAACCCTCATCTACAGAGAATCTTATTTGGGATTAGGGAAAAGGGAAAGCCTTCTTCAGTGTATTCCTTTGATATCTTCCAAATACTGGCCTCAACAGTTACTGAGCACAGTGCTTCGTGGGGTCTTGTGCATTGGAGATCCTTGTGTAGCTTCACACGGCAGTACTGCTTGCTGGGACCATGGCTGAGTCCACCTGAAGATATACCTCTCTCTCTCTCTCTCTCTCTCTCTCTCTCTCTCTCTCTCTCTCTCTCTCTCACACACACACACACACACACACACACACACACACAGACACCAGGAATCCCTGTACTTAAGTGGGCCAGTTTTAATGTCAACACCACTGGCTGCCATTGTTCCAGCCGCTGCTCAACACTGGAACAGAACACTTAAGCACACGCCAGGTTATTCTCTACAACAGGAAGAAAAGCAGAGGAGGCTCTGGGAAGACAATGGCTGTCACTCACGCACGTGACAGTTCTGGTTAGACTTTCATGGACACTGTCTGTGACAAATTAGGTCAGCAGCGAGGATTCTCCACTACCTGACGCTATCTTGTGGCTGAGTCTAACACTTCAATCGGAGGGAGGCTCTAGGCCCTAAATGTTATGCTGTATAGTTAAGAAACTTGGGGATTTACCAAGCCTAGGAAAGAACTCAACAGCTCACCTGTTCCTCTGCTTCTCAGTCCCAGCCTAAGATAAAATCAGTCAATCTCAGTGCCAGGTGTGAGATATGTATCTCTACAAGATGTTGGGGAGACCCAAGAGACTCCCTTAAAACACAGACTATTGACATATGTCTTCTGGCTAACTACCATAACTGAACTGTAAAACCCTATTTCTGGAGCCATTACACACTTTAACTGCAGGAAATACAGAAGCAAACTGGAAATGGCCTGGAAGGTTCCAGAAGGTACCATATAGATTTCTGGAGGGGAAATTGCAAATGTTCTCACTGTGAAGTTTGCATGATCCAATACTGACCCTCCAGTCAAAATACACTCACTGGCATGACAGAAGCATGACTATTATGGGGGTAACCCAACATTTTTTGATTTGATTTAAGGCTCACTCTACAATAGGAAATTCATACCTGGTACCATAAACCTGGTCAAAAGTCTACTGCTGGGGCAATCACAGGCCCCAGTGAGGAAGCTAGTCCTGCGGCTTTGCTAAAGGACTTGCTGTCGAGTTGCCTTACTGATCCTGATGTTTATACTCACAAAATAGTGCTGCTTGCAGGTCTTGGTCAGATATGTTTCTCTTTGCATTGGGCAGCAGTTTATACAGATATGTCTTGTTTAAATGCTGAGAGTAAGTGGTTGCTGAGTGTTCTCCCCTGCACTAGACACCTGTATTGTTACCTTCAAGTCTCAGGGAGCATGGAAGAAGAGGACAAAGAAAGAGTATAAGAGCCTGAGCATGGAACTGTCCATCATGGATGGGGGAGGAGTTGAAAAGGCCCCACCTGCCCTGGCTGTCAGCAGTCAATGGCTACTAGGGAATGAGGAGTCATTTTCCTTGGTGATAGATGATTGGTTTTACGGCCATCAGCCAGTAAATGTCCGGTCATGCTCATGGGAGCTTCACTAGTCACACTCAGCCTATTAGCAACAACAACCGCAAAGGCAGGAATGTAAGAGACAAACTTGTGGCAGAAAAGAGAGGCTTCAACAGAAGGAGGGAGATAAGAGAAGGGATAATGCTGGATATGTATGACTAAAATATATTACATACATGCTTGAAATTATTACAGAATGATGATTGAAAGGATTCCAAAATCCCTGCAAAAAAAATTAGATAGAAGATCATGTGAATTATAATCCTCCTTTTCTGCTGAGGAAAAACTCAAAGCAGGTTCTTCTCAACTCTCACCAAACTGCATGATCATCTTAAGAGCTTTAAAATAAAAGCTTGAAAGTATGTAATCCCCATCCCAGGTCACACATGAAATCCATTGGCCTCGTCCGAGAGCCTATTAAAAGTGAAAATCTGAAAGCTCAGTCTCAGATCCAATGAACCAGGAGCTCTACGGTAGGGTAGGCATTGCTTTCTGTCCCCAGGCGGAACAGGGCTGAGCTTTGTGGCCACTGACCCAGCACAGACCAATTAGTGAGTTAATTGCGAACTGCACAGGCTACCAAGATGACTCACTTGTGCCTCCAAGAGTAACAGATTTGCATCCAGGGCACTTCAGGGTTTCCCTGCATATCACTGTAGGCTTTGAAATAACGTGGCAGTCTCTTTGGGTTGCTCTTTGACAATATACCAGAAAGTTTAAGTCCTATTTCCTCAAACTCATCAATTTCACTTCTAAAGATCTATCCAATTGAAATATTTTAAATATGCATAAATACATGTGTTGGAATATATAGTATATAATTATTCAGAATTGTGTATAATCAGGTTTAAAATTAATGAGATCTAGTTAACTAGGTGGGAGTTATACTTACTATGAAATATTATGCAGTTTCTTTTTTTTTTTTAACAATGTAACACGTCTCCAAGGCTTGGCATGCTAAGAACCACAAGGTGCACAGGACAGTAGCATAGCTCAGTAAAGTATGCACAGACAGGAGCCCAGATGGTTGGGCTCAAATCCCAGATCTATAACTTATGAACTGCAAATTCAGACAAGCAACCTAACCTTGTGGTTTGCAGATAAGGACATTAAAATGAAGCCTAATCTCACAGTTAAACTATGAATAAGTGGATGTACTAGAACCCAACATATAGCACGCATTATGGAAATTTTAAATACATTCAAAATATATTGATAAGCAAAAGATAAATAGTACAGAAAATGTATAATTTGGGCAATATATTCTTATGAATATGTATGTGGAAAATCGCAATAAGGCTATGGAAATGAAGAAATTCTTGAGAGTGGTTTCTTTATAATGAGGAATTAGATCAAAGGCGTGGCTCTAATATTATCTTTAGAATTAATTCAATACAAATAATATCTGCACTATTTTTTTTCAGAATGAAGTATTAAAACTTTGAAAGTCAAACATGGATGAGAACATGAAAACGCCAAGGCTCTCCACCCCAGGAAGACACCTTTTCCCTGAAGTCAGGTTGTCCCCAAGCCCTTGTCTTGCTTTGGCTGTGAGCCCAGCTGACAGTACCCTGAAGGTCCTGGTTCTGCCTCTTCAGGGTCTCCTGGGCCTCGGTGCTCTCCTCACAGGCTTGCCTGAGCATGAGGACCTCAGAGCTGAGGGCCCGGGCCTCCTTCTGAGAGGCCTGCAGCAGCTCCTGGGCCTCCTCCTGCTTCTGCTTGCAGGCAGCCAGAGCCTTCTCAGAATGCTGTTGTTTCTGCCCCAGTGCTGCTGCCACAGAGCGAGCCTTCCCCAGGTCAGAAAGGGCATCCCCCAGCTCCAGCTGGAGCCTGTGCTTGGCCCTCTCCAGAGAGGCATTCTTGGCATTGGACACCTCTGTGACTTCCGCAGCCTCCTGCAATCGAATCGCCAGCTTCTTCCTGAGGAGAAAACCAAAAGGTTTGGTGACAGACCAACACAGGGCATTCTGGGTAGGCAGCTCAAACATCAAAGCGGCTGGTCCACAAAGCCAGCTTCTTACTGATGCCCAGCCTCTGGCTTCTGAATCCACATGGATGTTTCTTACCCTTTCTTACCAGCCTGAACCTAAAATTCGGGCTCTCTTTGAACTCCTATTAAGAAATATTTGCTTATCCTAACACTTTCATAGCTAATAAAATATTACTGATATTTCATAAGAAATTGGACAAACAAGTTCGTTTTGAGCATCTTACCAACAGGAAGCTGCTTACAAATACTTATGCATGTCGGTAGAGTCCCTAAAGCGTTGCTTGGATGTGCCTTCCAGAGAACTCCATTGTGCTCTCCTGCCCAGCCTCTTCCTGTTATCACTTGCTTTCCAGTTCTTACAATTCCCCCTTCTCTGTGATTTCCTCAGCGTCTCGAACTCCCGAATTTGCATTCATCCCAGATCCACTGACCACAGTGCTCCTTTAGCAGGTCTCACTGTTTTAACCTCCCCGCAGCAAATTTTATGTTAGAGTGATGTGCTCAGTGTACCTCCTCTGTCCATGCGGGACAGATCTTAGGAATTCTAATGCATGGACTACGTTTCTTGCCCATATTGTCCTGCAGAAATGCAGCCACGCCACTAGATGCCTTCATTCAAATGAGCAGATGTTCTTTTATGAGACAAACTGTAGGTACCAAAGCTTTGGCTCCACTGTGACTATATGAGAAAGAACTTTAATAATTCAGAAGTGCCACACAAGTAGTCCCAAAGCAGCATGACAGGGCTCCCTGTGTGTGGCATCCGAAAGCAATGCAATATGGAAGGCCGTGAGCTCTACTCCTTCCGTGTTCACTGGCTTCATAATGTTACACTTCGATGCACTTTCATATAGGAAATTCTGGCACTTACACCAGCCTAAAAGGGTAGGGTGCTAACATCATCATATATATTTTAATTATGCCTATGGTAATTGGCACCAGAAAATTGCTCTGGTTTGGAGACTAACTATGCTGGTTTTCTCAAGACTGAGAGCATTAAGTAAGACTGGAGACATTTAATATAACATCTGAGAAATCCCAGAGCAAAGTAGACACGCTGATCACTTCACTTTATTGATATTTTGCTGTATATTTAATAAGCAACTATTACTGTTTTGTGCTTTAACTTTCCCATCAGCACATGCTTTCTCAACTGCCTACCTTATGAAAAGAGATATGAGAGATTAAGAAACTAAAAATGTTATTCTCAGAGCAGAACCAGAAAATGGGCTCAGGGAAGAGGATCTTTTACTCTCCAACTGAAAATCCCACTTTTCACTTCTCTATTGCTGCTTGCCTTCCTGAGGTGATTAGGAGAAAAAGAATATTTATGTAATATTCAAATAATGTAAAAACAAAACCATTCAAATATTACCATGTTACCTAGTAAACACCTACTCTGGGTATTTTTAGCTTCTGTCATTCTTAAGCCCTTCTTGAGCTACTGTGGATAGAGGTGGATTATTTGATTCCCTTTTGGGAAATAGCATTCTGTAGCACTTATAGCAATTCTGTAAGTGTGCTCACAGTTCAGGTGAGGAACTGAACATTATTTCTGGTTGAAGCAAAAAAGAATTGTATTGATCATTCTTGGATTTTTGCCAAGCTATCAAATCATGTTCTTTACAGTAAACCTTTAATGGTTGTAAGCTGGAGAGTCAATTTTATGATTTCTCTCAAACACACACAGTTACTCAATCCATACGCTAATAAGCACTCTTTGGTGATGGATTTTGGACTAGCTAGTCTTCTAACCCCTAAAGATTTTTAGAATAGCTTACAAAACTATTGTGTGTCATTAACTATAAACCTGACAGTCTAACTTTAGGAGTGTCTCAAGTGTAAATTATTTAAAAGGGGCCTTTTTCCCACAAGACAAATAATCAATGTAATAATAAATGTTAACAGGTTTCCAGTTGTCACAGCTCCAGATAATGCTTCATATTATCCAAGTCTGATACCAAAGACCCAGTGCCTCTCATGATGGATACACATATATATGAAATTAATTATTTGTTGTACCAAATAAAGTGTATGAATACAAGATGGCAGAACTATTCAACTATATGCAAATGAGGCTGCATGACAATGTTCTGGGTCTCAGCAGAGAGGTGCCTGGCCTACACGGTTTTTTGATAAAATCATCTATACAACTGATTCTGGTGTTCCTTATTTGCCTTCCTTTTGCCGTTTTTTAATAAAACTGTAAGTGATCTGAGATAGTCTCAGGGAGAGAAATAGAACAGGAAATAATACCTGGATCAAAAGTAAACATAGTTAATGAAACCATTAATAAGGAAGTCTTTACCTTGCCCCACCCCGCAGGCTAGAACAGAGGCCAAGACTGTGGATGTGTAAGAACCCTCAAATAAATCTGGGAACATTTCCTGTTTATCCTGTAGTGATAATGCCAGTCTGAGTAAGTTTATAGAAAAACAATATGCAGAAGATTTTAGGAAACCAAGTATCAGGGAAGCTAGGTTACTCATTAGAAGTCTTACTGCATCTTACTGGAGAATATTACAATAATAAGGATAGTAACTTTGGAGAGACTGAGATTTGGTACAAAAATAAAGGGACTTGGCTTGAATAAATTTCTAGCTTCATAGAAGGCCTTGGTACACAGGGATGCCTGCCCCCATAGAATTGTAGAAGAGATGAAAAAAATTACCCTTAGTAAAACAAATATATAAAGAAGCTTGGGAGGCCCTAAAATACTCTTCTCACATACATTGTCGGGATGAGATTAAAAAGCATATGGAGAGACATATACAAGAACTAGAAAGAAAATAAGGGAAAAAAGGCTTAAAATAGGTTATATTTCTGCTCATTTAGTTTTTGTTTTGCTTATTAAAATCAAATGTAAAAGGTCAACTTATTCTCAGAATTCAAACAATTTAACAGGGGTGGCGATTAAAGCCTCCCCTCCCTGGCTTAGCTAAAATTTGTCTAGTTGGCATAGAATATGTAACCATTGAACTTTAGGCTATAACCATTTAAAAAATGTTTTGTTTCATTCTCCTTGAATAGCTATGTATTAGAAATGCTTTGAAATGCAAATATGAAATGTTGTAATTACTGCTGTAAGAAATATAAATGAACTCTGTGGCCCTGGGAAAGCAGCTTCAGTCTCTGTGATTTGTCTTTTGAGTATAGACACAGACAATGCATTCTCAGAAGCTCAGGATTCAGTCAGGAGTCACCTGTTACATCCACTCTACTCAAGTCCTATATTCTGCTGGAGATGGTCCCCAGCAACAAGTGCTAGTGGCCCAGTTTTTAAAGCATAACTCAAAGTCCCAATCTTCTAGAAATATTTTTTATTATGCCCCAAGAAAGAGCCTTTTTCTTTCTCTAAGACCTTTTTATAGTCTCAATAACCTATATTACAATACTTTAGCTTTTCTATATTATATGCTTCTTGCCAGAAGTAACTGTTTCAGCTTTGTCTTAGGCTTATTAAAAAACTCAGGAAGGATTTGTCAAGCAGACATCATGAAGAGACACTGCATTACTCTCATTCTCCTGTACATGGCCAACTCCTGATTGAGCATATCCTTGATCTACTCACTTGGCTTCCTCTAAGTCTTCAGTTCTCTGCATAGCATCGTGTTCATACTTAGCTCTCCACTGCACTGTTTCCTTGTTGCCTTTGGATAGAGCCCTGTGCAGCTCAGCCTTGACTTCTTGTTCTTCTTCATACTGCTCTCGTAGAAGGTCATAGTCATGCTTGGTTGACTGCAGGGCATGGGTCAGGGCACTCTGAGACTGTAAAAGACACACACATGCATGTTTTACAATTAGCAATGCAATCTTTGGAAGGGACATTCTCTTTTCAAGTAAAGCCAACACTATCTATAAAATTCAAGTTGAACTTAAACCCAGTGATGTAAAAGAAGGAAAGAATAAGAAAAGACAAAACTCACAGAGTGTCTAACCTATCACCATGACAGGAAAGAAATGTATATTGAAAGAAATGACTGCATGATTTTTAGTAGTAGAAAGGCTCAGCATATAGTGGGAAACACTAAAGTACTGTTCATTGTACTATAATTTATATTTAACAGCGCATCTGTCAGATTTTGTTCAATCCAGAAAGAGTAAGATTTACTCTATCCCTTTCAGTCTACTCATCAGAATAAAATCCTTATGTTTAGATAACCATGGTGCTATAGTGCTTTCTATATTTGTTGGACAGCAGAGCTGATTTTAATGGATATTTCTATCACTTAGATGGTTGTCTGTCTAAGAAAATGACATCATCCCAAGGGATAAGCTCCTGAAGAGACTAAAGCTTCCATCAGTCCCCATGGGTCTTTTGGCAAAGTTGAAAAACAAAACAAAACAAAACAAAAAACAAAACAAGCACCATCTTAGGTAAGGGCCTGTCTGGGAGCACATGGAGGAGCTAATGGCATCCTCTGCACATAATCCCCATTATGTGAATGATGAGCCCCACAGAATGATGAAGAAAACTCTAGAGATTCACAAAGTATCATCAAATAAAATT
The DNA here is from genome assembly GCA_036184795.1 of Tokudaia tokunoshimensis. Lineage (NCBI taxonomy): Eukaryota > Metazoa > Chordata > Mammalia > Rodentia > Muridae > Tokudaia > Tokudaia tokunoshimensis. The sequence continues at coordinate 35,214,421 of BTHU01000015.1, read as the reverse complement.
ATGAGAATTTCAAAAGCATCCAGGTTGAATGGACAGAGTTATGACGAGTTTTTCTAGAGCATCTCACCAGTCTTGGGAAAGATGAAGATAACAGGCACCAGGTTCTAAAAGATTCTGAAAGATCCCAAAGAGTTTTGACCAATACAAGTCTGCATTATGATAGCATACTCAACTCAGTTAGAAATCCAAGTCAAAGAGAGAGTTATAAAACTAGAAAAGTGGTACTAATTCACATGTATGGGAGCTCCAACTAGGCTAACAGCAGACTCAGCAGAAACTTTACAAGCCAGGAAGCAATGGATGATATAATCAAGTTCTGAGGAAAGAATCCTTCAACAGTGAAAGAGAAATAAAGACAATCCAGGGTAAGCAAATGGGAGAAGACTCACTGTTGTGAGATTGGTTTCACAGGAATCCCAGAGAACATAGGGAGAAATGAAGCTCCACACAGTTGAGGACAGTTGTGTCATTATGAAGGACAATATGTGTCATTATAGAAGGACAGTGGTACCATTATGAAAGCACGCATACACTGTTGTGCAGCTGTTTTTTCTGTAGAGGATGTGACTGCTGCCATCTTGGAGGAAAGCAGCTATAATCACTTTCAGGCCACCCTCTAGAGACTGGGCCTATTAACATTATGTTTTAGAGGAAGGGTAAAGGTCCACGGACTCACAAGACTTAGGAGACTGACTGGGGTCAGTACTGTGTGATAGCCTCACAAGGTTCCTCTACTTCTCAAGGTTATAAAGAAAGTGGAAAGTTGACCCGGAGTAGGGAGTTTTGGGTGTATAGCTGCCAGTATGTCACCTGATAGGACTTTCAATGGTGAAGGTTTTGTAAGTGAGTGGGACTCTTCACTGGTGTAGTGGCCTAGACACCTTTCAAGGGTTTCCTGGTGGTGTCTTCCTGTCACCAATGTTCCTGTAGGTAATCCCATTAAACTCATTGGCCCACCATTCTGGACCTATAGGAAATCTTCTCTTTGATATGTTGGTACCCTCTCTATCTATGGTGGATAGATGATTCTTTACTTCTCCCCAGGGAAGAAAAATGATGTGTTGTATATGTATAATCAATCTCAATTATAATGCAAGTATAAAATATGATTTTAAAAAAAGAATCAAACTTTATCATAACAGAAAATCACCAAACCTCAAAAGTAAACCAGAAGAGAGATGGAAAGGGAAGGAGAATATATAAAAGAATCAGAAAACAATGAACAGAAGTAAATTCGTAAACATCTATATAGTGAAACTCACTGGAAATGTACCACTTGGTGATGGACGATTCAATGTTTGACCCTTGATGACCTTCAGCTCAAGTAAGAAGTATGGTAGAAGCACATACCTTTCTTACCCCCAAATCTGACATGCTACAGATATAATTTTAATAATATAGAAACTCCTTCAACTACCAGAGGTCCTCCTGGCACAAACAAGGACCAATATGCTACTTCCCCTCTACGTCCTGAGTGTTTCCCCTCTTTCTCCTTTTCAAGAGAAGATACTGAGGCTCACCAGACAAGCACTACTTCTGTTTCCTTTTACTTTGTTTTGTTTCTTAAACATATACCATATGACTGGGGAGACAAGATTGCCACATTACCCTACTCTCCTCCTCCAGCTGCGCTCTCAGTTCTTCAACTTGCTGAGTAAAGTTGCTCTTTTCCCTGGAAAGTTGGCTTATCAGGGCCTCCTTTTCTTCCAGTCTTTTCAAGAACTCACCTAGGGAAAGATTTCACAAGATTAATTATTGCCCTTCTCAGTGGTTGCCATTACTGTTTGTTGATTTTCAGGACCAACAATAGCAAAACCAAATCAAAAAGGAAAATAAGTCTTTCCCAGAAACAGAACAGAACCCTAAAAGAACTGATCTTTAGCAGTAAGTCAGTTTCTCGAGTTGGAAAATTACTCCCAGGGGAGGCAGTAACACATCTACTCACCACTCTCACTCTGTAGCTTTGTCTTCTGTGCTCTCAGATCATTTGCTAACTGAGTCACCTCATCCAGTTTTGTGTTTGCTTCATTCAAGCGCCTCTCATACAGACCACAGAGTTTCTCAGAATTTGCCTGTGAGTTGCAAAAAAAGGGTGAGTCTTGGCATAGATGGTCCAAAGTAAATTAGCTACATAGGAAGGATGGTAATGCCTAATTGTTACAAAAATACTAATGATCAATATCAGGCAAATTTCGAGGTACCCCAGGGCAAAACTAGTGGGAAACTTCTAAGCCAACAAAACTATTAGACATTTCTAACTGAAGCCTCTGTTGTGTTATAGATTACTCTCTTTAAGCTTATGCTAGTGAATATTCTAAACTTCCCACAACCAATTACTAACTTGTTCCTTGTACCAAATGAACACTTAGCATAAAATAGGTACTTAATAAATGCCTACACCATTCAAACTATTGTAGAGATTAGTAAGAGGTTGGCTGGTTTACAGACTGAAGTCATACTTAAACTTTCCTCATAAAACACAACCCAAGTATTGGTTTCATTACTTGGATAGGATATCATCCCTAGATTATCAAAGAAAAAGAAGAAGCAGAGGAAGAAGAAGATGAAGATAAAGGTGAAGATGAAGGAGACAGGAGGAGGAGGAGGAGAATTCCAGCACATGCCTATTGGGAGGCGGACAGAGAATACCATGAAGTTCCAGCCTATGGATATTGCAAAGGGCATACAGGCTTGTTGGTAGTAGGGAAGCCAAGCCTGGAAGAGACTCAATGACTCATACAATACTACCAGCATAATGGTGGCCATAGCTTTAATGTGAAATGCCAGGTGTGTTTAATTATCTACACACTGCACACAATGAAAGAAGATGGAATCATGATTAATGTAACCATTTATAGGTCACTGGCTATTATAAAATGTATTTTCAATGTGGAATATATTTTCTCACATATCCAAAAATGATTTTGATAATTACAGTTGATACAGTTTGTCTTTCCTCACAGTATCCCTCAGAAGTTGAAGATGGCTTCATTTTATGAAAGAAAACAGTATCCCAGAGGCTTAATATCCTGCCCACATTCAGAAGGATAGTAAGTGGCAGATTGGAATTTGAACTAAAATTGCCTTTGTGGATGTGATTAGAAAGAAAACAATATATAAGAAAACATAAAATATTAAATCCTTATATGTCTATCACATGAAGAAGTGATCATAAAGGAGATGTAAAAGATTAAATCACTAGATGCACTAAATGACACTTGTTGTCCAAAGCCTGGGTCACTTAGAAGACCAGATAAATGCATTACTATATAAACTATATTTTTTTAAATCTCCAATGAGAAATGACTCTAATCAAATAAGGGACCAGGAACAAAGCAGGTAATAGAGAGAGAAGTGCCGAAAGAAATACCTGCTTCAGGAGGAGGTGATGGGTTTGGATTTATATGTGCTGATTTGTGAGAAATAAGATATACTGAGTATAAAAGATATTATGCTTTTAAGAAGAGCAGAGAGGGTTGTGGGATGCACTTCTGGTCATACCTTGGGGTATACTCTGTTACATATCTGTCTTAAAGGAGTGAAAGATGATTGATATCCATAAGATATCTCACTGGAAAAAAAGCAAGAAAATGAGCCACCGGTGGTAGTATTTTAGGAGACATTCATGTGATGGCATATTGCTGAGCTGTACATACTTGCAAGTTATCAACCCACCTGGGAAGACAAAAAAACACTGCTTCCTTTAGGCATAGCTTCACACGCTGGGTACCTATGAGTAGTGCTAGAAACTAGTATGGTATTTTAATTAATAAAGCACTTTACAATCAGGATTTGCAATAGACCATATGGATATGTTGCCTACACAAAAATATAGCTTTCAAAAGAATTATAGCTTCAAAACAACTTCAATTTAAACCTAAAGATAAATAATAAATTTTGATTTGGGGGAAGACGAAGCTAATGGGATGCACATTCATCTTAATTCTCCTTCTTAAGATGACTAAAAATACTATATCCCAGAAAATGCAAAAAACAATTCCAAATAGTGTGAGAATTTCTATCATGTCTAAATTGCCCTAGGGCTCTCTATCAGAATACTTTGCATTTGAAAATGCTTTAGCTTCCATTGAGCAATGGCCTTCTTTCCATTATAACTTGGAAAAACAACTCAGATAAAAGTTCAGCATAATATTTATGCCTTTAAGAATGAACACAATTTAAATTGTATGTATGTGTTGTGTGTGTGTGTGTGTGTGTGTGTACCCACACAGGCATGTGAACACACATAGGCACAACTGCCACAGAACTCATGTGGAGGACAGATAACAGCTTCTTGCAGGAGTCAGTTCTCTTCCAGTATGTGGGCCCCAGAGTCTGAACTCAAGTTACCAGGATTGACAGCAAGCACCTTTACCTAGAGAGCCATTTTGTCAGCCCCAGAGTCGAATCATGTACATGCATGCATATATTAGGAGATGAAGCCAATCTCTTCTGTCTAAATGTGACACTTTGGACAAAGGGCATATGTAGATGCTAATGCCAGCAACTACAGAGATTATTCAAATCACTGTAAATATGAATAAGACGTAGTTTCTACTTTAGAGGAGCTTTTCCTTTAAGAAAGGTTAAAAGAACTTTGAAATGTAACAGTGCAAGAAAGACCCTCAAAGTGCTACTAGAATTCTAGAACAGGTAAAATTTTAAAACAGAAAAATAATTTGAATATTCCAGAGGAGAAAATTAGTGTAGGAAAAAATGGATGACTGGGTGAGGTGGCACACACCTTTATTTGAAGTACTTGGAAGGCTAAGGCAAGTAGATCTCTATGAATTCAAGGCCTGGTCTATATATTGAGTAATTGAGTTTCAGGCCAGGAAGAGTTACATGATGAAAGTCCATCTCAAAACAAAATAAAATGAAAGAGAGAGAGAGAGAGAGAGAGAGAGAGAGAGAGAGAGAGAGAGAGAGAGAGAGAGAGAGAGAATATAATGGGAAAAATGGATACTTTGGTGAAAGACAAATGTTTATAGTTGAATGAAAATAATTCAAATTAATGAAATCTAGAACTGATGGCAATAGAAGATGAACCTAATGACAGTTCATGTGTTCGTTATCTTGAAAGCAGACATGTGGAGTTCATTTGTCAGTAGAGGACATAATTCCATAAATAGTTTAGAAAAGTATGGTATAGATATTGTGAAGGACAGATTGGAATCACAAAACAAAAACAACAATTTGGGGAACCATAATAACCCAGTTTCAAGGTAAGAAGAGACTACCATGAGAATGGGAGAGGGAAGCAGAATGACAGTGAAGTGTTGACTTGCTGTAATAATGAAACGGAAAGCAAAGACCAGCAGAAGAAGCAAGTGATTGAGGCATCGAGCCTGGCTGATGGGAAGCACTGGGTGTCAGTGCCATAAATGCACAGAGGGACTACCCTGCTGCAGGTGAAAGTGCTGGGCGTGATTTTACATAAACTGATTTGTTGAAAATAAGGCCCTTAAGGGTCTTTGAGAGAAGCACATAAGAGAACACTTTCAGAAAAAAACTGGGGAAATAAAGACAGGACGAAGGGATGAGCAGGTGATTCGCTGGACACATATTTCCATTTGGAGAGGAAAAAATAGCATAAACGTTTTATTGCAACTTGAGTTTTCAAAGTTGTTATCTGATATTTTCAGCAGCTTCTAATGTTCTAGATGAACAAATTCATTTGTTTATATATTTGCTAGTTTTGGGTATCCATCGTGTTCATGAGCTTAAGCATTTTTCATTGTATGGGCAATTAAAATAGCTATTACATTGGCCTCCTATTTGTTTTTTCATTTACAAGTCCAGAATGTGAAGTCCTCCAGTGCCAAGAAGTTCAATGAGGCTTAAGGACTCATATGTTGCTTAAGGACTCACTATCTGGGGATATTCCAAGTGTCTGCAGCCAACATGCCATTGCTCTTCTCACCTGCCAACCCATATGTGGCTCAAACCAACAATTCAACAGGTCCTCTTTGATGACATCCACACATTATTAACTATATAGAATCACAATACAAGAACTATGTGAATGTAGTTAAATCCACCTTAAATTAAAAGTATGTTTTGAAGAGCTTTGAAGTTCAGAGAGAACAACAGGAACTTTGCTGCAGCTGAAAATTTTGATTCTCCATAATTTGTAATGCCTAGAAGAGTTGCCTGGGCAGAGCAACCACCATGACTTCAGACCAGTTATGATTTCAAAGCCTTTGTGAGCTACAGTCCATCCTAGGCAACTTGATGAGACCCTATCTCAAAATTTACCAAGATAGCTGGGGCTATAACCCAGCAGTAGAAGACATGCCTGTGAAGCAGGCATGTTTAAGCTCTGCAATGTTGCAAAGGAAAAACTTGCACCATCCATTAGTAAACATTTTTAGTTAATCTGATTTTTCTCTGCCTTCCCATCCTCTGCTACTTCCAAGTCAAGATGTCTATAAGGAAAGTTTAGAAATATCTACCTTAGCTCTGGCCATCTGATCAACATGGGTCAGGAGGTCGTCCACTTGAAGCTGCAGGTCACTCTTGTCTTGTTCTAGCACCTGCCTGACCTGCTGTAAATGTTCTACCTGACCCTCAAGCTCAGCCAGGTTCTCTGCATGTCTCTTTTTCAAAGAGGCAGAGGTTGTCTCAAAGTGTCGCGTGGTCTCTTCCATGTCATGGTGAAGCTTCTGAAATCTTGCTTCCTGTTGCTTAGTTATCTCCATCTGAGCCAAACTGGTGCCCCCTGCTTCCTCCAGTCTCTCACTCAAATCTTCTATGTCTTGGGCAAGGCCACCTCTCTCTCTTTCCACCTTGGCTCTAATGGTCCTTTCACTTTCCAGTTCCTCCTTCAAATTTAATATATGAGTCTGGGGGAATAAATAATTTTGACATGTAATAATTACTTGTAACATATTTCTATATGCAACAAGGTTATTACATTAATTTTTGTCTCAATCCAAAAAGTAAACATGACATTTTTCATTCCTAATTTATAATTAAAGGAAATTGAACACCCTGAAATTAAATGATTTTTCTCCAAATCAATACCAAGAAGCATATTTCCAAGTTTTAGTCCTTCCAGATCCCCCAACCCTACATTATAACCAGCATCATTAAATTATGCACATAGAGGGAGATTCTTACTAAAAGAGCCCCCCTCAATAAAAGGAAAAGTTCGGTAGGGGTATGGGAAGGATATGGAAAAGTTGGGGGAAGGGAGACTGTGATGAAAATATACTGGATAAACAAAATCTATTTCAATAAAAAGAAACAGGTTTCTCATAAAAAGAAACACTTTAAAAGCACTCCTTTCATATGCCAAGAACAAATTTTAAAGGGGGCTTATAAAAATATATCATAGTGTCTCATGTATGCAAAAAAATCTTTCCATCTGAAATTTGTTCAACCATCTTAATAACTAAAGACTTCAAAACTCTGACTACAGAATAAACACCCATTTAAGCAACTTGCCCTTAAAAAACAGCATCTACTCAACTCTACACAAGTCTGGCAAAATTAGTCCATTGACTTCTTAGTTTTCAGATTCCGAGTAGTAGATTCACAGTGGTGAATTAGAATTGGTGAAGGAATGGGAATTACTAAAGTGAACAAACAGTGGTCTCAGTGTTCTAAGACACTAGTACAGACAGGGTTATTAGAAAAGAAAAGTATTGATAAAATTTTCAGAACTCTGGACCCTCCAGTGCAGTGTAAAAAGTTCTGGAATCCTTCATAGATCCAGTGCATTCAGTGCAGTGAGACCAGTGATATTCAATGATAATGTCTTACATAATTAGGTTCAGGTTAGTGGAGACGACTATTTGGAAAATATTTTTCTTTACATCAAATAAAATGGCTTAGAGAAAGCTATTTCTATAGGTCATACCAGTTAAGCAATCTACCACTTTTGTAGTCTAGGTGTCTCAGGGGAAGTACTTAAAAAGCTTTAATTTCTACCTACAAGTAAATGTGGTTCTTGATAAGTGGTTATCAAATCTGAAATGTTAATCTCAAATAATACCGTGCTTGGCTCAAAAACATCAGAAGCATTTCTTCATAAATAACCTTCAGAGAGCCACTCAGGTACAAAAATGTTTCTTTTGGATAAATTGAAAGTTTTATTTTATTTTGGGTAAAGTCAAGTGTCATTTGATTTGAAGATATGTCCAGAAAGCATGATGCTTAGGGTGTTTATGAAAATACAGCACATTCACAATGAGAATGGTTTTCTTATTGGTCTTAAAATATGCCAGATGATAAGCAGCAAAAGGAAGCATTATTGAGATGTTAATGTGACATAAAAACATCTATATGGATATATATGTAACATTATGTATACATATGTGAATAGCCATAACAGTGTTTTTAATTGTTTTATAACATAGTGATGTAGTGTAAAATAACCACTTAGTCTAAAACTTCCAATTTGCTATCCATTGTCAAATAATGCTTTTGGTTTATGAGTAGCTATAGAATCTACTGAATTTTAAATGAATTGCTTTCCAGCCATAAAAGTTCCAACACTAAACTAATGGCACAGCAGGTCACGTACTGTTTTTTTCCCACGTAAACATCTTGTTGTATTTAATAATTTGAGCTCAACGGTGTCAAGATTAATATGTTAAAAATTATGTGGTCTGGATTTAGCACAAAGTGTAGTCCATAGCAAAAGTTCAAAGAACAAGCTATTTGTAATTATTCTTAGTAGAAAGGAATTTAAGCTTAAAAGGTAATTATCCCTCTGGGGTCACACATTTGTGGGATGCCATTTGCCTTCTTAATTGCTGCTCTATGCTCGCTCTGTCTACAGTTGACCGAGGGTGTGGGTTGTGGAGTGCCAACTAAACAGTGTCCGGTCTAAACGCTGGTGTCCACACAGAGAGTTATCTTACAATTGGCTACCTGAAGTTCTTTCACCATCTTCTGAAGCTGAGACACCAGCTTCTTCTCACTCTCCACTTTTGAATTCAGCTGACCCATTTCAAATTCTTTCCTGTTTCAAAAAATGTGACAGAGATAATTTATCAGAATAATAAAACACATTTATATACTTAAAATTATGAAATGACATATGAATTCCTACTCGAAAAAAATAAGTATTATGTCTACACCTGAAGTCTTCGTGAGTATTACATAATTCCTAGTCTCCTCCTACAAACCATCATCTCATGTTTGGTGTGCATCCTTTTGAACTTTTTCCTAGGTACTCAACAAATTTTGTGTGTGTGTGTGTGTTTCTGTGTAATACTAGAGATAAGTTTATTTTCTTTACTATAGAACCTAAAATAATGGATGGATTTTATGTACAGATATATAGCATAATCAGACCCAAATAATATAAGGGACCTGCTTCTACATGATCCTGCACAGAGATTGCTTTACAATAAGCCTATAATACATATTCAACATTTTCAAACTCTGACCTATAGCCTACAAAGGCATGGAGTATAATCTTCACTTTGCCAAACTGACGTAATTCTCAATGTTGACAGCAAAGGGAACCCGATCACCATCTTCTAGTGTACTGTCCCATTACACTCTTAAGGTTAGCCCAGACACATGTCAAGTGTAAATGAGGAGTAGACAATTAGTCAGGCATCACGAAGAGCAGGCTTGAGACCAATGTATGCACACAAATGCAGTTAGAAACTCAAGCTGCTTGCTTGACTATTTTTTAAACTATGAACCCCAATTTTGATATGTTCTCAGTTTTAACCTTGTATTTTAAACTCACCTTTTCCTCTTATTTGGTAGAATCTAAATCTTTGAATATTCTCCAAACAGGAAGCCATCTTCCCATCAGTTCCATATGATACAAGGAATGCAAGGGAACTTATTGAAATTTTCCATAATTTTTATCACTTTATGTAATTATAATATTAGGTTTAGGAATCAATGTTTACATATTTTGCAAATGAGTGCCCAATATAAATATCAATGAAGGTGTATCTGACAAAGAAAAGTGATATTATTTAAGTGACCCTGCAGTTTTCCAGGCTTCCTATGATGGTCAGGATTTTGGCATGTTCATGTTGCCATTGGGCTTATCACAACTAAAAGAAACCAACCACTTTTTGTAGACTTGGATATCCATAATTCACCTCTGATATGTCTTATTCCTTCCAAAATTCTCATCTTCTAGGTAGATTCTTTCTGTTATATCCTGTAGATTATGTCTTTGCTCTATTTTTACTACTATGCAATAGAATCCAGCAAGTAAAACCTCTCTATTTTCCAGGTTTCTAGTCACTGTCTTGGGTCTTGAGATATTTGACTCTGGCCTAGAAACCTGCTGCTAAATGAAACGAGAACCCCGTTCTTTCCGGTACTGAGACTTTCCCAGAATCCCTTGGCAGTGAGTTGAAAGGTGCTCACTTCCTCAGCTGTTCTGCCAGCTTCTGCCGGCTGCTCTCCAGGTTCTCAGCACCCTCCTGGTTCATCTTTAACTCATCTTCCAGCTTGCGCTTCTCCCTCTCACACTTCATTCTGGCTTTCCTCTCCCGTTCAAGGTCACCTTCCAACTGACAGAAAGAAAGACTGTTTAACCAAAAAGAAGGCAGAGTTTGTACCATATGGCAGGTGTTTAAATTAACCACTTTCTTTTAGGAAAAGGAAAAGTTTAAGAACAAATTCTACAAATGATGCATAGAAGCATTTTTGGGAGGTCCAAACAGGGCTTGGGGAAGTCTGCTGAGACAAATCTAAAGACCTGAGTTTGATCCTCAGGATACACGTGCTAGAAGGAAAGAACCAATTCTCATAAATTATAATCTGACCTCTGCATATAGAGCACGCATGAATGTATACCACCATCACACAGAAACCAAATAAATCAATGAGTAAGCATCATTTTAAATGTTTAAGGGATTAAATAAAAATTACACAAAAAAAGGTCACAAACAAAATTGAGAAATCAATAAAGGGAGAAAGTTCTACAGATATAGATAAGATCTGTCCTAGAATGGCAATCAACAGCTAGTGTCCAGTTTGCCCATTGGATTACTTCCTGCGAAAAATATCTCACATTTTCACCTGGCAGTTCATTTTCTGGATTGATAAGTCCCATTTAGTCATAGGTGTTTCCTCAAAACACAAATGTTGTGCTTTCTAAAGCTACAGCCAGTCTCTGTGTAAGCATCCATGAATACAGCCTACCTAAGATTCATATAGCATGAAGCTTTGCTCCACCCCCTTTTATGCTTCCTGTATTCATTTAGTCCGTCGCATTTGTTATATTCTAATATTCTACAAAACTACTCAGCACATTCCAGCAGTCTTGGTTCATGTTGATAATCAAAACAACCCTGGGATTTCACCTCACACTGGTCAGAATGGCTAAGATAAAAACTCAGGAGACAGCAGGTGCTGGAGAGGTTGTGGAGAAAAAGGAACACTCCTCCACTGCTGGTGGGATTGCAAGCTGGTACAATGACTCTGGAAATCAGTTTGGTGGTTCCCCAGAAAACTGGGCATAATACTACGGGAGGACACTGCTATACCACTCTTGGGCATATACTCAGAGGATTCTCCAACATGTAATAAGGCTGTTCACAGCAGCCCTATTTATAATAGCCAGAAGCTGGAAGGAACCCAGATGACCCTCAACAGAGGAATGGATACAAAAAAATGTGGTATATATACACAATGGAGTACTATTCAGCCATTAAAAACAATGAATTCATGAAATTCTTAGGCAAATGGTTCGAACTAGAAAATATCATCCTAAGTGAAGTAATCCAATCATGAAAGAATATGGTATGCACTCACTGATAAGTGGATATTAGTCCAGAAGCTTGGAACACCCAAGACACATTTCACATATCAAATGATGCCCAAGAAAGAGGAAGAACAAAGTATGGATCCTTGGGTCCTTTGTAGAAAGGGGAACAAAATACCCACAGAAGGAGATACAAAGAGTGGATCAGAGTCTGAGGGAAAAACCATCCAAAGACCACCCCACCAAGGGATCCATCCCATATACAGTTACAATGCCCACAAGTGCTGGCTGACTGAAGCTGGATATAGCTATCACGTGGGAGGCTCTCCTAGTGCATGACAAATACAGAGGGGGACACTCTCAGCCAGCCATTGAACTGAGCACAGACTCCCCAGTGGGAGAGCTAGGGAAAGGACCCAAGGAGCTGAAGGGGGTTGCAGCACTACAGAAGGAACAACAATATGAGTCACCCAGTACTCCCAGAGTTCCCAGGGACAAAACCATCAACCAAAGAGTACACATGGAGTTACCCATGGCTCCAGAAACATAGGCAGCAGAGGATGGTCTTGTTACCCACCAAAGGGAGGAGAGGCCCTTGGTCCTGGAAAGACTTGATGCTGTAGTATAGAGGAATACCAGGACAGAGAAGCTGGGGAGGGTTGATTGCGGAAGGGGAGATGGCTTATGGGATTTTCAGGGGAGGGGGAAACCAGGAAAGGGGACAACATTTGAAATGTAAATAAAGAATATATCTAATATAAATAAATAAATAAATAAATAAATAAATAAATAAATATTATCTCAATGTTTTTCTCCCATTTTCCAGAATTGAGCTAAGCCTGTATTTAAGTGTACCTAATCTCACACTGTAGTATTCTCTCTCTCTCTCTCTCTCTCTCTCTCTCTCTAAATATATATTTGTGTGTGTATATATATGTACATATACATGCATGTATATGTGTGTATATATATACACATACATGTATATGTATGTATATGTATATATATTCATGTATATATTTATATATATGTATGTATATATAATAAAACATCTATGCATGGTGGCACATGCCTTTAATTCCAGCTCTTGGAAGGCAGAGGCAGATGGATGTCTGAGTTTGAGGCCAACCTGGTCTACAGAGTGTGTTCCTGGACAGCTTGGGATATACAAAAAAACCTGTATCAAAAAAAAAAAAAAACCAGACCAAAATTAAATAAATAATAGAAAGAATAAAACAATCATCTACTGTTAAGTGATAAAAGGAGTTCACTGTGTTACTGAGTTTTCTCAAGTACCTCTTAGGATAAATTAACTAAGTAAAAATTAGAGATGCATATGTAGAAAGACAGACAGACAGTCCACTGTTGCTCACTGCACATAAGTAACATGTATGGAGACAGACAGACTGCCCACTCCCGCTCACCGCATCAACTTGCTGGGCCAGCTTCAGTTTTGCTTTGCTCATGGTGGTGAACTTCTCCTCCTCTGTGTGCAGATGCTCCTGGGTCTGCTGCCACGCCTCCTGAGCAGCCTGCTCGGCTCTGGTAAGTTTCCTGACTTCCTCATTTAGAGAGTGCACCTCCTCAGTCAGGTTCCTGACCTGTGGGAAGACGACCAAGATGACTTTATTAGAGCCACCCCTGGAAAACTGGTCTAGCACCACAGACATCTCTCTCTCATAGCTCAAAATATTCCTGAGATATATAATGTCATCAATAACCATTTTCAAATCTCTAGATTCAATTTTCCCACAAAAATTAGCGAATCCTTAATCTGCCGTGGTCAGGAAGTGGAATAGTGTGGTCACTAAACCACAATTTGTAAGCTATTTTGGATCTTATTACTGAATAATAATGATATCATTAGTGATCACTGAGGACGTGGGGGAACATGTGCTGACACAGCATCCTCAGTGTCCTCATAGTATAGCAGTTCAACAGGGGTTCCAGCAGACAGTACATATGAAGGTAAAAGTTGGCTTCCCCACTGGAAAGCAATATAAAACCGATTGTTGAACTATCTGCAAAGGATAGTTTCATCTTGGAGATTAGATGCTTGTCAAAGGCTTCATTCAGACTCCTCACTAGTCAATCCTGGTGTAGACACACAAACTCAAGCCCACGGCTAAAGCAAAAAGCCAAAGTCTTTAACTGGAATTAAGGAGATGGCTTCAAGGCCGGACCCAGAATCACTGCTAAAGCTGGGGATTTAGAAATATCCCAAATTACCTTTTAGCCAAGGCTATTATTTTCAGTCTCATTCCAAGAGTGATGCTCAGAGGCCCAATGAAAGCAGCTAGCTCTATTAGATTTTAGGTGCAATAATAGCTCATTCAGTACAGTAAAGGGCTCCCATGCATTCAAACTGGAAGTCTGAGTAGGAACAATACAATTCATCAGACCCTTTACTTTTTGATGGTTCTGGTTCCCATCACTATAAATTTGCAGGCCACTGTGTTAATAAACAAAACATTTCTGGTACCAAAGAACCAAGTCTTCCTAACACCACAGAATGAGTACCTTGTGCTCTGCTGCACACTTCCCCTTCTCTGACTTCGCCAATATTGCTTCCAGGTCATAGATTTCCTTCTTCAACTCAGAACATTCATCTTCCAGTTTCCGCCCCCTGGCAGTCAGCTCAGAATTTATCTCCTCTTCTTCCTCCACCTGCCTTGAGAGCTCCTTGATTTTGGCTTCCAGCTCTATCTTGGATTTAATCAGTGATTCACACTGCTCTTCAGAACTTGCCAGGGTTTCTTGTTCCTGCCATAGGAGACGAGGAGAAAATAGTTGCCAGCAACTAGAAGTCATTCATCAGTTGGGCGACAGTGCTGCTTAACACAGTAAGGAGATAATTGCCTGCCCTCTGCCCAGGACTTATACCTACCTTTCATAGGCAGCTGAAATAACATTTCCAGGTCCCTAAGCCTGTTGTTGAAAAGTAGAGATGTTGTTTGTGTTTGGAAGAGCCTTCCATATTTCAAGCCCATTTAGTAGATTAAGTGAGCTCTTCTAAGGCACTTAATATAAACCTGGTGGCCTAAGCGAATTAGCATGCTTCCAAAAGCAAAAAGTGTGCTATTTAAATCAAGCTCCTACAAGAAGTACTGGTGTGGGCACATAGACTGATAACTGCTTAAAATATTATCTAAGAGATATTGTACAATATAATATTTATAACATCATTATAAATGCCCTGATGTATTTTGTTTAGTATACATTTCTGTAGACTGGGCTAAGCAGTACATTTTGTGCACAGATTGAATTTAGGATTCATAAATTTATTGACAAGTCATTAACTTTTACTATTAATTCCAACTAAAATTTTTGCTTCAGTGATTCTGCCAGCAGCAAATTCCACAAATTATACACATAGAACGTAAGTCTTGCTTCTTTTTCATATTCTCAAATGTGCTGTCACCAAATATCACTGTTTCCCATTATTCCTATGTTTTATACCAAGAAAAGATGAGAAGGCTGCTGGAAAGTTCTATGAATACTACTAGAGAGAGAAAGTTCATCTGCATTCTTGCCAAGCTGTGACCACTAAAAGCTGTAATAATGACTGGCCTAGAAAGCTACACCCAACGGTGCAATAATGGCACAAATACTATGAGAATAATCAACCAGTTTCTGGTTGGATTTAAAGCCCATTCCACAAGATGCAACCCACACCTGGTGCCACTAGTCAGACCAAAAACCTGTTGTTATCCAGTACTAGGGGAGAGCCTAGTACTGTTATTTTGCCAAACGAGTGTAGTAATAAACTTCCCCCTAAATTCTTTGTACGCGTAAATTAGTGCATCTCTCAGCCTTCATCAGAGAAAGTTCTTCTTGTAGTATATGTTAACACAGACAACTGCAATTGGTCAACATACAGTCTTTTATTGGTCAATAAGAGACTGGAGTGCTCAGCTATAAATGGTATATCTATATCACCCTCCTCTCAAGGTTTAGGGATCATTATGGAAAAGAGGGAGACAATACTTTAAGACTTAGAAAGAGTAGACATCTGCTCTTGCAGAGGACCCACGTTCAGTTCCCATAACCCACAAGGCAGCTCACAACTGGCTATAACTCCAGTACCATGGGATCTAATGCCCTCATTTTGACTTCATGGGCACCAGACATACATATGGTGAACGTATATACATGTAGATAAAACACTCATAACATATAATAAATAGATAGGTAAATAAATAATAACAAATATGTTTAATAGAGTTCTGTGAACGTAGTTGAGGGTGAGCCTCGGAGCAAGCACACGAGCAGCATTCCTCCCTGGTTTCAGCTTTAGTTCTGCTCGCCTTTAGCTCCAGCCTTGATTCCCTTGATGACCGGCTCTTACCTCTACAATGCAATAAACTCTCTTCCCTCCCTCAAGCTGATTTTGTTCAGTGTTTTGTCATTGCTACAAAGAAGCAAAGTAGAAGCAAGACTGGTACCTGGAGTTTGGTCTTGCTGTGGTAGGCCTGATCATGTTTTGGGTGGAAGGGATTATGGACATATTTTGAAGCTTTGGGCTGGAAATACTTTTTTTTGAGTACTCTGAAGAAAATACCTCCATTCCCCCAAGTTGCTTTTAGATGGTGTTTTTCACAGCAATGGAGATGTAACTAGGTAGGAGCTATTAGCTAGAACTTTTGGTAGAGTCTAAAGAAAGACCCTTGGGTCACCAAGGCTATTCTCCTGAGGGCACCCCATAAGCCCATTTCTTCCTTTGTCTTTTGTTATACTGTTTTACTTGAGCTGCCTGACACTTTCAACCAAACCCTCAGCAGAAGCCCAGAGGGAGTAGGTCTTCTGAGCATTGACTGGAACCCCTAAAACTGAGCTTAGAGAAACATTTTTCTATCCCTAAGTTAATTATCTCGGGTATCTAATTATAGTGAAAATAAGCCAATACCATCAGCTTTGTTTTTCATCTTCAGACTTCACTATGCATCATAACTGAAGTGACAGTTTGAGAAATTTATTAACTATCCATTTACAACACCCAAGTGGTGTCAGTTAAGAAGATAAAAAGCAGCATACAGATAAAAATCTAGGTTTTTTGAATTCTGTGTAACTCCTGTCTTAACAACTCCAACTAAAAAAAAATAGAGCTCCAAAGGCACATATGGAAAGAGATAAAATAACAAATCTAAAACTTTACTGATGAATCAAAGCAAGAGGCCAATTTAGAAAACATTATCAGGACACTTAGTAAATGTCAAAGTCAAACAGAGATGCTTCCAGTGTCTGGAAAATATTGAGAACATCTGGTCTTGTCACCTCAGACTGACATGAAAAACATCTGTTTACTACTGTCCATCCAGCATGTAAACAGGCCCTGGATGTGGCAATCAAATCTGAAGAAGGGAGGGGCACCTTGGCAACGTCGTTGGAATTCAACAGTTCAGAGAACTTTTCTTCTGTTCATATTGTCTCACATGGAACCATCATAAATTGGTAAACAGTTCCTTTAGTTCTGTTGTAGTGTTAGTCAGCAATGGATTAAAAAAATATCTTTTTCCTTTTGTACCATTTTGTCTATCTGTACCCTTTAAAAATAATGATGATAAGATATCACATAAACCTGTCAATACATTATATTTTTTATTTACAACATGACCTCAAACTAACTTAGGTGGTTTCTCTGAAATTTGCTTCCATATGTTTTCAATGTCACCCACAATGGTCTTTAAAATGTTTCTCAACTCTTTGCTCACTACTCCATTACATAAGCTGAGCCCTTTTATCTCTTGCATTTCCCCAGGTGTCACAGAATATTCTAGATCTCTAAGATAGGAACAGAAAGACTAGATATATGGATTGGAAGAGTAATGTCTCCCATAGGTTCATGTGTTTGAACACTTGGTCTCCAGCTAATGGTGCTGTTTGGGAAGGCTATGGAACCTTTAGGAAACAGAGCTTTGCAGGAAGAAGTATGTCTAGAGACTTTGGGGGTTTTAGTGTTTGGCTTCCACTTCCTGCCTTCTCTTTCTGCTTAGAATGTGTAGATAAGATGTGATCAGCTGCCGGGCGGTGGTGGCGCACGCCTTTAATCCTAGCACTTGGGAGGCAGAGGCAGGCGGATTTCTGAGTTCGAGGCCAGCCTGGTCTACAGAGCGAGTTCCAGGACAGCCAGGGCTATTCAGAGAAACCCTGTCTCGAAAAACCAAAAAAAAAAAAAAAAAAAAAAAAGATGTGATCAGCCAACTTCCAGGATGCTAAGACTGCCTCATGCTCCTATTATCTTTCACTGAAGTAACAAACTTTATCCACCCCAACCTCCCCGGAACTATAAGCCAAAATGCATCTTTTCTCCCCAAAGTTGCTCTTGGTCAGAGGTGTTCTATTACAGCAATGGTGGAAAGGTAGCTAATGCATCAGGTCTCCTCTAAACATGATACAAAATGACATTTTTCCCTAACAGTATGGATCACTAAGTAGATTTGGAATGGGAACCAGGAATAACCTATTTTTAAAAACTCGTGGTTGGCATATACTAAGGTTCTAGAATAACTGCTCTGCTTAATACATTTCAGAAATGTCAGTTTTGGTATAAAGTGTTACTTATGATATAGCCTGTTGAGTGCACTGGCAAATAATATCCCAAAATAATAAATTGTCTCTTTCTTAAAGTAATTATTTATATTTGTTTTCAGTTAGTTTTGTTTTCAGTATATTTAAGTACCAAAACTTCGAATCATAATACACATAATTGTATTTGAACCCAGTATTATTTAACCTAGCATTGTGGTTTGCAGAGTTTAGTAAAAAAAAAAATTTCATCCCTGCCCTTGAGAGTATTTGGGGTCACAGTAATCCAAAGGACTATAGAGAAATAATATGAGAGGGAACTGGAAATTGTATGTAGGTGTCAGGTTAAAAATGAAGACTGGGCATATACCCAGAGGCTTTACCTGCATGCAATAAGGACACATGCTCCACTATGTTCATAGCAGCCTTATTTATAATAGCCAGAAGCTGGAAAGAACCCAGATGTCCCTCAACGGAGGAATGGATTCAGAAGATGTGGTATATCTACACAATGGAATACTACTCTGCAATTAAAAACAATGAATTCACGAAATTCCTAGGCAAATGGTCAGATCTTGAAAATATCATCCTTAGTGAGGTAACCCAATCACAAAAGAACACACATGGTATGCAGTCACTGATAAGGGGATATTGACCCAGAATCTCAGAATACCCTAGACACAATCCGCATATCAATAGATTTCTAAGAAGATGGAAGGAGAGACCCCTGGTCCTGGAAAGACTGGATGTAGGGGAATGCCAGGACAGAGTAACGAGAGGGGGTTGAATGGAGAAAAGAGGGAGGGAAGGGGGCTTATGGGACTTTCGGGAGGGAGGAAACGGGAAAGGGGAAATGATTTGAAATGTAAATTAAAAAATAAAATAAAATAAAATAAATAATTAAAAAAATAAAAATAAAGAAGCTGTGTACAAAAAAAAAATGAAGACTGGTGTGCCTGGAATGGGAATTTAGAAACTAAAAGGTGCCTGTTACAGGAGTAGAAGGAACATAGCATGACTTCTTTAAAAATCATGGTTTATAACCCTGGCAAAATCAAAATCATATATACAGGTTCATTAGATCCACAAATCCTCTACTTAATCAAAATATCTGAGAGTAAGGCCTTAGTATCTTCTCTCCATTTACTCTTCATGGGTGTGTTTGTTACTATATCAAGATTGAGATGGATCTTTAAAGAACTCAACTAATTAGTAATGACTTGGAATATAGGGGAGGAATTAGAAGACAAAATCAAGGAGATATGAGTTGTATTATACAGCAAAAACCTGTGGAGATCTGTCAAGCTTCTGTATGACCTACTAAAAGCCCATCTGCTGACTTGCTGATGAGTTACTGTCAGTTAAGATCCAGAGCAACAGTAGGGTGTGATGGCTCATTTCTGAGTCCCTGGACTCAGGAAGTTGATGTAAGGGGAATGTCATGAGTTCAAGGCCAGCTTGTGTTGCGTAGTAAGCTCCAGGCCAACCTGAGCCACAGCGAAAGACTTTCTCTCAAAATCAAAGTTCTAGATCTTCCTGGATCCATAATAGTTTATGATGATATTGTGCACAAAACACCCACTGGTAATTTGTATTTCTTTCTTCTCTTCCTCTTACTTCTTTTTGATTTTCGTGTATTTATGAGTGTAGTAGGCACCTGTGTGTGCATGCACATATATGTACATATATGTAGAAGTCAGAAGCTAACATCAGGTGCCTTCCTAGATGGTTCTTTGCTTTATCAATTAAGGCAGGGTCTCTCAGTTGAACCCAGAGATCATAAATCAACTAAACTAACTAGACAGTTTGCCACAGGAATCTCCCATCTCTGTGTTCTGAATTTATTCTGGGGATACTGGTGGCCACTCCACTTGCTGAGCTTTTTCATAGGCTATAGCTATATAAACCCCTTTCCTCACACTTGTAGCAACTGCTTTATCAACCTAGCATGTCCTCCAGACCAGGTTTACTCTGTTTCTAAGATGTACTACCAATAAAATCATTCCATTTTGATACAAAGGGGTTTTTTTTTTGGCTTGTTTGTTTACGTTTCCACAGTCTCTGTTTAATAAACATTTACAATATTTTAAAAATAAAACTAAACTAGTACACGCTTCTGATATTTTTCTCAGCTCTGCAATGTTGCTGGAACTAGTCAAATTGAAAGCTAGCTATAAGGAAAGGGTGAGGAGCACTTACAGCTTGCAGCTGAAGAAGTAGATCTTCCTTTTCTTGGACAAGGGAGACTTGCTTTGTTTTCAGCTCCTCCCTCTGGGATTCTGAACTCTCCAAAGCTTTTTGTAGTTGTGCACACTCTTCCTTCAGGCCAGCTATCTCCTTTCCAGCTCCTACAGACTTAGCAAGGGGCTTGATCTTGAAGAAGAGTCCCATCCAGGGCCAGTTCTTCACAGCAATGAAAGCTCTTATGTTCTCTTGGATCAAAGCAAGGGCATCCCTAAAGTGTGATTGAAAAAAGAAAAAAGAAGTTAAGAAAGACTATAAAAAATAAAAACAAATGCCAATAAAACTATAAATAAAATAGAAAATGTCACAAATGATCCCAAAGAATTATGAAGGGTTAAAAAAGACTCCTATGAACATTTATAAATTAAACATATGATAGTCTACAAGAACTGTATTTATTTCTAGACACAGAATCAACAAAGTCAGGCTGTGTGGGTATGATAAGACTCTTGCATCTTCCTTTCTCTTTCCACCATTTGAATAGTGCAATTTACAATAAGCTACTTATCATGATTTATCACCCAGCTTCATGGCCTGAAACATCAAAAATAATTATAGACTGAAGAATCTGAAACTGTGTGCTAAAATAGATATATCCTTTTTATAAGTTACTTAGCTCAAGTATTTTGTCACAGCTATGAAAAAAAAATGTGACACAGCCAGAAATGCAGCCCACCATCAAGGGACTATTAAATTCCTAAGGAGGAATTCAATTTCTTTAGGTTCTTCATGGCCATTTGAGATTCCTCAGATAAGAATTCTTTGTTTAGTTCTGTTCCCCATTTTTAATAGAGTTATTTGGTTCTCTGTAGTCTACTTTCTTGAGTTCTTTGTGTATATTGGATATTAGCCCTCTATTGGATGTAGGATTGGTAAAGATCTTTTCCCAATCTGTTGGTTGCCATTTGTCCTATTGACAGTGTCCTTTGCCTTACAGAAGCTTTTCAATTTTATGAGGTCCCATTTGAAAATTGTTGATCTTAGAACATGAGCGACTGGAGTTCTATTCAGGAAATTTTCCAGTGACAATGTGTTCAAGGTTCTTTCCCACTTTCCTTTCTATTAGATTCACTGTATGGTATTGGTACAGAGACAGGCAGGAAAATCAATGGAATAGAATTGAAGACCCAGAAATGAACCCACACACCTACGGTCACTTGATATTTGACAAAGGAGCTTTTCCAGTGGGAAAAGACAGCATATTTGACAAATGGTGCTGGATCAACTGGAGGTCAGCATGCAGAAAAGTGCAAACTCACCCATTCTTTACTCCTTATACAAAGTTCAAGTCCAAGTGGATCAAGGACCTTCACATAAAACCAGATACACCGAAGCTTATAGAGGAGAAAGTGGGGAAGAGCCTTGAACTCATGGGCACAGGGGAAATTTTCCTGAACAAAACACCAAATGACTTATGCTTTAAGATCAATAACTGACAAATGGGACCTCATAAAACTGCAAAGCTTCTGTAAAACAAAGGACACTGTCAATAGGACAAAATGCCGACCAACAGATTGGGAAAAGATCTTTACCAATCATACATCTGCTAGAGGGCTAATATTCAATGTATACAAAGAACTCAAGAAGTTAGACTCCAGAGAGTCAAATAACCCTATGAAAAAATGGGATACAGAGCTAAACAGAGAATTTTCAACTGAGGAAACTTGAATGGTTGTGAAGCACCTAAAGAAATGTTGAGCATCCTTAGTTATCAGGGAAATGCAAATCAAAACAACACTGTGATTCCACCTCTCACCAGTCAGAATGGCTAAGATGAAAAACTCAGGGGACGGAAGATGCTGGCAAGGATGTGAAGAAATAGGAACACTCCTTCATTGCTGGTGGGATTGCAAGCTGGTGAAACCACTCTGGAAGTCAGTTGACGGTTCCTCAGAAAATTAGACATAGGACCCAGCTATACCACTCCTGGGCTTATACCCAGAAGATGCTCCAACATGTAATAAGGACACATGCTCCACTATGTTCAAAGCAGCCTTATTTATAATAGCCAGAAGCTGGAAAGAACCGAGATGTCCTTCAACAGAGGAATGGATACAGAAAATGTGGTACATTTACACAATTAAGTACTATTCAGCTATTGAAAACAATGATTTCATGAAATTCTTAGGCAAATGGATGGAACTAGAAAGTGTCATCCTGAGTGAGGTAACCCAATCACAAAAGAACACACACGGTATGCACTCATGATATAAGTGAATATTAGCCCTAAAGCTCAGAATAAACAAGATACAATTCACAGACCACAGAAAGCTCAAGAAGAAGGAAAACCAAAGTACGGGTGCTTTGGTTTTTATGAGAAAGGGAACAAAATACTCATAGGAGCAATTATGGAGACAGAGTGTGGAGCAGAGACTGAAGGAAAGGCCACCCAGAGACTGTCCTACCTGGGTATTCATCCTATAAACAGTCACCAAACCCTGACACTATTATGGATGACAAGAAATGTTCATGGAAAGGAGCCTGTTATGGCTATCTCCTGATGGGCCCTACCACCCTTACAGATACAGAAGCAGATGCTAGCAGCCCACCATTGGACTGAGTGTTGAGTCCCCAATGGAGGAGTTGGAGGGAGGACTGGAGGAGCTGAAGGGGTTTGCAGCACCATTGTAAGAACGACAATGTCGGCCAACCAGACTCCCCAGGGTTCCCAGTGACTAAGCCAGCAACCAAGGGGTACACATGGTTCCAGCCAAAAGAGTGGCAGAGGAATGCCGTGTCAGGCATCAGTGGGAGGAGAGGTCCTAGGTCCTATGAAGGATGGAAAGATGCCCCAGCGTGGGGAAATAGGGGGTAGTTGGAGTTGGTTGGGTGAAGGGAGGGGGTGGAAGGATGGGAGAGAGGCTGGAAGAAGCGGAAGAGGAGGGCAATCCCTTAAGATGACCAGCAGCCTTAACAAACCCGGTCCCCTGAGATCTCTCAAACACCCAGCCACCAACCAGGCAGCATACACCAGGTGGTCCAAGGCCCCTGACACATAAACAGCAGAAGACTGACTGGTCTGGGCTCAGTGGGAGAAGAGTAGCCTAATCCTCAAGAGAGACTTAAGGCCCCAGGGAATGGGGAGGCCTGGAAGGGGTGGGCGTGGGAGAAGACATCGTCTTGGAGACAGAGGACAAGAGGAATGGGATGAAAAACTGTGGGAGGGCAAACCAGAAGCAGGGCAAGGACTAGATTGTAAAACAATATAAGTTTAAAAAAAAACTGAACTAAACTGGTTAGCTTCAGCAACACATTAAGCCAAAGAGGAGATTTGAAGATGGGTCTGTTGAAACAAGACCACGATATATTTCTTTAAAACAACGAAGAAGAATAAAGAATGCCCAAGAAGAAATTTATGACATGCCACTAAGAGAAGAACACTTAGACCCAGAAAGCTTTAAAAACCAAGAAACTCATTGAGAGAAGGTGCTCTCAAAACAGCACGGAAAGCACAGGGTTGGCTGGAGAGAACCTTTAGAGCCAAGCAGACTGAAAAATACATTATTTTTACAACCAGAAGGTTGAAAATGTTTACTGCCAGAAGTTTGCAAACTCCCTTAAAACTCAGGCTTGCAAAAGATCCTTGAAAAACTGTTTCTGCCCTGTATTATTAGGATTTGCAGAGAAAACTTGGATTCTTTGTATCTAAACTCAAGGGCTTTGACATCAATAGGGACAAAGGGCAATAACTATAACTTAGACCTAAAAACTGCATTGTTTCTAACGCTGCCTCCAATAGAATAAACAGAAGGATTTAAGACTTTAATTCTATTTCCACTACCATTGAGTGAATGTAGCCTCTGGAAAGTGGTTTATCTTCAAAACCGTAGGTGGGCTGAAAATTGGTCCTTGGAATACAGACCATAATTAAAACTAAATGTGAGGTTACTCTACCTGATACATAAAATAATGAGAATTTTAACAAACACAAATAGATTAATGGAACGAGGAAAAGAGAGAAATTAAGAAAATAATTCCATTTATAAATATATTATAAAACAAATTACCTAGCAATAAGTAAGGCATAGAGGTAAAAATATCTGTACACAGAAAATTATAATATTAGTGAAATGAACTGTAGAAGATTCAAATACATAGAGAAAATTGTATGCTTATGGGTTGAAAAAATACTATAGTATCACTTTTGTCTAGGAATCTATAATCCATAATGATGGAACGCGTGGAAGTAGGAGCATGAGGTGGTAGGTGGTCACACTTTCTTTGAGGGTAGAAAGCAGAGTATGTAGGGCTTCAGTCCCTATGGTATTGCTGTCCCCATTCAGGGTGGATCTCCCTTACTCCATCAAATCTCCCGAGAAACAAGCCAAAATAGACCCTTCCTTTCATTAATTGTTTTACCCAGATATTTAATCACAGCAATGAGAAAAGTAGCTAATGTGTCTGCTTCTGCGGAGAATATATTATAAATACATCTTATGTAATATATACACGTCATATTATTCAGATTGTTTTTGAAGTTCTGATCTTTCTGTTTCCATTTTCCAAATACTGAAATTACAGGCATGCAACATCATGCCTAGTTAAACACATTTGATCTTAAATGTTCTCAGCACACACAAAATATATCTATATAAGGTGATATAGTAATTACTCTGATTGCAGCAATCATTGCACAAAATGCATACATATGAAAACATCAGATCGTATAATATAAACATGCAATTTTTCAATAAAACTTCAAAAACATCAGAAAAAAAGAAAAGAGTACATTGAAAATGAATACATCTCATAAAGATGAGATAACAAATTAATGAAGTTCATGGGAAAAGAAAATAGAATAAAAGTTATCATGTGATACTATATATATGTATATATATATATATATATATATACATATATATATCATACCATAAAGGAAAGAAAGAAAGAAAGGAAGCAAAATATACATTACTAGTAAATACTAGGAATAATGACTTAGGAATTATTGAGGATTATTTTCTGAGAATACTTAACAGTTAGTAAATACTTAACAGTTATAATTGATAAATGTATTATATAAACAATAGTTCATAATATTACACAATTATTTAATCAATAAATAATTCATAATCTGACTCAAAATGTAATATGTTGAGCATATTGAGAATATTAAAATCTACCAAAAATATTGAATTAATAATATTTTAAAGGAAAATGTTTCTAAGGGTCAGTGACTAGATAATTGCAATATGGAATTAGAAAAACATTGTGTATGGGAAAAGAAAACATTATCTAATTCTTTTACAGGGTTAGAATAATATTTGTCTAAAACTATATAGCATAATATCAATTAAATAAAATTACAGGTCAATCAGCTCATTTTTAAAAATTTAATGGTAACATTATAACAAAACATATCAGTGTGAATCAAAGTCGGTTAAGTGTTTTAAAGATTTATCAATACTTAACACATTCAGAGGTTAATTTAGGAAGACAATATGTTAACAGATACAGATAGAAATTTTAATCAGTTCCTTTTTAAAAAAAAATAAATGTTCTACAAAAGAAAATGGAAGAAATGGCATTACTCTCTAAAAAATACATCAAAATTTTTAATATCATTCTTAAAATGCAAATGTTAGCTTTTGCCAATGTCAGAAATATACCACATATATGAAAGTATGCAGCAAGGGGAATCTCATGGACAAGGGCTGAGATGTAAATCAGAAAACAATATCCTACAAAGTCAAAATTGGAGGCAACCTGAAACCCCAAGAATAGCCATCCATATCTGTGCTTTCTCACTAACTAATCAGAGAATAGGACATTGTTAGTTATGTCATCTTCAAGAAAATCTTACATAAAGAATGGGGATATATTAAAATATCAATAAAAATTGCAATATACTGGAATGGCGCATGACAGTTTAAATGGTGCATGACAGTTTAAATGGCACCAATTTAATCTGTGCTATTTAGTGGTATATTTAAGCAATGGTCTACTCTATGACAATTAGAATTAATGATCTTGATTTTATGAGCCCTACATTCATCAACACAAATTTACTTCAATGGGGTCTTTGAGTGTAGATGAAAAAGTCATAAGGAATATTATTTACATGAGGTAAGTATGTAAATCCATTCAGCTAGCTAAGGATATCTGTGCAGCATATAGGACTACACAAAGAAACACTGTCTTGAGAGAAAAAAAACTATCTCTATACATACTAAAGAATGCAATTATAGTTTTACATGAATTATATATACATGTGACAGAAAATAATAAACAAATTATGACCTGGGGAAAAAAGATTTGCATAAAGAGGGAAAACATTCAAGGGTTTCAATGGTGGCAGTTAATAATTCCCTACATCCGACAGAGGGCTAATATCCAATATATACAAAGAACTCAAGAAGTTAAACTCCAGAGAGGCAAGTAACCTTATTAAAAAATGGGGTACAGAGCTAAACAAAGAGTTCTCACCTGAAGAAAATCTAATGGCTGAGAAGCACCTAAAGAGATGTTCATCATCCTTAGTCATTAGGGAAATGCAAATCAAAACAACCCTGAGATTCCATCTCACACCAGTCAGAATGGCTAAAATCAAAAACACAGGAGACAGCAGTTGTTGGCGAGGATGTGGAGAAAGAGGAACACTCCTCCACTGCTGGTGGGATTGCAAGCTGGTACAACCACTCTGGAAAGCAGTCTGGTGGTTCCTCAGAAAACTGGGCATGACACTCCCGGAGGATCCGGCTATACCACTCCTGGGCATATACCCAGAGGTTTTTCCTGCTTGCAATAAGGACACATGCTCCACTATGTTCATAGCAGACTTATTTATAGTAGCCCGAAGCTGGAAAGAACCCAGATGTTCCTCAACGGAGGAATGGATTCAGAAGATGTGGTATATTTACACAATGGAATACTACTCTGCAATTAAAAACAATGAATTCACGAAATTCCTAGGCAAATGGTCAGAACTTGAAAATATCATCCTTAGTGAGGTAACCCAATCATAAAAGAACACACAAGGTATGCAGTCACTGATAAGGGGCTATTAACCCAGAATCTCGGAATACCCTAGACACAATCCGCATATCAATAGATTTCTAAAAAGATGGTAGGAGAGACCCCTGGTCCTGGAAAGACTGGATGTAGGGGAACGCCAGGACAGAGTAACGAGAGGGGGTTGAATGGAGAAAAGAGGGAGGGAAGGGGGCTTATGGGACTTTCGGGGAGGGAGGAAACGGGAAAGGGGAAATGATTTTGAATGTAAAAAAAAAACAACTTAGAAAATAAAAAAAAAATGGATAAGGACCAAATAAAAAAAGATTTAAGTAAAAAATAAATAAATAAAAAGAATGCACTGTATTATCTATATTTTATGAATCTTATATAATTCACAGTAATTTTTGATAAATTATTAGAAACAATGGGTTTTAATGGCCTCATTTTATAAATAAGTGAAATAAATATGAAGAAATTGAAAACTTTATGTAAGTACATACAACTGGAACCAGGTGTGGTAGTACACATCGGCAATCCCAACATTCTTCTTAAGAAGCTCAGAGATAGAAGATCACCAGGATTTCAAGGTCAGGTTGGTCTATACAGTGAGGTCTAGGCTAGCCAGGGCTTACATAATACCATCTCTCAAATAACAACAAAACTAAACAAACAAATATAACCCAGAAGACACAGATCTTGCAGCTAAACTCCCATGCTACACTGATTGCAAAAAGATACTCAGCTGCATATGTAGCAGAAGATCGCCTTGTTGGACATCAAAGGGAGGAGAGGCCCTTGGTCCTGAGAAGGCTCGATGCCCCAGTACAGGGGAATACCATGACAGGGAAACGGGAGTAGGTGGGTTGGTGAGCAGGGGGAGGGCGGGATGGGATAGGGTGTTTTCAGAGGGGAAACCAGGAAAGGGGATAACATTTGAAATGTTAATAAAGAATATATCCAATAAAAGAAAGAAACAAAAGATATTCAGGAGTTGTCTCATTTATAATTTTTATGGTCTTGATCATCTTTGGACAAAACAACTTGTATATCACACAACTTATTCCAAGTCTTCTGGGCTTCCCTCTAGAAGTCAAAATAAACTAAGGAAAAATTATTACCAATATTGAATTTCTTTTTCATGGTTTGTTCACTTAAAGAACTAATTAGGTTGTTTGCATGGTTCTACTAAAAATTTAGAACAAAGACCTGACACCAAATTTTCCAAGTATGATTGTAAATGTTTCTATTCAACATACCTGATATGAAACAAGAGAACTACAATTATAAGTCATTAAGAACCATAGTTGCTGAGACAGTGGAAGTAAGAGTTACCAGAGCACATGTGTGTGCACATGTGTTAGCATGCACAACATACATGCACATACATACACACACACAGATTATACCTTCCCTAAATTGGTTTTGGGATATGTGTGACAATTTTTAAAACATATTTTTATTAGAATATAATTACATCATCTCTCATATTCTTTTTCCTCACTAACTTCTATCATATTCTCTCTCTCTTTCTCTCTCTCTCTCTTTCTCTCAAGTTGTTTGGTCTCCTTATATATGCACAAATACACAAATACAGCCTGACTGCTCTATTTTGGATATTCATCTAGGGGGCCTATCCTTGGGGGAGACTAATAATTCCCACAGACTCAGCAATTTCTGGTTGCCTATAATTCTTTATATAGGGTGGAATCCCCAGAAGACTTCCTCCTTCCAAGTCAACATGTCTATCAAATACATTATTGTTTACTCTTGTTTGGGTGTGTGCCAGGTTTTTCAGGGGTGCTACTGGCATAACTACAAAACACATTCACCTTCCATGGTCCATAATCCTAAATATTAACTATCCCTCCCAAAATGAAGATAGGAAGAACAGAAATAATATCTGGATTGGTGGGCAGACAGAAAGGCTCTTTATACTGGGTTTGTATTTTTTTGGTTTTGTTTTTTGTTTTTGTTTTTTGTTTTCTTGTTTTTGTTTTTGTTTTTTTTTTGCATACAGATTTTCAAGACTCAGATTCAGCAAACTAGGCTCTGTACCACAATCTCTTACAGAACACTGAAATAAAGTCACATTGGTCAAGGTATGAGTTGCTCTAGCAGTGGGAGAAGAGCAGAGAGAGTTACTACCTTTCTTCTAGAATCTTCTGGAATGTAACACGCATCAGCTTTCCTCGTGCTCTGGCTTGGAACAAAGTGAAGACTTTAGATATTTTTTCATCTCTTCTTTCTTCTAACAGGTCCAGAATGTGAGATTTAAAAAACACCTAGAAGAATTCAATTTAGACACAATTTCACTCATTGGATGAGTTCAGCAGTCTTTTGAAAGATGCCATGAACAACTGATGTAGTCTCTGGGAGAGCTGTACCAATCCTATGTCTTTGTACATGTTTATTCATTGTGTAAAATGTTCATCCTAGGGAATTTCATTTTCTAACTCTAAAGGTTATAAATGACATTATATATTGGAGACATAGGCAACCTGATAATTTCCTCTGTACTTCCCCTTGATTATTATTAATAATAATAATGTTTAAAGAACATGATCTAACTTTTAAAATGGGCTCAGGTACACAGCACTCCAAAGGACCTGGCAGAGTCCACAACTATCTCTATGAAGAACAGAGCAAAAAACATTTCTGGGATGATGAGTAATTAAGAGTTGTGTTGAATACTTGTTTGCTTTTATAAATATAAAATGATCTTAGTATGCTGGCAGTGGTTTTTATTTTTTTTTCAACATATTTTATTTGAAATAAAATCAGATACCTTTACCCAGCCCACTGCTTCTAGCTATCCTCCTTTGAATCTTTCCCATGTTTTCCCTCCAAGCTGATAGCATAGGTTTTTTGTTAGTTCTATCCCTCTCCCCGTATGTGCACCCATGTGTGTGTACACACAAATTATATATATTCATATACATATGTATGCATATATATATATATATATATATATATATATATCTCCTACTAAGTATACTATTCTTGTTTGTGTGTATATTACTTCAGAGAAGACCGTGCTCTACAACCAATAAGAGGGCTTATCCCTAGGAGAGTCTAATTCTCCTCTGACAGCCATTAGTTGCCAAGGTTTCTTTGGCTAGGAGTGGGACCCCATGAAATTGTCCATTCTGTGTTAACATGTCCATTGATATTACTATTTCTAGGAAATAAAGCCCTAATGTCCTCTCACAGGTGAGTGGATAATGAAAGTGTGATACATACCACGATGTAATATGACTCTGCCACAAAAAAAAAAAACAACGAAATCATGATATTTGTAGGAAAATTCGTAAAGCTAATGAAGATTCTATTGAGTGAGGTAACACACAGACCAGGAAGACAAAAGTCACATGTTCTCTCTCATCTGCAATTCTTAGCTCTAGATTCTCGAATGTGAGTTTACAGAATGGAGTAATCATAGAAACCAGGTAAGCAGAAAGGAATCATAGTACTATGATAGTGGGAGAGGAATATAAGCGTATTGGAAGTGATTTTTAAACCGTCCATACAGTTGTCACTGCATAGTTTACAGACCCATGCATTGGGAGATACTTTTGTCCTACACATGTGAGATTGGGCATTTACTGAGAATAACCAGTAAGAACAAAGGTAAGGTGAATAGCTACCTAAGACACAAATTTCATACAAGAAATCATGTGGCCCTTATTAGAGGCACCTTGAACAACTGTGAAAGTGAATCTTTGCTTAAAATATGTCCCCTCTTGTCAGTAGGTCCTTCTTACTTCCATTTGCCCACCCATGATGAAACCCTCCTGAATGTCGGTCATTTAGGATTCTCAATAGCTCATGTGAGTTTTAGCCCTGATGAGTGGCGTATGGCAAAGACAATGGGCTATAAAGGAAAAAACTCCAAATGATAAACAGGATTCCTAGCTATTCAAAATATAAGTAACTTTCAAAAATGCAAGTAACATTCATAAAACTATACTGCAGGGATAGGTTTGGTTACATGTACTTATAATCCTAGCAATTTAGGAGGCAGAGGCAGAAGGATGATGTGGCAAGCTCAGGTAGGATGGGTAGACAGAAACCAGACAGATGGAAAATTCTTCATCCTGTATTCTCCCACTCTTCTTCAAAAAATTAGTCTTATATGCATGTCATTAAGAACAACATGGTATTGACTACCATATAAGACCAAGCCTATTGCCCATAAATTTCTAAAAATATGTGGGTTTCTTGGGCAAAGTAGAATTTACATGATCATGTTTCAAATAAGTTGGTTTTGGTTTACAGTTCATTTTTTTTAAATTACTAAATTATTCAAGTAATACATTTTTCCAGTGCAGCACACTAGATAAGACATTTCACACAGGCAAGCATTATCTCTGAGAACATGGTTTACATTCTCATACTCTGTTTGCTAGTACAGAAAGATCAATTCAATGTTTTATATATTAGCACAAATTTGGCTAGACAATTAGTTATACAAATTTATATGCAACACAGCATGTGGCTCAGCTACAGTGTGCTTTCCTAGAACATTCAAGGCCCTAGATTAACCCTGAAGGCTGAAATAAATAATTTAAATGAAATCTAGACTTGTTTAAGCAAATATGGATTTTCTTTCTCAAACAGAATTGAAGTTTCCACTGTGAATTTGCCTCTATTTTTATTATTTCTCTTCACAAGAGCTAAAGAACTTATTTAATAATTAGACATTTACCTATATTTTAAAATACACACCCTTTCCTCTCACTTCCCTCCAAATGCATTCTTGGACATTCTGGGTTACCTTGGTGATTCCACATTGGTACTGGGAATGGTCTATCTCCAAGAAGTCAAGCACTTCTTCAGTTGCTTCTCTGCTGCTCACAAACTTGCTCTTTGAAACGATCCTTGGGTTTAGAATGCAGTACCTAATTTAAGATGGAACCAGAGTCATGTGACTCAGAGTAATCCGAAACAAATGAGAAAAAGCTAGTACAGATATCTATTGCACTTTCCTATACTCTCAACTGCAACAAAACTCCTGGTCACAATTAGTGAAGATACTATCAGTGATCTGTCCAATGAGTCAGTTTATGTTTTCTGCAGTGTTGTGGTGAACAACTTAATTTGACTGGGTAAGTGGAGACTTAGAAGAGAGGAAAAATGGGCAAAGTGTAAGGATCTCTATTATATGGATGGGAAAACTGAAAAGTTGAGTTGACTTTTGTAAAAGCTTTTCACTCTGATGAATTGCAGGCACATATCTTTCAGTTTCCAGATAGGTGCTCTTCTTGCTCTATAATATTTTCCTCAAATCCTTGATAAGCCTGATGGTTTTCACTTTTCACATTCAGGACATAGAAGATAAAGATGCATCCCCTGCCTGTGACCACCTACACATTGCTGCCATCCATCTTTTCAGAGCTGCTAAAAAGGCACCAGCTTGATTGGGTGGCAGCTGCCACTAAACATGTACACTTCCGAGATGCATTTCAGGCTCTCCATCTTCCTTTCATATACATTTCTCCTATATATGAATGTAATATCCACTAAAAGAGATTTAAAAGCATCAAAACTATATAGATATTGATATTAAAAACAAATAATATGGAACTATGTTAGCTTATATTTCATCACCATAAAAAACCACATCCATTTATAGAGTGGAGTACACGAAGCAAATAAAGAGTGTAGGCATAAACACTCCACACAGAGGAAACAGAACAGACTGCTTTAGAATTTTGGAACCTCGAATGTATGTCTACCTTTGCTTAAAGTCATCATATACCATCCAACGTGGAAATGCTTCACAGCATACTCTAATCCCTTCTAAGACACCATTACAGCGCAGCTGCTGCAGAACCAAGAAAGGATCCATTACACCTGAAAGAGAGGAATACACTGACTCCACATCTCAAACATCTATCATACCAGAAATTACCTTCACTACTACATCTCGGGTATAAAAAGGTTTGAATTCAGTTCTAGGCATAAATGCAATTTGGCCACATTTGGCCTTCCTTTTCCCCTTATTATATTGCCAGTGTCTGCATTTATTCTATAGTATTCTCCTATCATCACTTTGATCAAAAAGAGCAGCCCTTCCACAGCTGTGAGCTGGAGTCTCTGATGGAAGCCTTTGAAAACCCTTCCAAGGGGCCAGTGTATCTGACCTTCATCAAGTACTCTGAACAAAGCCAAGGACCGTTCCTACAAAAGGCCTGCTATGTCTCTGTATCTCAGATCACAGACCTAAGCTAAGCCATATGTTAGTACTCCAATCCTCTTATGGTAAGTACTAGATCTTTTATAACAAGGCAGGGGTGGTTAGAAGCTTCTGAAACTTTAAAAGATCAAACTCACTCATTCCCTTTATTACATATGAAGGATTGTTTTATAGCATAAAGATTTTGTTGAAAACTTGTTGAAATTCTCATTGATTTAATAGAAGTCATCTAATAGGTAGCAGAATTGCTCCAAAATTCAGAGATAGCTGATTACATTCTTTGCTAGACTAAAGCAGGACCCTTAGATGCATTCAGAAGCCCAGCTGAGGTCTGGAAATGTGGCTCAAATATGACATCTTTACTTAGAATGTGTGGAAGCCTTGTATTATTCAAGTCCTAATGCCACACACACACACACACACACACACACACACTCCAACAAAAGCAAAAAAAAACAACTTATAAGAAATAATGAAGCTATATATATGTATACAAACACACACACACACACATACACCACACACACATACATCACACACACACATACACCACACACACACACACACACACACACACACACACACACACACAAATGAATTTGCAATGGTGAAATGTCTTCATATAAAAATTCCAATAGCATTACTTGAAACCACAGTCTACCTAATTAGATCACAATCTGTCAAGATTAGGTTCTTAATTATAGTAGATTAATAAAAATTGCAAGCTAATGCAGACCCACATAAATCATAATCAGCACTATTATGCTATGAGTTCTAAGAGTATTTGATGGTCCAAAGACACAATGCTTATCATATATAGGTTCCTTTAAACACTTTAAACTAAAGCTCTAAGAATATTATTATTCCAAAAAGTTTGCTGAAAAGCTTTACATTGTGACCTCAGGAATGTGATCCAGATATTTTAATTTGGAAATGCTTTTATTTGAGAATTACAAATGGGAAAATTACCACCATTCTCTCATTAATATCCTTCCACCATTAATTCACTGCAAAAGTATCAACTGTACAGAAGTATAGAACTATGTAAGTAGGTATATTAAGGAAGATAATATTGGAAAAGATAACTGGAGAAAATGTTTAACATTTTCTGAAATGATCTTGGTCAGTTTAGAAAATGAAGACCAAATGCTATTTATGTGCTGAAATATCATCCTGATTTACTATTCAATTTCTTTAAAAATAGTTTCTCTTTCTAATGAATTAAATAGAAGCACATCCATGTTTTAACCTAAAATTAAAAGAGCAATTTAATTTGGAGCACACTTTGGGCAATCTTTTTGTATAACAATCCAGAATTGAGTTCAATAAGCCTGGACAGGGTTCCAAGACTTCACATTTCAGTTCCTCTCATCTTTCTATGTGAAAATCTACTCATATATAAAAGAAATAGTAAATAATTCTTCAAAATACATTCAATAGGGCTGAACCAAAATACATCTCTACTGCAAAGTGTAAAGATGTCTAGTTCTTACCTGGAATTTTGTTCTTATTAGGATTTATACATCTCACAAAATGAGGTGCTGTTGATTTCAATTCTGTCATCAATTTATTTATGTTCTCCTAAAATAAAAGCCATAATGAACACAAAATCACTTTTCAAGCTGTAAAATAACCTCAGAAAGTCTAAATCTGTCAGTTGAATCTGACACACAACATGAATTCAATAGTATTACATTCTTACCAAACACATTATTTCTTCCCTGTGGCAAGTCAATACTTACCCAACAGACATGGTTCCATTGTGAATCATTTCCACCTGCTTTGAATGTGAATGCTGTAGCTTTGGAAGCTAAGAAATGAGATTTCTTTGCAAAAGAAGCTATTTCTCGACTTTTCTCTTTTAACAGCCTTTATTCTAGGTCAGATTCTTCAGAATCACAATCAAGATTGTTTAAAGTGCTTATTTTAAGGCGTGGAGAAAGCAGAATCAAAGAAAAGTCTGTGGTGCTGATTCAGCCACAGCTTGGTTCTACACAACCAGTACCACCAGAGTTGCTCCTCTCTTGAGGCACAAGAGATCCAAACTCTGGAGAGGTAGATGCTGAGGTGTGGTGCCTTAGCTTCCTATCGCCTAAGAACAGTTCTATCCACTGGGAGTCATCATGAGCCAAGAGTCACACCAGCCAGAGGACTAGTGCAGGCCTGGCAAAGGCACCTAGTCAGGTCACCACTGATGACTTCTAAAGCCCTTCACAATAACAAGATAGCTCCATCTTTTCCACCTTAGTGTAAATGTACTTTCCATGAAAGCCTTAGTTTGATCCCCTAGAACCCACATAATGGTAGGCAAGAACTGAATTTACAAAGCTGTTCTCAGATCTCCACATATATGCTATGCATGTATGCTCACACACATCATACACACAAAGAATAGTAATAATTACTCAGACAACTTAAAAATGTAAATTACTTTATGCAGAGATGTAATCCATTGGAATGATGTTTCTTTCTTGTGTGTCTTCTCACCAAACTGTGTGGCTTAAAAAGCAAAAAAGAAAAAAGAAAACAATTAAAAACTCCTTTTTCCAAAATATATAATGTTATAACAGTGTGGAGAAAAACGAATTCATACAAGTATGTACCAAAAAGCTTTGGGAATATGTACATCTTTCACAAAATGCTTATGATATTTCTCCCTGAAGAAATAATCAGAAATCTATATAAAGATCCTCACTCAACCATTATCTAGTCACTATGGAAATTTTTGAGCAAAAAAAAGAAATTAAGAAATGTCTATTAAGATGCATTAAATTATGAATAAATATGCATACAGTAGAATACTCCAAGCTTGAAAATGATTATGTAGATCATCTAACAAATATGGAAATATTTTAAGTTTTATTTCCAGAGAAGAAGTTACAGAATATCTATTCTGGATATCATTATCCTGATTGTTTTAAGCACAGTGATGTTATAATTGGCTGCAAATGAAATGTCTTGGGAGACCTGCAAGTGAAAATGTTATGAACAGTTACCTACTGTGTAATAAGATAGGCCCTTTTACGTTGATCTTTTTAATTTCTCTACATTGACTGCTTATGGCAACACTCATGTGCTTTCAAGGTTTATTAAAAAGGCAGATCTATTTTCCATTCCTTATTATTATGGCAAAAGAATCAACACTAAGTAAAAATATCTTACAAACAGCTCTGTAGCTCTAACCCACTCAGATAAC
Organism: Tokudaia tokunoshimensis; assembly: GCA_036184795.1. Classification (NCBI taxonomy): domain Eukaryota; kingdom Metazoa; phylum Chordata; class Mammalia; order Rodentia; family Muridae; genus Tokudaia; species Tokudaia tokunoshimensis. The sequence goes on along the minus strand of BTHU01000015.1, from coordinate 35,177,614 downwards.
AACAGCAGAAAAGAAAAATAGGCATTGTCAATCTGGACACTGCAGGACACCAGTTAGTAGAGAAAACTTAAATACATATTTTGTGAACCTGAATAGTAACTCTGTAGAGATATATGCCATAAAATTTAATCATGAATGTCCTTTTGGGAGGCTCATGTCCTTGAAGTAGATCACATGACTTCTGTGCACACCATTTTACCATTTTTGAGTGGGACCTGACAACATTTTGAAACTATAACTTTGGTCTAAAATATAACTTGTCAAAAGAAAGTAAGGATATTTGTGGACAATTTAACATGGGGATGAGCTAGAAATTTTAGAAGCAATTATTTACAAGAAGTGCTAGAATAAGTTTTTTTCAAAGGTTCTCCTTTCCTTTCATTCTTCCTTTCTGCATGAAAAGACTCTAGCACACCTTGAACATACGGGCTCCAAATTCCTGGGCTCCAAATTCCTTCCCAATTATCTGACCATCCTTTCTCTCTAATTCTTCTATGAATTGACAGATAATTAGTCAACTAAAAACTGTAAACTATGAAGCCACTATCCCACCAACTCAGAGACATCATAGAAGACCCAGACAAAAGGTGTAAGTACAGTATTCTGTTTCAGTCATCCTGGTTTTGTTAGGAGATTACAGTAAAAGGATAAGAAGTTTGAGTCCAGCCACTGTCAACACACAGTCTTTAAAACAGAAAACAACAATAACAAAAACCTAATAGTAGAATCGGGAAATATTTTGATTTTTTAACCTGTATAAACCAAAGATGATAGATAGATAGATAGATAGATAGATAGATAGATAGATAGATAGATAGATAGATAGATAGATAGACAGACACATACAGACGTGCATACACACACACACACACACACACACACACACACACACACACACACACACACACACACACACTTTGGCCCAAAGCTGCCTAAACACATCTTGAATTTTGCTCAAATGTTTCTCTGTATGATGTAACCTGTAAGTTAACATGAAAGCAAATTATAACTAACCCTGAGCAAGTTGCCAGGTCCTAGCAAATACAGTCAACCATTTATTCAAATCATGTTTGCATAAAATAAATGCAAGGTATAATTAACAAGTTTGTCTCAATAACTTCCAATTTTTCACATCATCTTTTTGTCTCTGGATGTGAATAGCAACTCTTACTCATGTCATGGTTTGGTGTAATATGAATCTTTTTTATTTTGTTCTGCTTTAGACCGCCAACCAACAAAGCCAATTAAGACTCACAAAACTAGATTTGTCATATATATATATATATATGTATACACACACACACACACACACACACACACACACACACACACACACATATATATATATATATATATATATATATATATATATATATATGAGGATTATTGTCCCCAAACCATGAATCAAGCTTTGCTCTCAGTTTTCTCTTTTGTTGGTCTAGAAAAAAAGCATGGATTAGTCATAAACACTCTAGGACAGAAAAGTTACCACAGAAGGCAGAAAGGACCTGTGCAGAAGTCATGCCACCAATCAATCTGATATGAAAGTAAAACTTCTAAGGAAACTTAACTCACCACTACCAGCAATGATATTGTTTGTAAAGAGACTCGCCAGGACTTTGTTGGAGGACTTCTGAAATAGGGCCACCACTGTTTCATTAAGAAGCTCTTTGTTCTTTCCAATCCAACCACCGATATTATAAGGGACCTTTGGAAAAGCATGGGTTTCAGGTAATAAAATAAGTAAAGGTATAAATTAATATGGAAAAATTATACATTGCTTTAAAAATCCACAAATTGTGTCCTTTTGTATTAATTAACAATATTGAGTAATATTCCAGAAGGCTGTTATACATCCCAATTAGATTTTTTAAATTTTTCCATTTTCAAAGGAAAAAAAATAAAAAAATTTGACAGATAAGGAAGTAATGGATGAAAAAAACATAAATGAAAGGACAGTAAAAGAGACCAAGAAAGGATGGATTGACCTTTATATCCATTAGAAATATTTTATATGGGCAACTTTTATAGGTAGCACTATAAAAAGGGTTCTATCTTTGATATATAGTGAGTAATCAGACAAAGTTATCAGATACAGCAGTATTTTACATATTGCTATAACTATATTTCATGATATCAAGAAGAAAACTCTCTGGGAACACTTGGGAGATCATTTTAGGTTGAGGTATATTGTTATCATTCATTGGTGATATATCTGCTCTCTTACAATCACTGGCTATAAGAAGAACAAATGGCATATACCACTGAAGAGGCAAGAGAGATTATTAAAAAATGTTTTTGCAAAAATTTAGAGACTGTTACTTCACACTATCTCTTTTTAAAAAGATAATTTCCACAATCACTAAGACACTGTCAAGTTAAAAAAAACAAACAAACAAGCAGAGATATCCCATGACTTTAATGGTCCCTAGGCCTTCCTAGAGTTGCTGTGTTTTGAGACCAGATGACAGAGTTTACATTGAGATTTCTAACCTTTGTGTACAAGCTATCGTAGTATGAACATGTCATTTTCTGAGCCCTAAAAGTGACAGCACCCCTTTTCTGGCACTGAGATGTACTTGTTCATTTTATCATTTAATCTAAACAGTACTAAAAAATATTAGCTGAGGATTTTAGACAAATTCATTTGATGTAGAGACCAGAAAATGTGGGCCCGGGGAATGTAGGACTAACTCACCACTCCTGCATAATGAGCAAGTTCAAAGTGAACTTCGAAGTTCTTCTCAGGAGATGTGGGTTTCTGGAAGTAAGTTGACTTTCCAAAATGGTGATCAAAAAGTTTGGTCTTAAAAGTCTTGTCAGTAGCTTTAGGAAGCATACATTCCTCTTCAAGGATGGAAAGGATGCCCGTGGGCTGTGGGAGAGGGATAAGAGTGAGTTCTAAAAACCATCAGAAAAGAGTGTGTCCGGTAGTATGTCAATATAAATATCTCACAAAGAACTCAGTTGACAAGAACAAGCCAATCACACCGAGTGTCCTGTAAATACATATTACCTGAAGTGTCATGCTGATACCAGCAGGGGCAGTGGTGAGCTCCACACTGTAATAATATTCATGTGGGACAGAGATAATAGGGCAAGTGAGAAAATAACTATGAAAGAATTAACTTTGTTCCATGTATGTGCTCTGAAGAAATTGTGTAAAGTAGAAAGACTGAAAATGAAGAGGGTGGAAGTGATTTTACCATGAGACATCTTTGCCATGGATAAGAGCAACCCAGAAACATCTGGTTAAAGTATTCTGGCAGTAGTCTAGCAAAAAAGGAAGACAACAGAGATTCCAGCACAAAATTGCATGTATGAACTTCTGTCAGAAGCAACTGTGACCCCAGCACAAGGATAAAGTCACAATGTTAAATGCAACTGGACCCCAAAGAACTTAGAGGTTGTGGTAAGGCAACTGGATTTTGAATGTAATGCAAAGCCTTTGGGGGGACATGTAACATGAAGTGATGTGAGTTGATTTGTGTTTGAAGAAAAAGATAGTTTAGGGCAGGAGTCAGTCAAGCAGATTGGAAAGTTGTGAGCTAACAGTGGTCTTTACATTTTAAAGGGATTTAGGAATGTAAAAAGATATATATATTACTTGTACTTGTGTGACAGGGAGATAGACACATGACTCTGTGTGTGTGTGTGTGTGTGTGTGTGTGTGTGTGTGTGTGTGTGTGTGTGTGTGTGTGTAGGCTGTAGGATATCTTTGTAGAGTAGGTTCTTTCTTTCCACCTTTGTGTGGGTTCCATGGTTCCACAGATCAGAATGGATAGCCAGGCTTCTGTGACAAGCATTTTACCCACTAAACCATCTAGCAAATCCATTTTTTTTCTTATGGACCTACAGTGTACATTTTATAGACAGTACATTGGACATTCCAAAAGTAATTTTTGCCTCCTCCATTTATCCCAGGACTCAAAAAGCCGTGAATAAAGAGGTATAGACAACACAAAGCATCCTATGTAAAATAAATGCCCATCTTTGTGAGTTCTTGACAATGTGACAAATAAGAACAATGAAGAGAGGAGAAAAGAAAAGTGGAATGCCATAACTTAAATAGCTGATGAACTCAGGCACACATACAATCTCTTGGAAGCTTGGAGGAATGAACTCCATCCCATTCTCTGTAGTTTCCTATAAAACAACAGTCAAGGCTGGAATGACTTATTTAAAAAACATAAGTATCTACTAAGATGAAGCCTCTTAACAAGATTGTCATGGCAAAACCTCATAAGGACAGGCATTGCTCACAGTATCCACACCTGAAGAGGCCCTGGTCCCTAGTCCCAGGTCCCAGGTCCCTGGTCCCCAGTGAAGTCAGTACTGACTTTGTGAGCAGAAGTTTGATGTAAACCAGCCAGATTTACACCTTGAAATGTAATGGATTTGCAGCACCAAAACAGGGGCAAACCACTGTCTTCAAGGTCTTCTTTGTTTCTCAGTTGTTCTAGAGGTGTAAACTTCTAATGAATTCAGAGCTCTCCAACAAATTAACTTCCAAATGGGTTGGAAAGGAGTAATTATTTGCTATCTCATAACATCTTCACTACTGTCTTAGGACTTTTTAACTATTGCTGTAATGAAATCTCCTAAGATAACAGCATCTTAAGAGAGCAGGAGATTCAGGTTCCAGTCCATCATTGTGGAGATGTTACAGCAGCATGAGCTCAAGTCAGCTTCTGAGATTTCTCACAAAGTCAGGAAGGGGAGAGTATTGAGTACGTGCTAGTTACTACTCAGTTTGTGCTGCCCATTTCATATAACCAGGATTCCCTGCTCAGGCAATGGTTCCATCCACAAATAAGATGGCTCTTTCCATATTAATTAACCTAGTCAAGAGAATCGGTCACAGACATTCTCAGAGGTTAATGTTAATCTAGATAATCCCTCACAGATAGGCTTTGAGGCAACAAGTTGACAATAAATTATAATACACCTATATTTCACAGTAGATGGTTTTAATCTGTTTCTATGACTCAGAATGCTTGTACTATGGTCTCTCTCTCTCTCTCTCTCTCTCTCTCTCTCTCTCTCTTAAAAAATTTTCACAATCATTTTCATATTACCAGCATTTCTGCTGCCTCTGGCTCAAGATCTCTTGATTTCTCAGGTGTCCTCCCACCATTCTTATTTTATAGCAGATTAAATATCAACTGCTCTCATTTCTTTATTGCTAGGCTCAGAATCCATCTTACTTCCAATGCTTAAAGTAAGAAATAAATTCATTAAAGCCCTTTGCAGTCAGTTCTTCCTTTTCCCTTAGGTATTTCTCTTTGAATATTAGAGGCTCCAAGCAGGGACATGACATTTCTGAGTAGAACCTTCCTATCTCCATGTGTTTGTGCTTGCTTGTTCTCACATCATCTCACTATCTATCTATCTTAACTTGCAGAAATAACATCCATTCCTGAAGATCTAGCCTAAATATTACGCCTTTCTTTTCAGGACTTCATAGATCCCTACATGCACAGGCAACTTCCAATTTTCTGGTCACACTGGACCTTTCTTTTTCCGTGTCTTTTAATACAGTTATTTTACATTTAGCAATTTTAAAAGACATTTTACACTTATTAGGTAGGTTAATTATCTGCACATTACTGGGTGATAATTTAGATCTGACACAGTTGTATTCCTTGACATCTAGAGATAAACCAAGAAGGGCTTAGGTACCCCAAACATGAGTTCCTCTCCCAATGTATGCCCTGGATTAGGTCCCCTAGCAAATGACCCCCATAGGAGATGGACCAAGTACAGTGCCTGAGTTTCTATTCTTTCTTAGCAGTATAATTAAATATGACCTTCCTAACCTCCTGCAGAAGTTGAAGTCACCCCATTGCCTCAGAGCCTGCCTTCTTTAGCTACTCCTTACTCATTCTGTTCTGGTAGCAGCCTTCATCTGACCTCAAGTGTATGGGGTATCAAATTCCTAAAAATATGAGCAAAATATGAACACCATGAAAAATACGTTGTTGATCTACTCTGCTCAATGTTAGAAGTCACATGTTCATCCAGCTACATAACGTAAGGAGATTCATGCCTCAGTAACAGGGTAAAGATTCAAGTAATTGAATAATAGATTTATCTATTTAGTGGAAAAAAGTTTTGGTTTTAAGACATCTTTTCAATTATAAGAGAAATTTCTTAAGTAGAAAGATGATGCCTTCTAGGGCTGCACTCTTTATTACTCTTGTCTTAAATCTTCAGGAAATTTTCAGCGAACAATTAATTAATGGGTGAACATTGAACACATGCTTCAATATGGAAAAGTTTGAATTTGAATTCTGGAACCTAGGCCACTTGGTTGGAAACAATAGACAAACTGTAAAAAACAAAATAAAATAAAATAAAAAGCATGAAGCTATACATTAAGAAAAATCTGTAGGCAAACAAGATATAACTAAATACTAATGTTAATTATTTCATATTAAACAACAAAATTAGCATAACCAAAGAATACCTCTTTGGATACTGCAACATCTATTTAATGCTGGAATGTTACCAGAGTTTAAAATATTTTAGAAATTTTTTGAAATATTTGCTGCCTACTGATATGGAAAGTCTGACAGCATATCACTACTTAGAAGCAATCAAAACTTATTCCAAAAAAGAAGTTAATCCTTCTCTAGCCATGGACCTATTGAGATTGTTAGTAGCTAGGAGAGGGAGAGTTTTCTGCAAGAGTATAGCAAACTGTGTTCCAGCAGCAAAACACATGCTCAAGAATAATTTGGGAACACAAACTGCTCTTGAAGGATTAAAAAGAAAAAGACAAATTTTAAAAGTTGGTTGGATAATGAAGAACGGTGGATCTGGAAGATTTAGGTGAGGGATGAGTGCAATCGAAACACATCCTGTAAGGCTTTTAAAGAACTAATGAGAAGGTAAATAGGCAAATGTAAGTGAAAAATGTTAACTTGGACCAAGTGAGGCATGAAAGGCTAATAATGTGATCCACTGTATAACACATTCAGCATCTATTATGATGGTAAAACCTGAAGTGAATTTTCTCTTGGAGCTAATATAATTCTAAAACCTTATCCTAATCCTATAGGAGAATATTTGAGTCTTTAAAGACATACTGAAAGAGCAACAAGTTCTCAAGCACAAAACTTTGGATATTTGTCAAGAAATAAGAGGGATAATCTCTTTAAAGAAGCCTTATACACAGCCATAAATATGTAATTGTATGATAGTATTTTAGTAAGTAAATTAAGTTCTGAACTATAATATTTCAGTAGTAAAACCAGTGTAAGTTAATCCTATAATAGGTTTGTTCACAGCATTTACATGGAAGGAGGTCATTGTAAACTTGAAGAAATAATTTAATAGCTAAGCCTGCTACTAAAAATATATGATAAATTCAGTACGAGACAAATATTTTTGTAAACATAAAAACATGCAACTTTTATGTTTGAAAATTAATTTTCAAGTCCAACTGATTGGTTGATCACTAATGCAAAACAGAAGAAACTCATATTTTAAAAGGTCAAACATTCATATTTTAAAAGATACCTTGCTGCACTTTAAAATATCTGTAGTATCATCCAGTTACTTAATAAACCAATAATGAGCAACACCCTCTGGACAGCATGGTTGCTTTGTGTTGTGGTGGCAAACCTAGATGCCTGGAAACCTTCTAAGAAGGGGAGACCAGACAACAGTCACAAAGAAATAAAGAAATATTCATGCTGTGTAGGGAATCGACATAGGCTTCATCATAGTTGCAAGGAACTACAGTTCTGAGGTGGTCATAGACTACACAGCTGAGAGTGATGCTAAACTCCCAACAGCATGGACAAAGAACGAGTCTGTCTCCACATTGTGTTGCATGACCTTTACTGCATTGACCTCATTATCTCAAGTTCATAGATAAACTGAAGGAAGTAGGAATGGAGGACCATGGTTTGTCTATCTCTGAAAGCATAGGGAAATGAATTGTGGAAGAAAAAAAGAAAATTCTTCTCCCTATAAATATGCAGCATATATACAATAAAACATATTTTATATAGATTGAAGTACTATAGTTACTTTGAATTTGAAATTTCCCATAAGTCATTCTCTATTAAGAACTAAGTTTTACCATTATGTAAAGAATTTTCACTCCCAATCAATATACTGGATCTTTTCAAAATTTTGTATTTTTCAAGAGAGTTCTTACTATTAATCTGACTTGAGTGCTTTGAAGTAGTTGAAGACTTATCTTTGCTTTCTAGCACATGGTCAATATTTTTTTCACAGTTTATCAAACCAGTAGAAAATCAACAGGAAATTACATTGACTTTGCTAGAATATAACTTGGAGAACTCAAGGCCAGAATAAATGAGGCAATAACCTTAGGTCAAATGAGTCAATGACACTGACCTACCACGGTCTGAACAATCTCTAGATCCCTCCTTTCTATTTGAAAATAGTGTCTTATTATCAGCAGTGTCAGTAGGTGACAGAAGTGGCAGTTGCTAAAAATTAAGTCTTTCTCTTTGCCAATCTGAAGCTCTATTTTATCTCTAGTCAGAAAACCAACACACGTGTGTATACACACACAGCCAACACACACACACAGATACACACAAATAGACACACCAACACACACATACATACACATAATTCATCACAATATGGTTAGTTTATTCCTATGATTTTAACAAGCTTATAGTGATATAGGGAATCCATTTTTATTCAACGTTCCATCCCCATTGGGAAGTTCACTGACCAAAGTAAATCAATATGATGTTTGTTCCTTTTTCTTCAATTTTATCAGAGATATTTTCCATGTATATTTACACAATGGAATACTACTCTGCAATTAAAAACAATGAATTCATGGAATTCTTAGGCAAATGTGGAACAGGGGGAGGGAAGAGGGCTTATGGGACTTTCGGGGAGGGGGGAACCGGGAAAGGGGAGATCATTTGGAATGTAAATAAAGAATATAGAAAAGGGGAAATGATTTTGAATGTAAATAAAAATATAAAAAATAAAAAAAAGAAAAGAAAAAAAAGAAAAATAAGATTTGTTTTTATCTAAAACTTTAAATTATCTGCACAGAGCAGTACATTTATTTAATTTCTACATTCTTCTTGACGGAGTTGGTGACAATCAAAGGTTAGAGTATCTGATGAACTTTCAGGAAGGCAAAGGCTTTGGTCTGTTTAGACTTGTCTCCAAATAGTACTGGAATTCCTGGTAAAACTAAGAAAAGTCACAGAATTACTACTATGTGACAATGCTTGTTCTTGTAGACAAAGAAGCAGAAAGAGATCATGAATCCTTCTACCAAATTCCATATCATATAGCAGAAAGGGAGGCCTTACACAATTCAGAAACCATATACTTCAGCTAATTTAACAAGCCATGAAAACAGTCATAAATTACTTAAACCAACTGATACTGGCTCAATTAAATGAACAAATAATATTCTGCTTGCTAATTTGTCAAATTTCCTTAAGCTTCCTGATGTGGGTATGTTCAATGTTAATAAGGCAGATGATGCAGAGTTCCACATTTTCAGCTCTGTCTTTCCCTTAAGACAAACAGAGCTTGGTCATTTGATTTTAAACAATCCCCTTTACATTTTAATAATGGAGATCAGGCATAAGCTACAATTGTACAGACAGGCTGCGGTATATATGATGGAGTATGGCAGCTGACAGGAAAGTTTAGCTGTGATGTCATGGCTCTTACACACAAAGACCACCAGGAGAAAATGGACAGAGCCTTCCAGACCCGTTCCCCCTCTGCTGACAGAGGCCTCTTCCTGAGATGGATCAGCATGGTAAGCTGTGATCATTTGTAAATAAAAAATGGACAAGGAGGACTGATAAACATATACTGTACCTTCTCAATAAGATCTATGCAGGCTTGCGAATCCATACCATAGTCAATGGACAACCAGTTAAGGCCTTCTTTCCTGTATTCTTCTTGCTCCAGAATAAACAGTTGCTGATTGAAAAACTGTTGTAGCTTTTCATTGGTAAAATTGATGCAGAGTTGCTCAAGACTATTGTACTATAAATAGATAGGAAAGAGAGTTAAAAATTCCACTTACAAGAAGACAAGTTAATGAGAAAAAATTGTAGTTGCCATCCATGACAGCAAGAATACTTAACCACTAAAAGTGCTCGACTAAATTCCTGTCTCCTTCAGATATATCTACAAACTAATGATTATTGCAGTAAAATAATGCTCAATTGAATTATGATTAAAAACTCACAAAAGTCCTCTATATTGACTTAAATATGGATTAAGAAATTAAGTAGTTAACACTAATTGTAATAATAATAAATGTTACTAATTGTAGCTATTCTCTTATCAAAATAGCCCTTAGAATTTAGAATAGGTAGAAAAGACTCTTATTATTTTTTAATTTGAATTTCTTTTTAAGTATATTCTAATTGAAATAGAATGATGTCAACTTCCCCTCCTTTTCCTTCCTGCAACCCTTCCCATACATTCCCATTCTCAAGTTGTTAGCCTCTTCTTCTCTGATTATTACTTTTAAATATATACATGTATGTGTGTGCATGTATACATGTATGTATGTATTTATGTATGTATGTATGTATGTATGTATGCATGCATGCACAAATGTATTATTACAACCTACTGAGTCTGTTTTTGTTGCTTATGTGTATATGGCTTCAGGGCTGACCAAGCGTTCTGTATGGACAACGTATAACGAGCTGATTTTCCTCCTTTAGCAGTCATTAGTTGCCTGAGGCTATTGTCTAGGAATGAGACCCTGTAAGATATTCAAGATACTCCTCCTTCCACATTAGCATGCCCACTGATATTAAATATAGTGATCTTGAGCATGCTTTGTTCATGTTTTCTCATGGTTACATTTCACAACTCGAATTTTCTTATCTCCTTGAAATAGTCATTGATTTCACTCTTACCACATAAACTTACATCAAGTATTTCAAAACCAGTGATGTCAAGAACACCAATGAAGAAGTGGCTTGTCACCTTGGCATCCAGGACTCGGTTCATGCGTGCCACTAGCCACTTAAACATCCTTTCATATATTGACTGAGACAGTGCACCAACTGCATAGGTTACCTAGAAATCATATTTAAAACTTTTCTTCAAAACGTATAAAAAGAAATCTTTGAAAAGGAGATGTGGAAAGATGGCTTGCTAGTTTAAGACTGCTTGCTACTCCTCCAGCACCCAGGCAGCTCGGAACTGCCTGGAACTCCAGTTCCAGGGGATCCACTTCCCTCTTCTAGTCTCACATACTCACACCTGCATACAAACTCATACACATAAACAATAAAAGTAAATGTTTAGTATGTTCCTACAACAATGTTTGATTTAATCCTAGGCATTGTCTGTCTGCAAACATCTAGTCAAACTAGCGTATATTTAATAATCTCCAATAGTCTTAGAATTCTGGTGAATACAAGGAGAAAAAGGAAGAAGAAGAAAAGAAAGAATGGGCTGAGGAAAGGAGAAAATTAAAAAAATGGTAACACTGTGCCTCCTTATCAAATGCATAGATGAGAGGAATGATCTTCTTAGTAACAATAAACTAAATATCCCAAGGTATGTTTTGATAGAATACTCCAGATCCTGGTTCTGAACACTGTAGTCTTAAGACCTTCTATCAGCATCAACATCATCTGGAGCAAATAATCAGAAAAAAAAAATTAGATCTCAGGATTCAGACCCAGCCCCAAATGTACTGAATCTGAAGAGTGATACTATTCCCATATTCACTCCAGCCAGTTGCTAGAAAACTCTTTTATGTCATTTAATGAAGACTTTTCTGACTTTAATACCTGATGATGTGTCTTATTCCTAATGTCATGTATAAATTTGTAACCTGCCCTTAGCAAGAAGACTGTTAATTCAGTTCAACCATGGTTCCTTTTCCATGATGTCTTCTCTTAGCATTGTGCTTTCATTCACCCTCTTCCCCTCTTCTTGACCTATAAATTCCTACTTGCCATGGATGCATGTGTAGTTAAGACCAAAGTCATATTCCTGTTGTAACATCTCTGTTTCAATAGTCCTGAATAAAGTCTCCCTCATTATCTAATAAATATTAGGCTGTTTCTTTCTTTTAATGAACTCTGTTCAATATAGCTTTTAAAAAGCTAATATTTAATATTAAAAATCTATAATCCCTAGAACATGCCTGGCCATTGCTGATGCGGCTGATTGATAAAATGAATGACCATTAGCAACTCACCTCCCTTCCCATCAGTTCATTCTCAATACCGTTCTTGGAGACTGTCTAATTTTGACTTCCAACTCTTTATTATTTTCATTCTCAGTGTGCTTCTCATCTTCCTGGATCAAGAAGGACCTCAGGGAAAAATCATCCTGGCACAGATTTTCCTGTCACTGTGAGGCTAAGAAAATTCTCTTTTGCTTTCCCCAAGACAATGAGGTAATTTGTTTTTTAATTTTGAAAAATAACGTACTAGCTTTCTTAACTAATTCTATTAGAGTAAAGCCTGGAGTTAGAAATTAATCCCCTGTAGTACATTATTTTAAGAGGTGGATATTTAAGTACAGTCTTCATACAAACTCATTAGTTGTATAAGAAGAAAGACCCTAATCTATAGTCACTGCATATCAGATGGGTGCATGTTATGGTGGAGGTCTAAGAAACAATAACACTAACAAACATGCCTAATCCTAATGCTAGGAAGTATCTCAAATACTTCTGATCACATGCCTCAACTTCTACCCAAGTTGATTATTTTAATACTTATAGAATACTTGCTAGTTTACAGAGCACTATGCTAAATGCTGGATGTAATCCATGGCCTTAAAGGTCACCAAGGTTACCTTAAATGTTACCTCAAATAAAATGTTACAAAATATTCCTGATCCACTTACTTCCAAGTAGCATTAGACTAGAAAGAGATATTCTCTTTTTGTCTCTATGTCTCTCTGTGTCTGTATCTCCCCCACCCAACTCTGTTTGTGTGTGTGTGTGTGTCTGTTGTCATTGACAATTAACTCTATGCTAGGCAAGCATTCTACTACTGAGGCACATCTCCAGATGCATGAGTTAAACAGACAGTTACAAAACCATCATTTTCACTATTAGACTTAAGTTTAAAGAATGCATTGGTAGTCTAAAGTAGATAAGACATTTTCCTAATCCCTTGTAAACTCTGCCACTATCCTACTTTCCTCAATGAGAAGGAAAGTAATTCCATGATGTTCAAGCCTGTTATGGCCTTCACATATTCAGTATATCAACTAAATGTAGTAGATTTTTGTCATTGTTTTTGTATTTTTGCTTTTTGGGGAGTGGGAGGAAAAGGGAGTTGAGACAATTTCACATACCCAGGATAGTCTCAAATTAATTCATCCAAAGATGATCTTGAATCCTGATTCCCAAGGCCCTGCCACCTGAGTGCCTCCTAAGTGTCACTAATGTCTAATACTAGAGTGTGAGGGGTGTGTGTGTGTATATGTGGATGTGTAAATGTATGTGTGTGTGAGTGTACAGATGTATGTATGTGTGTATGTGTGTGAGAGAATGTATATCTGTGTGTGTTTGTATGCATATGTGTAAGTCTGTGTATATGAGTATGTGTGTATATGTGTATGTATGTGTGTGTATATATACATATATATATATGTGTATATATATATACATATATATATGAGTGTTAGTGGTGATAGAGATGAGATTATGACTTCACTGTATCATTTCCTTTTTCTGGAAAAACCACATTCATCACCTCTTCCATAATGCGGAGACAATCTGACAAATTCTCATCATTGGACATGAATGAAAGTACTAGCACCACTGCCCCAAGTTGATGTGGGAGAACTTCCCTTCACAAATGACTTTTTCTCCTTGCCCATAACTTCACAGGCTATGGGTCCAAAGTAATATAAGAATGCAATGCAAGAATTTCTTACAATAGGTAGGCTTGGTTTGGGTAAGAGAACAAAATTGTGTTACCACTGAGATTTTGGTGTGTATGTATTACTACAGTATAGCCTGTACCACACTGACATACACACACACACACACACACACACACACACACACACATATATATATATATGTATATATATATATACACACACACACACACATATATATATATATATATATATCAGAGATAAATTATTCATAAATGTGCTGGTATATTTAAATTGTCTCAGTACTCAGCAGCTCTGGACATATTTACTGCATGAGGAAAAACTAAAGTCAGTCATTCTCAGAATATTTGCCATTTATACCAAACTAAATCAGCATAGACTTCTGTCTTTCATATATGTTCTCAGTTTCTTGTTCCTTCAAATGCTATCTTCCACATACATAGTGAAACCTCTTCTCCATTAATGAATCCACATGTCAATTAAACTAAGAAAGTGAAAATGTAAAGGTGTTTCAGCTCCGAAATGATTCACATGAATACAGTTCTGATAGTTTCTTAGCTGGACAACCAAGATATAAATAACAAGTAAAGTATTACCCAAGGGAAAATTGACAAAATATTCAGCATAGTCCCTTAGCACTGTAACGTCTTTCCTAAGAACATTTGAAATATTCACCACAGTAGCCCTCTTCACTACTTTCACAGAAACTCTTATTGCTAACATTGTAAGTTGTTGAAAATATGTAAATATGGTATGTGTAAAATAATTACATCATCACACAATTACAATGCCCTCATATATTGCATTACCTGTTGTATGTTTTGACTTCTGGTAACATATTCATTACCAACTTTGATTCTAGGATATATCAGGCCTTTCAACAACTCAGAAGTGTTAATGCCCATGAGGAAAGCAGCTTTGTCAGCATCTAGTCACAAAAGAAGGGAAAAATGTCAACAAGGGAGAAAAGAAAAGAGTAGGGGTGAGTTGAAGAATAAAAGAGGGTAGAAAACACTGTTGAAATCATTCCATTGTAGCCAAATACACTGCCCAGAACACAAATGTGCACTTAGGTCAATGTAAAAATATAAATTGCAGCTTTGAAATGAATAGTTGAATGCTAAATGAAAGAATCTACTTCTTGAAGATACATATTGAACCACATTGAAGCACCACTTAAAGGTCCCTTAGAATGGCTCTTGTTGAAAGGAAGTAACAGGTACTGGTGAAGATATATGTGTGGCATGGCTTTTGCAGAAAACAGTCTGACACTTTCATAGATGTTAAATACAGAGTCACTGTAGGACCCAGCAATTTCTCTCTTGCATATGTATCTAAGAGAAATGAAGACATTTACTTAAAAAATATTTACATAAGCCAGGCGGTGGTGGCGCACGCCTTTAATCCCAGCACTTGGGAGGCAGAGGCAGACGGATTTCTGAGTTCGAGGCCAGCCTGGTCTATAGAGTGAGTTCCAGGACAGCCAGGGCTACACAGAGAAACCCTGTCTCGAAAAAAACCAAAAAAAAAATATTTACACAGTATTTCTAGTAATATTTTTATAGTGGTCAAAATATAGAAAAATGCACATCAACTGATACAAATATGTAAACAAGATATGATATGTTTATATATTAGACATGAAAAAGAAATGAAGGTTGACATGTCTATGACAGGGCTTCATCCACAAGGACTTGAAGATGATTGGGAGTTTTAGGAACTTCATGAAACTACTATAGAAAATGGTGAAATTGTTTTTATAAATTCTATGTTCATAGATATTTTTAATAAAGATCAGATGGACATTTACTTATAGAATATTTTTTCCTTTTTGTTGAAGAGCTTTAATAATTTAATACAAGTAAAATAATTTATATTAAGATGTGTGTTACTGCTGTATTTTTCTTTTTTGCTCTTTACTATTCTCTCTCTCCACACACATCCAAAAGACAGAGAGCATGTGTGATGTGTTATGTCAATGTCTGAGATAAATCCAAGGTGCATCTTGAAATACTAAGTGCTCTCTGAAGTGATTAAGAAGTAACCCTAGAATAATGAATGCTATTTTGTCTTTAAATTTGAAGGTAAGATGGTGTAATGAGAACTTGAATTAACTTTCTTTGTGGATAAAACTGGATTTAGGAACAGTTCTTAAAACTAGAGAAAAATGTACAAAGTATTTTTATATAGAAAGTATTCTTTTAGTCCTAAAGCAGATATGGGTAGGGAAGATGAAGACACTTGAGAAGAACTAGAAAATGTGTCACCAGAAAGATTGGATAAGATTTGTTATTTGAAATATCATTATTACTGGCTTATTAGTAAATATGTCTAGCTTCTGTATTAAGAACAACTCTTCAAAAATATGTATGTGTCACAAGAAACCTAGAATCTTATAAAATTGATATATGCGAATAAATAAAGGTGTTTAAAACAAAACAAAGCAAAAGAGACAAAGTAGCCCTTCTCTTACTAGCCTTAGCGGTACACAGCTATAGTCCTTGTTACTTGGAAGGCTCAAGTAGGAGGACAATGGAGCCATGAAATTTAACCAGTTACATGTTGAGAGCTCAATCTCAGAAACTAATAACAGAGCAAGAATAACAACCCCCTTGTGTCAAAGTATGAAAAATGCAACAGAGCAAAATGAGTTGACATAAAAGCCTATATGCTACAACATATGAAGATTACAGGTCTTCTATCAATTTCACTGTTTCATCCACATCTGTGTGCAAAGCTGTCATTTTGGAAGGGACCACCTGATCAGTGTATCTACACCAAACCCATCCATATCTTCATATACATTATTCTTACATTCTCTTGTATTTACACTGAATTATCACTTGATACATATTTGTTTGACCTGAATCTCTCTGAGCCAGGATGATATCTTGTTCACACATGTATTCTCAAGAAAAAAATTATTCCTGGTGCTGGGTTAAACAATAAAGGACATCCAACACAGTCACACAAACTGAGGAAAGGACCTTAACAAACATTAATTTCAAACACACACACACACACACACACACACACACACACACAAATAATAATACTCAGCACCACTAATCAGGAGGAAAATTCGAATCAACGTTGTAATGAGACTATATTTCTATAAGAATAGTTATTATAAAATCAAAAGCAAGCTAAGTGTCAACACAGATTTGAATGGGAGCCTTTGTGTGTTGTGTGTGATACTATGGATAAGATGAAGCCACTGAGGACACAATGTGCTGCTCCGCAAAAGCACAGCAGAGCGTTAGCATTTAATCTAGAAATTCCACTTATAGAGAGATGCACAAAAGAGTTAAATAAATGGAATGAAATTGATACTCTTTACTAACATTCCTTCAGAATAACCAAATAGTGGAAGCAACTTGGATCTTCATCAACTGATGAATGGATAAAGGAAACAATATAAACACATACAACAGAATATTAATTAATGTTTAAAAGAAATAAAATCCTGATACATACTACAACATATATAAACATTAAAGATAGGGTGTTTAGTGAAATAAACCAGATAAAAACACATAAATATTATATGATTCTACTTACATAAAGTACCTAGTCTAGTCAAACTCAGAGATAGAAATTACAACTATGGTTTTCAGTGGTTGAAGATAAAGAAAAAAAGATGCTTAACATGATTTAATGTTCAATGAGACAGAAAATAACAATGTGAATATACTTAATTTCAGAGAGATGCACAGATATGACTGGAGTGATCAATTTTTGTTATGTAAATATTATCACAATTAAAATTTAAAACTAAACCTACTCTACTTTGAAAGTGTTAAATGGATATAGCTTCTCTTTTACATGGAATTTTAAAATTCAATGTAATCATTGCAACACTGTGGGTTTTCTTATAATTGTAATGTTTTGCTTTTCTATCAATCTAGAGAGATGACTGATTATAATATGTCTCATGCTTTCTAATCGATTAAGTACATAGTTTTTTATGATATTTTTATTTGCTGTTTGGAGTTTTCATAGATGTGTATATTTTAATCTTATCCATCTCTATCCAAGTCCATTGAGAATCAACAACTCTATTATTATTATTATTATTGTTGTTGTTGTTGTTGTTAAAATACACCCCCTGAGCCCAATAATTCCTGACTTGATGCCACATCCCCAAAGAAAAGTGAGCTTCCCTCATCAACTGTCAACTGCCAGTGGCCCTCACTAAGAGCAGGGTGCTCAAGACCCCTTTCCCATTCATGCTGAAATTCTGACTTTTTATTTTAAGGTGGGGGGTGTAGGGAGTACTTGAAGCACTATAGTTTTGACAGGATGGAGTCAGTTTGCCTTTGGAATTTCAAGGGTCTTTAGTAAGACCACCCCACCACCACCCCTCATACCAGTCAATAAATTTTATGACAGTTTGCTCTATCTTTCTTAATAGTCCATGAAATAAAAGTATATTCTACAAATGTTCAAAAAAAACCTACTGACATTACTAGTAATTAATGGAGAAATACTTCTTATGCTGTGGGTGGAAGATACTATAGAAGAATGGCTGAAATGACACTTTTTAGCAACAATAATAGAGGGCTGGTTGTAGAGACTTGTCTAATAGGGATGAAGCCCTAAATTTAACCCCAGCAGCACCACAGGAAAAAAAATCAAACAAGTAACAATAATTGAAGAAAACAGTATTGATTATTTTCAAAATTCCCCAAAACCAATAAACAAACAAGCAAATAAAAAGAGATCAAATGAATGCAAATAAAATAAGGTGAGCTTGGAAGATGAGTTTTGAACAGAATTATGAGCAAATGTTTGCAAAGTCTTACTTTCTGTGCCGTCCACCTCCAGCTGCTCCTCTCTGGGATTCTGTCTAAACTTCAGGTTTCCAAAGTACATGATGGCTCCAACAAGCTTATAGCACCCAAATTTCTCATCAGGAAGAAATCCCAAGATGTCTATGGCTTTCTGTGAGAAGAGAAACAGATGGCCAGCTATGCATCCCTTTGCCTGACAGCTCCAGTAGACACCTCACCCTGCCATGTGTCACACAACCGTGAACTAGACTGTGGCTACAGGACTGAAAGGCAGAACACCACAGGCCCAGAGACAGCTGGGTTCAAAGCAGTACAAATAGGCCTTGTGGGCACTTGGCCACCAGGAGTATGCTCAGTCCTTTAGAAGGGAATTAAGAAGACTTAGGCCTTGGTTTATTTAGTGTCCAGGAGCTCCAGCAGTTTCCTTCAACACCCTGTTCCTCTCTTCCTTTTTCCAGTAACAGGTCACAGACTGACTACAGGAGGCTCACTATTTTGTCTTTCTTGATTATAGAAGCTATCACTAAATATGCTGGGTGGCTTGTCCGACATATTCAACTGCTTTTATTCCAGAGCCTGCTCATTTTAGAAATTGGTAAAGGGGTCAAGAAAATCACATCATCTTGTGATGACCGATGGGAACTCCGTTTTGTGCTAAGCAGCTATTTCAGTAACTCTGTCTCTGACCTAATTTCCTAAAATAATTAACTCGGCAGCCCTGACTCCTCACCCTCTCCCCAGAATTGTTTGACTGCTGTGGAATGATTAACCACTGCTCTGGCTCATGTAAATTGCTTATCTCTATGTACTGGGGGAGTGTGACCTTTCCTCACATAGCTGTAAATTCTGCAGAAATGAAGTAATTGTGACCGTTGACTTTAAAAGCCTAGACCCCAATCCCAAATCCAACAATGGGAACTGAGGACAGATTCAGAAGAAATAGTATTCAGCTAATTACAACTGGATAGAGTTCAGATGGTCTCTAGGTGTTTTCTAACTCCATAACAATATCTCCATATCACTGCAGCCTAAAAAGACACTGCATGTAGCCCCAGAAGAATGTAGTTATTATAGTAACTAATTTAGAATATGTATAAAGACAGGGTCGAAGAGTCTATATTCAATATTCTTTTTCAATAACTTCATTTATAGAAATGTAAGACTAAATGAATATAATACATAAAAGACTTTCTAAGATATTGACAGGATAAATCTAGTTTGGAAGAATGGTTCAATAAACAATAGAACAAATGCCTGACTAAAAAAAATTATTGAGTTTTTATCTAAAATGCTTATACAATAAAATCTAAAAGTCAAACTCTATAGACCACATAGTCTTACCATATATTATAAATAAATAAGAATACCAAAGCAACTCTGTATAGATAGAAAGCAGAATTTAGACTTTAGAGTAAAAATATTTATTATTAAGTTTAAATTTGTTGATATTTCTTTAACTTTAATGCCACTCTACTGAAAACATGTGTTTCTACTGTTAGTAAACTTTGGAGAGAAGCAGACTCCACCTTCAAGAGGAGCAAGGCCAGGTTCTCAGGCCTGCAGATGATGTGGTATGATATTAGTTCCATTTCTCACTGCCTTCCCTAGACTTAACTTCTACAGCTACCATGTCTTACTTCTGTGGCCAGAAATTCTTTAGCATCATCCAGGCTCTCCACAGCAAACACTCCACAGGAGCAAATATGAAAGTCAGAGGGATTCCTGGACACCAGAAGCATGTCTATAATGCGAAAAAAATTTTAAACAGCTTAGAGAAATGCACAAGGTCTGAGGAAGCAGTTGACCAAAGTTCCGGTTACCCTTACAGTTTATGAGATACTTGTAAAGATACCACAATCAATTCCATATTCTAGATGCAAACCTCTGTCATCAATATTTTGCCCTCTTTTAACTAGTCATTCATGTGTCAAGGCCTCCAAGAGATCACCAAGTCGGCCAAATCCAAAAGCAGATTCAATTGCAGCAGCACAAAATGGTGGTGGTTGTCAGGGAAAAATAGATAAAGTGTGATTACAGGAACTTGGCCTAAATTCATAACAG
The DNA here is from genome assembly GCA_036184795.1 of Tokudaia tokunoshimensis. Lineage (NCBI taxonomy): Eukaryota > Metazoa > Chordata > Mammalia > Rodentia > Muridae > Tokudaia > Tokudaia tokunoshimensis. Next base: position 35,156,891 of record BTHU01000015.1, on the reverse strand, counting down.
AGTATTGGAGGGAGCCGAGCAGTGGTGGCGCATGCCTTTAAGCCCAGCACTTGGGAGGCAGAGGCAGGCAGATTTCTGAGTTTGAGGCCAGCCTGGTCTACAGAGTGAGTTCCAGGACAGTCAGGGCTATACAGAGAAACCCTGTCTCGAAAAAAAGAAAGAAAGAAAGAAAGAAAGAAAGAAAGAAAGAAAGAAAGAAAGAAAGAAAGAAAGAGAGTATTGGAGGATAAAAACATTCTGTAAAATTATAAGTACAACAGACCGGAGGTTCATAGCTAGGGAATAACCAGGTCTGAGATCAGCAACCAGGAAATATTCGCTATGTAGTCCTGTTACTTCATGTGCTAACTTACGGGATGCTTCGTTCAAGGGATCCATTAATCAGACATATTATGATCATTGAGCCACTGGTGAGTTATAACTTCTGACATGATCCATTTCATTGAGAAACATAATGCAGGACAAAGCTAAGACAGCTGTCAACATATCAACTGACTTGATAGAATACTGCCTAACACTTGATCTCAGTTCCTGTGGTTATTTGTTTGTTTGTTTTTTTAATCTGATCTTGCCCTTCTGTTTATTACCCATTGAAGTGAAGATTTGCCTTGTGTAAATACAAATCTCAGGGACAACAAAATTGTTTTAGAGGAATGCTCATAAACAGCTCTATTTCCAAGTGTGCAGAATGTTGACTGTGTTAATAAAACTATTGTTTATCCATAGAATAAGTTATTATTCATCAAATAAAGAAATAAATTCAAACATTAAAGAATCAAAACATTCAGACAGACCAAAGGAGAATGCAGTGTAGGATGTTGTGGATTATAAAATTATAGAAAGTGCAGCCTAATTATCATGTTTTTATGTGCATGAGGGTAGAAGGGTTCCAACAATGAAAAGGAGAAGGAAAGAGGAATTGAAAAAGATCCTGGGAAATTTTTCAATGGATGTATGTGGTGCTTGTGGTAATGGTTTCTTACACATATATGTGTATATTATATATAATATATATGTACATATATATCAATATCAATTGTGCATTTCAAACATGCAGATAACTTTAGGTCCACAGTTCTCCTTTAAAACTACTTTTGTTATAAGCCTAGACTTTTATAGCTGAGCCACATCTCCAGTGCTCACTCTACCTGCCACTACAGCCCATATAGATTCAATGTAAGGTAGGCAGGCTGGTGAGTGACTTAAGGAGGAGTAAGGAAAGGAACCTACCCAGAAGCACAAGCCCTAGGAGAGCCTGGTGGGTGGTTGCAAGTTGAGGGACCCAAGAAGGAAGTTGATTAGCTTTGAGCTATTTTATAAAGATTTAAAAATAAAATAAAGCATACTTACCTTACATTGAATTTGTATAATCTGCAGTGAAAAGTAGAACTTCACTTTCATGCTTTCAGGGCTGCCTCAACCCCTTCCAGCCTTTCACAGGACAAATCTCTAAAATTGCTGCATGGTAAGGTGTCTCCTTCTTTATCACTAGATTATTCAAAACTCTGCCTGCTTTCTCCTAAACTAACATAGACTGGGACACTCAATAAGGCACTCTGCCTTTTTCCTCCATGGGGTGTCCCAAATCCCACCTGCTTTCATAAGAAATCAATAGACTATTCAGGTGATGCAAATGCTAAGTAGAGCTACAACCCAGTTTCACCCTAGGTTCTGTCTTTTCCAGTCTGAGATGCTCTTGAGGCACCCAGGCCATACTTTATGCTAGACTTAGGAGGAAAATTATTCCTCTCAGCCCTCCCACACACACACCATGCTCCCAAGCTGCCCAAACTGCTCATCTTCAGGACATTCTCCAGTGGTTTACACCACCCTGAAAGAGAGCCACTACTACAGACTCTACCCCTCAGTACTAGCCTAAACCTGCTGCTCTACCAGGGGACTTTACCCTAATAGATGAAAAACTCATCAAAAGACATACCTAATAATAACCTAACCCAGATACCTAGTTTGTATTGCAAAAACACAGAAATGATAATTTTAAAAAGTCAATGTGTCTCTTCCTCAAACTATCAATACGGTAATAGTTGTTCTTAATGAGAACAACATTGACAAATTTAAGAAACAAAATTCAAATGAATTTTCAAAGAGTTTAAAGGATTCAAAGATGACATCAACAAATACCTGAACAAATTTAAAGAGGATATGAATAAATTCCTGATTGAAGTTCAAAAAAATACAAGAGATAGAAATACTAAAGATACTAAAGTAAATCCAAACTGAACCTGGAAAAAAATCTCAATGGAAGCACCATCAACAGAATAGATGACATAGAAGATATACCATAAGAGTTTAAGAGCAAGGGAGAGATATTGGATCATTCAATCAAGGGAAATGATAAAGTTTTTAAAATCCATAAGTGGAACATTCAGAATTTCCAGAACACCATGGGAGAAAAGACCCAAAGACATGAATTTATAGGCATGAAAGAAAATTAATTCCAGTTCAATGTCATAGAAACTATATTCAAGAACTCACAGAAGAAAATATGCAAATATAAGGAAAGAGATGCCAACTCAGGAACAAGAGACAGACAAAATATCAGATAGGCAGAACCATAAAAGAAAATCTTCATGTCATGTTAAGAAATTAAAAACCAACAGAAAAAGGTATTAAAGCTTTCAAGAGAGAAGAACCAAGTCACCTATGAAAGCATGTCCATCAGAACAGATGATTTCTCAAAAGAATCTTTGAAATCCAGAAGAGATTAGAGTAATAAATCCAAGTATAGAAAGAACATAACTATCAACCAAGGTTATTACTACCACCAGTAAAACTATCTATCATAATTAAAGGAAAATGAAAATTTTCTATGATTAAAAAATGACAAAATAAGTTTCTGACCAAAGAATCAGTTCTACAAGGAGTAGCAGAAGAATATTTCAGACTAAATAAAAAGATGAGCATACTGAAGTAGCTAAGATTCCAGGACAGCATTTTTGCAAATTATTATTTATTATGTCTAAGTATGACTAAGGTAGGAAACTCTATGAAATCAGTGAAAAAGATAATAATTAAAGCACATATTTCAATATTAAGTTTGACTATTAATGGCTTCAATACCATGATCAAAAGACAGGAGATATCCAATCAGATCTTATTATAGAATCCAACTCTATGTTATCTACAAGAAACATAAGTCATCTTCATGGATAAAGACTACCTTAGAATGAAAGAATAAAATTCTAAGCAAATGGGATCAAGAAACAAACAGGTGTTACTATTCTAATGTCTTATAAAATAGACTGCAGCACAAATCAAATAAGAGGAGATAAAGATCACTCAGTTCTGACCAAGGGAGCAATCAACCAAGAACACATTATAATTCTAAACCTATGCACATCACACTTAGGTACACTCAATTTCTTAAAAAAAAAAAAATCTCACACTACTAGGCACTAAGCAACAATGCACTAATACAGTAATAGTAGATTGCTTTTGTACCCTACTTCTACATCTTCAACAAATGGTGTTAGTCTAACTTGATGTCAGCATGTAGAAGAATTCAAATAAATCCATATTTATTACCTTGCATAAAACTCAGGCCCAAATCCAAGGACCTCAACATAAAACCAGATACACTAAATCTAATAGAAGAGAAAGTGGGAAATAGCTTTGAATGCACTGGTACAGGAGACAATTTCCTGAGCAGAACACCTATGGTTTAGGCTCTAGATCAACAACAATAAATGGGACCTCCTGAAACTGAAAAGCTTCTGTAACACAGAGGACACTGTCAATAGGACAAAACTGCAGCCTACAGATTAGGAAAAGATCTTCACTAAGCCTACACCTGATGGGGGCTCATATCCAAAATATGTAAAGAACTCAAGATGTTATAGTACAACAAACCAAATTACCCAATTTAAAAATGGGGTACAGAGATAAACATAATTCTCAATAAAAGAATCTCAAATGGCCCAGAAGCACATAAAGAAATGTTCAGCATCTTTTGTCATCAGGAAAATACAAATCAAAATGACTCTGAAATTCCATCTTACATCAGAATAACTAAGATAAAAAAAACCCTCAAGGGACAGCATATGCTGGTGAGGATGTAGAACAAAGGGAACACTCCCCCATTGCTGGTGGGATTGCAAAGTGGTACAACCCCTCTGGAAATCAATCTGGTGATTTCTCAGAAAATTAGAAGTAGTTCTACCTGAAGGCCCAGCTATACTGCTTCTAGGCATATACCCAGAAGATACCCTATCATACTGCATGAACATGTGCTCCACTATGTTCATAGCAAGCATATTTATAATAGCCAGAAGCTGGAAACAACCCAGATTTCCCTCAATTGAAGAATGGATACAGAAAATGTGGTTCATTCACACAACAGAGTACTACTCAGCTATTAAAACAAGGACATCATGAATTTTGCAGGTAAATGGATGGAACTAGAAAATATCATCCTGAGCAGGTAACCTAGACCCAAAATAACATGCATGGTATGTATTCACTGATAAGTGGATAATAGTTATAAAGTATAGGATACCCATAATAAATCCTACAAACCCAAAGAAGCTATGCAAGAAGGAAACCAGTGAGGATGGTTGAATCTCATTTAGAATGAGAAATAAAATAGTCATAGGAGGAAGAGGGAGAGAGGGAACTGTGTGGGAGAGGGGAGGAAGAGGAGATGGGTGTTATCATGATTGGGTGTGGGGAGAGACAGGAGAGAGGCCAGAAGGACATAAGAATGAATGGAAATCTAAAGCTGTTGAGGGTAGGGGAATGGGGGGAATCTCTAGGAAGTTCTAGAGCTCTTCTTGGATTGTGGAGCCTCTCTGGGATCAATGCAGGTAACCTTAGCCAAGAAGCCTAACATTGGGAATATAGAACCTGAAGAAGTCATTCCTATAGCCAGGCAGTAGCCCCAGTAGAAGGGTAAGGACACCAATCCACTCACAAAACTTTCAACCACAAACTCGTTCTGTCTAAAAGAAATCCATGGACAAAGATGGAGTAGAGACTGAAGTAATAAGCAACCAATAACCAGCCCATCTCAAGACCCTTCCCATGGGTAAGCACCAATCTCTGACACTCTAAATGATGCTGTTATGCTTATAAACAGGAGCATAGTATAATTCTCCTCTGAGAGGCTCTACCCAGATGCTGACTAGACAGATGCAAATACCCACAGACAAACATTGGATAGAAGTCAGGGACCCTTAAGCAAGAGTTGGGTAAAAGATTAAAGACCCTAAAGGGGATAGGAACTCCACAGGAAGACCAAGAGAATCAACTAACCTGGAACCCTGGGAGCTACCAAAGACTGAGCCACCAACCAAAGAGCATACATGGACTAGACATAGGCCCCCTGACACATATAGCAGAGGTACAGTTCAGTCTTCATGGTGTCCCTCACCAATTGGAGTCTGGGAACCCCTAAAGATGTTGCCTGGAATCTGTTCCCCTAACTGGACTGCCTTGTATGGCCTCAGTGGGAGTGGATGTGCTTCATTCTGCAGAGACTTGATGCCCCAAGGTCAGGGGAAACCCAGGAGGCCCACCTTCTCAGAGAAAATTGTAGGGGCTATGAGAGGGAACAACTTTTGGAATATAGATAAATAAATGAATAAAATTGAAAAAAAATAATACAAATAAATAACCTAAAGATGTACCTCAGGAGTTTGATAAAGCAACAAAGAATAAAATTCAAAAAATAGCAGATAAGGAGATAATCAAATCTAGGTCACCAATTAATGAAATTGAAGCAAACAATTAAAAAACAATACCAAAAAAAGGAGAAAACCCAAATAAATAGAATTTGAGATTGGTTAGAATCAATCACAAAACATAACAAGAAATTCAGAGTCATAAGACCATTTTAAAGGGTGCTCAACATCCTCAGACATTGTGAAGTGCAAATTAAAACCACTTCAAGAATTGATCTTACTATAGTCAAGAGAGTCTGACTCTATAATCAAGTAAATAACAACATACGCTGATGAGGATGTAGGGAAAAGAGAACCCTCATTCACTGTTGGTGGAAATGCAAACCAGTATGCATTATGGAATTCAGTAGAGAGTGTTATAAAGGTAAAGATAAAACTACCACATGACTCAGTTCTATCACTCTCACACCTGAGCATATACCAAAGGACCGAAAAACCTATGTCACAGATACCTGCTCATTAGTGTTCATTGTTGCTCTATTAATATTATATACATATACAATGGCATTTTGTTTAGCTGTAATTAAAAATTAAACTTTCAAATAAATGGATAGAACTAGGGAAAGTATTATCCGTCAGGTAACACAGGCACAGAAAAAACAAATGCTGCTTGATCTCCCTCCTAGGTAGATCCTAGTTTAGGATGGCTAACTTTATATGTTCAAATTGGAATTTAGACAAAGTCAGGAATATAGAAAGAGGACATGGGGAGGGAGTAGTTTAAAGGAGAGGGATAATAGAGCATTGGTAATATAAAAGTAGAGAGGGGGTATACAGAGGGAGTAGAAAGTGGGTGTGTATGAGAGGACTGGGGAAAGAAGAAACAGAGAAATGGTTAATCTAAACAAAAGAGATATGAGAATGAAATCCATAAAAACCTCCTATCTTATAACCCACCAACTCATAACCAAATTTAAAATAACATAGTTTATAATTTAAAAAAAAATTAAAGAAAGTTTCCTTGAATGACTAGAGAGCATGATTTTCTGAAACCAGGGGTTATTAAGAGGAACCCAGGGACAGGGTAGAATATCTCCTTAGGAGGTGTTGATCAGGAAAGCCTTAGAGGCTCCTGAAAGTGATACAAGCTCTTGCCAATGCTCTGGTGACCCTTTCGAACTTGATGAGACACTTGTGCTAGAAACACAACTGGGAGCAAGGGAGAAGGGCCTCCGAGGTATGTAGCAGTCAGATGAAGCTTGCCTGGGGCTAATGTACCACCTCACTTTCAGGCTCTGCTGTGACTATTTTTTTTCCTGCCTAATTTTTTTTTATAATACAAGCAAATGCTCATAATTTAGGAGACCTATTCAGATGTTTCCATCTATATCATTTGTCATAATGCCCTGAAATGGTTCTGCACATTATTATCATGGATATCCTGGGAGGCCTCAGCTGCTTCCTATATTAGACAAGATGAGTTGGATGCCTGATGCTGGATAGAATTTCATGTCTCTTACAGAGAGGGATAGGTGCAAGTGGTAGATGTCTTGCCTAGCACACATGAGGTTCCATATTTAATCCTCAGAAGCAGCAGCAGCAGCAACACAACAATACACACACACACACACACACACATTTTGTTTTAGATTTGGTTGTGGCAAACATCTGCTGCTTACATATCACCAACAAACACATGGTGAATGAAATTGTCTAGTTCACACATCCTTCCCCAAATTGTGAACATATAGAAGCTGAAGCCTTAAGTAGTCAAAACACTTCCAAGTTTATACCAATCTGACCAAATACAGAGGAATTGTTCCCAGCAATTTGCTGAACCTGGACCAGATATGTCAATTGATAGTCATTCCTATGGGTGCATGACGGTCCTCAGAGTTTTCCTCAAATGCAACAACAGCTTGTCATCCTTCCTTTACAGTGACTTCCCGTGGCATTTAAAATAGCAGTTAAACTTTGTGCAATGAACTATAAATGTCACATGATCTGGGCCCTGCTCACCTTCCCTTATATCAGCCTTTCCACTTGGCCATTTCCTATTGGAATGAACAATATAGAGTCAGCCTTCAGGACCTTTGCACTCAGCATTCCCTCCTCTGAGAAAGTGGTTTCTGGAAAGTGCTGGATACTCAATCACTCTGTCATTTATATAGCTGCAGAATAGTGTCCTCCCAGAGATAAGTTGCCTGATTATTTCATCTAAACCTAACCAATCACCTACAGAACCACCAAATCTCATTCTATCACCCTCCAATGTTCTTTATTTTTAGACCTACCAATAATCTGCAATTATGTATTTTTTTGTATGTTGGTTGACGCTAAACTTTCAGTCCAGAATGTATGATAAAGAAGGCAAGGAATTTTATGTTCCCTTTAACCCTGGAGCTTAAATAGCTCTCTGTCTGTTGCCTAGCAGCCATACACTCAGTCTTTTATGGGCAAGACCCATGTGACATGAATTCATTCTCTACTTCCCATAGACACTATCTTGGGTAACAGTCCTATTATTTTTAGTCTAGTCCTATTGTAATCCCTTCTCTAATATTAATGCCTCCATTACACCGTACTGGGCTAAATCATTCTACACACGGGCATTAACAAAATCAGAACCCTAATATTATCCCATCTACTCTCTTGAGCACTAAACACACGCACGCATACACTCACCTCCGGATGTGCAGAATTACCACAATAACTTCCCTGTGTTCCTCTAAGCAGATCTCTAATCCAGTCAGCTTTTCCTGCTCTTCACCTGTCCTCTCCTGATCTTGTATATATAGTTGTAGGAAATACTCTTGATTCTTGACTCTATCTGGTCTTCATATTCAAAACCATATACCCTTCCTTTATAAAATTCCCACTGGACACAACAGTGACTCTATTGTGTTCTCTTACCTATGACATAAACATAGTTCTAAACAGTAAAGGTCATAAATTATCTAGTATAGCTCTCTTCCTCCCTCTTTCCCTCCCTTCCTCCTTCCTTTTCTCCTCTACCTTTCTCCCTCAGTCCTTTCTCCCTCTTTCTCCATCCCTCCCCCTCCCCATCCTTGTCCCCTCTCCATTTCCCTCTCCCTACCCCCCACAGACACTTAACCTTGCCAAATCATTTTATGTACTGCAAATTCTTATCTTGCTTTTGATCTCAAATTAAGAAACAATGTTGCCATTTATTCTACTCTCTTTGGTTAGACAAGTGTTCAAATTTCCTGTTGTGAGATGAATAAACCATAGTCTAAAAGTATGAAGAGACTTACAAAAAAGTATTCTTTATTCACTGGGATCTGTTTGTCTTTTAGTAGAATAAATCAGTCTAGTACTTACTCTGAAGTTCTTGTTTTCCAGACAGAATTTGGTAAAAGATATGGTAGTTCCTCTCTCCAGGCTGCTGATAAACCACCCTAGATTTTTCAAGAAAATCTAAGAAAATTTAAAATGGATAAAGATTCATATTTCAGCATACTTACAAAACTTAGAAGAAAAGCAACCAGAGAGTGCACTGGTTACTTACAGATCTGGATATCTGCAAATGATAGTGTCCCTCTTGCACCAAAATGTATCCGAATGAGTTTTCCCTAAGTAAAAACAGAACAGATTTCTTGCTGAGCAGTTGCAAAGGCCTCATTATGTACATAATCCTCCAAGTGACTGAAGATTGAGAAATAAAATGCAAGATTGAAAGGGTTGAACAACCTTTTCACAGAGGTTGCACATCAGATATCCTGCATATCAGGTATTTACATTATTATTCGTAACAGTAGCAAAATTACAGTTATGTAGTAGCAACAAAAAGTAATTTTATAGATTGGAGTCACCACAACATGGGGAACAGTATTAAAGTGTTGAATCATTAGAAAGGTAGAGAACCTCTGGTCCAGAGGAAACTACAATTGATTAGAAAGACTGCAGCAGTTGCTAGTACCACATCTCCTAGCTTCTGCATGTGCATTTTTAAATGCACTGTAGAATCTATGGGAGCCTCAGTACTCTTATTTGAAAAGGAAGAAAGAGTATTTTCTCAGCATGCTCATCCACTCATTCATTATTCAATGACTGCCATAATCTAGGAAACTCCTGAGAAGTTAAAGATACCTTATTTAAAAGGAAAAAAGGAAAAAGAAAAAAAAACACATGGTCCTGACCCTCATGAAGTATTCCAAAGGAACATTTTGGAGTAGTTTTGTATCAAAATAAGAGCTACTTTTGCTGAAGTTTAAGAAGTAAAAGAAAATGGATTATAAACCAAGACTGGGAGATAAACAAAAAGGCTATGGGTTCTTTCTTTATTAAAGGTTTAAAAAAAAAAGAATCTATCAAGGCATAAAGGCTTCCCAAGGCTGCCAGTATCATGACAAAATGCTGGGTACAATAGCAACCATGTTTTATGGGATGAGAGAAGGAGAGTGAAAATGGAAGTTTGGCTGAGGTCCTCCCATGCCAGGAAGGAACCATAGCAAAACATCATTCCAGTGGGGCAGAGTGGCTGAAGCAGGGGACTGAACTAGCATACTGTCAGCTACACAGACAATTGTACCTGGATTTCTTTGTTTTTATTGCATGTCCTCTTGTCTTTTTCCTCCACCTTTACAAAATCTTTTCTTTTTCTCTGCTTCTTCCTGTCCATCCTTCCAACTTTATCCTCATTTTCTTTATTCTTCATCTCTTTGTTTCTTGTTCATTCCTTAATTTCCTCTTTTCTCCCCTCTCCTGCCCTTCCCATTCCTTTATGTTATATGATTTTATTTCTTATTCTCTTATTCTGCCTCTTCCCATCCCCTACCAGGATTCATCTTGGGATCTCACACATGCCAGGATGCCAGGCAAGTGCCTACCATTTAGCTATCTCCCCAGTCTTTACTCTTTTCTTTATTTTTTTCTCTTTTCTTCTCTATCCTATTTCTATCTTTCATATTTCAGAAAACATGCACCAATATTTTTAAAGTAGCAATTGTTTAATGTGAAAGTGTGTGCTAATGAATATAATCACAAATGTTTTATCACTAGACTTTGGTCAGAAACTAGGTAATTAGCCTGAGTCTATATTTTTTTTTTAAGTTTAGGTACTCAAACATGAAGCTCCCTTCAGTTTTCCTTAGCTTATACAGTGGATCCCTGCCACTCATTCTTGGCACAAAATTGATTTATGAAACTTGATTTATAAATCCAAATGTTTTCCTCCATTATGAGATTTATAGCTATCAATAAACACATTGGAACACCTTGTCCAATAAAAAAAATCCTTGTTAAAGTTACATATGCAGGAAGAAGGAGTCCATAAACAAAAGCAGAAAGAATAATTAACAGAATTAGGAAGTTACTGCAAAATTGACTTCAGTCTACAGGAAATTAAGAAAAAACAATTTCAAATCTATAAAATATATGACAGTATTATAATTCACTAGATGAGCTTCCCTACTAACAAAGTAAAGAGATGTGATTTAAGATAAGTACATTCCTCCTGAGTGTGTTCTTCCAAACAGAAGACACATAGACAAAGGCAGCTTTGCCTCAGTTATAGTTGGTAAGACATTGTTGAGTGATGTAACAATATGATAGAATTTAATCAAAAACCTTTTTCTGGAGTTCTGTTTCCAATGTGTTCAAACATGAATTCTATGATAGCCTAAAAGTTATAGGTTCTGAGGTGCTACCGTGGTACTTACAAAACGAGAAGAGTTATCATTTCTCAGAGTTTTGGCATTTCCAAATGCTTCCAAGATAGGATTTATTTGTACAATTTGATCTTCCAAAGTCCCCTAAAAATCATGGAAAAGAAGCATAGCTGGTTAAGTTCACCAGGATTCTACACTGAAACAAACTCCTCAAATGCATATCCAGCCCCATGCCTGCCATAGTAATGAGTGGCCTACAGTTTCTAAATGAAAACACTGCTTTGGGACCTGAGATTTAGAAAAGTGGAAGGATAAAAGATCCTAGTTTCATAAACATTCTACTAAGAAATCATTTAGGTGGGCATTAATTTGTAATGTTTTTGTTTGAGTTCAAGTGAATAAAGAGAATTTTTATTAACAGAGAACAAAACTAGAAATTTGTCTTAGAATAATACATCAGTTTCTTGTCATGATTCATTTGTATTATCCTTATGCTATTTCTAAGTAATGTAGAGGTTCAAAACAAGCAGTGACTAGTAATAATACTGATCTTGAATTTGAACTTTGTGTATTCAGTAATATGGGCTGTCTATACAGAATGACGCTGAAAATTGACCCTGCTAAAGACCAGCTAGTTCTACATCAATTAAATTAACACTCAAAGACCTGTCTTATGGGATTAATTATATACTATATGATGTTCAAGAATATCCTATGTATAAATACTATTTTTCTTTGAATAATGTATATCTGTTGCCTCCCAAAGAATTATAAAAACCTATACAAACAAAGATTTCCATAGACCTGTGGCACATGTTATGTTTTATGTTACTTTATAAAAGATCATAAAACTCAATGTCAAGATAAAACCAACTAATTCACACCAAACACAACAAAACTAAGATGCACACTGAAATAAAGTTTTATGTAGGGGACATCAAACTTTAAGGATTCTTAATGGATATCAACCAAATTCAGGAATGATGTGATGGGAAAAGAAATCCTTTGAAGTTTAAAATGTGAACAAAGTGAGTCTATATTTTGGGATATTTCTTACTTGTGACAGCAAGACCAGCAGGTGATATACATCATTGGATTGAAAACACAAAATGACAATATCAGATATGGACTGATGAGAGATATATCAGTCCAGTAATAAGTGGCTCTGAGAATCACTCAACACTACTTAGCTTTGCATTGCTTGATGCAATCATTTCCAAATTGTTATGAAAGCTCACCTCACAACTAAAGCTGAAGTTAAAAAGTAACCAAGTGTGATGGCTGATTTTAATTTTGAACCTGATACAACCCAGAATTACTGGAAAGGGAGTCTCAATGAGTGATTGTCTAGCTTAGTTGATTTTTCTTGAGCAGGTTTATGGAGGTGGGAAGACCCACACTGCATGTGAGTAGCACCTTTTCATTGCCTGGATTCTGCTCTGCAGGAAAAGGTGGGAGTGAGCCTGCATATATTAACTCATTGCTTTCTTGACTATGGATGTCGAGCCAAATCCTTTCCTCCCTAAGTTACGTTTATCCAGGTATTTTATCACAAAAATGAGAAATGAAATTAAGAGACCACAGCTGAAAAAAATATAATAGAGAAGGTAAAGTTTAGAGACAATGTCGCATGATTAAAGTTGAGGATTTTTTTTTATGTGTCACAAGTTTTTTTTTCAATTTATCTTCTTTTTTTTATTTATTTTATTTTATTTTTTTAATTTACATTCCAAATCACTTCCCCTTTCCCGTTTCCTCCCTCCCCGAAAGTCCCATAAGCCCCCTTCCCTCCCTCTTTTCTCCATTCAACTCCCTCTCGTTACTCTGTCCTGGCGTTCCCCTACATCCAGTCTTTCCAGGACCAGGGGTCTCTCCTTCCATCTTTTTAGAAATCTATTGATATGCGGATTGTGTCTAGGGTATTCCGAGATTCTGGGTCAATATCCCCTTATCAGTGACTGCATACCATGTGTGTTCTTTTGTGATTGGGTTACCTCACTAAGGATGATATTTTCAAGTTCTGACCATTTGCCTAGGAATTTCGTGAATTCATTGTTTTTAATTGCAGAGTAGTATTCCATTGTGTAAATATAACACATCTTCTGAATCCATTCCTCCGTTGAGGGACATCTGGGTTCTTTCCAGCTTCTGGCTATTATAAATAAGGCTGCTATGAATATAGTGGAGCATGTGTCCTTATTGCATGCAGGTAAAGTCTCTGGGTATATGCCCAGGAGTGGTATAGCCGGATCCTCCGGGAGTGTCATGCCCAGTTTTCTGAGGAACCGCCAGACTGCTTTCCAGAGTGGTTGTACCAGCCTGCAATTCCACCAGCAGTGGAGGAGTGTTCCTCTTTCTCCACATCCTCGCCAACAACTGCTGTCTCCTGTGTTTTTGATCTTAGCCATCCTGACTGGTGTGAGATGGAATCTCAGGGTTGTTTTGATTTGCATTTCCCTAATGACTAAGGATGATGAACATCTCTTTAGGTGCTTCTCAGCCATTAGATATTCTTCAGGTGAGAACTCTTTGTGTAGCTCTGTACCCCATTTTTTAATAGGGTTACTTGCCTCTCTGGAGTTTAACTTCTTGAGTTCTTTGTATATCTTGGATATTAGCCCTCTGTCGGATGTAAGGTTGGTAAAGATCATTTCCCAGTTAGTTGGTTGCCTCTTTGTCTTTTTGACGGTGTCTTTTGCCTTGCAAAAACTTTGTAATTTAATGAGGTCCCATTTGTCTATTCTTGATCTTAGAGCATAAGCTATTGGAGTTCTGTTCAGGAAATTCTCCCTTGTGCCCATATGTTCAAGGTTCTTCCCTAGTTTCCCTTCTATTAGTTTCAGTGTGTCTGGTTTTATGTGGAGATCCTTGATCCACTTAGAATTGAGCTTAGTGCAAGGAGATAAGAATGGGTCAATTTGCATTCTTCTGCATGTTGACCTCCAGCTGAGCCAGCACCATTTGTTGAAAAGGCTATCTTTTTTCCACTGGATGGTTTTAGCTCCTTTGTCAAAGATCAAGTGACCATAGGAGTGTGGATTCATTTTTTAAAGGGGCACTTGGGATGTGATAAAGGAGTTCGGGCAAAGAAAGCCATTTTTGATAGATAGATAGATAGATAGATAGATAGATAGATAGATAGATAGATAGATAGATAGATGATAGATAGATAGATAGATAGATAGATAGATAGATAGATAGATAGATAGACAGACAGATAGATAGATTGTGTGTGTGTGTGTGTGTGTGTGTGTGAGAGAGAGAGAGAGAGAGAGAGAGAGAGAGAGAGAGAGAGAGAATCTAACATAGCAGTTCAGCTAGAGAGATTTAGAAATGTCAGAAGAGAACATTGAAGGCTATAGTCCCTTGGTGTAAGAAGGATTGGATACTGAAGGCATATTAACCAGAGGGGCAAACCAAATGAGACTCAGCCAGAAATTGTTCTTTGAAGCAAGTGAAAAAGTATGTAATACATGCTTTTAGTTTGATTTAGAATCCTTTATTGATACCTTTAGGCAGAATCTGTCTGTGGATTTCCATATTTTTGTAGTGGTGTAAACGTGAAATGTGTCCATAGGCTCATGTATTTAGAAACTTGATCCTAAGCGAATGGCAGTTTTTGGTGGCTGTGAATATTTAGGTGGTGAGCTTTCCAGACCAACCTGAGTCAGGATTGGCCGACCTTAATATTTTATATGCTTACATATAATACAATGTGACTAGCCATCCTTCCACTCCTCGTCCTGCCTCCATCACTTCTAGTTCATGCTGAAATGTATATCTTCTCAAATGGGTATGGCAGAAAAAAAATTTTTCTTAATTATCAGGATCAGATATTTTGTCACAGAATGAGAAAAGTAATTACTACCATTTTGCTAATTGTTTTATGGTTCTTTCCTCCTCCATGTTCCCCATACTGGTCAGGGAAGGGTTTTCATGTCTCAGTAGATGAGGCCAACTCACCTTTCATGGTTTTTATGGACACTTACCAGATTTTTCTTAGGCTCACTTACGGCTGCCATCGTGGCAAAATACTGAATGACCAGTTTGGTGTTCACTGTCTTTCCAGAACCAGATTCTCCTCTGTGATTTGAAATTGAAATTAGTTAACTGCTTCTGATGATCAGTGTAATGAACATTAGGTAATTCTGACCATACCCAGCCTTCTTTCTTAGGAAACGACTTGCCAATCACTTCACCAGGAAGCTGTGCCTTTGTTTTCTCCTTTCCCTTTGATAATCAACTACATTTGCTCAAGCCTGCCTTTAGGCACATGAAATTCAGAAGTCAGTAATTGCTATTTGAAAAGAGCATAGATTTTAATTTGAACTAGCCACTTAGCTCTAAGATTCTAAAAACCTTTCATTCCCTTTAAGATAACAGAAACCAACAGAGAGTCAATAACACAACATGTCATTACCCCTTGAGTCTCAGTCACCTGCTCATGATATCATGCCCACTTGGTGTTCTTTCCAACAACATGAACATGAAGATTTCTTCACCCTCTTTGTTATCTTCCAAAGATACATTATGTATTACTATGGGTACTGTGCCATGATTACTCAACAAAGCAAGGTATCTGTTTCGTGGACATACTCTATGGATCTTCAGCCTCTCTGCTTAATTAGTGAGCACAGAGACCATTGAAGTTGATTGATTATTTGCAAGGCTGAAGGGATCTTCCCTTAGAAGGAACTAAACTAACTTATACGATACAGTTTTTAAGGAGTCTCTTTAAATGATGGAGGCAGAATTCCTTAAATCATATTTACCAAACTCTCCAAAGTAGTATAGCTATTGCAGAGTAGCTTTTCCTTCCTGAAATGCATTTTGTTTCTAAAGATTAAACAAGTCAAATTTGACAAACTTAAGGTTTACTCTCAGAGAAATGTAAGTATCCATTTCCAATGAAACTTCACAAGGGCAAAAAGAAAACGGAAACAAACACTCACGTGAAGAGTATAGACTGGTTTTCTCCATCTACAAAAAAAGGAAGAAAATGCTAGGATAGTTTTATGCTTGAAGCTTATGTACTGGCATGAATTTATTAACAATTTTCTTAGTAATAGTTTCAACTTAGAAAAAGGGTGAAAGATCTGCTTCATCTATGCTTGCAAACTACTCATTTAAACAAATACAGTATAAAACAGAGACCCCTATTTTACTAGCATTATGAACATATTAATTCTAGGCTTATTTCCTTGCTCTAAATATAAAGAGGAACTAACTAATGGTTGACATTTTTAGCCTTTTAAGAATCATCACATAGTAACAGCTATAGAATAGCTTCTGTGTCTAATAGTATAGCAGATGCTTGGTGTAATGAGAACAGACATCTGCAGGGGGCATTATCTGGGCCAGCCTCCAGCCCCAGTACTTCAAATGCATTCTTTCACTCTGAAGTACCAGTTAATTGTCCCTGTAACCATAGGAGGTCCATACTATGTTGCCTGCATTTTATCTGGAAGGAATCAGAGGTTTCAAGGGATGAAGCAGCTGTGAGGCCATGCTCTGTCACAATGCCTAAGTGTCCTTTGGTGATGGAGAACACTTGGATCAGAGATTCTCCCTTTTCATTTTGTAGGGCATCTACTTACTGC
Organism: Tokudaia tokunoshimensis; assembly: GCA_036184795.1. Classification (NCBI taxonomy): domain Eukaryota; kingdom Metazoa; phylum Chordata; class Mammalia; order Rodentia; family Muridae; genus Tokudaia; species Tokudaia tokunoshimensis. The sequence continues at coordinate 35,140,022 of BTHU01000015.1, read as the reverse complement.
GAAGCATATCCTGAAAGGCACGATTGGCCACAGCAAAGATGTGAGGGGGAACCTCAGATCGCCTCTTTCTTTTATAGGCAGCCATGACCTCTTTCTGATACACCGGGAGCCACTTGTAAGGGTTTATAGCCACACAGAAGAGACCTGAATATGTCTGAGGAGAGATCAGAGTGGATTTCAGAAAATAGGCTAGCAACACTCCCAGGTTTACCAGGGCTTCCCTGTCATGTAATGCTAGTTTGAGTATTTACTTGTAAGGGAACATGGAAGATGAGAGATTTGAATTCTTGTGAAGAAGTGATTTCTAACAGAAGCCGACAGACAGATCTGGAGTAGGCCAACATCAAGACCTCAGTATTGCCTCTTGATCTCTGGAAGATAAACTAACTGCTAAAACAACTGACACATGTAAGTCTCTTTTTTAAAAGATTTTTTATGTATATGAGCATTTGCCTGCATGGGTGTATGAATGTGCATACATACGTGCCTGGTGCCAGCAGAGGCCAAAAGAGGACACTAGATTTCCTTAAGTTGGAGCGATAGATGGCTGTGAACTTCCATACTGTTACTGGAAACCAAAGCTGGCTCTTCTGCAAAATCCACAAGTGTTCTTAACCTCTGAGCGATTTCTCTAGCTCCCACATTTAACTCTTGAAGAAAGACTGGGTTAAAACCAATACAATGAATACCAGTAGCCATAAGAAACCTAAAAAGACAAGAAAGCCTTTCCTCTAGTGCTTTCATAAGAAGTATAAGACCAGTGCTTTCACTTTAATTGAGAGGAATGTCCTTCAGGATGGTATTTGAGTACTGCTGTAAGTACCTAGGAGAAAGCCCAGAAGGTCAGGAGAATTAATTGGAAAATGCAGCTGGAGACAGGGTGGGGGGAACCTCTAGAAAGTCCCAGAGACCTGGGATGTGAGAGGCTCCCAGAACTCAATGGGGGTGACCTTAGCCAAAATACCCAACAGTGTAGAGATGAAACCTGAAGAGACCACCTCTAGTAGGTGGACAGGGTCCCCAGTGGAAGGATGGGACCAACCCACACATCTTCAAAAATTTTGATCCAGAATTGTTTCTGTCATCGCTTCTCGGCCTTTTGGCTAAGATCAAGTGCAGAATTGTTTCTGTCTAAAGGAAATGAAGGGACAATAATAAAGCAGAGACTGATGGGAAGACCACCCAGTGACCAGCCCAACTTGGGATCCATCCCATGCTCAGGCACCAAACCCTGACACTATTACTGAGGCCATGTTGTATTTGCAGATAGGAGCCTAGATGGCTGTCCTCTGAGAGGATCCACCAGTAGTTAATCGATATAGGGACAAGTACTTACAGTCAACCATTGGACTGAGGTTGGGGACCCCTATGGAAGAATTAGGGAAAGGATTGAAGGAACTGGAGGGGATGGCAAACCCATAGAAAGATCAACAGTATCAACTAACCTGGATCCCTCAGAGTTTCCAGAGTCTAAGCCTCCAACCAAAGAGCATGCAGGGCTGGTCTGTGGCCCCTGGCACATATATAGCAGAGGCTTGCCTTGTCTGGCTCAGTAGGAGAGGATGGGCCTAAGACTTGATGCCCCAAGGAAAGGGATGCTGGGGGGGGGTGATGTGGGGGTGGGTAGGTGGATGTGGGAAGCACCCTCTAATAGGCAAAGAAAAGAGGGATGGGATGAAGAACTCTGGAGGGGGGGACCAGAAAGGGGTGCAACATTTGAAATATATATTACAGTGATTTAATAATTAAAAAAAAACACTAAAAAAAGTACCCATTCTGTTTCAATTTTGTTGAGAGACAAATCTTTAGAGAAACTAAAACAGTCACCTGGTAATTCAGATAGTTAAAGACTAGGATGGTTGCCTGTCACAGTCTTGGGTCCCTATAGCCACTCCTCAGCCTGTTCTCAGTGTTGCTTCTAATGCATACACATGAATACAAATTAAATCCATATTTAGCAAATTCTTCTCTGTATCTGGACTTAACAGTGTTTCAGACCCATAAATAGAATATTTTTATCTTTTCTTTCCTTGCTTGTTTGCTTGCTTGTTTTTTTGAGAAAGCATCTCTCTACATAGCCCTGGCTATCTGGAAATTCACAATGTGGACCAGGGTGGCCAGAAAGTCACAACAATACATATGCCTTTATCTCTCAAGTGTTAGGACTAGAAATGTGTACTATCACATCCAGCCTTTTTATCTTTTTCATTAACTTGTTTATTATACAAGTGTTCATTGAGCACTGAATAGGAAAATCAAGCATCCCTTCAAAGGGAACATATGGAAACAATCCTAACATGGATACAAGACACTCAGCTGTTCTTTCCTGAAAATTCTGACACAAAATGCCATGGAAGATGACCAACGACTATGTAGCTCTCTCTAGACAGACAGGAATGTATGCACGTGATATATGTTTACACATTCCTAATGGTAGTGTATTTGTGTATGTACACACAAGTGTCACACATACAAATACAAGAATGTCCTGGTTTTATCTTTAAACAAAACTATATTGGAAGAGCAACAGCTCAAATATATTTTCCTCCAGAAATATTTTTGGTAGACTACATTGCCTTAACCAATAAGTAACTGAGCTGGTATGTGGACTTTACCCTATGAGGCTCTAAGCTTCATTTTTGGAATTTAGTATGGCATTCTCTGAGAAATGACATGCATGCTGACCAGATAAAACTAAAGAATATGTTGAGAGAGTGACTTCTGAGTGTATGTTCCTATGAGGATATTATAACTAAATATAAGATATCACTGAAAGAAGTTGAGACAGTGAATACAAGTTCCAACATGAGATTTTTCTAGTAAAGCCTATATACATACATAGATCATCCAGTGGTCATAACGTCTCCTCAGAGTATGTAGTATAGATGCTTCATTGAGGTAAAGCAACATTGACAGATCTTCAATCATTTCAAGCTCTGCAGGGTTCATCTCTTGAAGTTTTTCCTCCTTAATTCTCAGACTCTGCAGAGAACAGAAAAAGAAAGGATTCTTCTTAGCAGTACACAGTAGCGCTCACCTTTAATCCCAGCACTGCAGAGGCAGAGGCAAGAGAAGTTTTGTTGAGTTCAAGGCCAGCCTGGTCTACATAGTGAGTGTTAGAGAGCCCAGGATAGCCAGGGCTACATAAAAAGATCTTGTTTCAACACACAAGCAAAGATCTATTCTTCTATCTCCCCTATGCATATATGTTTTTGCATGCTTTTGAAAAAACTATTCAAAGTAGACAAACAGCCATACACCTTATGGTTTTCAAGGTTGTTGCACATTGAATCCTTAGTATTCCCCCAAAGACCCATATGTTAAATTCCCACTACTATGGAGAGGCTATAAAACCTTTAAAAAATTGTGGCCTACAGAGAGGTTCTTAGGTGATTGGGAGCATGTCATTGTAGAGTTGTGGGTATTGAAGGTATTGTGGGGCCCCAGCACACACTTCACACTCTGTTGTCTACGGACCATAAAGTGATAGGTTTATGACTGTTTGCACTCTCACATAATGTACTGGCCTGGTCCTGCGCCCCCACCTCCAAGTGACTCCTAAAATAGTATTACTACTTTTGAGCTGTATTCCTGATCAGAACCTTATATAGTTTGGAATATAGTTTTGGAATCTCCCCCAATAGTATGTATTTTGGAAACTTAATTTACAGGAGGGCAAAATAGAGAGGTGGTTTGTTTAGGACACTGGGATTCTGCACTTGGGTGGACTTAGGTAGTTCTCTTCTGGCTCTCAGTTCTCAAGAAAAGATTGCTTTAAAAAATACATTTGGTTGACTATTCCCTCAGTCTCTGATCCATACCCTGTGACTGTGTTTCTTGTGTGGCCTCAATGGGAGAGGAGGCACCTAGCATTACAGAGACTTGAAGTGCCAGGCAGGGGATATGTGGGGGAGGACACACCCACTCAGAGGAGAAGGGGAGGAGGAAGGGGAAGAATTTTGGGTGGGGATGAGTGGGAAGGGGCCAGTGAGCAGAATGGAAAGTGAGTAAGTAAAGTCAAACATAAATTAAGAAAATGAAATGAAAAGAAAGGAAAGAAGGAAGGAAGAAAGAAAGAAAGAAAGAAGAAAGAGAGAGAGAAAGAAAGAAAGGAAGGAAGGAAGGAAGGAAGGAAGAAAGAAAGAAAGAAAGAAAGAAAGAAAGAAAGAAAGAAAGAAAGAAAGAAAGAAAGAAAGAAAGAAAGAAAGAAAAGAAAGAAAAGAAAGAAAGAAAGAAAGACAGACATTTGGCCAGTCACCAACCTCTATGTTCCACATCTTGCTATGTGATGTCTCTCTTACTCATACACTCCCATTATTTAGTTGCCACTCTCCATTAAAATTCTCAGCACAGTTAAGATGACACTGAGAACATGTTCAGAATTATGAATAATTAAAGTCATGTTAGTTGCAAAAAATAAAAATAAAAAGGCTCTTTTGAAGAATTAGTCTCTGGTTAGCAGCACTATTGAGAGGTAATTTGGTCGTAAGGGTATCACTTCACCAGTACATTGACCTCTTGATGAGTTCTGAGCTTGTTGTACTCTATCTAGTAGAGTCTAGCTTAGAAACATGTGAATATGAATATATGACTTGAAAGCATATACGTTCTCTCTGTGCTATTTGTCTCTCTGTGCTATTTCTCTTTGCTTCCTGGGTGTTGCAAGGAAAAAAGCCTTCCTCTGCCATCTAGGTCTTTATTTAGCCTAGTCAGACATTACCTCTTTCTTGGTTATTCTCATATAATGTTATTCTATTAAAATGGCACATCATTTTTTCTAATAAAAACATTTTGAAAGTACTAGAAATTAAATGTAAGAGCTCCATCCTCACTCTGTCTTTTCCTTTTCAGCACTTGGGAGACAGAAAGATCATGAGCTTGAGGTCATCCTAGAAAACATAGATTGACACTGTGTATCAAGGAAAAATAAGCAGCAGAAGTTACTGGAAGGGAGGAAGAGGAGAAAGAAAGAAGAAATGGAAGGCGACAAGTGAAGAAGAAGAAACTTGAAATATTAACAAAACAAGTAGAAGCAAGTGTTAAGTCCAGAGTTTATATTTTCCACTATAACCACCTTATTTAGATTCATTCGATGTCTTTGATGGTAAGAGTAAGAGTACATGAGTGAGGTCTCCAAGATATGTCACCCTTACCCTAGGTGCATAGTATTAGAGAAAGATATACTTAGCGACTTGACTAGCAGAGAGCACAGACAGTCCCAGGAGGAAAAGGCCGACTTTACCTCTCCATCTCTAGTCTCTACAATTACTTGTCCATCACTACTGCTTTCTTTAACCTCAGCCTCAATATAAACATTCTTCTCATCGGGAACCCAACATTTCTTCTTCCCTAGAGAGAAAAGATGGGTTATAACTACAGCACTCAAGGGTGTCTCCATTGGTCATTTTCATACCAATGTAGTCTTGTTTCTACCAAGTCTTGGAGCTATTGATTTAAGTCACAAAGTTATATAACACACGTGAATGTTAACCATGGCTGCTTACCCATACATGCTTGTAAAGAAACAAGACAAATCACAGCAAGCAGGTGACTGCCAGCATCATGGGCCCTTAGGTTAAGAAAACTGTCTACCTAACTCACCTTCCTCATCCTACCACAACACTAGACCCCTGGATACTCTCCTGGTCATTCTACTGTTTCCCAGATCCCCTTAAAAGCTCATTCAAAAATGATCTATTTACATCTGTGGAAAACTGTATGTTAATGCATTTGTCCTTAAGTGTTTCTATACATTATATTTAAATCTTCACATGAAAATCTGTTAAGAGAAGGACATGCTAAATTGAACAGATTGAAAGAGAATATCCATTATTTTGTTATATAATAAAATCAATTTATATTTCCCATCATATACTATTTTTCCTTCTGCTGTCCCCTCAGTCAATGCTTTACGCTAAGTAAAGAAGTCTTTCATAAAAGTAGCCCATAAAATACTTAAGGTGAAATAAGTTAGAAGCTCTATGAATACAAGAAAAAGCTTCTCTAGGTTCATTTAAATACTTACCAAATAGGTGTCCACCTCAGGCATTTAGCCATTTAAGATGAATAGGAAATATGCTCTTCAAAGAAAATGAGTCTTAGCATGCTATAAGAGTCCCCCAGCCAAATAGGAAAAGGGGTGAGGGGAGGACATTGGTGAAAACCACATCTGACCATGATGCTAATGGGAATGACAGCTAGATTACTGCCACCACCTCTAAAATATAAGTTACCAAGTATTTCAGTGCTGCAGGACAGGTGCCCCGTACCAGATCCTTTCCCTAAAGGTGGGCTGTGGGTCACAGTGATGAGTGTGTACAAAAAGAGGAAATGAACTGGGCACCACTCTCCTCTTCTCCCCCCATTCTTGTCTCTGCATAGAAACGCATTGCTCAGTATTTTCCTACTATGATACTTTACAATGAACTGGTATCACCCTTTCCCTAACAACAAACAATTCTCCCCTGAAAACTGCATGGTAAGCAGATGTGATAATCCCTGTAACTCAGCTTTCATTGCCTTTCTGCTTTTGAATACTGGTTTTTGTGTGTTGTACTTATTATTTTGATCCTTTTTATGAAAACACTGATGTTTTTATCTTAGTATGTGAAAATATATTTGATTTTAAAAATACTTCCTTAGCATATTAAAGGCTATGAATTTCAAAACATATTATTACTTAAAAGAATGATTCTGTCTTTGTCTCTGTCTCTGTCTCTGTCTCTCTCTTTCTCTCTCTCTCTCTCTCTCTCTCTCTCTCTCTCTCTCTCTCTCTCTCTCTTACTGTCTGTCTGTCTCTGAACTTGTGAAGAAGAATAAGACTTGTGCACTGTGCCAACAGTGTCATAGCTAATTATTAGTGATGTATAGACTAATGACTCTAAAAATCAAATTACCATCCTCCTAAATTAGTTTTACTTCATTATTTCATGCTTCCTTTAACAAGTGCTTAGCTTCTTTATTCTCTCTTGTATTTCTCTCAAGTAGGGCTCACCTATCACCCCATGGTGAGCTCTTTGTTTCATCATTCAGGAAACAATGGGAGTGAATAATTTTCAGAAGTCTTTCCCAGAGACACAGTTCATAGCAGCAACTTTTCTTTAAATCTTAAAAAAAATAAAGTAGGTGAAATGAGTCAACTTTTAATTCCTTCTGGCCATCAGTAATGCAGACTCCAGATGCAGATGTCACTGTATTTGAATTGGATCATCTAGACTTTAGTACTGGTCTTGCTAAGGAATTGTCTAGTAACCATTTCGCCTTATGGAGTCTTGGTTTTCTCATCTCTAAATAAAGGATATATTCACCATATTATTTCCTCTGGGCTAACCATCTGTAATTATAGATCTCATATAATATGAAGATGGTCAACATTTAATAGAAAAAACTTGAGATGTATAAAAAAAATTTAAACACTAAAACCAAGTATAAACAAGCTCAGAAGTGATGAACGTCATTTCTCTGTATCATTTTTTATGGGTCTCTGTTATATGGTATGAGAGTAAATTAGGGTTAGATCATATTCAAACTTATAGTCATATTAAATAGAAACTTAACCTCTTCTAGGATAAAATCATTGGTTTGGCTCTGGAGTGTCGTTCTTTTTATATTTACTTTGAAAACCATTGGTCTTCCTCCCTAACACGCAGAATTGCTGGTTTTCCTTTCTTGGTATCATTACACACATTAAACTTATTTTCAAGCTTAGAGCACTATTTGGTCCTAACGGCAATCAATGAAAGTAGTCAGGACAAGTGTTTTTGTTTATTTTACTTTGGCAGGTGAATAAAAGAAGGCTCAGTAAAGCAAGATGCTTTATTCTACTGATAAAGTGATAGATGATCACAAACAGGGAATTGAAATCCAAGTTAGCCAAATACTCATTATTTGGCCAATCCATTTGGCCTGAGTTCTAAATACAAACTATAATGTCACCTAGCCCAGAGAGATTAAGAACTTTTAGTAATTGTTTTTAAATCTTTTTGCTGCCAGTGAAGGATTATGTATTTAAAAAATTATCAAGATTACATTGATTGCTCTATTTTAAGCAATCATTTATAATGTTGACTCTATAGATGAAATTATCGCTACTGTGCTGGCCCCATTTTGATTTTTTTCTCCCTGGTAGCACTATCAACATCTCTTAGTTGCCTAACTGCCTGTGAAATGCCTCTGCATGGGCACTTCTGACTTTGGGGAGTGTTCTGTTATTCTATTTGATCTGAAGTATTATAATTAGCTACTTTGAAATGCAATCACACTAATGAAATGCAAGGACGAGAAACTGGGAGCTGATACAGGACTGGTAGGTCTGTGACGGAAATACAATTTCCTTTTAATTGGCTTGTATTATAATTTGTCACATTAGAGTCTACTGTTGACTAATTCTGGGTACCAGAACAATGTTCAGTTTTTATTGTGCACTGTTAAATAATTTTGGAATTAAGACATGTAGGTGACCTGATGCCAAACCACACTGTGAATCTGACTTCCAAATCTCCAATTAGCTGAAATTTAGAGAATGGTCATGCAGCCCAGAATTTTTAAAAAGAATGAAGGTTAAGGTTACATTTATTTGGAAATTTTAATGTAGAATTTGGCCTTTTTATTTGAAGCTAAATCCTCATTAACCTTTGGCCTTGCTTGAAGCACAAAGAAATTGTGAATTCCAGTGTCAGTCTCCTAACTGATCTTCCTTTACTTTGGCTGAGAAACCCTGCTGACCTATGCTAGAAAGCCAGGTTCCAACAAGAGGAATGTCTGCAGACAGAGATAAGTTCTCACCTCCAGCCTTGCAGCTCCCAAGCATCATTTCCTTCCTTTTTCACAGTGTGCAAAGAAGCCAACTTTCAGCCAAGCCACAGACCTCTCCCTGCTAAAATATGTACTCACTGATAATTAATAGGTTTCCAAGGAAGCCTTGACCTATGGTAACTCCTAGAAGAGACTACTAGTCTAAGAGCTACATAAATGTGGTATGGGCCTGGGATTCTTCCCAGCTACTTTTCTTTTTCTTAGAAATGTCTCTTCCTGGCCTGGACACTTTTGATGTCTTCAACTGTTCATAGATTCATAGCAACTGTTTGCATACCATTTAAATAGGTTAGTCTCCAGAAGTGATGGTTCACAGCAATCAAGCAAATAGTTCTGCCATCTTGAAGTAATAACATGAACTCAAGGCAACAGTTTTCACAAAGTCTTACCATCAAAGGTTGGGGGATGGAACAGAGGGTCAGCTTTATGTCTTCTGAGGAAGTCTGTAGCATCTCCAAACTCAGACAGATCCATCATTCTTAGGATATCCACTGGGGGATAATGGAGGGCAGGGGGAATGTAGGATAGCAGGTAATGTAAAAGGATTCGTCCTGCAAAAAACTATGAGGAGAAAAAGAATTGAGGCACTCATTCTAAAATGATAAATCATTCATAATAGACCAAAGAATGCTTCTTCTATGTGTCTTGGCACAATTGAACTCCCGAACATCTAACTCCATCAAAGGCAGGTCATTCATTAAGCATTAAAGGCTCAGTGCCTAGGGTCAAATGTCCTTTCAGGAACCTAAAAAAAATGTATCACTTTAAATGTCAGAAGAAAAATGTAAATAAAATATTGATGACATACAGTAATCATGACCCAACTTTTCTTCGTCTTTATACCAACCCAATTTCAAAACTAAATTTCAATATTTTTGTAGAAGAAATGCCTCTAAAATGACAAAAGTTCCTGAGTCTGGCAGAGATCAAATTATAACCTTAGGTCACAGAATTTGGCAAGGGGCAAAACTGGTGAAATGGACAAATGTCAAGTTGCAGACACTAGAACTCTTGATATGAATGGAGGATAGACTTTAACCATCTCTAGGTATATCAAATGCTATACATAGAATAAGATGACAAAGGAGAGAAGGTATTCAGATATGTTTTCAGTATGAGTACAAAGTAATAAAAATGTCAGTGTCCCTTCAGAGTTGACTATCTGGGTTGGATAGTTTACAAAACCGGTGGACACTGAGGGAATGACAAAGCAACAGAGAGAAAGCAAGAGTGGAGAGTGGGAAGGAGGTTGAGGTGAGGGGGTAGAGCAGGTATAAGTGAAAATGTTTACTGAGTCAAGAAATATTAGGCAAGACATAACTGCCAGGCAAATAATTCAGCCTAAAGTCTGTGGATTCCCTCATCTTTAGTTATGGTTATACTATAGGCAATTTTTATAGAGAAATCACCCACCATAGAATGAGGTGCAGCAAGGTCAGAATGAGGGAGGCTGGAAGGAGACTAAGTAATAGGAAGAGGTGTACTTATAAAGCCAAAACCCCCAACTCATGTCCTGAGCAGATGCTTTTGATGGGGTTTCTTTATACTTAGAAATATTTTTGATCTCTACTTGATAACACATACTCCTTCCATCCATCCTTTCCTGACACTCAAATAGAAGAGTTCCTCCCTTGATCTTGGTTTTCTGATTCCCCAAACATAGAACCCTTGGTATCATCTCTGATTCTTCCTTCCTTGCCTTGTCTATATTCAATGAATCACCACCTTGTATTCTTTCTATAGTTATCAAATCCTTATCCACTTTTATTTGGCACAGCATAGATTACCACAGAGCCTACCCTTTCGCTGAGAAGTGCCTGACCTCATAACTAATGAGACAGACATAGCTATATCTGTAATGCAGCCTGTATGTCTAGGCCCAGATGATTGAATCAGACTTGAGTACATGCTCCAAATGGAGAACCAGAACATTGCCAAGAGTGTAGATTTGGAACTTCCATGCCACTCTAAGACAAAATAGTGCTTGAATGGAGGGATACAAACTTGAGGGTTGATGTTGGCACTCTAGCGTGATTACCAGTGTCACATGTGTTCTCATCTAGAAGTATCAGTAAGAAAGAAGTCACAAGACTGAGGAGAAGCAACACACAGGAACAAGGAAGAAAAGTCAGAGGTAGCTTTCCTATCAATGGTACCCCAGTGAGACTCAGATCCAGTTCTTGGTTTTCCTTCTTGTAAATTCAACAAACTCTCAACCAACTCTTTTTTAAGCTTCTATTTAAGTGTTCTTGAATTTAAGTGTTTTTCTTATTTTCTATTAAAATACCTTCAAATGCAATAATTGTCACACAACTTTTTCTTCTGTCCAGAATAATGTAGGGTGTTTATAAGAGTCAGAACATTGTCTGATGCATACAAATATCCATCATTATTATCAATAATATTTATTTTCTAGACAGCAAGATGCCTCAGTGTGTGGTAAGGGTACTTGCTTATAACCCTGACAACTGACGAATGACAACCTGAGTTTGATCCCTTGAGATCCACATAATGGACGGAGAGATTGTACTTCTTTAACTTGCTCTCTAGTCTCCACACAGACCCAGTATACACACATGGACACACACACTTAACAAAAGTTTAAAGTATTAATTAATCTTGCTCAATAGGCATTTGTGTACTGAGTGCTATATTAAATATGTGGGAGAATACCTTTACTTCTTGAATTATTTTATAATATTGTATTATCTAAGATACACAAAATCATTAACAGAGGATAGTAGCAAAGACTGGTGTTTCCATTTCTTTTCTGTTACTGTAGCTGCATATAACACACACATCTTTACTTAGTTTGTGGTTCTAGAGATCTGAAAATTCAAGGCCCAATGTCATCATGATTAGCATCTAGTAAGGTCCTTCTTGCTGTGTCCTGAAAGGACAAAACTCATCGTATGATAGTGCAAACATGCTAAAAGAAAAACCCCTGATTTTATGATTATAACTAAATTAGTCTTTATCTATAATCCATGAATGAGTTAATTAATTCATGAGTGCAATTATCATAAGCTTGAAAACTAATTTACACATATATTTAAACCATAGCAGTAAATAAAGAGGGAAATTTGAAAGATGGCAGTGATTGTCAAGTAGATGTAAATACAATAAAGCAAAAATCTGCTAGATTGTATACTTTCCTAGATTATATTCCCTTTAGTCCTCCACCTGATGGCCATAGTTGCTCCTATCTCTCCTGATTGGAGGTGGGCAGTAAGTTTCATAGAAAAGGGATGCAGAATTGTATACAATGATAGTATTTTAGTGCCTAACTATGAGCCTAAACTTATTTAATATCTTTTAAGAAACCATAAATGAGTTGAATGAGTTTCATATCAGCAGCTTTGATAGTTTTCCATGTTGGTCTTATCACATCATAATTTATTTGATTCCCTTGTGATCTTCTGTGTGTATTTTCCTCTAAAGCTTTCCAATGCCAAGAAACCATGCTGCAAACAATGTAGAAAAATTAAATATTCATCCAGTGAATAAACACTAATATCTTTTAGCAAAGCTGCTTTGATTCTTCACACGGAAGACAACATGCCAAAAGAAATGAGAATGGATTTCTCCAAATGTCAACAAAGGAAGAGGAGAATTACCAAGCATGTAAATGATTCCAAACAAGCTAGGGCATATGTCTCAAGGCAGGAAATGAAACACATTTGAAATACAAGGCCCAGTAAACACTACAAAATCTGGGGAGTGCTCTTAATTAGGGACAGTACTGTGAAAAACAATAATGTTGATGCGTGCTAATATTCATGCTGCTGAATAGCCCCATTTTTGCCTTCCCTCAGAAAGATTTACTGGATGGAAAACCCATAAGTAATCAGTCTTTATTAAGAAATCCTCCCTCCATGCAGCTATAGTACCTGTACTATATTTACTCATAAGCAATTGTTCAATAAAAGCAGGTGACTCTAGCAAGTTAGCCCCTTAAAGAGAAATGTGAAAGTATTTGATTGAATTGTAAATCAAAAATTCTGAAATAAATAACTGGTCGTCTGCTAATTAACTGTTATTATTTGGCTACAAAAGTGACTTTAAAGGCATATGTGCTGAAGGTTTGGTTTCAGTTGGCGATGCCACTGAGAAATGATTGGATATGAAGTCTATAACTTTATCCACGAATAAATCCATTTGGTGAACTTCACCTTCAATTAGCTGAATGGCTACTAAGAGGTGGAACCTAGGAGGAGGAGGAGGAAGATATTTGGGAGCATACCCTTGAAACGCATGCCTTTTTTTTCCCTGTTCCCCTCCTGCTTCCAGACTGCCATGAAGTGAGCACTCAGATCTTTCATATTATTTTGCTTTGCTGTATTCCCTCCCCATAGGCCCAGAGACAATGGAGCACCCGGCACAGACTGAATGCTTGACGCCATGAAACAAAAGTCCTTCATTCCTTACATTATTTTTCTCAGGTATTCTGTCACAGTGACAAAAATCTCTTTAGCACATTCAGGACCCATCCCTATTGATATTGTGGACATTTCCAATCAGCTGCTTCCCTCCTCGGGTTCCCCTCATCCAGCATCTTCTGGGTCTTCCATCCAGTGCCGTCTCTATGCACTCCCTCATCTCTCTATCTCTCATTCAGATCTTGGATCCATGTACGGTGCTAATTTAATATTTATGTAAGGAAAAATTCTGATTAAATTTTGTCAGATATTAAATTTACATTGCCTAGCCTGGCCCGAAGCTTGTGAATTCAATAGTAAGACACGTTTAGAGTAAATCGCACTACTTCTCCCAGGATACGATCTTAATGAACATCTAGAGAATTAACCAACTAATAAAGATTAATCCATCTCCCAACACCACACTGCAGTGTTTCCTAGCCAAGATATAGTTCAGGAGGTGTTGGGGTCTAGATGGTCAGCTGTTCTTTTCTTAGGTATGAACCTCTTTTGAATTTGGCTACCTGGTTCAGAATATTATTTCCAGGCTTGAAATAATGTTTAAAAAGGGTGGGTAAAGGATAAGACCACAAGGACAGTAAAGTGCTAAAGAAGGAACTCAGAAAAGAGGTCAAAAAGATGATTTTCTTCTGCTCTGCTTGCAGGTCTATATTTAGTAGCTGGCTAAATGACACACAAACATCAGAAGAAAAACTAAAAATTGTTCATGTCTGAAGAAGACCCAGTGTTTTGTGTTTCTGTGTACAATTATTCTGCCGGTCTCTAGGCTGCCCATAGCTAGACTAGCCATGGCAAGAAGTGACCATGATCTTGGGTCCAAAGACTAAATAAGATCGAACTTATGTGGATAGGCAAGATGTGTTTGGTTTAAAGGTGGAGAGGATAAAAGCTTTCATTTCACAAATAGTAGAACTGGAGTTTCAATTTTGTAACCTATCTAAAACCAGAGCTCTCATAAAAGCCAGATCCATGGCATAAACTTCTGGAAACCCAGAACTCCTGCAGGGAGCTTAGAAGCAGAAGCAAGAGAATGCTTAGACTACTCAAGCCCAGCTAGCTCCAAGCACGTAGCAGAAAAACTAGAAAAGAGACCCTAACTCAAATATAGTAGAAGGCAAAGACCAACATACAGGTGTCTGACCTCTACACATGTGCCTTGGAAGCTATGAAGCCTCCCCACACACATAATCACACATGTGCACACACACATGTGTACACACAGTACACACACACACATACACACACATAAATAAATACATTTGAAAAGTATCACCATCTCATTTTCTAGATTATATAAAAATATTTTTAGATCTATGATTCAATTACTCAAAGTATAAAGATAAATATCAAGGCAAGGGTGGTACTGGCAGAGGATCTACATCCATGAGGGAGTATTGGGAGAAGGCAGGACTGGTATTGGGATGTAAAGTGAATGAATAAATAATACAATTTTAAAGAAAAAATAAAATCAACTGTTTGATTGCATCAAGAGAACTGAATTGGAAGAACATATTTAATCATGTAGCTCCATTTTTAAATAAATATATTCAATCCAAGAAAGATACATTGAATTACCCAAAGATCCTTTTCCCTTCCAGACAGGGTTTCACTGTATTTTCTAGGCAACACTGGAGAGCACCATCTTCTTGTCTCAGCCTCTCAAGTACAGATATATCAGGGATCTAACCTCAGAGTCAGTTTTATCTCAGGATTTTCATGGTTCAATTTTAATATTAGCTAGCTTAGTGCTCTGTAATTTATAAGCAAGTAAACAAAGGCTAGCAAATAAATTATTGCCTCAAATTCACCTTCCAGGAGCAGTAGAGCCAAGTTGAAAGTATCCATATGTTTCAGAAAAAAATATTTTACATATAGTAAAAAATGAAACATAGGGAATAGAAAGACTCAGGGTTTTTTTTTTAAGTTTTTCTTCAAAGCAGCCAAATATACTCTCCCCCACACACACACACCCACACAAAACACAAATTAGTAGATAAGTAAATTTTGGTTGTAATAGAATATGATGATATTCCTAAAGAGCAGGAACTCATAATCTGCATAGTACAGCTGCTGATGTTATTATTCAGCCCAAATGATTCACATTAGGTATCTTTAGTGAATTTAAAGGCTCATGTAATCCTGTTATTATTTGTATTATTTTCTTTATTTTAATGTATTTTCAATGCTGTAGCCCTCATTTCACTATATTTATGGGACTTTTTACTAAGTGAAGCCACATTCCATATTTTCACAGATATTCAATGATACAATTCTCATAAAGTATGGTATTACATAATCAATTCAAGTGAAATTCAACAAGAACTTTTAACAATATCTATCAAATGTTAAGAGTTAAAAGTAATACTTAGGATGCCAGAACTATCAAAATTTGACTTCAGTTTTCCATATATAAGTCTAGTAGAATATAAGACTTGTCAACAGATGGTCTTAAGTACCTGTACAATGATGGATTTATTCTTCACATTGTAATAACTGAAAACTAATTGTGTTGTTAAAATTCTTACCTCAGATCCTCTGTAGGAGCAGCAAGATCTCTTACCTGCTGATGGGTCTCTCTCCAGCCTCCCATGACACTTTGGAATGCTGTAAAACTATCCCCCACCCAGTTTCTCAATGTGACTATTTCTAAATAGGATTTCAATTAATTAAGGAATCCCTGATTTATTCAAATCTTATGTGGTTTCTTCATTTTAAGAATATGGATTCTCTAGATTTTTTCTCTGTCTCTACCTCTGTCTGTCTCTCTCTGTGTCTCTGTCTCTCTCTGTCTCTTTCTGTCTTTCGCTCGTATGTGTGTGTATGGTGTGCCAGTGTGTCTGTCTGTCTGACTGTGTCTGTCTTTTGCTCTCTTACTACAACCCTATACCTCATAAACAGATAAGAAAATTATTTTGTAGAAGTTGAGATTTGATTTTGTGGGTGATTTAATTAATAGTTAAATTTGTGACTTTAATAAAAGCAAATCTTGTTAACCAAATTTTTTAAAAAAAAATTCTTACCTCAGATTAACCATACCAATTTGTAGACAAATTGTATTAACATATTATGTTGCATATAATGAATAATGCCATGGGTAAAAGGCTAGTAAGTAAAGCAAACTTTCATACCTGCTATTTAATATGCTGGTATAGAGAAACAAAAACCTACCTACTTTTCAGAGAGTGAAAGAAATGCATAGACCAAGGCTAAGCCAGACTTTATACACTTCTGTCAAGGTCAACAGTGACAACCTCAGTCAATTCTGACATTGTTTCTAAATTTGTCTGCTGGTTTTTGAGAAGTTGAACCCATGGATATGAATTTGGCACCTAAAATGTCTCTAAGAAAAGTCTGTGAGATGCCAGAGAACAATTCCATTTAGAGAAATGAAATCCACAGACTAATTCGACCCATTCTCCAAATGTTTGCTGCATAATGAGATTAGGCAATATTAAAAAGAGAAGCAACAAGAGAGTCCCTGGCTCTAGAGTTGCCTCTTCTAGTGATCCCAACATTTAATGGTCTCAACAATCTTTAATCCTTGTGAGAAAATATTAATAATTCTCTACTACTTATTTTGATCATACTTGGAATACTAGCAAATAAAATGTAATAACAGTACACTATGTCCCAATAGCTATTCTATGCTGCATATGTGGCCACGCTCAGTTAATTCCCAAAACAAAATACAAGGAAGGTTTTGTTATTTTCTATATTACAAATAAACAAATAGGTAAAGGTGATAAACTAATAACTATTCACTCACTTACTTCTTCAGTGTGACAATTGACTGAAACTAGGGTCTCAAGTACACGCAACAAGTCATCCACAACTGAGATACACACGTACTCTTCTTTACTTTTAAATTCTGAAACCAATTCTCACTATGTTGTACAGCCTGGCCTGAAACCTGTGACTCTCCTGTCTGAACCTCAGGTAGTTAAAATTTCTAGTGGCTACCACCATGCTCAGCTGATAAGATTAGAACCAAAAACTTCAAAAGTCAGACTTTCTCTTTTCTAATCACTTGATATAATCACTTGATATAATTCGCAAGTAAAAAGTCATATAAAATTTTTATTTTTGTTTACTCCTCCACAAGTAAAATTGCAGTTTTAATAAAGACTTCATCTATCCAAGGAAATTCATTGCTATTTATATCTTTTCCAACATGTAGGATCCTCTATTTCTCAGTCTCTAGGGGAAGCAGTTATCTAGTGGTTCTGATAAAAAAAAAACATAGTAATAATAAATTAGGCAACCAATGTGTCTCTCTACTATCTTCTTTACCCCCAGTCACTTCTTTACTTCCAGTCACTCTTCCGAGATTTCAAAGTGTTTCTTGAAACCTGAAATGGTCTCTGGAACAAAAGATTTTTCTGAACTACGTTTAAAATGACTTTGAAGAAATGGGATTGAAAAGTGAAACCCTGAATAGACAATCGCTCATGTAACCAGTTCTTACTAATGGTGGGCCAGTTCTACAAAACTAGTCAACCTCCCCCCCCCCAAACCAATGAATGAACCATTTCCCATTGAGGGGGTAAAGAAGATAGTAGAGAGACACTTGGCTGAAGTCTTCTTAGTATGGAAGTTTTGGGGACAGAAACAAGCTAATAATAAATGTTGATGCCCTGCACATTGTAAAGGATCAATTAGACCGAAAATGAGCCAATATAGCATTCTAGTTGAGATAAGCTTTGTTTCTTTTAACAGGAATGTGATTTAATTAGAATGAGTGAGCTGGCAGAAAACAAAAACAAAAAAAAAAAACAAAAAAAAACCAAAACCTCACAGAAATCCGGAATAGACAGGATGGAGCACTGAGAAAGCCCCTTCTGGCTG
Source organism: Tokudaia tokunoshimensis (assembly GCA_036184795.1). Classification (NCBI taxonomy): domain Eukaryota; kingdom Metazoa; phylum Chordata; class Mammalia; order Rodentia; family Muridae; genus Tokudaia; species Tokudaia tokunoshimensis. Next base: position 35,121,924 of record BTHU01000015.1, on the reverse strand, counting down.
GCTGCTGATTTGAAAGGCACAGATATTAAAGTTCCCCATTTGACCTTTGGAAGCTCAGAAGCTTCCAAAGGTCAAATGTGTGCTTAAGGCTGGAAATAAAAAAAGAGGGGTGTGTTGTGTTTGGATGTTTTAAAAAAAGAATTAATCCAGATAAAATAGACACAACAACTTGACTTACATCAACTCTCAGCGAGCTGATGATTCAAAATGCAGAGGAAACTAACCAGACTGGTTTTTAAGAAGGGTTTAATTTGAAATGGATGAGAGACAGCTGTTAAAGATTATAAGCCTGTTTCCATTTCTGACCAGTCAGGAGAGAGATCAGCCAGGACTCTGAAGAATGGTGTGGCTGGGTTTGTCTAGAAAACATATCCGAAGCAGGACAAAATCTGTGAAAGTCTGCTGTGAATAGCTGGTATTTAGGAATTGCCATGTCTATGGGGTAGGTAGTCATGTAATGGAATTAGAAATTCAGACTTGATAATAGATCATTATGCTAACCCCAGGAGGGTGTGAGGATGAGTACTTTGTCCTTGGGCTGAGTAGAGAGTAAGAATAAAACTTTTTATCAAATTGTTATTTAACAAATCTTAGGAAAGCTAATTTCTCTCAAGTTGCCATATTTAAATAATCAAATCCTCAGATTTGATTCAACAGTAAAATTTAACATGTCTCTAACATAGAATCCCACTTGAAGGTCTTTTATATATTGATGAGCACAAATCATCCCAATTAAAATTTACTTGGAAATTTTACATGGAACTAAGACAGACACAGTCTAAAACTCAAGGTTCCTTGGCTTAGCTTGGTTTTGTTCTCTTGCGACAACCCAAAACAGACTTCGTATTCTTTGAGCCTTCTGTGAAGATTATCATATCTTACCCCCTCCTATATAGGAAGCCAGTTAACCACTTTATTTTGTGCTAATGAGAGTAGATCCTAGGGTCCACCCCACTACTGACCCTCCCATCCTCCAGTGAATCAGTTAGAATGAATTCCTCAGTATTTTTATTCACACTTCTATATCTAGGTAGTACGTCATGCAGAATTATTCTTCTGTTGTTAGCAGCAATGGGTATTCTCACTCAAAATGTTAAATTATATATTTTATGTGGATATGTGCATATATAACTGGGTGAATGTGCATGTGTGTGTGTGCATATTTGTGTGTGTGGGGGGGGGTTTGTAATAATCATGTACCAGGGCTCCCATATAAAAATGAGAGGAAAAACTTGCAGGAGTTAGTTCCACTCACTCTTTCGGTCACACAGGTTTCAGGGAGTCAGTTCATCATCAGCCCCTTTTACCTACTGTGCCTCCTCACTAGCCCAATGTTGTGAGAAACAGCAACGACAAAACGTGCTCTTGATTTGAGCCAAAAGGCTAAGAGGTGACATCATTGAAATATTGTTTGGGCACTTCATAGTGATATCTCATTGTTACTTTAGTTTCAGTTTCCTATGAAAAGTTTTAAACATTTTTTTTCAAATGCTTATCAGTCTTGTGGATTGTCTGTTGTCTGTGTGACTTGAGTTGCCAGTTTACTTTATTCCTTTCCTATTAGGGTATTCCTCTGATTTTTTTTTCAAATGAAGTTGTCCCTTGTTTGTTTTATATGTTTTCTAAAGATGTTATTATTTAAGTGCACGGGTGTTACTCTGTATGTGCACATGCTTGAAGTGCTGAAAGATGCCAGATAAGTGTCAGAGCTCCTGAGCTGGAGTTATTAGCAGGTGCCTGATGTAGAGCCTTGGAATCAACTTGGGTCCTCTGTGAGAGCAGCAAGTGCTCTTATCTGCTGAGCCATCTCTCCAGCCCCAGTTCTGTCTCTTAACCCTACCTCTGTCATTATTATTATTTTAACTAACCAACTCTATTCCTTTGAATTTATTTATGTTTTGTTTTATATCAATAAAATTAAGCACATCAACCTTTTTATAGTGTATTTTTTTCTTCTTTATCCTTGGAGGATTATGTATGGTTAAATTTAGTCAGTGGTTGTGGATGTCCCAGTATTAGTTACCAAGGGGAATGGCTAACAATAACAGAATTGCTCTTTGCCAGTACACAAGAACTGAAATCCCCAAAATAACAAAGACTCAAATAGGACAGGAGTTTATTTACTTTATGAAATCTGGAAGGAGATAAGCCAGGGCTCTTAGGTGTGTATGGAGTCAAGTATCTTCTATCTTGATGATCTATAATCATGGCTTCCATTCCCTGGATAAAGTTACAGTTCAAATTCTGTTGGTAATCCAGACATTTTGTATACTTACACTTAGACAAACAAGACTAAAAAGAGCCAAGCCTTCCAAGGCTATTGGCCAGCATCTGTCCACCATTTGCATTAATATCATAAAAACACAAAGGATGCTTATATGTCTCTGGTTAATAGAGGCAGGCCTAATCCCAACTGACCTTAAACCTACTTAAATTTGAAGAAATTGGTTAGAAAATGAGGAAAATTAATTGAGTCATTGCAAAAGAATTTCAAAGTGATAATTTTCAGACTAATGATTTGGTGTAAAATATATGTATTTAAGTTTTCATGACATGTTTTATGAAATATATGTATATGATTTCATATATACATGATATATGTATATATATATATATATATATGATGACTCCTTGAGCTCTCTTTACAGTATTTTCTTGAGTTTATTTACTTCTCTTAGCCTCTTATTTTCTACAGTCAGGTAGGCATCAATGTTTTAATAGGTGTTGCTTGCTTGCTTACTTGGAAAGTATCGAACACAAGTAAACCAGAACCACTATAAACAGAAGAAAGGCCTTCTGCACTCTACTGCTCTGTAGACAGCAGATGTCAATTGTCACACTTAAACTTGGCGATCGCAACAATTGAGAAATGTATAGAATTATCAAGAGAAGAGCTTGCTGGGAGAAAACAAAATAACAGCAAAAATCCACTTTTCAGCTAGAAGGATTGATGTCGCAAGATGTTTTTTACATGAGTAGTACGATGTGAAGGAGTAATTTTGGAAAATGTTTTCATGCCCATCTAATAACTTTATAAATTGAAAAATAAAAATAGTTGGTTTTATCTTCAAGAAATAAAGATATAAGAAACACACCATGGGTTATAATGTGGGCTGTTATCTGTATGTCTTTGGATCTAAAAGATGATTTTCTAATTAGATTTCACCAATGTCTGCTGCATAGTTTTAAAAAGTATACAGACTTTTTTTTTTAAGAAGGAAATCATTAATTTTGAGTTACTAAAATACTTTACAGTTAGAATTAAGGCGCTATGAATTGTAAATATGTTTCTTTTAATTTTATTCTTGTCTCATGCCTAATAGTAACTTTAAAAAAGAAGTAAATATCAGTTATAAACATTTACATTTCCAGCATCTCTCAAAAATGTCATTCAGCAAGATGACTTCTTTCCTCATGAGGAAGCTGAACAGTCATATAGACTCTTATGCAGCAAAGCCCTGATAAACACCTCTCCGCGAAAGAGTTATTAACCAATGTGTGCCGTCAACAAGCACTTTTAAATCTTCACACACAAAAATCAGGCACCCAAATATGCTGTGAGGCAGATAGTACTATACAGTATTTTCATTTGTATTTAATACATACAATATACATACTAAGCAATAAGGTTATGTTTCCAAGTCTGGAAATAATGTTCCTCTTCTATATTTTACCTTAGTTTCCGTTTTTGATTTCTATTCTCTTGTGTAGTTAATTATTCTCTGATCCTTTTATTGAGTAGCTGCCACTTAGCCTGTCACACAATCAACACTAGTAAATAAGACAAGTGTCTGTCTTGCTTTAGATCTCTAATACCCCAGAAGCTTATGTGTTGAAGAGTTGGACCTGGCTAGTATCAGTAGCCGTGTTCATAGGTGGGCCTTAACAATGGGGATTGAATCATTCAGGGTCTGATCTTGGTGAAAGAATTTATTCATTTATGTACTCATAATTTACTGGCATAGTGGGAAGTTATAGAAAACTTAGGAGATGGGCCCACGTTGGAAGAAGCTGCTTGTTGTGTTCATTTGAAAGATATATTTTGTCCCCAGACCCTTCCTTTCCTTTTGCTTTCTGGCTGCTGTGAAGTGAACATCTTTCTTCTATTACATACTTCTGCCATGGTAGACTGTTTCATCATAAGCCCAAAAGGCACTGAGCTACTTAACCATGAACTGAATTGTCTGTAGCTTTGAGTCAATTGCTTTAGTTTCCCTGCCATTTTATCTCCGTGACAGAAAGTTATCACAGGACATATCCTTAAGAAAATCAGCTTCCAGAGCAGGAGTACCTAGACCTGATCTCAACTCTTCTACAAATTACTTGAAACAGGTGGATAATTGCAATGCTCACATTTTCCAGCTAATTAGAAAAAATATTAGAGCAGAGTTTGAATTACTCATGTGTCAACACAGTACTTGCCCTCCTCGCTCACGTGTTTTCTCTAGTGGAAGGAATTTGCTGACACCTAGTCAAAAACTTGAGCCCATCTGATCTATCACAAAGTGTTTTGCTTTGATGTCAGGGGACATAATTATGCAGCTGAGGGGGAAAAGGGTGACGACTGAGGTTTCTGGTTCCCTTACTTCATCAAGAAGATTTAGAAAATAGATCAAATGCGGTGAATCAAAATTAGTTTACATTTCTTCTCAGCAATTGTACTCTGAACTGTGCAAGAGTAGAAGTGTTTCCTCTAATAAGGAAGAAAAGGCAAAGAGATCCCATTAAGCAAGTGACCGCTACTAAGTTCTCATTATATCCACCTAGTCAGCCAGCCCCATAAAGCAGCCCTGTCTAGCCTTTTACCAGTGACCTAGAACTGATACTTTCAGCACTTCATCACACTCCAAAAGAGACAAAGATTTTCCCTCATGTGCATCTTTTCCTAGCCTAGTTTTCCATAATATTTCTACAGCCTTCTCTGCAAAAAACAAAACAAACAAACAAACAAACAAACAAAACCCCCTCAGCTGTTGAGTCAGCTTTATTGGGAAAGATTATGATTTTATGTTGCTCTAAATAGTATTTATGTATTCCCTGTCCCATACCTATGCAACTCATGAGGTGTATTTCATTACTACTATTTTGTGTTGAACATATCTCAGAATTTCTCAATATGTACATTACACTCTTTAGGGAAGGGTTATAAAACTATGTCACTTTAGATAAATTTTATGCTGTCTTATGAGGAAGCAAACAGCCTCTGAAGCTAGACTCCTGATATATATATTCCAGTGTTTCTTCTTGAACTTGGTGGTTTCTTTGCTCTCTGTGTGTTGTAGCTTTCTCATCCAGGGCATGCCTCTGCTCTAGCCTTAATACTTCTATAACAAAATAGTCTACTTGTGTAATTTATAAAGAACAGAAAATTATTTCTTCCATTTCTGGAAGACTGAGATGTTCAGATTTAGGGCAGGGCATCTGAAGTGACATTGTTTAAACTTTTTGGCACTTCAAATAATAATATACCATTATTAATTTAATTTTCTTTTCCTACTAATGTTTTGCAAATACTTATCAGTCATATGCATTGCTATTTGTCTCTATTGCTTGAGTTACCTGTTTATTTTCTTTATTTTTCTATTATGGTACTGCTTTTTATTTTTTCAAATGCAATTGTCCCTTGCCAATTTTGAATTTTTTTCTAAAATTGTTGTTATTTACATGTTATATACATGTCTCTGTATGTGCACATGCTTGTGTTGCCTAAGAGGCCAGGGCAGGTAGGTGTCAGGGCTCCCGGAGCTGGGGTTCCAGCCAGGTTTGATCTGCCTGGTATAAATGTTTGGAATCAACTCGGGACCTCTGCAAGAACAGCAAGTGCTCTTAAAAGCTAAACCATCCATCTCTCCAGCCCCATTTTGTATCCTAATCCTATCTCTGTCATTGATATTATTTTAATTTACCAACTCTATCATTTACCATCTCAATTTATTTATGTTTTGTTTTATATTTTATTGAACTTAAGTAGATTTCTCTTTTCATAACATTCTTTTTTTTCTTTTTTAACATTGAGAGATTACGACAAAATCTCAAGAAGAGCCTTTATTAGAGAGACTTACAATGACCAGTTACAGAAATGGACCTCTCTCTGCATCAGAACACTCATGGCCGGACACTCCTGCAGTGGAGAACTTATTGCTAACTATAGGTGACTTAAACAATTGAAGCATCAATCATATCATGATGTAAAAGTTAGTGATGAGTCTTTATGTGCTGTAATGAATGCAACCAAGTTTTAGAAAGTCTAAATTATGTGATTGTGGAGGAAAATTACTTGGCAGAGGAAAAAAAATCTTCCAAGTAGACAAAAATCTCTGCCTTTCCAGAAATGGATGCCTGAAAGAATTGATCTTCAAACAGAGGCTGAGTCCTTCAAGGCTTTTGAGGATGCAATGCTGCAGATTAAAATAGAAACATTTTTTCTGGCACAATGAGAACCCCATGAGCTTCAGATATTGCAATAAATAGACATTGTCAGTGTAGTACAGGAACAACATGATGTCATAAACAGCAGAGCCCCACTTCTCTTCTCCTGATTTGCTATAGTAGCAAACTAGACAAGTACTCTTTGAAGAATAGCATAGCTTTAAGGATTTTCAAAAAGATTTTTATTTTTATTCATGTCTATATATTTATGCCTATGTGGTTATATGAGAATAGGATTTACATAGGCTCAGATATTTGAATTCTTGGCCACTAGTTTGTGGAACGTGTTTGGAAATGTACGTGACCTTGTTGACAATATGGCTTTGTTCAAGGAGCTGTCACTGGGTTGGGCATTGAGGTTACAAAATCCCATACCAGGCCCAGACATATAGTTCTCTCTCTCTCTCTCTCTCTCTCTCTCTCTCTCTCTCTCTCTCTCTCTCTCTCTCTCTCTCTCACTTTAGGATGAGATGCAAGCTCTTAGTTACTGCTTAAGCACCATTCTTGTTGCCTTGCTCCCTGACACGATGGTCATGGACTAATGTTCTGAAGCTGTAAGAAACACTCCAATTAAGTGCTTTCATTTATAAGTTACTTTGGTTATGGTGTCTCTTCATTGCATTGCAGAGGTAACTAAGACAGTGTTTGTGTAAGTGTGTGCTCATGTATGTATGTATCTTCAGAGAGCAGAAGAAGATGTTGGATCCCCTGGAGTGGGAGTTAAAGGCTGTTGTGAGCTGCCAAACTCAGGTGCTAAGGACCAGAAACTTGGGTCTCTGGAGTAGTAATGGACACTCATAGCTCTTGAGACATCTCTCAACCTGTGCTTTCAGGATTTTCTCAGTGAAAGTAATGTTCGCTTTTTTTTTTAAATATACTTCCCTCTGTCCAGTCCCTCCCAGATACCCTCCCTTTATTTCCTCTCATGCCCCCAACTCTTGAGTTGCTAACCTCTTTTCCTTTATTATTGTTACATACATTTATGTTGTATATATTGGTACATACATATATATGAATGTGCACACACGCACACACACACACACACACACACACACACACACACACACACACACCACTCAACCTGCTGAGCCTGTTTTTGTTGTTTCAAGGATGATTCCTCTGCATTGGGCAATCAATAAATGGGCTCAGCGTGGGAGGGGCTTATTCTCCTTCCAGAAGTCATTATTGCCTATAATTTTGTTGTTTAGGAATTCACAATAGCCAAGGAATCAAAACAATCTAAATGTTCTAAAATTGATGAAAAGATAATGATGATGTACTACATATACACAATGGAATAGTGTTCACCTATTTATACAAACAAACAAACAAATAAACAACCTTAACCCAGTATGGGTGATGACTCATGAAATCTGAAAACCTAGAACTCTCTGCACAACTTCCAGACAGCTTAAGAGGTCGGAGATTCCCTTTCAATAGCAGTCCCTACTACGTACAAAACCTTGAAGGGTGAAGAATCTTGTGAATGTTAAGTGTTAGGGATGTCTTGAGATTTGTGAGCTGTTTTCTATGTGAGTCCTGAGGAGTCTCCCTTCAGAACTTTCAGCAACTTAGGGTGCTGTGGTCCAGGAGGGAATTTTACAGTTCATAGGAAATTTCTGTAAAATGTATAGATACTATCTTCCCACATAGATCCCCAATTCATGCACATTTGTGTCTTTGCAAAGTACCCAGGTCTTTCAGGAGAAATACTGTTCACTCTGTCTTCATGGATAGTCTTTTCTTTTTTCTTTTTTCTTTTCTATATTTTTTATTTACATTCCCAATGATTTCCACTTTCCCAGTTCCCCACTCCCCAAAAGTTCCATAAGCCCTCTTCCCTCCCCCTTTCCCATTCAACCCCCTCCCGCTTCTCTGTCCTGGTATTCCCCTACACTGCTACATCCAGTCTTTCCAGAACCAGGGGTCTCTCCTTCCTTCTTTTTGGAAATCAATTGATATGTGAATTGTGTCTTGGGTATTCCGAGCTTCTGGGTTAATATCCTCTTATCAGTGACTGCATACCATGTGTGTTCTTTAAGTGATAGGAAACTTGGCTATTCACATGCAGAAAAATGATAACTAGACACATATTCCCCAATAGTTGCAAAACAAAAAACAAAAAAAAAACAACAAAAACAATCCAACTTAAATGAGTTAAGGACAACTACATAACTACAAAACCAGTAAAAGAAAGACATAAGTGAAATGTTTCAAAACACCAGATTTAGTAAGGAATTTTGGACAAGACATCAGAATCACATGGAATAAAAGCAAATTCAGACAAGTGAGATATCGTATCAAAAAACTTCAAAGAAAACAATCCACAGAAGCTAGAGAAAATCTACAGAACGGGAGAAAATATTTTGAAACTATTTGTCTAACAAGGATCTGTAGGAGACTGCCAAAACTCCAAAGAGAAAAATAGCATGTGCTCTAGGTCTAAATAGACATTCCAAAGTAAGATCTAAAAGTGGATGGTAGATACATGAAAAAAATGCTGACCATCTATCCATAAAGGGAAATCAAAATCATAATGAGATATCACTTTCCTACTAAGAAAGTCTGTTATTTAAGAGACTAAAGACAACATGCTAGTGAATATATGGTACAAAGGAAACTCAAGTACACTGTGAATGGGAATGCGAGAGAACAAAACTAGAATGAAATACAGTAGGGACATTTTCTCAAACACTTAAAAGTTGAACTACCACATATGATTCATCATAAGGAAATGCAATCAGTAGGCTGAGATGTCCAGCCCAATGTTGACTGGAGCACTTTCCATCATAGCAAAGCTGAAAAGAAGAATATTAACTGAATAAAGTATGCTCACAATAAAATATTAATTAGGTATTTTTTAAATACTATATATAAAAATATAGAAAGAACCAAAGAAGATTTGGTTGTGTAAATTGTCTAGGCATGGAATGACAGGTACTGCATGATGTTATTTGTATGGATGGGAGCTATCAGAGATTGGGAATAGTAGGAGGGAAGGTGGAATAAGGAAAAGCTGGCCAATGGGTGGTAAGGTACTGATGAGAGCTAGAAGTTCTGGTGCCCTTCTGTACAGGGAAGTATTCATTGTTGCAATCTAGAATGATGTGGAGGGAGGGAACGTCAACTGAGGAGTTGCCCAGATCACAGTTGCTGGTAGCCATGAGTCTTGACTATGGATTGATGTGGGAGAGCCCAGCCACAAAATAAGCCAGTAAGCAGCATTCTTCAATATTTCCGTTTCAAGCTTCTGTTTTGAGTTCCTGCCCTTACTTAGGTCAATGATGGATTATGTCCTGAAAGTAAAAGCTGAAAATAACACTTTCCTCTTCCAGGTTGCTTTTGGTCAGACTGTTCAATCACAGCAATGGGAAGGAAACTGAGGTAACTACTTAAAAGCAGGACTATCATAGATAATGACAAAGTATTGTATATTTCAAGAAACCCAGAAGGAAAGATTGTGAATGCTTTTTATCAATAAATAATGTTGAGAGACATTCGCACTCTGAGGTAAACATTACACAATGTATACATAGATTAAAATGTGTTCAATTTTTGTTTATATACAAGTTAATATTATATAAACAATCAAAATGGCATGAAAAAAATTTTACTTAAAACTTAAAATAATTGATGCATTGGCACACATGTATAATCCCACCACTCAGAAGACTAAAATAGAAATGTAAGCGCCAGGCTTACCACAGATGTGTAAGACACTAAAATCAGGCCAAAACAAACAGATGAAACAAAACAAAACTAAAACTAAAAACACTAACACCAACACCAGAAAAAAAAAAACACCACCACCACAACAAACTTTTGTATTATTTACTTTTTTTTTATTGCTGTTGCCAACACCTGACAAGAAGTAATTTAAGGAAGGAATAGTTTTATTTTGGCTTACAGTTTGCGGTCATATGTTCCATCATGGCACAGAGAAAGCATGGTGACAGGAGTGGCAGGTGGCTGGGAACATCAGGAAGCAGAGTGATGGATGTCAGTACTTGTCTGTTTTTCTGCTACTTATTCTATCTGAGACCCCAGTCCATGGAATGGTACAGCCCAAATTAAGGGTTTACCTTCCTATCTCAATTAACCCAGTTGAGAAACTTCCTTAGTCACACACACATCTTATTTCCTGGATTAAATTGGCAATCATTATTAATAACACTCCTGCTCCACCAAACACTTTAAGTGTGGTTGGAGAATATACTTTATTCTCACAAGCACATTCAGAATGCTTTCCCAAATATGTAGGCACACAGCAGCTCAGTCAATTAAAAATACTAAACATGTCACATTATACCTTCTTGATTAGAATCAATAGAGAAAACATTTAATTTTGATCTCTAGCTCTTCTATCCCACCTCTGCTGTGGTAGTGACAAAACCCTAGGCTCTGAGATAGCAAAGGTTCTATATCATTAGGCATTTCATCTTTCATGGAAAAAGTCCAAGGGCTCTTTCCATGAGCTCTATTCCCTTTGAAGGTTTCTGAGTTTCTTGTGATAATGAAGCTCCCTACCAACTCTGATAGTTCCCCCTTGTTCTAGTTTCTACTATGCTATTGCACTATTAGGATAATTAACTTCCTCAGTGCCAAGGTTTAATTCTTAATATGAACTTGTTACTAATGGGTACTGTTAATAATAAACCACCAATTAAAAACATCTCTCCATGTTCTCACAACCGACCTTTGAGTTAAAAAATTTTTTTTCTCATTTCCCTACTGCCTTAATTAACTCATCCCTGTAATTGTTCTTGGTCACTTCTTCAGTTTTATCTTGTATCTCATTATCTTTCAACCTTTCTAAAAATAATAAAGTATTTTAATGCTAAATTTTGCTAAAAAACCTTCAACTGTTTCCAGTAACCTACAGCAATAACTACTCAACTGAATTCTACTGAGCTCTATGATTTTTGTTCCTTAGTCAACATTTCATGAATGAGAACAGTAATCCCAGGCTCTGTCATGTTATTTCACTTCAATACATAGAACACAGTTGTAACTACTATGCGTTTTTCTTTTTTCTGTCATCTTTGTTATTTCTAAGTTCCCTTTCAGTTAGTTGATTTATGGTGTATTTTTCTGGGTTTTTGGACACCTGGTAATTATTTTTTAAGATCTTAAAAGTTTTAGAGCACTTTTAGGGCTGCAGAAAAGTTGGGAGCAAGGTAGAAAGATTCTCCAGATCTCTCCTCCCAACACATACCTAGCTTCTTCCATTATCAACAACCCCTTAAAAAGTGCTGCATATGTTGCCGATAAGTATACACAGACACTTTGTTACACAAAATCCACACTTTACAACAGAAAACAATGTAAATTTTAACTTCATAGAATGGAGCAGATAAAGTTGTATATTAGCTACTGTTCTTCACTCTGAGTATGGTCTGTTATAATTGGTAGCCAATATTGATATATTACCACTATTCATGCTACATAATGTAGATACTTCATATCACAATCTTGTTAGCAAAAGGCCTCATATATCATGGGGTCCCATAATAGGTGAAATTTTCTATTGCTTAGTGAGATCAGTGTCCCCATAGCCTTGCATAACATATTGATTGTGGTGATGCCCATGCAAACAAACCTACTGAATGGCTCATCACAGAAAAGCATAGCATACACCTACTATACTGTGGGGACTTTAGTGGGTACTTCACTTTTTGTTATGCCAGTAGTTTTACAAAGCTTCTTTTATGTCCCGTGATTATATCAAGGCCATGTTAAGTAACTGGCCTATATCAAACATTGTATGTCCAACCTCTACAGTGACATAAAATTACTTGAGACATTTCTCATAACTTTCAGTTTTTAAATAATATCTAATCATTTCTTGAGGTACACTTTGTCAAGAGGGTGTCAGATATAAATATATTACTGTGCAGGACAGTTTGACTATCCCCTTTCCATCATCTCACAGCCCACCAATTTGCTATAGATTTGACTTCTCCAGAATGTCATTGAATTGGACTCCTACATTGCACTTCCATTACATACCTTTTCACTTAGCAATATGTATTTATGCTTTCCCTAGTGTTACCCTAGGTCCCCGAGCTATCTAGTTACAGGTTCTTGGTCATCCAAGTGGTGTTGGGTATGGATCTATCTCATGGAGTGAGCTGCCGGTCAAATCAGAAGTTAGTTGCTTACTCCCACAAGCTTTGAACCACCATTGCCCTAGCATGTATTTCAGGCAGGGCACAATGGTAGATCAAAGGGTTTGTGGCCAAGTTGTTCGTTGCCTTTTGATAGCATGCAGAGTACCTTCCTATACCAAAGATGATAGCACATAAAGATGTAGGCACCAGTTTGACTTCATATTCAGTGAGTTGTGTAGGTGTTGTCTTTAGCAATAGGAGCTTGCCCTCAGTTTGTGAAGAGCAACATCCTGAAAACAATCTGGGCTGTTTACATGTTCCCATGACTTACAATCCAATTATATCTAACCCAATTGTGATACTGAAGCTTTATTTGGTGACATGAGATGTCCAGTTGGGTCAGTCTTCATTATTTGGAGATTTATTTAGATTGCCGTCTCTATTCTAGGACTCTCCTGTACTAGGTTCCATAGCACCCTCAATGGCCCTTCCTTTCAGCTCTGTCTACATTATTTCTTCATGCCCTTTGTCTTATCACTCCCCATCTGATGCCCCAGTTCCAGTCCCCAGTCCCAATCCCTGCATAATTATCTATTCTATTTCTCTTCCCTAAGACCCATTTAATCCCTTACTCTATACCTATCCTATTGATTCTACAGATTGCAGCTCACATAAGAAAACACATACCGTATTTGTTCTTTTATGCCTGGGATACTTCACTCAATGATTTTTTTTTCTAGCTTCAGCTATTTACTAATGGATTTTAATTTTTTCATGGCTGGGTAATACTCCATTGTGTAAATGCACCACATTTTCTTTATCCATTCATGAAGTAACATGCAAAATAAAGACTTAATGTCTAGCTTTAAATGAAATGTATAGTAAAGCCTTTGTGTCTGGCATTGAGTGAAATGTTTCAGTAAAGCCTTTGCTATGATTGAATTAATTGATAGAAGCAGAAAATTGTTTTGAGACTGTTTGAGCCTTGAAGAAATGTTGCCCCATTCCAGTCTCACTCTCATAAGGGAGTGAAGTTTTTAAAAACAAGTATACAAATAAAATATTTAGCTAAAATATTTCATAAAGAAATTTATTTTGAAATAAATATTTGGTACACATATAACTTTACCATTTATTAAAGATTAAAGAAAATGTGAATATTAATGATATGGATATACCTTCTTAGTTTTACAAAAAGAATGAAATCTTGACTGAGTATTGGATATGTCAGGATATAAAACATATTCTGTGTTTTTCACAACTAGTCAATATTTTTATTTCATAATTGTCAAATACAGATGACTACAAAATATGTTTTAAATTTATATTATAGTTTTGAAGATTTAAAGTATTACAAATACTTAGAATATAGATTAAAGTCAATCTTTCTTTAATAAGAACCTACCACTGTTTATTATGTACTTATATAAATGTTTATCTGTTCTCTATATATAAAATTTCCAAAAAGCTTGATTTGTTACTTTTTTCCATATGCCATAACAATTTTATGTACAGTATATATTCAACATACACTGCAAAAATCTAGGTGACTGTATTTAACACTGACCAATTTTCTTTTATTATATATATGGGTTATTTTTTTAATTAACATAACAATATTGGTAATGAATACTGTGACTAAATTTTAGTGGACATTCTACTTCAAAATAAATCCTATAACTAAAGAATATTCATAACATTTTGAGCATGCATTACTTTGTATTTAAGTCATCGAGTACTTTTCCTTAAATACTAAATGAGCTTTAACAATTTTTTCTAACAAGAAGCTTGGACATACTATTTTCTTTGAACCATTTCTATGGGCATTTCACAAATTATATAGGCTTTGTGGGTATAACTGAACTGGAACAGTGTTGTTTTTTCCTAGGGCTTAATCATAAGCTGTCCTACTTGAAGTCAGAGAAAAGGATAAGGGTAGATACACTATCTAATACATTAAATCTTTTGGCTTGTTGAGATTAAAATAAAACACAACTCTTAAAATATCACTCTAGAAAGTACCAGAGAGTAAACATGTATTGACTAGTAACACACTGCCAAATACTATGCTGCTACTGGAAAATTAGTTTTTAATAACACAATGAAACTGATCCAATCTTCTCTATTAACTTTGAAAATGTCACGTTCTTATCAGATTCACATTATAAGCCCTTTTAAATGTACTATAGGATTATCTATCTTCTTTTGAAATAGCAAGGCCCTATAAAGACTGGGTTATTGGAAAATTACATAACTAAAATACCCAGTTAAATTGTCCACACTTAAAAAATATTATTTTGAATTTAAGTTCAATGAAAGCTAAACCAGTATCATTATTTTCTTAATCTACAAGAGAGGAAAATATACATTTAATATTTATTGGTAATCATTGAGAAACAAAAGAATGTGATACCTAAATATATAAAACCTCATGATTTAATAATCCTTAAACTAGAGAGTATGAAAATAAAAACCTGTGGATAACATAGTTTTGAAGATCAAAATATCCTTAACATTCAATTTCTTTCTCTTATTGTAAATGGATATCGCTCTCATATACTATATCCGGATTATGTTTGCCACACCCTGTACTCCTAGTCTCCCACCTCCCTTCCATCTAGAACCTTTACAGTTCTGTTTTTCATTAGAAAACAAATGAGCCTCTAAAAAAACAATAAAATAAGATAGAACACGCACTAACACATTGGAATAGGATAAACAAACAGAAGTAAAGGAGCTTAAAAAGGGACAATTAAACTGATGTAGATGTAGAGACGCACTTGTTTGCACACTCAGCTATCTCATAAAAACACTAAGTTTGAAGCTTTAAGATATACACAAAGGCATGTACAATAAAAGGAGCAAAGAGTAAATATAAATGAAATAATGATAAAGTTTGAAAAAAAGATTGTCCTGAAAGAGCATTATGAGATAAGGAACTTCTAAAGATGCCATTAAGTTTGTTTACTCTTGGCCATCTGCTGTTGGGCATGCCATCTACCCTTAAGAGTAGTTTGTTTCCTCTGGGAGACTCCCTTGGAGAAAAGTAAAATTTCATTTGCAAGTTGTTATCAATTGAAGATGTCTTGTGGGTTAGAGATGGAGACATGTACCCAGTTCTTTGAGCTCTAGGACTCCATCTTGTACAGATCCATGCAGGCTCTATGTGTGTTGCCTCAGTCTCTGGATTTGTGTATCCATCCTGTTGAACTAGAGGCCCTTGTTTTATTGGTGTCCTCCATCCCCTCTGGCTCTTACACTATTTCTTCCTCCTCTACTACAGGGGATCTTTGAGATGTAGTGGGGTTGGGGGTTGACGGAGACATCCCATTTACTACTGTGTTCTGAAGGTGACTATCACTTTCTGCATATTATCTGGGTGTGGGTCTCTGTATTTGTTCCCATCAGGTGCAGGAGGCAGGAAGAAGGTATGTTGATGATGGCTGAGCAAGGCACTGATCTAGGAGTATAGCAGAATAGAATTAAGAGTCATTTTCCTGGAAAGACTGGATGTAGGGGAATGCCAAGACAGAGAAGCGAGAGGGGGTTGAATGAGGAAAAGAGGGAGGGAAGGGGGCTTATGGGACTTTTGGGGAGGGAGGAAACGGGAAAGGGGAAATGATTTTGAATGTAAATAAAAAAAACCTTAGAAAATAGAATAAAATTAAAAAAAAAGAGTCATTTTACTGCTAAGTTCATGCATATTTTTGGAAGTTTAATTATATTAGGAGCCTAGACTACTCCTCAAATGGTCCTTAATTTTAGCCGTCTCAGACCGTATAACTTTCCTTCACGTTCCATCTTCCCCCTCTTCACTTGATTTTCCAGTTCCAGTCCTCATCCACCCCCAACCAATCCATAACTATCTATTTCTCTTCCTAGGGATATCTGTTTCTTCTAGTCTTTTATTCTATACTTGTGTTTCTATGGATTGTGGCTTGTTTATCATTGGCTTTATACCTAATAGTCACATATAAAAGAATACATATCATCTTTGTCTGTTACCTCACTCAGGACGATTTTCCCCCCTAGTTCCATCCATTTGTTTTTTCTTTCTTTCTTTCTTTTTTTTTCTTTTGACAGGATTTCTCTGTGTAGCCTTGGCTGTTGTTAAACTCACTTTGTAGACCAGGCTATAAACAAGACCAGCCAGACATAGATGATCTCAAATTCAGAAATATGCCTGTCTCTTCTTCCTGGGTGCAGGATTAAAGGCATATATATATCACTTTTTTTAAAAAATAATTTAGAGCTGAGTAATGATCCATTGTGTAAATGGAACATTTTCTTTAACCAGTCTTCTCCTGAGGGACACCAAGGTTGTTTCCAGTTTGTAGCTATTATGAATAAAGCAGTAATGAACATGGCTGAGCAGGAATCTTTGCTCAACCATGGATGAAGCATTCTATACCAGCAGGATATTGAGGTAGATCTATTCTCCCTTTCTAAAGAACTGCCAGTGATTTACATAATGGCTGTACAAGTTTACACTCTCATCAGCAAAGGATGAATATTTCCCTTACTCCACATTCCCATAAGCATGAGCTATCATTTGTTTTATTGATCTTAGCCATTATGACAGATGTAAGATGAAATCTCAAAGTAACTGATTTGCATTTACCTGATGGCTAAGAATGTTGAACATTTATGTGATTTTCAGCCATTTGAGTGTTCTTTTCTGAAATTGTTTATATTATATTCCATTTTAAAAATTGGGTTGTTTTCTTGATTTCTTTATACATCATAGATTATTAACTCTGTATTGAATGTGTGGTTTGTATAAATCTTTTCCCATTCTGTAGGCTGCCTCTTTGAATGACGGTGTCCTTTGCCTCACAGCATTTCAATATGATGAGGTTCCATTTATTAATTGTTGTTATTAGAGTCTTTGCTAACGGTGTTTTATTCAGAGTCTTTTTCAGTGCCAGTAAGTTCAAAGGTATTCACCATTTTCTTTTTTATAGCAGGTTCAGTGTATTTAGTTTTGAGATCTTTGATCCATTTGTAGTTGAATTTTGTAGTGTGACTATGTCTTCTTGGCTTATTCCACATACAGCCATCCTTTTGACCAGCACCATTTGTTGAAGATTCTTTTTTCTAGGATGTTTCTGGCTTCCTTATAAAAAATCAGGTTTATAGTGTGGATTCACATATGGATCTTAAATATAGATTCCTCTGATCAGTGTGTATGTTTTTGTGCCAATACTGCATTGTTTTATTACTATAGCTCTGTAGTACAACTTGAAATTGGGGATGGAGATACCTAGACAGTTCTTTTATTAAATATTTCCACTAACCTGGGTATATTTTGTTTCCATGAGAAACTGAAAACTGTCCTTTCAAGATCTGCGATTTTAACAGTTAAGATTTTAACTGTGTTAAAATTTTGAGGAGGAAATGACTGCTTTTGGTAGTATGGCCATTTTTTACTATATTAATCCTACCAATCCTTGAGCATGGAATATGTTCTATGTTCTGATATCTTCTTCAATTTCTTTTAATGTCTTAAATTTTTATCATACAAGTCTTTCACTTGCTTGGTTAGAGTTACCCCAAGATACCTTATGTTATTTGAGGTTATTGTGAGACATGCTGTTTCTCTAATTTCCTTTAACAGTGCGTTTGTCATTTGTATCTGAGCTATTGATTCTAGTGCGTTTTGTATCCAGCTATTTTCTTCAAAGTGTTTATCAGCTGTAGTTCCAGGATACTTATGTCACTATTATATCATCTACAAATATATTTTGACTTTTTCCTTTCCAATGTGCATCCCCCTGATCTCCTTCACTTTTATATCGCTTTACCTAAGACTTCATGTACTATATTGAATAGGTATGGAGAAGAGTGGATGACCTTGCCTTGGTCCTAATTTAGTGGAATTGCTTTCAGTTTTTCTCCATTTATGTTGACATTGGCTATAGGCTTGCTGCAAACTGCCTTTATTATGTTGAGATATGTCCTAATCTTCAAGACTTTTACCATGAAGGGGTCCTTCAATTTTGCCAAAGGAATTTTTAACACCTAGTGCATGATCAAGTGGTTTTTGTCTTTCAGTTTATGTGGTGTATTACATATACCTATTTAAGTATGTTGAACCATATTCAATTGCTGACATTAAAAAGTAAGGGAAAAATTGGTAACCATCAGTTTAATAATTGATTTAGGTAAAAACTAGAAACAGAAGGCTTAATCTAAATATATAAAACCTGGAAGAAATAAAAAGGTATTGGCTGATTCTGACTACAACTTAGTTATTACTCCCAAGCCCACAAATCATGGTATAAAAAACGACTCTGCATCACTACATGCAAATAGATAAACATGTTGATGATAAGTGGAGTTTTTCCATTTATCTACTTAATGCAAATATAGTAAAACTGTATGGGAAATATTTATGTACATACACAGTCAACTATATCAAACAAAGATGTGATAAATGATTCTACATCGATCCTTTTAAGATATTGCATTAACCTTCCATCTTCTCTTTATACTCATATTAAATTAACAAGCAGTGTAGAATAAACTTTAATCAATCAAGTTTTAAAAGCACTGTCTTAGGGTTTCTATTGCTGTGAAAAGACACCATGACCAAGGCAACTCATATAGAAAACCATTTAATTGGGGCTCTCTCACAGCTTCAGAGGTTTATTCCATTATCATCATGGTAGGAAGGATGGCAGCATGAAAGCAAAGTGCTGGAGTTCTATATCAGGATTTGCAAGCAGCGGGAAAAGACCCCGAGGCATTGGCATGGTTTGAGCATTTGAGACCTCAAAGGCTGCCCACAGTGACACACTTCAATACCACACCTGCACCAACAAGGTCACACCTTACACCTCACAGTAGTAACACTTCCTGAGCCTATGGGGTCATTTTTATGCAAACTACCATAGAAGTATTTTATTTGTTCAAGTTGTTAAGTATAAATAGTAAAAGGAAACAGAATAGTTGTGTATTTTAGAAAATGTCCCACAAAATTATGCAGATTTGCATAAAACTAGTAAATAATTTCTTGTTTTGTTTCCTTCTTTGGGTCATGGTATACATATTCTAAATCCTAAACTATGATAAAATAGTATGAGCCTGATTAAAAACTTTTAGAAAAGTGTGTATGTCTGTGTCTGTGTGTGTGCACCAGTATTAACACACACACACACACACACACACACACACATTTTGTTTTTAAAATCTGAGGTACACAGAACAGACACAAAATACAAATTATAAAATTTAGCTAACTCCTATTCTACCAACCTCCAACATTTCATCCTTATGTAAAATAAGACCTCACTGTGCAGCTGGATTGACCTTAAACATGTAATCCACCTGTCTCTCTCTGCTTTCCAAGTGTGAGAGTCACAGGCACACAGGACTATACCTAGGTATAAAGTTTAATTTATAAATAAGGTACTAAGAGGAAATAACCATTGACAATTAAGAAACAGTAATTATAAAAAGGTCATGTAGTGAGTTATTTAATTATAGTATTCATCTTAAAATACTATTGTACTTATCCTACTTCCTTTATGTGTAATGTAATGATCTAAGCTGACTACTTTTGCAGGTTTTAGAGCCATTATTAAATATTATAAAATAAGGGTTAGTTGAATACAGCGTTTTAGTATCTGAGAACATGATCTGATAACTGTGTTGACTACTATGTAACCATATTGCAAGTAGAATATCCAATAGAGACATGATGGTAAAGAGATGATCCAAAATAGAGTGGGAAGACAGAAGATTTCATCAACTCAGAAAAATGTGCTATTTAAAACTTATGCATTAGTATTTCTATTTCTCAGATAAAAGTTTATCATTGTAACTGGAACTATAGGAAACAAAATGAGCCATTAGGCAAGTCTAACCTGGGTCCCATGGAGAGCATTCAACCCAGGATAACTATGAATGCAGCTGAAAATATTGCAGATGATCTCATATCACAATGTCAAGATATCCAATAGAACATCTATTAAAACAAGTTAAATATCCAACTTTTCAGTTCCATATACCACATTTTAAGGGCTCAACAGAATGTGTAACTAACAGGTATTAGGTAGCACACACTCAATTCTATGGGGTAACCTGGGGTTACATGTATATGTGTGTGTGTGTGTAGGTATGTATATATGTGTATACACACACAAACACACACATACACTGCCTAGAGATACTGTATATCGTTTTATTTTATTGTCCCCAGAACTTTTGGTTCATTCACTAATTTCTTCTCTTTAACTTTTTATTCTAATTGTGGAATCCTGAGTGCTGGGATTAAAAGTGTGTGCCACCACTGCCTGGCTATAATTCTGTATGCAATCATTAAAATGCAAATATGATTAATTTCTAAACACAAGTTTATATTTTCTATGATTGAAAGACAGAAGCAAGGGCTGGAGAGATGGCTCAGTGGTTAAGAGCACTGACTGCTTTCCAGATGTCCTGAGTTCAATTCCCAGCAACCACATGGCAGCTTACAAACATCCATAAAGGGATTCAAAGCCCTCTTCTGGTGTGTGTGTCTGAAGACAGTCACAGTGTATTCATATACATAAATTATAATAAATAATTCTTAAAAAAAAAAGAAGACAGAAGCAAAACTAAGTTCACTTAAATCATATATGGTGAAGAATGCACAGAGTAATAGCATAATAAGGAAATGAAAGTACTGATCTAAAACGTTTTCTTAAACACATCACTAAAAGAACTAAAAAGTTCTCTTGTATGAATGAAATACCAAAACAAGGATACATAACTTTGGCTTAAAATTCAATGGCTCAATTCAAAACTATTTATATATTAAATGTGTATTGTACTATAAGAAATAACATTTCTGATAAATTAGAATAGAAATCCAACTACTCCTTAAAGCGATGATGAGTGTTTCAACATACAACATTTTAAGAAGCAGTTCTATTTCTTAATATATACTGATATAGTAGATCACACTTGTAATCCTAGTGCTTGGGAGGCCAAGGCAGGAGATCACTGTGAGTTAAGACAGACATGAGCTCCAGAGAGAGTTCAAGATCAGCCTGGAATGCAGAGAGAAACTGTTTTTATAAAGCAAACAACAAAATTAAAAAACAATAGCAAAAAATAAAAACAGAAAATGAGAGTGAATTAAAGACCACCTTAGGTTACTGTATGAGATCTTAAAAAAAAGCAACAACAAAAGCCAATTAGAAGAACAAAAGAAAGTTGCAAATAATTATACAATTTTTTAATTTTAGGACACTATGAAATCATTTAACATAATGGATACCTTCCTATTTTTTTAAACATTATTTCTAATATCTACAGCACTGTTTCCAAATTTAAGTTTAGGCTACATATTATTTCATCTTAAGTGCAGTAATAAAGTTCTTTCAGTCTATTTTCTGTTAATTTTACCTTAGTAGTATCAGAACATTCTTTACTAGCTGATCTTAATCAATTAATCTTTAAAATTGCTGTATCAAGACATTTAACAAATATATCACTTGACGATGGTGATATTTTACTCAATGATAGATCATATTTTTATTACCATAATCCCAAAAGATGCATACAACCCAGTGACAATGAATTCCTAATAGTCTGTGGGTCTATTCTAGCATATTCACAGAATAAAGAAAGTGCTTAGAAGTACATTTATGCAAATTTATTCATGGTTGATATTAAGTAATCCATGACTAGAATCATAAATGAGAATATGTAAGACATAAGAGTAAACATTAAAAAAACTCAAAATCTAAAAAAAAATTCATTCCAAAGAATAAATAAAACGTCAATGAAATTATGATTTTTACTAAGTTAATAAATAGCAAACAAATGATAATTGTTTTGAAGCCACAATTTCATCCATTTACAGCCACCTCCAATATATAACTACAACAAAAGTATCCATGCAGAAATTCCCCAAGTCAGAATGTTTATATACTAAGGTTCACAGTTTCTGGGCTTATTTTTCCACCACTTAAACTGTGGATCATTGCTATCATGTGAGAATGTTTGTTCAACTCATCTTGCTGAAGTTTCACCAAAGACTCTTTCTCTTCCAAACGACCTTCTAATTGAGCCTTGTGCATTTCTAGGGAGGAAGCCTAAGACACAAGGAAAGAATGACAAGAAATAGAGAATAAATAGGTCAGAAAGGTTTTTTTATCTGAGATATTTTAAGTGTCCTTTAATTTTTATTTGTGTCATTTTAGAACAGATTATATATACATTTTAATTAAATTATATTGTGAATTTAAGACAAAAAATAGGAATTGAAACTTTTAAATAATCTTTTAAGTTAATGATAACAAGCACTCAGGAGGCAGGTGGATTTCTGTACATTCTAATTGGTCCACATAGTGAGTTTCAGGCCAACCAGGGCTACAAAATGAGACCTGTTTCTTTCACTCACACACACACACACACACACATACACACACACCAATATATCAGTACAATTTTTTTGGCAAATAAATTACATGCTATGTAGTCTTAAAAAATAATTATATTAATGCAGATTATCTCCAATCTGTCATTCTCTCAGGTTTAAAGCTCCTTGTGTTACATTTGTTCTACATTAGTTCGATTTTGAAGTTGGGTTAGTCTTACCTTTTTGGCAGTAAACAGGCTAAAGCATAATTCATAACTACATTTCAAGTTATACAGTCATAATACTATGCAAGCAGATTAAAATTTAAAATGTATATATCTATTATTGGGGTCATATATAAATTCAGACTCCATTTTCTCATTGGTAAGTTACAAGTGTTAATATTTTGATATTTATATATGTCAAATAGAAGATAATTAAGAAAAAATTAGGAGTTCTTTGCAAATAAAAAGGCTCTAAACAATATAAAATCATAACAACTCGTCTAAGTAGAGACAGTTATCAACCTATATAAAGCGACCAGCATGCCACATGAAGACCTATGAACCCTTTCTATAGTCTCTACACACTGAAAAGCTGTAAGTACACACAAAATTCTCAATGACTATATATTACTAAAAAACCAGAAATTAATCTACTCGTATTCAACTTTTCAAAAACTAGTTTTTCATTTTTCTGCCAAGGAAAACTGAGGAGTCTTACCTTAATACTCAACTCTTTTCTTATCTGTTCTGTTCTGCTTAATTCTTTTCTAAGGATATCAATGGTTTCCTGCTTATCTTGCTTTTCCTTTTGTAAAACATTAATTGTTTCTTCTTGGGATTTTGCTCTTTTATGCAAATCTAAAAACAAACAGTTAACCATACTTACGAAAAAGTTAAGTAGCTAGTATAAAAGAAAATGAGGAAAATCAAATGTCTTGTTGGAAGTTTTTTTTATATATAAAATTTACTGACTAAAAAAACCAGCTCAAGGGAGGGAGAGATGGCTGAGAAGACAGAAGTGCTTACCATCACCTGAATGAACCCCAGAAACCTACACAGTGGAAGAAGAGATCTGACTGGTTATCCTCTCACCTCCACACGGACAGCCCCTATCCCCAACCAATATATGTAAAGAATAAATAAATGGATAAACACAATTCCCCCAAATTCTTTCCTTTGACCAGGATTCTATATAAAACAGCAAGTCTTTATGTCTTTCTCTGTTCTAGACAAGCATTGGGATAGGGAGGAGGGAAACACACAGAGCTTAATGGCTACTAGAAGTTTGAGAGCAAAAATCATGGCAAAAAAAAAAAATCATGGCTCGGTCTCTGTACACTAAGGAAGAAACCAGTAATGGCTATGTAAGTCATTTCACAGAGGACAGCACTTAGAGACTAGCAACTACATTACCCAGGACTGCCACCTGCTGTCATGTTAAACATCTTAGTTTTAAAAGGACCATCATTTCTTATAACCCCCAGAGTTGAAATAAAAGGTCATATTTGCTACTTGATCACATAAATGAAAATGCTTTTGTAATGGTTCAAAGAGAAGAGAAACTGTTTAGAAAGTACTTTAAAATTTAAAAACTATGAGAAGTTAGGGCTTATGAGATGGTTCAGCAGTTAAAAGCAGACACTGCTTTTTCAGAAATTTATCCAGCACCTCTTCCATTGCCACTTGCAACAAGTACATAGTCCCACTACCCATACACACATGAAGAATAAAAACAAAATCCTTAAAATATTAGGAAAGTAAATATTAGTAATTAACTAAACTATGCTCTGATTTTCTTCAAAAGCAAAACATCCTGGTAACATTTTCAGTGTTTCAAACAAAGCAACTTACTTGATAGTTTACATTCTCTGTCTGCTAACTGGCTCTGGACTTCTTTTCTCTGTTCTTCTTTCTCTATCAACTGAGCAATAGTTCTGAAGTTATAAAAGAAAAATTATTGAATCAAATAACCTGTGCTATTTTTCCTATAAAAGTATAAAGTGCAAATCATAAGAACTGTAATTACCTATAAATAGGACAGATTTATATTTTAATCTGAAAGAAGAATTCTATTAGCTATCAATAAAAAAACAATATTTTATGCAGAAAATCATTGTTCCTCCAAAATAACAAATAATTAGAATATAGATCCAAAAGTTTTACTTTTCATTTTGTTGCTTGAGTGACTCATTCAACTTTTTCATTGTTTCAATGTGTTTATTCAGGGATTCACAGGTAGTCTGTAAGTCAGTATTCTTCTTTTCAGTAGCTTCATTTCTAAGAAGACAATGAAATGTGTTAGTGTCCTCATGGAGGAAAGCAGCATGGACACATGAAAGTGCCCATCAATATTATAAATGCTTATGCTTAGGCTCTTCAACTACATACACAGTTTATATAAGGAGCTTACAGAAGGCAAATTAAGTAGTAACACACAGTTCTGTGGTATTAGGTAAAATGGCATGAAATTCCCAATATTTAGCTAAAACTTTCTAAAATGACCAACTGTCAGTTTTAATATTAATTGTGACAACTAAGTTGATTCAATCATTTCTTTATGCACGGACCTGTGTGTACACAAGAGCTTGTCTGTGCCATGGTGAGTGTGTGAATGTGTGAGCACGGCGACCCTCCTCTTTTATCATGAGTGCTCTGGGGATCCGACTTGAGTTGCCAGGCTTGGTTACAACCTGATCCATCTTGCGGGCCCTCCTTTAGCAATGCACCACAGCAGTGTCTCCGTATCAAGTACTGTTTGTTCTGGGCCCTAGTAAACAATCAGTGACCGAAACAAAGAAACTTGTTCTTGAGAAGCTTACACCCCAGATAATCTGTGATTCTGTAAATAAATTAAGGAAGTAAATAAAGAAATAAAGAGGTTTCCTCTTTTTCCAACTTTGCCAATGAGTTTGAGAACAGAGCTCATTTGCTGTAACTTCTAAAACACTACTACTTCCTATCTATCACTCTTGTTCACTCAGCTCTGCTTAGGCAGTCTTAAATCTCTTATGAACTGCTTACTTAATGGTGTCACAGGAATTTAAGAAACGTTTTCAAAATCACTTAGGGTTGAGGAAATGTGGCATATTCACTTAGGTTCCAACTTTACACAGAAACTTCTACCTTTGAACAAGTTCCATGTAGGACTTTGTTAGTATCTCATGTTCTTCAGCCACAGACTCCAACTTCTTACTGTGTTGAAAGAGATGCTCAATATCATTTTGGGCTCTTTCTGACTCGAGCTGTTGTGACTTCAGCAACACACTAAGCTCTTCGTTTTTTCTCTCAACTTCTCGTAACATACCCGCAAGTGTTCGTGCCTCAAGAGAAAATGAAACATGCACTTTTCCACTATCACATTAACATACATCATATTGTAATGCTTAAATAAAATCACATGGTGATGGTAGTTCCACTGCATTATTTTGCCTACTTATAATCTAGCCATATTAGCTTAAGTACACTATGTGATGTTGGCACAACAAAACTGTCTAACACTATTCTCAGACTGTATTAAATAATGTATGCATATAATATGAACACACATTATAATTGATAAATTGTACAATTTAAAAGAGCTACCAGATGTCTAATTCAGCATCTACAGGCTATAGAAAACTATATTCATTTTATATTCTTAATTCTTCCAAACCCAATTCACATATCTACACACACATGTATATAATGTACGTGAAATTCACATCTAAACACAAAACTTATTATTTCATATTCCTTATATACATAACCAAAAGGCAATTTTACAGAAATTAAATTTGTGTATGAAATAGTTCCACAGTGAAGAATTTTCCACCTATAACATCATGATAATGTTCAAAGTTACTTTTAAAAACTGAATTTTTTTTGTGTATGTTTATGTCTGGGTATATACATACTATCATATGTGTGGAGGTCAGACACGAGCTTGGGACAAACAGTTTTTTTCTTTCTACCATATGTGTCCTGGGGATAGAATTCAGCTTGTCAGGATTGGTGACGAAGACCTTTACCTATTGCTCCATCTCACCACCTCAGATACATGTATTAATAACACACTTGTAACTAGCACTTGTGTATGGCTTTCCTTTCACTAATCAAGTTTTCTACGAATCAAGACATGCTTTATTGATAGTGTACAGACCTCTGTCTCTGCTTGAGTTCTTTGACAGCGATACTGAGCGATCAGTCTGTCAGCCTGAGCAAGAGCCAGGGCTTTTGCTTCCAGGAGATCTTGTAACCTGCTCTCTTTAGACTGGAAGAAAACACACAATTAATGTCCACTGTTTAGAAAAACGTGTGAAATGCATATATTATACAGTTAAAACAAGTATGTACTCACGGCTAATGTGGAAAGTTTCATCTCATAAACATCCATTATGTCAGATATTCTTACATCATTAATCTGATCCTTTACCTGGTTTTAACAGAGTTCAAGTCAGAAAATTATAAATTTAATGAAAGAAAATCTACTTTGTAACTAAATCATTAAAGCTAAAGAATAAAATGTATGATGTATCAGGTAGGTTACAAATAATTCACTAATTTGGCTATCAGAGTGAGGTTCAGCATTCATATGGTGATTTAAAAATAATTATTATTCCTGTGAGCAGACAGGAAAGGGGTAGAATAAGAAATGAGAGCTGGCTTTTTATTTGCTTTTTAAAAAATGTTTAATTTTTTAAATTATTTTTCTCTGCAAAATGGCCAGATTTTACTTTTCATGTCAAAGCATAAAGTTACAGTGATAAAATCTGCATGTGAAATTGTTTAACTAATCTGTAATCAGAGCTGACACTTAGCTGGCTGGTCCCAAGCACAAGCCCACTACAGTACTATCTATCACTCACCATCACTCCAGCCTGAAGTTTCTCTATGAGGTCCTCAATGTTCAATGCAGGAGCATTATCTTTTGAAAGAGGAGGCGTTAAGCACTTTGCTGATGTTGAAAAACAGTGATTTAAGGGCTCAAAAGTCATTTTCCTGGGCAGATGCTCAGTTTCTTGCTGTCTGTATACATTGTTTGCTGCTATACTTTCTCCAAGTCTTAATAAGAGTAAGGAAGAAAAAAAATCAATCACAGAAACAGAGCAAAAAGCAGAACTGTTAGAGAACTTGGAATAAACCTTTTTTGGGAACTATAAGTTTTCAAATATATTGGAAATCATCTTTTTGGTAACCACAATAAAATAAGGTTTGTAGAAACATTTCCAATTTTCCAGAGGGCTCTTTTCTACTTACAATTCTTTACAATGACAATTCCATGTTTAGTTTGGAGGCAAACTAGCACTACTTAGTGAATATGGATTACCTGCAATACGTACAAAGTTCCTGTATCACTCAGAAGAACCTTCTAATCATAAATGGTGTCATCTGGTCTCATCTATGCTCTCCTCTGACACTTGTTTTTCTTACCCAATATAACTTCATCATACTGACTTCTCATCTGCTCCACTGAAAGCTAATTCTGTTTATCTCTCAAGGCCTTGAACTAGCTGTTCCTTTATCTAAAACTCTCCTACCAGAACAGGGTTGGTTCCTTCTTACCCTAAGATCTTGGTTCAAATTTACCTCTCCAGAGACCTTCATTAATGCCCTATCTCACATGAATAATTAGTTACTCCTTTCCATAGTGATATGAACCTTTAAGTTTTTAAAATAATAACATAACAAAATATAATAAGATAGAACAAAAACTAACATATCAGAATTGGAAAACAAAAAAAGGAGAAGAGCCCAAGAGAAGTTAAAGAATCAGAGACCAACTCATTTACACACTGAAATCCCACAAAAATACTGGAAGCCATAATATATTAGCAGAGGACCTGGTGCAGACCCGTGCAAGCAGTGCAGGCTCTGAGCAACTGCCTTGGTCTCTGAGCTCATGTGAGCTTAGATCACGTTGATTTAGAGGGCTTTATTTTCTTGGTGTTTTCCAACCCCCTGGCTCTTATATTCCTTCTGCCTCCTCCTTTCCAAGATTCCCTAAGGTCTGAGGGAAGAGGTTTAATGGAGACATCCTGTTTTAGGTCTCTTACTCTTCTTTTTTCATACTCTCTGGCTATTTGTATTTGTCCAATCTACTGGAGGAGGTAGCTTCTCTGATAATGGGTGAGCAAGGCATTGATCTACAAGCATACTAGATTGTCATTAGGAGTAATTTTATTGTCCTTTTTTAAAACAAACAAACAAACAAACAAACAAACAAAACAGTAGTATTTGGTTTTACCCTAGGTCCCTGGGCTATCTACTCTCCCCACTATCTAGGTTCTATCCCACGCCCAGCTTTCCTCAGTTGCCTATAGTTCTTGCATAGGGTTGAGACTTTGTGGGCTTTTCCCAGTCCACTTTGTCATGTTCATATAAAACAAAATGCGCGCACACACACACACACACACACACACACACACGACATGTATGATACAATAAAGGTTAATGAAATAATGAAAAACAGAACTATGACTTTGAACAAGAGCAGAGAGGGATATATGAGAAGGCTTAGAGAAAGGAAAGGAAAAGGAGAAATATAATGACATTATAATCTCAGAAATAAAAGAAAAAATTGCTAAATATATTTGCCGAAATTTTAAACTCTTTGGTTGCGTTTTTGATTATAAATATTCATTAGGCCATGTGGGAGGGCTTAAGTTTGCCTTCTCCCTCCAGACCACTACCATCAAATAAATAAAGTAAGGAATGGAATTTTTATTGAATTGCTATTGGGTTTGCATTTCATAGTTCTTTAATTCTTAATTTCTGACTACCTACATGAGTAATTCTACAAAATGCAACTAAAGTCAATTAACAACAGACAGCCTAGATTAGCAAACTCATCTCCTACATTTATAGAGTGGAAACAGCACAGACATGAGAGATAATATTAAATGAATGCTGTGGCGTTGGTGTGATGAAACTATTTACAAAGGAATAGCTTGTTCACTGACCTGTCTATTGACCTCTAGTTTCAAATTACTCAAGTGAATTTTACAAATTCTATTACATAAACTACTTTAAGCTCTAAAAACAAAATCCCAAGCACAGAGTATGGTAACCATTCGGTTTGAAGACTCTCTCCTTCTGATACTCAGACTGAATCAAGCAAAAAACAAAACAAACAATAAACAAATAAAAAACCCCTCACATCATTTTAAATGTACTATTATCAGAGATTAAATATAGTAAATATTTTTGCCTGGACATCATCTACTGCATTTTATGATAAAACACTTAATATTTCAGAATCTTCACACTGACCTTTCCCAGTTAGTTTGAATTCATGCAGTTCTTAGGAATCTTTGGCAAATATATCAGAAATAAAAAGTTCTTTAGACAAAAGGAACTAAAACTTCAAACTTGAGTGTCTAGAATCCCTGTTCAGAAGAGGCAATTAAGGGACAAAACCAACATGACTAATATATTTAGTCATCTGCATCTATGCTTTTTTTGAGAAAGTAAACATTTGGCCTTCTCTATTAAAGGAATCAAATTCTTAATTATTTGAGCGGTTACTAGTAGTTACAATAAAATCTGCAGTTCTTCAATTTATTAATAAGTATGCATGAAGGATGATAAAGAAACATGACATTCAAACTGTATTAAGAGACGGCAGATGGTTACAACTCACACTAAGGCAGGGAAATCTGGCAGTGGAGCAGCTTCCAGCAATATTCCCAATCCAGACTGGACTTGTTCTCTATTATCTGATGTTAAAGCAAAAGCTAAAGGAGTAATCAACCGTGGATCCTAAAGAAACCAGAAACAGCAAGTAAGAGGCAGAAAACACACATACTGCCCAGTCTTTAGTCAAAGGTGAGCATACTCGGAAGTCTTCCTACTCGATGCTTACATGTAGTTGCACTTTACCACCCTGTAGCTATTTATACTGTATTGCAACCCATATTAATCAACTAAAAATATCTACCAAAAAGGCTTCAATGTTTTAAATAATGCCTCTCAGAATTATGATTTATATATTTTGATGAACTTAGGGTTTTCAAAATCAAATGGTATTTGGATACTGTTGTATTTTTAATAAAATAAAACTTTGGTCAATCACTTCTAAATTAAAGGCATCAAATAAATTATTCAAGTGAATGCAAATCTATTGACTGAAGCAATCCACTTCAAAGTCCCTCATGTCAGAATTTCACAATAGTACCAAAGGCTCTAAAATCATCTATTATTAAAAAAAACATCTAAACACTGAAGTGAAAATACCAACTTACGCTTTTGTGTTATATATATGTATGCATGTATAGAGGCCAGGGACGTCTTTCTCTACTGCTTTCCATCTTACTTTTAAGACAAAGTCTTTCACTGTACCTGGAGCTAACCTGTCATTCTACCTGCTTCTGTGAAAGCCT
Source organism: Tokudaia tokunoshimensis (assembly GCA_036184795.1). Classification (NCBI taxonomy): domain Eukaryota; kingdom Metazoa; phylum Chordata; class Mammalia; order Rodentia; family Muridae; genus Tokudaia; species Tokudaia tokunoshimensis. Next base: position 35,090,672 of record BTHU01000015.1, on the reverse strand, counting down.
GCCTATCAGGCAGTCAAGGCAGGCCCGGTTCTACTGGCAGATTCCCTGCCCTGCTTATGCATGGAATGATAAGAGGCAATACATTTGAAGCTCAAGGTGAGGGTCTGAATGTTCTGTTAATCTTGGATGAAAGAACAGGAAGGTTTCTGAACAGATATCCAATAAAGTATATAAAGGCTAAGAGAATTAAACTTGGGGCTACTGCAGTATTCACTAGACAGCCCTCCTGATTTCTAACTTCTGTCTGAGTCTACTTTTCCATCTTTCCTATAATCATCCTCACTACCTCCTCAGAGGACCGTTTGACCTTGCAATGGCAGGACCAGTACACTAAGCAACTGGGTAGACCAGTTAGACATAATGCCTCTGGTATCCTGCTGTCGCTGTTTCTCAGTGCTGGAATGTATTCAGATGTATTCTGTTACATTTACCTTTTTTGTGGCTTCTGAAGTTCTAAATTTTAAATACTTTTAACTAAAAATTTTAAATGGCATTGAGCCATTTATTTCTTCATTCCTGATTCAAATTTTTAGAGAAAAATTGTTAATAAAGAAAATATTAATAGGTAAAGCCTTTATAATTAAAATGTTGAATGCTTACTTTTACTTAAGAATAAATCAACCTTCAAAACTCTTGAAATAACAAACAAACAAACAAAAAAAAACCCAAAACATTCCACAAGTTCTCCCAGAGTACAGAATCATTAAATGCTGTTTGTAGTAAAGGTACCTAAAGTACAAAAATGGAAAACTACTTGTCAAGCCGACACTGACTAGCAACTAGTTCAGTCAACTAAGAACCAAGCCCCTAAAGCATAATGCTCTGATAGTACACACATGGCCACTGCCTCCAGTTCTGCCTTCTATTCTATCGAACATTCACCTTCACCCTTTCTAAGCTATGTTATTAATTTAATTCAGGAAAAAAATTTGCATTTTGTTAAATGACCTGTATAAGCTAGATAATATACATATTAACATGGGTAATAATGAACCCTGCACTAGGCATAGAAAACCACATAGAACCAGAATGAAGTCCTTTAACAAACTATACTGTAGTTGCATAAGAAGACCCTTTTCCTATAAGGAAAGTAACAGACAGGGACACTTTTCTTTTGATGAACCCTTCCTTTTTCTACGCATAAAAGCCACCTCCTCCGCTTCAGCTAAAAACACTTATGACTGACAAATGAGATGTTCCCTGGTACTTGAAGAGCAAATGAGGACTGGCAGTATAGCCCTGCAAATGAGTACCTACTTAAAACATGCCAGTGTTTTAAGGCCTGGGTTTGTGGTAAAGAAGGGAGGGATTAGGAAATAAAATTGTAAGGAAGCCTTATAATTTTGCTTTCTGATAACATCTAGAACTTTGCAGCTACTGTCATTAAAACTTGTAAGCTTGCTATTTTCAGCACAACTTCACTAATTGTATTCGTCCCTTTTTTTCAGATGTGTTCTATCCTCTTATTATTTTATGTTACCAACTCTGATTAAAACTCAAAGCTCACCTTGGGAAGAAGGCCCAGTTAGTAAATCTGAGTTTAAAATGGGGAAGCCACACAAATGTACTTTTAACCCCTGTGTCGGAGAGGCAGATAAATAGATTCCTGAAGCTCACTAGCTACCACCCTACCTTTCTTTCTTGGTAAGGTTCAGAATAGTGAAGAGACCTCATATCAAAAACAGGTGGAGAAGGCCTAAAGAATTACACTCAAAGTCATCCTCAGGCCATCACATATAAACATCTCCCATAAGTATAGGTGTATATGCGTGCGTGCATGTGCACGTGCACACGCACACGCACACACACACACACACACAGAGTCTTTCCCAATGCCAATGCTGGCATAAATCAAGAAACCTGGAAGTACAACACAGTGAAAGAAAGGTTGGGAAACTATTACTGTGAACATTCTTCATCTGAGAATATGGAGGAATTTAGATTTAGTTTCTAAGAACTATGTATAACAAGACAATTCTAACTACAAAACATAGAACTGACAACTTTTCTCTCATTTAGAGGTATTAAAAAATACCTCTAAAATGTAAAATAATATTAAAGCAGAAATACTTACTTATAATAGGCTGTCTCAAGAAACAATCAAGAAATCAAGAAATCAAAAAAGAAAGAAAGAGAGAGAGAGAGAGAGAGAGAGAAGAAGAAGAAGAAGAAGAAGAAGAAGAAGAAGAAGAAGAAGAAGAAGAAGAAAGAAAGAAAGAAAGAAAGAAAGAAAGAAAGAAAGAAAGAAAGAAAGAAAGGAAAAGAAAGAAGAAAGGAAGGAAGAAAGGAAGGAAGGAAGAGAGAGAGAGAGAAAGGGAAACGAGAGAATTATTACAAGCCAAGGTAGAGGGACTGTGGTGGAGATGGCGCCACCTAGAATGCAGGACATGATGACATAGTTTTCTATCCCTAAGTAGAGAGACATGATAGATGGGCATAGATGGATCTTTAGTTAAACTGGTGAGCTCCACGACAGAGACTTGTACTCAAAGGAAGAAAACAGTAGCAAGCAATTCAAGAGGACACACAACAAAAACTAATTTTCCTAATGCGTGTGCGCACATACCGACCCACCCCTATATATACATGTACCACAGGACCATATAAACATACATCACATACACATGTATGCACATAAGGAAGCACCCGGTAATAAAATGCGTGAAAAATCTGAAGTTACCTGAAGAATTTTGTAGAAGCTTACTTCCATACCAGGAACCAATTGTTTAAGTTTGTTCATCAAAGTAAGAGTTTTCAAAATTACATCAGCAGCAAGTTTGCTTTAAAAATAAAAGTGACATTCAAATTAGATAATTAAAAAATTAGCATTTTTAACTATACATCTAAATTAAAAAACTAAGAAATTTGTTTTTAAAACATGAAGAAAAGTATTACTTTTAAGAATTAAAATATAAAAAACTTAATATTTTTAGTATTCAAGCCCTAGTAGGAACAAACTAATATTGAGTCTAAATTTCAAACTGTTATCTACAATTAAAAAATCCCAACCAGCCATCGGACTGAGCATGGGGACCCCAATGGAGGGGTTAGGGAAAGGACTAAAGGAGCTGAAGGGGTTTGCAACCCTATAGGAAGAACAACAATATCAACCAACCAGAGCTCCCAGGGACTAAGTCATCAACCAAAGAATACACATGGAGGGACCCATGGTTCCAGCTGCATATGTATCAAAGGATTGCCTTATCTGGCATCAGTGGGAAGAGAGGCCCTTTGGTCCTATGAAGGTTTGATGCCCCAGATTAGGGGAATGCCAGGGCGGTGAGACTGGAGTGGGTAAGTTAGTGAGTGGGGGGCAGGGGGGATTGGATAGAGGGTTTTTGGAGGGGACACCAAGAAAGGGGATAACATTTGAAATGTAAATAAAGAAAATATCCAATAAAAACAAACAAACAAAACAACGAGCAACCAACCAAAAACAAACAAAAATATTTCAGTGTGATTCAAATTCCTGCTGAATGAAGTACAAGTGTTAGAATGTGGAAGTACAAATATTAGAATGTGGTTCATTTCATTCTTCCCATTTTTAAAAACAAACAAAAGAACAAAAATGTAAAATAATATGCAGAGATCAAATGATACACGACCAAGCACTCCTTCTACTTTGCATCTGAAAAAGATAAAAATTAAAACGAGGACTGGTTAGATGGCCCAATAGGTAAGGGTATTTTCTATCAAGCCTAGTGACCTAAACTCGATCCATGGGACTCCCACAGGTTGCCCTGACATCCACACAGTCTGTGGCCAAGTACACACATATGCATGCATGCATGCACACACGCATATATATACCAAAAAACTTTTACAAGTGAAAAGATAATTCTTATTCTTCAAGAATACAACTTCTGACAGTTATTTCATTTATGGAAATGTGAACAAATTATAGTGTCTGGAATTTATCAGGTTCTCAATAAATATTCATTAGAAGGACTTATTCAGGAGAGGAAAGGGCATAAATAAGCTGCTTGTTACTCTCAGTGAGCTTCTACCTTTAACCAAAGCTCTGATGTATGAGGGAGAAGAGCTGTCTTGGTTATTAAGTAACTTTCAGCAGGGATTGGTTTTCTTGTAAAAACACCATCCATTTTGTCATGCTTTTCTCTTTCAAAATGTAAGATTAAATGAAGCAAAAATTAAATTACCAAGGCAATGTCAAAAGGAAGTTTCAGAAGAGAAATATTCAGGATTTATAATTTATCTTTCATACACACAGAAAAATAAAAGTCCAAAAATATTATAACACGCAGATGTCAAAACCTTTCAGAAGTATACAATCTATAAATTGAATTTTTTATTCAAGAATTAAAAAGGTTTCCTTTGAGTTAACAGAACATAACCTGGGGATGATTCTTAAATATGATAACTACATTTTATGGTATACACTTTGGATTTGAAATACTCACCACAATTCAGAATCGGCTACCTTTGTTCCAAAGCCCATGTCAATCTTGCCATATGTAAACTGTTGCTCTATAAGCGTGGTGCACTTTACAGTAGTCAATATTTTTACAACATGCATTTTCAGAGTGTCATCTCCACACAGAGGTTAAATTTGGTTAAGATACACAAACATCCAAATACTTGGTATATAGTGTGTAGCTATATATAACTTAGAATATTCAAAATAATTCCAAGTTACCTTATCACTGTAATACAGTGCAATCATTTTAACTGCTTTAAGACATGTTACAAAAGTAGAACTCAAAAGTATTAAAGTGCCTGATAAATAGCAAGAGATGGATTCATACAAGTGTCTGACACATAGTAAAACCTAAAAGGGTATTTCTTTACTGATTACAATGCTTCAATAAATACTGGATGCATTATTGGGAGTTATTTTCTCATAATATATAAATTACTAAGAATATCTATCAGAGAAAAGGGTCATTATGAAATACTTTAAGGTTAAAAAGAGCACTTTCATGCCTCTACAGAAGTTATTTCCAACCTTGGCTACATGCTAGAAATAAATGGGTGGGTTAAAGAATCACAAACACAGAGCATGGAGCCCAAATCACGAAAACTCTTAGTATTTGCTTATGCACTGGTATATCAACCAATGACTTGCAGTAAATATCAAAACCACAGATGAAGCTCAGAGTATACCTTCAAAGCTCAAGTTGCTATTTCAGGAATGGTCATGTCTTATGTACATTTATTGGGTTGGGAATGTATATACTAGAATGCTTGATCTATATTGAGGTCCTGGTTTGATCCTCTGCAGTAGGCACATGAACACAAAGATGTATCTAGAAAAAAATAATGAGTTCTAAATGTACTTAAGCAATAAACATAGAGACAAACTACAGATTTTTTTCCAAGTATCCTTGAAACTTTGTTTTAGTTCAATATCCTTTTTCTGGATATATATGTGGCTATCCATACACGTTTGTGTGCAGGTGTGCACATATGCACATGCATATATGGAGACCAAAGGACAATGTGGGGTGTCATACTCAGAAGCACAGTCCATCTACTTTGAGAGGGGTTTCCTCACAGGACTATAGGTCTCCCATTAGGCTACACTGCTGGATGGCAAAGCCCTGGGATCCTTGTCTCTGCAGTTCCAACCCTGAAATTACAAGCCCACACCATGTTTGCCTTATGTTTTCATGCGCAGCTGGGTACTGAACTCAAGCCCCCATGCTCACAGGAGAAGCATTTTTCTATGCTATCTCGCCAGTCTCTCAATACATTATTTCTGATAAAATATATTATAAGATTATAAATAGAGAGAAAACTGGAGTTTTTATACTTTCCTTTATATTATAGTAAAGGATATTTAACAAAACTTCAATGGCTTTGACCATCCTTTCACATTTATTTCTTATTAAGGTCTCATCCAGATTTTGTTCTGTGAACTGAAGCTGATCAAGGATTGTAGGAAGCAGAAGGGTCACAAAATGGTCAGTTGAGGAACAGTTACCAGTATCAATGACATCCTAGAAAATAGACCACCAAGTATAATTAAATATAAAGATGGAACATGTAACACAAACCAGTCATTATTGATCTATAATGTATTCTTCAAGTTTTTACGCTTATTTCAATATTTATTTATTCGAGTCTCCTTTTGGAAAATACATTTTATACTTTAGCATTTTAGCCAGCTTTCAAACCCATCTTGGATTCTTCCCTCAAGTCAATCTCTAAGATTTTATACAAAAGACATTTTTAAAGGACTCCATGATTTAAACGTTATTCTAAATAGGTTTAGTATTTAACAGCAATATCCTAAATTTGCTAAATGTAATTAAAATAGTAAGAGATTGACTGACTTTATAAATAGTGTAAAACCACAAATTTTTAAATTCTAAAATCAGTTACAGCAGGACCAAGTTAAAATACCAAAGACAGGGCTGAAGAGATGGCTCAGCTGCTCTTCCAGAGGTCCTGAGTTTAACTCCCAGCAACAACATAGTGGGCTCACAACCATCTAAAATGGGATCTGATGTCTTCTTCTAATGTGTCTGAAGACAAATCCAGAGTCTTCATATAAATAAAATGAATAAATCTTTAAAAAAATACCAAAAGCAGTTTATGCATACATTTTAATAAATACATTAAAAGTCACTTATATATGTATAGAATCCAGTTATGAGAAGAAAAAAATTTGGAAGACTGGGACAGGCTAAAAGCATTTAAAATAAAAGCTGGTAAACAGCAGATAATGTTAAGTTGCCCAGTAGCATGATTAAGATTATTTGTCTTTATTCTAAGTTCATTACATGCTGTCTGCATGCTCTGCCTCATTTTACTAATTAGGACCCATATATTGCAGGACAATGAACAGCAGACAAAATCTGAGATAAAGAGAAAATGACCAAAGCACATATACATATGTATGTATGCATGTATGTATGTATGTACATATGTATATAAAAACAAATACATACAAAGCATTCAGTAGAAACACAGAGCCAACTGATACAGGAGAGTTTGCAGGGAGGAACCTTAGTAGCAGAATTCTAAACAGCTTGCTTTATAATTGTTAATTTCATCCCATGTGTGAACAACTGGAAGCTTATAACAAAAAGCCATAAACATTCTAACTGAGCATCACGAAAGTACAGAAGTCCAGTTGCCAATCATCCTATTACCTCAAAGATTTCCTTGAACAACTCCAGTGCTAACACAGGGCAGCTTTCAGATCCATCCACGGGTTGGCTTAACCAGCGAAGTAGAGCCACGACAGGTTCCAAGCTCTTAGCGTGGCCTCCCAGGATGTTGTTGCAAGGAGACTGCTCAAACATCATCTGACTGAGAACATGGCGCAGCCGAGTCACTGCACAGAATGCAAGAAGCAATTCTAAAACCTGTGCAATATAAAGCCTTCATTAAATACCAACTTCATTGGGACTTAAACACATATGATGACACTAAAAATGCCACATACAACATTCTGAAAGAAAAATTTAGTAGCTTATATTTTGCAATGCTCTTATTCTGATTTCAATATTGGTTACTTGAGTGTGAGCAGTTTCTAAATATGCAGAGAGCAGCATATTTAGATTTTCCTGTACATTTTAGGTTTTTAAAAAGTATAAAACAAAATATCATGCTTCTACACACCTTTGAAGAAGAATCAGGGTCTTTTGCATTTAGAAGTCCAAGTACTTGATTAAGACATGAAGAGAAGTGCTCATACCTAGGTTTAAACGTATACATTAAGTGACAAAAGGCAATTGTAGGCAAGGGAAATATGATTTGATTGAGACATTATTACACACATGTACATAATTTTCAAGTTAAAAATATGATACACCAAACATCTTTACAATGTTTACATAGATATTCACTGACTTATGACAGTTTTATACCAATAAACCCACCTCAACTTAAACTACTCCATGTAATAAATGTACTGTCTACAACCTCAGAGCATAGCAACACAGTACACGGTAGTTAGCTGGTTGTTTACCATTATGATCTGAGGGCTGGCTTGTAGCTGAAGCTTCCAGCACTGTCTAGCACTCTAAGAGAAATAAAGCTGCAGTGGCCAAGGCTTGGATTTGGATATTACCTTGAACACTATCGAAGTGACATGATGGTGAGAACAGTTAAAGCTTGAACACATGTATAAAAATAGGAAGCTTTGCATCTGCTGAAGATGACAGAATGAGGCTTACAGCACACAAAATGTTTATGAACAGAAAAGTATAGAACTAAGAAAGAATGTATAAAAACAAATTTGTCTAGGTGTACAAGTAAGAGGGAGCTCTAAGTAGATGGAATTTGTCTTCGTTTCTGGATTTGAAACAAAGATAAAGCAAGCTTGCCCATGAACGGCAGCAAGAGAAAGCAACAAATATGTGAGTGAAACAATGGAGGAAACAAAAAGGAAGCTAACAGAGTAAATATGACGGGTCTGGCCCAGGGAAAGTACTGTGATTTTCTCCTATCTCATCAGAAACCCAAGACTCTTAAGGCTTCGGAAAGACTCAAGATTGAGCTGGGCAGTGGTGGCACACACCTTAAATCCTAGCTAGCACTTGGGAGGCAGAAGCAGGTGGATTTCTGAGTTCCAGGCCAGCCTAGACTACAGAGTGAGTTCTAGGACAGCCAGGGCTACACAGAGAAACCCTATCTCAAAAAAACAAAAAACAAAAAAACAAACAAAAACAAAACAAAACAAAGATTCAAGGTTGAGATTTTAACAAACTGGGAGAGCAGCAAAACAAGAGGATAAGCTAGATGTAGTTCTTGGGATCTATTCTGCACAGAAGGGAGAAGGAAAGAATGCAGCTGAGACTGAGGAGTACTGATTGTGCACTCTCACACTGATACTACACATAGTCATTTCCCTGGTCTCCTGAGAGCATATCCAAAAAAAAAAAAAAAAAAAATTCAATTTACCTCAAAGCTTTTAAGTAAGCATTATGTGACAGCCAGAATAGAAACACATGGGTATAAAAAGCTCACTACAGGTAAAAATAAGACAACTAAAGGGAAATTATTCTGAAGGAAAACCAAAATGCCATTATCTATGAACCACTGACTTGATACACACTCTTATCACAGACATTTAGGAAAAAATGGAATACTAAAGAAAATGTGTCTTGTTTTGCAGAACTCCAGCTATCTGAGGTAGTTTTTACTCTAGGTCTATTTAAACTTCTTGATTTTGTTTCTGGAAAATCAGGTTTTACCTAACATCCTACTGGTGCTTAGACTCAATTTTTTCTCACTGTTTGAATGATGTAGGGGCTTAATGTTTTCTTATTTGGAGATGAGTTACTATAACTTTTTGAAGCAATTTCTTAATTTAAGACCCCAATAAGACTTAAGCACTGGGAAATAAGATGCTACAATCAAGGTCTGGAGAGACGGTTCAGTAGTTAAGGATGAGTCTTACTTTCCCAAAGCTGCAGGGGTCATTTACCAGCACCCACAATGGCAGCTCACAACACTAATGGCTCTACTTCTAGGTGACGTGACGCCCTCTTCTAGCTCCCACAGGGAACAGGCACACACATGTTGCACATATATATAGGCAAAACGCAATACAAAAAAAGTAAAAATAAATTGCAAAACAATTTTGAAAATCTACTAGAAAGTCTCTAACACAATGAAGTCTTCAAAAGTAAATGCTCCCTAATTTCAAAACATAATTGACAAGAAACACCCGAAGACAAACATAAATGCTGTGGAGCTGGGAGCTGGCTGAACCATTAGGAATGCTCTCTGCCACCGGAGCTGGGCTCAGTTCCCAGCATCTACAGCGCAGCTCACAGATGTCTCAAACTGCAGCTCCTGAGATCCAAGGCCCTCTTCTGGTTTACACAGACACCAGGCACACATGTGGAGCACATACAAACATCTCTGCTGGCGGAACACTCACGTATACAACACTGAAAGTAATCTGAAAGAAAGATGTGCTATTGATAAGTAACATACCTGGTCAGATAATCAGCAATTTTTGGATTTTTAAGGAGATCCATCAGTAGGTCAACTGAATACTTTCTTGTTAGGGTACCATCGCCATTTATAAGAATATTAAATATTAGTTGGAAAGTCTGATGAATGTTTCGAGCATGAAATAGCTTTGAAAAATTGGGAAAACTTTAGTGTACATAAGAAACTGTAAGTTAACATCTTACTAATTTTAAAATGTCAAACACTATGAACTCAAAATTACTTTCATAAATAGAAAAAAAATACCTTTTCCCCAACTTCTTCATTCAGTGTCAAACTGGATAATATGGAAAGAGCAAACACAACCACAGTGAGACTGCTATGTGCTAGGAAGCTTATGAGAGTTCTGTAAAAAGACTTCACATTACTCTGTAGGAGAAAAGAAAAAGAATTACAAGTGCACTCAGTGGACAAACTTATTAAAAATTATTATGAACTTTTCAGTGCATGATTGTTAATTTTAAAAACCGAGTGCTCCAAAATGAAATTTAAGAACAGAGATGAGCAGAAATTCAAAGATTTTTGATATACACAGAATCTAGCAGAAAGTTTTCTTTTTGTTGTAAAGGTGCCCAAATGGGTTTCACACTCAGCAAAGAAAATTTTAAAAAAAAGGAAGAAAGAAAGAAAGGAAGGAAGGAAGAAAAAAGAAAAGAAATATTTAAAAGAGGAAACAAAAATACTTGGGGAGAATTTAGGGATAGAACTGACTATCCAACTTACCAAAGTTTTTATTTGTGTTTGAACAGAAAGATTGTGCCGACAAAGATTTGCCAATAGTCCTAGACAAGGCATTGTCAGTTCATCTTCAGAAGACTGACTGTTGTAAAAACAGAAAACATAGTGTTCACTCTAATTAGTGAAAATTAGGGAGGAGTTAGTATATCTAAGTTCCTTCTTACATGTAAAAACAGGATGATCATATTCTGAATAACATTATTTATGTTTTGAAACTAAATTATCCTATTTAACTGCACCACAGAAATACAGAGATAACTGTCAGAATGACCATAATAGTTATTTTAATCATCTGTAAAGGGGATAGAACGTAGACCTTCATTAATATTTTTCTTTCTAAACCAATTTGTTAAATCTTACTAATGAAAAATAAATCTGCTTCATGATACTCAACCCTTGAAATAACCCAAGTGGAGTAAACAAACAACAATTTTAGTTTAAAAAACAAGTAAGCAGGGGCTGGTCAGACGGGTTAACAGCACTTTCTGCTCTAGTAGAGGACCCCGGCTCAGTTCCCAGCACCCACTGGACAGCACACAACTGCCTGTAACTCCAGCTCCAGAGAACCTGAGCTCTCTTTTGCCTACTACAGCACCTATACATACATGGTATATCACAAACATGCTCTCAGATACAATGCATACAACAAAAGAGTAAATAAGTCTTTTTTTTTTTTTAAAAAGCTGGATAGAAAACATTACCTAAGGAGAAATTATCTAACACATAGTTTCAGTTTAAAAAAATAAACCAACAAATTATCTAACTCCATGTTTTGTTGCATACTTACATATGACCAATCAAGAATGTAATTAAGTCATCTATATGGGCACCAGAATGGAAAAATTTGACATTATATGTTAACCTTTGCAGCAGTTGAATGCACTGAAAATGAGAAAATACTTGTGAGTAAACCGATGAAAACAGACTGGCTACTTATAAAAATGGACTATTGCAAACATCTGAGCACATCATTTGAGGAACCAAACAAACGAGCAAGAACCATGCCATCTCAGAAGTCTAAATTTATTTAAATCATATATCCTAAGAACCTTCAAAGTCATGTCTTAGTTTATCCATTTCTACTTATTTTATCTCAAGGCTTATCATTGCTATTGTTTGAGTGGACCTAATTGTATCCACAAGGGGTGGGTTCTGTGATTTAACCTTGGTTCCTCAGGATGGTATCACTGGAGGTTCCAGACCTCTGAAAGTCAGGGCCTGAATAGTGGTTCTTATGCCACTGGAGGTATAATGTATTTCCCATGTGACCCTGTTGGTAGTTCTAAAGAGTGGGAAGTTTTCAAAGGATCAGGCTTGGTCCCAGAATCTCTCCTATCTTACTTGAGATGTGATCACGTTCCCATCCTTCCCATTTGCCAGGACTATAGCAAAAAGAGCCTTTGACAGATCTATGATTATGTAGATGGCATGTACTTGAACCACCTATGGGATAAATACATCTTTTCCCTTATCAAATGGACTATTTCAAGTACTCAGCTGTGTAACCAAAGTTGACCAGACTCATCTGCCCTGTTCCTTTATCTACTTTAAAACTGAGTGTGGGTTGAATTAACTTGAGGATATATTTTTCCTCTTACATTTTATCTCAATAACTGCATGTCAGTTTAATTGGTGATGCTTTTCTTTTTTTGCAGGTGATTACATTTTAAGTTCAATAAAATGATGGGTGCAAGAGTTTTCAAATTATGTTAAATAAGTAAAAACCATAGCTCTAAATTTTGTTATGATGTTTTTTTCAATAGTCTGAGACTGCATGTACCAACCCAAATTATAATTTTCAAAGACAAATAGTTCACATTTCAAAATGCACATATCTTTGTTCTTAAGTTAGTTACAGTGTTTCATTTAAAGTGGTGATAATGCAGATCTGGTTTCCTCTGTTCACTTCTTGAGAAATATTTACACAGTCAGTATGTGTCAGACCTGATCCTAACAAGAACTGTATATGATCACACTATGTCATCATATCAACTGCAATACAGCAGTAAAATGCTGGTCTGAGGATAAAGAAGGGAGACCAGGTAATGATGTACTATGAGGATTGGTATACCTGTAAAAACACTGAATCATTGTGGCAAGTGCTGCTCCGACAAACCACTCCTGACAGTACGCTATTCAGATTGTAAATATTCTGAAGACAGTCTCGGGTTTCATTATCTACAGCTAAAGGTTAAAATAAAATGGCAAGAAATATATCACTTTTACATATAGAAATCATTCAACAAAAGTAAAATAATTTGTTCTATTATCTTATCTTTAAAGAAGGCAGAACATGAGCTAGCTGTTTAGTTCTGTGGTTTTGAATCACTCTGCAGCCCAGACTGGCCTGAAACTCATGACAATTCTTCCTGTCTCAGCCTCAGGAGTGCTGAAATTACAGGATTAAACTATTATGGCTGGCTAAGACAGACTTTTTTCTTCTTTTTTAAATTAATGCAAAGAAAAACTTGTTTTACAAATGTATAGAAACTTGGCTTTTAAAATAATATAACAGCTGAGTTGGTGATACATGTCTGTAATTCCTACACTTAGGCTGAGGCAAGAGAATTTTGACTTCCAGTTCAGCCTGGGTTAGTTCAACAGTCAGATTATCATTTCAAGTTCTTTTATGAATTCAAATACTTAAAATATAAAGCCTACTACTTTAAAAAATATAATTTAAATTAGAAAGATACACATCAAGCCATTAACTAAGATTGCATTCCTAAAGGTAGAAATGATGCGAAAGGCTGGGATAACAAATAATAAACACCATTTTACTCTTATCTGTGTTTTCTAATATGACAGCTACTTGTCAGTATGCAATTATTTAAATTAAGATCAATGAGAATGGGAGTCAGTTCCCTAGACTTCAGATGTTAAGAAGCTTTAAGGGAAGGACAATACAAATTAATAAAAGAATATTTCTTTCAACAATAATACTTTTATTGTTCTGCTAAACAATGCAATGTTGATCTCTGCTAAAACTTCATTACTAAGCATACCTGAATATTATAACCACATATAAAATTATCAAACACCTCTGTCTGCACACATACAAATCAAGGGTAAAATGACTAATTGGTGAATATTTAAAAATAAACATAAAAGGAAGAGAAAAGCAACTACAGTTTATCTTTGGCTCTAAGTTAAAGGTAGTCCATCACAGAAGGATAACTGATTGATTGGTAGGTATGCCTTTCTGATTGTTCTCCTTAATACTAGCACGATGTTCATGTGGCTTCTGGTTGTTTAAAAATTCAATAGAATGTCATTTCCACATATGCATTCTTTTCTGTGGAACATGAAAGTCTTTGATATATGGCAGACTCCTTGTTCCAAAAATTTTAAAACAGGATCTGTATATGTACATATATACATACATGTGTCTGTCTGTCCATCTGTCTGTCTGTCTATCTATCTATCTATTATCATTTTGTCTATCTATCTATCTATCTATCTATCTATCTATCTATTATCATTTTGTCTCTTTGTAGGAACATTGAGAGATCTGTAATACTAACTCTAAAAGGTATTACAATAAAGAGATTTTTTGAATGTAGATCATTCTTGAAGAAATTCTATAATTCTATTTGCCTTTTAAAAATATTTTTATAGTCTTCCAAACTCTGAAAAAGAAACTATGAATACATTACCCAGTTGAGACAGCAAACTGATAATACTTAAGATTAGTGAAGCACTTATGTTTGGGTCTTCAAGAAGTTCTACAAGGCAGCTCAAGCATTCACTTGGTAATATCTGATGTGATGTAAACAGCCGTGTGAGCTTTTGTCCAGAAACTACCTATAAAATGGGAAGCAAATGTGTTAAGGTCTGACAATTTTTATTTCAATTCCATTTCAAATAAACCAATTTTATAAAGTGCTACTTACCCCTTTCTTTCCCAGTTTAGAAAATTCACATCTTTTGTTCATTTTGCTCACATACAGAATTCCTCCTTCACCAGCTGACTTACCTATATTATCTATGTGATATTGAACACAGACTAAAATGTGCCCTAGAACCAACTAGATCTATTATTCCAAAGCCTAGTATACTTGTTTCACCTGTTTTGAAAACTAATTATGAAGTCCAATAGACAACTAATGACTGCTTTCAGGTTGAATCTAGAAGCTAGGGGATTATGTAGAAACAGTAAAGTTAATGAAGAATATTTTAAAATGTAGCAAGGATAAATTTTTTAAATACTTTTTACTTTTCAATCCAGTTATTTTACTGAGGGAGATTCTATATAAACGTGGTACCTAAAGTCAAACAATTTGTTATTTTAGAATTAGACTAATGCATCTTATGTACATACTCTAAAAGGTCTTATCTAAGCAGACTGCTTCAGTAACCCTCTAATTATTAGAGTCTAATATCTCTTTCTATATCTCCCTTTATTTTTCCACTTTCTTACCAAGCTTTGCTCTTCAAGTTTCAATTTACCTATTCCCTAGTAGAATGTGTTTTAAAATTAGTCTGTAAGATGGAAAAAATATGTCCAAAGTAAAAAAAAAAATTATATAAACTGTTATCTTGGAATCAACAACTTGGTGACCTGAATATGGTTTCTTTCCTCTATTAATATTTAGCTCTCTAAAAGATGAAGACATTTTCTGCTTTAAACATAACTGGGGCCAAACATATAACTCAACTATAGTCTAGCATCTAATAATTAGTTAATACAAGATAAAGATTAAATTCTTACTAATGGAAACTAGTTTACTTTAATGATAATACATAGCACTTTATCCAGCCACAGCATTGACCCAAGTGCTTTCCACCTGGGAACTCTTTTTCATCCTCATAACTCTGTAAGATAGGTGCTCTGACTCGATGTTTTTGAGCAAACTGAGGCACACACTGATGATAAAGAAGCACAGCTCAGATTTATACCCCAAAGAGTCGAATCTATGCTTTTAATAACTAGTGTCATGGTCAGTGATGTGATCATCAACTTGGTCCTCCTGCCCATCATGAATGAAATGACTCAAAGTCTAGATTTTGTGTGGGGGTTATAAAGTCAAACTATGGCAGCAGCAGTTCAGAAGAATGATTAATCCTGTTTCTCATGATATACATTTGTGTATCCTCAGAATCTGTTCTTCGGGCTGTGTATGACACTGATATCAAAAACACAGTATCACCCTCAGAAAAGGTAAATAATAAGAACTAAGGATGGGTCTGGTTGAGTGATGGCAAAATCAATACATTGCTAGTAAGTAAAATGCCACAGTCTTTTTACAAAGCGTTTTAGCAATATGAAGTAATATTGAATGTGGGCTAGATGGCTCAGACGATCTGAGTTGGAGTAGCAGCAACTCAAGCAGTTCACAATTGCCTTCAAGTCCAGCTCCAGGGAATAGAGCCTTTGTCTCCTGCACACACACACACACACACACACACACACACACACACACACACACACCCCACATATACACAATCATATTTAAAAGAATATTAAAATAAAAATAACAAAAAGGGGAGCATAAGCCTTTATGACCTGATAGTTCTACTGGTAGGTTTATAAAAGATAATTGCATTCAACCATAATAAAAATGTATGACTGGAACGCACTTACTCATAATTCCATCCAGTCCTGGAAAAAAATCCAAATGGATTTTTGGATTCATGTAATACTTATATAAATGTAACTACGCATAACATGAAAAGGAGTCCTGTTAGTACATGCAACCTGAATGAATTGCCCTGATTATATTGAGTGAATAAAGCCACTCAATATTCAACAAAGAAAACAAAATGGACTTAGAAAATAGGCACCTGTGATAGCCATTCTGTTTGTCAACTAGACTACATCTGGAATGAACTACAATCCAGCAATGGAGGGCACACCTGCCCAGATCTTGAGGCTGTAAGACACAGGCTTCAGACCCAGATCTTAACGTGGGATGACAACATGCTTTTGATCCAGATCTTGAGGCATAGCGGCCATGAAAAGCGATGTCCAGGCAAGGTAGTATAGACCTTTAATCCCAGGAAACTGAGGTAAGTCTCCTGAATTCAAGGCCAGAGGGGGATAAAGCAAGTTCCAAATCCAGGTGTGGTGGTACATGCCTTTAATCTGGGCTATACCTTCTACTGGAGGCATACATAAGGGAATGGAAGAGGGAAGTCTCACTCTTCTTTGCCTGCTTACACTTACTTTCCAGTTGGAACCTACTTCTTCAGGATTCCCTCTCATACTGAAGACCAGCTGAAACAACTAGAATCCTGGGAATGAACAACTACTAGATTCCTGGACTTCCCATTCACAGCTCCCCGTGTTGGGTTAATTGGAGTGCAACTTTAAGTCATTACAATAAATGCACTTAGTGTAAAGGGATATTCCATAAGTTCTGTGACTCTAGAGAACCCTGACTAATACAGCACCTTAAAAAAGATAGTAAGCGCGCGCGCGCACACACACACACACACACACACACAAACATAGTGCGCTCGCATACATCCCGATGCCTCCTGGTTTGGGTCCAGGCCACGGTCCCCTCCTGGCACCCACCGGATGCGCACACCGAGTGCAAGGACAGCGACGCGGCTGCAGGGCTGTCCAGAGCGAGACCTCCACTCTCCGGCCCCACAGGAACACGGGATTACTGAAGCGGGGCAGCCATCCGCACCCCGAATCTCTTTACCTCCAAGTGCCTCAGAAGCTGAGTGGCGTTCGCCTCCGACTTAACGGCTTTGTACTGACCGATGCTCAGGAGCAGGGACTTCAAGCAGGCGGTGGAATCCATCCCGACGAGGCGGACTGTCAGCGAACACCGACACAAAGCTGCCAAAGTCTTCAGCTGCCACCGCGCATTTTTTGATTTTTTAAGCTCCGCCCCTCTCGTGCCCGGCTGCTTCCTGTTCCGGTCGGACTCCGGAAGTCTCTGAGCAGCCTCTGGGGCTGCTGTCTGTGATTGGCAGGGTGACCCTAGGTTCAAGGCGCTGGGGTTACGGGAAGGTGGCAGGGCGCCGCCCCCCGCAGCCCCCTTCGGTGGAGCGGCCGCGAGGCTTCGGGTGGAGGTCCGCGAACACGCGGGATCTCGCGAGACGCGCTAGTGCGGCTCAACCTGTGGAGGGCCGCTGGGGCGCACGGGGGTCCCTGCGCCGCGCGGGCTCGGTTCCCGGGGCTTCCTCGGCCTCGGCGCTGCGGGGTCGGCTTTCCGTTCGTGCCTCAGCCTCTGCCCGAGACACGGTCGCGTCCCCCTAGTCTAGACACGGTGAGGAACGCCGAGCTGTATCTGTGGGGCGTAGGTTTGGATGCGGCGGGGGTGGGGCCCCAGGCTCTCCGGTCCCCGGTCCCTTGTGTCCACAGACGACTCGCGCAGGGGAAAACCTGTGGCGGTCGGGGCCCCGTGACAAGTTAGCCTGGGCTTTATGATAGGATTTGTCAAACTCCCTAGAGAGAGCACCCCGGGGTTGCTCCCGAATGCGTTCTCATTCATCAGCATTGATTTGTGTGGGCTGAGGGGCCTGTTCTTGTCTGACATGATTATTTTGCACGTTTCTGTGGCGTCAGAAAAATGGCATGGTTGAGATTTCTTTTTTATTATTTTAAATCAAAGGTAATGTGCACGGATACATAAGGAAGTGAGTCGGCCACTGGTTCAGGAACTTAAACTAGGTTGTAGAATAGAGTAAATGCCCATTTGACTTTTAAGTTCCTCTGAAATGTGTGAATTCGGAAAATGGGTGTTTCTTCCACCCCCCCCCCATTTGCATTGGTACCTTTTAAAGACGTCATTTATTTTCATATAAAAAAAATAAAGGTAAAGCCAACTGATGGCTGAAAATGATTGTGCCACTGAGATATTCACCTAAGAATTTGTAGGTAATGTATTCATTCATGCGTTCGTTCATTCCATTTTAAACAAATATGTTTAACGGGCTAGGGATTGACTGTCACTCAGAACAAAGATGAGGACGTGGTGCCCGCGGAGAAGCAACCATCTAATAATAGTCTAAATAGAAAAGTACTGTTGGAATTCACTACATAAATGAGAACTACATCATCAATAAAATGTAGAGCCAGCTTGCTTAAAAATAGTTTCGCACTTTTCTCTTTGTGTCTTCATTTTACTGCTTTCATCTTTTCATGAAGTGAAATCTAAGAGTAGTCTGTTTTAGATGATAGTTTATTCAATAAATTCTTATTTGAGCTGCTCCGGTGGGACGGGCATTGTTCTGGTCATTGTATACTTAAGCTGTGGGCATTGGATTTAACATTCTGGTAATAGAAAATGTAATAAGCCAAGGAGAAAAAATAATCTAGAATAATGGTGATCAGAACAGGAAAAGAAAAGGTCAGAATAGACTTCACTGGAATCAATCTCTCTCTCTCTCTCTCTCTCTCTCTCTCTCTCTCTCTCTCTCTCTCGCTCTCTCGCTCTCTCGCTCTCTCGCTCTCTCTCGCTCTCACACACACACACTTGAGGAAATACTCTGATTAGCTGCCAAGCGTGCCAGGAAGAGCCTCAATTAGTTTCATCTTTTTTTTAATGACAGGGAATTATAAAACAAAATTATCAGATCTTTGTTGGCTAAATCGATTGGCTTGTAAAATTAAGCTTCAAAGCATGTTCATTAATAGAACTTTAGCAAATGTCAATTTCTGGTTTTCTACCCTTGTAAACTAAATTTGAAAAAATGTCGACTCTTTCTCCGTATTTAAATTTGTATTGATAAAAAGTTTATTATTCCCTCAGTCTCTTTGTAGTTTTAGATTTCCATTTTGACTCTAGTTCTCTTAGTTGTTCTCTTGAGGACTTTATTGATTTTACTTTACAAGCACTGTCTTGCTTTTTGTTAATCCTTTTTTGTTCCAGAATTACAAGTTTTATTTTTGTCTTTATTAATTCTGACATACACACAGTCATTACTTGATCTTTTCCAGTTTTGTAAAGATGGGAAGGGTAGTGCGTTTCCATAGGTATGTATATGTGTTTGTCTTTGAGATTGAGCCTCTTGTAGCCCAGGTGGCCTTGAACTCACTACTTACTCAGGAATGACTTTGGATTCTTTTCTGCATCTCCTGCCTTTTGAAAGTGCTGGGATTACTAGCATGCTCTGTTATAACCAGCTTATACTGTATTTTCAATATCAAAGAATTTCTAAAGACACTAGCTAAAGTGATGGTCTTTCATTTTGCATTAAGTATGTATAATCATATTAACCAGCTAGGTTAGATAGATATTCATTAAGTATTTCAAAGGGGTTAGTTAAGGTTTCTATTGCTTCGATGAATCAGTAAGACCAAAAGTAACTTGGGAAGGAAAGGATTTATTTGGCTTATGCTCATCTTCTAAAAGAGCCTATTTACTGCCTCTTGACCACTAAAGAAGTCTGGGTTAGCAGAATAGTTCTTTTTTTTTTTTTTTTTTTTTTTTTTTTGGTTTTTTGAGACAGGGTTTCTCTGTGTAGCCCTGGCTGTCCTGGAATTCACTTTGTAGACCAGGCTGGCCTCGAACTCAGAAATCCTCCTGCCTCTGCCTCCCAAGTGCTGGGATTAAAGGCGTGCGCCACCACCGCCCAGCTAGCAGAACAGTCTTAATCTACTTACCAGCATCTTCTGCTTTTACAAGTTTTGATGTATGCAGAGGGATAGGTAACATTTGTTAAATGAATACTGAGTGTGTAAATTATATCAGGTTACAAATGACCTTCTGACTTGCAAAACTTACATTCTAGTGAACCAAATCTAAAATAAGGAATATAATAGGTAGAGACGACAAATGGTTTTTGTTTTTTGTTTTTTTTTTTTGTCCAAATTCTAAAGCAAGGGAATTATTAGTAGATATCAGTGGGAAATAGAACAAATGTTTCATTAGCTTAGGTTCCAAAACAAGGGGTTTATTCATAGGCATTAACAGCAAATACAACAAATGTTTTATTTACCTAGGTTCTAAACTTTGATGGCAGAGAAACCCAGTAGACAATGGCAGATGTTTAAGCATGTGGTTATTTACAACCATGTCCCTGTTAACAACACAAACTTTTCAAATACTGACACTAAACTTTACCCAGGATGAGCTTCTCATCCTTTACTCAGAGCCTCCTAAATGAAATGTCTAGAATGTTATTCCTAATTTATTTCAGAAATATTAGCCTTTATTACAAAGCCAAAGTGCTAAAAAGAAAAAAAAAAACCTATCTCTTCCATTGACATAACAGGCACATCTCCATAATGATGCTTTGATCATTGATCATTGATGTGTGTGGGATGCTAGTCCAGTAAGATCATACTGAATTGAAAACTGAATGATCTCTTCCCATGACCTAGTGACATCTTAGTTGCCACAGTGTCATAATGCAACACATTACATAGCAGCATCATATGAAAATATAGCACATACTATTATGCATGGCACAAATAAACTACTAGTGATTCATATGTTTACTGATCCATGCTTTTTTCATTACCATTAGTATTCATAATCAAAAAAATGCTTAATAGTATATGCCACGTAAAACCAGAAGTATCCTCATACATCTGTTGTTTACCAAATCTGTTATCATATTGAGGCCATGCCTTACGAGTGTATACTGATGGTCTTTTACCATGTTTGTGCAACAGTGAAGTAACTCAATGACACATATATCTGGTATCCCTATTAATAATAGGTAGATGACTATTCTGTTTCCTTTACCAACTATCAAGTATTAAAATTTAGCTATCCTTATTAGTCAAGACATAAAATTCACTTTTCAATTTTGAAATGTACTTACAACTTTTCTTTTCATGCATTTTACAGAATTCGTATCTGTATTAAGAGTAGTGGTCTTGATAATTTGAATAAATGTTTTTCCCCTGTCTTTACATCTAATTTTATATATTACAGTCCAAATAGTGCCTTGACTGTTTCACACAATTAATACACATTTTCAATTCAGATCTAGATAAGTAAAGACACGAGATGTTTGTGTCAGAATGTAATAATCATTTTTAATAACTTTTTGAAAGCCTGGCATCTTTGACTAGAGTAAGGTCCTTTGCATGGCTCGTAAAAATTTCTTATTGAAATTATGGAATAAGTATATTTTTGTTTTATGAATTGAAGCAGGCTTTTTCTAAGCAAAAGTGGATATGTCAAAACTAGAGAAATTGTAGGAACAAATAGTAAAATTTTAGTTTTTTCTTATTCATTTTATGTAAGCTTAATACCTACATACAATTAACAAGTTAATTGATTTTTATATTTTCAGTGTCTTCTCAAACTTTTAATGATTTAGGGATATGTGATCAAATAAAATTTATATTTATTTTTAAAAACTGGTTAACTTTGAGAGATCATTCAGATTCCACTACCACACATAATAATATCTGGCACTAATTGTTCTGATTTACTTCATAGATAAAGAAAAATGCATAGCAAAGGTAAATATGACTAGTTCATTATGAAATATTACATGTAATTAATTATATTTGCATATGATTTGCTGGCCAATATTAGGCTCGTATAGTTTTGTTTCTGATTGTATGTGCAGACCTAGCTTAACTCAATTTGCATACTTAGCTTATATAAAGTTAAGTATGTCTAGAAGTCATGGAAAATAGTGGAAAGAACATGCATTTTGCATGATTTTCTGTGCTCAGTAATTTATTAGTAATAATTCTTAGTCTTAGATTTGCAGTTTTTATAATGGATTACAATAATATCTTTCAGAGCTGTTTGGAGACGGATGCTTACTCAGTGTACATATTTAGATAGTTCATAGTTTTTTACACAGGAACTGATGAAATCTTACAGTGAAACCACATAATATATTTTTATATGAAAGGAAATTTTCATATCCAAAATATTAATCTGTCTTCTCTCCTAAAAAATAATCCTTTTTAAGGATAGTAATATGTCAGTTGTCTTACATGGTGGAACAAGTTGAAGGTAGATAGAGGGTAGGTTTTGTCACAGATAGTAGGAAAGCCAAGTACATGAGGGTCTGCCACTCCTTTGATAATTGCCTTCTTTTCCTCTGTTACATCTTATTTCCATTTTGTCAATATTGTCTAGTTGTAATGACAACATATTTTTCAGTTGGTGAAGATACTCTATCCATTGGTTCTTACCTGTATTTGTGAACAGCATGGTTTTAGCAGAGCTATTTATAAGTATGTTAAAATGAGGAGTAAATAGACATTGTTTTCATGACATCTTAACCTATGTACATACATTGTAGGTACATTCCAAATACTAAAATTAATATTCATATCATGTAGATGCTGTGGTCAGAATGTGAAATATTCCCTAAAGGCTCGTGTATTTGAACCCTTGGTCCCCAGCTGGTGGCACTGTTTGGGAAGGCTATGGAACCTTTAGGAGATGGAACTTTGCTGGAAGAGGTTGCTCATTGAGTACTGACCTTGAAGTTATATTGTCCCCTATTTCCTATACACTGTCTGTTTCCTGACTGCAGATGAAGTGTGACTGGGTAGCAGCCTTCTGATCCTAATGTCCTACCTTCCCTGCCATGATGGAATGTATCCCTTCAAACTTTAAGTTAGAATAAACTCTTCTTTAAATTGCTTTTTGTCCGATATTTTGTTTTGCTATGAGACAGGTAATTCAATAGATTTGACTATGTAAGTATAGAAGGAACTAGCTGGATTTAAATAGAATTAAAGATGTGTTAGCTTAGAACTGTTGGTATTTGCTATAATTTCAACACTTGGGAGACTGAGGTAAGATCATAAGATTGAAATCATCTCTGGCTATGTAACAAGATATGGTATTCAAATAAGCAAACAATAAAACAGATGAGAGTTGAATTTGTTCCCTTTCTTAGCTGGCAGGCTGCAACGTACTACTAAGGCTGACTGTGGTGGAATCTTGACTCTGGAATTGTAGCCTAAGGAACTGAGAAATTTCAGTTGCCTTATAGGAAACCAATCTGTTGTTCTTGATTGTAGTAGCTTAAGGAAAAAGAATTTACCACATTAAAACCCACTAAGAATCTCTACTGGTGTTTTTCCAACATACTTAATCAGATTTACAACTCTTAAATATTTTTGCTAAGGAGCTCCTATCACAAAATGTCTTAATTGTCCTTAGTAGCTTTTCTTTTTCTTTCTTTCTTTTTTTTTTTTTTAAGATTTATTTATTTTGTGTGCGTGAGTACCCTGTTGCTGTCTTCATACACACCAGAAGAGGGCACTAGATCCTACTACAGATGGTTGTGAGCCACCATGTGGTTGTTGTGAATTGAACTCAGGACCTCTAGAAGAGCAGTCAGTGCTCTTAACAGGTGAGCCATCTCTCCAGCCCCCTTAGCAAGTTTTCAGTTGTCACTCTCCTTTTTTAATTTTTTAGGAAAAAAATCTTACTGAGTTGTTCAGGCTGAAATTGAACTTGAAAGCCTCTTGCCACAGCCTCCTGCATCTCTGGGATTGGAGGCCCACTCTGTGCCACCGGGTTTGACTTTGAATTTTAAAGTAGGTATTACTCCTCATGTCTTAGGAGTTTTAATTTTTTTCCTTTGGCAAAATTAATCAAAATTAATAACCTAGCAGTGTCAGAATCTGCTTGTCAACAGACTCATAGAACTTCCAGAGTATGTTTAATTAATGCTAGCATAAGAGTGCAGCTTCTTAAACTATCAAAATATTAGCAAGTTGTCTATTCAGGGTTATTTAATGCAGATTTCTGTAATAGCAAAATTCTTCAGTGTCAAACTCAGAACAAGTGAAGTTTTGATAAGTAGTACTCTCATAAAAAAATAATACACTAGCTAAGAGTATGATAGATGTTGGTGTATTGATAAGAAAATGGGAAGGGTAAAGAATGAGTCTTACGTTGCACTTTGTATCATATAATATATGTGAAAAGCAATTTTTGTCTCATTTCTTTAATCACACTATTACCATTGCTTCCTATACAATAGTGCTTTCCTGTAACAGAGGAATGGAGGAAACATGAACTAATTTTGCTGTGTAGCTAAATAGTGAAGTGAGGAAGATGTTGCTTATGATTGTGGTAATGATTATGGTTATAGCAGAAACGTATTTTATAGAGCCTAATATGTCACAAGACCTAATATTTTTGCAACTTCATAAATAAAGTACAGATTTCATTATTATTTCTATTTTCAGATAAATAGAATTTTTTTTAATTTCACATAAAGTTGAATAACTAGTATGCCTAAGAGCACACCTGTGTATTGCAAATTGAGTCCAAAGGAGATCATTTATCATTTCTCTTTGAGATGTGTTTTACTTATTATCTGTATTTGTATAAATGTCTTAATTAGAATGGTCTTATTTTTCTTCTTGAGAGCAAAATATCTCTCTGTCAACTACTTAAGCTTTTTTGCACAATACAGTCTTTTAACTTTAATAGTTCTTGATCCAGCATAATTTTGTGTTCCAGAGGATAAGGTTTTGAAGTAGATTGGTTAACAGTATGGGCTGACAGGAGGTAGTTCAGTTTACAAGTGAAAAATCCTTAATAAAATTTTCTCCTAAAAATACCAAATAAATTGTTTTATTTTCAAGCCACTACCATTGAGACAGGTGCTAAGTCTGCTTTAATTGTTCTTTATACTGATACGTCTTCCACCTGCATTCTGTAAGTGCCAGAGTTGGGAAACGAAACTCTGGGCCTTCGCACACCCTCTGCAGTGGGATCTTGTTGAAAATTAGTCTACAGCTTGGACAGGTAACTTAGTCAAGATGAATATTTGAGTGGATTTTTATAAAACAGCCCAGGGGAAGTGACAGGTGCTATAATCTAAATGTTTAAAGTATAAGTAATTGTCATGTCTGCGTTGATATGGCTAATTATGGCCTTTAAAATGGGAACCAAAACCACTTTTACAAATGAATAATGGACAACCCATGGAAGAGATCAAGAGGTACTAATTTTAGAAAAGTTGTTCTTGAACTAGAGCTAAATAAATAGTCAAAAATACACTTCAGTCTCATATTGTTTCATTTATATTGTCTGCATATTTTTACTCTTTCAAGAAACATCCACACTCTGGTCTACAGAGCTGAGTTTCAGGACAGCCAGGGATGCACCAAACCAAAACCTGCTGGGCTGCCTCAGAGTGAAGCTATCTCTGAAGCTAGTGCCCAGCTGCATAAACCTGTTGGGTTTTATATGGAGATATGACAGAGACTGGAACTGCCAGGTGGTTAGCATGGGAACTTTTTCAGAAAGACCATGTGCTGGCAGCTGTAGTCAGGCGTGTTCAGCAGTCTTTAACCGTTTCTGAGAAACAATGTTTCTATTTCCCAGCAAACCCAGCCCAGGTGTGGGTCGAGCCATTATCCTCAAACATTGCCATCAGCACTGCCATTTGGGGGGCCATTTTGTGACCCAACAGTCTTCTTGCTTGCACAGCAAAAGTTTTTTTAAATTTATTATTATTATTATTGTTATTTTGGTCTTTCGAGACACAAGAGTTTCTCTGTGTAGCCCTGGCTGTCCTGGAACTTACTCTGTGGACCGGGCTGGCTTCGAACTTAGAAATCCGTCTGCCTCTGCCTCCCAAGTGCTGGGATCAAAGGCGTGCACCACCACACTTAGCTATTATAGTGTGCATTTATGTGTGAATATGAGTGCATGTGCCATTGTATGTGTGTAGACGTTAGAAGACAACTTTCAGGAGTTCACTGTAGCTTCACTCCAAGGCGGAATTGCCAAGAACACTGTCAGCATTCCCCTGCCTTGGGGCTTTCAGCTTTGCCTCTTTAGAAGACTGGTTTTTCTTTCTACATTCCAAAGCCAACACCGCCCCCCCCCTCCGCCCCCAGGAATAAATGCTGAGCTTGCGCTTAGACCTTGCCTTGACAGGTCTGTTCCGTGTTGGGGTCGGGGCATGAAGCAGTCAGATTGGCCTGCGTGGCTCATGTTTCCAGCTGAAAACTCGTCAAGTGTGACCGAAGAGCAGAGTTTATAGCAGGAAAAACATGCTCCAGAAGAAAAGGTAGTCTTTCCCTGAAGAAGAAAGGGGTCCCGTGACTACATCTGTGACATATCTATCAGAACAGCCTGCCGGGCGGTGGTGGCGCACGCCTTTGGTCCCAGCACTTGGGAGGCGGAGGCGGGAGGATTTCTGAGTTCGGGGCCGGCCTGGTCTGCACAGTGGGTTCCGGGGCAGCCGGGGCTGCACAGAGGGGCCCTGTCTCGAAAAACCAAAAAAAAAAAAAAAAAAAAAAAGAAACATCCACAAAGAGCTGAGCATGGTAGCATAAAACTTTGGAGGCAGAGGCCTGTGAATCTATGAATTCAAGGCCAATATGGTCTATGTAGTGAGTTCTAGGACTGCACTGTGAGACAATGTCTTTAAAAGGGGAGAGTGGAGAAAGATCTATAAAAATTCTTTGATGTTTCAGCTGGAGAATATACAAGAGCTTACTACATCTCACCTCTTATTTTATGGAGCTGTATAATATGGTTTTGGAAGAAAAGTGGCTATGTAGCATTTTTATAGTAAAAAGAAAAAAATCAGTACTGTTAGTATTACAATTAAGCAGGAACTGATACTCTATGGGAAGCCGTTTGACAACATGCATCAGTTAACTCAATAATGTATCTTTTCATCTAGCAATTCTACTGTGAACTTATTGTAAGGAAATACCATTAATATAGTAAAAAGGTTATAGACCAAGAAGATGGTCAAGAAAATAGTTAAGGAAACCATAATCAAACATTGTTGCATGTAGTGGTACAGGCCTTCAGTCAATGTGTAGCATGTGGTTTCTACTACCCCACTTTAAGTTCCAGGTGGACCAAGCTACCAACCACCGCACTGGTTTGCTCGGATCCGCGGATGAAAGACAAACATAACTCGCATTAGCTTATTTTTAATATGCTATTTAGCTCAATGGCCGGGTACTTCTAAGCCTCCCATGGCTAAAGTACCCTTACCTTCACTCCCAGCTCAACACTTTTCAGCTTAGTTATTCAGATACCTAGCTCAACATCTCTAAGTCATCCCTCAACTTAGTTGCTCCTTAACTTTCTTACTCAGTACCCTAAACCTGCTCTCAGCTTAGTTGTTATTTCTAATCTCCCACCAGCCACCCCAGGCCCAATTGGGAAAGCCACCAATGGTCACTCCACCTGAGATCTCACAGGCTGGTGAATCTCTCCCTCTAAAACATGGCAAATTCTCTTTTCTCCTCCAATGTCCCCTAGCCTGCCTGGGGAACCTGGAAGACCCACCTCTTCCACATAGCCATTGGCCACTAGCATCTTGTTTGATTGATCAAGAAACAATTAGGGAACAGGACCCTCAGCATTCACACTCAGATTCCCTATAAAAGCATCAGAACCATCCCCTACACACAGGAACATCATAATTTTAGCACTGCCTATACTATATAATGAACTCAAAGCTAACCTGGGATCTTGATTTTGCGAGATTTTGAATCATGTTTGTGAGTATTTGAATAGTACAAATTGGTCTTGATGAGTTTATATATGTTTGGGGATGGGGGGCATATGTAATATATGTATACATATATATATATTATCAAAGGTATTCATCTGGGAATATTGGGGAAATAAATATGATCAAAGTGTACTGTGTAATTTTATCAAAAAAACTAATAGAAATAAAAAAATATGGAATACCAAACAGGGGTAGTGAATAGAACTTGAATGGAACTGCACTTGTTTGATATGCACAAGGTTCTAAGCATAGTTCCCAGTACTAGAAAAACAAGAATAACTTTATATTATTGGAAACTAAAATAACATAAAAGATGGTTTTGATAAACATTCTGTGCTACAAAAGAATAGATGATTTCAATATAATTATAGACTGATAATTACTATGCCTAGAAAAATATAAATTCTAGATGGTGATTATATTTGGGTATTGAACCTATAGTATTATTTTATGGAAACATTGAAAAATTTTATAGTTATATACTGGTCTATATAAAGGAGGAAAAGAAGCTTTGTATCTTCCTATTAATAATACTATTTTTTCTTACAGCTTTAGTGGCCATAGCAGAAGTCAGTTTGAAAGTATCAGAATAAATCTTGTAAAGGAACATTGTGCAACATGGATTCTCTAACAGAAGAATTTTTTGTAAGGTAAAGAATGGGTTATGGCAACGAAACTGCATTTGTTATATTCCAAAACACAATATAGCATTAGACTTTTCTCCATAAGCTTTGAACACTATTATGAAATAAATGCCACTAAGCTTCAGGACAATTTCGCAACTTTGATTGAACGGAATTATAGACGCAGTGAAGTCCAGTTTTCAGAAAGGATCTTTAGGGAGTCTCCCCTAGCTAAAACACTAAGGACCAAATAGTGTGCCATTCTTAGGGGCTTTTTATTTTTTTCTTGTAAGATACAAAGTTATCACTTTGAAAAAAAAATTTTTTTAGTTGTTCGGCTGTTTTACTTGCTGAGTACTAATTATAGATTTGTACTTTCTTGATATGGAGTTTTGTTTTCTGTAAAGGAGACGAAAATTAATTGGGGTATGTACTTAGTTTTACTGTGGAACCTGGAGAAAATATAGGGACTAATGATATTTGTATTAGAAGCTCTTAAGCGAGTGTCTTAGTTATTATTTTTATGGCTGCAGTGAAACACCATGACCAGAAAGCAAGTTGGGGAGGAAAAGGGCTTATTTGGCTTATGCTTCCACACCACTGTTCATTATTTAAGAAATCGAGACAGGACCTCAAACAGGGCAAGAACCTGGAGACAGGAGCTGATTCAGAAACCATAGATGAATGCTTCCTATAGCTTGGTCAGCCTTCTTTCTTACAGAACCCAAGACCAACAGCCCAGAGATTCCATCACCCATGATGGGCTGGTCTGTCCCCCTCAATTACTAATTTAGAAATGCCTTGCAGCTGGATCTTATAGAGACATGTTCTCAGTTAAGGCTCCCTCCTTTTGTATAACTGTAGTTTGTGTTGACGTAAGACTAGTCAGCACAGCCAGCTTTGGGCATCTAGATGTTTCCAAGCTGTTGCAGTTGATTTTAATATGCATCTGGGAGTGATAACTATTATTTTAAAGAGTGAGTGATCATGAAACAGAGTTAACAAGTATTTATTGGAGGACATAATGTATTCCCACAGGTCTTGAAAGGCTTCTGAATACTGCTGCATTCATTCCCAGATAATATGAGCTGATTAGACAACTAGGAAATTAAAGTAAATTAATTTAGGTAACTAAATATGTTTTGTCTTAGCCATGACATACTAAATGTACTGAGAGCCATACTTTGAAATATTTCTATAGTTTTTCTCAGTTTCCTCAGATGAAATTATACATAATAAATGAAAAATGATTGTCAGATGCATACATAACGTAATGATATTTTATAACTTATAATTCTTTGTAAATCAATTTTTCTCTTCTCAATATTGTATGTGCCACTCTACTGAATTACTAAGAGCACAGAAATCATGTATGATCCTTAGAGTTTCTACATGATGCTACTAATAGTTTTGTAAATCTTTACCAAAGCAACTTATGATTTCTAAATGTGATAGTTACCATAAATTAATATGCTTTGAAAAACTGGGCAATTTTAAGTTTAGAAGCTCAAATAAAAAATTGAGATTGTCTAAGTATCTTTTAACTGTGGCATTATGGCATATACCTGTTATTTGTTTTGATCTTTGTTTATTTTTGAGAGGGAGAGAGAGAGAGAGAGAGAATGAGAATGTAAAGCTGGATGGGTAGGAAGGTGGGGAGGAACTGGGAGAAGGAAATACATGGTATAAAATTAAAAGAGAAAAAACATTCCAACAAAACTGGTGTTTTTGTGTGTATACACTTAATGAATATATACATGTGTTTCTTCATACATATATATTCTTATGTGCATTATACACATACACACACCTTCCTAGCCATTTTTATATTTTATTTTCATATATCCACACACAAAAAGAAAATCATCCATTTTAAAGACATCTTCACCTTAATATGCTA
This sequence comes from Tokudaia tokunoshimensis, assembly GCA_036184795.1. NCBI lineage: Eukaryota > Metazoa > Chordata > Mammalia > Rodentia > Muridae > Tokudaia > Tokudaia tokunoshimensis. The sequence goes on along the minus strand of BTHU01000015.1, from coordinate 35,060,081 downwards.
TAAACTTATCTGTATGATCTGTGAGTGTCTGTGGTCTGTATATGTGAGGGTGTGCACTCAACTCTTCAGGAGTGTGTAAAAGATGGAGAAATCACTGTCCTCCCTGAATTTTGAGACAGCATTTCTCAGTGAACATGGAGTTCCTCTTTCTCTTCTGCAGGCAGGCCCCCACCCCAGCAATGGGGCTGGTTATAGGAGTGTGCTGCCTGGCTTTCCACTTGAGTACTGGGGATCTAATCTTAGGGTCTTAACCTTGGAGAGCAAGCGTATTACCCACTAACTCACTTCCCCAGTTCTGTTAATAAGGTTTTCTCCTGTATATTTTTGTCTGTTGTGCATTTGGTAAATGTGCAGAGTTAATTATACCAGTTTGGTGGTTTCTCTACCATCATCAAGCAAGGGCTTAGCATAACTGTTCTCTAACTTGAATCTCCAATGAGATGTGGTACCCATTCGCATTTCAGAGTGTGATACACATTTGTGATACTTTTGAAACTTTGAGATAGTGACTCAGTTCCTTGATTCTTTACTGCTACAATTGTGATCTTTGTGAGGACATGCTCTTAATATATACTTTTTCTTTTAAAGTGGAAATCCTGATGTGGAGGAACAGACCAAGGAAGAAACTGAGAATATAGGAGAGAAACCAGTCAGTCAGCTGGTAAGAAAATTTGTAAATTAGTAATGAGTTGATTTTGTATATAAAGTTATAATGCACAGACTAGTTGTAAAATTTTTAGTAAGTCACTTTCTGAAAAAGTGATTTTTTTTTTCATAATTAAGTTTTTCTGAGATTATTTCTGCTCCTTGTCAAGGATATGCTAATCCTCATAAGAAGTTGAAATCTTTGAACTGACTCACCCAGAAACACTTTAAAAGTCAGGCTTCATTTGTTAATCATTTTTCTTTGCAATAATGTAGATGAAGCCATACTAGGCAAGCACTGTATATCCTCCTAACCTAATTTTTCTATGAAAAGGAATATTCAAGCAAAATCAATGTATAAGTATGTATGTATGTATGTATGTATGTATGTATGTATGAAGGAAAATAACACATCCAGAATTTTTTTTACCGAAAAGTTTTATTGATTTGTTTTTGAAACCAATTTTCTTTTCATTATTTTTACTGTTAGAACTTCTAAGTATATATAAATGAAAGATAAGATAATGAGCCTGAGTTATACATTAATTTGAAACTCTTATTGATGATGAGGGGCCAGAGAGGTGGCTTAATGGTTATAACAGTTGATGTTCTTGCAGAGCACATACATCTAGTCCCCAGCACCCACATAACGATTCACAACTGTTTGTAACTTCAGTTCTAGAATATCTCATGCCCAGTTTTTGCCTCTCTGCACACTCAAGCACACACATACATAGTACCAAAATATAGATTTGTCTTTTTGGTTATAAACTTAGTATTCTTTAACAGCTAAGCCTTCTCTCTAGTTAAAAGGTTTTAAATTAAAAAATTAAAATTTATCATTATTAGTATAATTATAGAAGATTAAAATATTTATATGAATATATTATATTCAATGAAAGATTGAAGAGAAATTTGTTGTTTTGTTAGTATACTTTTACTTCTCATAGAGTTTTATCCCTATAAGTTTTCCTTAATGATTCATATTACATGCTAATACAACTTGAATTGTTTTGTAATAACATATGAGGAAAATAAAACAACCATAATAGGATGAGTTTATTACTAGAAAATAGTTCAGAATAGTTATACTGTCTTCCAGTATACACAAGTTATACAATTGAGGAAAAGCAGGATCCAGGACTATTTGGTTCCCCCCCTCCAAAAAAAAAACCTTCTAAATAAATAATAGGATTATGAAATTAAGGAAAGGTAGACACTTTGTTGTAGTTACTTTCTTATTTTTGTGATAAGACACTGTAACAACTTAAAGAAGAAAGCATTTCATGAGGGCTCGAGTTTCAGAAATGAGTCCATGACTGTATGGCAGGAGCATGGCAGCAGGCTGGCAAGCCTGGCGCTGGAGCAGGAGCTGAGAGCTACATCTGAGACACAGACCAGGGGCAGAGGGTGACACGCCACCTCTCAATTCCTCTCAATCAGAATACATACAGTTCAGTTTCAACTTGAGTTAGATATTAAATAAATTTCCTAAAATTGGGCATATAAAATTTTGATAGCAAATTTAAAAATGTTAAAATTGAGATACAAGGTAAATATTTAACATCCTTGAATTGATGACATTTCTTTAAGAAGTATATTCATGCCATAATCATGTCAGTATGTAAATTTGCTAGCCATGTCAGATTCTTTAGTAATTTTTGAGTATAGAATTGATTTTTAATTTGATATACACGTACTACAGGTAATAATCATTCCTTGTAAGATTTTTAAATGTACTTTGTGAGCTTTTTAAAACTTTTTGAAAAATTCCAAGTCAACAAATTCTGTAATAAGTATTTGCACACTTTTCAAAGATATTTGACATACTTTTAATCTTATTTAAAAACAATTTGGGGCATAATTGTCATTGTAAGGTACTGTGAAATATAATGTGTTTAAGTTCTTCAGAATGGCTGATGATAGAAGAATAATTTTGAGACTCAGCCATAGAGGATAGAGGAGAGACAGTGCTGCAGTAGGTTCTATTAATTCTTAATTGCATTTCAGTTTGATCCAAGAATCTAACATTCCATATTTGGTCATTTCAGTGACTCAAGCTCTGTAGTTCCATAGTAAGCTGTTTGTTCTGATTTTCAGACACTAACCATGACACCATATTCTTTTTTTTTTTCTTTTTTTATTTTATTTTCTAAGGTTTTTTTTTTATTTACATTCCAAATCATTTCCCCTTTCCCATTTCCTCCCTCCCCGAAAGTCTCATAAGCCCCCTTCCCTCCCTCTTTTCCAGTCTTTCCAGGATCAGGGGTCTCTCCTTCCATCTTCTTGGAAATCTATTGATATGCGTATTGTGTCTAGGGTATTCCGAGATTCTGAGTTAATATCCCCTTATCAGTGACTGCATACTATGTGTGTTCTTTTGTGATTGGGTTACCTCACTAAGGATGATATTTTCAAGTTCTGACCATTTGCCTAGGAATTTCGTGAATTCATTATTTTTAATTGCAGGGTAGTATTCCATTGTGTAGATATACCACATCTTCTGAATCCATTCCTCCGTTGAGGGACATCTGGGTTCTTTCCAGCTTCTGGCTATTATAAATAAGGCTGCTATGGACTCCCCAATATAACGACACCATATTCTTAAAGCTTCTCTCCTACAGAGCGGCTACTGTCTGTCAGTTGTGTCCCTGTGTCTTTGTTCTTCACTGAGTCTTGCAACTAATGTTAGTAGGTAGTCTATAAGGATTTGACTCTTTAGTTATCAATTAACCATTAATGATAGCTATATTAAGTCTTTAAAAGTTAATTCCTTAAATCTCAAGTTTATTGATAATTATTCAGTCCGGCCTGAGTTGAAATAAATCATTCTATTTCTGTTTTTATTTAAAGTCTTGTCACTTAACTCACTTAAAATTACTATGGGTCTAGAAGCTGAAAGATCAGCCATGCCACTTAAAAAAATAATGTTTTCCTATTCCGTTCTTATTCTTACATTTTATGGTTTGATCACTACACACACACACACACACACACACACACACACACACACACACACACAAAAACATGCACACAAGAACTTTATCTCTTTAAAAATACTTTTAGTGATCTTATCACTAGAGTAAATGAAACTGTATTAAGTAATTTAATAAATTATGTGTTTTGTAGGACAAACAGAAAATGGATATATGTACTGATCCTGAACCTGTTAACCCACTATTAGAAGTAAAGAAGGTATTAAATGCAATCAATGCTCTTCCCAAAGGTGTGTTCCCTAACATTGAAAAGTTCATACAAGAAGATTTCTCCTTCCAGACTATGCAGGTAACATCATCATTTCTCTTTAGTGAAAATGTATACTTTTCTTCATATGCCTTTTAAAGCTATATAGTATAATCAGAGTCATAAAATCTGTATCTGATAGTTACAAAAGGTTTTGCTGTCAACCTGGACTATAGACTTATTAACAAAAATTTTAAAAGTCATTATAGGAATGTATGTTTGTAGTAGTAAACTGAAATTTAGTGTTTATTTTGATTTAGCTGTAACATAAATATGTCTCTCCTGGTCAGGGTCTACTTTTATATTATCCTCCTAATTTATAAAATATTGACTTTTTTCAAAATGTATTTATTAATAAAATTAAATCCCTACAGAACATATAGATTGGGGCATTTTAAACATTTCAACTTTTGACCACTTTCCAACTGAAAAATTTTTACATTATCTGAATATATAATATGCAGATCAAATGGTTACTACCAATAAAACAAGTTTATTCAGTATAAATGTAATTTGATATTTATTAAAAAATAGTGGTAAGTTTGCATACTAATAAAGTAGATGTTCATTTTTATACAAAGAATTAAATCTTGACTAAATATTTGCTATTATACAATGTAGCAAAATTTTCCATAGTTAAAAACAATATGTGTATTGTTCTTTTTTGGTTTGGGGACTGTTTTGTTTTGTTTTTAAGACAAGATCTTACTGTTTAGTTCCAGCTGTCCTGCAACTCCCTTTGTAGGCCAGACTGTCCTTGAACTCCCAGAGATTTGCCTTCCGCATGTTGTGGTAAAAGATATGCAGTCCATGCCTGGCTGTGTATTTTAATTTTATAGTTAGCAATATTGGATTACTGATAGAAAATAGACACAGACAACTGAGAATGTTAACTTTAACCCTCTTTTCCATTTCAGCCATGCAAGGCCATTTTTCTAGATGCAAAGCTGCTGAAAGCTCTATCTAGCATCTCAGACGAAGAAGCATTGTATGTGTGCTAGAAAATGGGAGGAGTTAGAAGAAAGTGGGATCCATACTTTTTCTAAAGTGTGTGTGTTTGCGTGTGTGTGTATGTATGTTGTAAGGAAATACCTACTGAGGAGATTAATTAGATTCTTTAACAATAAGCTTAATAAAGAAATATGTAAGAAATGTATATTACTAAGGTAATTAAAAAATCTTTGTCTTCAACAAGGTTTATACATTTTTCATTTTCTATTATATATTTAGAAATCCTAATTTACTAAAATTATCATTTCAATTATTCTTCACAGAGGGAAGTTACAACTAATAGCCAGACTGGGGAAGAAACTGTTCCTGCTTTAACATTACATTTTTTGATAACACAACTGGAAACGGCACTTAGAAACATTCAAGCTTCTAATTATACTGTGAGTGTTTTGCATTGAATGTTTGAAGTCATGGGCTGTGAAACATTTTTCTTATTGAGAGAAAAGCAGCATGTGTCTATTTCTCTTTTTCTTAGATTAAAAGACACTTGAACTTGTTGGACTGGACATTCCAGTTTACAAAGTCATATACTTCAGAAAATCATTTAGACACAGGAAAAACAGCTATGTAAAGAGTCCAAAAATGTTGAACAGAGAATAAAATGATGGTCATCTGGTAGGGTGGAAGGGAAGACTTGAGAGATGTTGGTTAAACAATATGAAATTTCAGTTAGGTGGGAGGAAAAATGTTCAAGAGAGCTGTTAAACCTTACTATGATACTAGTTAGCAACAATGTATTCCATTTTTAAGATTGAAAGTAGACTATAAATGTTTACCACAAAAAAAGATAAATATGGAATGTATAAATGATCTTGACTTTCTATTTCATTCTGTAATATATATGTAACTCAAATATTGTATATTATAAATATATGTACATTTGTCAATTAAAAGAAAGAAAAATTCTTAATCCTCTCCTTTCCCCTACTTACTAGCCTCTTCTGTTATGCTACTCTTCTGTGTTTGCAGGACACTATTTTCTTTTATCCATCCACTACCTCCATTTCTTATAGTCTTTCTGCTCTGCTCGCAAAGATCCTAGAGTCTTAGGAGAAGGGGATGTAAAATAGATGTCCCATTTAGGGCTGAACATTTCATAGTCTTATTCTTAGCACTTTGGCCAGTTGTAGATTTTCATGCTAATTACCGTCTACTGTTAATAGACGTTTTTCTGATGAAGGTTGAGAAATTCATTAATTTATTATTATAATGATAAGTCATTAGGACTCAACTTAATACTATGTCCAGTTAGGAGCATAAAAGTATGAGGGCCTGTGACTGTCTGGCTGCAAGTTCTTGACCTCATAATAATGCCATAGATGGGTTTTATCTTGTGAGTAAGACTTAAATACAGTTGAAAAGTTGTTGGCTGCTCACGAGATGTTCATGCCACCATTGCACCAGTGGATATGTCTTGCCAGGCCAGACATTATTGTAGCTCATATAGTTCACAGCTAGGAAGCATTGATGATTACCTACTCCTCCAGTAGTGTGCATAACTATGAGAGCTAGCACTATGAGAGCTAGCCAGTGGAGATGAAGGTTCTAGGTCAATACCGTGCTCTGTGACTCAAGAATATGGTATCTTCAGCAATACTATAAAGTTCTGAAAAATAACCAGTACCAATGACAGTAGCCTATAATTCTTGAGTGTCTACAGGAACTCATTGGTCAGCAGCATGGAAAGAGGCAACCCATTCTTGACACTGGGCTTTCATTTGTTACCCTATAAGGGTTTTTGATAACTGGACTGTTACATAATTAAAGTGAGAAAGCTTATTTTTTAAAAAGCTAAATGTTACGACTTTTGATTAAATGTTCTTTTATCTTCTTTGTTCAGATTTCTTTGCTGATAGTTTTATCAAATAAAAATTACATGCTTCTCTGGTTATTAGCAAATGAGAATTTGCACCATTTTTAAAAATTATTAAATAATTCAAGGATTTTTCAATTAACCCTGTTAAACTGAGTAGTAGATTGGTGTAAATAACCAGTTGACATATTTTTATAGGCACAACAAATTAATGTTGGTTATTACCTGACCTTACTGTTTTTGTATGGAGTGGCACTCACTGAAAGAGGAAAGAAAGAGGTATGTGACATGTATTATTTACCTTATAAATCTTTTTAATATATCCTGGCTTCATTGTAGCAATTGATAGTGTTGATTAAAAAATAACAACTGTGGAATTGAAGGTTTCCTATAACTTTTCTATCTCATTTCTTTGAATAATTATGTTGAAGATTTATGTTGTTATTAAAAATAAAGCCTAAACAATATTAGCTTATACTTAAACTTTCTTTTCTAAGACTATTTTTATCTTTTAAATGCTTATTTGTATACTTAATAATATATATTAATCTATTTTAAATGAATCTTAATCTTTTTTTCTAATCTTACTCTAGTGAAATACAAATTTACCTCAATATTTTTTGTTTGTTTTTTTGGCTTTTCAAGACAGGGTTTTCTGAGTAACCTTGGCTTTCCTAGAATTCTCACTGTAGACCAGTCTGACCTTGAATTCAGAGATCCTCCTGCCTCTGCCTCCCTAATGCTGGGATTAAAGACACGCATCAACACCACTGGGCTCATTTTTTATTTTGTCAGATTAAAGTGAAACCAGATGAAAAGAATCTGAAAACTAACTAAAAATTTTCCTGTTTTAATTTTCATTGTCTTATTTAAATTTTTGTACCCTTGATACTGTTTTACTTTCTTTTTAACCCATACATTACCACACACACACACCACATATACATGCACACGTGCAAGCAAGCACACACAAAACTGAAGCATCTTAGAATTGATTCTAGTCTAAAGTTACAAGTCTATGTTGTGTTTTACCCCTATGAAGAAACTACACCTGTGGTCAAGGAGTCACCTATTTTCTCTTTGCAAAGCTAGGAAGATTATGCGTTGTTTGTCAAATTATAAGAAGTATATTCTTATAGTTGTCAGACATGTTTTTCTTTGGTTCACAATTTTTTTGTCATTTTCCATCCAAAAATTGTTAGACTTTCTGTTAAAATAGTTAAAAATCTAGAGTTAAAGATTTTGTGTTTTTGAATGATGTTAAAACTTAGTACCTCATTTTATAGTCATTTTTAGTACCTCATTTTATAGTCATTTTTAGAGATATTAAGATTACGGATATTAATCCATGACCATATAACTGGATCATCATTATTTTCTTAATGTGTCCTCAATTTTCTAGTTTGGGAATGTATAATATCTATTTTAAAAGGAAAAAAAACTAGTTTTCACACAATCAACCCCATTTTCTCACTACAGGACTGCATAGAAGCTGAAAATAAATTTCTGGTGATGAAGATGGTGATCCAAGAAAGTGAGATGTGTGAAAACTTTATGTGTTTAGTTTATTTTGGACGTGGTTTACTTCGATGTGCTCAGAAGAGGTAAGCATTTTATTTACAAGTATTTCTTATACCTTTCAGTACCTGTAAAATGGGAATCAGCTTTGTACAGAATATAATTGATCATAACATTTGTGGTCTTGGAGTGTTCCTTTCTTCTTTCTAATTTCTGGTAGTTAATCGTGCACTTAGAACTTAGCAGGCCATGGCAGTGTGAGGCACCCAGCATTGACATTAGTAATGTGGACTTTAGAATCTGACAGAACTGGATTCAAATACAATTTTCTACCACTTACCACAAGAAACAGTTTTACCAAGCTTGATTTTCCAATATCTAAAATGGACCAAAAATTAGTATCTATATCACAAAAATATACATAAAATATTTGCAGGGCGAATAATAGTGGCTGGTGTACAAAACAGTGATACAGTACATGATAAATGATGATTGTAGTTACTGACATTCTCACCACTGAAGTTTCTAAGCATAAGTGGCCTGAATTGGAAGAGAATTGGACATGGTTGCACATACCTGTAGTCCCAGCATAACAAAGGCAGAGGTAGTGGGATCGTGAGTTCAAGGTCAGCCTAAACCACAAAATTAAACTTTTGAAAACAAGCAAGCTGAAAGGTCCAAGTAGTGACTGTGAGAATCCTGAATGTTACATATTTTAGGAAGGTAAAATTATACAGAATAATCTATGTCATCTTTGATCACATCCTCTGTGAATATTTGTAGCTTTTGTAGCATCAACCATTTGTTACATTTATCTTAAGCATCTATCATAGTCCAAGAATTATTGTGCTGGATCCCAGGAATATAATAAATTGCAAAGCAAGACAGTTGTCCTCAGAACTAAATGTATTGTGAAGGATAGAGATTTTAATATAATAATTATTGAAAATACTCAATGAAAACTAAAATATGTTGAAGAGCTATAGAGAAAAGTACAGTGAATAATCCAAGTTTTTCTTGATATTCTAAAACAGTTTAGAAAATCAACAAAAGTCTGAGGATAAAATTGTTGGCTGAGATAGAAAAGACCACTGTGAAAGGGATTACTGCTGAGAAGAATCACTACATTCCTAAAATTACCATGTAGAAGGTAGTTTTTATTCTACTTAGGGTTTAGTTCCTATCCTCTAGTATGACTCTTTTGTACTAGGGAATCAGGGACTGCCCACTTCCTGTTCACTGGGTCTGGTTAGAATGACATCCTTAGTATACCAGGGTCAGAATGATGCTTTGTGGAATGTAAAGATCAAAATGGAAAGATGGTTCTCTGACAGTGTCACAGATACTTGACGTAACCCAAAACAACACAAAGATGTATATTGTTACCTTCCCTCAGAAAGGCAAACTACTTTTTATTCTGCCTTGATTAGAGTTAAAAGAGATTAAGAGAATCTGTTCTCTAGATAATTAACACTAAAAAGCCATTTAATGTCAAAAGTCATTACTTTTTATTTTTAAGTTGTTTTTTCTGTATTTCTACAATGACTCAATCAAGTGTTGTTTGTCTTTGAAAATGGTAAATTACAGACAGAGATTTGTGTTATAGTATTGACTCTCTAGATTACATAAATCAACTTACCAAAAATAAATATTTTATACAACTAATCTTGGAATAAATTAGAAATAAACAAAAATAAATGTTGGTTGAATAGCTGACATAGTAGATGGTGAAAGCTGGAGTAGAAGGAACATGGCTATGGGTTCTTCCCTGGACCATAAAGGGCATCATTGAGCTTATCCAGGATGCCCTTTGTATTTTTTTTTATGTGAGCTCTTTTTTAAGATTTATTTATTTATTAGTTACACAGCATTCTGCCTGCGTGTATGTCTGCAGGCCAGAGGAGGGTGCCAGATCTCATTATAGGTATGAGCCACCATGTGGTTGCTGGGAATTGAACTCAAGACCTCTGGAAGAGCAGCCAGTGCTCTTAACCTCTGTGCCATCTCTCCAGCCCTCCTTTGTATTTCTTACAGCATTCCTCAGTGTCTCTTCTAGGAAAATTGCCTAGTGATTGTCATGTCCTGCACAACTCCAAGAACAGACCTGCCTCGGGCAGCAAGGGAATAAAAAAGACGAACACATGGACATAAACTGGTATCAGGAGGTCTGGGCTCCTACTTAGAGAAACCATAGTTCCCTGGAAGTTTAGCACATTTATTATATAGAGTTGAACAGACAGGCAAGGTTATGACATAGAGCTGAACAAGGAGTCAGGGTTATTACATTCAGATAATAACAGGGTTTATAGCATACAGCGGGATCAAGGGGAAGGTTTACCTAATGTAAGTAGGAGCAGTCTCTGGAGGGCAGCAGTCTTACGCTATAAATATCCAGATGCAAAATGCTTTGTTGTATATTTTCTGTACACAATTGTCAGGACTCACACGTAGTCCTCTAAGGAAGGCTTTGCCATCCTTCTGAACCTGTAGCTATAGGATCTTTGACAGGACTGTGACCAAATGCACTCAGGAATTCACTCACTCAGGGCTTTCTTTATTCACTCCCTATAAGTGATAGGCTTGATGTCTTTACATAGCAGCAAGGCTTTTTTGCCTCTTATTGCTGGCCATAATTGTGTCTTTTGGAAGCATGTTGGCTTCAAGTGACCCTGCGAAAATTGATGTCTCTGTGCACTGTCCTCTATCACTGTCCATTTTCTTGTATTTGACACTTTGTTTCATGACCTTAGGGTTTACTCCCACGTTTCTTCTTTGTGTCAGTCATAGTATGCATTTTCTAGGTGAATATGGTTTTCTCCTTCTTCCTAAACTTAGACTTTGTTTTCTGTCTTGAGCCATTATGCCTGACCCTAGATGTCCTGGGCCCAAGGGCAGTAAGTGGAGAGAGAGAACGATCTGAAGAAGATGATCATCTTCTTTTGGGATATGAATCTCTGATGATAATTTTTCATGATCTCTAAGAGAGGCCATTGTCCTCTAGCAAGGAAGAACAAATCTTTGCTTGTCAAATTGTAATTTCTGAGCACATTCATAGACATCACCTCATTTCAGATCTCTGTTTACTTATCAGAACTCCGATTTTAGCAAGTAGTCCCATTGAGGCTGGGACTGAGATTCCATTACAATTGTTTTACTTTTTAATCACAAAATTCTAGCCTCACATTTGGCATAATATGCTGTTAGAATGTTTTAAATTTCCCATAGCATACTATCCCTCTAGCTTTTACTACTACTACTGAGTACTATAACTCAGAGCTGTCCTGAGTTGATAATAGCCTGACAAGGCTGTGCATTTGTTCTCATTTACAGTTTGTCCTATCTTATAATTAAATTTGGCCCTTATTTTCAGCACAGATTGAGTATAAGAGATGAGAATCAATTTAAATGCTGCCTTAGAGGCCTTATGGCTTTCAAAGTGCATGCTAAATTAATAATTGGCTGACCTATACCTGTCATTCTCTTTCTTCAAGGCCTCCAAGACAGTTAACAAAAGCCAACCAACTCTACAACCCCTTTAATTACCATGGCCCCCATACTGTTCAAGCTTGAGCTACTACATAACCTAGTGCCTCCCCTTCTACCTGTATTTCATCCCAGTCTACCACAGGTGAGAGTCCTAGTATTTGTATTTCTACAGCATGCCAGAGGTTATCACCACCTTCCTTGGGTTCATTGTTTCCTCATTGATAAACTGTATAGTACCAAAATCTAGCTCAAACTAACCTTACTTTAAACTTCCTTGCAGATATAATGGAGCACTACTAGAATTTTACAAAAGCTTACAAGAAATAGGAGATACGGATGATAATTGGTTTGAAGTAGATCCTACAGATGATGATGATTTACCTACAACCTTCAAAGTAAGAATTTAAGAATAGTTTGCCACCTGTGACTAATGAGACTCATCTTTAACAAGTAACCTGAAAATCAAATATCTAATTACATTCTAAAGAAAGTACATTCCTTTATTGGAAATTATCTATTTGTTAAGAAGACCTTATTTCCATTACCTGGTGCAGAGTGTGAGTACAGTCAGATAGAGGAAGCACCGTCATCATTTTCCCGTCCTAAGAAGACTCAGCTGGACTAGCTCAGCACTTGCCTTTTTAAACCCAAATGGGATAGTGAGCTTGTTTTTAAATTATATTTGGCATTATTTTATTTTTAGCTTAATTTACAAAATACTAAATACTTTGCTTAGAATACCCTTTTATTTAAAAAGAAAATTTATTCCTTTTTAGTACAATGGAGAAACCATTCTTGTCTTGTCTTTTTATACACATGTGCACAAACATGCTAATAATTCCATGTATATATATATTAAAATTTGAATAATGGCACATGCATTTATGTTTAAATTTGAAATGCATATTTATTGTTTAGTAGCTAGATCATCCTACACTGAGTTTTGCTTTGTGTCTGCTAGCATCTTGTAATATACTTAGTCATTTATTATTATATATAGTTTAACCTAAGCTCAGTTTACCATTCTTATATAAAATTATCTTTGTATATTTCATATCATTTTATTAGAATAACATTACTTGGTAAAATCAAAAAGCCAGCACTCATAGGCTTACAAAGTTGTTATGTATTTCTATCCTTCCTCTTAGAACAGTTGGACAAGTGTATATTCTTTATAAAATGTGAGAGCTTCCATTTCCCCAAACCTTCTGAGTATTGTTACTTTTCAGGCAGTTTTTGTTCAAAGCCATGAGTTATATATATTGTTTAAAGTGAAAATAGCTGAATGTTTCTCTTGATAGATGTTCCAAGAGTAATTCTTTTCCCAAACTTTCTTTAAGCCTTTCTGTATAATTACATTTTAGCTGACTTTAAAGCTAATAAAAAACATCCTTGAAAACAAAGAGTCATATTGCATAGAAGTTCAGAATTAGCTAACTATATCAGAACTGAAAGGACAAATTTTATAAACATTCAATCACAATGGAATAATGTGCCTGAGTAATCAGTAGACTCTACTCATAGCTTTGTGCCACTGTCAACATCAGTAGAACTTTTAACTGACTTATTAAATAATAATTTTGTTATTTTTATAATTTTAAACTTTGTTCCTATCTAAATTATTCTCAATTTTTTTAAAATTTATACTGTTTTTCTCACTTTTTTTCTACTTTCAAATATTTTCCTTACATACAAACTTTTCAGTAAAATTTTATTTTATGCAAAGACTTTGGTAGAAGCAATTTACTGAAAAATTTAAAGATGTAAAAATTCATGTTTTTGCTTCACTGTCTGTAACTGTAATTCCTGGTCTCTAGACACCCCTCCCCAGCCCCACACCGCTTACCTACACAAAACTGTCCTAGTATTTAAATATATGTATGTGTGTGTGTAGCCATTTCAGTGTAACAAGTGCAGGACTAGAGAGCTTCATTATGTATATAACATCTCCTTAAAACTCAAATATAATTCTACCTGTGCACATATGCACACACTTATCTCATCTTGCCTGGCTTTTATTAAATTGTCCTCACTCTTTTTTCTTCTAGCTTTTATCTTTCTTTCTGTACAAGTTTATATATCAGAACTGATGTTTTATCTACTCTAGGTTTTCTCCCTTTTTTGGTTGGTGTAACTTTTTGAGATCTTTCAATTCTCAAAATAATGTGATTTATGAACTTTATTTATGTATTGTCTATAAATAGAATTGTAGGTTAAAATTAGTTTTTCTTTATTAAAAATTTCTACTGGATTCAGGAGAGATGGCTCAGTGGTTAAGAGCACTGGCTCTTCTCATAGAATTCCCAGAGCCACCTCGGCAGCTCAGAACTGTCTGTAACTCCAGTCCCAGGGGACCAGTGTCTACGTCTGTCCTCCATGGATACTACCAACACATGGTGTACAGACAGACATACATATCAGCAAGACATCTCTACACATTAATAATTTTTACTGTTATTTCCTATCCTTTAATCTCATTTAAAAGAAATCTGATATTCTAATTTTTAACTTTTGAATCTAACCTATTTTTTTCCATTTTCTAAGAGTTTTTCAAGATAAATTCTGCTTTTAATTTCTTAAGTGCTTATTGCCTATAATTTTTACTTATTGGACTATTTCACTAATATTCCTGCTTTTACAGTGGTTTTTGTTATTGTTTTTTGTTATTATATCTTCTGTCATATTTTGGTAAATTTATATATACATATACATATATATGCATATACATATATTTACTGCTATACATATATATTTACGGCTGCTCATTAAATAACTTATAAAGGTTACTTATATAAAGTATATTATATATACTCTTAGTATATTAGAAATAATACCATTTGATATCTTACAAGATTGTCTCTCTAAAAAGCATCAAGGCCTTTAATCTAACTCAAATAAGATAATATTCTTTGCTTACATTTAGTTAGTTTGAAATGAGAAATTTTATTCCAAACAGTACTTGACATTGTAGAAATATTTCTGTGATACTTATGCCTTCTGTGTCATTGTCATACTACCCTACTCTAATGGTTCCACTGTCAATGTATCTTGCTTAGCTCCATTTTTGATTGAGATTGATAGGTAGGTAGGTAGATAGGTAGGTAGGTAGGGGGAGAGAGAGAGAGAGAGAGAGAGAGAGAGAGAGAGAGAGAGATGGATGCATACATACATACACACAAATACATACAGTTCTTGGTAGGAATATATTGTGGGCTAAAATAATTAAAAGAAATATAGCTTCAAATATACATGTGCCTACTTTCTCCCTGTAAGGAATCCATTTTTTTCAATTTAGGGCTTTTATATTTATATACTTTGAAAATGGTAAAAATTGTCTTGTTACTATTTATACACACACACACACACATGTATATACAATGGGCTCTGTATATATCTGACTTAAGGTAAATTTTGGATATGTTACTAACTTAATTTATTATAGCTATTTCACAAGAATGTGCATTTTTAAATTCTAGGATAGTCTCAATAATTATATCAGAACAACTGAAAGTAATATAATGAAAGAGACCATTTGCAGTTATCTTGATTGTGAGCGTTCTTGTGAAGCTGACGTTTTAAAGAACACCAACTATAAGGTAACATAATTATTAACCATTTTATTATTGACATTATTGACAGCCAATTATCCATTTTAAATTTTATAAAATTAAGCATTTAAAATTGTTTTATTATTATTATTTATTTATTATTATTATTATTATTATTATTATTATATCAAAATACATCATAGGGTATAGTATGTGGCTTGTGGCAGAGCTCTACTGAGGTAAGTACAGCTTCCTGGATTTTGTCCCAGCCCTGGGGGGGAAAAACAATGTTTACTTTAATTAAATGATAATATAGTTAAGAAGTAGATTGTCTCTGAGAACTTCCATTCACAACCAATACTAATTATAATCTATGAATCAGTAGAATAGGTTGGTTTTGTAATATTCACTTGCCTCAGAAGTTATGATTATTTGCCCTTTTCTCATACAGTAAAATAACCTATTCTCTTTATTTTGGCCAGTTCTAGATTTCTGAAATGATCTCTGTTGCAAAGCAAAGCTTCTCTGGTGAGGACTGAGAGCGATGCTATCTGTAGGAATAGGATAAAAATTCAAGACTAAAATTAGATATTACACTGGTCATATAGTTAGGAAATGGCAATGGTTGGTTCTTTCAGTAAAATTACAGAAAAGGAGGTGGAAAGTTTGTAAGAGCCAGAAGCCCAGAACTCTTGCTGCTACATAGTGTTCTCTAGACTTGAAAGGGAAAATCCACCCTTGAAATCTTAATGTATGGTTGCCTAAACACAACTGGCATAATGAACAGCAGTTGATCTGCCGGTGCAAATGGAAAATTTCACATAGTCCCACCCTAATATTAAGAGCTATTTGTAGTCAATGCCCGCTGAAGAAGGAAGGATCATTTTTTTTCTAAGGAGGAGTTCCAGCATAGATTGTCCAGGCCTAAGGTAGTTATTAGCCCAGGGCACAAGCATAGACTGAATGGAACCAATAGTTATTTTATACGTATGTATATAATATATATAGGTGTGCATATATGTGCATATATACATGCAAATACATATGTATTTATAGTAATAAGTAAAAGATAAATTTGGGAAAGAGAAGGGGGCCAAGACTGATGTAGATGCAGTGCTTATGTATAAAGGCCTCAAAAACTAAGATTATAATTTCCACTGTATAATGAGAAATGGTAAAAATTGAGAATAGTGACATAAATACTTAGAAGTGGGCAGTTCTCAGGGCTCATTAACTAAATGATCACACTCACTGTGAATCTTTGGTTGAGAAAAAAGGTAAAGGTAGAAATGTGAGCACTTTTCATCTTGTGTTCTTATTTTTCTAACTTTAGTAATTCTGCAATATCAGACGTTCATTTTGTTTCTATGGGCTCTGCTAGGAAATTTTGTGTTTTGTAAAACAGAATAATAGAAAGAATATTCTATAAATTAACAGA
The DNA here is from genome assembly GCA_036184795.1 of Tokudaia tokunoshimensis. Lineage (NCBI taxonomy): Eukaryota > Metazoa > Chordata > Mammalia > Rodentia > Muridae > Tokudaia > Tokudaia tokunoshimensis. Next base: position 35,043,379 of record BTHU01000015.1, on the reverse strand, counting down.
TAAGAAAAGGTATTTCTTTTTTTACCTGAACTATATTTCTTTATATTTTTCTTTATATTTATATTTCTTTTATATTTTTTCCCACAAGGGATTTTTTCAGCTAATGTGCAGTAAAAGTTGCTGTATTTACTTCCATAAAATTTGTTGGAAAAAATTCAAGAACTTAAAGTATCCAGGAGAAAGTGATCAGGTATTGCACTATCTCCCTCCATAAAGCTGTCACTCCACGGCATATCTCTGCCTTGTTCCCTGTTGTTTCTGTGGTCTTCTTCCCATTCACTCGCCTCCTGATTTAGTCTCCTTTTATTCTCAGTTCTCTGGTAATTAACTTCTTGTCACCCTCAGTTTAACCATAAGTTTTATTTTAAAAATGGAAAATAAGAAAATTTAGTGTTCATATATGGAATTATTTCTATTTAGTTCCGATAGTCATGATAAGTTGAATGTTTACCACTAACTTTAAAGTGAGATTCAGAGCCCTATTCATTATTAAGTATTCATTTTGTGGTCATATTTGCTTTATAACTTTAAGTTCTCCAAGTTTTACAAGTTCTACAAGTCTAGCTTGAGCCACTTACTAGTTTTATTACATTAGACTGATAACTTACTATGATTAATATTTCTAAGCTCTAAAGTGATAGTAAAGTGTACATATTTCATAGGGTTTGTGTACGTTGAAAAGAACAGACAAGAGAATTAAACTGACATGTTTAACAGTAAAAGAAAAGACATTGCTACTCCTTTTGAAGTGATAAATAAATATTTTTAGATTATGTGGTTCATGGAGCAGTTGATATTCTTCAGTATTCGACAGAGAAGTGTACGAAATAGAAGAGTCTTAACCAGAGGAAATCACAAGATCAGAATCAGAGAATTCTCTGTTTTTATTCTTTCCCTTTCTCTAGAATCCTTAGCTAGCTTATAGAAATTGAATACTTTCTATGCTCAGTCAGTACATGTTGCTTCAAGTTTCTTTCAACCGTTACCATGTACACTTTAGATTGCAACATAGCTCCTTGAAGAGTTTAAAGTCTACATAATTAGTGTTATAACTACACATTGATAATAAAATGATCTGAGCAGCTTGTCCATAACTGTTTGTTACAACACACACACACACACACACACACACACACACACACACACACAGATTGATAATAAATGCTCTGAGCAGCCAGTCTGTAACTGGTTGTTCACAAATTTCAGTTTGTCATGTGACATCATCTGCTTCATTCTTTCAGTGGCTCAGATTTGTATGGTACTGATTTTCTATATCTATTGCTTTGTATGAACAATTTTAGAGTTTTAGTGGACAAAAATGTTTGAAAGAAGGATGTCCAGGTGACATGGTCAGGATGCTACAATGTGATGTGCCTGGAATTGTCAAAATTTTGGTGAGTTTTTTTTCTTTGCCTGCATTATATGTAGAAAATCTAAGAAATACAAACATAAATATACCACCAGTGAACTACAGTTGAGTAATATATTATAGACCAAGAGAGATAAAGTGTGATAATTTAACTGCTTTTTTTGCCATCTTAAATTAAAAATAACTTTATCCATTTTGAGTCTTTTTTCTCTTTTTGTGGACCTGGGAGTTAAATCAAGGGCCTTGTGCATGCTCAAAGTGCACCCTACTGCTGAGCTGTATCTCCACACCCAGAATCTGTTTAGTCTGGAAATAACTTCCTAATGCCTGTTTAACATTGCATATCTTAAAGAAATAAATATATTAAATAAATATGTCAAATAAAACATAGTATTCATTTTAGTTTTAAGTAATGCAATATCTTGAATATTTAGTTTAAGGTAAATCAAATAAAATTAAGACTATAAATAAATCCTATTTCTATTATTTACCATACTATTTATTGAGTTATCCTTTTTTATTTTAACATTGGCATTCAAATCATATGAATGATGTAAAACTGGCTGCTTTTAACTATTATAGTTTGTTATTTGAGTGGTATTTTATGTTGGTTAGATATTAATTGTATCATTTGTTTTATACTCTATGTGGTTTTATCCTAATTACTTTTTTGTAATTTTGTGGAAGCTAAGAACTTAAAGAATTTTGAAAATTGAACTATTTTAGGGCTTTTTTTTTCTTCATCACTTGCAGTTTGAAGTGGTGAGAAAGGATGAATATATAACCATTGAAAACTTAGGAGCAAGGTAAGCTCGAAATGAAACATTCCGTTAACTTTTTTCTTTTCCTGAGCATGTATGTGTTGCTCACACATCTGAGCTTGTGTGACATGCTGCTCTTGTGTTCTCTCAATTTTAGAGCGCCTACTTAAGAGTGTTCAGTATGAAAAAGTATCAAAGTGAGTTCTCATTTGCTCCTCTATAGTGGGTATTTACATTTTAAAGCAAAAAGGAAAACTCTAACTATAAAACTAATGATTTCCTGAATACAAACATATGTTTCCTAAAATAATACAAGTTTATTGTTACAATATAAAAACTTCATTTTTCAAAGCTTGTCTTAAGTTTAAAATCTTTCTACTACTTAGGTAAGAAAAGCATGTTGCTGAATAATACTGATGTATATGTTAAGCAAGACATTTAGAGAGGCTCAGAGTATTGCTATTGAAATTAGAAGCTGTAATATAAAATATTCTTCTAACTCATTTCTTCTCCTTTTATTATATGCACATGCGTGTGCGCACACACCACACACACACACACACACACACACACACACACGCGCGCGCGCGCGCGCACGCGCTCCGTGTTAAATTGATTTTTTTGGTGTAGGTGACTGATACAGATCTAGTTTCAGTTTTTAGGTGTCCTGTTTTCCTTTTTTGTTGTTGTTGTTTTTAAGGTTTACTTTTGTTTTTTATTTTTAAATTATATGTATATGTATATTGTTCTTGTAGGTGTTTACATGTCTGAGTGTATTTGTCCAGAGTTCAGAACAGGTGTTGGATACCCTTGAGCTGGAGATAGGTGTTTGTGATCCTTTTTTTCTTTAGCATGTTTTTGAACATTTGCCATTAATCCAGTGGGTTATTTGTGGTTTCTCTGCAGTATTTCATTAATCTATATGTCTGTTTTGTCATTACAGTGTTTTTTTTCTTTGACTCCTTAGTATAATTAGAAACAAAGTATTGCTAAATCCCCAACATTCTTCATTCTACTTACAATTGTTTTGTCTATTTTGGGGTCTTCTTTGTTTCTATATGAATTTTATGATTCTTTTCTCAAGTTCTGTAAATATTAAAGAGTTTTTGTAGATATTGCATTGCATTTGTAGGATGCTTTCAATAATATGGCCACTGTAAAACGACTTCTTAACAAGTCTGCCCTTATCCTTGCTTTTCCCTAAAGCCTGTTGTTTATTTAACTGTAACTAGAACTTTTTAATGGTAAGAATGCAAATAAGTGATTTCAGTGTTTAACAATATTTCAGAGACTTCACATTGCTCGTAACAGCTTTGGGTCTTGTTGACCTTACAATATCTTCTACCATCATTCTGCTTTGACTGCATATAGTGAGCTTTTAGTTTCTTGAGTGTGTCATTTTAAAGTACTGTCTGGGATTTACCTGGAGGCAGAACGGTTTCACCTGAGCTGTTTGATACTGTTTGTTTTTTCCTAGTTAACGAGTGCAGGGGTTTCTCATAATTCCTTTTATGCACTCAAAACATTTGTGTTTATTATAATTACATCCTCACCAGAAGATAAGCATTTGACAGTCATCTAAGTGAGGGCAAAAATGTTGTCTTTCTTACTAGTTTGTACACGTTATGCAAAATATTGCCTGAGACATAAGAGCATGATATCTTTTCTTGACTTGATTTACTTTGAAAAAGTTGTCTGCTATCTGAACTTTATCCTTAGCTCTTTATTTTTAAGTCATTTTATTAGATAGTGAAAGCACATCATTTATGCAACCCTGTATATAGAATTCTCATTATCCCTTACAATCCTCCATCAAGTCTCTTTGTCGGGAGGAACATTTCCACTTATTTTGTATCCGTACATTTCAACTTGTATATCTCATTGAAAGTTGCTTTTATTTTTGTGGATGATATAGATTATGCTCTTACTTCTAATTTGTTGATCTTTGCCTTTATGTTAGTCTTTATTCCATATATAATATTTTGCAGTTATTCAGGTAATTGATTTGAATCTATCATCTTTTATTTTTTCCATCTTCTCCTTGTTTTAATGTGTGTGTCTTATTAGATTTTTGTGCCTGAATATATATATGTATGTACAAGAGCTTGTGAAAGTCAGAAGAGGTGTCAGATCTCCTAGAATTGAGTTGCAGACAGTTGTGAGCCACTCTGTGGGTGCTGGGTGATAAATTGGGGTCTTCTGCAAGAGTAGTAAGTGCTCTTAACTGCTGAGCCATCTCTTTACACTGCTGTCCTGTTAGTTTTATGCCATTTAATGAAGTGATTGCTCTAGAATTTCTAATATACATGTTTAACCTACTATAATCTATTTTAAAAATGCATAATTTTTGCTTATGATAGTTTATGTGCAGAACCTTGTATATACAGACACATTTATTTTGTTCATTCCTAAACTATGTGTTGTGTGACTCATTTGTATTATTTTCCTGTTGTCATATGTTTTATTGCAGCATTTACACCACTGTTGATAGATACTTGGATTATTTATCATTTTAAACTATATCAGTGGTGGTAAATATGAATATATGTATTATATATGAATATAATAGTTACTTAGAGTTAGATTTTTATACCTTTCAAAGCGTATTTTCAAGTGATTAGATACTATTAATTTTTTAAACATAGTTTTACCACTTTACAGTTCTTACCAGCAGTTTTGAATAATTCCTATTATTCAGTTTTTACTAATAATTCACATTGTTTGAGCTTTAAATTTTTCCACATAATGACACTTAGTATACAATCTCTGATCAACAAACAGTAGCTACCTTGATATTTACTTCTTATTATTAGTGTTTGGGGTTTTTGTTTATTGTTTTGTTTTCTTTTTTGTTTTTGTGGTGCAAAGTTCATTTCTTTTTTTTTTTTAATTTTCTAAGTTTTTTTATTTACATTCCAAATCATTTCCCCTTTCCCGTTTCCTCCCTCCCCGAAAGTCCCATAAGCCCCCTTCCCTCCCTCTTTTCCCCATTCAACCCCCTCTCGCTTCTCTGTCCTGGCGTTCCCCTACATCCAGTCTTTCCAGGACCAGGGGTCTCTCCTTCCATCTTCTTGGAAATCTAGCAAAGTTCATTTCAAAGCAAAGATACAGAGTTTTTACTTACTGGCAATATTTACCTATTAAATAATTTTTTGTGCTCCTTCCCTCCATTCATTCTAATTATGAATATTAATATTATTTTAAGAGCTTACTCAGTTTTTAAACATCTCTAGAAATTGAGTAAGTTGAGTTACCTTTAGGTTTTTTTTTTTTTAATTTTTGTGATCATGATAGGATAAGAAAGATTTCCTGTTTGATACTATTTGTCTTTACATTGCTTCTTATTTTATTTTCCTTTTTTCAGCTACCACATAGTTTTTGCCTCATAAAATTCTTTGTGAATTTGTCAGGACTCTGTACTTCTGAATTACATTGACAATTTCAGTGTAGAGTTGTCACTGCTTGTGATTCTTATTTTTATTCAAATTGTCTTTTCTTTTACTTTCGGATTATTTCTAGGTTAACAAAATCCACAATGCTGCCTATTCTAAAAATTTGGGCTAACCGTGGTACTTTTCAGTATAACATTTTTTTTCCACTTGCAGTTACAAGAATTTGATGTCTCTGGAATTAACTGACACTGATATTAGACCGAAATTCAATTTAAAACCAAACACAAAAGGTATTACTTTATTTTTATGATTCCTACTGAAAATATTATTAACTATTTTTAAGTGTCTCTGTAAAATATCACTCTGTTAACAGTTGTACAGTTATTTATGCTTACCATTCACAAGTTTCAGGATTATGTCATCAAGCAGCACTTGCTGCATTCTAGACCTCAAAGACAAAAAATCAGCAAGTGTATGGCTCACATATTTTGGCACGGAGAGACATGCTAAAACTCTGGAACATGCTTGTGAGTCTACTGTAGGATTTACCTCAAGAGACTTTCATCCAGACCTCCTCCTCTTGTTACATGTTCCCTTAAGAGAGCAAGTATGTGAGCAATCTAAAATGCAAGGAATGAACATTTTGGAGCTTGGAGCCAAGCAGTCTAAATGCACATGCCAGCTCTCTAGGAGTGTCCAAGGAAGTACTCTTTTCAGCACTCGGAGACCATATAGGCCCCTGCTTTCATGGAAGACAAGTTTGGTCAGCCCTTTTTACTAGGGAGACTGGATGGCCCTAATGCTAGCCTGCTCTGTATTTGACAGTTTAGAGAAGCCCTTATGAGACATTTACTATTAAATTGTGTTTTCACAGTGTATATCAACTTATTAATTTATCAAGTTTTTAATTTAAAAGTCTCTTAAAGAGAGAAACCATGAAGGATAAAAATAATAAGGTATTTTTTATAATAAAGACATCATTTACTACTCTTTCAAGAACTAAATCCTATCATAGACTGAATTCCCACTAATTTCAGCCCGATTTCCTCTTGAAGTACTACTAAACTTGAAAATACTAAGTAGTTTAGTCTACTGCCTCATTACATTTCATTGTTGAAATACCAATGTAATTATTCAGTTTGTTAGATAAATGCTTCTTAAATTCTATTATCTGATGATTAAAAAATCAAACAAAACTACAGATGTTTATTTAGTGGGTAGGTTTGAAGTGGTACTCAAACTTCTGCAGGACTCAACACCTCAGGTAGGTGCCAATATTTCTGGTCTGGGAACTGTACTTTGAGTAACCACAGCTCCTTAGCATACGTTAGTTTATATCTGATCCTTCTGATATGATCGATAGTAGCGATATGTACTTTAACATGAAGTAACATTTAAAGCTTAGCTGTTGCTCACTCAGACAGCAATACTCGGTGAGTGCTAGGCTGTACATGCACCGCTCTTCACACACAAAGTTCTGCATAGACTGATTTCATGGAAAATATAAATAAAGACATTTATGTAAATTGTAATTAAACCTAAAAACAATTACTATTCCTGACTAATTTCAGGATTTCTAGAACTACTTTGCCATTATATTGCAAAATAAATAAATAAACAAATAAAATCACAGATGGTTGAAAGCCTTCTGTGTTAGGAGAATCTGCAGTTCCTTCTGCTTAGGAGCATGCTCTTTTTGTCTAGAGTTTTTGATATCTAGGTAGAGAGCAGCATGCTTATTGAGCACTGACTATGGTAAAATTCTTCTGTACTTCATTCCTTGAAACAGTTCCTACCCTGTAGGAACTTAGGTGCAATGCAAGAGAAAAAGAGCATTAATGTGGATTTTTTTGGCTTCTCCAAATTCATTTTCAGATGAAGTGCCTATCTTCAAACTTGATTATAATTATTTCTATCATCTGCTTCATATAATTATTATTTCTGGTACTGACATTGTCCGGCAAATATTTGATGAGGCTATGCCACCCACCCTTTTGAAAAAAGAGCTGCTTATACACAAGAGTGTGCTGGAACCCTACTACAATCATCTTTGGACCAATCACCCTTTGGGTGGATCATGGCATCTGCTTTATCCCCCAAACAAGGAGCTACCGCAGTCCAAACAGTTTGACTTATGCCTCTTATTAGCGCTCATTAAACATCTGAATGTATTCCCTGCACCCAGAAAAGGCTGGGATATGGAACCACCATCTTCTGATCTCTCTAAGTCTGCAGACATTCTGAGGCTCTGCAAGTACAGAGATATACTTCTCAGTGAGATTCTGATGAATGGTCTCACTGAGTTTCAGTTCAATTCAATCTGGAAAAAAGTTTCTGATATTCTTCTGCGCCTTGGGATGAAACAAGATGATATTGACAAAGTCAAGGAGAATCCCATTGAGAATATCTCTCTTGATTATCATCAGCTGTCCATTTATCTAGGCATACCAGTACCAGAAATCATCCAGAGGATGTTATCCTGCTATCAACAAGGTACTAAATAACTACTTACATTAGCCAGCAAAACATTTTTGATTTTCTGTTCTGTGTTTAGGGATTCTTTGTTTTCCTATTTAGGGTTTTAGAGCCTTTTTTCAGTATGAGAAGACACTAAATTTTATGATGTTAGATATTAAAAAAAGGAATCCTTGAGGTATACTTTGGAAGCCATAAACAATACATTTACCCAAATGTTATATATATATATATATATATATATATATATATATATATTTATATATAATATATAATATATTATATATATTATATATACATATTTGTTCATATATGCATAAACAGTTATATGTGTGTATATACATATATATATGTATATACATACATACATCCGTACATTTGGGGAAAGGGCTCTGAGCACTAATTAAGTCCAGACCATTTCAAGCAATTTTAACTCAAAGAGCTTATGTTCAAATACCTTTAATAGCTCCTTTCGTGGTACCTTTTTATCTCTTTTCTTAATCATTAAAATTTCAGTTTTCATTAACAGGTCCAACAACATCCATTATTGCCACTATGTCTCCGTGAAGTTATTTTTCATTTTAACCTTTACTGTTTAATTTGGAGGGGCTATTATAGCCTGTTACATATTGCAGATGCTCAGTAGACTGACATACAAGGACAGGGAATGGAGTTGTATTTGGGGTAATTTGTATGGCTTGAAAGAGTCAAACCTTCAGTGGAAACTTGCTGTGCATTTCATGAACATTCCTTCATAGTCTTAGAATACTTCTTTGTTGTCTTAGACTAATACTAAGTAAGAATTGTGGCTCAGTTTAAAGTTGTTATTGAAGTGATTGTGGGTATATAGCCTCAACAGATACATCTGCAGCACAACTCCTGCACCTAAAGCTGAGGGAACATTCCTGAAGAGGGGACAGAACCAAGAAAACTGCCAGGAGATTGTGGTTTATAGAAATGGCAAAGAAGCTTCACTAACAATATAACTATTTAATCAAGAACTGAAGAAGGCTATCACCAATAGAAATGCTGACATGGAATGGAAAAATATCGTGGAACCCTACTTCTAGATTAAAAGAACTATATATACTTAACAAATGGCTAAGTGAGAGAAATAGTGTCCTCAAAATAAGTTACCTAGTTGGTTACGAAGTGGTCAGCTCTGAAATCTTACATAAGTAACACTAAATGTATTGATCAGGCTTTGTTTATATGTATGCTTGTGTGGCCATAATTAAAGAAAAAGGTGATTTTCAAGAAAAAGGGAGGGGGAGTTAGGGATAGGAGGGAATACAGGGAAGGGGAAATGATGGAACTAAAAAAATAAAGTGTGTTGGTGCTCCGTGGGTTTATAGTTGTTGTGTGATAGACTAGATTATACCTTATCTAAACTGCATTAGCGAGGAGTGCTGTTTCATTTCTAGATAGTTATGGAATAGACTAATGCTTTATAAAGATTTTCTGCTTTTCTTAAATCAGATCAGATATTTGATCATTGTGCTTGCAATTACATTTCTAATTATTTTTTTTTTCTGTTTGCCATAGGAATTACTCTACAGTCAATAACAGGCAGTCAGCGTAAGTTTATTTAAACTCAAAATGCATAAGTGGCCTTTTAACTCAGAATTCCTAAGGCATAAATATGTTGTTGACATGTGTTTAGATAAACTATATCATAAGTTTACTATACATTAATGAAAAGCTTAGAAAATCACATGATCAACTTACTGTTGGCAGCTGAACCTAATATATACCTTCCTCTGATTTGACTTTTGTGCTTACCCAAGGATGATGTTCCAGACTTTCACAGTCAGGATTTCAGCAGGCAAAGCTGCAGTCTGCTTTCTCTGCCTGCTTATCTGTGCTGTTTTGTGTAGCTTTATGTATTTATGACCCATTTTCTATAGCTCTGTACTCAGGAGACTCTGGTGAACTTCTGTTTTTCCTGTCCTTTTTTTTTTTTAAACCTTTTATGGTGTTTTTGTTGTTGTTGTTCTTATAAATAATGCTGCCCAAAATATATTCAAACAACTTTCCTGTGTTAGCCTTCCAAGTATCTAGATGCCTGTGACTGCAACCCCTGACTCCTTGCCTGGTTTGGTAATTCCCATGCAGAGGCTCTAAACAATAAAGTTTGCGGGGCTGATCAGACTGCTCACTGCGTACGAGCACTTGCTGTTCTTGCAGAGGACCGCATTTCAGTTTCTGTCACCCTTATCAGGCTACTCACAGCACCTAGACAGCTAGCTCCGAGAGAATCCATATTCTCTTGCTGCCTCCATGTGTACAGACACATGGATACAAGCATGCACACACACAAATCATAAACAAATACAAAGTAAAAACATAATGTACAATCTAAAATTATTTTTTAGAAAGTAGTACCATGTGTTTGCTTGAGGTTAAATGTTGAGTTGTCTCTGTGGAAATTTTAAGGCTGAGTCTTTGTAACAATGAAAAAAAGCAAAGATTCCAAGAAAATCATATAATATTGTGTAGTTACTAATTTTATGAAAAAGGAAAAGCAAAATAATCTAGATTTTCCTTGCTTTATGTTTCATATTTTTATTCTATAAAATAATGTTAGTTGTACTTCTAATAAGGTCAACAGCAAAATTTAATAGCCTAGTATTTAGATTTTACTTATATTCTAAAGTACCTAAAACTTGGAATCTAAATATCAATAAGGTATTATATCATTTTGGTTTATACTAATTGGTTCCAGGCTCATTGTTGTCTGTGATATGTGTGTAAGTTGGAATTGAATTTTCATGTGGCAATGAGAAGTGTTTCTGTATTCTAGCCATTCAGTGCAAGTTTAGAAATCAGAGTACAACTTTCTGGAGTTGGTTTCCTCCCTCTACCTTGTGGATTCTGGGAATCAGGCTCAGGTCATTAGGCCTGAAGGCAAAAGCCATTACCCACAGCACTATTTTGCCAGCCTAGCAGATATTTTTATAATTATAATAAAAGGCTAAACTTTTCAAAAATTTTGTCACTAAATTATGAATTTTTCTCTTTGTTACTTAGGTATAGAAGTAGAAGAGTTACAGAATGAGGAAGAAGACTTGAGTCCACCTGTGATGGAATACAGTATAGATGTGAAATCAAACACTGAAATACAGTTAGCAGAGATAAATAAAGATGTAGCCTCAATACCTAGTGAATCTTCGACAGAATCTGTTAAAGATCTTCAGGAGGTATAAGGTTTAATATTTAACTATGAAGAACTTATTCTGCACTTTCCAGTGTTGGAAGCACTACACACAAGCACTGAAGGCAGTAGTATTCACATAAGAGTCTGCATTGAAGTGACTCTACACATGACTTCTCCTCATTACCATAGCATCTCCTTCAGTAATTATTTTGCCAAAAGTTAAGCACTGTGTTAGCTTTTGGAGTATATTGTTTTAGCCCCAACCAATGGAAGTACAATTGGGAAGGAAAGAACAGAGAAGATGTAGGACAAGTAGAAGAGAGAGAAAAACTTAAGAATAGTGAAATATTTCAATTTCTCTAACTCAGAAATAAAGTTTAATAAATCAAAATGAAATCTCAGTACTAAGCAGATAACTAGCTACCATACAGATACTAATTTACTCAGGCTGATACTTTTAAGTTATGCATATAAATATATTGTTGCTCTTTAGAAAATATGTTTCTCATTTGTTTCCGTTTTGTTTTGATTTTGTATGTATTCTTTTTTATGTTCTTTTTTAAGGGCAGAAGATTGGTATTAAATATAATACCTTTTCCATAAAAATGTAGAAAAATATAATTTGGAAAAATACATAAAATCTAGAAAAATAAGTATTAGAAGAAAAAGATATTAATAGTTAGATGAAACATAGCATAAAATCCATTGTATGGTTTGAATAGCATATTAAATAAATGCCTTATTTTTATCTTCTAGGTCAAAAGTAAAACAAAGAAAAAGAAAAGAACTAAGAGTAATAAAAAGGTAAGACCCTGCTTTAATGGAGTATGTTGCTCATATTTATTCAGTGTAAACTTGTGATTAAAAATAATTGTAAGTTTTCTAATCTGGAGTGTACTCAAAGTTTTGATACTTCTTCATATCAAAACTGACTGTAGTTTCTTTAACTACAGTCTTCTGATTTGCTACTAGACACTGGAACATATATAAACATTTTAATGACTGATTCAATTAATGAAGATTAATTTTTAAAATACTATGAATAAGAATAAAATAATTAATATTTTACTCTGCTAAGTAATATATCAGTGGTATTGTCATATTATAACATTTCTCAGTAGTTTTGAAAATTAAATAAAATTATGAATATTTTTATTACTAGTTCCTATTTAGTAAGGTGGGAGAACAGCATCATTAGTGATGCGCGTTTTATAAGACAATCCTAAGTCTCAAGTTTATACCCCATAAGCTAGCATGTATTTAATGAATGTTTCTTTAACATTCTGTTTTTTTGTAATTGAGTTTTATTAAAGACATTAAAATACTTTTTGAAAATGATGACTTTATTAAGATGACATTTAGACATTAGAAAACAAATTTGTTATATTTTATGTTTATGAAGTTTTAAATAGTTTACAAATGCTAAAAACCAAAAAGTTCCTATTGTAGGTATTTTTGTTTATGTACTCACTGTTCTTAAAAGTGCAAATAGTCCTTGGTAGTCTATACTGCAAGCCCTGAATAGCCATCAGACTAATTTTCTAATCAAGAATTCTCTCAAAATGGCTAGCACATGGAAGCTTGCTTGTGTCATTCAAAGTGATGACAAGGTCTCTGAGAAGCTGTATCCTCCTTTCTTGTGTTGTTTTTATAACATGTGGACATAGCAGCATAACAATAGCCTTAAACATCCCTATCGAGACTATCTGGAAGAACAGTATCGAATTTTGCATGCCAAATACAGGAACATAAAGTATGTTTAGAGATGGGATTTTTTTTTATATTATCTTTCTTTGGTTAAGTAATTCTTATTTAGATTATAATTTATCTTCATTATGGACAACTTCATTGGTGATTAATTACTTTCTTATATCTCCCACCCAGAGGTAGAGTAAGCAAAAGAAAGGTTTTTTCTTTCTTTCTTTTTTTTTTTAATGGTGAAGCCATAAGAAAAAACTTGACAGGAAATGAATCCAGCCATTTAAATTGGGTGTCCATTAAACAGAAGAGAAATTGCAGAGATTCATATTAAGGGGCTGAAGTGCATTGAAGAAAGGTTTGCATGGGAAGAGCGAAAGAGGACTTTGAGAAACAATCAACGCTACTAGATATAGTCAGTATGAACAGTTTTTTCATAGCACGTGTTCAACTCAGCGTTAAGGTATACTAGAACCAAAGTAGAAATCAGTATTTCTAAATTGTAAAAGAGAATTGTTTTTAAAAAGATGAGAAAACAAATTTATATGTTCAGCCTAATATCTGTAAAGGAAACTCATAATCAGAGATAGTAGAAGTCAATATTCCTAGTTATTAATATTTTTAATTTAGGTTGTATTAATGCAGAGCAAGTGTTATTTAAATGGGTTCTATTTGATACATTGCTGCTCTAGTTGATTTTAGTAAACAGAAAGCATAAGGATTTTAATTTCCCTCCAGTTGTGATCTCATCTGTATGTCTAGTCTTCACTAGTCAGGCTGATTTTATTTTTCATGGAGTTTTTCAAAAATCCCTTTATTTAGTGTAAAAATAATGGACATTACAGACACTCTGTCCCCAGGTTTCCTAATAGGTACAAACTGAAGTCCAGTGTTCACCTCCATTATCTCAATCTGTGATTTTCAGAGTTATAAAATAAATTTAATGAGACACAAACACTACTTTAAAAGAGAAACAGAATAAGTAGGAATTTTAAAAACACATTAGCATAGAGTGTGGTTATGTAGTTCATAAAATTCACATTTGAGTTTTATAGTTGACTGAAGATATGTAAGTACATAGAGCATCATGACACAAAATTAAGCTGAGGTAGTTGATACAGATTACTAATTTTTGTGATGCTGTTTTTTAGGATAAGGATTCAGAAGATGAGCAAGTGTAAGTATGTAAATTTTAAGTTTTTCTTAAGGTATGCTTTGTCAATAATACATAGATTTCTTTTGAGAAACTTCTAAGAGAAAAATAGTTCTTTGTCTTAATTGATATTTCTATAGATCAGATTATTATTAACTATGGAAGAAAAGAATCTCATGGCTTTTTTCTTAAGGCTCTTCAGTAGTCATCTAACTCCTTCACTCAGGGACTGACTTAAATGCTTACTAAAATAGTTACAAGTATACATATAGACTGAAGCTTAACTTCAAAGGATAGATCACTATAACCTCCTGGACAGACATGAACATATTTGCTTGGTTGGGGTAAATTATGAAGTGTGATGATAATATTAAAGCTGTTAGAAAACTTAGAAACTATAACTATAATTTGAAATATAAACCCTTTGATCTAATAATTCTTGAAAACACTGCCTTGCACAATTAAATGGCCTTGAGCAATTCCTATGTCATACATGTTGATATTCATTGTTAATGTTCAAAAGAAAAGAGTAGTATGAGCATTGTCCAGAATTTGACCACATACTCTTCTAATGCAGAGTGTCTCATGAGGTAGAATAATGCTAATTTGAGAAGCAATAGCCTATGTGAAAAGCACTGTACCATTGAGAAAGTCCGCATTACTGTGTTCCCACTATAGCTCATACATGGTAGAAAAGGACGACCAGCTGGAGGCAGAACAAGTAGACGTGAACACACTCAGTACATACATGAAAACTGATACAAGTGATGCACAAGAAGATTCTGCAGCTGAGGACAAGTTCTGTAGCCTGGACGAACTGCATATTCTAGATATGGTAGAGCAGGTGAGCAATGGAGAGGGCTTAGCCCCATCTTCTTTCTTGTAGAAAGAATTGTTAACTTTGTTTGCTCCAGATTCTTTGAGCAGTGTGTCATTTTGAAAACCCTAGCAGTTCATGCTGTTGAGATAAGAAAAGCAACAAAAAACAAGATAATGGGGATTAAAAATATAATTGGGACTATGTACTTCACATTTAAGTGCACCTCTTGTAAAAGGTTTCTGAAGAGTGTAAAAGAGCAGAGAGGGGAGATGACAACACACTAAAAACTAGCATAATCCCACTAAATGATTTGTCATGAAAATACATGTTAGATAATCAAAACTACTCTGATTTATTTCTTTTTATTAAATGTGATTGCAACTATGAAATATTTTCTAAAAAGTTCTACTGTATAGCAGTTTTTTCTAGATCTTTTTCTGGTAATATCCACTGTTTGAGGTGATACACCTATAAATATAAGAATGTTATTCCTCAAAAGAACAATTTGTACAAAGTAGATGAAGGATTGAAATACACACATATATAGCGTGTTTGAAGTTAGGTGAGCTGCTATATCGTATTAAATATGAATGTATTACAATCAGCTACGATTATAATATGTATATTTTAACTGAACTGACATAGCTTTGGCTTTTACACTGAAATTTAAATTCCAGCCATTAATGTTAGTCACTAACCCAGAAGAATTCAAAATAAGAATCAAATTGCCACAAATTTTCAGAAAAAAAAAATGTAATCACTTATATAAAAACTGTTGAACTGTCTGCAAAGTAAGTTGTGCTGTATAGTGTGTTCCCTGTTAGTATCCTGTTTATAATATAGTAGAGAAATTGAATATTAAATAAGGTAGTGCACTGCTATAATTAAGGGCAGACAATTGGTACTGCCTGGGTTAGAATTCAGGCTCTTTCACTTACTAACTGTAATCTTAGGCAAGTTACTTTCTCCATTTAGTACCTTAAGATGAGAATAACAAGTGCCTCTTCCCAACTCCTGTACACCTAAGAACACTGCAAAGACTTCAAGTGACAAGCACGAGTGTCACTCAGCATTAGCAGCAACTTAGGACTGTTGTGTCATTTCATGAGTGCTATTAGGGAATTAAAGCCTGAATCGGACTCATTATAGATGGCAACTTTATGTACAGCGAAAAATGTGTAAATAGAAAATATAAGTGTCTCTTTAGAGAAATAAATATTCTTGTTACATTTGCTTAAGGGCTCATCTGGAAAGGAAAGTACAGACTTCAAAGAAACTGAAAAGGAAAGGCTTGCTCATCAACATCAGCTTTATAAATTGCAGTATGAATGTGAAGTGAGTACTTTGTCTAAGAGAACAAATATTTCAAATGTTAAATTGGTGGTATATTGCCTTAAAGAATTTAGTGAAATTGAACCCACTTTTCCTGGGGTTCAAATTAATGCAGCTGTTGTGAAAATCAATGTGAAGATTTCTCACAGAGCTAAAAACAGAACCACTGTATTCCCCATCTTTCTCATTCCTGCGTATATGCCCAGAGAACTCCATACCTTACCATAGAGAGAGCTGTGTCCCCTATGTTTCTTGATATTATATTCACTATAGCAAAGAATTGGAATCAACCTTGTTGTCTGTTGGTGGATGAATGAATGAATGATGGAAATTTTGTGTGGTATTTGCTTTAGTGGCATGTATACTAAATTTGGAATGATATAGAGAATATTAGCATGGCTTTTGTGCAAGGATGACATACAAATTTTGGAAGCATTCCATTTAACTGATGAGTTAGTTGTTATCATATTATATTTTATTATTATCTCTTAGAAGCCTGTTTTCTAATGAGAGACAGGAAGGGAGTTGATCAAGGTGGGAGGAGATATGGGGAGCAACTGGGAGGAGTAGGGGGAGGAGAATTAGGATAATAATTTGGATATTATATATGAGAAGGATATGTATTTTCAATGACTGGGAAAAGAAAATTTGGTATATATACATGTGTGAGAAGGTATACATACATATATATGAATACTATTTAGCTCTAAAGAAAAAGTTTAAGTTTAAGAAATCTTAAACTTAAGTAGTTTCTAAGTTTAAGAAATCTACAGGAAAATGGATGGGCTTTAAATGTTTAATATTGAGATCACCTAATCTCAGAAAGAAATAAAAGGCATGTTCATTCTCCATGTGGAATTTATTCAGTAAATATGCGTCAGTAATATACATGTGTATGTATGTATGTATGTATGTATGTAAACTGGTGTGCATGTAGGTGCGGTATAATGAGAAGAGGAGAAGACTGAATAAGGGGATGGCAAGGGACTGAATGCTCATAATGGACACAAGTTATGAATGAGAATATAATGCTCTTTTTTGTAGTTTTAAGTGCATACAATACTTAGTACTGAAAGTAAAATATTTAACATGAAGCTTCATAGTTTCTGTGTTCACGCCAATGCTAATCGTATATAAGTTCATTAAGTTGTATAGACTTTGGGTCTGCTTAATTTAATAAAGTTTATTAAAAAATAACTCAGTGTGGATTTGGTTCTTTCAATTTTTGGTGACTTGAACACTGGAACTATTTTTTCATTGAGCAGGATTACAAAAGGCAACTGAAAACAGTGACATTTCGGTGGCAGGAAAATCAAATGCTGATCAAAAAGAAAGAAAAGATCATTGTATCTCTTAACCAACAAGTGGCTTTTGGAATCAATAAAATGTCCAAGTAAGTACAAATTTTGATAAAAGTCAAAATTCAGAATTTGTCTTTTTTAGCTTTGATCTACCTGCAGCCCCTAGGTGGCAATGTGACTACACAATAGGAATTACCAAGGCTTTTTTATTTTTTAAAGAAGTTACAAAAAGTTAGGGATAAATTACCAATGAATGAGCTATAGGAATTTATTTTCTGTTTTCAAGATCAGGATTCATCAAGGATATACTTGGATGCTTTCTCAGCTACAGCGGGGCTTTTCTATGTTATTGAGAAATTTTTTCTAACACTTTATGACTTACTTCCTTATTTGCTTAGATTACAGCGCCAAATCCATGCTAAAGATGATGAAATCAAGAACCTTAAAGACCAACTTTCCTTGAAAAGGTATGCCATTTTCTTTTGTTGGTACTCCCTCTCTGAAACTTAACGTTTTTAGCTGGGATAATCATTTATCAGCCAAACAGCATTTTTATATAGGAGATTGAATAATATGAGTAACTCCATTGGGTTAATAGGTATAAACAGAGAAAGGTATAGACCGATTGGAAGGTATATTCATCATAGTACTGCCCAGAGAAAACTGACAACAGCCCGGTCAGCAGCAGTACAGATTCAACAAATTACTACCACAAACAGGAGCTTCTGTTCAGTAGTGCTAGCTGCAAGTACTGTGTAGTACTCAATGTTTTACCAAGATTCACCTAGCGTCTGAGCATAATTTGTAAATATTTTTACAAAGAACCAATTCATATAGCATAAAACTTACATGAGTAATGCATGTGGCCTACTGCCTTTTAAATATATTCATTGAAGTAGATAACGATCACCACTGTCTTATTTCCAGATCATTTTTGTCACTCCTAAACAAACATGTTCTTTTTTAAAGTTATTCGCTCTTTATTCCTTCAGCTTCTGGTAAGCACCAATTTACTTTGTGTCTTGGATTTGCTCAATCTGAACATCTCATATAAATGCACTCATATATGAGGCTTCTTAGAACTAGTTTGTTTCATTTAAGGTAGTGGTTTGAAATCCCTCCCTATTACATACCAAGAGTAACATTGCAGGCTCATCAATAAACTTTGCACTTAACGTTTTAGAGAATTGCAAAGTTGTAGTACAAAAAGCTACACATTTTTATAAGTGTCAACAGTGTTGGTGGGCCAGTTCTCCTTTCTCTCCTTTCTCACCAAAACATTTTAGATTGTATTAATTTTACCTAGTACATGTTAAATATAGAGCGGTCTGTTATTTTGGTTTGTATTTTTCCACTTACTTAAGTAATAACAACATTTTAAGTGCTTATTAATAATCAGTGTATCTTCTTGAATAAATTATTCAATTTTGTGGTCTATTTTAAAAATTGGAAATCTTTTGCTGTAGAATACATTGAGTTCTTTGTATGTTTAGTACACATAGGACTTTTACTGTGCCTCATGAATAGTATGAAAGTGCTCTAGCAATACACTATCACCAGCCCTGTAGGCATTTTTATCTGTTCTGTAAGTTATTTTTCTAATTGCCTAATGTTTTTAAAGTACAACTGTTTCTAATTTTGATGGAATGTATTTTTTTTATTTTAGGAAAACTGTACAATATTTAGTGACATAATAGTTAATACTTGTGTTGCAGTAGTTTAAATATTTTAGGATTTTTTTTCCTCTCTAATAAGCACTGTCTTTAATGGGTTATATTTGTCATATTCCACCATTAATATTTTTTTAAGTTTTTAAGCATCTGGGTGTATTTCTCTTAACAAAACATTAAAAATGGTTTCTGTGATATTCCTTATTATAAATGTATATTTTCAGTTGTTCTTGTTAAAGGCAAAATTTAGTTTATAGGTTATATGATTCTGAGATTTCAGTGTAGGAACCTGAGAAAGAGTGGAAGGAAATAGAGAAAAACCTCAGAGGTTCCACTATCTGTAATAGCCTGCTCAGGATCCATATGGCTCTTCCATCCAAGCTCTGGAATTCAATTCCATTCTAAGGTGTGAAACCCAAATACTGAAATATCTGGTAAACTGTGTGATTTCAATGACTTCCTTTATGATGATGGTAAGGAAACTTACATGCTTCTGCTGTTGACAAAGAATTAGACAGTGTTAAGTCAAATTTTCTAGCAATAACTAACATTTAATACTAAATGCCAAACAGAGTGTTTTGTATATATTTTCTGAAGTATTTTTATATCAGTTGTTTTTTAAGGTACTAAAACTTCCTCCATTTTCACATGTACAGAAACTAAGTATAGAGAACTAAGCACCTTGCTCTTGTGGTTCCTATAACTATTGACAAGGTAGATATTAACAGGAGACACTGATTTCCCCAACATCAAAGTGACAACCGATTTGATATTTATTAAGGATTTTCTGCTTCATAGCAGATATTGCTTATCTTGTCATTTTACCAAAACATAGTAGGAGGACAACATAGTTATCTCAAAGCATTATTTAAAATAAAGTATTATTTCCATCCATGAAGGCTTCATCTTTATGATCATATCACATCCCAAAGTTCTACGTACAAATCATTAGGAAAAAACCTATTGCCTCCTCTTTGTTCCTCACTTTTGGATTTGTTATAACAAAAAAGTTTGTTATAACAAAACTTATCCTGGGGAGATGCAACACACACATCTACTCACTCCCAGATAGGGAATCCACAGCAGACCAAAGTACAGATACCACCAAAGTCCAATGTGCTGAACCCATGAGTTTTATTGGGGTTGCTTATAGGAGCAGAAGTGACTCAAAGACAGCTATATCACAAAGGCCAAATGTCAGCATGAGTGACAGAAAACAAAACTGAGAACCTGTATCATATTACATGTCTGAGGCAGCTCATCAGGTTGGAGAATGTCTTTTCCTGGTATCTTAGTTGGTCCAATCTTCCTGGTGCTGGTCTGGTGGCAGCATCTTTGCAACTTGGCTTGCTAAGAGTCTTCTTTGTGCATTGGCTCTGCTCTTCTGAGAGACTCTTAACTTATTGCTTACTCTGGGAGGGAGGGGCTTAGTGAATCTGGTCAGTTTTAGAAACTTCCTGAAGCTGTTTTGAATTGTTTATACCATACTGCTTAAGAAGTTTTCTGCAAGATGGTATGCTTTAATCTCAGAGGAAACTTAAACAACAGGGTGAAGATTTTAAGAAATGAATTGTAGGTCCAGGAGAACCCAAACATTCAGTCTATTGTTCTTTTCTAAGGTTTTATATTTAATAAGTTATGGAGGTAAGATTCATTTTAAGATTATAGATTCAGAATATAAGACATAGCCTCTGTACTAAGAATTTTAAAACTTCTGCACTTTTGGTAATAAAGGAATAACTCTGTTTTAATGTCTTCTCTTTTTTGTGCTATGTATACTCCTCCAAGAAAGCATTTCCTTGTGATGGTTTTATCTTCCTCCTTCTGAGTAAGTTAGAAAAGCCTATCATTATAATGTTGTTAATTATCTATGGTCATGCATTCCAGATCTCAGTGGGAAATGGAGAAGCATAATCTGGAAAGCACAGTTAAAACGTATTTAAACAAACTAAATGCAGAAACCAGCAGAGCCTTAACCGCTGAGGTAAAAGGAAAGTGGGGGGATGGAGGGGAAGGATAATTTTATGTTAGTATAACTGAAAAAAAGATTGGCTTTGGAATAAGCACAAATAAAACTTAGTACCATTCAGAAAACTATGTTTTAAATCCAGACCCTTTTGTTTCACTAACATGTCATTTGGCAGTGCTTGAGTATTGTTAAGTTGCTTTCCTTCAGCGACTTCAAGAAATTGCAGTATTTATAGTTGGAGACTAACTCTCAGGATGCTAGGTCTTTAAGCCATAATTATAAGAATAACATTTAACCATTGCTGTAATACCACTTTCTCTACTGTGTCCGATACACATCTTCTAATATATATATATATCATAAGCCCCAAAATCAAAAGCCAACTTACTTCCCATAACCCTAGAAAGTATCCTAATTTTGTTAAAGTTACTTTATAATACCACAGCTGGGGTCTCTCACAAGAAACAAGAATGTATGTGTGTATGTGATTTTTATTTATACATAGTGAAACTTGCTATATGTAGTAAGATCACATTGTTTGAAGAACTTGCTGACATTAGAAAGCATTACAAATCTGCCTCCTGTCTTTTCCAGTTCTTAGGATTCCAGAACAACTGAGAAGTGATACTCCCAGCTGTCCATTAACGCTGTAGCTTTACCTTAACAAAGGGAAAGCTGGTCTTACCTTAAGGTCATATGTATTTGATCTTAGGAGCTTTTAGTTAAAAGTTTGTGTCCTTCTGTTATGAATTTTAAAAACACTCTCTACCACATTACTATCTGAGAACATTGATATTTATAATTATTGAGTGATTAACAGCTAAAACTTTAGACTAAATGATTGTACATCAGTAATAATCAGTCTTCCTTCTGTGGAAGAAATACTGGAGCAGATCTGTGAGGTCCATTTGGACTATGCCTTCTCTGTAGTCTGATTACTTCTGCAGCCCTTCTCCGTGAACATATAAACAGCAGGATTTCTTTTTAAATATTCCCAAACTTAGATAACTTAGTGAGAAGTTTAAAATTCCTAATGTCTAGGTGATCCCTATTATCAGTCAAGTTAGTATCCCTGGGACCAAGGTGCCACTCTAAAGTTTTCAAGATTAGTCCAATATTTGGGAAGAAGTTTAAAAGTGATGTTCTTAGCCTTATTAGCATAGTAACTATTAAATAAAATAAGTATAATTGCAGAATCACTTTGATCAGAAAGTGTTTATGATGCTTCATGAATTGTCAGATACTACAGAGTTCCTGGAAGGGATTGAAAAAATCACTTCGAGTTTACTTGAGATGACTAAAAAGAGAATGCTCACTTAGAATTCCTTCTGTTCCTTTGTCTTTCAAAAATCTGTAGGTGTATTTTTTACAGTGTCGTAGAGACTTTGGTTTATTGCACCTCGAGCAGACAGAAAAGGAGTGCCTCAATCAGCTGGCCAGAGTGACACACATGGCAGCAAGGTAAATTTTTCTTCTTTCCTAACTCACCATGATATCAGAGAGGGACAAGCATCTCGACAGTTGACTGTGATGGATTTTACAAACGTGAAACACGGTCACTGAGGTACTTCCAAAATCTCGGGTTTGTGTATTTCTTTGTTCTTAATGTATGTTGTTTCATCTGCTGAATTATTGACAAGCACTGAATACAGTGGCAGCTTCCTCCCCACTGGCAGCCATGCATGAAGGCCAGAGTGTGCAACACAGTTTCTCACTGGAAAACTGTTTCCTATTTGTTCTCCTATTAATGCTTGATTTAAGTACTTTTGTAATATATTTAGGAAAAAATCAGTAACAATACCTAATGCTACATGTTATGAGGCAATTTCTGCTATGCTTTATTAATTTTCGTATATTGGAGTAAGTTCTGTGAAATTTTCCTTAAATTTATAATTTATAAATTTAAGGGTATACCTTTTAATTTTAATGAATTGATTATCTCTGCGATTAAAGGATTATTTTATAATAAGAATCATTTTTAAAATTGTCATTATTTTTTGATGCTGATGTACAATTAAGCTGAGTAGTTACTATTGTGAGCAATTGGTCTGTCTTGATTGCCAGAAGAAGAAAGAACATTGTAAAAAATAGAGTACTGTGAAGCTACTTTTTGTCTGATCTTACTGATGACTTATTTTCCTTTTGTAAGTTGTTAGGCTCTTGATGTAGATATGGTGATGCTGCTGTGGAAATCCACAGGAAATTTCTTGTAGAGACAGTATACACTAAAACTTTGTGAGTTGTTTCTGCCTTAAGTGTTTACAGGATGTGCATCAGGATACAATTGCTAACTGGTGCACTTTATGTTCTTCACCAGGACATCACAGCATTCCTTCCACAGGAAAGTGCATATTGGTTTTGTCTGTTTGTACTTTTGTGTATGTTTCTTTTTATAATTTGTCATCTCAGACGCAGTTTAATTTTCTAATTTACAATTCCGGCTCTCTGATATCAGGGTTAAAATGAACGTGATCTAAAACCTGCTTCCAAGATGGGTCAACATTTGTGAGAATGCACTTGCAACTTCCTTGTTTGGATTTTTCTACTTCCCTACTTTATTGGAGATATTTTGGAACAAAAATATTTTATAGTAACCTCAAGATAGAAAAGAAATGGCGTTTTGGAGATAGGGAGAAAACGATTCCTGAAAGCATGTATTATAATCTTCCCTTTAAAACGATGCATGCATCACTGATTTCTCTTTATTAATAGCAACCCTTGTCCATGTAATTTTAACCTTTGAGGTAATTGCTAGTATTGGGGGTAATTTTCATTTTTATATATTTTTTACATAAATACTAGAGAACGCTTGAATGTTATATATAAATCGCATTTCCTCTGTGTCTTCTTTTCTATATCAGCAACCTAGAATCACTTCAACTAAAGGCTGCTGTAGATAGTTGGAATGCCATCGTGGCGGATGTTCGAAACAAGATTGCATTCCTCAGGGTAAGTTCTGAGCATATTTAAATCAAGTTGGCAGAATTTATGTGAGAGTACATCTAACACTAAAAGCAGATAGTGCTCTAGAGACTTGAGTATATTTTTTCATCTCAGTCACCAAAGATTATCCTCTTGGTTTGTAATTATTTTCATATAATTAATGTTAGATATGCATTATAGACTCATATGTGACTTTTTAGTTCATTATCCCAGGAAAGGATAAACTCAAAAGTTGCCCCTTACCTAGTTTTCCCATAATTCCAAAGCCAAACAAAATTAAACTCCAGATTCACTCTAAACAAATTAAATGTCTTAACTTGCTATAGAATTAAGCAATAATTTTATATGTATAGAATTAAGTGAAATATCAAATAAGGCTATATTCTTTTCTAATCTTAATATTTTATATAACTGTTCCACACTGCAGAATCTTAATTATTGATTTACTTGAGTTGAAAATGTGAAAAGGCTAAACTAGTGAGTATATATAGATACGGTCTTCAAACCTGGATGTGAACAGTGATTGATTTTTATATCCACATCCATAAATGAAGCAGTGGTATTTAGTTGCAAAGAAAGAGCTGCCTCTGAGAACTCTGGATTTGTCTGCTTTTAGAATGATGGTTTGTACCTTATTTTCCGTTTTCATTGTTCCTCTGTCCTTAGTGCTACTTAGAATTCCTTTTAGGCGTATTCAGACGTTTAGCCTCAAATGCTCCTTGTTTCCTGTCGTTGTTTCAGTCCAAACCTATTTCTGTCTTGGAAATCACTAAATGCTTTGTTTTAAAGGTTGTATTTTCCATTGCTCATGGGTTGTTCACTAAAATGAATAAAGAAAACTAAGGACTATGCCAAAAAATACCGAAAACACAAAGTTCCCAAAATTAGACTCCCACTCCCCTCTCATTTCTCTACTCCCCCTTACCCTCTGTTCCCTTCTTCTTCCTGCCTTCCCCTTACCCACTCCCAGACTCCAACAGAACAAGGAGCACTGGAGCAAGCCAGAGTTGTGGTTTTCTAGATAAATGAAATTACGGATATCGAATATCAATTCTTTGTTTAAAATGTGTTCATTTTCCTGTTGCCTGTGTATTTCTTATAGGTACTTGTCCCTTCACAGTCTTCTATCAGTGCTTCCTATTTGGGAACTGTGGAAACACTGAGAAGTTACCATAAGCAACTGAATTATGTTACTAAATCCCTGAAACACATCTTCTTAAATGTGAACGTGAAAGTCTATATAGAATTATTTTTATGTCAGAAATTATTTCTTCTATCACTGGGTTTAGAACTACTAATTTATGTTGAATTATAACATAATTTAAACAGCACTATATAGAGTTTCATTAGATTCAGTAGTGGTCTGAAATGTATTTATCTTCTGTCAGACACAGTACAATGAGCAGATCAACAAGGTGAAGCAGGGGTTTGCCTTGAGTACCTTGCCTCCAGTCCAACTTCCTCCACCACCACCAAGTCCTGAGATACTGGTAAGATGCCTAACGTTTTGGAAAGTTGCTATCTACATTTTGATAAATGGTAAAGTGTAAAATACAGAATATTCAGTGTGTTTGGTGTATGCTCAAATGGAACTAAGTCTATGTCACCGATAGGCAGTCCATGATGATACTATAAACAGGGGAGCACTTATGCATTTGAAGTCTAAATGCTATTTTTATCCTCTCAAACTTACATATTTTATGAGAGATAACTGGATTTCTCATTGCTTTCCATAGCACTGTCTAAATAAAACATTCCCACATAATACCTTAGAAAGCTAACTAGAGAACCAGTCCCTCCTCTTCTACCTTAGACTTCCTTTTCTTTAACTTTTATAATCTCCTGAGGTTATGACTACAGGGGCAGTTTCCACTAACACTACTTTTCTCCTTATTAGGAACCATAGATGTAACCAGATGTACTTACCTATATGCTTTAGAGATGAGTACTTTAATCTCAGAAATACACACAAAGTTTTTGTGAACTTTTAGGTTATTGCTAGGTAATAGGTAATAGTTTTTTTTTTTTCTGTAAGTCTGGGTATAGAAAATAAAGAAAGTTAAGATATTGAGGGGCAGATGGCTATTGGTAATTCTATAAACTTTATTTCTACTCATCATTGAGTATAACAAAGACCACATATTTGCTAGAATGTATCACAAATGGTATCTTGTCCAGTTCCCAATACAGTCCTATTTGCATCTAAACTTCATGATTGTAATCCATTACTGTTCACATTATTATAACCATTGTGTTCTTCTGAATTCCTACTAGAATTAAACTCTACTTACAGCATTCTAGAGTTTTTCTTGTCAAATATTTCCAGATTCTTTCCAGAACTATTATAAACCTAAAAACCATATGGTCATATTTAGCCATCAGTGACTAACTACTGAACCCTAATTTTCTGTTTGTTTTATAGCCACTATGATGAACTATGTTAACAAAAGCAACTTAAGGGCAGAATATCTTTTGGCTCACAGTTTTCGAGGGCTCCATCTATTATGACAGGAAAGTTGTGGCACAGCAGAGCTCTTTCTTCACTTCATGATATGTTAGGAAGCAGAAGAAGGAAAAACCACTTATTCTTTTCAAAAACTTATTGGTGTTATGAGAATATTGATTCTTAAAGGGAGCTCAATGTGAATTCATTACCCACTACTTATTCATTGTTTTAAAACATAGTGGAAACTTTGAAGTTATGTATAATTTTATGTACAGTTTTATATATATATATATATGTTCATAGATAAGTTGATTTTGCATATATAAATATATGTAAAAAATAAGGCAAGATGAAATCTAGCTTCAACATTATTCAGCAGTTGAAAGTTGAAAGACATCTTTGTCCCTGGAATGTTATAAAGAAAGCTTCAGACATTTATTTACATTTAATTTCATCCATTTATATACATACATACATACATATGTACATATATACATACATGAATAAGGAAGTCTTATTGTATATAATCACATCATTATCTTACTTATGAAAACTATAAATTAATGATAGTTAATATTTAATATTCAGTTAGAATTTAAACTTAATTTTCTCAAAATATTTTTCTTACTTATATCAACTTGTCTATCCATTATAATGTGCACCATTAATTTTTCACTTTAATGTCATTACTTAGAACTATGTTAATGTTCTTTTGTCACTTCATCAAATTATTATTGTGTTCCTGCTTTATGATCGTGTTAGACCTAGCACATTGTAGAAGCTCCATAAGCCTGTTCCCTTCTATTCTCAAATAAATAATCCAAGGTTTCTCTCCAACTAACAATTGCTAATATGCCTTCAGAAACATAGCCACACACACAACTGACCTATGTGGGCTGTATCCCTTGTATGAGCCCCACTTCATTCTTCTGTATCTTTGAAGCTAAAGATAGAGTCCTGATTCTATCAGATGGCACCTTCAGTACATGACTGAGGAAGCTATATTTTCTATGGATAATTTTGAGGATTTTTAAATGAAATTTTTGTGTATTGTCTGTCAACATGGAGAGCATTCACCGAGACATTTGAGGTTTCTGTACATATTATACCTTTGAAAGTCTTATAGTATTATATCTTTGCTCTTTTATCATTTTATCTGAGGGTGAATCTTAAAGATCACTTTGTTCAACCCTCTTATATTATAGTCTAAAAATTTGGCATTCAAAGGTATCCAAGCCAGTTCTTCTATTCTATCACACTTTCTTTGCTTTTTCAGATTCTACTAGATTTAAGTAATAGTCTGACACACATTGCTCTTAAAGTACTTTGTATCTGAATTTCAAACCAGTGTTTTACTCGCTGTATACCTCTATGACTTTACACCATTGGCCAGGTAAGTCTATAAATATCTGCAGGGTTTTGTTTCATTTTGTTTTGTTTTGCCTTTTTTATGTTAGATACAGCAATTCTTAGGAAGACCCCTTGTGAAGGAATCTTTCTTTAGACCAATACTTACTGTCCCTCAAATGCCTGCAGTTTGCCCTGGAGTCATCTCTGCAGCTGTACAACCTAGGCCACCCCTGGTAAGAGCCTTTTCTGGTGAAATATTAACTAGTTTTTTATAAGCAAAATGGGATTCCTGAATAAAGATTTTATCTTCATTCATTTGTTTGGTAGGATAATATTGGCAATGCTGGCAATGATGATAATTAAATGATAATTGAGTCAATATTTGTTTTACCTCATATTATCTTAGTTTTGAACTACAAAGATAAATTGTGTTCATACTGCCGAGTTCTTGAAATTGTAATTTTACTTGTATAACAAATAAAAATTTTGACATTCCTAACTGTGTAGAAAAGCAAAGAAGCTAAGTCACAATGTAATACATTAAGCTACTAGCGTTACATGTGTACTCAGGGGGTTCAGTTGTATCTGCAACAAATAACTTAAGAAACCTCAGCTTGGAACAAAACCCTAAAAGTTTCCAATCTTCCTAATTGTAGATAATCAGATAAGTTTTTTTCAAACCTGAAGGAATAAAGACATTTAAAATGGCTGGAGTTATTATTTGTCATTTTGACTAAAGTTTAAGAAAGAAAGAAAATTCTTTCAAAAGATTGATGTCAGATATAATTAGGGAAAAAAAGTTCTAATCCTTACTTTTCCACAAAAGAATTTCTTTGCATTTTAAAAACTGAGTGTGTGTACCTACATGTGTGTTTGCATGTCTGTGTGCTTGTCTGAATGACTGTCTCCCTCTCTGTGTCTGTATGTGTGTCTGTCTCTGTTTGCATGCATGGCAAAAAGACGCACACATATGTATAGTTCTTGTATCTTGCTCTCAGTTTCTTTGTCAAGTATATAGGTAGATGGATTCACTTATGTCTATGCCAACTGTCTACAAAGGTTATGTATGTAAGCCTCAACAGTTTAAATAAGAAGAACATCTGTTATCACGATGCTAACTGTGTGGCTCATGTATTCTATAATGACTGGAATGTAATTTTATTGAAAACGTTGAAATCTCTTAACCTCCTAAGATTACCTTCGGGTTCCTGGAGAATGTTAGACACTGAGGCAGATCTTGTTTGATTCCAGTCACTGGTGGGCATTGCTAACTTTTCATGGTGACCCATAGAGCTTTAGGTAAATGATCTAATTGCCTTAGTGACCCAGTCAGCTGTCTAAACCATGAAATATTCAAAAAATGTTGGTGACAAAGTTTTTTCAGATACGTTGTTGTACTTCCCACACTCATTGTCTGTGATAGTTTTGAGACATGGGGCAAAAGCACTTCTAGCAATATCATCTTTATGTAGAGTTAAAATTTTTATCTTTGTTATTTTCTGAATTATAAACATATATTTAATAGTTGTAAAAATGTAGATAATGGAGAAATATAGACATTTGCAAGTAAAATTACCTTGCAGTTCAATCCCTAGGGAGAAAAATCACCATGTACAGATTATTATGTAACTTACAAATGCTTTTGTGTGTACAAATACTTATTTATTAAAAATTTTAATACTAAAGAATTCACACCATTAAGTACTCTGCTACATACTATTTTGAAAAAAACTAAACATATTCCATGGAATCTCTAATACTCAGACATATACATCTATTTGTAAGAACTTGATTGATTTGCTATAATTAATTTACTCACTCCTTCGTTGGCAGACTTTAAGTAGTTTTTAACTTTTCATTGTTATTTTTTAAAAATTCGATAATAAGCACACTGTATGTGTTTCTGTATGTGCTAGTAATTACTAGGCAAACACCCTATTTTTAAAGTAGGTAAAACTAGGTAATAGAAAGTTAGCAATACTGTATTTGTTATGAGAAAACTGAAAGAGGTCAACATAAGTATCACTATGACTCTTCATTCTGCTTTTTTCTAAAGCATCAAAGTGTTATGTTGTCATGCAATGTTGCCTGATAACTGAACCTGATAGTTATAACTTCCCACTCTTTACAGATGCCTGGTATAACCTGGGCTATGCCAACACCTATAGGTGATACTGTGTCACCCAGTGCAAGTCTGTGCAGTGAACCTCTCATGATAAACTGGGAGAGGATTACAGACAGGCTGAAAACTGCTTTTCCACAACAGACAAGGTACCTTAATTTTTCTTTAGTTGGTTACACATGAATTTTTCAGTTATATAGCCCTAATTGTAGAAATGAAACATTTCACACACATACAAGGACAAATATTTTCTTATGGTCGTAATAAAATAAAATTGTCTAAGAAGATATTGTGCTCAACAGAAATGCTAAACATTTTTATGTTGTATTACTCTCAAGTCATGCAAAGATAAGTGTTTAAATTTATGTTTGCTCATTTGTTGGAAGTACTAGATGGAAACTTATTCAATTTGAATGCCTCCAGCTACAATAACTATTTTATTAACAGATCACCAAAGTAAATTCTCGGTTAATTGGAATCTAAGCCCCAACACCATCAAGTTTCAGTTTTTGGTTTTGGATTATTTTTTATTCCATTTTATTGATAATCGTATGATTTTTATATGAGTTCAATATAATAAATCATGATCTTTCTGGCATTAACAGGATTTAGAATTAACTAAATCTAAAATTCTAAAATCTGTGCTCTTATATTTGTAGAAATAAGTCTAGTTTTTCCTTGTATTTTCATTTAAAAACATATCCTGTTGCTATCAAATTAGATTATGGCTTTAATAAGTTTCATAATTATAAATAGAAAATGGAATTATCATATACTTACAAATAGATAATTATAAAATGAATAAATCATGAACCAAAGGGAAGACAAATATCTCATTCTTCTTTTTCTATCAGATGTACAGATGGCAGTAGAGGATTAAAAGGGAAAAATACTGAATAAAATAATTTAAAGTTAGTTATTTTATCATGTCATGAAGGTATTGCTTTAATTTTCATGTTTTTGTCTGAGTTTTATTTTAAAGTAAAACATTTAAATATAGTAAAGTTGAGAAAACAGTAGTAATAATAATTATTAAAATGGTTATTTAAAAAGGAATAATATAGTCTTCAGTAAAGTTTTAGATACAAAATTCACAATATGTAAATAAATCAACTCAATTTTCATTTAGTGAACTCAAATATCATTAGCTTTCACTAGTAAATACATAAAATATGACTTCTGGACATAATTAACAGTTTTCATTTTGGTTGCAAATAAATGCAGATGACATTTTTAGACTCAAGTCTAGAGTTTAGTCTGTATGCTATCTCATGAACAGAATTCTGTTTCATTTTCAAGGGCACAACCTTAAAGAAGTAGGAAAAACTAGCCCATCTCTATTTTTGATATCTTCCAGGAAAGAGCTATCAGATTTCTTACAGCAATTAAAGGATTCTCATGGGAAGTCCGTGTCTCGACTGACATTTGATGAAATTGTTTACAAAATTTCTCAAATGATTGAGCCCAAGAAACCTGAGGTAAAACAAACAAATAAAAAAACAACAAACTTTTATTCTGTATTCTCCTATCTGTAATAGTTTCACAACATGTTAAAGAATCAAGAATCAATAGCTTAATCATAGGACATCATTGATTAGCAGTAAATGCTCAAATTCAACTTGACAAATGACATGGAAGTGTTTTTGATCAGACTAGAATGAACCTGACCCCTTTCCATCTTCTAATGGCTTCCTTGAATAATTCTGAATGCAAATTTTGTTTGTTTTTGTTTCTAATTTTCTGGAATGATTTATTTAAAAGTATTCTTTACATAGCTCTAAGAAATATCACCAGCATTTTTTCAAGATTTATTATGAATATTGTTTATCCTTTTGTTATTTTTTGCTGCAACCTATTCAGTTCTATAAGTTGATACTGATGTAGGATAATTCTTAAAACTAAATATTATTTTTAGAGTGAAGAAAAGTCTGCTCAAGATGGCAATAATGCTTCACCCAGTAACACTGCATCACAGCCTAATGCTTCCCAGGACCCCAAGTCAGCACAAGGTTCTACCACATGGGAAGGAGCCAAAGATGTGGTGAGACAGAACTCGTTAACTATGAGCACATTTAGATCTGAGAGGAAAAGAATAGCCTAAATTTTATCCTGTCTATTTTTCTCTAGGATAATGAAGAGGAAGAAGAGGAGCCTTGTGTAATCTGTCATGAGAATTTGTCTCCAGAAAACCTTTCAGTTTTGCCTTGTGCTCACAAATTCCACTCTCAGGTAAATGTTTAAGCTTGTCCTGTTAACATTTTACCATTAATCAGCTAATCAAGATCACTACCTTTCTTACAAGGTCCATCACCATCCGGTTCCATTTCACAGTCCCACTGGACATAACTACACTTCACTCTGGGTGCCATACAGAAACATTTAATCTTTCACTGTATACAGTCATGGTTGTGCTACTGTTTTTCAGGAGGACAGCCTGGAGATTTAAATGGTATACAGTATACAGTTCCCATGAACAGAACTAGGAGAAATATTGATTGACATAGCAATGAGTGACAAGACTAGCAACAAAGAAGTGCCACTTTACCCCGACTTGCTATAAATTCTACAGTGTCTGTTGTCCTTCTGTAATAATGGCCCTTCTCATTTTAAAGCAGAAGACTTCCTTAGTAATCTCTCTCAGCTCTTGTGTTTACGTGTGAAGGTTCAGATCCTGGAGTGTTAATGCTAGAGAAGTGTAAGGCTGGCATCTTTTGTGTTCTTAATATTTCCATGTATAACCTGAAGCTGCTGTTGTGTAACTGTTATTCATGTATAATGTATGGCCCAAATCCTCTTGTGATTTGACAAAAGAAAAGATAATCTTAGATAAGAAGTGTTTTCTTGGGGATTTTTTTCAAACCATGTTTCAAAGATATAGTATGTGGTACTTAATGTAAAATTATGTGTGTTGTCTTCTTCAATCTGAAGAGGTATAAAGAATAACCCATCCCAGAGGCCTCCAAGTTGACACTTAGCCATCCAGCTTTCCCAGGTTGAAATTTTGATGTATGATGATTTTTTAAAAAGAATGTTTAACAGAACTTATACCCACTTCATAGTGAACAAGTACATGATTCATTCAGGTTACTCCTTAGAGTTAGGTATTAGGCCTCAAATGTAGTCCCTGTACATAATCCTGTTACCTGATTTTGCTCTCCATTATTCAAATATGAAAAAACTCCTGGGTTATGTGTCAATATGTAGAGTCAAAACAAAGCAGATACTTTATATTTCAAGATTACTGTCATTGTCACCATAGAAAAAAATCAGAAGAGACTTTTCCTCCAAGGAGTTTCAGCTTTAGAACCCCATAAGGATATTGGTAATATTCATATGCTCAGTTGTGATTTTTTAAATGAATTATAAATGCAAAGAACATTTAAGTAAAATTGACAAAAGAGCGACGATAGCAATCTTCCCCAATATCCTTGTCAGGAAGAAGTACTAGTCATTTTTAAAATAGGGTGAGACCAAAATTCGAGTCAAATAGATTGGCTTAAAGATGCCAGTGTGTTGCTTAGCAAACCAGAGAAGGAGCCACACTTGTAGAAGATGGCTCAGATTTCTGATCCACCAGAAGATGTGATGGTTGTTGCCTACAGTGTATAGAGTGGTAGCTGCCTCTGCTAGGCTAAATTTGAAACTCTGACTTGAATCATTTTGCTCCTTAGTGCATTAGACCATGGTTGATGCAACAGGGCACATGCCCCACCTGCAGACTCCATATTTTGCAACCAGAAGAATTCCCTGACCACCCCAACGGGCAGTTACCCAAGATCTGATACAAGGCAGGTAGCTATACCTAAGATCAGCTTTAGACACTGGAATTTAGTTCTGATTTTTTATGAGCTAATTGTATGAATAGTATTATGCAGCAGTGTGTGCCTTGACCAGCTAATCACACCAGAGCTGAGTCAAAGAGATTGAGACAGATCTACAGCAAATGGAAATTAAATGGAAGAGACTTAAAGAACATGGATTTTATTGCTTTTCATAAGATTTTCTATCTGTAAGCACAAGGCCTGTAAACATGTCTGTCACTATATTTCCTAGAATGTCCATTACATTGTGTAATTACACTGTAGAAACTGTGACTAAGATTCATCTTTCCCCCAATAGCTAGTTCTTAAAATCACACCATAAGATGCCTATATTCCCAATATTTAGCAAAATAAATATAGAATGAAGTTTGAATTTGAAGTCAACAGGTAGTAAAAGGGACAGATGTGCAAATTAAGTCATTTGCTAGGATAAGTAATTGAAATTTTACATTCCTTTGTAAACATATTCTTTGGTTCTTAATCATTTGCATTTGGAGGAGTTGTGGAGTTTTTGTTGTTGTTGTTTTGTTTTTGTTTTCTTCTTTAAAGGTATCTCTTTTATGTAGTTGTTCTGGGGAAGAGAAGAAGCCATTATATGTACTTGCTGCTGCTTATGACAGAGTTGTTATCCACTAGACCAGTTGTCTATCAAAACTTATTACTGAGAGTTTCAATTCTTAGACAACAAAGCCTATTTTAAAAAAATAATGTAAATGCCTGTAAGTATTGTACATGCCTGTACCTTCAAACGTAAAGTAAACCATGGATACCTTGTAAGACATGTGTTCCTTGGTTCATATTCACAATCTCAATTTTATTAATTTTGGGGGAAAAGGTTTTTTGACTCAGCAACTATTTTGTCTGTAAATGTATCTTGAAGTTACTGTGAATCTCTATTTAAAAAGCCAATGCCTGTAATTATATGCTAAACTTTTTTATTTTGAAAACAAACTGAAAAATGTGAAGAAAAATATTTTTAAGATTTCGACATCTGAGTAGGTAAGATGACTTGGCAGGTAATGGTGCTTGTTGCACAGTTTGCTGACCTGATATCTATCCCTGGGACCTGCATGGTGAAAGGAACAAACCAATAATCTACAAATTTTCCTCTAATTTTCATGTGTACATTGTGGCTTTTGTGTGTGCACATGTATACAGTACTCATAGATGCATGAAAGAAAAAGAAAAGAAAAGAGAATTTTTAAATATGCCATTTGTCTATGTATAAAGTACCAACATTATGTTCAAATTGCATAATCTAGAACTTATGGGACATTTAGCCATTATCTTTTGATGGTTATGTAGCAAGTTACATTGTAAGATGTTCATGCTTACAGTTTGTTTCTTAGTTCATGCTTATAATTGCAATTTCATTTTTATATGGAAAATAAAAATATTCCTGAATTGAACATCAATGTTTCTATGTATTCATCTCAAATGTATCCAAGAAAACTTTAATTCTCTATTTCAAATGTCTGCTTCTGTTGAGTTGTACTTATATTTTTCTTCTGTTTTGAGGAAATGATAGGAAAATGTCTAAGTTGTCAGTCACCTCATCTTGTGAAATGTCAAGGATTTCTGGGCATCTCAGAATGCAGTAGTTTTGAGAACTCCGTGCTTTCCTTATCGGTCTCATTTGTTTTGCACCTGTGTCTTGTCCAGAGTCATGTGGCTGGGCAGTAGATAAGCCACCTGGTACTGGTGGGTCCTGATGCTCTGCCACATGCCACCTTTGCAAGTCTGTGTGCTAGAGTGTTATTAGTGGTGACCTGTCAGAAGACTGAACACAGTCATTAATATATAGTGAGAATATAGAAAGACACAGTGAGAATATAGAAAGACACAAAGTCATGTCTATTTCTATAGATGCAAAAGTCAATGGATCTATAAAATTGGTGATGCACAAAATGTTCACTGCAATGCTTTCTTCTGAGGAGTGATTTTACCTGATCAGAAACCAGTTAACAACCAGAGAGCTCCTAGCATAGCAGTATTTGTATCAGAAATATTTCCGGAGGCACAATGAGTAAAAGTGCTTACTTCCCAAGCATGTGGACCTGAGTTTGAATGCTGACACCCCTATATAAAAATCTGGGCATGCTTTTACCTATTCTAACCAGAAGGTGGAGACAAGGAGCTTGGGAACTTACTGAACAGACTGCCTATAAAAAACAGCAAGCTTTAGGTTCAGTGGCAGATTCTATCTCAAGGGAATATGATAGAAAAAGAAAGAGCAGGAGACCAAGAGCCACCTTGTGGACTATGCACCTTTGTATGGACACACAAGATTTTTAAAACAAAATATTCTGAATGTATCCAGTTTGATCATATACAACCACTCCAGATGATATGCCTTGCGATGTTTTCCTTTCTATTTATTTTTCTTGTGTATAACATTTTATAGCTTTTATAAGATACATTCAGATGTGCTTGGTACTTTATTTGATCTACTTTTGACAAGTATATATTACTATGATTTCTTTAACATGGTGAATCTTAAGACTGAGATAGGAGGGAAGTAACTTATTTAAGGTGACAAACATTCTATGAAGTAGCATTCTGAGATTGTAATACAGATAGGTCTTCTGTACTCTAGCTGTAGTTCCTACAAGTATTTTCAGTTGCATCTATTTTAGGATTTATTTTGTACATAAAAAAAAGCTGCAATTACTACATCTTAAATAATTCTCTTCAAATTAAACAAGATAAACAGTAAGTTAAGTTTTCTACTAGGACTATAGTATTGGATTTATGAAATGCAAAGATATAGTAGTGATATCACATGGTAGAAAGAGTTTGACTTCCCTCTATGATTTGATTAGGATAATTCCAATTAATGAGAATTATTTTACCTTAATTATTAGTACTCCTTTCACTGTTTAATCTTTCCCAGCTTAAAAATTTAATCTAATTCTCTGATTCCAGATGGAAAGTTTGATTTTTAAATTTGTCAAGAATGTCTCCTATATTTGTAAGATATTCCTATATGCTATATTAATCATTCAGATGAGAATTCTATTATTTGAGTAATTCCAAGAAATGTGTGATAATTTAAAAAAATTGTAATTTCTCATTAGATTATTTTTCTAGAAATAGCAACAAAAACAACTAGCTGCATGAGAGCTGTTTATTAATCGTTTATTAGTTTTTCTCCCAAGTAGCAAACTTCACTTTGCTTATTTCATCTGTTTAAGCTTACTTCTTGATGACCAACTATATTTTAAATGATTTACCCTTGATAACTTGAAGAGACCAAAGAATATAGTCATTAGACCTACATCTAGGATTACAAAACTCCAAACAGTATCATCCACTCATGGTCTTGGTTTGATGTATTTAAACTACATGAACTGTAGTGTATCGGTATACTGCTTTGAATGGTTGAACAACCAACAGTGATATTTAATTAGAGTACAAAATAATGGGCTTCACTATGACATTTTCATACATGTATATCTTTTTGCTTTGCTTATTATTTTTCTTGCTATTGTAGAAAAATCATTACATCAATGGTTTCCAACTCTCCTACTACTTCAACCTGTAGTGATGATTCTGAAATTTTTATTTCTTTTAAAAAAAGGAAAGAAACATATTATATATATATATATATATATATATATATATATATATACACACACATATATGTAAGAGCATGTTTTTACTTTAAGCCCAGGTGTAGGGGTGGGCCTACTTCAGACTATCTGTAGCAGCTATGATTCGCCTCATGCTTTAGCAGAAGCATGGTTTTGCAAGCTGCAGATAATTTCTGTGATTGTGTGACATCGGTATTCTGGGAACTTTTCAAAGAGTATATAAATGCTAGGGCCCTGAGAGGCAGGGTTGGTGGTTGGTGATCATTCAGGGGAGTTGGTTTCCATTTGTTTGTATTTGTGCTCAAAGAAACGAGAAGAAATTAGATTCAAATATCTCTCCTGCATGCATGCCTTCTTTCTCTTCTATCTAGCAATGGGATTGAAAGAGGATGGGCTGGGGTGGCAGAAAGTCATGCAACTTGAGAAGCCATCCTAAAGCAAGAGTGAGGCAAAGACATGTCCTAACCCAGAAAATCTCATGGTGAGCAGGAGTAAGGACTGCTTCATCCCTGATCTAGGCCTGCATGCCCTGGTGCATGTAGCCTGTAAACCCTCACCTCTGCCACCCTTGAAGTAGTTATGTAGCTTGGTGGCCAAATTACAGATTTAACTTTGTCTCTCCATAAATGACATGTCCAGCAAGCACCTGGAATTCCTCTTCATGCAAATGAAGCATTCCCAACACCTCAGCACCAAGCTATAATGTACAGTTACCCTGATAACTCCCTACCCACTCCCCAATGTTTATATAGCCCTTGTTACTCCAATAAAGGTGAGTTGTTTCACTGAAACTATCTCAGAAGTTGTTTCTCCCCAGATCTCAAGCCAATATCCTGGGAACCCACCCGTTCAGATAAGTTTTGTTCCTTCCATTCCTATCCAATGTGCATAGGTACTGAGGACAGAAGCAGAAGTCTGCCATCTGGGTTGGAGCGAGGATAATTGGGGCCAATGTGAGAGATGGATAAAAGGTTGGAAAAAGAAAATCCACAAAGTAGCAAAGAACAGCTACAACAAACGTTTAATACAGTTCCTCATGTTGTGGTGACCCCAACCATAAAATTAGTTTCATTGCCACTTCATAACTGTAATTTTCCTACTGTTACACATCTTAATGTAAATATTTTGGAGATAGAGTTTTCTCAGTCACAACACACAGTTTGAGAACAACTGGTTTGTTAGATGGCAAGGACTCTGATTTGCTGAGGTCACAAAACTCAGAGTCAAGACTCCAAGCTAGAATCTTACTGCCGAGATCTGTATTATTCTCTCCATAATATTATACCATCTTTTTTGACAAAGTGCAGCAAGTATAAGGAGAATGAGGGAGATGACAGAAGAAAAAATGAAAAGGAAGAAGAAAGGAATAGGGGAAAAGAAAAGTGAAGAAACTGAATACTTAGGGGTTAGGAAGTTGTTTCTTCAGTCAAGATAGAAGCCAAACAAGATTAGGATACTCTTATGAGGAGACAGTAGCTCCTGAGAATGAAGTCAGAAATGCATATTCTAACATCAGAGTTGATGCCTGACTGGTGTTTTAGAAGGGTTAGGCCACGTATTTTGCCTTTTTAATTTCAAATGCTATGTTGTACTTTTTTAGAACAGGTCCCAAAGGTTGCGTCACTTTGTAAGGGTAATGCAATTTCACAACCACTACTGTGATTTTGATAACAGTAATATACTGCTGTGTGAGTGAGTAATCTGTCAGTGTGCTCCGACAACTCAGAACAGCAGTATGGAAGAAACTACAGCTGAAGGCCTTTCATTTCTTTAGACTGTACGACAAAAACAGGAGCTATTTCTAAGCAATAAATATACATGTTTACATTATTTTAATTCAAGGAAGAATTCCTTTCAGTTCCAAGGGCATAAGACAAAGTCATACCTAAGCAACTGAAGGTGAAGTGCTTTCATTTCATTTAAGAAAAGTAAATTGCTTAATAAATTGTAAACACATTTAAAATATTATCAGATCATTACCAAAAAGCTAAATGGAAATTTAATGACATCATTTGTTAGAGATGTATGTGTATAAATCTATTTTCTTTATTAAATTTTTGTAAATTAAAATGTAATTACCTCATTTTCTCCCTTCCCTTTCCTCCATGCAACCCATGTATGCCCCACCCCCAAATTCAGAGCTTCTCTTTTTCTTTATTTTTATGTGTGCATGCACACACACACACATGAGTACAAAAATTTAGCAGGCTTAGTCCACATAAAGCTACTTGCACATAATGATTTTCAGGACCATTTGGTATTGGATAACCAGTTGGAGGACACTTCCCTGATGAAGACCATTTCTCCCACTCTCAGCTTTCCTTAGTTGCCTGTGGTTTTTTTTTTGACTATGGTTTGAGTCCCTGTGTGTTTTCCCTCTTCCATGTTAGCATGTCTTCTGGTATTATCTTTGTTCATTTTTCCTTCTTTTTGACAAAGAACCTTGTTACATGGCTCAGGCTGGTCTTGAATTTGTAGACTCTAGTGATTCTCTTGCCTCCTTTGTCGTCAAAACTAAAGTTGTACATCACCAAGCCTGGCAGTATGTTTTCTAATGGATAAAGCCTCACAGCTACACTCTGCCCATCTCTCCTCTTTACCCATCAAAGGCATGGCATTTATAGCAGATCATCGTACCAGAGTGATGATGGTCCACATGTGTAAATAATTAGTACTTGCTTACTATACCTGAGTGATATTTTACACATAGTCCTTGAACTGATGGGCATTAGAACAAAAATTGTGGCTCTTAGAGATAACTCAGAGCTTGTATTCTGTGCCAAGTGGATCATAAGAGTGATTGTAAACTATTGGAAGTGGTTGAGCATTGCAAGCTGTGCCAGTCAACATGGAAAACAAAGCAATATAAATGGATCTTACTGATTATCAGTTATTTCAAGACCCTAAGGTATTTTATAAGTGACAGAGTAGCTTTTCTTTGCTAAGATAAAAAAATTCAATCACCCCATGCCATTTTCTTGGCTAAAATTCAGTAGTTTATTATCTTACAATATAAATTACATAAGCAGAAGAATCCTGTCTTTCTATCCAAAGCATTGTCTGGCATTTAGGGACTATTTTAACAAACTCTTGATAAATAAATGGCTTTGTGAATTAAATGGAATTTATATAAGAAAACAGAAAATGATCATTTTAAAGTAGTACAGTGACTAGAAACAACTGCTTGCTGGAGAGATCTTTTCAGCCATCATCTATAAAGATCCTCACAAAATATTTCACAGTTACTGCAGACACTCATGGCATAGGAATAATTTAAAACCTTGAAAGATTTAAAGTGCAATTAAGAGTAAATAAATACTTAAATATCTATATTCTGTTTTTAATAGAGAAATGGATATCCCAATAATACTGACAATTGGAAAACCTATGAGAACTTAGCGAATATTTAAGTCTGCCTAATGGAGACATTAAAAAGAAGTTAAGGTAGTTATTACTATAGAAGTCATGTAAGTATGCATTTACACTAAGATACGTTTCTTAAATGCTTTCTCTGCTGAAGATATTGGTGTGTTTGAGGCTTAGTTCATGGATGTTGAAAAAAAAGCAACTACGTATTTAATGAAGAGGAATAGGGAGCCAAAAAGAAATGGGAGTTTGAGATTAATGAGATACCCAGAACTTAAGTACCTAGGACTCAGAAACAATAGAACCATAGAGGAGGTGAAGATAAATCAGAAATCGGCCAGGCATGATTGGGTAACAGTGATTCACTCCTACTCTATCTTCATTATAGAGATGAGCAGATATCTTTAGGAGAAGAAAGTTCTCCAGGAAGCCCTAAAGTGTTTTTATACATGGTAACTGAAATTTGAGAAACAAAAAACTTATCAAACAGATCAATCACAAATCACTCTTACAGATGCAACAATTAAAAGGTTTTGAAATATTGTTGAAATTCCCATACAGAATTACTACAGAGCTTCAATTTTTATATAATGTCCCCAGAGCACAGTGAAGCAAAGAATAAGAGATATTCATGTGTTACTTTTGGGTAACTTAAGCATCATTTTGTGTATGTTTCAGAAATCTTTAGCATGTGTATTTTCCATTCCATTCTATAAAAAAAAAAATGGAAACATGAGGCCATAAAAGGCTGTGCATGCCTGATTAAAGTAAGAATGTTCAACTCCAGTTTGCATAACCTATATTATCTCTTCCCAGGCAAGTGTATAAGCAATGAAAAGAAGGAACATTTTTACATGTAACAATTTGAGTGGGTCACGATTGTGTTGAAAGCATGAGTCTGCTTCATGATACCATTGCATAAAATTCCAGAAAATACAAACATATTTATGAAAAGCACATTAGTGGAATAATGAGAATATGAAAGGACAAATTAGTTATTGTAAAATAAGAAAAATAACAATGTGTGGTAAAAATGTGTTCATACTGTGAGGATAGTTTGGTGAGTATATGCATGCACCAAAACTTATCAAGTGCCAGGCATGGTAGTACACATCTTTAACCTGGACACTCAAAAGAGAGAGGCAAAAAGATCTCTGTGAATTCAAAGCCAACATGGTCCAGTCCAACCAAGACTACATAGACCTAATCTCTAACAATCAAGAGAACTCTCACCAAAAAGTTTTATGTACCATTTACTGGATGTAATGTGAAAAGGTGAGCAATAAATTTACATAACAAGGTCATTCTATTCTAGGCTTGTGCTATTCTAATGAAACAAAGATGCTAAGGCAAAACTCATTCTGGACTACTATTCATTTGACTGGATGTGGATTCCTCTACTTTTCTATTGATCTAATCCTGTAAAAGCTTTAAAGTTTAGATATTTGCCCACCTCCTTTTCTGATGATATTCAGAGAATGATTCTGGAAATATCACTTAACTCTTCGGTCATTCCTGAAAGCATGCTCCCTCTTTTAAAAGAAATCTAGTATCACTTAGAGCAGTAGTTCTCGATCATAAAGCAATTTAATGTAGTTACTCATGTTGTAGTGACCATCAACCATAAAATTATTTTTGTTGTTACTTCAGAACTATAATTTTGCTACTCTTTTGAATGGTAATATAAATAGTTGTAGAGATGGGCTTGCCAAAGAGTCATGATTCAGATTGGACTCTGTCTTAAAGATTTAAAAACAAAGGGAAAACCATTTGCCTATGTGATGGTCACTGAGGAGTACATTAGCTCTGTTGTTAAGGAAAACTGATTGCCAGCTACATAACCCTGAGTTACATAACCTTTTGTAGCCTCAGTTCTATCATTTTAGCAATTCTAACCTGACATGACTTTCTTGAAGGGGTGTTAAATATGATTTAATAGGATATGTTTTGTGTGGGTCAGCCTTGCAATGCTACAGTGCCATACCCAGGCCAGTTAACTTCTAAAAACTATTTGTTTAGCTCACAGTTTAAAACTTTCAAAGGCATGGCACCTGCATTGGATTATTTTTGGTAAGGATGCTACATGGTGGCATGTCTTGGGAGAGGGGAAGAGGGGAAAAAAGAGGTAGTAGAAAAAAGAAAAGGGATGAATGAGAAAAACTGAAGATGGAAGAGAAATATGGAGGGAGAGAGGGGAGAGAGAGAGTCCTATAATCTGCTTTAGGACACTGTCATCTAGAAAGCCCTGTCTGTTCCTGACATACAACACCTGTTACCTACCATAATCCTAGCATTGACATGAAAGAATACAGGACTCCCTTCTTTCGGTTGTTTGAAGCCCCTTCTTTCACTGTAGATATTCAGTGCTGTGGAGACTCCAGCTGAAGCTTCAAGAGTAAAGGGTAAATGAAATTCTAAGCCAATAGGTCTCAAATTTGTTGTGGTTTGTATATGCAGGGACTCCAACAGGATTCTGTATTGAAAGCTTGGTGGCGAACTGGTAGTGATATTTTGGAAGGTGGTGATAGTTGGAGGACTAAGAAGTAAGTCAATAAGGTCAAGTCCTAGGAACTAGTATCGTTTCCTTATCTCCTTTTGGACAATTTCAGTCTCCTTATCTATCACTATGTTAATAGCATCTGCCACATGCTCCCACTTTATTGTGGACTCAGAGGAGATGGAGAGGACTATGGACTGAAACCTCTAAATCCAAATGTGAGAGCCAAATAATTCCCTTTCATCAGGTATTTTGCCCCGAGACAAAGGTTTGACTAACACATTGAAATCAGAAGATGAGATTAAAGCAAATATTCAAACAAAAATCCATAATG
Source organism: Tokudaia tokunoshimensis (assembly GCA_036184795.1). Classification (NCBI taxonomy): domain Eukaryota; kingdom Metazoa; phylum Chordata; class Mammalia; order Rodentia; family Muridae; genus Tokudaia; species Tokudaia tokunoshimensis. The sequence goes on along the minus strand of BTHU01000015.1, from coordinate 34,999,810 downwards.
CTTGAGTTCAGTTTAATTGATGATAACATCTGGGGCATTAGGTTACTTCAGAGATCCCCAAAAGATGCTAATATGGAGCCAAGGCCTTGAGGTATTCCTAATATTGCTGAAATGGTATTGAATCATTGGTGATCCTGTTTAAAAAAAAATGGGTTCTGATTCAGTACCCAATCTTAATGAGAGCTAAGATTCTGAATCTCTAATGATCTCCATCTGATGGTGATGCTGTTGGTCCTGGGATGATACTTTCAGTAGAAAAACTAAACCATGGGATCATCAGCACTACCCAGGACTCTGTAAGGCTAAAGATTCCTTGCTCCCACCCATGAGATAGATTCCCCCACCTCCTATACTGTTATATTCCTCTGTAGGCCAGACAGATGAATCTGATCAACAGTTTTCTTAAAACCAAATCTCTAGAATCTCCTGTCACCTCATCTCCCACCTTCATCAGACCTGAGATTCCTGAACCATACAGGTTAGCATCCCTTCCCCCACCTATCTTCCCTGCTGGCTGAGCCCTTTAGGCCAAACCAAGCTGCCCTGAGCAGCCTGCTATCCCAAGGGGTCCTCCATTTTCCTGCTACCTCTCCTTCCACCTTCATGAGACCCAATGCTCCTGAACCATACAGATCTGCAAATCCAGAACCGTATAAACCTACAAATCAGGACCCATATAGCCCAAGGATACCCGTCAGAGCCTGCCACACCAGGTCTATGGATGTTTACCCCCTACCAGTATCTACTATAAGAAGAATATCCAGGGACTAAAATCATCCAGAACATGACCAACAAAAGACAGTAATATGATACCTCCAAAGCACGGCTACTCCATTAGAAGCAAGCCCTGGATATCATAACACAACTAAAATCCAATCTAATAAAGATGATAGAGGCTTTTAAAGAGGAAATGAATGGATTCCTTAAAGAAGTACAGAAAATACAATCAAACAGATAGAGGTATTTAAAGAGGAACGAAAGAAATCCCTTAAAGACATACAGTGAAATACAATTAAATAGGTGAAGGAAATAAAATTGTGCAAGACGTGAAAGTGAAAATAGAAGTAATAAAACACAAACTGAGGAAATCTTAGAGATGGAAAACCTAGGGAAAAGAACAGGAACAACAGATGCAAGTATCACCAATAGAACACAGAAGATGGAAGAGAGAACCTCTGGTGTAGAAGATACAATAGAAGAAATTAACACCAGTCAAAGAAAATGTTAAATCTAAAAATTTCCTGACATTAAAAATCCAGGAAATCTGGGATACCATGAAAAGACCTAAACTAAGAATAATGAGAATAAAAGAAGGTAAAGAGTCCCAGCCCCAAGGCACAGAAAATATTGTCAGCAAAAGCATAGAAGAAACCTTTTTCAACATAAAGAAATTCCTATATACATGTGAGAAGCTTGTGAAACACCAATTAGACTGAACCAGAAAAGAAAATCCTCCTGGCACATAATAATCAAAACACAAAATCTACAGAACAAAGTAGCAACTGGCAAAGGGAAAAGGTCAGGTAACATACAAGGGCAGACTTATCAGAATTATACCCAACTTCTTAACAGAGACACTAAAAGCTGCCTGGACAGATATCTTGTAACTTCTAAAACAACCTACAATCCTATACCCAACAAAACTCAAATGCCATAGGTGGAGAAAAGATATTTCAAGACAAATCCAAATTCAAACAATATCCACAAATCCAGCCCTACAGAAAATACTAGGAAGAAAACCCCAACCCAAGGAGGATAGCTACATCAAAGAAACAAAACAAAACAAAAAAACCACAAGAAATAAGTAATCCCATACCATACCAGAAAAAAGGAAGGACAGCGCGCGTGTGTGTGTGTGTGTGTGTGTGTGTGCGCGCGCGCACACACACACACACACAGAGAGACATCAGCAACATCAAAATAACAGGAAATAATAATCATTGGTCATTAATATCACCATCAATGGACTCAGTTCTCTAATAAAAACACACAGGCTAACAGAATACATGTGAAAACAGGATTCATCATTCTGCTGCATTCAAGAAACAACTCAGCAATAAAGATAGACATTACCTCAGAGTAAAAGATTGGAAAAGAGTTTTCCAAGCAAATTGACCTAAGAAGCAAGCTGAAGTAGCCATTCTAATATATAATAATATAGACTTTCAGTCAAAATTAATCAAAAGAAACAGGGACAAACACTTCACACTTATCAAAAGAAAAATCTACCAATGTTATATCTCAGTTCTGAACATCTATGCCCCCAAACAACGTTTGTAAAAGAAACATTGCTAAAGCTTAAATGGCACTTCAGACCCCACACATAAGTAATAGGAGACTTCAATATCCACTCTCACCAGTCAACAGATCATCCAGATAAAAATGAAATAGAAATAATGAAACTATCAGTCATTATGAAGCAAATGGACCTAATAGACATCTATAGAATATTTTACCCAAACACAGAAAAATATACCTCCTTCTTAACATCTCATGGATCCTTCTCCAAAATTGACCATATAGGTGGTCAAAAAGCAAGCCTCAACAGATACAACAAAATTGAAACAATGCCTTGTATATTATCAGACCACCATGGATTTCAACAACAGAAACACCAAAAAGCATACACACTCATTCTTGGAATTGAACAACTCTACTCAGTGTTCTCTGGGTCAGGGATGGAATAAAAAAGGAAATAAAAGACTTTCTAGAAATGAAAATGGAGCAATTTAAAAATTTCAGTACACCTGAAAGCTCTAAAAAAAACAAAGAAGCAAGCAAGCACACAAAAGAGAAGTAGAAGGCAGGAAATAATCAAAATCTGGACTGAAATCAATCAGTTAGAAACAAAGAAAGCAATACAAAGAATCAATGAAACTAAGTTCTGGTTCATTGAGAAAATCAACAAGATAGATAAACCCTCAGCCAACCTAACAGAGCAAGAGAGACGGCATCCAAAGAAACAAAATCAGTACTGAAAAGAGAGACATAACAGATGCAAGAATTGCAAAAAAAAGCATTAGGTCTTACTTCAAAAGCCTGTACTCCACAAAATTGGAAAATCCTAAGGAAATGGACTATTTTCTAGATAGATGCCACTTACCAAAGTTAAATCAAGATCAGGCAAACTATATAAGCAGATCTATAAACCCCAAAGTAGTAGAAGCAATCATTGCAAGTTTTCTAACCAAAGAAAGCCCAGGGCCAAATGGTTTTCATGCAGAATTCTGTCAGTCTTTCAAAAAAGAGCTAATATCAATACTCCTCAAAACTATTCCACAAACTACAAACAGAAGGAACACTGCTAAACTCATTCTATGTGGCCACAGTCACACTGATACCTAAACCACACAAAGACTCAACAAATAGAACTTCAGACCAATTTATCTAATGAAAATTGATGCAAAAATACTCAATAAAATATCCACAAACCAAATCCAGGAGCACCTCAAAGATATCCATCAAGATCAAGTAGGCTTCATCCCAGGTTGCAGGGATGGTTCAATATACAAAAATCCATCAATGTAATCTGCCATATAAACAAACTATATGAAAAAAATCGCATCACACGATTATTTCATTAGATAATGAGATAACCTTTGGTTAAATCCAACATTTCATGCTGAAGTTATTAGAGAAATCAGGGATACAGAGCACATGCCTAAACATAAAGCAATATACATCAAGGCAATAGCCAACATCAAACTAAATTGAGAGAAAACTAAGACAATTCCACTAAAATCAGGGACAAGATGAGGCTGCTCATTCTCTCCCTATCTATTCAATAGAGTACTTGAAATTCTAGCCAGAGCAATAAAACAACTAAAGGAGATCAAGGGAATACAAATGGAAATGGAATAAGTCAAAGTATCACTATTTGTAGATGATATGATAGTATACATAAGGGACCCAAAAAATTTTACCAGAGAACTCCTACAGCTGGTAAACAACTTCAGCTAAGTGGAATTACATAAAATTAACTCAAATAAATCAGTAGCCCTCCTTTATACAAATGATAAATGGGTTGAGAAAGAAATTAAGGAAACAATAGCCTTTACAATAACCATGAATAATATAAAATACCTTGGTGTAACTCTAACCAAGCAAGTGGAAGATCTGTATAACAAGAACTTCATGTCCCTGAAGAAAGAAATTGACCAAGATGTAAGAAGATGGAAAGGTCTCTCATACATATGGATAGGTAGGATTAACATAGTAAAAATAGCCATCTAATCAAACACAATCTACAGATTCAATGCATTCCCCCATAAAAATTTCACAATATTTTTATAAACCTTGAGAGAGCAATTCTCAAGTACATACTTAGGAGGGAGAACAAAACAATCATAAATGGGGATAGAGGGAGGGACCTAGGAGGGAAAGTGGACAGGAGTGGAGGGAGTGCGGGGAGAGGGGAACATAATCTGGTATTGGGTGTGGGAAAAGGACTGAAGCCCTGAGGGCCAGCAGAAAGAATGGAAACAGGAAACTTCAGGAGATAGGAGGTTGGGGGAGGACCCTCCAGAATACACCAGAGACCTGGGAGGTAAGAGACTCTCAGGACTTAAAGGGAGTGACCTTAGATGAAATAACCGACAGTAGGGAGAGGGAACTTACAGAGCCCACCTCCAGCCGGAAGACAGGGCACAAATGAGAGGAGGGTGTTTCCATCCCACAGTCACAACTCTGACCCATAATTGTTCCTGTCTGAAAGAACTTCAGGGATGGAAATGGAGAGGCGCCTGTGGGGAAAAAAGGTTCAGTGACAGGCCCAAAGTGGGATCTAGCTCAAGAGGAGGTTCCAGGGCTTGACATTATTACTGAGGCTATGGAGCACACACAAAAAGGGCCTGAGCTTGACTGCACTCCCGAAGACCCAACAAGCACCTTAAAGAGTCAGATGCAGATATTTGTACCCAACCAATGGACAGAAGCAGCTGGCCCCTGATGCTGAATTAGGGAAGGCTGAAAGAAGCTGAAAAAGGGCAATCCTGTAGGAGGACCAGCAGTCTCAATTAATCAATTGATAAATGGGACCTCATGAAATTACAAAGCTTCTATAAGGCAAAGGACTCTGTCAATAAGACAAACCAGCAGCCTACAGATTGTGAAAGGATCTTTACCAACTATACATCTGACAGGGGTCTGATATCCAAAATTTACAAAGAACTCAAGAAGCTAGACACCAACAACCCAAATAACCCAATTAAAAAATGGGGTACAGAGCCAAACAGAGAATTCTCAACAGTGGAATCTTGAATGGCTGAGAAGCATTTAAATAAATGTTCAAAGTCATTAGTCATTAGGGAAATGCAAATCAAAACAACTCTGACATTCCATATTAGACACAATAGAATGGCTAAAATCAAAAACTCAAGAGACAGCACATGCTGGCAAGGATGTGGAGCAAGGTGAATACTTCTTCATTGCTGGTGGTAATTCAAACTTGTACAACCTCTTTGGAAATCAATTTGGCAGTTTCTCAGAAAACTGCGAATAGTTCTAACTCAGTACCCTTCCTGGGCATTCCTAAAATATGCTCCAACATCTCACAAAGACACTTGCTCAACTATGTTCATAGCAGCTTTATTCATAATAACCAGAAACTGAAAACAATCTAGATGCCCCTCAACTGAAGAATGGATAAAGAAATTGTGGTATATCTACAAAATGGAATACTATTCAGTTATTAAAAAACAAGACATCATGAATTTTGCAGACAAATGGATAGAACTTGAGAATATCATCTGGAGTGAGGTAACCCAATACCCAAAGGACATACATAGTATGTATTTACTTATACGTTGATATTAGCCATAAAATACAGGTACCATGCTATACTCCACAGATACAAAGAAGCTAAACAAGAAGGAAGGCCCAGGCAAAGAAGCTTGAATCTCACTTAGAAACTGAAATAAAATAGTCATAAGTGGCAGATGGAGAGATGGAACTGGGAGGCAGGGGGTTTCAGGAGGAGAATGGAGTGTTCAAGATCAGGTGTGGGGAAGGACAGGAGAGATGACTAAATGGTCATGAAAACGAATAGAAATCTGTAACTGATGGGTAGTGAGTATCTCCAGGACTAGGCAGAGACCTGGGATACATGAGATGCCCAAGAATCATTGGAGATTACCTTAGCTGTGACTCACAATGTTGGGTATGGAACCTGAAGAGACCCCCTCCTATTGCTAGGCAGGAACCCCAGTGAAATGATAGAGACACCAACCCACCCACAAAACTTTCAACCCCAAAACTATCCTGTCCACAAGAAATGCAGGGACAGGGAATGGAGCAGAGACTGAGACCAACCAATAACTTGTTCAACTTGAGACCCATCCCATGGGCAATCACCAATCCCTGACACTATTAATGATCCTCTGTTATGCTTGCAGCAGGAGTATGTTGTCCTCTGAAAGGCCCCACCCAGCAGCTGATTCAGACAGATACAGACACCCACAGCCAAATGGGATGGAGTTTAAGGACTCTTATGGAAGAATATAATGAAGGACTGTGGCCTTGAAGGGGATAGGAACTCCATAGGAAGACCAACAGAGTCAACTGTAGAGAGCCTTATTGGGCTACCGTGCTGCCTGGCAGGAACTTGACACTGGCCAAGGACAAGGGCTTCAAGCAGGAATCTGACATTCAGGCATAATAGGGAAGTAGGTAAAGGCAGGAATTTTAATCTTTGGGTGGAACGAGTTGAGAAGCAGGCTTCAGGCAAGGTCTTGGGCTTGGATGAGGAAGTAGGCTCAGATATTTTGGTCATTCTGACAAACCCTTTGTAACAACTGTCACAGAATTTTGCTTATTGCCTTGAGGATTTTGTGTTTACTGTCTTGCTTGTTCCTTACTGTACCACTACTGATCTTAATTCCTGCATGTAATTAAATTGGTATAAAAAGTGGACTTGAAATTATTAAACCTGCCTTCAGTCTCAGAATTGACTGGGGTCATGCTGCCATTTTTGTCTAATTGTCTCTTTCTTTTTAATCCTCACTCCTTCGCTGGAGAACCTGTTGACTGACTGAATGGGCTTGGTCAGTCAACTAACCTGGACCCTTGGGGCTCTTAGAGTCTGAACCACCAACCAAAGAACATACACAGGCTAGACCTAGGTCTCCTTACATATATGTAGCAAATGTGCAGCTTTGTCTTCATGTGAATCCCAAACAACTGGAATGGGGGGCTAACCCAAAAGCTGTTGCCTATCTGTGGGATATTTTCTTCTATCTGGGATAGCTTGTCTGGCCTCAGTGGGAGAAGTACCTAGCCTTTCAGAGACTTGAGGTTCCAAGGTGGGGAGATACCCAGAGGAGGTTCCCACCTGCTCAGAGGAGAGGGAGAGGAGGGGATGAGGGAAGGATTATTGGAGGGGGTGACTGGGTTGGGGATAGTGAGTGGGATGTAAAGCAATTAAATTACATTAAATTGAAAAAAGATCTCTAGCCTGATGTTTTACATATAAGAACACTATAGTCAATAGGCAGTAAGACCTCTATCTTGATATAGGTTTCCTCCAGGAAAGTTCATTAGCTGGTGAAGCATTTTCAACAAGAACATTTTCTGATGTGTAGTCCCCTTTGCTGATTTGGGATTGCAATCTGTATTTTGAGTCAACCATGAGAATTTCATTAACACACAGCTCAGAACCTAATGTGGGGCACACTGTGTGATGAATGGGATCTGGGGTTCTTCTTGAAGCACTATCACACCATATATCAGTTTTATGTCAAATGAACTGATGCTTTTATGGCCTTTCCTTTCAATTTGATAGGCCCCTTGTCATGGGTTATTTTTAATATGGCTAGAGGGCATTTTTTGGTGGTGATGACACAGTGATTTATAAAACCCACATTATGCATCAGCCACATATATGTAAATCAGAAACATTTCTTTCTGGGAGAAATTGTCTTTGCTCTTCAGTGATAAATAAGTTCATATTCAATAGGCAGGAATTCAAGACAAATTTGAATTCCCATTTCTGTATACCTTATGACAAAGCAATTAGCATAATGTACTCTGCAGCAGAATCCTTCCAATATAAGACTTGCAGCATTCAAGTTCAGAGCTAACATGACTCTCATTACAGTGGACCATAGTGGCTGGGGACACTTGGACATCAGCCTAAATGATAGAGGACAAGGAGATTGCTTAAAGGGGGCATTACAAAGAAGAAATCGGAGCACCTTTTCACCTCTGTGTTTCAGCATTGCTATATAACTTACTGTTGCCTGTTTTATTTAGTCCTCAAAACATTCTGAAATATGGAACTTGCTATCTAACAGAGAAATGAACCTAAAGTGAACTTATCCAAGAGTTGAACCTAGGACAGTCTAACTCTCAAACCCATGATCTCTCAGCTATACTAATGCATCACAAAACATCTTAGGGTCAGGTTTTGAATTATGTTTCTGTGATAGCAGCTTATACTGACAAGATTACAATACTTAGCAGTTGCAAATACCATCTGCATCCTGGACTCAGACTTGAATCAGTAGAGATGGTATGAGATGATACCAAAAGTATTGTTTCTGAGTGTAGTGGCTTACTTCTTTAATGACAGCTATTTGGGAGACTGAATCAGGAAAACCTCATATGCAAGGTCTGCCTGGCTTGCAGAATGAGTTTAGACAAAGGAGGGCAACTTAGTGAGACTCTGTCTCAAAGTTAAATTTAATAGGAAGGTTGTAAAATGTCTACCTAGAATGCTATTCAGTTCAATCCCTAATCCCTGTTAAACACAACAAAAATGCTACAATACCTAGAAAGATTGAAAAGAAACATTAAAAGGAAACTCTCATTGGTTGACAGAAACATTGTTAAATACTGTTCATTCTTTTTTTTTAATTTTAATATTTTATTATTTATATTCCTAATGATTTCCCGTTTCCTGTTTCCTCCTCCCCAAAAGTCCCATAAGCTCTCTTCCCTCCCCCTGTTCCCCATTCAACCCCCTCTAGCTTCTGTCCTGGTATTACCCTACATCCAGTCTTTCCAGGACCAGGGGTCTCTCCTTCCATCTTCTTGGAAATCTATTGATATGCAAATTGTGTCTAGGGTATTCTGAGATTCTGGGTTAATATCCCCTTATCAGTGACTGCATACCATGTATGTTCTTTGGTGACTGGGTTACCTCACTAAGGATGATATTTTCCAGTTCTGACCATTTGCCTAGGAATTTCTTGAATTCATTGTTTATAATTGCAGAGTAGTATTCCATTGTGTAAATATACCACATCTTCTGAATCCATTCCTCCATTGAGGGACATCTGGGTTCTTTCCAGCTTCTGGCTATTATAGATAAGGCTGCTATGAACATAGTGGAGCATGTGTCCTTATTGCATGCAGGGGAAGCCTCTGGGTATATGCCCAGGAGTGGTAATACTGTTCATTCTTAACTGCTTGAATGAAATAAAAGTATATGTAAACATTAGTATTAATCAGAAGTCATTGATAACATAGAAATATGAGTCTGATAGCATTATCATGTAGTAAGCATTTGTTTGTTATAAAAATGAACAATAACTTTTAACTTTGGATACTTGCAAATCACTTTTAAAATATCATGTTGTCCTCATAACAGGTGTTATTTGTTCCATTCTTAAACAGGAAATTGAGGCTCAGAAACTGGGAACCAACCCCAGAAAGATAACACAGACAGTAAGGGCAAGATGAACTTCCATACTATAAACTCCTTATTCTTGTTGCTCAGATATATATTATAGATATATATAATATAGATATATATATGTGTGTATGTATATACACATATATGTATACACACATATATATGTATATATATGTATATATATATAACTACTTTTATGTACTCTCAAGTCTCCGTACCAAAACAAGAAAACACTCCAATAATTTCAGATGTAAACTTCATTTTCAAAGAGATAAGAGGATTATTTTACTCAAATATTTGATTGGGAACTTCCTATATAAGATGGGATACTAAATTTTATTCTGAATTAAGGATTGCAGATCTATTCATTTCATTTTGTGTTTTCCCAATAAGTATAAAAACCAGAGGTAAACATTTGGCATACAGAAAAAAAGGTTCAGGGACTCTGACCACTAATTTTAGTTAAAATATATAAGCAAGATGGTTCACAAAACAAAATAGAAACCAGGAAAAGAAATTATAGATCTGGATTCTCCTGGCAGATGAAGAAAGGAACAAAGAGGGGGTGTTACTTAGAAGACTACTTTAAAAAGTGGATTCTGGAATTTCTTTTCTGTGAAGACATTTGTTACCTTCTTCCTCAGGCAGCCAGCTTAATGTGAAGCAAAGTTCATGAAAGGTGAGAGTTCAAACTGCAAGAGGAGGAGCATATCATGAAGCTGCAGCTCCATAGCAGATGAGAAAGGAAAACTCTTTGGACAGTGAGCTTGTCTGAAGCCAAGCATGAGAGGGATGTGAGGTCTCTCCAGGTAATGACAGCCACACTTCAGAAGTTGTGGGACAATCAGGAGAGAACTTTCGTGACCAGAGGTGACTGGACTGTTTGGGAATATGGGATTGTATGAGACATAAACTTTAAATGTCTCTTTTCCTTTACCATACTCAGCCAAATAGATAAAAGTATGTTAAATTTAAGCATCACACAGATATTCTATTATGATACATACAGCATATGTATAAAAGAAAGTAATTATCCCCATTTTAGAAATAAGCTTACAGCAGAAATGACGCTTTTCCCCAGGGTTGCTTGAAGAACAAGTGTTAGAATAAAGACACTAGTGCAGCAATAACACTGGGATCAGATAAGAAAAAATATCCCATTTGTACCATATGAATAATTTTAACCCAGGGAGGTCTGCTAGAAAACACCTGCTAGATCAGCAAGCATCCTCTTGGTTGGAGACTGCACTGAAGCAAACCTATATGCACACATGTAGCTCATCAGGTCTACAAGGCCAAATGTTAAAGTAGATACAGACATGACAGACAGGTAAAGAACTCTCAAATATGAGCAGGTAATATCTTTAAAGTACATAAATATATGGAACTACTCACAGTCTCACTATTAGCTAAAATCATCTTAGAATGCTTACCCAACTCATGGTCAAGGCCACGAGGCAAAGGTATTTGCCACTATAAAATTCTACCTACTCCCTTCAAAGTCCATCTTAAACCCTCTTATTTTCTTGTTGCTATTACAAAAAGAAAAGAAAAGAACAGAACAGAAAAGAAAAGAAAAAAGAGAAAGGTGGTTAAGTGTGGAAGACTTGGAGGATACATTCTATTGCTACAAGGAAGACAGAGAAAGCAAATATGTGAGGTGATTAGCAACATTCTATCCACAGTACTTTAGACTCATTCTAAATCCATCCAAGTTGACAGTGAAGATAAAGCAATTTACAGCAAACCGGTAGCCAGCATCAATCTAAACGGAGAGAAACTTGAAGCAATCCCACTAAAATCAGGGACTAGACAAGGCTGCCCTCTCTCTCCATATCTTTTCAATATAGTACTTGAAGTTCTAGCTAGAGCAATTAGACAACAAAAAGAGGTCAAAGGGATACAAATTGGAAAGGAAGAAGTCAAACTATCACTGTTTGCAGGCGATATGATAGTATACTTAAGCGACCCAAAGAACTCCACCAGAGAACTCCTACAGCTGATAAACAACTTCAGCAAAGTGACCGGATATAAAATCAACTCAAACAAGTCAGTAGCCTTCCTATACTCAAAGGATAAGCAGGCTGAGAAAGAAGTAAAAGAAATGATACCCTTCATGATAGCCACAAACCATATAAAATATCTTGGTGTGACTCTAACCAAACAAGTGAAAGATCTGTATGACAAGAACTTCAAGTCTCTGAAGAAAGAAATTGAAGAAGACCTCAGAAGATGGAAAAATCTGCCATGCTCATGGATTGGCAGGATTAATATAGTAAAAATGACCATCTTACCAAAAGCAATATACAGATTCAATGCAATCCCCATCAAAATCCCAACTCAATTCTTCATAGAGTTAGAAAGAGCAATTCAAAAATTCATCTGGAATAACAGAAAACCCAGGATAGTTAAAACTATTCTCAAGAGTAAAAGAACCTCTGGGGGAATCAGTATCCCAGACCTCAAGCTGCACTACAGAGCAATAGTGTTAAAAACTGCATGGTATTGGTACAGTGACAGGCATGTAGATCAATGGAACAGAATTGAAGACCCAGAAATGAATCCACACTCCTATGGTCACTTGATCTTTGACAAAGGAGCTAAAACCATCCAGTGGAAAAAAGATAGCCTTTTCAACAAATGGTGCTGGCTCAACTGGAGGTCAACATGCAGAAGAATGCAAATTGACCCATTCTTATCTCCTTGCACTAAGCTCAATTCCAAGTGGATCAAGGATCTCCACATAAAACCAGACACACTGAAACCAATAGAAAGGAAACTAGGGAAGAACCTTGAACATATGGGCACAGGGGAGAATTTCCTGAACAAAACTCCAATAGCTTATGCTCTAAGTTCAAGAATTGACAAATGGGACCTCATTAAATTACAAAGTTTTTGCAAGGCAAAAGACACTGTCAAAAAGACAAAGCAGCAACCAACTAACTGGGAAATGATCTTTACCAACCCTACATCCGACAGAGGGCTAATATCCAATATATACAAAGAACTCAAGAAGTTAAACTCCAGAGAGGCAAGTAACCCTATTAAAAAATGGGGTACAGAGCTAAACAACGAGTTCTCACCTGAAGAATATCTAATGGCTGAGAAGCACCTAAAGAGATGTTCATCATCCTTAGTCATTAGGGAAATGCAAATCAAAACAACCCTGAGATTCCATCTCACACCAGTCAGAATGGCTAAGATCAAAAACACAGGAGACAGCAGTTGTTGGCGAGGATGTGGAGAAAGAGGAACACTCCTCCACTGCTGGTGGAATTGCAAGCTGGTACAACCACTCTGGAAAGCAGTCTGGCGGTTCCTCAGAAAACTGGGCATGACACTCCCGGAGGATCCGGCTATACCATTCCTGGGCATATACCCAGAGGCTTTACCTGCATGCAATAAGGACACATGCTCCAGTATGTTCATAGCAGCCTTATTTATAATAGCCAGAAGCTGGAAAGAACCCAGATGACCCTCAACAAAGGAATGTATTCAGAAGATGTGGTATATTTACACAATGGAATACTACTCTGCAATTAAAAACAATGAATTCACGAAATTCCTAGGCAAATGGTCAGAACATGAAAATATCATCCTTAATGAGGTAACCCAATCACAAAAGAACACACATGGTATGCAGTCACTGATAAGGGGATATTGACCCAGAATCTCAGAATACCCTAGACACAATTCGCATATCAATAGATTTCTAAGAAGATGAAAGGAGAGACACATGATCCTGGAAAGACTGGATATAGGGGAATGCCAGGACAGAGAAGCGAGAGGGGGTTTAATGGGGAAAAGAGGGAGGGAAGGGGGCTTATGGGACTTTCAGGGAGGGAGAAAACGGGAAAGGGGAAATGATTTTGAATGTAAATAAAAAAACTTAGAAAATAAAATTTAAAAAAAGAGTTGAAATTACTGTAATAAGGTTCAATTGTATATAAAAAATAAGCATCAGATGGACTCTAAAATAGAATAACAAGTTCTTGAATGCAATTTTACACATGCTTTTCATTCTCTTTTTATTGACTAGTGCTTTTTATTATTGCAGGTTTTAATGTATAGACAGATCAGCATTATACTTCAGATCAGCATTACTCTATGAAAGGCCTGAGACTGCCTGAGATGTGAAGAGGTTGTTTGACGGTTAACAAGTATTGCATTGGTTATGCAATCTCTGTGATTTCTCCAAAAGTACAGACGTGCACTGTGGGGCAGGTTACGAGAAGGGGAGTGAATTAGAGGAAAGGAAGAAGAGAAATAGTGAGACACTGCTTGCTTTAAAATTGTCAACTCAAGGCTGGAGGGATAACCTAGTAGTAGGCTTGGCTCAGATGTCTGAGACTGTAAGTTTGATTGAATTACTGAGAGAGGAGTGAGAGCCAGAGCTAGAGCCAGAGCCAGAGCGAGACACAGACACAGACACAGACAGACAGACAGACAGACAGACAGACAGAGACAAGAGAGGTGGGTTATACAGAGTGTGGTGGTTTGAATGAGAAATGTTCCCCTGAGGCTTGTTAGTGATGCTCTTTGGGGAACTAAGTAAGTGTGACCTTGTTAGAGGAATGAACCATAAGCCAAAATAAATTTTCTAATTTACTTTGGGTCATAGTGTTTTATCACAGCAACAGACAATACAGGGAGGAAGGAATAAGAAGAGGGAGGAAGGACCAAATAAATACCAACCCTTTCTCATCATCTTTAGTGGGTACAAGGTGATTGACTTGTTTGTAAGTCATTGAGTGGAGTCAGATCAATGCTAGGGTATGGTATCTTATATCATTCTGGCCTTTTAAAAAATCACTGGTATCAAATCGTCATCAAAAGATCATTTCTGTCTGTGGTTCACATTATGTGGGATAGCTTCTCAGCATTCCTCTTTTTATTTTATTTTATTTTTTTGAGGCAGACTGGCCAGTTCACTATGTAGCTCAGGCTGACCTTGAATTTGCAGTTCATATCTCAGCCCCCTGAGCCTCCATGCCTGCTTTCTTACCACTCTTAATTAAAATTCTAAGATTACTTTCAACATGCACGTGTCAAAAACTTTCAAAGACATGCTATTTCTAATGTTTGGGTATGTAGTGTTTAATCTTCATATTGATTATAGAGGGCATATTGATAGTGATTCTGAAAACGATGGAAAATGAGGGAAAACATCAGAGTCATTAGTTGTAATAATTTATTTTCATTTGTTCACCTTGTCAGCCTATTTCCTAAAACTGAAACTAACTCTGAAGAGACAAAGCTTCCAACTTCCTTTGAAACAAGTTAGAGGGAACATATGAGTGTTAGCCAACTAACGGAAAAGCCTAATGAATTTCAGATATTTCAAGGCTACTTACTTAGAAACTTGAACTCTTCAAAAAATGTAAGAGAAAGCGAAGTTCTAATGCTGGAACATGAGCCTAGTAGTCAGTCGTGTCTTCAGACCTGGGGCCAGGGCTATTAAACATTATATCTGTTTTTAATTTCATTTAACTGATGTATTAAAGTCTCTAGGTTTTTGTGTACACTGTGTCAAATAGCACTAAAAGGGAAATCTTGTATATATTTTGCTACTTTTTTATTTCTTTAAGGAAATTTAGACTACTAGCGTAAAGGTGTGTGGTCAAAATTCTACAATCTATAAAAAGTAGAATTAGTTCCATTCCCAGTGGCTGGATGTGAAGTTTCTTATCTCTTTACATGTACACATTAAGAGTAGATCATATTTTAAAAAGCATTTTATTTATTATTTATAATTTCATACCTGTATATAATGATCATAAACACCTCCTGCTCCCCTCCCTTATCCCTGGAAATTCAACATTTCTTCTTTTTAATACATCCCCTCCTACCGTCACATCTAAAAAAACTAAAGGCTTTTAGCCAGTCTTGGAGGCACATGCCTTTAGTCCTAGTGTGGCAGGTGGACCTACTTGAGGTAAAGGCAAACCTGCTCTAGAAAGTGAGTTCTAGGACTTCTGCTGCTACACAGAGAAACCCTGTAGCATTGGTTTTGTAACCAACTGAGTTTAATCAGGGTTCTTGCATGTTCATTAATGTAGAATAACTAATTCTCCAATGACAACATTCACTGAAGAATGACTGTTACTTCCCCAGCAGTCATTAACTGCGAGTTGTTTCTTAAGCTATGGGCAGGGCTTATGTGCCTGTCTCCCATCCATGCTGGAATGGTGGGGGTTAGACATTCTTTATTATTATTTGACTTTTTGTCACACCAATAAATAAAAAATATTTTACAGTTTTCATGTAGTTACCAGTGAGACTGAATGGTTATTTTCAAGGTGGCTATTTCTCCATTTTATTATCTCTCCAATAGCATCCTAATCTACAGGTCAGTAATAACAAAGCCATGATAAATGAACTAGCATGAATGACAGCATAGCACTGCATTTGACATTATTATGAATCTCCGTACTTAAGTGTTAATCGTTTTCTGTCAAGTGTTAAACATGTAGAGAGAGATATTAGTTTACGTACCACCTCTTCTATGCCCTTCCTTCTCATGAATCTCAAGGTGTATAAGGCAATTATTAATCTGGAGATATGTCAAAAGAAAAGACGACTGCTTGGCACATGGTAGACTAGGATCATTCCCTAGAGTTTCTTCATAATTCCTCCCAGCCTATGATCTTCTTTCGGATATAAAGCCCAAGGGGTTTAAGAAACTTGTTCAAAGCCAAACTTAAATTGATGCCAAAAGTAAAAGTCAGATCTCTTTTGTTACTGTCACTACCTCCTGGTGCAAACGTGAACTTGGATGATTGCACTCACTTTCGAGAGTATAGTTTCACCTAATTAATATTTCCAAAACTTTCAGAAAAGAAATTTGACTGTTTATCCCTCCAACATAGGACTTAACATAGTGGGAACAGAGGGGGAAAGCCTTTTTATAAATGCCTGGCAGGGAGAGAAGACTGTGCTTATGTCAGATTCTTTCCTGGAGTTCATACCCTTTTCAGTTTAAAACATTTCACAAATAGCCTTGATGATAGTTTTCAAAATAGCAGTATCAGGCACATTTTCAATCCCCTTACTTCAAAAATTCACTGCTCTCTTTGACTATATACTGCCCTCTTTATTCAGACCTTCAGTGAATTGTTATATGCAATCAATTTGTCTTCAACCTTCAAGAAAATAGTTTTTCTTTTCTCCACTGAGACATTTCTTTAACAGTCACTTAATGGCAAGGAGTACACTCAGTTTTGTCTGATCTTCATTTGGTGGTATTTGCTTTGTCTCTGTTCACCTTAACACCATAAGAACTTTTGTTTCTCCTTAGAGGAGCATACGACTAAATAAAACTTCATTGCCCTTCGGATTCTAGCACATCTTAATCACAAATAAATATAATTTTAGTAAACCAACATGACACATGATTCTGAGGCCCTTCTAGCACTACAGAACCCTTTCTCCTGGTGTTAAGTTCATGGGGAAGAAAGAAAAGCTAAAACCTACCAACCAGGGGTAATCCTGATGTTCGTACCTTTTCATCTGGAGGAGCAAATTACTACCAGACAAAGCCAGCACAACAAACTGACCAGAGGATTTCCTCGTGGCATTATCCCTTCCTGTCTGAATTATTTGCAGAGATTGCCACCAGATACCCAGAATTGATTTATAGTGGTCAGTGCTTCTTCAGCAGTCTTGATTATCAGTGCTAATTCTGGGAACTCTGCCATCTATGTGACTTTAGCAGATAAATAACACCATTATTCTTTAGCCTTCATGCTTGGGTGTAAGTCTCACTCATGGAGAGCTGAGATTTATAGACAATGTAATTTAGAATTCTGGCCCCATAAGTTAATGCTCTATGAATGTCTTCTTTATCTCTGCAGGGATGATCCATGGGCACATCCCTGGAACAGCTCTCATCTCACTTGTTCTCTTTGCTTTTCATGAAGACTTTATGCTACCGGAATCACTGCTGTTTGCACTAGGGAAGAAAATTGATTTGCTGTAGACAAAAATGAGATTAATGACTATGATGAAGCAATGTTTTTTTAAATATCAGCTCTAGAGAGATAAATGACCATATAGAGCAATTACTAGGTACTAGACCCTAAGTAGATGAGTAGATGGTTTAGAAAATCATGTGAATGTGTGTGTGTGTGTATAATCACATATATGTATATACATATACACATACACATAGACATGCATATATATGCCAATTAACTGAACTTTATCTTATGTTTTGTATAAATTCACCTATAAACCCATTTAATTCTTTCAACAACCCAATGGGATATGCATTTTACTCTTGTTACTTTGTATTTAAGAAGACAACAGACTTGGCAGGATTATGCCATTGTTCTAAGAAGTGTTAAAAGTTAGGCTGGAAATTGGTCTCCTTCTCTATAGTGTCTGTGTTTTAACCATTGCTCTTTATAAATGAATCAAGCTGATACACAGAAGGGAAATACCACTTGATTGCAAGCTAAATGTAGTCACTTCCATTCTTGAACTTCAACACATATAGACATATAAATACATTTTCTACTACTTCCTTATTGTTTATTTAGCTCATATAAATACCATCATATTATGGATTCTTTATTTTGAGTAAAATTCTTTGAGTTGTGTCTTTTATCACTGGTTCATTTTATTTAGTAGTTTAGTTGGTTTTCATTTGTAAATCTTTTGCTATCTGTTCATGTGAGAGAGTGGCTCCCAACACAATTCCCTAAAGGCTAAATATGAGTGTACATGATGGATATGTCATATCCCTAGACATAAGCAGGCAAGCTGATTTAGATGCTTGTTTTTTGTTCCAGTTTCTCAAGTGTCACAGTAACCTTTTTAGTCAAATCTCTACCAAGTCAAGACACATCTGTATTGATTTATATGAAAGTAGACATTTTCAAGCTCATGAACATAGTTTAGTATGTCTGGGTCCAGGAGACTTTTCAGACCCACTTTTTCAAGGGTGCTTTCCTATGCTGTGTCTGACAAATGCTCCTGTCCAGCTCTAAATAAACACCCATCTTTGAAATGGAAGGACCTTTGACCCTAACAGCAGGGCAGACAGTAAAGAAGTCCTTTGAAAACCCTATAATCTTCCAGGTTGGGTAGAGACTCATGTGCATTCTTACTTGTTACAGTTCAACCTGTATCTTAACAGTCCCCTTCGATTTCAGTTAAAATTACCTGGTGTTTGTCTTAGTTTGTGTTTTACTGCTGTGAACAGATACCATGACCAAGGCAACACTTACAAAGGACAATATTTAATTGGAGCTGGCTTACAGGTTCAGAGAGTCAGTCCATTATCATCATGGCAGTAAGTACAGCAGCATCCAGACAAGCATGGTGCTGAGGAGTTGAGAGTTCTACATCTTCATCCAAAGACTGGTGCAGAGTGTTCTCAGGCAACTAGGAGGAGAGTCTCAGAGCCCACCCTCACAGTGACACACTTCCTCCAATAAGGCCACTCCTCCTTCACCAAGACCACACCTCCTAAAAGTGACACTCCTTGGACCAAGTATATTTAAACAACCACAGTGCCAGTTGGGACTCAGATTAGAAATTCACTTGGAGGTAACTTACAGCTCCTGTCGTGATCCTCTGGGTCATAAACACTCAAGAGTCTGTAAGTTTCCTTTTATGATGATCAGTGACTTTTCTCTAATCACGTATACTAATCATGTAATCCAATTCTATTTGGTATACTAATAGATGATGTGTTAAACATCTCATTCTCCCCTGAAGAAACAGTCTACCTTCTTGAGGTCAGAACACAGGTAACTTCACCAAGTACCCATGAAATTATGGACCAGATATTTTCAGAGTGACCTTATATACAACTGATTTTATGAATCAGTGGCAAGAATTTCCTATTTCAAATGAAGACACAATTTTCTCTTTCATTCCAAGAGATTAAATAGATATTCTTTGATATGATCATATTTAATGAGAAACAGATAAATGGGAGATAGTTGATAGAAAAATTTGGTCATGGCCTTAATCCTAGTTGATAGCATTATGCAGAGTGTAGAAGACTAGAATAAATGTTTTTAGTCTGCATAATTGACAGACATTCTCTATATCCTTCTACATGTGACATTAACTCCAAGCACTGAGTGAAGAAGAGACTTGTGGTTAATAGTGGGTAGAGTTTCCTTTTCCTTTTCTGCTCATGGCAAAGCTATTCATCTGAGATGGAACATACTTAACCTATGCTTTGGGTCCATAGTAGTACCCAGTATGGTTAGTACTTAGCAAAGTTTCAACATGCTGTTGTATTTAAGCTCACTCTATTGCTGCAGTCTAAAGAGTGAGCATATTATTTTACTGGCAGCTATGCCTTCTAGGGTTCTCATTGGCAAGTCCCCTCAATATAAACAGAGTTGAGATGAAAAGATAGGTAGCCCATGGTGTCCAGAAGCTGAATAATTAGGCATAATTTCAAAAGGAAGGAGGCAACCAACAGTCCAAAAAGCAAGCTTGAGACACCGATGGGCAGATTTGGGCTCAGCAGGATCACATGGCTAACATGGAGACCCATGCTAGGGATACAACTGGATCCAGTTGCAAAGGTAGCTTAATTTGACTCTCCCCAACTGTACCATTTCAGACAAGTTTCTAAATTTTTAAGAAGTTTGGGAACAGATCACCAGACTAGACATGCTTAGATTCACTGTCTATAGATTTCCTTTAAATTGCCATCATTTCTCTTTTGGCTCTGAAAGGTGCATGAGTATATGCCTGGGTCTCTTTTTGGTGATATACATTGATTCTGCAAATAGAAAATTCTACAGCCTCTGAACCTCCCAGTATTGTGGAATAATGTAGCTTTCCTTTGATAATATTAAGGACCTCCCAGAGAGCATGTCCTTCATCTCAGCTGCCCTGTGGTTTAAAGTAAATCTTGGTGCTTTTTGCCCTTGTTATGTAAAGCCAACGTTTGAGTGCAGAAAATCCCCATCTTTCCCAAATAAATCTTAACTCTCAAGAATACTGTCCAATTGTCAATTCAAAGATGTTGATTTGAAATTCAAAGCTTAAAGTAGACTACTTATAGCCATTTTCTGTTACTCTCATGTTGACAGGAAGATCACCAGGTAACAAGAGGATTTGTATGACAACCTTGAAAACTTGATCACTTTTACTGTTGCAGCAGAGTCTTTTCTTTATATTGCTTTAAACCTCTGCCTGTATTTTTGAGGGGTGCACAGACTCAGCTTTCCTATATCCTTTACTCATCCATCAATTCTGTTTCTAAGCAGTCCCAGGGCTGCTTGAGACTTTACAGACTTCTTTTAGCATGTCTACCCATTAAAGCCTCTTCCCCTACAAGTGCATAGAAGAATCTTACCTTCCATTTGGGTATATTATTTAAACACATGCAGTCTTCAATAGTCTTAAGAGCAGTAAATACATCCCATCTACTATTCTTCTTTTTATGCAGGAATTTCCTAATGTCTGATACTCAGCTGTGGTACTTTCTTTTTTTTTTAATTTTATTTTATTTTCTAAGTTTTTTTTATTTACATTCAAAATCATTTCCCCTTTCCCATTTCCTCCCTCCCCAAAAGTCCCATAAGCCCCCTTCCCTCCATCTTTTCCCCATTCAACGCCCTCTCGCTTCTCTATCCTGGCATTCCCCTACATCCAGTCTTTCCAGGACCAGGGGTCTCTCCTTCCATCTTCTTGGAAATCTATTGATATGCAAATAGTGTCTAGGGTATTCCGAGATTCTGGGTTAATATTCCCTTATCAGTGACTGCATACCATGTGTGTTCTTTTGTGATTGGGTTACCTCACTAAGGATGATATTTTCAAGTTCTGACCATTTGCCTAGGAATTTCGTGAATTCATTGTTTTTAATTGCAGAGTAGTATTCCATTGTCTAAATATACCACATCTGAATCCATTCCTCCGTTGAGGGTCATCTGGGTTCTTTCCAGCTTCTGGCTATTATAAATAAGGCTGCTATGAGCATAGTGGAGCATGTGTCCTTATTGAATGCAGGTAAAGCCTCTGGGTATATGCCCAGGAGTGGTATAGCTGGATCCTCCGGGAGTGTCATGCCCAGTTTTCTGAGGAACCGCCAGACTGCTTTCCAGAGTGGTTGTACCAGCTTGCAATTCCACCAGCAGTGGAGGAGTGTTCCTCTTTCTCCACATCCTCGCCAACAACTGCTGTCTCCTGTGTTTTTGATCTTAGCCATTCTGACTGGTGTGAGATGGAATCTCAGGGTTGTTTTGATTTGCATTTCCCTAATGACTAAGGATGATGAACATCTCTTTAGGTGCTTCTCAGCCATTAGATATTCTTCAGGTGAGAACTCTTTGTTTAGCTGTGTACCCCATTTTTAATAGGGTTACTTGCCTCTCTGGAGTTTAACTTCTTGAGTTCTTTGTATATATTGAATATTAGCCCTCTGTCGGATGTAGGGTTGGTAAAGATCATTTCCCAGTTAGTTGGTTGCCGCTTTGTCTTTTTGACAGTGTCTTTTGCCTTGCAAAAACTTTGTAATTTAATGAGGTCCCATTTGTCAATTCTTGATCTTAAAGCATAAGCTATTGGAGTTCTGTTCAGGAAATTCTCCCCTGTGCTCATATGTTCAAGGTTCTTCCCTAGTTTCCTTTCTATTGGTTTCAGTGTGTCTGGTTTTATGTGGAGGTCATTGATCCATTTGGAATTGAGCTTAGTGCAAGGAGATAAGAATGGATCAATTTGCATTCTTCTGCATGTTGAGCTCCAGTTGAGCCAGCATCATTTGTTGAAAAGGCTATCTTTTTTCCACTGGGTGGTTTTAGCTCCTTTGTTAAAGATCAAGTGACCATAGGAGTGTGGATTTATTTCTGGGTCTTCAATTCTGTTCCGTTGATCTACATGCCTGTCACTGTACCAATACCATGTGGTTTTTAACACTATTGCTCTGTAGTACAGCTTGAGGTCTGGGATACTGATTTCCCCAGAGGTTCTTTTACTCTTGAGAATAGTTTTAGCTATCCTGGGTTTTCTGTTATTCCAGATGAATTTTTGAATTGCTCTTTCTAACTAGCTAGAGCAATTAGACAACAAAAAGAGGTCAAAGGGATACAAATTGGAAAGGAAGAAGTCAAACTATCACTATTTGCAGACAATATGATAGTATACTTAAGCGACCCAAAGAACTCCACCAGAGAACTCCTACAGCTGATAAACAACTTCAGCAAAGTGGCCGGATATAAAATCAACTCAAGCAAGTCAGTAGCCTTCCTATACTCAAAGGATAAGCAGGCTGAGAAAGAAGTAAGAGAAATGATACCCTTCACGATAGCCATAAGCCATATAAAGTATCTTGGTGTGACTCTAACCAAACAAGTGAAAGATCTGTATGACAAGAACTTCAAGTCTCTGAAGAAAGAAATTGAAGAAGACCTCAGAAGATGGAAAAATCTGCCATGCTCATGGATTGGCAGGATTAATATAGTAAAAATGACCATCTTACCAAAAGTAATATACAGATTCAATGCAATCCCCATCAAAATCCCAACTCAATTCTTCATAGAGCTGTGATACTTTCTGTCAGGAATCTCTCAGTATAAATGTGCTCTTAGACTCCTTTTCATTTTGTTCCCCCAGGCATTGACTCCAGGGCTCACTACAGAGTAAATAATGATATAACTGAAACTTGCCTTTTTTGTATTTTTCTGCTTTGAGTTCTACTGTGTTTCCTATTATGTAAGTAGCAGTGCTTGATGAGCACAGATACATAACAGCATGTAACAGCATTTCTATTTTCTGTGATTGTTAGCTTTGAGAAATCTACTGTCATTAAACAGACAAGAAAACAATATTCTTATTGTAGTGATGATCAACATATTTGAATTTCTCTTGAGTTGGAGTGGTCGATATTATTATTTAAAATTATGTTTGGTACTCCAACATTGTAACTGAATTATAGTCTCATTCAGAAACATGTAGGCCAAAAATTCAAGTCCACCTACTTAAAACACAGTCATTTCCAAGTCCTTGGTCACTTACTTGCTTAATAATTGTTTTTTGTTTGGAACTCTGTGGCTTTTGTTTTGTTTTTTCTAGTCAGGGATATATTTGTAGCTCTCGCTATCTCAAACTAGCTCTGTAGACCAGGCTGGCCTTGAACTCACAGAGATCTGCCTGTCTCTGCCTCTCCAGAGTTGGAATTTAAGGCATGTGCCACTACCGCATGATTTACAAGTCTGTAATTTTTATTTTTTTATTTTCTAAGTTTTTTATTTATTTTTTTATGATAATGTCACCCTCTTTCTTTTTTTTTAATTATTTATTTTATTTTTTTTTAATTTACATTCCAAATCATTTCCCCTTTCCCGTTTCCTCCCTCCCCGAAAGTCCCATAAGCCCCCTTCCCTCCCTCTTTTCTCCATTCAACCCCCTCTCGTTACTCTGTCCTGGCGTTCCCCTACATCCATTCTTTCCAGGACCAGGGGTCTCTCCTTCCATCTTCTTAGAAATCTATTGATATGCGGATTGTGTCTAGGGTATTCCGAGATTCTGGGTCAATATTCCCTTATCAGTGACTGCATACCATGTGTGTTCTTTTGTGATTGGGTTACCTCACTAAGGATGATATTTTCAAGATCTGACCATTTGCCTAGGAATTTCGTGAATTCATTGTTTTTAATTGCAGAGTAGTATTCCATTGTGTAGATATACCACATCTTCTGAATCCATTCCTCCGTTGAGGGACATCTGGGTTCTTTCCAGCTTCTGGCTATTATAAATAAGGCTGCTATGAACATAGTGGAGCATGTGTCCTTATTGCATGCAGGTAAAGCCTCTGGGTATATGCCCAGGAGTGGTATAGCCGGATCCTCCGGGAGTGTCATGCCCAGTTTTTTGAGGAACCGCCAGACTGCTTTCCAGAGTGGTTGTACCAGCTTGCAATTCCACCAGCAGTGGAGGAGTGTTCCTCTTTCTCCACATCCTCGCCAACAACTGCTGTCTCCTGTGTTTTTGATCTTAGCCATCCTGACTGGTGTGAGATGGAATCTAAGGGTTGTTTTGATTTGCATTTCCCTAATGACTAAGGATGATGAACATCTCTTTAGGTGCTTCTCAGCCATTAGATATTCTTCAGGTGAGAACTCTTTGTTTAGCTCTGTACCCCATTTTATTTTATTTTATTTTATTTTATTTTATTTACATTCCAAATGATTTCCCCTTTCCCATTTCCTCCCTCCCCAAAAGTCCCATAAGACCCCTTCCCTCCCTCTGTTCCCCATTCAACCCCCTCTTGCTTCTCTGTCCTGGCATTCCCCTACATCCAGTCTTTCCAGGACCAGGGGTCTCTCCTTCCATCTTCTTGGAAATCTATTGATATGTAAAATGTGTCTTGGGTATTCTGAGATTCTGGGTTAATATCCCCTTATCAGTGACTGCATACCATGTGTGTTCTTTTGTGACTGGGTTACCTCACTAAGGATGATATTTTCAAGTTCTGACCATTTGCCTAGGAATTTCGTGAATTCATTGTTTTTAATTGCAGAATAGTATTCCATTGTGTAAATATACCATATCTTCTGTATCCATTCCTCCGTTGAGGGACATCTGGGTTCTTTCCAGCTTCTGGCTATTATAAATAAGGCTGCTATGAACATAGTGGAGCATGTGTCCTTATTGCATGCAAGGAGAAGCCTCTGGGTATATGACCAGCAGTGGTATAGCAGGATCCTCTGGGAGTGTCATGCCCAGTTTTCTGAGGAACCGCCAGACTGCTTTCCAGAGTAGTTGTACCAGCTTGTAATCCCACCAGCAGTGGAGGAGTGTTCTCTTTCTCCACATCCTCGCCAACAACTGCTGTCTCCTGTGTTTTTGATCTTAGCCATTCTGACTGGTGTGAGATGGAATCTCAGGGTTGTTTTGATTTGCATTTCCCTAATGACTAAGGATGTTGAACATCTCTTTAGGTGCTTCTCAGAATTAGATATTCTTCAGGTGAGAACTCTTTGTTTAGCTCTGTACCCCATTTTTTAATAGGGTTATTTGGCTCTCTGGAGTCTAACTTCTTGAGTTCTTTGTATATATTGGATATTATCCCTCTGTCAGATGTAGGGTTGGTAAAGATCATTAGGTCTGTAATTTTTATACCTGGGGATTCTGTAAGCTTTTACACTTAGGAAGATGTAAAAGTATACTAAGATCCCATGAAAAGGGAGAGATGTGGTCTTATTTTGCTATCTGGAAGAAAGGCAACAGGCTGGAAGTCACCTTGACGAATGCCATCTTCAGTATAAGAAAGTATATCATATGTGTTCTAAAAGTTTAGCAATAAATTATTCTTGATTTTCCTTTGACTGCCTGCATTTTGAATGTGTTCCTTCACATGGCTTGGAGTTCATTTTCCCAGTTGTTGAGTTCTATAAGAGTATGATATTTACTTTACTATACTTCATACCAAAAATGTACTCAATTCATGAAGTGGAGGGTCAGCCTGTTTTCCCATTCTTTTCATATGTTTCCTAAGCATGCATCTCACATGCCTTAATGAGATGTAATCTGAGATAATGAAAATGTTGTCTGGCAAGAAATATCCCTAGGTAGGAGTAATAACATTGAAGACATATACAGACACATGCAAATTTGTCTTTATTTTTCAAGAAGAAAGGCTAATGGGCAATATGAATTCATCAAAGGGATATGAGCCAGGTTTCCAAGTTGAGACTGCAGTTTTGTTAAAGCTAAGTTCTCAGCTTTCTCATTCTTAGGACACTTGGCAGCAGCGGGCGGTGGCCCAATCCATGATTGAGCACTGGCAGTGGCAAGTATTTTCATTCCGGATATCCCAAGATCCACACCCATAGCCACAAGCACATCCAGTGACAACTGTTCCTGCATAGTCATGTGAGACAGATGTCAGAGCCATTGGACTGTAAGCAATGGGGTGTCTCTACCTGTCCCTTCTTCTTTGGAAGCACATGAATAGATCTAGGTTTTGCAGGACATTTGCAGCTATTCAAGTTTTACAGTTCTCCTTAAGCAAACTAATTGCAAGCTATTTAAACTGAAGGACTTGAAAGTAGGAGTTTCACTGTTAATTAATAGCAAATTCACCCCTGTTCTGGCCCCTCCCCTGCCCACAATATAAGGGAATAGATTAGAAAAGAAATGAAGGCCATATTCATAGTCAGACAAATGAGAGACAGGAAGGGCTATTTTGTGGGGTCATGAAGGAAGAATTGAGAACCCAAAAGATATTTAGTAGCATCCTTGGAGAACTGAAAATCAGAAAGAAGTGTCCGCACACTTGGAACTATAGCTCAGATTCATGGCAGTAGAAACCTGAGTTAGGAGAAGGTGGTATTCCTCCTTGAGGAATTACTCACCAGAAGGACAGGAAGCCAGTCTGCCTGAAGCCTGGACACTAGTGCAGGAGAAAATCTTCTTTACAGTGGGGGCACAGACATCTGAGGGAGAGAGAAAAGGGATGTTGCCCATGATATGTCTCACAATTCCTTTTAAGCCCTCTTGTATCTTAAGGGTGTCACTGTTTCCATAACCAGTCCACTCACTAGCTTTTAAGATCCAGCTTCTTCATTTGTGAAGAAAAAAGTAATAGTTGTACTTACCTTGTAAAGTTGCCTGTGAAAACTGGATGAGCTAACTGAATGCTTAATATTCCTGTTTTCTGATATGTTCATAAATTACAGGTCCTATCCTTTTTCTTTATTGATCAAGAACATTGAGTTCAAAGAGTTCAAAGGGTAGGGTGCTGAAGGAAGTCCTGGTCAGGAAGGCAAGGATGAAGAGGACTAAGGGCTTAGACCAGGACAGAAGGTATTTTAGGATTTATGTACAGCCAATATCAGAAAAAAAGCTATGATTTTTTTCTACTCATCTCATACCTCGATGGCTAAGAAGTTCCTTGACTTTTTCCTCCACGATAGAGTCTAAGGTCCCCTCAGTATTCACTAGGACAATCAGGTGGAGAAGGGAGATGCAGATGAGAAGGGAACAAGTTGCAGTCTTCATCCTGTTGGAAGTCAGTGTCCTGGGGCTAGAGGGAAAGAGCAAAAAAAATGAGATCAATGAGCTCTGGGACGGCTGTGAGGGAATGGAATGGGCATATTATGGAGAAAGCAGGGAGAGAACAACAGAGTTAACTGTACTATAGCTCTTCTAGATGTTTAGAAAAAAGAGAGCTGACTGACTCACCAGAATCTCAGGAAAGGTTCCAGTACCTGGCCAGATGAAATGCTTTAATACAGTCGGATTACTGACCTGGGTACCCTTAATATATACAAGCACACTGCAATGCAGTAAACACTTTCAACACATTTTGACATCCTGGATGTCTACTATAGCAATTTCCTGTGAATTATGACACTTGACCAAAGATAAACAGGTGAGGTTCAAGAGACTAAGAGAAAGTAAACCCTCTTCATCTGTCTGGAAAAGCTGAAACTTACAAAGTTCACATTACCCACTCTAACCAGCTGAACTGCCAAGTGGTGACTCTTGGCCCCTTGAAGATGCCTTGAATGCCTTGCAGAAAGCTCTATAGATGCAGCATGAGGGAACTGCAATAATTCTGGTGTGAGCTTTTTAGTGATGGAGCTGCATTCAAGCAGTCCCTGAGCCTGAAATTAAAATACACAAACATACATACACCACACGCAAACACATACATACCACATGAAAACACACACAGAGAGACAGAGAGAGAGAGACAGAGGGAGAGATTATAAAAATGTCTCACACATTTGGCACCAGGTAGGGACAAGAGAGAGCCAAATGTGTTAGAAAAGAGTGGCTGAATATTCCTACAATGGGTGCTGAGACATTTTCCCAAATGGTGTTAGGATACCTCTTGCTACATCAGTGGTTATAGGGTACTTTGCCTTAGGTGATGAAACATGAACCAAGGCTAAGTCATCTACTCAGAGGGACAGTCTGGATAAGGGCTATAGGAGAAATCCAAGTGGAGGTGTTTTCCTCTATGTATTACAGAGTAACATGCCTGCTCAATGAGTGGGATCTGCTGTGTGAGTTCAGAGATGCTATGAGATAGGCTTAAGCTTTAGCACAAACTTTATGGACCTTAAGAGCAATACTAAGGGAAGAGAGTATTGGCAAGCTGAAGCGAGGTTGCTAAACCACAGCTATGTGTAATAAGTGCATCTAATGTCAACATGGCTAGTCAGTGGGAATTTGTTTGTGTGAGAAATTACAAAGACAAAGAAATATATGGCTAGTATGTTCTGTATTAGCTTCTGGTTTAGGTATATATTTGAAAAGTGAATAGGCTTGCCTAATTCTTACAGCTGGTAGGATGGAAGAGAAAGAGAAAACAAATTAGATTTGTGCTAAAGGTCACTTCCTGGTATTCAAACATTTGAAATCCATAGAAAGACTCAGGTAGAAAAGAAAAAGAAGCATACAAACAAAGTATCATAGAAGATATGTGTGGGGCAGTGGACTGTGCCACCAGACAGAAAACTTGGTAAAACCAAATGGATTCAGAAACGCTGTTCATTCTCATAACTGCAAATGACAGGTATTTAAATCTCCTCCTTGTCCTAGAACACATAACGATGACACCTCATGGAGTAGACTGTGACGATTAGTCACATAGGGGCAACACATAAAGCCCCTCACATGCAGATAAGGCATCCCTAACATCTCAGACCAAGCAATAGAAAGCATCTGCCTTTAGACCCCAATCCACCCCAGAGAGGCTATTGATGTCTGACAACAACAAAGAGTTTTGCAATTGCTGTTGTTTGCAAGTAAGAATAAGATGACAAGACCATTTTGACACCCTTTTACAGGGTGTCAGAAATAAAGATTATGTTGAGATGGGAGCTCCCTCTTTACTGTTCGTGTGGTAAGTTGCTATGCAATCTTCTAGGGGAAGGTTGTCATGAACATCCTTATTAGGCTATGGATCCTACTTGCTAGAGAATTGATGGCAGGGAAGTTGTTGCTTGAGCAATAGTGACACATCTCTAGTGCATTCAACTGATGCCACAGAAGAAATTTCATATCTTCTCTTTTACTGAAAGTCAGCACAAAACCCTGTAGCTGGAGAAATTATAAACCTCAATAGGGAAACTGTTTCTATTCTTCTGTCAAAGATATGGGCATGCCTCTCAAATTATCTTCTAAACACTTGTGCATATAGAAGAAATTCCTCTTTCAATGGTTGCTGCATTACATACATACATACTGGTGGAACTTCTGAAAACAAGTTGGTTGTTGATTGTTTCTGTGATATGGTGGCCCAGCACTTAGCTCTAGACATTGGCCATAATACCTGAGCAATAAAACTTGGAAGGTTATATATATGGACAGGTTATTAAATTTGTGAAATATAGCACACATAAAAGAAGAAATTATAAAACACATTTTATTATGTTCTTCATCCTATCACTATAAATATGACAAAGAACAGTAAGTAATAACCATGCCACAGCCTCAACATTATGAGAGATTGGAAATTACAAACAATTTATTGCACAACTTTTGAAATAAGAGTCCAGTTTTGGGACATGGACAAGTGTATTCTAGTCCTTGATGGACTGTACTCTAATTCCCAATAGAGTCCTTATTCCTCTCCATACCTTATGAGTCTAGCCTTCATCTTCCACATTCCCACTGGCATCCTGATATTCCAAACTCCCACCACAAAGTGCATTACTTCTGCATGAAATATCCTAGGGGCTTCTCTGAGTTTCAAACATCAACTGGATCCACATAAGAGTATTAGGGCTTGAAAGGCCTTTGGCCTTGGACTAATTTGACACCATCACTCAAAATATAACTAACATGAGACTGAGGTGAACATTGTGCCTATCTAAGGTCACAGATGAGCATTTTGTAGATAGAAGATGGTAGTAGAGCCTCGATTTCTCCATCACACTTCATTATTCTTTATATGAAACTATTTAACTTTTCTGAAGTGAAAAGAAATATAAAGAAGTGGAATAAGACGTGATATTTGCCAATTCTGTGAACATTTACTATTTGACAGGAGCATTGACCATAAAATAATATAATAATGCTGTAATTTTTGAAATGACATAAAAAGATAAAATGATTTCTCTTTTCTGGATGCAAGACTACTGGAGACCAGAGAGGATACTTGCACTCAGCTTCAAAGGTTTTATCCTCCTAAACAAAGTTATTTCAAAAAATATTATGATGATGAATATTGACTCTTTCTCTACTGAGCAATTGATATTTTGTAAAACTAATCAGGAACCTTTAGAAGTTAAGAAAAAGAATTTTTGACAAATGTTCATAGGATATTCCTAAATATACTCTTCATGGGTGTTTATACAAACTAAAATATTCCTCTGCAATCTGACCCCATCACTACTATTCTGTCTTCTCAATGTCAAAACATAGTAATGAAGTAGACTTGAAGCTTTAAGCTTGTTATCAAACAGAACAACCATTGTCTATCTTCACTTGCGCAAATGTGGTTGTTGTGCCCATAGATTAGCATCTCGGAGCAAGCTCTGTTCTGAAGACTTCTGCTTTCTTGTCATACGTCCTCTCTAGAGTTTAGAATTTCAGGTACAGAATTAAAGGATAACCTAAGTGACCATTTTCAACTAAATGACTGATGTCGACTTCACTAGGACATCAAGTTTGGCACAGGACTCCATAATGTCTCTATTCTCTATTTTTGGCAGCTACAGTTTTCATTGTCTTTCTCAGTTCTCATTTGTTCCACACTTTTATCATTTAATAATAGGTTATATTTAAACAAATCTAGAAAGGACCTAGGTCATTTTGTAGAATGTCACTCTTTGTTGTCACTGCTCACTTCTGCCAATTGACCTGGAAATGATGAGGTTGAGAACCCAGTTTTGAAATGATGACTATAATGAAAACATGGTTTCACCTATGAAATCTGACTCATTGTCCCTGGTATGGATTCATATTCCATAGTGATCCTGCTTCTTAGGTAATAAAGACAAATTTGTACCCATCTATATGTATGTCTTTAACATTACTACTCCTGGCCTGTTGCCAGAAAACATTTTCAGCATCTCAATTATTATATCCCACTGGCATATGAGTTGGGTGGTCAAGAAAGATACAAAAAGAATGGGAACAATGAATCTCTCCCATCCAGTTCTCCTATCCCCTGCCATTTTAATAAAAAAAAATGTGAATATATTGGTTGGCATGAAATACAGAGCAGTGAAATAACATGCTGTTATGGGAACTGCCATCTACAACGAGATTCAAGACACATTCAAGATGACTGCAAAGTGTGGCAGATGGGTATTTTTTCTATTCTTTAATCTTTTATTACAGTCCACTCATTATCCCCCTCCTGGTCTGCCTTCCAACTCTTTTTCATGCCATACCTCCTCCCCTATCTCCCTACCCAACCCTCACCCCACCCCAACAGACCTGCCCATGTCCTGAGGCCTTAAGTCTCTCAATGGTTGAAGGCATCTTGTCTCACTGGGGTCAGACCAGACAGTCCTCTGAGGTATATGTGTCAGGGGCCTCGTATCAGCTGCTGTATGCTGTCCAGATTTTAAATAACTACATTCTATCTTTTCAGCATGTTTGTATACTCCTTCCAATTCAAATGCCTATGGTGTCTTTAAGATGACTTCTTTTTTCTGTCTACTCCACCAAAGAGTAGGACCACTCAGTACTCACTGGGACCATCAGCTGAAGCAGGGAGAAGATGAGAAGGGAACAAGTCGGAGTCTTCTAGGGAGGGAGAAAGAAGGCAACCGTACTGTAAGTGCTGTAGCTATTTAGAGAAGCAGAGAGAATTCCTGCAGAGCAGATTCATCCTCAAATATCAAAGTTTTCCAAGGTCACATTAAGCAAGGATGCTTTTATACCCTGTGGGATTATCAACCCACTTTCCCTTATTGTTTAAAGAACACAACCCTCTACCTCTGCCATGTAAATACTTCTCATACCTCTCAAAGAACTTTGACAGATGAGGTGTATTTTTTAGTGATTTCCTCTGAATTAACACATTCCCTCAAGGACATGTGGAGAGGTTTGTCTCAATCAGTAAACAAACTTCATGTGTTTGGAAAATTTGAAACTTGTGTGTTTCCCAAGTGCCCCTTCTTGTGTTATAGGTGCAGCTAACCACTTGCTGGGGAAGGAGACTTGAGTCACTTGAGCTACCTAGAGGGGAGGCTCATACCTGTTTAGCTGCTTGAAAGTTGTGCAAGGAGCTCCAGGTTGCTCTCAGAAGTCATCACCCATGCTTTCATGGGCTTTTCAGTAAAAGGCAAAAGATTTATATGGTCTGAAGTGAAACCAGAGTATTGGGTGGGATTTCAGTAGTTCAGTTGCTTTTGATTTGCCCCTGCTCCTATAAGTAACCCCTCACACAGATTCCTGGAAAGAACTCCAATAACTTCCTGATTCATCAAGCTGGACTTAAGTAAAACATCTTTGAGCCATTATCAGTTCTCTATCAGGATGAATACTCATGTGTGAATTTTCTCTTTAGAAAAAAATTGCATGCAATTTACTTGATACAAGCACAGAGATATGGTCATGAACCAAAGATGAGTTGGGATGCTGAAACATGAACCTGAAGCTGGTCTCTAAAAGGGTAGAACCTTTTGACAGAATCCCTTTTCTCACATAGTATGTGATTATGTATATTGTTGCTACATCAGGGGTTGCATGGTCCTTCCTTTGGGTGATGAGAAATAGAACCAAGTCTGTGTCTTCTATTCAGAAGTCTGGGTGGGTACTCTACAGGGGGGAATCAAATGGTGCTGTCTTCCTCTATGTGTTATGGAATGACATGCTTGCTTGATAAGTGAGAGGGGCCTACCATAGGAGAACACAGATGACTCAAGAAAGGCTAAATATTTAGAACAAATTTTGTGGTCCCTAATTGTAAAAACTAAACAGAATGTCTGTAAGCTGGGGCTAAGGGGCAGAACAACTTGTATGTGTAGTAAAAACTCATCTCTTGCCAAGGTGGCAAGTCAGTGAGAACTTGCCTGTATAAGGGACCAATCATGGAAAGGATCTTATGCTAACATGTTCAATATTAGCCTCTGTTTGTATAAAAGAGAGATTGAGATGGAGCCATTAATTTATTATTTATTACAGGTGGCAAGATATAAGAAAAAGAGAGTCTAAATTGGATCTGTACTAAGAACCTTTTCTGGAATCCAAAAACTTAAAATCCATGGGAAGAATCTGATAATACAGAAAAATGGCCTGATATAAAAATAACAACAAAGAAACTAAAACTTATTTAAGTGATGGTTAGTGTCTAGTTCACCATATAAGATAAGATTGTGTTCAGAGGAGAGATTTTGTTAAAAGAAAATTTATCAGAGACCTTGATATTTTATTGAGATTTAGTGACTGATAAGTTGCATGATAAAACGATAAAACATGTTTTTAGTTTTCAAATTAGGAGAGGCTTTTAGAAGACCTAAATGATCTATATCTAAATGTATCACAGAAGTCATGTGAAACACAAATGTGGCAAGATTTGTGTTGAGCTCTCAGAGTCCCTAGGGGAAAAACTGATAAAAACAAAACAAACGGAACACTCTTTGTGAATTCTAGGAAGGTATTTCAAGCCTAACCAGTGTTTCAACAAAGGTTAAAAGGAGGTACTTTTGAAGGTACAAGTGTTCTTCACAGAAATTCCTATTTTGGAAGAAACCACCCAAGCTGCTTCTCTGACAGGGTGATCATAGTTGTCTGTAGGTGAGGGCCATTCATAGCAACTGGTGGACCCCTGTCAAACTATGAACTTACTGGTCTGCTATTAATGTATAAATTATTTGGGCTTTGGTAGGATCTGGAGCCAAGTGCGCCTTCAGTCATGACAAAGTCTCAAAAGCACATGGGAGCAATGGGCAGCAGTAGATGGATATGGGGAAAAAATAGCCCAGGGAAAAAGCTTCACATTGAACTAATGGTGAGCAATGGTCCATCCAGAGAAAATTGTGTGTATTTTTTTTTCTGCCAAAAGGAATGTTTAGAGTGGTAATTGTTCCTCTAGCCTTGAGATTGCACTGAAACAACACATAGCAGAGATAGCAAGAGGGAAGTGGAAGACAGTAGAGTCGAGTCGAGTAGAGAATATGTGTGTGTCAAGAGCTGCAATTGAAGCAAAGAGTCTATCAGAATCTGGGTGGGTGTAACTAGTCAGGAATAGCTAGCTCCACAAACTCTATAGGAATTGGGGAAATGCAGGGAGTCCCACTCTATGGAGGTCCTCTATGATGAAGAAACCAAACAGTTAATAAAAGAGATAAGGTTTTCACATGCTCAATTAGACCTTGCTAATGCGTAAGTATATTTGTTTTTAATTCCTTTAGTTATATGAAGTCCAATTTGCATTTACTTGGAATGGTCAACAGTGAACCTTCAGCATACTTCTTTAATATTACCTTCATGGTTCCATTATTTATCATAGGATGGTCCATCCTCTATGAAGAGGTTTCATTGCCTAGATGGCATGATGCTAAATTCTGAGTGTTCTCTATGTTTTAAAATAACAGAGATGTATGTAGAAGAATGAGAATGGGATCTCAGCCCAACGACAAAAGAGATCTTACATCCTTGGGAATATTATGGTTCTGTAAGACACGTGTGATATGTGACGAAGTTACATTTTCAATCCTACAATTTCCATATCTGTAATTGTAAATGAGCTGAAGATATAATTGGAGTTCCTGGAATATTAGTAGATCTTTTTCCTTTGGTTTTTCAAGACAGAGTTTCTTGGTGTAGCCTTGGCTGTCCTGTAACATACTCTGTAGACCAGACTGGTCTCAAACTCAGAGATCCACCTGCCACAGACTCCTGAGTATTAGGATTACAGGTGTGTCACTGCCACCACCATGCACCCAGCTATATTAGTGGATTTTTATACCTCATCTTACTCAAGTTGTCCTTTGTCTATATGCTGTTTAGAGTTTGGTAACTTAGTAACATGGCACAAGCTAGGGTCACCTGGGAATAGAAACCCCAACTGAGAAAATCCCAGTAGGACACTGGCTTATAGGGAAGTCTATGGGACATTTTCTTGATTCAGAGTTAAAAAGTAATAATGCATAACCTTAGAATTAAGACTCACTCAAATTTTCTGTACATAGTATAATGCATCTAGCACTTGTCAGAATATAAAATAAATGTCCGCTGGTCCAACTTTAAATAGAGTCTTTATTGCCCTCCATACTTTGTGAGTCATCATCCACATTTCCACTGACATCCTCAAATTCCAAACTCCCACCAGAATGGGCAGTATCTTCTGCATGCAGTATTCTAGGAGCTTCTCTGTGTTTCAAATGTCAACTAGAATCAACATCAGAGTATTAGGGCTTGAAATGCCTTTGGTCCTGGTCTAATTTGATGATATCACTCAAAAGATAAGTAACCTAAGAAAACTGAGGTGATCACATACTTACCTGAGATCACAGATGAACACCTTGTAGATCAGGCACGGGTACTTAGAACCATGGTCTCTCTACTGCACTGAATTACCCTTTGTTTGAAGCTGTCTAATATCTCTGAAGCTAAATGACATATAAAAGGTGGAATAGATGACATCTGCCAATTTCTGATCATCTACTATTTGACAGGGGCATTGATTACAGAAGAATAAGGTCATACAATTAAGCTGTGTGCTTTGAAACATGAAAATAGAATGATATTTTTCTTTTCTGGATATAAGATGGCTGGACAACAGAGAGGATACTCACACTCAGCTTTAAAGATTTTTTTTCTCCAAAACAAAGTTGTTTCCAAAGCAGAAGTATAGTGATGGATGTTCACTCTTTTTTCTCCTGCTAGGTAATTGATATTCATTATAAAAATAAATATAAGTGTGCATGAGTTACAAAAAAAGTTCCAACCATTTTTAGCTCAATATTAATTTTTTTGGAGATAATCCCCTCCAAACATATAAGTCATGTGTACTGTGATCCCTGTCACAGTTCTCTTCCATATTTGTTATTACTATTCTGTCTTTGCCATGGCAAATCTTAGGAAGGTGCTGAGCTGGGTGTGAGGCATTACAGCAGTGTTATCAAACAGAATGACCATAATCTGTCCCTTGCACAGACTTGGGCATCGTGCCCATAGATTAGCATCTGGGGGCTAGTTCTGCTCTGGAGGCTTCTGCTTAACTGCTGGACTTCCTCTCTGGAGTTTAAAATTATATATTCTATATCAAGTATAGAATTAAAGAACAGTTGACAGCACTTCAAGGTGGCTGATGTCAACTGCCACATCTGGGATGTGACCTTAGTCTTCCCTGTTGACATTAAATGTGACACAAGGCTCCTTAGTTGTCTCTTTCTGACAGAGTCAATGCTTGTTAATTCTATCCGTTCTTATCCTCTTTGTTCTTTTCACAGTAAAATAATAGCTCATATTTACTTACACATCTCACAAGAATCAAGGTCATCTGTAAAGTTGTCCCTGTTTCTTAGCATGGGCCCTGACCTCATCATGAAGTATGACCTGGAAGTCTAGTGTTAGGACTGGAGAACTGGGGAATCTGTCATTCAAGAAAAAACAAAAAAAAATAAAAAATAAAAACAAGAAGATGACTATAATGCCAGCTTTTGGATTTTTTGTTTGTTTGTTTTCTTGCTTGTTTGTTTGTTTGTTTTTGTTCAGGTTAAGGTCCAAGAGTGCCACTTGGACAAGGAGTTAGGACCCAAGATGTCAGGAGATAAAGTAAGAGCAAAAGCAATGCTGGGAACTTAGTGAGAACATCAAACAATTCAGAATTTGCAAACTTTAGATTCAGAGATAAGCATGTAAAATGTTTTAAGAATGTTAACTTAGAAGGGTTCTCCATTTTCTCAGAGGAGGAGGAAAAGGACTGTGTGTGGAGGTTGGGGGGGGAGGATTAGGAGGAGAGGCAGCAATTGGGATGCAAAGTGAATAAAAGAATCTAAAAAACAAAAATATTAACTTATCATTTAAACATCATATATCAAAGGAAGAGCCACTGTTCCTCATAAACCATCTTGTGTATTCTCAGGTAAGTAAAGGAAGCTGTTCTATCTGGAGTTCCTTCCTCAGAACTTAACTAACCCTGAAGGAAAATATTCATTCCACATTTGCATTCTAACACTCATCTCTGTTTTTGTGTATCTTGGTGGTGGTAGCAAACATGTGTATGTGCTATAGGTATGTGAGTATGTGTGGAGGCCCCAAGTCATTCTTGGGTGTTACCCTCAGGATCTATCCAATTCAATTTTTTGAGCCTTCTTATTTGGCTTGAAGCTTTCTATTTGTCTAGGATGACTTTCCAGCGAGTTTCAGGGTTCTGGCTGTCCCTGTCTCCCTGACTCTGAGACTTCAAGCACACACCACCTGGTTGTTTCTGCTGGTTTAGTATATCAAACTCATGTCTTCACACTTGTGCTATGAATACATTAATGACTAAGCTATTACCTAGTCATTCTTCCATTTTACCAGAAAGAACACAAGCACCCTTCCCCCTTTCTCTGTTTTCTTCTAGATGATTCATTATCAAAATCAAAAACTGACTGAAAAATAGGCAGGACCCTTTAACACTTCAGATTCAGCTTCAACCACTGTTACGATGTTTTCCTAGGTTCTGCCTCCAAACCTCCACTCTCTGTGGAGAAGTAACATTTGAACACCCATCCCTGGACTCAACATCACAACTTGAGAAAATAAAAACACATGATTCAAACAATTTTTTTTATATTTCCTTTTTAGTATCTTGAATGAAAACTGTTTTTACTTTTATATGCACTTCCTTGCTTGCTGAGTCAAGATATAGCCTGATCCCCTTGGACTGCTTTCTGTGTGTTAATTTTAAGGAAACACTGTCCTGTTCTCCCAATGGAGCATAGGAGGATTCACTTCAGTGGTGCTGTTCTCTTTAGCAACCATAGCTATAATTCAGCCCCAAATCAGCCTGATTGGCACACACAGATTTTTAGTCAGAATGTGTAGCTACTATTCGTATTCCTCCTAGAATCTTTGTTCCTCTCTAACACCCATGAGCTGGGTCTTAACTTTCAGTGTTTCTCTCTTTCTATTATTACTAAAGTTTGGGGACTTTCTACAATGAGTTTTGGCCATATCCTTTCCGCATTCTTGTCATACAAGTTCCCATAAAAATGGCCCATTATGCTCTGCTTCCAGCATTCAAGTGTTTTTCTAAATGCATGAACAAATAGTCCAAAAGCACAAGAGCCACATGTGGTCATCACTAGCTTGTCTGCCTGTACTCAGTCACTCATACTATTCTTCCACCATTCAAAATACCCTACTTAGGCAGTAGTGCTACCCACAATTGGCTACATCTTCACAAATAAAGAAGTCCTCTAGAGACATCTCCAAAGGCAAACTCAATGTACATAGCAGTGATCAAACACAAACATTAAATGACATTGTGTCTGCAGTTGTTCTTCCAAAATATATGTTTTGAGAAAGCTGACAAGAGGACTAATCAGGTAATGGTGCTTGGCAAGTCTGGTGACCTGAGTTCAATTCCCAGGATATACATGAAAGTGGAAAGAAAAAACAGTTCACACAAAAGAATACAGCTCTCACCTCAAAAGGAATGAGATAGAATATTATGTAGTCAAATTTAAGTTCCTGTGGCCTAGGAATGTATATTTAGGCCTCCCCAATATACAGTGTTCCAATATGAAAGTAGCTTCATGGAGTGTTTATAGTAACAGAACAGAGAAAATCATAAATCAAGACAATTTTAAAATGTATTGATAGGAACATTAAGTGGACAACTAGAGCAAAAAGATGAATCTTAACTATAGGACCCAGATGCTGATATTATCCTTAGTTCCACTTTTGGTAGAAAATAGGATTTGGTTAAGTTAATTCATTGCAATGGACCTTATCTATTTACCATGGTGTTAGGTTTGATACAGAGGTAGGCAAGGGATGACCAATAAACAATTTCTAGCCAGCGTCCTGAGAGGTTCCAGTTGCCTTCGCTCTTGTTCTCTGGTTGTATGTGTGTATGTGTGTGGGTGTGGGAGGGTGTTCTTACCTTTTTCTTCTTTGCAGCTCTCAGTTTTCTTCTCTTCATATCCACTAGGAAGAAATTGCCAAGTTTGATAACATTTCTCATTATAAATCCTTTGATTATTGCTTACAGGGAAAAGTAGTAAGTTGATGATATGATGGAAGATTATTGACTATCATCTTGGAAAGCATGGCATTGCTCTTCACTCATTCACTGTATAGGCTAGTAACAAAGAATCTTCTCATTTTCAAACAGAAAGACAACGGCCAGAGCACAAGACATCATCTTATGTGAACGACCCAAAAAAACAAGGGTCTTGGATCCATTTGAGCCTAATTTTTGTTTCTTTACTTTTTCACGTGGTGTAGTGTCTATTCCTGGTTGTCAAGTTGACTAAATCTGGGATGAACTAATCAAGAATTGGATAGTATAATTAAGTGACCCAAAGAACTCCACCAGAGAACTCCTACAGCTGATAAACAACTACAGCCGAATATAAAATCAACTCAAGCAAGTGAGTAGCCTTCCTATACTCAAAGGATAAGCAGGATGAGAAAGAAGTGAGAGAAATGATACCCTTCACGATAGCCACAAACCATATAAAGTATCTTGGCGTGACTCTAACCAAACAAGTGAAAGATCTGTATGAAAAGAACTTCAAGTCTCTGAAGAAAGAAATTGAAGAAGACCTCAGAAGATGGAAAAATCTGCCATGCTCACAGATTGGCAGGATTAATAAAGTAAAAATGACCATCTTGCCAAAAGCAATATACAGATTCAGTGCGATCCCCATCAAAATCCCAATGTAATTCTTCATAGAGTTAGAAAGAGCAATTCAAAAATTTATCTGGAATAACAGAAAACCCAGGATAGTTAAAACTATTCTCAAGAGTAAAAGAACCTCTGGGGAAATCAGTATCCCAGACCTCAAACTGTACTACAGAGCAATAGTGTGAAAAACCGTATGGAATTGGTACAGTGATAGGCATGTAGATCAATGGAACAGAATTGAAGACCCAGAAATGAATCCACACTCCTATGGTCACTTGATCTTTGACAAAGGAGCTAAAACCATCCAGTGGAAAAAAGATAGCCTTTTCAACAAATGGTGCTGGCTCAACTGGAGGTCAACATGCAGAAGAATGCAAATTGACCCATTCTTATCTCCTTGCACTGAGCTCAATTCCAAGTGGATCAAGGACCCCCACATAAAACCAGACACACTGAAACTAATAGAAAGGAAACTAAGGAAGAATTGAACATATGGGCACAGGGGAGAATTTCCTGAATAGAACTCCAATAGCTTATGCTTTAAGATCAAGAATTGACAAATGGGACCTCATTAAATTACAAAGTTTTTGCAAGGCAAAAGACACTGTCAAAAAGACAAAGCGGCAACCAACTAACTGGGAAGTGATCTTTACCAACCCTACATCCGACAGAGGGCTAATATCCAATATATACAAAGAACTCAAGAAGTTAAACTCCAGAGAGGCAAGTAACCCTATTAAAAAATGGGGTACAGAGCTAAACAAAGAGTTCTCACCTGAAGAATATCTAATGGCTGAGAAGCACCTAAAGAGATGTTCATCATCCTTAGTCATTAGGGAAATGCAAATCAAAACAACCCTGAGATTCCATCTCACACCAGTCAGGATGGCTAAGATCAAAAACACAGGAGACAGCAGTTGTTGGCGAGGATGTGGAGAAAGAGGAACACTCCTCCACTGCTGGTGGAATTGCAAGCCGGTACAACCACTCTGGAAAGCAGTCTGGCAGTTCCTCAGAAAACTGGGCATGACACTCCCGGAGGATCCGGCTATACCACTCCTGGGCATATACCCAGAGGCTTTACCTGCATGCAATAAGGACACATGCTCCACTATGTTCATAGCAGCCTTATTTATAATAGCCAGAAGCTGGAAAGAACCCAGATGTCCCTCAACGGAGGAATGGATTCAGAAGATGTGGTATATCTACACAATGGAATACTACTCTGCAATTAAAAACAATGAATTCACTAAATTCCTAGGCAAATGGTCAGATCTTGAAAATATCATCCTTAGTGAGGTAACCCAATCACAAAAGAACACACATGGTATGCATTCACTGATAAGGGGATATTGACCCAGAATCTCGGAATACCCTAGACACAATCCGCATATCAATAGATTTCTAAGAAGATGGAAGGAGAGACCCCTGGTCCTGGAAAGACTGGATGTAGTGGAACGCCAGGACCGAGTAACGAGAGGGGGTTGAATGGAGAAAAGAGGGAGGGAAGGGGGCTTATGGGACTTTCGGGGAGGGAGGAAACGGGAAAGGGGAAATGATTTGGAATGTAAATTAAAATAAAATAAAATAAATAATAAAAAAATGGGGTACAGAGCTAAACAAAGAGTTCTCACCTGAAGAATATCTAATGGCTGAGAAGCACCTAAAGAGATGTTCATCATCCTTAGTCATTAGGGAAATGCAAATCAAAACAACCCTGAGATTCCATCTCACACCAGTCAGGATGGCTAAGATCAAAAACACAGGAGAAAGCAGTTGTTGACGAGGATGTGGAGAAAGAGGAACAATCCTCCACTGCTGGTGGAATTGCAAGCTGGTACAACCACTCTGGAAAGCAGTCTGGTGGTTCCTCAGAAAACTGGGCATGACACTGTTATACCACTCCTGGGCATATACCCAGAGGCTTCCCCTGCATTCAATAAGGGCACATGCTCCACTATGTTCATAGCAGCCTTTTTTATAATAGCCAGAAGCTGGAAAGAACCCAGATGTCCCTCAACGGAGGAATGGATACAGAAGATGTGGTATATTTGCACAATGGAATACTACTCTGCAATTAAAAACAATGAATTCAAGAAATTCCTAGGCAAATGGTCAGAACTGGAAAATATCATCCTTAGTGAGGTAACCCAGTCACAAAAGAACACACATGGTATGCAGTCACTGATAAGGGGATATTAACCCAGAATCTCGGAATACCCAAGACACAATTCACATATCAATAGATTTTCAAGAAGATGGAAGGAGAGACCCTTGGTCCTGGAAAGACTGGATGTAGGGGAATACCAGGACAGAGAAGCAAGAGGGGGTTGAATGGGGAACAGGGGGAGGGAAGAGGGCCTATGGGACTTTTGGGGAGGGAGGAACCGGGAAAGGGGAAATCATTGGGAATGTAAATTAAAAAAAATATAGAAAATAAAAAAAAAGAATGTATGGAGAAAAGGTGGGAAGTGGGGAGCAATAGGGGACTCAAGGGTTCTGACCCAGAAAGAAAATGGTTCATGTGGAGAAGAAACTTTTGCAAACTGGGTATGGCCAAATAGGAATAGTGTCATTTCTGGCATGTTCTTAGGGTAGACACAGTCATAGGGGCTTTCCAATAATTCTTTTTAAAGGAGTTTCCACAATGGTTGGGGGAGGAGTGGAGAATTTCACTCACTATAACTCAGGAAATCAGGAGCCATGTGTCCTTTTAAGTTTTTAAAGTTGTAAGAGGAGAGTTAGAACAGTCAGAGAGAAGTTGGAAGACCCAAACACTCACATACACGCAATCATGCACATGCACACACACACACACACACATAAACACACACACATTCACACACACTACACACATAAACACACATACATTTACACACATATACACAGATAACACATACACACCCACACACAAAAACACCTACATACATGTATAATTTATTAGATGCCCTTAATTGAATACTAATTTTTGTAAGGCATGTAGTTGAGTTTGGAATTCTTTCTGATAATGGCCATAATATCAGAGCAAATATAAATTGAGAAGTTCTAGATAAGGATATCCTTATTAAATATCTGGTAGTCTATAATAAATAAAATAGAAATTTTCACGTTTAAAATTTTAGAGCATAGCTAACTTTTATTTGTGTGTATAGTCTATAATTAATGAAATGAAAATTGTATAACATATAAAATGTCTGTTTCTCTCTCTCTCTCTCTCTCTCTCTCTCTCTCTCTCTCTCTCTCTCTCTCTCTGTGTGTGTGTGTGTGTGTGTGTGTGTGTGTGTGTGTGTGTGTGTGTGTGTACAAATACCCTTGGCAAGGTTTGAATGGTGAGTTCAGAGGATAACTTGTAGGAGTCAATTTCCCGTTTTACATTCTGGATCCCAGGAATCCAAAACAGGTGACAGGCACCTTCACCCATTCAGCCATTGCTATCTGTTATAGCACTCATGTTATAATTCTTTT
The DNA here is from genome assembly GCA_036184795.1 of Tokudaia tokunoshimensis. NCBI lineage: Eukaryota > Metazoa > Chordata > Mammalia > Rodentia > Muridae > Tokudaia > Tokudaia tokunoshimensis. Next base: position 34,955,981 of record BTHU01000015.1, on the reverse strand, counting down.
GCCACTGTAACAGAATTAAAAACAATGAATAATAACTCTGCTACAGCCTTAATGTTATGTCAGCTTAAAATGTTCTTTACTTAACAACTTAATACATAGCCTTTAAATTCAGAGTAATTAAAATTTCAAGAGGCAGGCATAATGAAATCCATTTTGTTGGCAGGATGTAACATAAATGGCCTCCAGTGAAATTCCCAATAGAGTCCTGTTCTTTTCTGAACCTTAGAAGTCTAGCCTTCCCTGTCCACATTCCACTGGCATTGTGGTCTTCCCAACTCCCAACAGATTGAAACATTAACTTCTGCATAGAGCTGTGTAGGTCTTCTCTGGGTATCATTTATCAGACTGAGTTACCATCAAGTACTAGAGCTGGGTTCAAGGTTCTTCCCCACTTTCTCCTCTGTAAGCTTCAGTGTGTCTGGTTTTATGTGTAGTTCATTGATCCACTTGGACTTGAGCTTTGTACAAGGAGTTAAGAATGAGTCAATTTGCATTTTTCTGTGTGCTGACCTCCAGTTGATCCAGCACCATTTGTCAAAAATGCTCTCTTTTTTCCACTGGATGTTTTATCTCCTTTGTTCAATATCAAGTGACCATAGGTGTGTGAGTTCTTTTCTGGGTCTTCAATTCTATTCCATTGATCTTCCTGCCTGTCTCTGTACCAATACCAAACAGTTTTTATCACTATTGCTCTGTAGTAGAGCTAGAGGTCAGGGATGTTGATTCTCCCAGGAGATCTTTTGTTGTGGAGAATAGTTTTTGCTATCCTGGGTTTTTTGTTATTCCAGATGAATTTGAGAATTGCTCTTCCTAGATCTATGAAGAATTGATTTGGAATTTTGATGGGGATTACATTGAATCTGTAGATTGCTTTTGACAAGACGGCTATTTTTACTATATTAATCCTGCCAAGTCATGAGCATGGGAGATCTTTCCATCTTCTGAGATCTTTTATTTCTTTCTTCAGAGACTTGAAGTTCTTGTCATACAGATCTTTCACTTGCTTGGTTAGAGTCACACCAAGGTATGTAATATTATATGTGACTACTGTGAATGGTGTCATTTCCCTAATTTCTTTCTCAACTTGTTTATCCTTTGAGTAGAGAAAGGCTACTGATTTGTTTGAGTTAATTTTATAACCAGTCACTTTGCTGAAGTTGTTTATCAGCTTTAGGAGTTCTCTGGTGGAAGTTTTGGGATCGCTTAAGTACACAATCATATCATCTGCAAAGAGTGATATTTTGACTTCTTCCTTTCCAATTTGTATAACTTTGACCTCCTTTTGTTGTCTGATTGCTCTGTCTAGGACTTCAAGTACTATATTGAATAGATAGGGAGAGAGTGAGCAGCCTTGTCTGGTCCACTATAGGGGCACAGTGGACAATTTCCTGAATAGAACACCAATGGCTTATGCTCTAAGAACAAGAATTGACAAATGGAACCTCATAAAATTGCAAAGGTTCTGTAAGGCAAAGGACACTGTAAATAGGACAAAACAGCCACCAACAGATTGGGAAAAGATCTCTACCAATCCTACACCCGGTAAAGGACTAATATCCAAGGTATACAAAGAACTCAAATTTAGACTACAGAGTCAAATAACCCTATTAAAAAGTGGGGTACAGAGTTAAACAGGGAATTCTCAACTGAGGAAATTCGAATGGCTCTGAAGCACCTAAAGAAAAGTTCAGCATCTTTACTTATTAGGGAAATGCAAATCAAAACAACACTTGATATTCCACTTCACACCAGTCAGAATGGCTAAGATGAAAAACTCAGGGGGCTCTGTTCCTGGGTCGACTGCACTGAGGAGACAGGTATCCAGGTTTCCCCCAATATAACATCGCTTGGGACACAGCCTGTTGGGCTTCCATCTGCGCCCAAGAGCGGGACAGCGCTGCAGTCATCTGGGCACCAGCTCTGCTGTGGGCCATCTCCACTGCAGAGTGACCTGCACCGAGAGAGTGCAGAGTGCACTCCGCCATCTTTGCTCCAGCATCAGGGCAGTTGGGACGTCCAGGCTCAGAGACAAACAGGCATAATATCACTTGGGTCTCAGGCAGGTTGTGTGTACCCTGTTCTCAAGAGCTGGGAAGATCTGCAGTAACCAGTGCGTGCCAGCTCTGCTGTGGGACTTCTACCTTGTAGAGGGACCCCCCCCCCCCGCACTGGGCGGGAGTCTACCAGCTTCCCTTTGGCGACCTCTGTTCCTGGATCGACTGCACTAAGGAGACAGGTACCCAGGTTTCCCCCAATATAACATCGCTTGGGACACGGCCTGTTGGGGCTTCCATCTGCACCCAAGAGTGAGACAGCGCTGCAGTCTTCTGGGTGCCAGCTCTGCTGTGGGCCATCTCCCATGCAGAGTGACCTGCACTGCCAAGAGAGTGCAGAGTGCACTCCGCCATCTTTGCTCCAGCATCAGGGCTGTTGGGACCTCAGGGTCAGAGACAGCCAGGCATAATATCATTTGGGTCTCAGGCAGCTTGTGTGTACCCTGCTCCCAAGAGCTGGGCAGGTCTGCAGTAGCCGACGTGCCAGCTCTGCTGTGGGACTTCTACCCTGCAGAGGGACCCCACCCGCCCCCCTCTGGGAGAGATCAAACATCCCTGCACAGGGCAGGAGCCTACCAGCCTCCCTTTGGTGACCTCTGCTCTGGGAATCCACTACGCTGAGCCTGTGGATGTGCAGGGATTCCCCAATATAACATCATTTGGGGCAAGGCACATCAGGGCTCCAAAGTCACTCAGGAGCAGGACAGGCCCCAGAAATCGCTGCCAGGGGAATCCCGGTAATCCAGGAGGGGGTCAGAAATAGATTTGCAGGCTCACAGGAGGTCCAACCAACAGCCAGTGACAGCAGGACCAACTAACCCCGGAGGTAACCAGATGGCAAAAGGCAAATGTAGGAACGTTACTAACAGAAATCAAAGTAATATGGCACCATCCCAACACAACTCTCCAACAGCAGCAAGTACTGGATACCCCACCACACCTGAAAGACAAGATCTGGATTTAAAATCATTTCTCATGATGCTATTGGAGGATTTCAAGAAGGACACAAATAAAACTAATAAAGAATTACAGGAGATCATGAATCAATGGTTAGAAGCCCTTACAAAGGAAACACAAAAATCGCTTAGAGAAATGCAGGAGAACATGGATCAACAGATGGAGGCCCACAAGGAGGCAACACAAAAATCACTTAAAGAAATGAATCAATGGGTAGATGCACTTACAAAGGAATCACAAAAATCGCATAAAGAAATGCAGAAGAATATGGGTCAACAGATGGATGCCCATAGGGAGGCAACACAAAAATTGCTTAAAGAAATGAATCAGTGGATAGATGCCCTTACAAAGGTAACACAAGAATTGCTTAAAGAAATGAAGGAGATGATGCATCAACAGATAGAAGCCCATGAGGAGGAAACACAAAATTCGCTTAGAGAAATACAGGAGAACTTGGGTCAACAGGCAGAAATCCTGAAAGGAGAAATGCAAAAATATCTTAAAGAAATACAGGAAAATACAAACAAACAAGTGAAGAATCTCAGCAAATCCATCCAGGATCTAAAAAAGGAAGTAGACACAACTAAGAAATCACAAAGGGAGACAACTTTGGAGATAGAAAACCTTGGGAAGAAATCAGGAGTCATAGATGCAAACAACAACAATAGAATACAAGAGATGGAGGAAAGAATCTCAGGTGCTGAAGATACCATAGAAAGCATAAACTCAACAGTCAAAGAAAATGAAAAATGCAAAAAACGTGTAACCCAATACATCCAGGAAATCCAGGACACAATGAGAAGACCAAACCTAAGGATTATAGGTATAGATGAGAGTGAAGATTTGCAAATTAAAGGGCTAGTGAATATCTTCAACAACATTATGGAGTAAAACTTCCCTAACCTAAAGAGAGAGATGCTGATGATCGTACAAGAAGCCTACAGAACTCCAAACAGACTGAACCAGAACAGAAATACCTCCCGTCACATAATAATCAAAACATCAAATGTACTAAACAAAGAAAGAATATTAAAAGCAGTAAGAGAAAAAAGCCAAGTAACATACAAAGGAAGACCTATCCGAATCACATCAGACTTCTGACCAGAGACTATGAGAGCAAGAAGATCCTGGGCAGATCTCATGCAGACACTAAGAGAGCACAAATGCCAGCCTAGACTACTATACCCAGCAAAACCCTCAATCACCATAGATGGAGAGACCAAGATATTCCATGATAAAACCAAATTTTCACAATAAATTTCCACAAACCCAGCCCTGCAAAGGATAAAAGGTGGAAACCGCCAATACAAGGAGAGAAACAATACCCTGGAAAAAATGAGATAGTAACCTTCTTGCATCAAACTCAAAAGTAGATAACCACTCAAACATAAAGAAAGTGTCAAGAATGGCAGATGGCAATAATCACTATGCCTTAATCTCTCTTAATATCAATGGTCTCAATTCCCCAATAAAAAGACATAGACTACCAGACTGGATACTTAAACAGGACCCAGCATTTTGCTGCATGCAGGAAACGCACCTCAGTGTCAAAGACAAACACTACCTCAGAGTAAAAGGCTGGAAAACAATTTTACAAGCAAATGGCCCCAAGAAATGAGCCTGAGTAGCCATCCTAATATCAGATAAAATTCATTTTCAACCTAAAGTCATCAAAAAAGACACAGAAGGACACTACATACTGATCAAGGGAAAAATCCACCATCAAGAACTCTCAATTCTGAATATCTATGCTCCAAATGCAAGGGCACCCTCATTCGTAAAAGAAACTTTACTAAAACTCAAAGCACACATCGCACCGCACACAATAATAGTGGGTGACTTCAACACCCAGCTCTCTGAAATGGATCGTTCAGGAAAGCAGAAACTAAACAGGGACACAGTGAATCTAATTGAAGCCTTGGACCAAATGGAACTAACAGATATACATAGAACATTTCATCCTAGAGTTAATGAATACACCTTCTTCTCATCACCTCACGGTACATTCTCCAAAATTGACCACATAATTGATCAGAAATCAGACCTCAACAGATATAAGAAGATAGAACTAATCCCATGCCTCCTATCAGATCACTATGGAATAAGGGTGGTCTTCAATGACAACAAAAACAAAAGAAAACCCACTTACACATGGAGGCTCAACAATGCTCTACTCAATGATAACTTGGTCAAGGTGGAAATAAAGAAAGAAATCAAAGACTTTTTGAAAGTTAATGAAAATGAAGGCACAACATACCCTAATTTATTGGACACAATGAAAGCAGTGCTAAGAGGAAAATTCATAGCCCTGAGTGCCACCAAAGAGAAACGGGAGACAGCATACACTAACAACTTAATGGCACACCTGAAAGCCCTGGAACAAAAAGAAGCAAATACACCAAAGAGGAGAAGAAGGCAGGAAATCATCAAACTCAGGGCTGAAATCAATCAAGTAGAAACAAAACCATACAAAGAATCAACAAAACGAGGAGTTGGTTCTTTGAGAAAATCAACAAGATAGATAAGCCCTTAGCCAGACTAACCAGAGGGCACAGAGATAGTATCCAAATTAATAAAATCAGAAATGAAAAGGGAGAGATAACAACAAAAACTGAGGAAATTCAAAAAATCATCAGATCCTACTACAAAAACCTGTATTCAACACAACTAGAAAATCATGAGGAAATGGACAATTTCCTTGACAGATACCAAGTACCAAAATTAAATCAGGATCAAATAGACCATCTAAACCGTCCTATAACCCCTGAAGAAGTAGAAGTTGTCATTGGAAGTCTTCCAACCAAAAAAAGCACAGGTCCAGATGGTTTTAGTGCAGAATTCTATCAGACCTTCAAAGAAGACCTAACACCAATACTCTTCAAACTGTTCCACAAAATAGAAACAGAAGGAACACTACGCAACTCGTTCTATGAAGCCACAATTATGCTAATACCACAAGAAAACGAAGATCCGACAAAGAAAGAGAATCTCAGGCCAATCTCTCTTATGAATATCGATGCAAAAATACTTAATAAAATTCTTGCCAACCGAATCCAAGAACACATCAAAAGGATCATTCACAACGATCAAGTAGGCTTCATCCCAGGGATGCAGGGATGGTTCAATATAAGGAAATCCATCGATGTAATCCACTACATAAACAATTTAAAAGAAAAAACCACATGGTCATCTCATTAGATGCTGAGAAAGCATTTGACAAAATTCAGCATCCTTTCATGCTAAAGGTCTTGGAAAGATCAGGAATTCAAGACCCATATCTAAACATAGTAAAAGCAATTTACAGCAAACTGGTAGCCAGCATCAATCTAAATGGAGAGAAACTTGAAGCAATCCCACTAAAATCAGGGACTAGACAAAGCTGCCCTCTCTGCCATATCTTTTCAATATAGTACTTGAAGTTCTAGCTAGAGCAATTAGACAACAAAAAGAGGTCAAAGGGATACAAATTGGAAAGGAAGAAGTCAAACTATCACTATTTGCAGACGATATGATAGTATAAATAAGCGACCCAAAGAACTCCACCAGAGAACTCCTACAGCTGATAAATGACTTCAGCAAAGTGGCCGGATATAAAATCAACTCAAGCAAGTCAGAAGCCTTCCTATACTCAAAGGATAAGCAGACTGAGAAAGAAGTAAGAGAAATAATACCCTTCACGATAGCCACAAACCATATTAAGTATCTTGGCGTGACTCTAACCAAACAAGTGAAAGATGTGTATGACAAGAACTTCAAGTCTCTGAAGAAAGAAATTGAAGAAGACCTCAGAAGATGGAAAAATCTGCCATGCTCATGGATTGGCAGGATTAATATAGTAAAAATGAGCATCTTACCAAAAGTAATACACAATTCAATGCAATCCCCATCAAAATCCCAACTCAATTCTTCATAGAGTTAGAAAGAGCAATTCAAAAATTCATTTGGAATAACAGAAAACCCAGAATAGCTAAAACTATTCTCAAGAGTAAAAGAACCTCTGGGGGAATCAGTATCCCCGACCTCAAACTGTACTACAGAGCAATAGTGTTAAAAAACCGCATGGTATTGGTATAGTGACAGACATGTAGATCAATGGAACAGAATTTAAGACCCAGAAATGAATCTACACTCCTATGGTCACTTGATCTTTGACAAAGGAAGTAAAACCATCCAGTGGAAAAAAGATAGCCTTTTCAACAAATGGTGCTGGCTCAGCTGGAGGTCAACATGCAGAAGAATGCAAATTGACCCATTCTTATCTCCTTGCACTAAGCTCAATTCTAAGTGGATCAAAGATCTCCACATAAAACCAGACACACTGAAACTAATAGAAGGGAAACTAGGGAAGAACCTTGAACATATGGGCACAGGGGAGAATTTCCTGAACAGAACTCCAATAGCTTATGCTCTAAGATCAAGAATAGACAAATGGGACCTCATTAAATTACAAAGTTTTTGCAAGGCAAAAGACACTGTCAAAAAGACAAAGCGGCAACCAACTAACTGGGAAATGATCTTTACCAACCTTACATCCGACAGAGGGCTAATATCCAATATATACAAAGAACTCAAGAAGTTAAACTCCAGAGAGGCAAGTAACCCTATTAAAAAATGGGGTACAGAGCTAAACAAAGAGTTCTCACCTGAAGAATATCTAATGGCTGAGAAGCACCTAAAGAGATGTTCATCATCCTTAGTCATTAGGGAAATGCAAATCAAAACAACCCTGAGATTCCATCTCACACCAGTCAGGATGGCTAAGATCAAAAACACAGGAGACAGCAGTTGTTGGCGAGGATGTGGAGAAAGAGGAACACTCCTCCACTGCTGGTGGGATTGCAAGCTGGTACAACCACTCTGGAAAGCAGTCTGGAGGTTCCTCAGAAAACTGGGCATGACACTCCCAGAGGATCCAGCTATACCACTCCTGGGCATATACCCAGAGGCTTTACCTGCATGCAATAAGGACACATGTTCCACTATGTTCATAGCAGCCTTATTTATAATAGCCAGAAGCTGGAAAGAACCCAGATGTCCCTCAACGGAGGAATGGATTCAGAAGATGTGGTATATCTACACAATGGAATACTACTCTGCAATTAAAAACAATGAATTCATGAAATTCGTAGGCAAATGGTCAGATCTTGAAAATATCATCCTTAGTGAGGTAACCCAATCACAAAAGAACACACATGGTATGCAGTCACTGATAAGGGGCTATTGACCCAGAATCTCGGAATACCCTAGACACAATCCGCATATCAATAGATTTCTAAGAAGATGGAAGGAGAGACCCTGGTCCTGGAAAGACTGGATGTAGGGGAACGCCAGGACAGAGTAACGAGAGGGGGTTGAATGGAGAAAAGAGGGAGGGAAGGGGGCTTATGGGACTTTCGGGGAGGGAGGAAACGGGAAAGGGGAAATGATTTGGAATTTAAATTAATAAAAAATAAAATAAAATAAATAATTAAAAAAAAGGTTCACAATTTTTAACTCAGCCATATTTTTTTTTATTTTCTAAGTTTTTTTATTTACATTCCAAATGATTTCCCCTTCCCCATTTCCTCCCTCCTGGAAGGTCCCATTGGCCCACATTCCTCCCTCTTTTCCCCATTCAACACCATCTCCCTTCTCCATCCTGGCATTACCTTACATCCAGTCTTTCCAGGACCAGGGATCTCTACTTGATTTGCATTTCCCTAATGACTAAGGATGTTGAATATCTCTTTAGGTGCTTCCCAGCCATAAGATATTTTTCTGGTAAGAACTCTTTTTTTAATAGTGTTACTTGCCTCTCTGGAGTTTAACTTCTTTAGTTCTTTGTATATATTGGATAATAGCCCTCTTTCAGATGTAGGGTTGGTAAAGATTATTTCCTAGTTTGTTGGTTGCTGCTTTGTCCTTTTGACAGTGCCCTTTGCCTTACAGAAATTTTGTAATTTTATGAGGTCCCATTTGTCAATTTTTGATCTTAGAGCATAAGCTATTGGAGTTCTATTCAGGAAATTCTCCCCTGTGCCCATATGTTCAAGGTTCTTCCCTAGTTTCCTTTCTATTAGTTTCAGTGTGTCTGGTTTTATGTGGAGGTCCTTGATCCACTTGGAACTGAGCTTAGTGCAAGGAGATAAGAATGTGTCAATTTGCATTCTTCTGTATGTTGACCTCCAGTTGATCCATCACCATTTGTTGAAAAGGCTATCTTTTCTCCACTGGATGGTTTTAGCTCCTTTGTCAAAGATCAAGTGACCATAGGAGTGTGGATTCATTTCTGGGTCTTCAATTCTCTTCCATTGATCTACATGCCTGTCACTGTACTAATACCATGTGGTTTTTAACACTGTTACTTTGTAGTATAGCTTGAGGTCCGGGATACTGATTCCCCCAGAAGGTCTTTTTTTTTTTTTAATTTTCTAAGTTTTTTTATTTACATTCCAAATCATTTCCCCTTTTCCGTTTCCTCCCTCCCTGAAAGTTCCATAAGCCCCATTCCCTCCCTCTTTTCCCCATTCAACCCCCTCTCGCTTCTCTGTCCTGGCATTCCCCTACATCCAGTCTTTCCAGGACCAAGGGTCTCTACTTCCATCTTCTTGGAAATCTATTGATATATGAATTTTGTCTTGGGTATTCCGAGATTCTGGGTTGAAGTTCTTGTCATACAGATCTTTCACTTGTTTGGTTAGAGTCACATCAAGGTACTTTATAATGTTTGTGGCTATTTTGAACAGTATCATTTCTCTTTCTTCTTTCTTAGCCTGCTTATCCTTTGAGTATAGGAAGGCTACTGACTTGCTTGAGTTGATTTTATATCCGGCCACTTTGCTGAAGTTGTTTATCAGCTGTAGGAGTTCTCTGGTGGAGTTCTTTGGGTCGCTTAAGTATACTATCATATTGTCTGCCAATAGTGATGGTTTGACTTCTTCCTTTCCAATTTGTATCCCTTTGAAGTCCTTTTGTTGTCTAATTGCTCTAGCTAGAACTTCAAGTACTATATTGAAAAGATATGGAGAGAGAGGGCAGCCTTGTCTAGTCCCTGAATTTAGTGGGATTGCTTCAAGTTTCTCTCCATTTAGATTGATGCTGACTACCGGTTTGCTGTAAATTGCTTTTACTATGTTTAGATATGGGCCTTGAATTCCTGATCTTTCCAAGACCTTTAACATGAAAGGATGCTGAATTTTGTCAAATGCTTTCTCAGCATCTAATGAGATGACCATGTGGTTTTTTTCTTTGAGATTGTTTATATAGTGGATTACATTGATGGATTTCCTTATATTGAACCATCCCTGCATCCCTGGGATGAAGCCTACTTGAACATGGTGAATGATCATTTTGATAATTTCTTGGATTCGGTTGGCAAGAATTTTCTTGAGTATTTTTGCATCGATATTCATAAGAGAGATTGGCCTGAGACTCTCTTTCTTTGTCGGATCTTTGTGTGCTTTTGGTATTAGCGTAATTGTGGCTTCATAGAACGAGTTGGGTAGTGTTCCTTCTGTTTCTATTTTGTGGAATAGTTTGAAGAGTATTGGTGTTATGTCTTCTTTGAAGGTCTGAGAGAATTCTGCACTAAAACCATCTGGACCTTGGTTGGAAGACTTTCAAGGACCACTTCTATTTCTTCAGGTGTTATAGGATGGTTTAGATGGTCTATTTGATTCTGATTTAATTTTGGTATTTGGTATCTGTGTAGGAAATTGTCCATTTCCCCCAGATTTTCTAGTTGTGTTGAATACAGGCTTTTGTAGTAGGGTCTGATGATTTTTTGAATTTCCTCAGTTTCTGTTGTTATCTCTCCATTTTCATTTCTGATTTTGTTAATTTGGATACTGTCTCTGTGCCCTCTGGGTAGTCTGGCTAAGGGCTTATCTATCTTGTTGATTTTCTCAAAGAACCAACTCCTAGTTTTGTTGATTCTGTGCATGGTTTATTTGTTTCTACTTGATTGATTTCAGCCCTGAGTTTGATGATTTCCTGCCTTCTACTCCTCTTGGGTGTATTTGCTTCTCTCTGTTCCAGGACTTTTAGGTGTGCCATTAAGCTGCTCGTGTATGCTGTCTCCCGTTTCTTTTTGGTGGCACTCAGGGCTATGAATTTTTCTCTTAGCACTGCTTTCATTGTGTCCCATAAATTAGGGTATGTTGTGCCTTCATTTTCATTTAATTTTAAAAAGTCTTTGATTTCTTTCTTTCTTTCCTCCTTGACCAAGGTATCATTGAGTAGAGCATTGTTCAGCTTCCATGTGTATGTGAGCTTTCTGTTGTTTTTGTTGGCATTGAAGTCCACCCTTATTTCATAGTGATCTGATAGGAAGCATGGCATTAGTTCGATCTTTTTATATCTGTTGAGGTCTCTTTTGTGACCAATTATATGGTTGATTTTGGAGAAGATACCATGAGGTGCTGAGAAGAAGATATTTTCTTTTGCTTTAGGATGAAATGTTGTATATATATATATATATATATATGTTAATTCCATTTGGTCCAAGGCTTCAATTAGATTCACTGTGTCCCTGTTTAGTTTCTGCTTTCCTAAACGATCCATTTCAGAGAGTGTGGTATTGAAGATACCCACCGTAATTGTGTGAGGTGTGATGTATGCTTTGAGCTTTAATAAAGTTTCTTTTACGAATGAGGGTGCCCTTGCGTTTGGAGCATACATATTCAGAATTGAGAGTTCTTCTTGGTGGATTTTTCCTTTTATCAGTATGTAGTGTCCTTCTGTGTCTTTTTTTGATGATTTTAGGTTGAAAGTCAATTTTATCTGATATTAGGATGGCTACTCTGGCTCATTTCCTGGGACCATTTGCTTGTAAAATTGTTTTGCACCCTTTTACTCTGAGGTAGTGTTTGTCTTTGACACTGAGGTGCATTTCCTGCATGCAGCAAAATGCTGGGTCCTGTTTACGTATCCAGTATGTTAGTCTATGTCTTTTTATTAGGTAATTGAGACTATTGATATTAAGAGAGATTAAGGAATAGTGATTATTGTCACCTGCTATTCTTGACACAATCTTTATGTTTGAGTGGTTATCTACTTTTGGGTTTGATGCAAGAAGGTTACTATCTCGTTTTTTCCAGGGTGTAGTTTCTCTCCTTGTATTGGCGGTTTCCACCTATTATCCTTTGTAGGGCTGGGTTTGTGAAAAGATATTGTGTAAATTTGGTTTTATCATGGAATATTTTGGTCTCTCCATCTATGGTGATTGAGAGTTTTGCTGGGTATTGTAGTCTAGGCTGGCATTTGTGTTCTCTTAGACTCTGCATGAGATCTGCCCAGGATCTTCTGGCTTTCATAGTCTCTGGTGAGAAGTCTGATGTGATTCAGATAGGTCCTCCTTTATATGTTACTTGGCCTTTTTCTTTTACTGCTTTTAATATTCTTTCTTTGTTTAGTACATTTGGTGTTTTGATTATTATGTAACGGGAGGTATTTCTGTTCTGGTCCAGTCTATTTGGAGTTCTGTAGGCTTCTTGTACGTTCATCGGCATCTCTCTCTTTAGGTTAGGGAAATTTTCCTTCATAATTTTGTTGAAGATATTTACTGGCTCTTTAAGTTGCAAATCTTCACTCTCATCTATACCTATAATCCTTAGGTTTGGTCTTCTCATTGTGTCCTGGATTTCCTGGATGTTTTGGATTACACGTTTTTTGCATTTTGCATTTTCTTTGACTGTTGAGTCGATGCTTTCTATGGTATCTTCAGCACCTGAGATTCTTTCTTCCATCTCTTGTATTCTATTTTTGATGTTTGCATCTATGACTCCTGATTTCATTCCAAGGTTTTCTATCTCCAAAATTGTCTCCCTTTGTGATTTCTTAGTTGTTTCTACTTCCTTTTTTAGATCCTGGATGGATTTGCTGAGATCCTTCACTTGTTTGTTTGTATTTTCCTGAATTTCTTTAAGATATTTTTGCATTTCCTCTTTCAGGATTTCTACCTGTTGACTCAAGTTCTCCTGTATTTCTCTAAGCGATTTTTGTGTTTCTTCCTCATGGGCTTCCATATGTTGATCCATAGTCTCCTGCATTTCTTTAAGGGATTCTTGTGTTTTCTTTGTAAGCACATCTACCCGTTGATTCATTTCTTTAAGCGATTTTTGTGTTGCCTCTCTTTGGGCCTCCATCTGCTGACCCATATTCTTCTGCTTTTCTTTATGCGATTTTTTTGATTCCTTTGTAAGGGCATCTACCCGTTGATTCATTTCTTTAAGCGATTTTTGTGTTGCCTCCTTATGGGCCTCCATCTGTTGACCCATATTCTCCTGCATTTCTCTAAGCGATTTTTGTGTTTCCTTCGTAAGGGCTTCTACCAATTGATTCATGTTCTCCTGTATTTCTTTATGAGATTTATTTGTGTCCTTCTTGAAATCCTCTAATAGCATCATAAGAAGTGATTTTAAATCCAGATCTTGCCTTTTGGGTGTGATGAGGTATCCCAGGACTTGCTGCTGTTGGAGAGTTGGGTTTGAATGATGTCATATTGCCTTGATTTCTGTTAGTAATGTTCCTACATTTGCCTTCTGTCATATGGTTACCTCTGGTGTTAGTTGGTCCTGCTGTCACTGGCTGTTGCTTGTACCTCCTGTGAGCCTGCAAGGCTATTTCTGCCCCCCCACCGCCCCGGATTACCAGGATTTCCCTGGCACCGATTGCTAGGGCCTGCCCTGCTCCTGAGTGACTTTGGAGCCCTGATGTGCCTTGCCCCAAGTGATGTTATATTGGGGAATCCCTGCACATCCAAAGGCTCAGTGTATTGGATCCCCAGAGCAGAGGTTGCCAAGGGGTGGTTGGTATGCTCCTGCCCTGTGTGGGTGTGCCATCTCCCAGAGAGGCGGTCCCTCTCCAGGGCAGATGTCCCTCAGCAGAGCTGGCATGTAGGTGACCACAGACCTGCCCAGCTCTTGGGAGCAGGGAGCACACAAGCTGGCTGTGACCCAGGCGATATTATGCTTGATTGTCCCTGCGTCTGAAGGTCCCTTTGCCCTGTTACCAGAGCAAAGATGGTGGAATGCACTCTGCCCATATTTTATAATTAAGATAATTACAAAAGTGATAAACGTTAAAAACAACAGTGGCCATATAGGCTTTTTGCCACTTATTCACAAGTTTATTGGATACAGTGGTAGATGCAAAATTTAAACCCCCAAGATTGAAAAGGAGATCTCAGTGGTAATTTATTTGGTATCAAACAGGCTCCTTTTGAACTATTTCAAAAATTTGTTGATAAGACTCCTAAAAACAGCTAGTAGAATTTTTCTGGAAACCCTCAAACACAGGCTTCTTTTGTTATCTGACCTTCATACAATGGGGTCCAGTCTGGTTCCAGGCTGCTGCTCTGCAGGACAGATGGGTGTTGGGTCTGGCCTTGGACAATAGACTCTGATTAGAAGATATTTACATTTGAGTTAAAGCAAAACTCAGTACTACCTCTGCAGAGGCTTGTGAGGCACTGCTTTTGGCTTGCAAACCCCACCTAGGAAGTTTCAGGCCAAAACAACATTATTGACACATCTATCCAGGTGTGGTTCTAAATACAATTCAAACTTAAGATCTATAAAAGGTTAATAAGGCTATGTAGAACTTATGAAGGCATTAAAATCTGCCCTGCCTACTCCATACTAAATTATTATGGATTCAGAAGGTTTGATTTTTGCTTTGCATCCTGATTATTGTAAAAGCATTTGCTTCTAAGGATCTAATTTTAAAGAACCAATAAAGCAATTTTATTGGAAGGTTTTTCCTCAAGGAATGGCTGATAGCCTTACCTTATGTGAGAGAAGATGTTTTGTCTCTGCTTCAATACAAGAAGCTAGGATTTTAAATCTTTCAGTGTATATTATTCATAAAATTTTATTACAGGACTTTGCTCTTAACAATGGACTTTAAAAATTTTGGAGTAGATGTTGCTCCAGAAAAGATTCAAAGGTAATATCCTAAACAAATTGACACAGAAAATTCAAAGAAAAGATAATTTAATTATTCTAAATGATTTTCAATGTTGTTAGGATGTATTCATTGGCTAAGACATTGCTTTAAGCTTACCACAGGAGGACTTAAACCTCTGATGATCTCAAGGTGAATGCAAATTAACTAGTGAAAGACAAATAACTTTAAAGATAGTAGAAAAGCCTTCTGTAATCAGTTGTTTATATTATGTATTCACAATACTTCCTTGGAAAAGTGAGCATTAATGTAGAGACACCCTTTTTCATCTCCAAGTAAAGTTTTAACATCCTGCTATAAAGCTGTTGATGTGTTGATAAAATATTGTAGGATAGAATCATGAAAGTATTTTGAAAAGGATGTCTTAAGAACCTGATGAAACATTTGTTCCTTGTTTCAAACGGCTATCAAATTTGTCATTGCAAGGTATTGATACGTGGTCTATTGTATGGCAAGCATTTTAGGCAAAATTGATAATTGTTATCCAAAAGATAGGTTCTTAAAATTTGCTTCCATGCATGCTTTTATATTTCCTATAGATTTATACCTGCATCCCATAAAGAACACATCTACTATATTTATAAACAGCTCTTCTATGGGAGAGAAGCTCATGTAATTGGATCACATGTTTATTCTTTTTAGTTTCTGTTAGGGTTCTGTCTAAGCCCCACCCCACCATTACCTGGCAACAGCCAGGTATGCCTCTCCCAACAGTTACCTGACAAGAGCCAGGTAGGCTTAGCCCACTATAAAAGGGGGTGCTTGCCCCTCCTCTTCCTCTTATTTCTCTTATTCTTCTTGCTCCTGCTCTTGTTCTCTTATCTCTCTGCCCCTCTTGAGCTCTTCTCCACTCCCCCTCTCTCCACGTGGTCATGGCCGGCCTCCACTTCTCTACTCTCTTTGCCTTTCTCTGCCTCCACTACCCCATTAACTCCCATCCTCTATCCTAAATAAACTCTTCTCTATACCATGTCTTTGTGTGCCTGGTCCCTCGGAAGAAGGGATGCCTTGGCATGAGCTCGCTGTGCATCCCCTTCCCCCACACCACCGTATACCAGTCTCTCTAAACCTCCTTCTCTTTTTATGATCATAACAGTTTCCCCCTGCTTCAGCACAGATAATTGAATTGGGTGCTGTAGCCGTTATTTTTAAAATGCTAAAAACCAAGCTTTTAATTTTTATACTGATAGCCAATATATAGCTCATGGCTTACAATTGTTTGAAATTGTTCCTTTTTTAGATACTGCTAATTCTTAAACTTTACAATTATTTATGCAAATACAACTCAAGTTAAGAAAAGGTACTGTTCCTTTAAATGACTGTCTCTGGACATTAAAGAGCTCATCCAGGGGCTGGAGAGATGGCTCAGTGGTTAAGAGCACTGACTGCTCTTCCAGAGATTCTGAGTTCAATTCCAAGCAACCACATGGTGGCTCACAACCATCTATAATGGGATCTCTAAAATGAGATCTGACACCCTCTTCTGGTGTGTTTGAAGACAGCTACAATATACTTATATATAATAAATTAATAAATCTTTAAAAAAGAACTCATCCTAGATAGCCTGGAAAAGACCCCTTAAGGCAAAGCCACAAAAGATTTGTATCCCAGGCAGACTATAGGCCTTACATAGGAACAATTGGCCATACAATCATATTCTTTACATCATCAAAATAGTAATAGCTTGAGAACAATTTTATATTATTAGAAAATGTGCATATCAAATTGTAAAGGCTTGTTCTCGGTGTCCTCAGTTTCTACCTGTACCACATAATGGTTTTAATTCTAGAGGAATTAATCAATTATTACAAATGAATGGTACTCATATTTATGATTTTAGAAAATTAAAATATGTGCATGTGACTAATGATACATTTTCAGGTTTTCTAGTTGCAACTGCTCTAACAGGAAAAGACAACTAAAATGCTAAACTTATTTTCTATGCTTGCATAGTCATTGACTACATTATTGTCTATGCTTGGTGTTCTAACTTAATTAAAACAGATAGTGGAACTGGCTATTTATTACAGTCATCAAACATTTGAGATGTTTTGACAACAATTTAACAACAATTTAATTCTTTATAATTCTCAAGGATGAGGTATTGTGGAACTTTAAAACAATATCTTCTTAAAAAAATAAAAAGGGGGAAATTATATCATCCACATGCATATTATTTAAATCATTCTTTTATATTTTTAAGAAAATTTTAAAATTTGGTTGCCAAGGAACTCCTTGCTGAGTGTCTATAGCTACAACTAGGCATACTCATGCCTAGGTGAAAGGGAAGGATCCACTTATTGACATATGGCATGATCTTGATCAGGTATTTGATATGGGGAAGAAGGTATGTTTGTGTTTTTTCCACAGAATGCTGCAGAAGCATGCTAGCTGCCGGAGTGATTTATGTGGAATGCTGAAAATAATGCTGAACTGTGAGCTTGCTGAGTGCCCTGACACTGGTGACAGGAAAGCTGTATTGGGTGTATGTTCTTGACCCACCTTTACTTGCCCATGTCCCAGATTAGATAAACTGCCTTGCTTCAAGCTTTTAGACCTTGTGGGACAGAGAACATGTAGACTGTTAAAACTGACTTAGAAAAATGAATC
Source organism: Tokudaia tokunoshimensis (assembly GCA_036184795.1). NCBI lineage: Eukaryota > Metazoa > Chordata > Mammalia > Rodentia > Muridae > Tokudaia > Tokudaia tokunoshimensis. The sequence continues at coordinate 34,938,417 of BTHU01000015.1, read as the reverse complement.
TAAAGGAGGAGTTATAATGACTCTTTTCTTTAATGTGATCAGTTATTCTGAGTCAATCATGGGCTGGTCTAGAAATAAATCCAATATTGGAGAGTCCAATAATGAAGATGGCTAATAATCTTTATCAGCCAGCTGTGTTAAGTTAGAATATAGTCTCCACTCTCCCTGAGAAATAACAGCTTCGCTGTTGATTCTCAATGCTACCTCTCACACCATAGAAGCTAGCTTTTGTGTCTGATAGCTTCTAATTTGCAACTGAATTGGATACCTTGGGCCATCCAAAGACAAGTTAATCCTGTTTTGCTTCTAACTTCTGACCTTGTATTTTAAGCAGACTGTTTGTCACCACCCAGGCTCACCTAGATTGAAAACTGGCCTGTCTGTTATGGCAGTCTATCAACCAGCTTTTGTTTTATTGCCTGTGAATATTACAGGACCTTGGTATTCTGAAAGAAGCTTGAAGGTACTGGAGGAAGTGAGTCAGGCTTTAAGTAGAAGCAAGAGGAAAGTGGACTTGATTATTGCTGGTATTGCAGCTTTTATTGCATTGATGGCTAGCACCACTGCCTCTGCAATTGCCTTGACACAAGAAGTTAAGCCAGCTAAATTTGTTAATCATTTAGCAAAAAATGTTACTAATGTTTTGAGTATTCAAGAAGATACAATTTTTGGAGCAACAGATTGACGCTCTTTATGATACCATTCAAATTGTTGGAGAGCAGGTCCAGAGTTTAAAAGTAAGAAGTTATCTTGAATGCCATGCTAAATACCAATGGATTTGTGTTACATCTCAAGTTTACAATGAATACTCACTATAATCAGGAAAAAGTCCAAAGACACTTGCAAGTGTTTGGCAACAAATCGACTCCCAGGTATCAAAACCTATACAAGTTATTATCCTTGACTTGACTTAGCAGACTGAGGTCTTGATGAGCCCACTGTAAGTGGATCTCCTATGGGAGCTACAAAGAACTCAGATCTATGTATGTCTGCTAACGAGCTGACAAGGGCACCAGTAAGAGGTGCAAGGCAAAGCACTGCAAGGGGAGGACCATGTTTTCTGCCTCTGAGTCCCCTGAGAAGTAAACCTGGTTGTATAGAAGTAGGTATTTAAAGGCATTCCTTAGAATAACAACCAACAAGGAAGCCTAGACCCTCTCCTCCCCAAAAGATACCATACAGTATTTAGGAGGGTCAGATCAATACTTCCCCTCCATGGTTAACACCCACCATCCTTTGACAGATAACTGTCCACATATTTGCTACCTTCTCATCTTAAAACTTAAAAAAAGGGGAGGTATTGTGCCCTCCCCCCAGTCTTTGAGTGGGGAATTTCAGACCTTGATGCTAGCCACTACTTCCCACCTTATTTTTCTCGAAGGCCCTTTCCATTTCATGCCCAGCTTTCCTTCCAGGTGACCTTGGTTCCTGTAGCCATGGGCAGCTAAAATTTTAAATTGAATTATTTGTTTTATGGAAGTTTGTTCTTGTTAAAATTTCCTTATATATTCTAGACACTAGCCTTTCTATAGATATACAATTAGTAAAGTCATTTTCCAAGCCAGAGGCCTGATGCTTTGTCTGAATGATGTTATCTTTCGCCATAGAGAAGCTCTTCAGTTTCTTGACGTCCCATTTCTTAATTTTGTTCTTAGTGCCTGAGCGTCATTGTCCTATTCTAAAAGGCATTTCCTGTGCCAGTGAGTTTCAGCATCTTCCTCACTTTCTGTCCTATCCCATTCAGGGTATCTGGCCTTATGTTGCGGTCCTTGGTCCATTTGAAGTTGAGTTCTGAGCAGGATAACAGCCAGCTACCTTCTCAGCTTTGTGTCCACTGATCGTCTCTGAAGCCCAGCCTCAGCCTCAGCAGGGAGACAAGGGGAATGGAGGAAGCTAGCAGAGAATAGATAACTGAAGAGGAATTTCAAAAACCACCAAGGATATGGGATGTGCTTGTCGGGATGGAGAAAAAAGGAGCAGAAATGATAAGAGAGGGATTAAGGAGGCTGAAGAGGACTGATAAGTAAGGAAACTTACTCAAATGGAAACAATAAGTTTCCTCCCTCTACAGATTGTGCATTGGTCTTCAACAAAAACTGCTAATGGTGAATGAACTTAGGCTCTCCTGAAGAATGACAAATTCTGGGAAAAGAAAACTATGGGCTTCCACTGGCATGCAGCTGGCAGATTTCAAAACTGAAGCAGCTTTTACAAGGATCAGGCTCCGTCAATATTTAATGGAATGCTGATATGAGCAATAAGCCTACAAGAGGCTTAAGGTAAATAAGATAAGTATAGGTAGATAGCCACTTCACACTTCCAGAGAAAAATACAGGGAACACTGTTTGCTCTAACTATAAGGAGTTCCTTGAAAAAGAAGTGAGTTTGTGTATGGATCATGAAACTAGAACAAAAAAATCATGAGAGGGGAAAAAGATATCTGAAGAGAGAGGAGGGGAAATAAATAAAAAGAGAATATTAGATTATAAGTGACTTGAAAGGAGAAGAGGAGATGGGGGAGGGGCAGGAGGAGGGAGAAAGGCAGCCTGAGGAGGGAAGTGTAGAATGTATAAAAATGCTACAATAAAAACCTATTATTTTGTATAATAATTTGAAAATCTATTAAAACAGAGTAAACATAAACCTGTCAGTATTAATAACCATAACATATATTTTAATTGTATATGACATACATATATAATTTAGGAAGACATTAACTTTTTCTTAAGTAATGTTACTTCTGAGATTTCAGTTTGAATGCTCACTTCTATGATCATTCAGGGAGAAAGTAGTGTTTTAAAAACCAAGATATTTTTGATGCTGCCGTTTTTGTTTTGCATTTGAGACAGCAAGTATTCTCTTTTAAATATAAATTTATTTCCTTTAGTTTTTCCCCCAGTAGTGGCTGAATTGTGATGATTTCACCAGGCTAAATTGATTAAAGAACTTCTAGTTTATGAGGATGTGACTCTTGTTTCCTGATAAAATTAAAGAAATATATAGAAAAACATGTTAAAATTGACAATTTTCATGAAAAATTAAAGAGTAAAAGGGTAGACGTAAAAACATTGCTAAATTAATTAGAAAAGGAAGTAGAAACATTTTATGATAGAATTGAAAATTTACATGGAAAATATTTCTAATAAAATTGTAGAAAAATATAGAATAACATGTTAAATTTGAAGATTATCATGGAAAATTATACACATAAAATGGTAGTCATAAAGACATTTCTAAGTTGAATTGGACTAAAGGACATTTATGCTACATTCTCACAAGAACTAGATGCATTCTGCCCATGTTCAGAAACATTGAGTGCCTCTTAATTAAATTTTACATATTAAGTTGTTTGTAACTTCCAATTCATCCTAATGTTGAAGCTGTGGTATAGTTATTACTTACTGTTCTTAGATATATTCATAGTGATAGGATGAAGAACTTATTAAAATGTGTTTTGTAATTTGTCCTTCTTTTATGTATATTACATTTTACACATTTAATAACTATGCCCTTACATATAAAACTTTTCAAGTATTATTGCTTTGGCCAATGTGTACAGTTTAGTGCTGGCCCACTATATCAAAGTAGCAATCAAATACCAGCAAACAACTTGTTCTCAGGAGCTTTACCAGGAAATAAGAATTTATATGATACTGCATCCATTTCAAAAGGAAGTTTCTTCTATAAGCACAAGTGTTTAGAAGACAGTTTGAGAGGCATATCATATCCTTGATGGAAGAATAGTGACAGCTTCCCTATTGAGACCTATGAAATCCCACCTTCAGGTTTTTGTCCTGGCTTACCATAAAAGACAAAAAAAGATGTAAACTCTCTTCTGTGGGATTGACTGAACACACTATAAATGTGCCTCTATTGTTCAAGGAGCAACCTCCCTAGCATTCAGTACTCTAGAGCCAGTAGGATCCATAGTCTAATAGTGCTGTTCATGACAATTCTCCCTTAGAAGACTGTATAGAAACTTCCCACACTAGTAAAAAAAAAGGGGGGGGGGTGGTGGTGGAGACTTGATCTAAGCACAATCTTTGTCATATTTGTATTCCTGTCTATCTGCCATTTCCTCATGAGACAAGTCATCTTATAAGTGTGTCTTATCCACCAATGTTGTTACCACTGTGGTAGAAGAATTCACAGCTATTTATCATGTCCTGTATGAGTCTTATCCTGTTCAAAAGCTTATTGAACGTTTTTAGACCAATCCCATACCACACCAATTGGTATATCAATTTATACAAAGGATGGATTACTTGGGTCAAGTGGAGATCCTCCAATATCCTGGGTTCCCCAAGTATACCTGCAGCTCTTTTACATTTACAGGCACAGGCTATTGTAGGATTTAAAAAAAGGAAACTTTTTCAGGCATCATATAGGTATCTGACAGGATAATAATACTCCCTAGAATTTTACAGTACTGTTGGGCCCTTGTGTCTCCTGTAAAATCATCTTCTACCCTTTATTGTATCAGTATGTGCATAGTTTTAGATTTTATTCAATGTGTAAAAACACTCAGAAATTAGCATTGTGCTATTTTTTAGAGTATTGTCAGTAAGGCATAGTTAAGGACCCAGGACACCATTCCAACAAAAAGAATGTGACTGTAAGGGTAACTTTGGGAGCTATGAATGTCCACTGCTGGCCATTTCAAGTGAATGCAAATTGGTTCTGATAACCAGTAGTCAAGTAAACGCTAAAAAAAAACCCTATGTATTAGCAAGACCAAACACAGCATGAAAAGATCCTACTACTTAATACACACGATTGGCTTCCTTATACTAAGGAAACTCAATGACACCTCCAAGCGTGTCTCCTATCCCCAAAGCTTTGGTGGGACATTTGAAATTACTTTAGCCCAGGTACAAGTGGGAACGGAACCCCACTTGCGTGACTATATCACACTCAGGGAATGTTAGACTATTTATCTAATCTACAACTCTGGCCATTTCAACTGTCTATTCCTCAGGTATACCAGGCTTCAGTGAGAGACCCTGGTTAGCTGGACAAGTTCTATCCCACGTACAACTTTTTTACACAGTTTTCCTGGGGGCATTACCACCCACCCCCAAGACAAGCTTTGCTGTTTTTACCTAGACTGTTTCATACCCAGATTCACCCACCTATTGCTTGTTCCTACTGCTTTGGGTGACTGGAATGCATAAATGTAATTTTGGGTTCAGTACCCACCAAATTTGAATTAACTTGTACTTTCATAGCGGACCATAGTTTGGCAGGAGGTCTCCAGTTTCCATCTACAGCCTTCAGTTGCAGGCAACATTGGCCATTCTGTCAAAGAAACAGCTTGGTGGTTTTCCATACAATGATGATGCCTTCCTATGCACGGGGTGTAGTGAACACAACCTATATCTCTCAACTTTTTCCCCTTCTTTTAATCCTTGGTTAGGCTTGAAAGCCTTCCAGAAAGCCTCAAATCCAGAATCTGCTCTTTTATCAATTTTCCCCTTAGAGACTCTAGCTCAATACAAATCTTGCCACATTTGTTTTTTAGCAACATGAACAGAACTTGTTTGCTTTATCCTTTTTCGTTGCCTGAGTGTCTCAACATGTTTATGTACTCAGTTTATTTTCTGGTCTTGAGTCATTGCAGTCTGCAAAGCCTCTCCAATTTCACATAGATCTCATCTCACCAAAGGATTTCTAAAAAGCCACTAAAGTTCTGCATCAGTCTATGGTTCCTGACAAATCAAGATTTTTTGTTTATTGTTTTTTTAACTCCCCAGTGAGCATAGTCCTATCTTATTTGGTATTAACTAGGCATTAAATCTTAAACATTTACTATAAATTGGTCATTAAACATCACTTCTGCAACCCTGTTTGTCTCCTTTTTCTACCTGACCAAGGTCTTCAAATGTTTGAATACCAGGAAGTGACTTTTAGCACAAATCTATCTTGTATTCTCTTTCTCTTCCATCCTGCTAACTGTAAGAAACAGGCAAGCCAGTATCTCATCATTCTCTCTTTTATCAAGTTTACCCTCAAACCAGAGGCTAGTGTGGAATATTGTAGCCATATACTTTTCCCCTTTGCAATTCTTCACTTATACAAATTCCCTCTGACTTGTCAGGTATCTTGGCATTAGATGCACTTTTTACTACACATAGCAGTTCTTTAGCAACCTCACTACAGCTTGCCAATACTCTCTTCCCTTACTTTTTGCTCTCAAGGATGATAGATGTTCTAAATCTTTAGCTTATCTCATAGCATCTCTGAACTCACACAGCAGATTCCACTCAGGGAGCAGGCACGCTACTCCAGAATACAGAGAGGAAAACACCTCCACTTGGATTTCTCTTACAGACACCTCACCTAGACTTTCCCTCTAGGTAGTTGATTCAGCATTAGTTTCATGTTTTGTCACCCAAAGTAAAGTTCCTACAATCAATGGTAGAACAAGAGTTATCCTCACACCTTGTGGGAAAACGTCTCAGCACCAATAGTAGGAACATGCAGCTACTCTTTCCTAAGGTCTTTGATTCTTTCTTGTCCCTCTTCTTGTTCCCAATGCATTGTATGAGACTTTTTATGATCTCTCTCTCTCTCTCTCTCTCTCTCTCTCTCTCTCTCTCTCTCTCTCTCTGTCTCTCTCTCTCTGTCTCTCTCTCTGTCTCTCTGTCGCTGTCTCTCTCTCTCTCCCTCTGTGTGTGTGTGTGTTTGTGTGTGTGTACATGTGTGTGTGTGTGTGTGTGTGTGTGTGTGTGTGTGCCTATGTGTGCGTGTTAATTTCAGGAGCAGGGACAGCTTGAATGGAGCTCCATCACTGAAATGATCATACCAGAATATATTGCCATTCTTTGATGCTGTATCTATAGAGTTCTCTGCAAAACTTTCCAGGTTCCTTCATGTAGCCCAGGGGCACTACACACCTCTTCTACTTTGGCTTAGTATCATAATTCACAAGAAATTGCTAAACAATACATGCAGGCAGTCAAAATGTACTGAAAGTACGTACTCCACTGGGGTGTGTTTGTATGTATTAAGGGTACCTAGGTCAGCAATGCCATGGTGTATAAAAACATCTCATCTGGCTAGGTCCTGGAGCCTTTCCTGAGTTTCTGGTGAGTCAGTCAGCTCTGTGGAATCCTCTCTTCTCTAAACATCTAGAATGGTTATAGTACAGTTACCTCTCTTGCTCTCTCCAGAAGATGTTCTTTCCCTCACAGTCTCCTGAGAGCACAGTGATCTCATCTTCTCTGCCCTTTCCCTTCAGCCCCAGGACACTGACTTTCAACAGGATGAAGACTACAACTTGTTCCTTTCTCATCTGCATCTCTCTTCTCCAGCTGATGGTCCCAGTGAGTACTGATGGTGCCTTAGACATTATCATGGGGAAAAAGGACAAAGAACTTCTCACCCATCAAGGTATGAATGAATAGGAGAACTCATAGATTAATCCTTGCTGATGCTGACTGTACATAAAAAATCCCCCGTATCCTGGTCTAAGCCCTTAGTTCTCTTCATCCCTGCTTTCCTGACCAAGACTTTCTTCAGCATCCTACCCCTTTTTTATTAGATATATTCTTTATTTACATTTCAAATGATTTCCCCTTTCCTGGTTCCCCCCCCAAAAGTCCCATAAGCCCTCTTTCCTGCCCCCTGTTCCCCAATCAACCCCCTCCCACTTCCCTGTCCTGGTATTCCCCTATAATGCTGCATCAAGCCTTTCCAGGACAAGGGGCTTCTCCTTCCTTCTTTTTGGGCATCATTTGATATGTGAGTTGTGTCTTGGGTATCTGAACTTCTAGGCTTATCAGTGAGTGCATACCATGTGTGTTCTTTTGTGATTGGGTTACCTCACTTAGGATGATATTTTCCAGTTTCACCCATTTGCCTAAGAATTTCATGAATTCATTGTTTTTAATAGCTGAGTAGTATTCCATTGTGTAAATATACCACATTTTCTGTATCCATTCCTCCATTGAGGGACATCTGTGTTCTTTCCAGCTTCTGGCTATTATAAATAGGGCTGTTATGAACATAGTGGAGCATGTGTCCTTATTACATGCTGGGGAATCCTTATGTGTATATGCCAAGGAGTGGTATAATGGGGTCCTCCGGTAGTATCATGCCCAGTTTTCTGAGGAACCGCCAGACTGATTTCCAGAGTGGTTGTACCTGCTTGCAATCCCTACCATTTTGAACTCTTGGATAAGAATTCAATGTGTGGATGAAGACGAAGAAAAAGGATAGGGCCTGTAATTTATGAACACATCATAAAACAGGGATATTAAGCTTTTAATTAGTTCATTTAACTTTCACAGTCACTGTATGAGTTAAGTACAACTATTGCTTTTTCCTCACAAATGAAGAAGTTGCATCTTAAAAGCTAGCAAGGGGACTTCATATCGAACCAGTGACTTCCCTAAGATAGAAGAGGACTTACAAGGGAATTGTGAGACAGATCATGGTCAATGTCACCTTTTCTATTTTACTCAGATAACTATCCTTCCACTGTAAGGAAGACTCTCTCTTGCACTAGTGTCAAGTTTATGGCCAAATGGGCCTCCTGCCCTGCTGGTGAGTAATTCCTCAAGGAGAATTTATGACTGTAGTATCCCCGTGTCCTCGCCCATCAATCTCCTAATACCACCTTCTCCTAACTCGAGTTTGTACTGCCATGAAGCTTAGCTATAATTTCAGGTGTGCACACACCCTTTCCTGATTTTCCATTCCCCAAAGATGCTACTGAGGGACTTTTGGTTTCTGCCTTTCATGTCACTTCTTCCTTCATGCCAGCCCTTCCTGTCCCTTGAGTGTCTGGTAATGGATATGACCTTCATTTCTTTCCTAATCTTTTTCCTTATATTGTGGGCATGTGGAGGTAGAACAGAGGTGAATTTGTTATTAATGAAGACAGTGAAACACCACTTACAAATCTGTCAGTTTAAGTAACTTGCATTTGGTTTGCTTGAAGAGAACTGTGAAATTTGTATAGTTTTATGTTCTGCAAAATAGATCAACTCATGTGCTTTCTAAGAGGAAAGAACATTTAGGGATCTTCCATACCTTACAATCCAAGGGCTCTGATGTCTGTGTCTCACATAACTGTGTAGGGATGACTGCTACTGGATGTTCTTGTGGCTTTGCCTGTGGATCGTGGGAGATCAAGAATGAAAATACTTGCAACTGCCTGTGCTTACTCGTCGACTGGGCCACTGCCCGCTGCTGCAAACTGTAGTAAGAATGAAGAGGTTGAGAACCCAGCTTTGATATGATGAATCTAACAAAATTGCAATCTCAACTTGAGAACCTGGTTCATGTGCCTTTGATGTGTTCATATTCCCCAGTAACACTGCTTCTTAAAAAATAAAGACAAATTTGCATGTGTCTCTGTTTATGTCTTCAATGTTATTACTCCTACCTTGAGATATTTCTTGCCAAAAACATTTTCAATATCACAACTTACATCATAGTAAGGCATGTGAAAAGCATGGTTAAGAAACATAGGGAGAATAGGAAAACAGTCTGACCCTCCACTTCTATTCCTCACAAACAGAAGGTATTGAGTACATTGTTTTAAATGAAATATACTAAAGAAAATACCATACTTTTTTATCTTTTAAAAGATTTATTTATTTATTTATTTATTTATTGGATATATTCTTTATTTACATTTCAAATCTTATCCCCTTTCCTGGATTGCCACCACCCCCCAGAAACTACCTATCCCATGTGCCGCGCCCCTGCTTCTATGAGGGTGATCACTCAACAACCAACCCACTCCTGCCTACCCTCCCTGATATTCCACATCAAGCCTTCACAGGACCAAGGGCCTCTCCTCCCACTGATGCTGGACAAGGTTATCCTCTGCTACATATGCAGCTGGAGCTATGAGTTCCTCCATGTGTACTCATTGGTTGGTTGTTTAGTCCCTGGGAGTTCTGGCCAGTCTGGTTGGTTGACAATATTGTTCTCCCTATGGGGTTGCAAACCCCTTCAGTTCCTTCCATCTTTTCTCTAACTCCTCCATTGGGGATCCTGTGCTCAGTCCAATGGTTGTCTGAGAGCATCCACCTCTGTATTTGTCAGGCACTGGCAGAGCCTCTCAGGAAACAGCTATATCAGGTTCCTGTCAGCATGCACTTCTTGGGATCCACAGTAGTGTCTGTGTTTGGTGACTGTATATGGAATGGATCCCCAGGAGGGGCAGTCGCTGGATGGCTTTTCTTTCAGTCTCTGCTCTATATTTCCTTCATTCTCTGCACTATATTTGCTCCAGTGAGTATTTTGTTCAACTTTCTAAGAAGGACCAAAGCATTCACACTTTGGTCTTCCTTCTTTTTGAGCTTCATGTGGTCTATGAATTGTATCTTGGGTATTCTGAGCTTTTGGGCTAATATCCACTTATCAGTGAGTGCACACCATGGGTATTCTTTTGTGATTGGGTTACTTCACTCAGGATGATATTTTCTAGTTCCATCCATTTGCCTAAGAATTTTATGAAGTTCTTGTTTTTGGCAGCTGAGTAGTATTCCATTGTATAAATGGAATACATTTTCTGTATCCATTCCTCTGACAAAGGACATCTGGGTTTTTTCCAATTTCTGGCTATTATAAATAAGGTGGCTATAAACATGGTGAAGCATGTGTTCTTGTTATATGTTGAAGCATTTTTTGGGTATATGCCTAGGAGTGGTATATCTGGGTCCTCAAGTAATACTATATCTAATTTTCTAAGGAACTGCCAGACTGATTTCCAGAGTGGTTACACCAGCTTGCAATCCCTCCAGCAATGGAGGAGTGTTCTTCCTTCTCCACATCCTCACCAGCATCTACTGTCACTGAGTTTTTGATCTTAGCCATTCTGACTAGTGTGAGGTGGAATCTCAGGGTTGTTATAATTTGCATTTCCCTGGTCATTAAGGATGTTGAACATTTCTTTAGGTGCTTCTCGGCCATTCCATATTCCTCAGGTGAGAATTCTTTATTTAGCTATGTTCAGCATTTTCAATAGGGTTATTTGATTCTCTGGAGTCTAACTTCTTGAGTTCTTTGCATATATTGGATATTATTCCTTTATCAGATGTAGAATTGGTAAAGAACTTTTCCCAATCTTTTGGTTGCTGTTTTTTCTATTGACAGTATCCTTTGCCTTACAGAAGCTTTGCAATTTTACTAGGTCCCATTTGTCAATTTTTGATCTTAGAACACAAGCTATTGGTGTTCTGTTCAGGAAATGTTCCCCTGTGCCCGTGTGCTCAAGGCTCTTCCCCCACTTTCTCTTCTATTAGATTCAGTGTATCTCGTTTATGTGGATTTCCTTGATCCACTTGAACTTGAGCTTTGTACAAGGAAATAAGAATGAGGAGCCTGATATAGTCGTCTCCTTTTTGGGCATCAGTGGCAACGAGCTTAGCTCAATGCCCCCAGCTAAGCTGTTGGCACAGGTTTCCTGAGAGCAGAACATCCTGTGGCTTAGCTTGATTTCTGTCTTCCCACCCGGTGTGGTAGGGACTTCCCAGGTGCCTGACCTATGACTGTGATTGTTTTTTCCTGTTGTTTTTCACCCGGCCTCTAGTATATATTGCTGGTCCCTCAGTAAAGCTTTGGCATTCTCCTCGCCAGAATGATCCAAGTCTGTTTTCTGTTAATCTACCAGGCCTATGCCCAATACTGGGTACTGTGGCTGCACCTCCTGAGAGGCCCTGCCAGAGCCTTACAATTACAGAGTTGGATGCTCACAGCCAACTATTGCACTGAGTGCAGAGTCCCCAATGGAGGAGTTGGAGAAAGGACAGAAGGAGATGAAGGGGTTTGTACCCCCATAGGAAGAACAACAATATCTACTAACCAGATCCCCCCCGATCCCCGAGATCCCAGGGACTAAGCCACGATCCAAGGAGTACACATGGCTCCAGCTGCATATGTAGCAGAGGACAGCCTTGTCAGGCACCAAAGGGAGGCAAGATCCTTGGTCCTATGAAAGCCTGATAGATGCCCCAATGTAGGGGAATCGAGGGCAGGGAAGCAGGAGTGGGTGGGTGGCTTGAGGAACACCCTCAGAGAAGCAGGGGGAGGGTGGAAGGGATAGGGGGTTTCTGAGATGAGGAAAATCAGGTAAAGGGATAACACTTGAAATGTGAATAAATTAAAAAAAAATGTATCCTTGTGGATTCTTCTACATGTTGACTGCCAGTTGAACCATCATCATTTGTTAAAATGTTGTCCTTCTTTTCCACTGAATGGTTTTAGCTCCTTTTTCAAAGATCAAGTGACCATAGGTATGTCAGTTCATTTCTGGGTCTTCAATTCTATTCCATTGATCTACCTACCTGTCTCTGTAGCAATACCATGCAGTTTTTATCACTATTGCTCTATAACATAGCTTGAGGTCAGGGATGGTGATTCACCCAGAAGTTCTTTTATTCTTGAGAATAGTTTTCACTATTATGGGTTTTATGTTATTCCAAATGAATTTTCAAATTGCTCTAACTCTATGAAGAATTGAGTTGGAATTTTGATGGATATTGCATTGAATCTGTATATTGCTTTTGGCAAGATGGCCATTTTTACTATATTAATCTTACCAATCCATGACCATAGGAGATCTTTCCATCTTCTAAGATCTTCTTTGATTTCCTTTTTCAGAGACTTGAAGTTCTTGTCATACAGACCTTTCACTCGATTAGAGTAACACCAAGGAATTGTATATTCTTTGTGACTACTGTGAAGGGTATATTTTCCCTATTTTTTTCTCACTCAGTTTTTCCATTGAGTAGAGAAAGGCTACTGATTTGTTAGAGATAATTTTTTATTAGATATATTCTTTATTTGCATTTCAAACGATTTCCCCTTTCCTGGTTCCCCTCCCCCGAAAAATCCGTAAGCCATCTCCCCTCACCCTGCTCCCCAATCAACCCCAACACCCTCCCTATTCCCTGTCCTGGTATTCCCCTACACTGTGGCATTGAGCCTTTCCAGGACCAGGGGCCTCTCCTCCCTTTTATATACAGCCAATTTGCTGAAGTTGTTTATCAGGTTTAGGAGTTCTCTGGTGGAATATTTGGGGTTACTTAAGTATACAATCATATCAGAAACAAATAGTGATATTTTGACTGCTTCCCTTCCAATTTGTATCCATTTGATGTCCTTTTGTTGTCTAATTCCTCTGGCTAGAACTTCAAGTACTATATTGAATAAATATGGAGAGAGAGGGCAGCCTAGTCTACTCCCTGATTTTAGTGGAATTGCTTAAAGTTTATCTTCATTTAGTTTGCTGTTGGCTACTGGTTTGCTGTATATTGCTTTTTCTATGTTTAGATATGGGCCTTGAATTCCTGATCCTTCCAAGACTTTTTTAGCATGAAAGGATGCTGAATTTTGTCAAATACTTTTTCAGCATCTAATGAAATGACCATGTGGATTTTTTTATTTGAGTTTGTTTGTGTAGTGGATTACATTGATGGATTTCCATATATTGAAACTTCCTTGCATCCCTGGGATGACACCTACTTGATCTTGGTGAATGATCGTTTTGATGTGTTCTTGAATTCGATTGGCAAGAATTTTATTGAGTATTTTTGCATCGATATTCGTAAGGAAAATTGGTCTGAAGTTTTCTTTCTTTGTTGGATCTTTGTGTGGTTTTGTTATCAGTGAAATTGTGGCTTCACAGAACAAGTTGGGTACTATTCCTTCTGTTTCTATTTTGTGGAATAATTTGAAGAGTATTGGTGTTAGGTCTTCTTTGAAGGTCTGATAGAATTCTGAGCTAAAACCATCTGGTCCTGTGCTTTTTTTTTTTTTTTTTTGGTTAGGAGACTGTCAGTGACCACTTCTATTTCTTTAGGGGTTATGGGACCATTTAGATGGTCTATCTGATGCTGATTTAACTTTGGTATTTGGTATCTGTCCAGAAAATTGTCCATTTCCTCCAGATTTTCCAGTTGTGCTGATTATAAGCTTTTGTAGTAGGATCTGATGAGTTTTTGAATTTTTGTGGTTTCTGTTATTTCTCCCTTTTCGTTTCTGGTTTTGTTAATTTGGATACTGTTTCTGTGCCTTCTGGTTAGTCTGGCTAACGGTTTTTCTGTCTTGTTGATTTCCTCAAAGAACCAGCTCCTGATTTTGTTGATTCTTTGTATGGTTCTTTTTGTTTCTACTTGGTTGATTTCAGCCCTGAGTTTGATGATTTCCTGCCTTCTACTTCTCTTGGGTGTATTAGCTTATTTCTGATCCAGAGCTTTCTGGTTTGCCGTTAAGCTGCTCTCTCCAGTTTCTTTTTGGAGGCATTCAGGGCTATGAGTTTTCCTCTTATCACTGCTTTCGTTGTGTCCCATAAGTTTTGGTATGTTGTGCCTTCATTTTCATTAAATTCTAAAAAGTCTTTGATTTCTTTCCTTATTTTTTCCTTGACCAAGTTATCATTGAGTATAGAATTGTTCAGTTTCCATGTTTATGTGGGCTTTGTCAGATGTACAGTTGGAAAAGATCATTTCCCAGTTTGTTGGTTGCCGCTTTGTCCTATTGACAGTGTCCTTTGCCTTACAGAAACTTTGTAATTTTATAAGGTACCATTTGTCAATTTTTGATCTTAGAGCATTAGCTATTGGAGTTCTGTTCAGGAAATTCTCCCCTGTGCCCATATGTTCAAGGTTCTTCCCTAGTTTCCTTTCTATTAGTTTCAGTGTGTCTGGTTTTATGTGGAGGTCCTTGATCCACTTGGAATTGAGCTTAGTACAAGGAGATAAGAATGGATCAATTTGCGTTCTTCTGCATGTTGACCTCCAGTTGAACCAGCACCATTTGTTGAAAAGGATATCTTTTTTTCCACTGGATGGTTTTAGCTCCTTTGTCAAAGATCAAGTGACCAAAGGAGTGTGGATTCATTTCTGGATCTTCAATTCTGTTCCATTGATCTACATGCCTGTCACTGTACCAATACCATGCGGTTTTTAACACTATTACTCTGTAGTACAGCTTGAGGTCCGGGACACTGATTACCCCAGAGGTTCTTTTACTCTTGAGAATAGTTTTAGCTATTCTGGGTTTTCTGTTACTCCAGATGAATTTTTGAATTGCACTTTCTAACTCTATGAAGAATTGAGTTGGGATTTTGATGGGGATTGCATTGAATCTGTATATTACTTTTGGTAAGATGCTCATTTTTCCTATATTAATCCTGCCAATCCATGAGCATGGCAGATTTTTCCATCTTCTGAGGTCTTCGTCAATTTCATTCTTCAGAGACTTGAAGTTCTTGTCATACAGATCTTTCACTTGTTTGGTTAGAGTCACGCCAAGATACTTTATATGGTTTGTGGCAATCGTGAAGGGTATCATTTCTCTTACTTCTTTCTCAGCCTGCTTATCCTTTGAGTATAGGAAGGCTATTGACTTGCTTGAGTTGATTTTATATCCGGCCACTTTGCTAAAGTCGTTTATCAGCTGTAGGAGTTCTCTGGTGGAGTTCTTTGGGTCGCTTAAGTATACTATCATATCGTCTGCAAATAGTGATAGTTTGACTTCTTCCTTTCCAATTTGTATCCCTTTCACCTCTTTTTGTTGTCTAATTGCTCTAGCTAGAACTTCAAGTACTATATTGAAAAGATATGGAGAGAGAGGGCAGCCTTGTCTAGTCCCTGATTTTAGTGGCATTGCTTCAAGTTTCTCTCCATTTAGATTGATGCTGGCTACCGGTTTGCTGTAAATTGCTTTAACTGTGTTTAGATATGGGCCTTGAATTCCTCATCTTTCCAAGACCTTTAACATGAAAGGATGCTGAATTTTGTCAAATGCTTTCTCAGCATCTCATGAGAGGACCATGTGGTTTTTCTCTTTGAGATTGTTTATATAGTGGATTACATTGATGGATTTCCTTATATTGAACCATCCCTGCATCCCTGGGATGAAGCCTACTTGATCGTGGTGGATGATCGTTTGATGTGTTCTTGGATTCGGTTGGCAAGAATTTTATTGAGTATTTTTGCATCGATATTCATAAGAGAGATTGGCCTGAGATTCTCTTTCTTTGTCGGACCTTTGTGTGCTTTTGGTATTAGTGTAATTGTGGCTTCATAGAACGAGTTGGGCACTGTTCCTTCTGTTTCTATTTTGTGGAATAGTTTGAAGAGTATTGGTGTTAGGTCTTCTTTGAAGGTCTGATAGAATTCTGCACTAAAACCATCTGGACCTGTGCTTTTTTTGGTTGGAAGACTTCCAATGACAACTTCTACTTCTTCAGGGGTTATAGGACAGTTTATATGGTCTATTTGATCCTGATTTAATTTTGGTATTTGATATCTGTGTAGGAAATTGTTCATTTCCTTCAGATTTTCTAGTTGTGTTGAATACAGGTTTTTGTAGTAGGATCTGATGATTTTTTGAATTTCCTCAGTTTCTGTTGCTATCTCTCCCTTTTCGTTTCTGATTTTATTAATTTGGATACTATCTCTGTGCCCTCTGGTTAGTCTGGCTAAGGGCTTATCTATCTTGTTGATTTTCTCAAAGAACCAACTCCTCGTTTTGTTGATTCTTTGTATGGTTTTGTTTCTACTTGATTGATTTCAGCCCTGAGTTCGATGATTTCCTGCCTTCTACTCCTCTTTGGTGTATTTGCTTCTTTTTGTTCCAGGGCTTTCAGGTGTGCCATTAAGCTGTTAGCTGTATGCTGTCTCCCGTTTCTTTTTGGCGGCACTCAGGGCTATGAATTTTCCTCTTAGCACTGCTTTCATTGTGTCCCATAAATTAGGGTATGTTGTGCCTTCATTTTCATTAACTTTCAAAAAGTCTTTGATTTCTTTCTTTATTTCCACCTTGACCAAGTTATCATTGAGTAGTGCATTGTTTAGCCTCCATGTGTATGTGGGTTTTCTTTTGTTTTTGTTGTCATTGAAGACCACCCTTATTCCATAGTGATCTGATAGGAGGCATGGGATTAGTTCTATCTTCTTATATCTGTTGAGGTCTGATTTGTGACCAATTATATGGTCAATTTTGGAGAAGGTACCATGAGGTGCTGAGAAGAAGGTGTATTCTTTAGCTCTAGGATGAAATGTTCTATATATATATATCTGTTAGTTCCAGTTGGTCCAAGGCTTCAATTAGATTCACTGTGTCCCTGTTTAGATTCTGCTTTCCTGAACGATCCATTTCAGAGAGCGGGGTGTTGAAGTCACCCACTATTATTGTGTGCGGTGCGATGTGTGCTTTGAGCTTTAGTAAAGTTTCTTTTACGAATGAGGGTGCCCTTGCATTTGGAGCATAGATATTCAGAATTGAGAGTTCTTGATGGTGGATTTTTCCCTTGATCAGTATGTAGTGTCCTTCTGTGTCTTTTTTGATGACTTTAGGTTGAAAATCAATTTTATCTGATATTAGGATGGCTACTCCACCTCGTTTCTTGGGGCCATTTGCTTGTAAAATTGTTTTCCAGCCTTTTACTCTGAGGTAGTGTTTGTCTTTGACACTGAGGGGCGTTTCCTGCATGCAGCAAAATGCTGGGTCCTGTTTATGTATCCAGTCTGCTAGTCTATGTCTTTTTATTGGGGAATTGAGACCATTGATATTAAGAGAGATTAAGGCATAGTGATTATTGCCATCTGCCATTCTTGACGCTATCTTTATGTTTGCGTGGTTATCTACTTTTGGGTTTGATTCAAGAAGGTTATTATCTCATTTTTTCCAGGGTGTTGTTTCTCTCCCTGTATTGGCGGTTTCCACATATTATCTGTTGCAGGGCTGGATTTGTGCAAAGATATTGTGAAAATTTGGTTTTATCATGGAATATCTTGATCTCTCCATCTATGGTGATTGAGAGTTTTGCTGGGTATAGTAGTCTAGGCTGACATTTGTGCTCTCTTAGTGTCTGCATGAGATCTGCCCAGGATCTTCTGGCTTTCATAGTCTCTGGTGAGAAGTCTGATGTGATTCGGATAGGTCTTCCTTTGTATGTTACTTGGCTTTTTTCTCTTACTGCTTTTAGTATTCTTTCTTTGTTTAGAACATTTGGTGTTTTGAATATTATGTGACGGGAGGTATTTCTGTTCTGGTCCAGTCTGTTTGGAGTTCTGTAGGCTTCTTGTACGTTCATCGGCATCTCTCTCTTTAGGTTAGGGAAGTTTTCCTCCATAATTTTGTTGAAGATGTTTACTGGCCCTTTAAGTTGCAAATCTTCACTCTCATCTATACCTATAATCCTTAGGTTTGGTCTTCTCATTGTGTCCTGGATTTCCTGGATGTATTGGGTTACACGTTTTTTGCATTTTGCATTTTCTTTGACTGTTGAGTCGATGCTTTCTATGGAATCTTCAGCACCTGAGATTCTTCCTTCCATCTCTTGTATTCTACTGTTGATGTTTGCATCTATGACTCCTGATTTCTTCCCAAGGTTTTCTATCTCCAAAGTTGTCTCCCTTTGTGATTTCTTAGTTGTTTCTACTTCCTTTTCTAGTTCCTGGATGGATTTGCTGAGATCCTTCACTTGTTTGTTTTTACATTCCTGTAAGTCTTTGAGGTATTTTTGTATTACCTCTTTCAGGATTTCTGCCTGTTGACCCACGTTCTCCTGCATTTCTCTGAGCGATTTTTGTGTTTCCTCCTCATGGGAATCCATCTGTTGAACCATCGTCTCCTGCATTTCTTTAAGCTGTTCTCATGTTTCCTTTGTAAGGGCATCTAACCGTTGATTCATTTCTTTTTTTTTTTTTTTTTTTTTTTTTTTTTTTTTTTTAATTTAATTTTATTTTATTTTTTTAATTTACATTCCAAATCACTTCCCCTTTCCCGTTTCCTCCCTCCCCGAAAGTCCCATAAGCCCCCTTCCCTCCCTCTTTTCTCCGTTCAACCCCCTCTCATTACTCTGTCCTGGCGTTCCCCTACATCCAGTCTTTCCAGGACCAGGGGTCTCTCCTTCCATCTTTTTAGAAATCTATTGATATGCTGATTGTGTCTAGGGTATTCTGAGATTCTGGGTCAATATCCCCTTATCAGTGACTTCATACCATGTGTGATCTTTTGTGATTGGGTTACCTCACTAAGGATGATATTTTCAAGTTCTGACCATTTGCCTAGGAATTTCGTGAATTCATTGTTTTTAATTGCAGAGTAGTATTCCATTGTGTAAATATACCACATCTTCTGAATCCATTCCTCCGTTGAGGGACATCTGGGTTCTTTCCAGCTTCTGGCTATTATAAATAAGGCTGCTATGAATATAGTGGAGCATGTGTCCTTATTGCATGCAGGTAAAGTCTCTGGGTATATGCCCAGGAGTGGTATAGCCGGATCCTCCGGAAGTGTCATGCCCAGTTTTCTGAGGAGCCGCCAGACTGCTTTCCAGAGTGGTTGTACCAGCCTGCAATTCCACCAGCAGTGGAGGAGTGTTCCTCTTTCTCCACATCCTCGCCAACAACTGCTGTCTCCTGTGTTTTTGATCTTAGCCATCCTGACTGGTGTGAGATGGAATCTCAGGGTTGTTTTGATTTGCATTTCCCTAATGACTAAGGATGATGAACATCTCTTTAGGTGCTTCTCAGCCATTAGATATTCTTCAGGTGAGAACTCTTTGTGTAGCTCTGTACCCCCATTTTTTAATAGGGTTACTTGCCTCTCTGGAGTTTAACTTCTTGAGTTCTTTGTATATCTTGGATATTAGCCCTCTGTCGGATGTAAGGTTGGTAAAGATCATTTCCCAGTTAGTTGGTTGCCGCTTTGTCTTTTTGACGGTGTCTTTTGCCTTGCAAAAACTTTGTAATTTAATGAGGTCCCATTTGTCTATTCTTGATCTTAGAGTATAAGCTATTGGAGTTCTGTTCAGGAAATTCTCCCCTGTGCCCATATGTTCAAGGTTCTTCCCTAGTTTCCCTTCTATTAGTTTCAGTGTGTCTGGTTTTATGTGGAGATCTTTGATCCACTTAGAATTGAGCTTAGTGCAAGGAGATAAGGATGGGTCAATTTGCATTCTTCTGCATGTTGACCTCCAGCTGAGCCAGCACCATTTGTTGAAAAGGCTATCTTTTTTCCACTGGATGGTTTTAGCTCCTTTGTCAAAGATCAAGTGACCATAGGAGTGTGGATTCATTTCTGGGTCTTCAATTCTGTTCCATTGATCTACATGTCTGTTACTGTACCAATACCATGCAGTTTTTAACACTATTGCTCTGTAGTACAGCTTGAGGTCCGGGATAGACCCTGCGCAGGGAGGGAGCCCGCCAGCTTCCCTTCCGCGACCTCTGTTCCCGCGGACTGCGCTGGAGAGACCGGTACCCAGGCTCTCCCCCCAATATAACATCACTTGGGACACGGCCTGTTGGGGCTTCCTTCTGTGCCCGAGGGCGGGTTGGCGCTGTGGTCGTCTGGGTGCCAGATCGGCGGGCCATCGTGACCACAGGGTGAGCAGCGCCACGGAGAGTGCCCTCCGCCATCTTTGCTCCAGTGACCAGGTAGTTGGGACCACCAGGCTCAGAGACAGACAGGCATAATATCGCTTCGGGTTCAGGCAGCTTGTGTGTAACCTGCTCCCAGGTGCTGGGCTGATCTGCAGTGACCAGC
This sequence comes from Tokudaia tokunoshimensis, assembly GCA_036184795.1. Lineage (NCBI taxonomy): Eukaryota > Metazoa > Chordata > Mammalia > Rodentia > Muridae > Tokudaia > Tokudaia tokunoshimensis. Next base: position 34,917,897 of record BTHU01000015.1, on the reverse strand, counting down.
GCGCCAGATCTGCTGTGGGACTTCTGCCTGGCAGAGGGACGCCCCCTCCCCCCCCCAGGAGAGATCACACACCCCTGCACAGGGCAGGAGCCTGCCAGCCTCCCTTTGGCGACCTCTGCTCCAGGAATCCACTAGGCTGAGCCTTTAGATGTGCAAGGCCTCCCCAATATAAGATCACTTGGGGCAAAGCACATTAGGGCTCCAAAGTCACTCAGGAGCAGGCAGGCCCCAGAAATCGGTGCCAGGGGAATCCTGGTAATCCAGGGGGGGGGCAGAAATAGCTTTGCAGGCTCACAGGAGGTCCAACCAACAGCCAGTGGCAGCAGGACCAACTAACACCAGAGGTATCCAGATGGCAAAAGGCAAACGTAGGAATGTTACTAACAGTAATCAAAGTAATGTAGGACCATCCGAACCCAACTCTCCAACAGCAGCAAGTCCTGGATACCCCACCACACCCGAAAGACAAGATCTGGATTTAAAATCACTTCTCATGATGCTATTAGAGGATCACAAGAAGGACACAAATAAATCTCATAAAGAGTTACAGGAGACCATGAATCAACGGTTAGAAGCCCTTACAAAGGAAACACAAAAATCGCTTAGAGAAATGCGGGAGAACATGGATCAAAAGATGGAGGCGCACAAGGAGACAACACAAAAATCGCTTAACGAGATGAATCAACGGGTAGATGCACTCACAAAGGAATCACAAAATTTGCATAAAGAAATGCAGAAGAATATGGGTCAACAGACGGATGCCCATAAGGAGGCAACACAAAAATTGCTTAAAGAAATGAATCAACGGTTAGATGCCCTTACAAAGGAAACACGAGAACTGCTTAAAGAAATGCAGGAGACGATGGATCAACAGATGGAATCCCATGAGGAGGAAACACAAAAATCGCTCAGAGAAATGCAGGAGAACGTGGGTCATCAGGAAGAAATCCTGAAAGAGGTAATGCAAAATTACCTTAAAGAAATACAGGAAAATACAAACAAACAAGTGAAGGATCTCAGCAAATCCATCCAGGAACTAAAAAAGGAAGTAGAAACAACTAAGAAATCACAAAGGGAGACAACTTTGGAGATAGATTCATTTCTTTAAGCAATTTTTGTGTTGCCTCCTTATGGGCATCTGTCTGTTGACCCATATTCTTCTGTATTTCTTTATGCAATTTTTGTGATTCCTTTGTGAGTGCATCTACCCGTTGATTCATCTCGTTAAGCGATTTTTGTGTTGTCTACTTGTGCACCTCCATCTTTTGATCCATGTTCTCCTGCATTTCTCTAAGCGATTTTTGTGTTTCCTTTGTAAGGGCTTCTAACCGTTGATTCATGGTCTCCTGTAATTCTTTATTAGATTTATTTGTGTCCTTCTTGTGATCCTCTAATAGCATCATGAGAAGTGATTTTAAATCCAGATCTTGTCTTTCGGGTGTGGTGGGGTATCCAGGACTTGCTGCTGTTGGAGAGTTGGGTTCGGATGGTGCCATATTACTTTGATTTATGTTAGTAAAGTTCCTAAGTTTGCCTTTTGCCATCTGGTTACCTCTGATTTTAGTTCGTCCTGCTGTTACTGGCTGTTGGTTGGACCTCCTGTGAGCCTGCATAGCTATTTCTGGCCCCCCTGTATTACCAGGATTCCCCTGGCAGTGATTTCTGGGGCCTGCCCTGCTCCTGAGTGACTTTGGAGCCCTGATGTGCCTTGCCCCAAGTGATGTTGTATTGGGGAGTCCTTGTACATCCAAAGGCTCAGCATAGTGGATTCCTGGAGCAGAGGTCGCCAAAGGGAGGCTGGCAGGCTCCTGCCCTGTGCTGGGGTGTGTGATCTCTCCTAGAGTGGGGGGGGAGTCCCTCTGCCAGACAGAAGTCCCACAGCAAAGCTAGCACGCTGGTTTCTGCAGATCTGCCCAGCTCTTGGGAGCCACGTACACACAATCCGCCCGAGGCCCAAGCGATATTATGCCTGTCTGTCTCAGAGCCTGGCAGTCCCAACTTCCCGGCCACTGGAGCAAAGATGGCGGAGTGCTTCGTTATTGTTTCTAATTCAATATTTAGATCCTGGATGGTTTTGTTCAATTCCTTCATCTGGTTGTATTTTCCTGTAATTCTTCAAGGGATTTTTGTATTTTTTCTTTAAGGGCTTCTACCTGTTTATCTATGTTCACCTATATTTCTTTAAGGGAATTATTTGTGTCCTACTTAAAATCCTCTATCATCATCATGAGATGTGATTTTAAATCAGACTCTTGCTTTTCCAGTGTGATTGGCTATCCAGGACTCCTTGTGCTGGGAGAACTGGGTTCTGATGATTCCAAGTAGCCATGGTTTCTGATACTTATATTTGTGTGCTTGCCTCTTGCCATCTGGTTATTTCTAGTGCTACCTGTCCCTGCTGTCTCTGACTGGAGCCTGTCCCTCTTGTGATCCTGGTTGTTTCAGAATTCCTCAGGGTCTAACTGTCTCTGGGATCCTGTGATTCTGGGATCCTGTGATCCTGAGATCCTAGGTGTGTCAGAGCTCCTAGGAGTCAAACTGCCTCTAGGATCCTGAAATCCTTCTGTGACCAAGCTCCTGGGATCTGGTTGTTTCAGAGCTCTTGGGCATCCAGCTTTCTCTGGGTGCTGCAGGAGTCAGTTGGGAAATAGAGTCTTGCATTTGTTCCAAGTACAGGTAAAACTGGAAAGAAACTGTGCCTCTGGCTGTGTGGAGGTTTGTGTTTCCCTGGTTCCCGTGGAAGTCTCAGTTACCCTGGGTGTTGGGAAAGATATTGTGGCCTCAGTTGTGATCTTGAGTGTTTCAGAGCTCCAGTGCTCCTGAGTGTGTCCGATCTCCTGGGAGTCAAGCTTAGGTCTGTGATTCTGTGTTCCTGGGTTTTGCAGAGCACCCAGAAGTAAGGCTCCCTCTGTATGTTGTAGGAGTGTGTGTTGAGCCAGCACACACGTTTGGCTCAGGGCACAGGCTCAGACCAGAAGGAACCCATGCCACTGGCTGGGCAGCGGTTCCTGTGTCCCTGGATCCTGTGGATCCCAGTTACTCCCAGTATTGTGGCAGATGTTGTGGCCTCCTCACCTGTGATCCTGGGTATGTTAGAATACGTGGGAGTCGAGCTTTGTCTGGGTGTTGTGGGACTGGGTTCGGAGCCAGGGCCCAAGGTCTACTCAGGGCACATGCTCAAACTGGTAGGGAAAATACCATACTCTTATGGCGCTTAACAACTGGGACAGCATCTTGTTCACATGGTTGTGCTAGAATAGAGAATATCCAATTACAATTAGTAGTGCTATCTTCCCAGTGACCCGATTCTGCTATTCAGTTCTACCTCTTAAAAGCTCTAGTCTTCACAAGAATGTTATAAGCTAGGGACCAAGCAATAGACACTAAAAGAACACAAGCCTATGGAGAACACATCACACCCAAAAACGATAATATATGCACACATAGAGGGGAGCCTCTCTAATATAAAAAACATATACAAGTAGATTTATAGTATTATCTGGAAATCCACACATTTGTCAGAATAACTTATTGTTATTCTGACAAATAAGTTGTCACCATAACTTAAGTTGTTCTAGAATGTCTTATTTGCATTAGCTTTTACCTACCTAAGAAAACCCTCTACTCAACACCGTAAATGTGTTATTGTGTCTTATAGTAAACATATAGAATTTTAAATTATACAATTAGATTTCAGTACCTCACATTAAGATCTCTGTGTAGCATTTCAGGAAGGTAATTCTCAAATGTTCAAATAAACAGAATATCAGTTTAATGTGAAACAGTACTATCGGATAGAACATTCAAGAACAGTGGGAAACTTCTATGAGATCTACACCATCTGTGTGTATTATGCATTCATCAAACATTTGCTTAAAGCCTCATTTAGCCCATTTAATGTGTTGGATATTAGAAAGAAAATAGGACCCACACAGGGCAGGAGCACACCAGCCTCCCCTTGGCGACCTCTGCTCCAGGGATCGACTACACTGAGCATCCAGGTACCCAGGAACTCCCCAATATAACATCGCTTGGGACACAGCCTGTTGGGCTTCCATCTGTGCCCAAGAGCGGGGCAGCTCTGTGGTCATCTGGGTGCCAGCTCTGCTGTGGGCCATCTGCCCTGCAGAGTGATCTGCATGAGAGGGTACACAGTGCATTCCGCCATCTCTGCTCCAGCAACAGGGCAATTGGGACCTCCAGGCACAGGGACAATCAAGCATAATATCGTTTGGTACTCAGCCAGCTTGTGTGCTCCCTGCTCCCAAGAGCTGGGCAGTTCGGTGGTTACCTATGCGCCAGCTCTGCTGTGGGACATCTGCCCTGCAGAGGGACACTGACTGGGACAGAGTGCACCCGCATAGGGAGGGAGCAAACCAGCCTCCCCTTGGTGACCCCTGCTCCAGGGATCTACTACACTGAGCCTTAGGATGTGGAGGGATTCCCCAATATAACATCACTTGGGGCAAGGCACATCAGGGCTCCAAAGTAACTCAGGAGCAGGGCAGCCACTCAGCAATCAGTGCAAGGGAAATCGCGGACATCCAGGAGGGAGCAGAAATAGCCTTGCAGTCTCACAGGAGGTCCAACCAACAGCCAGTGACAGCAGGACCAACTAACACCAGAGGTAACCAGATGGCAAAAGGAAAACGTAAGAACGTTATTAACAGAAATCAAAGTAATATGGAACCATCCGAACCCAACTCTCCAACAGCAGCAAGTCCTGGATACCCCATCACACCCGAAAGGCAAGATCTGGATTTAAAATCACTTCTCATGATGATGCTATTAGAGGATTTCAATAAGGACACAAATAAATCTCATAAAGAAATACAGGATAACATGAATCAACGAGTAGAAGCCCTTACAAAGGAAACACAAAAATCGCTTAGAGAAATGCAGGAGAATATGGGTCAACAGATGGAGGCCCATAAGGAGGAAACACAAAAATTGCTTAGAGAAATGCAGGAGAATATGGGTCAACAGATGGAGGCCCATAAGGAGGAAACACAAAAATCGCTTAAAGAAATGAATCAATGGGTAGATGCCCTTACAAAGGAAACACAAGAATCGCTTAAAGAAATGCAGGAGACTATGGATCAACAGATGGAAGCCCATGAGGAGGAAACACAAAAATCGCTTAGAGAAGTACAGGAGAACTTGGGTCAACAGGCAGAAATCCTGAAAGAGGAAATGCAAAAATATCTTTAAGAAAGACAGGAAAATACAAAAAAGCAAAGGATCTGAGCAAATCCATCCAGGATATGAAAAAGGAAGTAGAAACAACTAAGAAATCACAAAGGGAGACAACTTTAGAGATAGAAAACCTTGGGAAGAAATCAGGGCTCATAGATGCAAACATCAACAATACAATACAAGAGATGGAGGAAAGAATCTCAGGGGCTGAAGATACCATAGAAAGCATGAACTCAATAGTCAAAGAAAATGCGAAATGCAAAAAACGTGTAATCCAAAGCATCTAGGAAATACAGGACACAATGAGAAGACCAAACCTAAGGATTATAGGTATAGATGAGAGTGAAGATTTGCAACTTAAAAGGCCAGTAAATATTTTCAACAAAATTATGGAGTAAAACTTCCCTAACCTAAAGAGAGAGATGCCAATGAATGTACAAGAAGCCTACAGAACTCCAAACAGACTGGACCAGAACAAAAATACCTCCTGTCACATATAATAATCAAAACACCAAATGTACTAAACAAAGAAAGAATATTAAAAGCAGTAAGAGAAATAGGCCAAGTAACATATGAAGGAACACCTATCCGAATCACATCAGACTTCTCACCAGAGACTATGAAAGCCAGAAGATCTTGGGCAGATCTCATGCAGACTCTAAGAGAACACAAATGCCAGCCTAGACTACTATACCCAGCAAAACTCTCAAACACCATAGACGGAGAGACCAAGATATTCCATGATAAAACCAAATTTACACAATATCTTTCCACAAACCCAGCCCTGCAAAGGATAATAGGTGGAAACTGCCAATACAAGGAGAGAAACTACACCCTGGAAAAAATGAGATAGTAACCTTCTTGCATCAAACCCAAAAGTAGATAACCACTCAAACATAAAGATAGCATCAAGAATAGCAGGTGGCAATAATCACTATTCCTTATCTCTCTTAATATCAATGGTCTCAATTCCCCAATAAAAAGACACACTAACAGACTGGTTATGTAAACAGGACCCAGCATTTTGCTGTGTGCAGGAAATGCACCTCAGTGTCAAAGACAAACAAAGTCACAAAACAGACCTCAACAGATATAAGAAGATCGAAATAATGCCATGCCTCCTATCAGATCACTATGGAATAAGGGTGGTCTTCCATAGCAACAAAAACAACAGAAAGCCCACATACACATGGAAGATGAACAATGCTCTACTCAATGATACCTTGGTCAAGGAGGAAGGAAAGTTTGAAATCAAAGACTTTAAAATTAAATGAAAATGAAGGCACAACATACCCTAATTTATGGGACACAATGAAAGCAGTGCTAAGAGAAAAATTCATAGCCCTGAGTGCCTCCAAAAAGAAACAGGAGAGAGCACACACTAGCAGCTTAATGGCACACCTGAAAGCCCTGGAACAAAAAAAAGCAAATACACCCAAGAGGAGTAGAAGGCAGGAAATCATCAAACTCAGGGCTGAAATCAATCAAGTAGAAACAAATAAAACCATACAAAGAATCAACAAAACTAGGAGTGGGTTTTTTGAGAAAATCAACAAGATAGATAAGCGCTTAGCCAGACTAGACAGAGGGCACAGAGACAGTATGCAAATTAACAAAATCAGAAAGGAAAAGGGAGAGACAAAAACAGAAACTGAGGAAATTCAAAAAATTGTCAGATCCTACTACAAAAGCCTGTATTCAACACAACTAGAAAATCTGAAGGAAATGAACAATTTCCTACACAGATATCAAATACCAAAATTAAATAAGGATCAAATAGACCATCTAAAATGTCCTATAACCCCTGAAGAAATAAAAGTTGTCATTGGAAGTCTTCCAACCAAATAAAGCACATGTCAGGACAGTTTTAGTGCAGAATTCTATCAGACCTTCAAATAAGACCTAACACTAATACTCTTCAAACTATTCCACAAAATAGAAACAGATGGAACACTACCCAACTCATTCTATGAAGCCATAATTATGCTGATATCAAAATCACACAAAGATCTGACAAAGAAAGAGAATCTCAGGCCAATTTCTCTTATGAATATCGATGCAAAAATACTCAATAAAATTCTTGCCAACCGAGTAGGCTTCATCCCAGGGAGGCAGGGATGGTTCAATATAAGGAAATCCATCAATGCAATCCACTATATAAACAATCTCAAAGAAAAAAACCACATGGTCATCTCATTAGATGCTGAGAAAGCGTTTGACAAAATTCAGCATCCTTTCATGTTAAAGGTCTTGAAAAGATCAGGAATTCGAGGCCCATATCAAAACATAGTAAAAGCAATTTGCAGCAAACCGGTAGCCAACATCAATCTAAATGGAGAGAAACTTGAAGCAATTCCACTAAAATCAGGGACTAGACAAGGCTGCCCTCTCTCTCCATATCTTTTCAATATAGTACTTGAAGTTCTAGCTAGAGCAATTAGACAACAAAAAGAGGTCAAAGGGATACAAATTGGAAAGGAAGAAGTCAAACTATCACTATTTGCAGACGATATGATAGTATACTTAAGTGACCCAAAGAATTCCACCAGAGAACTCCTACAGCTGATAAACAACTTCAGCAAAGTGGCCGGATATAAAATCAACTCAAGCAAGTCAGAAGCCTTCCTATACTCAAAGGATAAGCAGGCTGAGAAAGAAATAAGAGAAATGATACCCTTCACGATAGCCACAAACAATATAAAGTATTTTGGTGTGATTCTAACCAAACAAATGAAAGATCTCTATGACAAGAACTTCAAGCCTCTGACGAAAGACATTGAAGAAGACCTCAGAAGATGGAAAACTCTCCCATGCTCATGAATTAGAGGATTAATATAGCAAAAATGACCATCTTGCCAAAGCAATATACAGATTCAATGCAATCCCCATCAAAATCCCAAATCAATTCTTCATAGAGTTCAATTCTTCAAAGAGCAATTCAAAAATTCATCTGGAATAACAAAAAACCCTGGATAGCTAAAACTATTCTCAAGAATAAAAGAACTTCTGGGGGAACCAGTATCCCGGACCTCAAGCTGTTCTACAGAGCAATAGTGTTAAAATCTGCATGGTTTTGGTATAGTGACAGGCAGGTAGATCAATGGAACACAATTGAAGACCCAGAAATGAATCCACACTCCTATGGTCACTTGATCTTTGAAAAAGGAGCAAAAATCATCCAGTGGAAAAAAAGATAGCCTTTTCAACAAATGGTGCTGGTTCAACTGGAGGTCAACATGCAGAAGAATGCAAATTGACCCATTCTTTTCTCCTTGCACTAAGCTCAATTCCAAGTGGATCAAGGACCTCCACATAAAACCAGACACACTGAAACTAATAGAAAGGAAACTAGGGAAGAACCTTGAACATATGGGCCCAGGGGAGAATTTCCTGAACACAACTCCAATAGCATATGGTCTAAGCCCAAGAATTAACAAATGAGACCTTATAAAATTACAAAGTTTCTGTAAGGCAAGGACACTGGCAAAAGGACAAAGTGGCAACCAAAAAAAATGGAAAATGATCTTTACCAAGCCTATATCTGACAGAGGGCTAATATCCAATATATACAAAGAACTCAAGAAATTAGACTCCAGAGAGCCAAGTAACCATATTAAAAAATGGGGTACAGAGCTAAAAAAAAAGAGTTCTCACCTGAAGAATATCTTTTTTTTGTGATTTATTTTTTATTTTAATTTACATTCCAAATCATTTCCCCTTTCCTGTTTCCTCCCTCCCCGAAAGTCCCATAAGCCCCCTTCCATCCCTCTTTTCTCCATTCAACCCCCTCTCATTTCTCTGTCTTGGCGTTCCCCTATATCCAGTCTTTCCAGGACCAGAGGTCTCTCCTTCCATCTTCTTAGAAATCTATTGCTATGCGAATTGTGTCTAGGGTATTCCAAGATTCTGGGTTAATATCCCCTTATCAGTGACTGCATACCATGTGTGTTCTTTTGTGATTGGGTTACCTCACTAAGGATGATATTTTCAAGTTCTGACCATTTGCCTAGGAATTTCGTGAATTCATTGTTTTTAATTGCAGAGTAGTATTCCATTGTGTAGATATACCACATCTTCTGAATCCATTCCTCCTTTGAGGGACATCTGGGTTCTTTCCAGCTTCTGGCTATTATAAATAAGGCTGCTATGAACATAGTGGAGCATGTGTCCTTATTGCATGCAGGTAAAGCCTCTGGGTATATGCCCAGGAGTGGTATAGCCGGATCCTCTGGGAGTGTCATGCCCAGTTTTCAGAGGAACCACCAGACTGCTTTCCAGAGTGGTTGTACCAGCTTGCAATTCCACCAGCAGTGGAGGAGTGTTCCTCTTTCTCCACATCCTCGCCAACAACTGCTGTCTCCTGTGTTTTTGATCTTAGCCATCCTGACTGGTGTGAGACGGAATCTCAGGGTTGTTTTGATTTGCATTTCCCTAATGACTAAGGATGATGAACATCTCTTTAGGTGCTTCTCAGCCATTAGATATTCTTCAGGTGAGAACTCTTTGTTTAGCTCTGTACCCCATTTTTAATAGGGTTACTTGCCTCTCTGGAGTTTAACTTCTTGAGATCTTTGTATATATTGGATATTAGCCCTCTGTCGGATGTAAGGTTGGTAAAGATCATTTCCCAGTTAGTTGGTTGCCGCTTTGTCTTTTTGACAGTGTCTTTTGCCTTGCAAAAACTTTGTAATTTAATGAGGTCCCATTTGTCTATTCTTGATCTTAGAGCATAAGTTATTGGAGTTCAGTTTAGGAAATTCTCCCCTGTGCCCATATGTTCAAGGTTCTTCCCTAGTTTTCTTTCTGTTAGTTTCAGTGTGTCTGGTTTTATGTGGAGATCCTTGATCCACTTGGAATTGAGCTTAGTGCAAGGAGATAAGAATGGGTCAATTTGCATTCTTCTGCATGTTGACCTCCAGCTGAGCCAGCACCATTTGTTGAAAAGGCTATCTTTTTTCCACTGGATGGTTTTAGCTCCTTTGTCAAAGATCAAGTGACCATAGGAGTGTGGATTCATTTCTGGGTCTTCATTCTGTTCCATTGATCTACACGCCTGTCACTGTACCAATACCATGCGGATTTTAACACTATTGCTCTGTAGTACAGCTTGAGGTCCGAGATACTGATTCCCCCAGAAGTTCTTTTACTCTTGAGAATAGTTTTAGCTATTTTGGATTATCTGTTATTCCAGATAAATTTTTGAATTGCTCTTTCTAACCCTATGAAGAATTGGGTTGAGATTTTGATGGGGATTGCATTGAATCTGTATATTACTTTTGGTAAGATGCTCATTTTTACTATATTAATCCTGCCAATCCATGAGCATGGCAGATTTTTCCATCTTCTGAAGTCTTCTTCAATTTCTTTCTTCAGAGACTTGAAGTTCTTGTCATACAGATCTTTCACTTGTTTGGTTAGAGTCACGCCAAGACACTTTATATGGTTTGTGGCTATCGTGAAGGGTATCATTTCTCTTTCTTCTTTCTCAGCCTGCTTATCCTTTGAGTATAGGAAGGCCTCTGACTTGCTTGAGTTGATTTTATATCCGGCCACTTTGCTGAAGTTGTTTATCAGCTGTAGGAGTTCTCTGGTGGAGTTCTTTGGGTCGCTTAAGTATACTATCATATCGTCTGCAAATAGTGATAGTTTGACTTCTTCCTTTCCAATTTGTATCCCTTTGACCTCTTTTTGTTGTCTAATTGCTCTAGCTAGAACTTCAAGTACTATATTGAAAAGATATGGAGAGATAGGACAGCCTTGTCTAGTCCCTGATTTTAGTGGGATTGCTTCAAGTTTCTCTCCATTTAGATTGATGCTGGCTACCGGTTTGCCGTAAACTGCTTTTACTATGTTTAGATATGGGCCTTGAATTCCTGATCTTTCCAAGACCTTTAGCATGAAAGGATGCTGAATTTTGTCAAATGCTTTCTCAGCATCTCATGAGAGGACCATGTGGTTTTTCTCTTTGAGATTGTTTATATAGTGGATTACATTGATGGATTTCCTTATATTGAACCATCCCTGCATCCCTGGGATGAAGCCTACTTGATCGTAGTGAATGATCATTTTGATGTGTTCTTGGATTCGGTTGGCAAGAATTTTATTGAGTATATTTGCACCGATATTCATAAGAGAGATTGGCCTGAGATTCTCTTTCTTTGTCATTTCTTTGTGTGCTTTTGTTATTAGTGTAATTGTAGCTTCATAGAACGAGTTGGGTACTGTTCCTTCTGTTTCTATTTTGTGGAACAGTTTGAAGAGTATTGCTGTTCGGTCTTCTTTGAAGGTCTGATAGAATTCTGCACTATAACCATCTGGACCTGTGCTTTTTTTGGTTGGAAGACTTCCAATGACAACTTCTATTTCTTCAGGGGTTATAGGACGGTTTAGATGGTCCATTTGATCCTGATTTAATTTTGGTATTTGGTATCTGTCAAGGAAATTGTCCATTTCCTCAAGATTTTCTAGTTATGTTGAATACAGGCTTTGGTAGTAGGGTCTGATGATTTTTTGAATTTCCTCAGTTTCTGTTGTTATCTCTCCCTTTTTGTTTCTGATTTTATTAATTTGGATACTATCTCTGTGCCCTCTGGTTAGTTTGGCTAAGGGCTTATCTATCTTGTTGATTTTCTCAAAGAACCAACTCCTCGTTTTGTTGATTCTTTGTATGGTTTTATTTGTTTCTACTTGATTGATTTCAGCCCTGAGTTTGATGATTTCCTGTCTTTTACTCCTCTTGGGTATATTTGCTTCTTTTTGTTCCAGGACTTTCAGGTGTGCCATTAAGCTGTTAGTGTATGCTGTCTCCCGTTTCTTTTTGGCGGCACTCAGGGCTATGAGTTTTTCTCTTAGCACTGCTTTCATTGTGTACCATAAATTAGGGTATGTTGTGCCTTCATTTTCATTAACTTTCAAAAAGTCTTTGATTTCTTTCTTTATTTTCACCTTGACCAAGTTATCATTGAGTAGTGCATTGTTCAGCCTCCATGTGTATGTGGGTTTTCTTTTGTTTTTGTTGCGATTGAAGACCACCCTTATTCCATAGTGATCTGATAGGAGGCATGGGATTAGTTCTATCTTCTTATATCTGTTGAGGTCTGATTTGTGACCAATTATATGGTCAATTTTGGAGAAGGTACCATGAGGTGCTGAGAAGAAGTTGTATTCCTTAGCTCTAGGATGAAATGTTCTATATATATCTGTTAGTTCCATTGGGTCCAAGGTTTCAATTAGATTCACTGTGTCCCTGTTTAGTTTCTGCTTTCCTGAACGATCCATTTCAGAGAGCGGGGTGTTGAAGTCACCCACTATTATTGTGTGCGGTGCGATGTGTGCTTTGAGCTTTAGTAAAGTTTCTTTTACGAATGAGGATGCCCTTGCATTTGGAGCATAGATATTCAGGATTGAGAGTTCTTGATGGTGGATTTTTCCCTTGATCAGTATGTAGTGTCCTTCTGTGTCTTTTTTGATGACTTTAGGTTGAAAATCAATTTTATCTGATATTAGGATGGCTACTCCACCTCGTTTCTTGGGGCCATTTGCTTGTAAAATTGTTTTCCAGCCTTTTACTCTGAGGTAGTGTTTGTCTTTGACACTGAGGTGCGTTTCCTGCATGCAGCAAAATGCTGGGTCCTGTTTACGTATCCAGTCGGCTAGTCTATGTCTTTTTATTGGGGAATTGAGACCATTGATATTAAGAGAGATTAAGGCATAGTGATTATTGCCATCTGCCATTCTTGACGCTATCTTTATGTTTGAGTGGTTATCTACTTTTGGGTTTGATTCAAGAAGGTTATTATCTCATTTTTTCCAGGGTGTTGTTTCTCTCCCTGTATTGGCGGTTTCCACATATTATCTGTTGCAGGGCTGGATTTGTGCAAAGATATTGTGAAAATTTGGTTTTATCATGGAATATCTTGATCTCTCCATCTATGGTGATTGAGAGTTTTGCTGGGTATAGTAGTCTAGGCTGGCATTTGTGCTCTCTTAGTGTCTGCATGAGATCTGCCCAGGATCTTCTGGCTTTCATAGTCTCTGGTGAGAAGTCTGATGTGATTCGGATAGGTCTTCCTTTGTATGTTACTTGGCCCTTTTCTCTTACTGCTTTTAGTATTCTTTCTTTGTTTAGAACATTTGGTGTTTTGAATATTATGTGACGGGAGGTATTTCTGTTCTGGTCCAGTCTGTTTGGAGTTCTGTAGGCTTCTTGTACGTTCATCGGCATCTCTCTCTTTAGGTTAGGGAAGTTTTCCTCCATAATTTTGTTGAAGATGTTTACTGGCCCTTTAAGTTGCAAATCTTCACTCTCATCTATACCTATAATCCTTAGGTTTGGTCTTCTCATTGTGTCTTGGATTTCCTGGATGTATTGGGTTACACGTTTTTTGCATTTTGCATTTTCTTTGACTGTTGAGTCGATGCTTTCTATGGAATCTTCAGCACCTGAGATTCTTTCTTCCATCTCTTGTATTCTATTGTTGATGTTTGCATCTATGACTCCTGATTTCTTCCCAAGGTTTTCTATCTCCAACGTTGTCTCCCTTTGTGATTTCTTAGTTGTTTCTACTTCCTTTTTTAGTTCCTGGATGGATTTGCTGAGATCCTTCACTTGTTTGTTTGTATTTTCCTGTATTTCTTTAAGGTATTTTTGCATTACCTCTTTCAGGATTTCTGCCTGTTGTCCCACGTTCTCATGCATTTCTCTGAGCCATTTTTGTGTTTCCTCCTCATGGGAATCCATCTGTTGATCCATCATCTCCTGCATTTCTTTAAGCTGTACTCGTGTTTCCTTTGTAAGGGCATCTAACCGTTGATTCATTTCTTTAAGCAATTTTTGTGTTGCCTCCCTATGGGCATCCGTCTGTTGACCCATATTCTTCTGCATTTCTTTATGCAATTTTTGTGATTCCTTTGTGAGTGCATGTACCCGTTGATTCATCTCGTTAAGCGATTTTTGTGTTGTCTCCTTGTGCACCTCCATCTTTTGATCCATGTTCTCCTGCATTTCTCTAAGCTATTTTTGTGTTTCCTTTGTAAGGGCTTCTAACCGTTGATTCATGGTCTCCTGTAATTCTTTATTAGATTTATTTGTGTCCTTCTTGTGATCCTCTAATAGCATCATGAGAAGTGATTTTAAATCCAGATCTTGTCTTTCGGGTGTGGTGGGGTATCCAGGACTTGCTGCTGTTGGAGAGTTGGGTTCGGATGGTGCCATATTACTTTGATTTCTGTTAGTAAAGTTCCTACGTTTGCCTTTGGCCATCTGGATACCTCTGATGTTAGTTGGTCCTGCTGTCACTGGCTGTTGGTTGGACCTCCTGTGAGCCTGCAAAGCTATTTCTGCCCCCCCCCCCGGTCTACCAGGATTCCCCTGGCACAGATTTATGGGGTCTGCCCTGCTCCTGAGTGACTTTGGAGTCCTGATGTGCTTTGCCCCAAGTGATGTTATATTGGGGAGTCCTTGCACATTCAAAGGCTTAGAGTAGTGGATTCCTGGAGCAGAGTTCGCCAAAGGGAGGCTGGTAGGCTCCTGCCCTGTGCAGGGGTGTGTGATCTCTCCTAGAGTGGGGGGGGGGGTTCCTCTGCCAGGCAGAAGTCCCACAGCAAAGCTAGCACGCTGGTTTCTGCAGATCTGCCCAGCTCTTGGGAGCCACGTACACACAATCCACCCGAGGCCCAAGCGATATTATGCCTGTCTGTCTCAGAGCCTGGCAGTCCCAACTTCCCGGCCACTGGAGCAAAGATGGCGGAGTGCACTCTGCACTCTCTCTGTGGTGCTGCTCACCCTGCAGAGGCGATGGCCTGCAGATCTGGCACCCAGAAGCCCACAGCGCTGTCCCGTTCTTGGGCGCAGGCGGAAGCCCCAACAGGCCGTGTCCCAAGTGATGTTATATTGGGAAGAGCCTGGGTACCTGTCTCTTCAGTGCAGTCTACAGGAACAGAGGTCGCGGAAGGGAAGCTGGTAGGCTCCTGCCCAGTGCAGGGTCCCTCTGCCAGGCAGAAGTCCCACAGCAGAGCTGGCACGCTGGTTACTGCAGATCAGCCCAGCACTTGGGAGCCGCATACACACAATCCGCCCAAGACCCAAGTGATATTATGCCTGTCTGTCTCAGAGCCTGGCTGTCCCAACTCCCTGGCCACTGGAGCAAAGATGGCGGAGTGCACTCTGCACTCTCTCCGTGGAGCTGCTCACCCTGCAGAGGCGATGGCCTGCAGATCTGGCACCCAGATGCCCACAGCGCTGTCCCGTTCTTGGGCGCAGGTGGAAGCCCCAACAGGCCGTGTCCCAAGTGATGTTATATTGGGAAGAGCCTGGGTACCTGTCTCTTCAGTGCAGTCTAACGGAACAGAGGTCACGGAAGGGGGCTGAAGAATATCTAATGGTTGAGAAGCACCTAAAGAGATATCAACATCCTTAGTCATTAGGGAAATGCAAATCAAAACAACCCTGAGATTCCATCTCACACCAGTCAGAATGGCTAAGATCAAAAACACAGGAGACAGCAGTTGTTGGTGAGGATGTGGAGAAAGAGGAACACTCCTCCACTGCTGGTGGGATTGCAAACTGGTACAACCAATCTGGTAAGCTGTCTGGCGGTTCCTCAGAAAACTGGGCATGACACTCCCGGAGGATCCTGCTATACCACTTCTGGGCATATACCCAGAGGCTTCCCCTGCATGCAATAAGGACACATGTTCCACTATGTTTATAGCAGTCTTATTTATAATAGCCAGAAGCTGGAAAGAACCCAGATGTCCCTCAACGGTGGAATGGATTCAGAAGATGTTGTATATTTACACAATGGAATACTACTCTGCAATTAAAAACAATGAATTCACGAAATTCCTAGGCAAACGATCAGAACTTGAAAATATCATCCTTAGTGAGGTAACCCAATCACAAAAGAACACACATGGTATGCAGTCACTGATAAGGGGATATTAACCCAGAATCTCGGAATACCCAAGACACAATTCATATATCAATAGATTTCCAAGAAGATGGAACGAGAGACCCCTGGTCCTTGAAAGACTGGATGTAGGGGAATACCAGGAAAGAGAAGTGAGAGGGGGTTGAATGGGGAACAGAGGGATGGAAGGGGGCTTCTGGGACTTTCTGTGAGGGAGGAAATGGGAAAGGGATAATCATTTGGAATGTAAAGAAAAAAACTTAGAAAATAATAATAAAAAATATAATTAATAAAAAAAGAAAATAGAAAATACAGTGTAACCATTTTCCTTACGAAACGTAAGTGTTGTTTGATCAGAATTGCTGATCAAAAGATGTAGCCCAGCTATTAGAGTACCTGAGCATGATTTCTGAGTTTTACAATGCTAACTAACCCAGTTGTGTGATAGAGATCGGGAGAATGGCTTATGGTATACTATATACTTCAATTAATTTTTATTGTAAACTCTATTTTTTCAAATAAGGAAAAGTATACTAAAAACCAAAAAGTATATAGAACCCTGTAGAATCAATACAGACAGATTGCTTAAATTGCAAAAGTTGTGTCCTTCGTGTGTTATAATGCTGGCCCAAACTGACAGCCAACAATTAAGAAATGTTTTGGAGTCAGCATGGATTTTTACAGCTTGAATCCCAGTATTCAATATGCAAAGGCAGATTTCTGTGAGTTCACGGCCAAATCTAAGTAGTGAGTTCCAGGCCAGCCATGGCTAGTCTCAAAAGCGGAAAACAAATAACCAAAACAAAACACAACACAAGGAAGTGTTTCAGAATTGCTTTGCTTTTGTTACTCTAAAAAATAAGGACAATTCTGGTCTGATAAGAAGAGTGAGACATCTACCATCAATCTTCTCTATATACTCATGTGCTTTGTTGGTTCTTATTGTATACATGAAGGTCCATTGTGCTATGGATTTCCTTTCCCAACTTATATTTTTCACTATTCTATCAAATATCATAGGGTCAGATAGGGAGTGCTGCTTCGATTTACAAGATTTATCCTCAGAGGACACTTGCTGGGAAGCAGAAGTTCCCACATTTTCTCTGTATTTCCTTGACAGAACACTTAGACTTGTTATTATACCTTAATCTCTAGTCATAGTTCCTGAGGTCATCTTTCCAGTTTCCCTGTCAGTTGTCTAGAAATTCTATTCAAACAGCATGCAACTCACTAGTGAACATGATTCTTTCTTAAGAAGTGAGAGAAATATTAAGCTCATTGACATGTTTGCTTGGGCAGAATCTTCTTTATCAAGAAGATTCTATCATCTATCTTTCCATCTATCTATTTCCCTCTGTGTGTATATAATAACATGTTACCCATATTATGTAAATGAACTGAATTCTCACCAAATATATATGCATGATTATACATTTATTAGAAATCTAATTCAGAATAGAAGATGCTTTCATGAACAGTTACTGAAAGTTCATACTGATATCCAATACTTGCACAAATGTATTCATATAAGTGTATGAATCAGTTCTTTCCTCTTCCTGATATTGAGAACATAATATTTTGAACAGATTCACTTTTATTCCACTTTACAGCTTTTCCTTAGTACTTGTTGCTTTAAGAAGCAAGCACATTTGGGGAGCTCAGTTCTTGAGTTTTGCGAGACTATATGATGCAAAAGTCTACTGAAGCAGACACTTTTCTACAATGATTTGGTAAAAATAGAAAATATGAGCAAGAATCAAAAGTAAACACAAAGCACAGAGAGTAAAAGCAGTTTCTGAATGGTAAAAATTAAATTTCTAGGAAACCAAGATGTGACAAGCAAAGACAGAAAAAGAACAAGCATGTGTATATTTTTGGCACCTCTAATGTCAGGAAGGAAGAGGAAAGATTAAGTTCACAACAACTTCCTTATCTGTGAGCTTACAAACCGTATTATAATTCGGTTACATATGAATACTTGCTCATTACTCATGCCTATCCTGATTCAACACATGGCATGGGCACCATTAGAGGGGTCTCTTGAGCTTCTCACATAGTTTCAGTGAAAGTAAACAAGATGGAAGGTTATGCTCATTTTATAAAGGGAAACTTAAAAGCCACATCCTCCTCAATGGCTAGTCCATTGAGTTACCAGCAAGCTCATGTACACTGAGGTGATGAATTCTCCCTTCAAACAATAGCATTGTTGCTGGGCAGTTGTAGTCTTCACCTTTAATGCCAGTGCTGAGGAGGCAGAGGTAGGAGGACCTCTGAAGTTTGGGGCCATGGTGGTCTACAAAGCTAGCTCTAGGACAGCCAAGGCTACACAAAGAAACTCTATCTCGAAAGACCAAAAAATCCAAGCCAAAACAAACAAACCAACATTGTCATAAGTTGTCTGTCAAATCACATCCCATCAAAAAGCAGTAGCAGTAGCACCAGAGGCAAAGTCCAAAGAAATCAAATGGTGACTGTGATGGGTTCAAGATATTTAAAGATTGAGTTGACTTGGAAAAGCTACAGAGAAACGCAACAACAATGCACATTTTTGTCCTTCTCTTGATGAAATGAAGCAGGCAGCTGAGTGCCACAGGCAGTGGGATAGACAGCATTGGCATCATATACCATTGTGGTTTGAGGCATACCCACCACAACCACTTCCCAGTTGTGTGACTGAGAGTAAACTGGGCTCAGCTCATTTCTACCCACAGGGAAATGAAATGGGGTGATTGGTGGTACACAGGCTGAAGTGCTGCCCTTTCACTAGAGTATGAAGGTAATATATGCTAACAACAGTTTAAAAAGAAATGGCGTGTGGGTGGGGAGAAATCTCCCAAAGACTCACTACTCTCCATTGTCACCCTGGCTTTGGGAGGTTTTCTGAGAAACAGAACTTGTACTGTGAGTGGGAAGGAAAATACTCTTTCAAGTTGTCCCCTGTCTAAATCATCCCCTGCCTATGGGCACCTCCACTTAGCACATGGTTAACCATGTATTCATGGTGTTAGATGGAAATTTTCATGAAGCATTTGTTATAAAATGAAAAAGGGAACAGGGTTTGTGTGACAGATGTATTGGAGAGTTATAATAAAAATGTGGTTTCTAGATTAAGGTAGAAAAGGATCTATTCCAAGGTCAAGAAGACAAAAATTTCATTATCTTTGACAGCAAACAATCTTGTAGGCATAAAAAAAAAAAACAGGGAAGAAAGTATGCAGAGAACCTAGTGTCCTTACAAGTTAACCTTCAAACTTTTTGCTGTAGTTTCAGATATAAATGGCATTGGTTCCCCCTGAAAAACTGGTGGAGATAACAAGTGATTATTTATTTTGTTTTCTTTTCTTTTTTCTTTTTTTTGAGGTAAAAACCTGCTAGGTCTGCAAGGTAACTTCATTTTCTGAACTATGTACAAAATATCTATTTATAAGCCTGATGCTACAACTAAACTGCTAGCTCTTTCGAAATCTGTGTCCTTTTATCTATCTGGTCTACCTTTCTCTTGAGCTCCTCCAAACCCACGAGGACTCCTTAGCTCTCTTTCCTAGAATACTGTTTTACCTGTGTCCTGCCAGTTGTTCCTGTAAGCCCAGAGAGAAAATCCCGATCTCTTACCCAGCATTCTTTCCATGAGGACTGCTCAAAGCCAAACGGTTATTTTGTTTTCTATGTTTTAAAAAATTAAATATAACATTTAACTCCTTCTTCTTCTTCCAACCTCTCCCCCTCATATTCATCTCTTCTTTTTCCTTAATTGTTATTGTTTCCTCTGTGAGTGTGTGTGTGTGTGTGTGTGTGTGTGTGTGTGTGTGTCCATAAGGATGTAAATACAACCTACTGAGTCTATTTTGTATTGCTTAAATGTATATGACTTCAAGGTCGACAACTTGCTGTTGGATGATCAATTAAGGGGCTGGCCCTTAGGAAAGACTACTTTTGTTCTCAGCATCCATTAGATTCCTGCAGGTTTTTGTCTAATGGTGGGGCCCTGTGAGATTTGCCATTTCTATGTTATCATGTCTATTAATGTCTTTGTATGCATTGTTCAGGCAGCCCTATATCTCCTTTTGTACTGTCTTCTACCCCCAACTAAAGCCTCTCACCCCAATTTCCCCTCATAAACAAGTAATTACTTTATCCTAGAGGACCAAGGGATGGGAGAGAAAGAATAAACCAGACTGGACAGGAGTCTCATCATTGGGTCCAGTGATGGCCCCCTGAACCCCAGGCAGCAGTCCACTTTTTAACATGCATGGATTTGTCCAGACATGTTGCCACTGTCTAATGTACTATGAACTAAAAAATGGGGATTAACAAGAGACAGGAACTAGTCCTTTATGCAATTGAAGTGGCGATCCCTTTTATTCAGAAAGAAGGAACTGATACCAAAGAGGTAGCACTTTGTTTCAACATTTTCAAACTTCAAATTGCCTAATAGTTTCCAGTAAGTATTGGGCTGTATTTCACTTTGTTCACCATACAATTCTGAGTAATTGTCAAGTATGAGTGTTAAAGCAGACTTGACACAGAATTGAATCATCTATATGGGGAGCCAATATACAGTTTTTTACAGAATTAAGGGTTATCCGTTAAGGAAAAGAAAACCCTGACACAGTCAATCTCTTCCCATTTGTCTTTTTGTACGTAGTCTACATATGTTTAAAGCATAGTGTTATAACTAACATATGGGTTTGAACATATGAGAGCCCACACTATTCTCGTCCCTCTCAGTGAATTCCAATTCCAAATGCAGTGTAGTATTAAAATTTAGGTTGTCTTACAGAATCCAGAGTTTTCCATCTCTAGACTTATTTTGAGGTCATACTATGTTGCCTTACTGAGGGTAAAAGAATTAAGCAGCATGGGGCAGGTGGGAAATGGAGGAGGAGAATAGAGTGAGTAGGTTAAGTTAATCTAAGTAACTTATGGAAAAGCCTATGGAAACCCATTAGTTAGCAAGTACATGATAAAGCTCTGTTGCTGAAAACACCACATATTTTGACTGCAGGCCATAGATCCCAAACTAATCAGGAAACTTCAGGAAAGCACTATCATTAGGAAGCATACATTCCTACTCTCTCAAGGGTCTACAGTTCATGTGGGTGTTTCAAAGAAGCCAAACAATGCGGGCAAGGGTTTTTCATAGTCAGTCTTCTTACAAGGGAAGACAGCCATCAAAGGTCTTCCCTTTGAATAGACATATTCCTGCCACATTTGCTGCAGAGTGTTAAAACCAATGAAAATAAATAACATAAGTATAGGAGATGCAAGAATCACTAATTATGTGATGGCCATGGCATGCAGTCTTTGAAGCTCACCACTATGGGTGTGAGCAGGAAGAGTAGGAATTTAAACAGTGAAACAGAGACAGTCCAATTTGCAGGCAGCAAAGTGATTTGTATTCTTCTCTGAAAAGACAAGTCGACTTCCTGGGAGATGCAAACAGAAGTAAAGTGTGGTGCTGGTGTGGAAAAGCCCGAACAGTAATTTCTGAACCAATCACTCCAGAAGTAACATTCAGAAATCAGTCAGGTATACACCATTCTAATCCCAGAACCTACACATTCTGGTTTTGACAGAAAAAGAAAAGGGAGGGGCAATTTAGCAAGATGAATATTTCAATCAGTCACTCAATGGATGGCCTAAAGTGGAAAACAGTACTTTTGTATTTACATTTTAAAAGATTCTTTGTCATGACAAGAACACAACATGAGACCTACATTTTAAGCAAAACTTCAGGAGCACAACAGAATATTGTTATGGTTGGCTAGCAGGTCTCTAGGACTTGCACACGTAGGTGCCTACAGCTTTAAAACTGTTGATAGAAATCCATTTCTTTCTCCCCCAGTCCCCACCAAATGAACTTCCTCTGATTCTGTGGGTTAACTATTTCAGAGCTTCATGTAAGTGGAGCTGTACAGTACTTGTCCTCCTAGAATTGGTATTTATTTAGCATAATATCTTCTATGCTCAGCATGGCCCAGTTCCCTTCTTTCTAAAGGCTAATTAAGTTCTCATTGCATATATGTTATTATTTCCTATCTGCTCATTCATGGACATACATTTAAGTCATTTCCATATCTTGACTCCTATAAATAACAGTGCAGTGAGCTCATGCATTGTTGTTTTTTCATTATTCTAATTCCCTTGGATCTGTATCTATGAGGACTCTCACCTAATGAACCTACAGCATTTTTAATGTTCCACAGTGATCACACAGCCTTTAATTTCCCTCAAACAGTACAGGGAATCCATTCTTCTACATATTCATTGACACCTTTTATTGTCTTATTTTGGGATCCTAACCACCATATGAGGGGATATCTTAGTGTGGTTCTGATTAGCATGTCCCCAGTGATTATTGATGTTGTACACACTTTTCATGTATCTGCCATTTGTATGTCTTCTCTGAACAAATGTCTATTCAAACCCTTTACCCATTGTTTGTGTTTTTAATGCAAAGAAATCTACCTTTCTGCACACAGCACAGACTGTAATGCAGCTTGACAGGATGCCTCCAGAGTGGCATGAAGGGTAAGTACCTCAAGTCAATTGGAGTTAAGACCTTTCTGCCTAGTAGGCTTCCCACATTTTGGAAAACTAACCAAGAAATGAAGCAACCCTGAAACCCTGAAAAGACAACCACCTGGGGGCAATGTATAAATCCTATGAGAATGCAATAGTGATGTCATTGTCCTACAACACAGGTCACAAGGTCACACCAGGAAAGGGGAGCTCAAACTGCACAAGGTTCTTTTTTGTGCTTAAAAATAGCACGAATTTGTTAGAAAAACCACAAACCAGAATGAGTAAAGAAAGGAAAAACAAATCTATGCAGCATTTACAAATGTATCTCACAGCCAGCTGATCTAAAATATGCATTGGTTTATAGTCTATGTGCAGATGAGAAAGCTATGGACACGGTTTAGAAAGAATCCTTTGATTGGAGCACATTATTAAGGCCCAAGGATTGAGTTTGATACACCTGTGGGCATATGCGCTTCCAAAGGAAGCAAACCTTACATCTCCATAGCTTTAAAGCCCACTTCTTAACCCTTTGAGCATTTAAAATATTTATTTATTTATTTTTTATTTTCTAAGGTTTTTTTTATTTACATTCCAAATTATTTCCCCTTTCCCGTTTCCTCCCTCCCCGAAAGTCCCATAAGCCCCTTTCCCTCCCTCTTTTCTCCATTCAACACCCTCTCCTTTCTCTGTCCTGGCATTCCCCTACATCCAGTCTTTCCAGGACCAGGGATCTCTCCTTCCATCTTCTTAGAAATCTATTGATATGCGAATTGTGTCTAGGGTATTCCGAGATTCTGGGTCAATATCCCCTTATCAGTGACTGCATACCATGTGTGTTCTTTTGTGATTGGGTTACCTCACTAAGGATGATATTTTCAAGATCTGATCATTTGCCTAGGAATTTCGTGAATTCATTGTTTTTAATTGCAGAGTAGTATTCCATTGTGTAGATATACCACATCTTCTGAATCCATTCCTCCGTTGAGGGACATCTGGGTTCTTTCCAGCTTCTGGCTATTATAAATAAGGCTGCTATGAACATAGTGGAGCATGTGTCCTTATTGCATGCAGGTAAAGCCTCTGGGTATATGCCCAGGAGTGGTATAGCAGGATCCTCCGGGAGTGTCATGCCCAGTTTTCAGAGGAACTGCCAGACTGCTTTCCAGAGTGGTTGTACCAGCTTGCAATTCCACCAGCAGTGGAGGAGTGTTCCTCTTTCTCCACATCCTCGCCAACAACTGCTGTCTCCTGTGTTTTTGATCTTAGCCATTCTGACTGGTGTGAGATGGAATCTCAGGGTTGTTTGGATTTGCATTTCCCGAATGACTAAGGATGATGAACATCTCTTTAGGTGCTTCTCAGCCATTAGATATTCTTCAGGTGAGAACTCTTTGTTTAGCTCTGTACCCCATTTTTTAATAGGGTTACTTGCCTCTCTGGAATTTAACTTCTTGAGTTCTTTGTATATATTGGATATTAGCCCTCTGTTGGATGTAGGGTTGGTAAAGATCATTTCCCAGTTAGTTGGTTGCCGCTTTGTCTTTTTGACAGTGTCTTTTGCCTTGCAAAAACTTTGTAATTTAATGAGGTCCCATTTGTCTATTCTTGATCTTAGAGCATAAGCTATTGGAGTTATGTTCAGGAAATTCTCCCCTGTGCCCATATGTTCAAGGTTCTTCCCTAGTTTTCTTTCTGTTAGTTTCAGTGTGTCTGGTTTTATGTGGAGATCCTTGATCCACTTGGAATTGAGCTTAGTGCAAGGTAAGAATGGGTCAATTTGCATATTTATTTATTTTTATTAGTGCTCTATTTGCACCTGTCCCTGCATGACAGAAAAGGACATCAGATTCCGTATAGATGGTGATGCCATGGTGTGGTTCCTGGGAGAACAGCGAATGCTCTTAACCACTCAACCACTTCTCCATCCCACCCTTTTATAAGTGGGCTGTTTGTCATAAGAGAGACTATGGATTACTGCATTCATAGGACATCAAAGCACATCTCACATCTCTGAAGGAGTTGGCTTCATGTCCTGCTGTGGGATGAGACATGTTTAATGTACATGACATGTAGCATGTGCGTGTCCTTCATGAGGAACAGCACAGATCTTAATGTATCAACTGTCAAGGAGGGTAAAGAATTATGTCAGGAGATCAGCATGAAGCAAGGTACCACTGCTTCCTGGGGAGTTTCCCTCCATTCCCACACAGCTTCAGTTTAAATGTTTAAAACCCTCATAGCATGATCCAGAAATCAAAATAAAGTGATTTATGAAGTGGCAGAGAGACAATGCTGGCACTGTTTTACCTGTCAGTGTCACACATAAATCTCAGACCCTAGGGAATAGTTAAGCAGGGCTTAATATCCCCATTTTTTTAAAAAGCGGGGGTAAATAAATTCTGGAAATGGCAATTGTCCTCAGACCTGCCTGCATTCCCACCATGTGACAGGGTGAGGTGGACATGTTAAATGAACATGACATGTGCATAGTATACACTCGTGTTTTCCAGAGAGGGCATGTTAGCATGGTTAACTCTGTAAACCAGACTGGCCCTGAACTCAGAGATCTGCCTGCCTATGCCTTCTAAGTGCTAGGATAAGATAAGTACCACCACCAGGCAGGTTTCTTTTTTCTTCAAGAAGACAAACCACAAAATTAGTTTATAGGAATTGTTTTTCCAAAACTACCAAAATAATGCAATTCCCCTAAATCAAAACAAAAGAAAATGTTGTCTTCTTCTAAAATGAAGGGTGTCCATGTTCAGTCATGTGACTGGAGGAGAGGGACATCATTCTATTTGGTGACCACATGGCTGGAAGAGTTGGGGACAGAGTTGGTAATAGTTGTCCTGGCTTCTCTGTTTCAGAGCAAAGGGAAGAGTTTCCTGTAGTTCTAGTGGAGTTCTCTGAACTTCCAACCTAAGGATCTGAGTCTCCTCCAATAAGCCTACTGACTTCTCTATGGGTGGGAAATTTCTTAACAACAAATTTTCCATATTGAATCCTGTCTTTGTAAAGATACTTAGTATGCCATAATTAACGTAGATGGTCACACACCCAGTCCTATTTTGTAGGCTCCAATGTGAACAGGGTATTGTGTAGCACATATCATCTCTGACGATAAGGAGGCTTTCCTCTATCTCTTCTCGAATCTCATTGGGATAAGAGTTGAGGTGACAGGGTGTCTGTGGTTTTACTGACTCCCTGTCTTGTGTCCCAGCCTAAGTATTTGTCTTAAGGGTCTTCATCCAGAGACGACTTGAGTTCTCTTGACAATGCTCAAAGGTCAAGCTTCAAGAACAGCCAAGAACACCACCTAAAACACTAACCTTGTCTTCCTCGATGGGAAGTGTTAGTGCTAGGGTTTAGTGACTTAGCTTCTCAGAATATAGGAAAAAAATAAAGGATATCATCTAAAAGCAATTACCCAAAATGGTAAAAATGCAAGCTGGAGAAAAAGAGGTAAGGTCTTTATGGAAAGCATTACTATAAAAGCAACTAGTAAGTAAAAAGCTTCCTAAAGCTTGAAGACATTTATATAAAGAACATAGGATGATCATGTATCAAAAACTCACAGCAAATGCACAGTATTGAGTGAATAATTCACAAAACAGAATATGAGTGCCCACCAACCACATAAATGATGTCAATAAAAGTGTTTCACCTTCTCATTCAAAAGAAAAAGTCTCCTGTTTTGGCTACTAGCAGAACTCCATGCCATAGTGAAGAGGCATGTCTTAAGCAAAGTGATCAGGATGTGCTGAAAATAAAGAAAGAGGCAGTTATATCAAGTTATACAGAAAGAAAAAGGAAATGAAGTTTGAAATGTTAAAACCGAAAAAGTACAGATAATATCCTTAACTTGAAATAAGGTACACACACACACACACACACACACACACACACACACACACACACACACACACCCTCCATAACTCAAATCAGGAAAGAATAGAACAGACTGACAGCAAAGTTCTACTTATATTTATGTGCACAGTAACATGCTGCCTAATTTCATGAGGCAGCAGGCAGATGCAGACTAGTGTGCACCATTCTAATACTATGGCAAATCATAGAGCGAACATATAAGCAATGATATGGAAGGCAGAGTAAATAAATCAGGGCTTCTGCACATATGTATTCATTCACAGCATACAGAATCACGTTTAAACTGTACAGATTATACATACTGATGTTCATGAAAGTTGATCACCCAGCAAATAACTCAGGAAACTATCCATCTCAAGGACGAAGTTTAAATCAACCATTTTCTGGTTATGGTACAACTAAATTAGGAAAATGTAGCAATAGTTGCTGTGATGGCATACTTCTGTAATCCAAACCCAGTAGAGAAACAAGAAGATCAAAAGTTCAAGGTCACTCTCAGATTTATAGTAAGTTTGAGGCCAGCCTGTATTCCATAGGATTCTGTCTTAAAAGACTAATAACAACAAAAAAGCTCCATGAAAATTAAAGGAAAAATGAAAAGCATTCTCTTCCAACTAGAAATTTTGAAAATTTCCATTTTAAGGGAGGCTACAAACCAACAGTGTAGAAATTTCGAAAAAGAAAAATGAAGCCCTATGTGATACAATCAACAGAGGACACTTAAACCAGAAGTCAGAGAGTGCTATCTCATCCTAAGTATGAATGCTTGTAAACATATACAAAGAAGCTGTACCCATTTGTTCTTTTAGCATAATGATTTCTGGTGTCGTCCACTTGTCACCATTTCATTTTTCTTTATGGCTGCATAAAATTTCTCTGTACCCCATCCTCTTCATCCATGACTCTGTTAGTGGGTATCTGGCTGGTTCCATTTTTTGGATATTATAAATAATGCAGTCATAACTTCTGATGTTCAAGTTTCTCTTTGATATATCAGTTTCTTTGGGTTAATAACCAACAGTGGTAGAGCTAGAGATACTGGTTTTATCAGGTATTTAAGAACCTCCATGATGATTTCCATAGTGGCTGCCTGGGTTTACACTCCTACCAGCAATGATTCCTTAGAAATCACAATTTTCCAGCATTGGTTCACTAAAAAGAAACATTTAATCAGAAAAATTTACTTAGACAGAAAAGAGAAGTTACCAGTGAATTAACTCTTATGTTCCCATCAGAACCAGGTAGTTTCACAAGGAGAGTATACCATGTTTCCAAACATCAAGTAATCTCAATGACATTAAAATTGTTCCCAGAAGCATAAAAAGATATAAAACAAAAAATCAGCTTTCCATATTCTTATCAAAAACATAAATACTACTCCATTATCTAGATTTTTGTATTTGAGAGCATAGTGTATAAAGTTTCATAAAGTTAACATACAAAACTTAAAACTATACACCAACATATTTGAATATTGAAGCAAATACTAGAGAAATATTAGCAAATTTCAGTCATTAGCATAGTAATAAATGCAAGACTATGACCAAATGTGATTTATTCCAAGAATATAAAAGTTAGTTGATATCAGGGAATTAATTTAATTTACCATAGTTATAGGTTTGGTAGAAAATTTGCATATCTCCATTCATGCACAAATTTCTTAGAAAAAATAGATAATCTATTCCTGATAATATTCAATAAAATACAAACCAAATATACATCTTGATACTTAACATAATTCCTTTATTTAATGGATAAACTGGAAAATTGTCCCCAAAAGCAAGGATTTACACTGTTTTCATTCCTATTTAATGACATAGGAGAGGCTTCTAAATAATAGCTTTGTGCTTCCAAGTGTGGGTGATCATATATGAAATGATTTTATGATTATCCACTAAGCTGTGTGTGTATGTTTTGCACACACTTTTGAATATATATTTCATAATAAAATTGTAAAACCTGCTCTACAATACAAAGATACACACACCCATTTAAAAGATGTAATTTATGTTCAGTTGTACATTTCAGATTTGTGGCTGATGAATGCGAAACCAGACATATCAAGGAAAAGAGATACCACAGATTCAAAACAGGCAGTAGTGTGATATATAAAATGTTCTGTCGCCTTTTTATTGCTAGTTATAAAAATTTACATCAGTGGCAGATGATCTATTGCCAAAAATAAAGGCACAAACATTCTTAAGATTTAACATGGAACTTTGATTTGCAGGTCGCAAACAAGGAAAGTTAAAAATGGGTTTTAGCTCTGGCGTTCAAAGAGCCTGGAGCTCATTGCCATTACCTTAAAAGTTGGACAAACTGAAAAGCAACACTTTTTCTTTATCCTGCCCACAGAACTGAGAGCTTGTAGGGCAAGGAAAGCATCATCATGAAATGGGGGAGGCAGGCAAGCTAAGGAGTCGCAGTGAGATGTTCCTGCCTGACCCCTTTGCCACTGAAAACAGGAACTGATAGCCCACTGGACTACGTTTCAACAGCATATCTGGTTTTCAACAATGTATAACGAAGACAAGAAAAAAGACTGACGAGAAAAATCATCAGAGCCAGAGACAAACGTGATGTAAATACTGGGGTTACCTAACAGAAAATTTAAAATTAGGACTACCACAGTAAGAGGTTTAATAGAGATAGGAGGCAATATACAGAAACACATGAATTAAAAAAAAACGACATCGATGTTCTAATGAAAAATCTTTAGAAAATTCTAGAAAGATTTTGCATGATTAAAGAGTCAGTGTCTTTGAAGACAGGTCAATACCAAATTTCCAAACTGAAATGTAGAGATAGAAGCAAATTATAAAGGGAACCGAGCATTGTAAGGATTGTAACGGCAGTTTCAGAAGTAGAGGGACAGGGATAGAAGAGCAAGCATTCAAACAGCATCACAGAGGATGTTGACAAGCAACTGGCTCGGGTGCGTTTGCTCCACTCAGAGGGACACCGTGCATAGGCCAGGAGCAACTTTTCTATCACTGCCCTTCATGGGCCCCTGAGTGCCCACAGCTGGATTAACAGGGGCAGAGGTTTAGAGCTCCAAGCCCTAAGAGCTGTTGGACTCCTAGTCCAAACTCAAGCCTATTGCTTTGGGTTTTAACCACCTGCCACAGTTACTATAATCCTAAGAGGCAAACTGTTGCAGCAACAAGTACTTGCCACTGTCACAGCTTTTGGTCTAGACTCTTGGCCCTTAGAAGTTGGCATCTCCCAGGAGCTCTTCTGCAGCCTTCTCTCCTATTCAGACAGAAGAGTGGAGAGTGTCTCTCTACTCTCTCCTTTTCTTCTTTCACTATTTCTCATTGCCTCTCCATCACACTCTGAGGCTACACCTCCCAATGTGTTGCCACTCTTGCTATTGCTGCTGCTGCCGCTGCTGCCGCTGCTGCTGCTGCTTCTGTTACTGCCTCCTCTTACCAACTTGACACTCTACAAATAAGAAAAATCCAGCATAGGGTAATCAAAAGCAAACCAAATAAACAGTCTACTTAAGAGGAGCTTCTCATTGGGAACCATGTTGCAACCTCAGCAGATGGCTGACTGAGAAAATGATCTGAATAGCTTGCAAATATGACCAGAAAGAGGAGTGGCAAGGGCGTATGCACCAACCGATCAGTTCTTTGTGCAAATGAAAGGCTGCCCTTCCACTAAGTACTACAGAGACCTTTTGCTGGGCCATGTGAGGAGCTGCTTACCAATCTCCTTGGGTGACTATGATGCAGGATTGAAGTTCACAAAGACTTGAGGTGGGAAAATGACATGGTGGCAGCTGCTTTAAAGGATTGTGGCTGGCACTGTTCCTTCTGGAGTTGGAACTGTGTTTCTGCGATAAATAGCTGCGGTGGCCATGTAGCTTCCTCAAGTGAATTTGAAGTGATCAAGGCAGCTGTGCTGAGGTGAAAGCAGTCCAGCCAGCTGCTTGGTTGAGAGTCCCGTGCTCAGGGCAACCATGATTCCAGGAAACAATCTAACTCCTTTTAATTAGGAAGTCAAATCACACTGGCACCAGCTCCCTTTATGGAAAAATATTAGAAGCTACAGTTTCAGACATGAAGATCATGAATTTAAATCATTATGGCTAGGCTCAAGTAGATAGTTATTAATCAGAATTGGAACCATTATAATCAACACATTTTTGCCAATGAGAAATAAATTCAATTATTCCATAAAAATCTGTGTTTTAGAATTTGATAAACTCTGGAAATTATTTTCTGCATTCAGCTCATTGTAGAGACATGTTCTCTGCACTATAAAAAAAAAAGTGCCAAAATGTATAAGCTGTAATTTCTGCTCTTACCAGTTAAAAATTCTTTACACACAATTTCCGTAAGTTTATCCTTTCCTGTAAATCCAGATCTTTTTTAAATCTCAGTATAATAAATGAATCAATCGGACCTTTGCAATGTGAGGTTTCATCAAGCAAAAAACTTGTACATTTTCCTTATTAACAACCTTGGTTGCTTATCAATCATATAATAGCTCACTGGGCATTGGGCTAATAATTTTATTTTTAAGGTTTACAAACCTGAGGCTAGAGAGATCTCTCAATAGGAAAGAGTACTAACAGCCCTGTCTGCAGACCCAGGTTCAATTCTCAGCACTTATATAATGGCTTCCAACTGTCTATAACTCCAGTCTCAGGGATCTGATCGATTCCCTTCTCTGTTTTCTGGGGACACCAAGTATACACATGGTGCCCTGACATACATGTAGTCAAAATACCCATACATGTTTATTAAATGAATAAATAAATAAATAAATAAATTTTAAAAGACTTATAAAATGTGTCTACATTTTTTTTATCTGACTAAAGCCAGTTTCTCATGTTTCAGTTAGACAAAATTAACTCAGTGTTTCAACACATGTTAGTTCCTAGATAAGCTGTAAAATGCTAATCTTTATCCTTAATCAATTCTCACGGTGATTAACTAACCTTTTCTCTTGCCTGTAAGGTTTTAAAAGCATCAGTCTGGCAGGTGTGTGTGTGTGTGTGTGTGTGTGTGTGTGTGTGTGTGTGTGTGTGTGTGTGTTCTGTGTTTGTGTGTGAGAAATAGGATCTGGATTCCTGAGGAAAGTCTCTTTGCTGTGTTTTCTCCTACCTACTTCCTTTTTCTAATAACAGCTCTCTGTGCACCCATGGACTCCTAACAATATGTTTTGATATTTCTGATATAAATTTTACTGATGGAGGGTAGTAGGAACAATCTGTATTTGTTAGGTCAGGTTAGTGAGGTAAGACTCTCAAATATGGAAATCAATATAGGAACAATCTTTTGAGTCAGACACTCAAGTTAAAGGGTCTGTTTCAATGTGTGCACAGTCATTCAGTAAGACTTAAGCAGACAGCAGCAGGTGCACAGCACATACGTTTCATTTCCCCCTCCCTACTCTCCCCTTCCCCCCTTCCTGCTAAGTGTAAGTGCTTAAATTTTTTCAACTTAAACCTGCAAACTGCAGAGCATCCTTGGACATTGTAGCAGTTAACACTCAGTGGTGGGGAAACAGTGCACGTTTGAGGAACATGGTGGTTTCTTACAGGAAATCCATCTTGTAGTTAAACTGACTTCAAGAGCAAATTAATGAGGTGACAGTTTGCTTAACATCCTGAACCACACACCCCCCGCACACACACACTTCATTTCCAAACAAGATGCCAATTACCAAGCAGCTTCCTTACCATCGCACCAAGACTATTTCTACCTTGCAACCCAGCCTCTGTATACAAAGAAAAATGTTTCAAGACATATGAGTTCACTCTGTGTTTAACAGCATGATCACCTCCTGTTTCTGGCAAAAAGTCATCCAATAGCCGCTGTTACATTTGCTGCAGATGAAATCATCAGGAAATGACTATCTTGAAATTTCTTCTTGCAATTCATTTCAACAATATTTCAAAAAATACCACATAAAAGTCTCTGAGTTAGACAGATGTGCTATGAAGACAAATCAGCTAAGACCCAGCAAGATAGACCTCCAGAGCTGAGAGAATTGATTAAATGGGTTAGTATGGTGAATAGAATAGTCATATATGCAAGGTAGAAAAATTACATCTTTGGTTTTTTTCCTCTAATTTAGTTATTTATTTGAGACAAGTTCTTGCCCTGCATCCCATGCTGGCATCTAGCATGGCCTACCAGCTTGGCCTCCTCATTACCTTGTAATGAGAACTTATTTTTAACACCCAATTGGCATGTCCTCCATAAAATCTCAGTGATTGTTTTTTTCAAAGTTTTCCATTACATAATTGCATTTCAGCCCAGTACCACCCTCTTCCCAAAAAGCTTCCACTGTCAACTTCTCCTTCCCCCAGAGATGTCATAGTCACTAATCAGACATCATTTACTCTATCTCTCCTGGAAGAATACTTCAGTTAAGTCAATCTAAATATGAAGCGCTGAACTACAGTTTCTATGGGGCTGAGAAGACTGATGTTGAGAGTTTTGTTCCTAGGATCGGCAGCAAAAGTCTGGATGTATGTCTGGGCCATGGTTCTGGGATACTATAGTGGTAGGCTAGAGGAATTCTTAGAATGTCATCCTTCCAACTTTTGAGATGTCTTAGTCAATGGTGACAGTAACTGTCATACTTCTAACAAATAAATGGTCCTAACAAATCATATCCTATTCTATGATTTCTAGAGGGTGACATCCCTATGTGAATGAATACATGAATGAATGACAACCAACAGCTGTTTCACTTTTTCTAAATTGGAGCTACAGTCAAAGACTTGTTCTTCTTTTATGTACCACAGGCTGTTTTGAAGAGAGAGCTTCGTATTTTCAGAGGAAAATTTATACTGTAAGAGAAACTAAATGATTGAATACCCATCAGTAAACTGGCTACAATAACTATTTTTGCTAAGTCAATAAATATATTGGAAGCATTTACAATGTACAGCTATGTCTCAGGCACAAAGGCTGCCAAAGATGACATGTACATTGGTAAGCGTGAATATGTTTCAATAAAGCTTATTTGCAAAATCAGAGTGGATTTGGCCTATGAGCTCTAGTTTGGCAACTCTTGGTCTAGAGTATAGGACAAAAAGAAAAGGGAACAATGTTAAGATAAAAAAGTTGTGTACAGTCTAGGCCATATATCCACCTGTAATGGAAGTAAGACACTTCTATTTTACTTATAACTTCATCATGTAATACTATTGTAAATTCCCAGATGTGACAGTGTAATTTTGTTTGGAAAGCATAATGTTGGAGACTGTGTGGGGAAATGATCACAGAGCCCATCCCATCAGTGTTAGGAGCAGAGAGCAGATTGCAGTAAGCTGGGCAAAAAAAATGATGATGCTCAGTCTGGAGATGGCAGCAGAGATGCAATCTGAGTGACTTAGTAACTCAGGATACAATTCACAAACCACATGAAGCTCAAGAAGAAGGAAGACCAAAGTATGGATACTTCAGTCCTCCTTAGAAGGGAGATCAAAATGCCCATGGGAGGAGATACAGAGACAAAGTGTGGAGCAGAGATTGAAGGAAAGGCCATTTAGAGACTGCCTCACCTGGGGATCCATCCCATATACTGTCACTAAACCCAGACACTATTGTGGATGACAACAAGTGCATGCTAACAAGACCCTGATATAGCTGTCTCCTGAGAGGCTCTGCCAGTGCCTGACAAATACAGAGGTGGATGCTCACTGCCAACCAATGGACTAAGCACAGGGTCACCAATGGAGGAGCTAGAGACAGAACCCAAGGAGCTGAAGGGGTTTACAGCCCCATAGAAAGAACAGCAATATGAACCAACCAGGACCCCCAGAGCTCCTAGGGACTAAACCACCAACAAAAGAGGGACCCATGTCTCTCATGGGTCAAGCCACATATGTAGCAGAGCATGGCCTTGTTGGACATCAATGAGAGGAGAGGGAGGGCCTTGGTCCTGTGAAGACTCGATGATAGGGGAATGCCAGGACAGGGAAGCAGGAGTGGGAGGGTTGGTGAGCAGGGGAGGGGGCATGGGATAGGGGGTTTTCAGAGGGGAAATATGGAAAGGGTATAACATTTGAAATGTAAATAAAGAAAATGTCTAATAAAGAAAGAAAAAAAAAAAGAAGTGGAGATGGGAGATTTGCCAAAGCAGCAAGATGGGTTTCAGATTTCTCTTGAGCTACAGGTGATAGCACATCTATCAAGATATGGAAGACGGAGACATAACGAAAAGTTCACTTTCTAACAGATTTTATTTTTTATAAGTCTGTAAGCTATCTTGTAAGAATACCTGGATAAAGAAACACAAGTGAAACCAGGGCACATTTAAAAAGATTGAAGTCCAACTTCAATATTTATACTAGAATAAGCTTTGGAGAGAATGCTCTTGAAAGATCATGATGTACAAATACCCTGTCTCACAGGCAACATGGGACTTGCTAATATTAACCATAAATATCATTTTCTCCCTCTTCAATGTAGAAAGAAGAGTATCTCTGTCATGAACCTCTACATAATCATGTAGACTTCCAAGTGAGCATGACAGTGCAGTGGGACTGATTGCAGGCAGATAAAAATAACCAGTGGAGAGAGACAGGATGCCAATTGTGACCAACAAACAGTGCTGCAAATACACTGCAAGGCAAGTTCTTCTTGCTGGGCTTAGACCACATCCTAAAACACAGCACAACACGTCAGTATTTCCAGAGCTTGTTGCCTTGCTGGAGTAATCTTTCTTTGGCATAAGAAAATGGGAACCACTGCTGTTTTTATTTGATGCAACTAAAAGTGGATGCTGCTAGAAGCTTACTTCTGAAAGCCATCGAAGCAAAAGGAAATGAATTAATGAGCTATAGGGTAGGACACAAGCTTATCGACATTTCCAGGGCCATCCTGTGTTAGTTGGCAAAGTTTCAAGAAGTACATTTTGGTAAAATTAATTAGAAAAGTTTTTTTTTCCGAAGAAGAACTTTTGATTAACTAGATTTATTTATGGCAAAACATCTCAAGGCTAATGGATAATGCTAAGATACAATATTAAATCCCAGAGCAGTTGAGTTTGGATATTTTCAAACTTATTGAAAACAAACCACAATTTGATAAACATACACATATGTGAACAACACACAACATATGCCTATGATGATGAAATCTCCATTTGAGCCATCATCCGCTGGATAAGCCTGAGATCTACTTAGATTATGTTTTGATGTAAATAACAGAATGTTCAAGTTTAGCTACCTAAACAGTTAGGGCTTATTTCACTTATAAAGCAATTTCACTTATAAATGTGAAGGTAGGTATGGCTTTACTTAATTGCTCAACAATATTAGAAAAAAATCAGAATTTCTCTTAACTTTTTCCTCTAAGTTGCCAAAAGGATATTCAGTGGTTAAGTACCATTTCTGCATACAAGAAAGGAATAGAAAAATCAGGAAGGATAAGAGGGTTGTCATCTTCATTTGTTCCTTATAATAAGAAAAACAACGTGCTTTTCAGAATCCTTATAGCAAATACTGTCTTGGACCTTGCTACCTGGAATGAGCCACCTTCAACTATTGTGCATCTGGTGAGGATAGAAGGAGGCTTTGGGAATAGGAAAATATTATTTGCAAATGAAGGAGTTGAGTACATCATTGCCTCAACCAAACCATCAGAGTGGTTGAATCTTGACTCTGCAATGAATGGCGTTTGCTATAAATTTTTGTATAAGACAAAGCTTGTATGCCTTTCTTGTCATCCTAAAATTGTAATGGAGGCTTTAACATATTTCTTAGATCCCCTTTAAGGAATAAAGGACTGATATGATAATCCATTTGTTGAGAAAGTTGGTTGAAGTTAAGCCTTGACTTTTCAACCCCCTGCAGAGAATAGTCTGCTACTGAGAATCTTATCTTGTGGACCATTCCCCAGAGTCACCTATGTCAGCATGAGACGTCAAAGGCCTGAGAGCTCTTTTCTCTTCCCTGGCATGTCCATTCTCACCATTACCTTCTTTTTCCCCTTTCTTCACTGACACACAAAACAAGGCAGTATGAGGGGCCATGCCTCTGCAGTCCTGGTGGACAGCCAGAGCCTCTATTGAGCCTGCACTACAGCTTGGCTTCTCACTCCTCCCAGCGTGTCTATCATCTTCCACAGATGCTGAGCCTTCCATTTTTATCAAACCTCTTGTGTGTACACATGAGTGTGTCCAGGTCTTCTTTATAGGGAACCCAACTGATATAAAAATAAAAGGGAAGTAAAAAGTACTCAGAGTATGTTCCTTTTTTATATTAGTTCTAAAATTTGTTTGGAATTTGCATTTTTTTTAAAAAAAATAAGAATTATTACCTGATCATGATGTCACATGCTTTTAATCTTAAGGCAGATCTCTGTGAGTTTGAGGCCAGTCCGGTCTACAAGTTGGTTCTAGGAGAGCCATGACTGCATGGTGAAACCCTGGCAAAAACAATTGAAAGCATCAGTATAGTTAAATCTGAGATCTGTAAGAAAGATGATCCTTAATATGGGACTATTGGGTAAGGTAGTGGACTAAAGCCTGCCTCTATACAAGCCTATTGAGGTGTGAATAAGAATAATAATAACGAGGAAGAATAGGAGGAAGAAGAGAAAGAGGAGGAAGAGGAGGAGGAGAAAGAGGAGGAAGAGGAAGAGGGGGAAGAGGAAGAGGTGAGAGAGGAGGAGGAATGTATCACAAAAGGAAAAAGAGTTTCAGAAATCCTTGAAGGAAGAGAAAAGCTACCAGGAAGAACTCGGCGGACAATGTAAGGAAGAAAGCAGAACATAGCCTCACCGACATAGTTCCCTGGTGAGGAATAGGAAACCAAATCCACTTCCGAAGGGTAATCCAAATGAAATTGGACACCCCTGGCCTCAGGACCAGCCCACAGCCTTCACAGTCCACAACTCTCTGGGAGTTGGTGAGATAGTGACTTTTCCAACAAGTGGGGCAGCAATAGGAAGAAATTCCATTTTGTCAGGCTTACAGTAGTTGGGGTGCAGCAGCTCATATGCCGCAATGAGAGAAAAATCTAGGAGTTTGAGATCAGGGAACATCCACAAGTAAGATCACATCCATTTGGTCTCAGGTTGTGCTTCAATGAGGAAATGCTCAGTAAAACTATTGTGAAGAGTAGGAAAGCTAGACACTATGCAACCCAAAAGATGGAGTGGCAGAAGACTTAAATGTACATCCTAGCTTGAGGCACATACTTCCTGATTTCCTTCTTAACAAGTCTGTCAGTACTTTTACTGGTATGTTGTATTTCTTAGAGACAAAAGATAATTGTCATTAATTTTTAAATCCAGACAGCCAGTCTGCATCTCTTTATTGGTGAATTAGCTATTTGCATTTATAGTTTCTATTGACAGATATTTCTAATCTCTATAATTTTGTTGGGTTTGGGGATAGGTGGTTCATTGTGTGCTTTTTACTCTCCACCCCCACAGTATCCTATTGACAATAGCTTCCAAGTAAAGTACAGTAATTAAAATAAAATAACTACTATAATAACTATGAACTACCTAAAACTAAACAAGGAGTACAAAATTTTACATTGAAAATTGTAAGATACTGAAGAAAGAAACCAGATAAGGCATTGGACAATAAAATTATATCCCATGTGCATAACCATCATAAACATGGTTATATTAACTGAAGTTATATTTTATCTATGTTTGAATATTTCCATATTTTTCTGTTATCATAACAAAATTTCATCAAAATTCTAATGACAATCTTCACAGAATTAGAAAAAACAATCCCAAATTTATTTGGACGCACAAAAAAAGGAAAACCAAAACAATAATAGAAATACTAAGTAGAAAAAGAAATGCTGACATTTTTACAATACTTGATCACAAATTATATCTCAGAACAATAGCAACAGAAACAGTATGGTACTGGCATTAAATGTATGAAAATGTAATAAAAATAGAGAAAGGTAACTCCACAAAGAAACAACTACTTAGATCTTCACAAGTTATCAAAACAAAACCAAAAACATATATTGGAGGAATAAAACCGTTTTTTTTTCTTTCTTAAACAGGATCTTCTGAAACTGGAGTTTACCATGTATGAACTCTAGAAAAACTAGATTCACTTCTCTATTCCTGCACAGAAACCATTTAAAACTTGTTCAAGACTTGAACCTTTGAAAATGCTAGAGGAAAATAGCAAGAACTCTTGATATGATTATTTTCTAAGGCATATTCCAATAGCACAAACTAAGTCCACAAAATGGGTTGACATGAAGTTAAAATGTGAATAGCAAAGGAAATAACCAGCTGAATGAAAA
Source organism: Tokudaia tokunoshimensis (assembly GCA_036184795.1). Taxonomy (NCBI): domain Eukaryota; kingdom Metazoa; phylum Chordata; class Mammalia; order Rodentia; family Muridae; genus Tokudaia; species Tokudaia tokunoshimensis. Next base: position 34,879,122 of record BTHU01000015.1, on the reverse strand, counting down.
GACAGCCTACAGATGGAAAAACTATTGTCAACTCCATGTCAAGCAAAGGATCAACATCAAAGCTATATAAAGGATTATAAAAACAAAAACCCCAAACCCAAATTATAGAGTCCACAAATGGGCTAATGAGCTAAGTAGACAGTTCTCAACAAAAGAATTGATGGAAAATATTCACCATCGTTAGAGGTCAGGAAAATGCAAATATAAACTACTACTTTGTTTTAACTAACCTCAGTCTGAGTGGCTTTTATAAAGAGAAGAAATATAGCTTTATAGGAGCAGGAAATGGTACCAACCTAAATATCCATCAGTGGGTGAAGAAAGAAAATGTGGTATGCACACAATTTAATTTTGTGGAACCATGAAGAAAAATGAACTCATGACATCTTCAAGAAATGGATATAATTGAAAAATCACTATGTCAAGTGATATAAATAGATGAATAAAGACCAATACCACATCTTTTATATGTGAAACCTAGATTTAAACTTGTGGTGTGTGTATTTATATATGTGTATGTGCTGGCTAGTTTTATGTCACCTTGACACAAGCTAGTTATCTGAAAGAAGGGAACCTCAACTGAGAAAGTGCCTCTGTAGGATTTAGTTGTAAGGCCATTTTCTTAATTGATGATTCCCGGTAGAGAACCCAGACCATTGATGGTAATGACACCCCTGAAGTGATGGTCCTGGGTTCTATAAGAAAGAATGTTGAGTAAGTAATGATAAGCAAGTCAGTAAGTAGCACTGCGTGCGCTATGGCATCTGTATCAGTTCCTGCCTTCAGGTTCTGTTGAGGAATTTTAATCCAGCAACATGGCTGCTCTGATCACATCCAAAGACCTCCTAGGTCTGTTGGATCTGACTGGAGTACAGAAAAGCCCTTACTACACACCTTTAACTCCAAATGATAACATCTAATTGAGGGATAAGCAAAGTGATGAATCAGAAAGACAGCATGGGATACACCCACCTCTCAAGAAAACAGCTACTTAATTAAGGTCAGTGAAGTTGCGTACAGTTGAATCTGTCCGTTGGGAGTCAGGGCACTGAGGACAGTGTAGTGGAGTTGAGTTTGTCACAGAGGTAGTTTTTCCAAGCAGAGCAATTCAGCGAGAAGCCAAATTGAATCAATCAGCTTGGGGAGGGGTTTGAGCCAGAACTGCTGAGTTAAAACATCCCTCCAGAGGTCAGAAAGAGCTAGAAAGAGTGAGCTTATTCAGCAGTAAGTCTCAGGCTAAAACATTCTAGGCCTAGATTAGCAGCCCGAGGCTTGAAAGTCCTAGGCCTAGGAATAGTTAGAACAGAGAAAGAAATGTTCTGGGTTCAACCCAAGTCATATTCATAGAGCTTGAGTACAGCTCTCTTCTCATCCCCTCTTCTTAGGAAACAATAACTACATTTACAAGGCTCCTGCCTGTTAGAGTTCATGTCCTGACTTCCTTCAATAATTAAGTGATATGGAAATGTAAAAGAAATAAAGCCTTATATCTCCAAGTAGCTTTGGTTATGTTTTCTTTTTCACAGCAATAATAATCCTAAGAGAGTATATAAAAAGTCAAAATACTAAAAAGGGAATTATGAGGGAGAAGGAAGAGATCTTATGGAAGGTGGGAAACAGGAAATGATGGAATGTGAAAAAATAAGCAGAAAGAGTGGATAAGATGAGAAAGAAAGGAAACAACCCTCTGGGGGAAGACAATGAATGGGGAGAAAGTGTAATGCCACACATGCATGAAGGTGTCATAGTGAAGACCCTTAGTTTGCATGCTAACTTAAAAGTAGTACGCAAAGTAAAGAGTCTCAAAAATGTAAATATAGCTAAGTGCATGCCTGTAATTTCAGTACCAGCGAGGGTGGAGCAGGAGCATAGGAATGAATTCAATCTCTCAATCTCTCTCTCTCTCTCTCTCTCTCTCTCTCTCTCTCTCTCTCTCTCTCTCTCGATAGTAGGTAGATAGAGAGGTAGAGAGATAGAGAGGTAGAGAGATAAAGATAGATTCATATAGATATAGACATATATATATATATATATATATATATATATATATATATATATATACAGAGAGAGAGAGAGATTAGATATAGATATATCCCTCTCTTTCTATCTCCAGAATGGACTTTTTAAGTAGCTTACCAGTGAAATTCTGTTATTTCAACATTGGCAAGTTTAAAAATAATTTGCCATCTGCACCAAGTGCTTATGTCCTAAACTGAATAAGCATTTGATTTTATTTATACAAATTTATTTTTTGAAATAGTTTTTAATTTTTTTAAAGATTTATTTATTTATTATATGTAAGTACACTGTAGCTGTTCTCAGGCACCCCAGAAGACGGCATCAGATCTCATTATGGATGGTTGTGAGGCACCGTGTGGTTGTTGGGATTTGAACTCAGGACCTTTGGAAGAGCAGTCAGTGCTCTTAACCGCTGAGCCATCTCTCCAGCCTCAGAAATAATTTTTAATTTAACTTTAAGTACTACTCATTGTAAAGATTCAAACCAAGTAAAAGTTTCAGTAAGAAAAATAAATCATGCATTTCCTGAATCCATGCAGGCTCTTAGCCCTTGAGTAATGTCTGTTCAGATGTTTAGAGTAAACATCTATTTCTTTGGACTTTGGCTCAGAAGAGCCTAAGGATCGCACCATGTTTTATCTTAACTTAAATGTTAATGGAAGTAATTTTTAGGACTTTAACAGTATGATTCATATTGAAAGAGAATTAAAAGTAACAAATACAGGACCAGCCACCATCCCTACTTGTTTAGACTTCCCAAAGAATAACCACCATTAGTGAGATGCAGCTGGGCCTCCATTCCACTGTACTGAGTCTGGTCTCATGCACCTGCAAGAAACATTGTGAGTGATGTGTCAGGGAACCCAGAGCTGATGGGTTCCTAAGCTGAGATATTTGGGACATTTCTCAGCTTCATTTCTCAAGCTGGCTGTGGGTGGAATAAGATCACACCTATGATAGCTGCTTCTTGTGAGCTTTCTTAAAATTAAATGAATGAAGTGGATGAAGACTAATTGTGCTGCACATCTTCATTAAACTGAATTAAGGACTAAAGACGTTGTTGAAATAACAACTATGTTTTCGTTATCACACAAATAATTCAGTACTATATATTAACAGATTTGAATCATATAGAATTCTAAGGTCTTCCCGGGAAATCTCTCTTTCTTATTTACAATTGCTAACTTAATTTTTGGTCTTTATAGATCCAGTAAGATTTTCTCTTCTAATTCAGTTTTGATAGTTTGCATCTTTCCAAAAATTTAATTCATCCAAGTAATAGCACTGTATGCTTCAAGCTGACTATATTTCCTTATCAATATAAAATGTATTTAATATTGATTTTGTTTTTTTTTAATTTAATTTTATTTTATTTTTTTTTAATTTACATTCCAAATCACTTCCCCTTTCCCGTTTCCTCCCTCCCCGAAAGTCCCATAAGCCCCCTTCCCTCCCTCTTTTCTCTGTTCAACACCCTCTCATTACTCTGTCCTGGCGTTCCCCTACATCCAGTCTTTCCAGGACCAGGGGTCTCTCCTTCCATCTTTTTAGAAATCTATTGATATGCTGATTGTGTCTAGGGTATTCTGAGATTCTGGGTCAATATCCCCTTATCAGTGACTTCATACCATGTGTGATCTTTTGTGATTGGGTTACCTCACTAAGGATGATATTTTCAAGTTCAGACCATTTGCCTAGGAATTTCGTGAATTCATTGTTTTTAATTGCAGAGTAGTATTCCATTGTGTAAATATACCACATCTTCTGAATCCATTCCTCCGTTGAGGGACATCTGGGTTCTTTCCAGCTTCTGGCTATTATAAATAAGGCTGCTATGAATATAGTGGAGCATGTGTCCTTATTGCATGCAGGTAAAGTCTCTGGGTATATGCACAGGAGTGGTATAGCCGGATCCTCCGGAAGTGTCATGCCCAGTTTTCTGAGGAACCACCAGACTGCTTTCCAGAGTGGTTGTACCAGCTTGCAATTCCACCAGCAGTGGAGGAGTGTTCCTCTTTCTCCACATCCTCGCCAACAACTGCTGTCTCCTGTGTTTTTGATCTTAGCCATCCTGACTGGTGTGAGATGGAATCTCAGGGTTGTTTTGATTTGCATTTCCCTAATGACTAAGGATGATGAACATCTCTTTAGGTGCTTCTCAGCCATTAGATATTCTTCAGGTGAGAACTCTTTGTTTAGCTCTGTACCCCATTTTTTAATAGGGTTACTTGCCCATATGTTCAAGGTTCTTCCCTAGTTTCCCTTCTATTAGTTTCAGTGTGTCTGGTTTTATGTGGAGATCCTTGATCCACTTGGAATTGAGCTTAGTGCAAGGAGATAAGAAAGGGTCAATTTGCATTCTTCTGCATGTTGACCTCCAGCTGAGCCAGCACCATTTGTTGAAAAGGCTATCTTTTTTCCACTGGATGGTTTTAGCTCCTTTGTCAAAGATCAAGTGACCATAGGAGTGTGGATTCATTTCTGGGTCTTCAATTCTGTTCCATTGATCTACATGTCTGTTACTGTACCAATACCATGCAGTTTTTAACACTATTGCTCTGTAGTACAGCTTGAGGTCCGGGATATTGATTCCCCCAGAGGTTCTTTTACTCTTGAGAATAGTTTTAGCTATTCTGGGTTTTCTGTTATTCCAGATGAATTTTTGAATTGCTCTTTCTAACTCTATGAAGAATTGAGTTGGGATTTTGATGGGGATTGCATTGAATCTGTGTATTACTTTTGGTAAGATGCTCATTTTTCCTATATTAATCCTGCCAATCCATGAGCATGGCAGATTTTTTCCATCTTCTGAGGTCTTCTTCAATTTCTTTCTTCAGAGACTTGAAGTTCTTGTCATACAGATCTTTCACTTGTTTGGTTAGCGTCACGCCAAGATACTTAATATGGTTTGTGGCTATCGTAAAGGGTATTATTTCTCTTACTTCTTTCTCAACCTGCTTATCCTTTGAGTATAGGAAGGCTTCTGACTTGCTTGAGTTGATTTTATATCCGGCCACTTTGCTGAAGTCGTTTATCAGCTGTAGGAGTTCTCTGGTGGAGTTCTTTGGGTCGCTTATGTATACTATCATATCGTCTGCAAATAGTGATAGTTTGACTTCTTCCTTTCCAATTTGTATCCCTTTGACCTCTTTTTGTTGTCTAATTGCTCTAGCTAGAACTTCAAGTACTATATTGAAAAGATATGGAGAGAGAGGGCAGCCTTGTCTAGTCCCTGATTTTAGTGGGATTGCTTCAAGTTTCTCTCCGTTTAGATTGATGCTGGCTACTGGTTTGCTGTAAATTGCTTTTACTATGTTTAGATATGGGCCTTGAATTCCTGATCTTTCCAAGACCTTTAGCATGAAAGGATGCTGAATTTTGTCAAATGCTTTCTCAGCATCTAATGAGATGACCATGTGGTTTTTTTCTTTGAGATTGTTTATGTAGTGGATTACATTGATGGATTTCCTTATATTGAACCATCCCTGCATCCCTGGGATGAAGCCTACTTGATCGTGGTGAATGATCGTTTTGATGTGTTCTTGGATTCGGTTGGCAAGAATTTTATTGAGTATTTTTGCATCGATATTCATAAGAGAGATTGGCCTGAGATTCTCTTTCTTTGTCGGATCTTTGTGTGCTTTTGGTATTAGTGTAATTGTGGCTTCATAGAACGAGTTGGGTAGTGTTCCTTCTGTTTCTATTTTGTGGAACAGTTTGAAGAGTATTGGTGTTAGGTCTTCTTTGAAGGTCTGATAGAATTCTGCACTAAAACCATCTGGACCTGTGCTTTTTTTGGTTGGAAGACTTCCAATGACAACTTCTATTTCTTCAGGGGTTATAGGACGGTTTAGATGGTCTATTTGATCCTGATTTAATTTTGGTACTTGGTATTTGTCAAGGAAATTGTCCATTTCCTCAAGATTTTCTAGTTGTGTTGAATACAGGTTTTTGTAGTAGGATCTGATGATTTTTTGAATTTCCTCAGTTTCTGTTGTTATCTCTCCCTTTTCGTTTCTGATTTTATTAATTTGGATACTATCTCTGTGCCCTCTGGTTAGTCTGGCTAAGGGCTTATCTATCTTGTTGATTTTCTCAAAGAACCAACTCCTCGTTTTGTTGATTCTTTGTATGGTTTTATTTGTTTCTACTTGATTGATTTCAGCCCTGAGTTTGATGATTTCCTGCCTTCTACTCCTCTTTGGTGTATTTGCTTCTTTTTGTTCCAGGGCTTTTCTTTTTGTGCCATTAAGCTGTTAGTGTATGCTGTCTCCCGTTTCTTTTTGGCGGCACTCAGGGCTATGAATTTTCCTCTTAGCACTGCTTTCATTGTGTCCCATAAGTTAGGGTATGTTGTGCCTTCATTTTCATTAACTTTCAAAAAGTCTTTGATTTCTTTCTTTATTTCCACCTTGACCAAGTTATCATTGAGTAGAGCATTGTTCAGCCTCCATGTGTACGTGGGTTTTCTTTTGTTTTTGTTGCCATTGAAGACCACCCTTATTCCATAGTGATCTGATAGGAGGCATGGGATTATTTCTATCTTCTTGTATCTGTTGAGGTCTGATTTGTGACCAATTATATGGTCAATTTTGGAGAAGGTACCATGAGGAGCTGAGAAGAAGGTGTATTCTTTAGCTCTAGGATGAAATGTTCTATATATATCAGTTAGTTCCATTTGGTCCAAGGCTTCAATTAGATTCACTGTGTCCCTGTTTAGTTTCTGCTTTCCTGAACGATCCCTTTCAGAGAGCGGGGTGTTGAAGTCACCCACTATTATTGTGTGCGGTGCGATGTGTGCTTTGAGTTTTAGTAAAGTTTCTTTTACGAATGAGGGTGCCCTCGCATTTGGAGCATAGATATTCAGGATTGAGAGTTCTTGATGGTGGATTTTTCCCTTGATCAGTATGTAGTGTCCTTCTGTGTCTTTTTTGATGACTTTAGGTTGAAAATCAATTTTATCCGATAGTAGGATGGCTACTCCACCTCGTTTCTTGGGGCCATTTGCTTGTAAAATTGTTTTCCAGCCTTTTACTCTGAGGTAGTGTTTGTCTTTGACACTGAGGTGCGTTTCCTGCATGCAGCAAAATGCTGGGTCCTGTTTACGTATCCAGTCTGCTAGTCTATGTCTTTTAATTGGGGAATTGAGACCATTGATATTAAGAGAGATTAAGGCATAGTGATTATTGCCATCTGCCATTCTTGACGCTATCTTTATGTTTGAGTGGTTATCTACTTTTGGGTTTGATTCAAGAAGGTTATTATCTCATTTTTTCCAGGGTGTTGTTTCTCTCCCTGTATTGGAGGTTTCCACCTATTATCCGTTGCAGGGCTGGATTTGTGGAAAGTTATTGTGAAAATTTGGTTTTATCATGGAATATCTTGGTCTCTCCATCTATGGTGATTGAGAGTTTTGCTGGGTATAGTAGTCTAGGCTGGCATTTGTGCTGTCTTAGTGTCTGCATGAGATCTGCCCAGGATCTTCTGGCTTTCATAGTCTCTGGTGAGAAGTCTGATGTGATTCGGATAGGTCTTCCATTGTATGTTACTTGGCCCTTTTCTCTTACTGCATTTAGTATTCTTTCTTTGTTTAGAACATTCGGTGTTTTGATTATGATGTGACGGGAGGTATTTCTGTTCTGGTCCAGTCTGTTTGGAGTTCTGTAGGCTTCTTGTACGTTCATCGGCATCTCTCTCTTTAAGTTAGGGAAGTTTTCCTCCATAATTTTGTTGAAGATGTTTACTGGCCCTTTAAGTTGCAAATCTTCACTCTCATCTATACCTATAATCCTTAGGTTTGGTCTTCTCATTGTGTCCTGGATTTCCTGGATGTTTTGGGTTACGCGTTTTTTTGCATTTTGCATTTTCTTTGACTGTTGAGTCGATGCTTTCTATGGAATCTTCAGCACCTGAGATTCTTTCTTCCATCTCTTGTATTCTATTGTTGATGTTTGCATCTATGACTCCTGATTTCTTCCCAAGGTTTTCTATCTCCAAAGTTGTCTCCCTTTGTGATTTCTTAGTTGTTTCTACTTCCTTTTCTAGTTCCTGGATGGATTTGCTGAGATCCTTCACTTGTTTGTTTGTATTTTCCTGTATTTCTTTAAGGTATTTTTGCATTACCTCTTTCAGGATTTCTTCCTGATGACCCACGTTCTCCTGCATTTCTCTGAGCGATTTTTGTGTTTCCTCCTCATGGGATTCCATCTGTTGATCCATCGTCTCCTGCATTTCTTTAAGCAGTTCTCGTGTTTCCTTTGTAAGGGCATCTAACCGTTGATTCATTTCTTTAAGCAATTTTTGTGTTGCCTCCTTATGGGCATCCGTCTGTTGACCCATATTCTTCTGCATTTCTTTATGCAAATTTCGTGATTCCTTTGTGAGTGCATCTACCCGTTGATTCATCTCGTTAAGCGATTTTTGTGTTGTCTCCTTGTGCGCCTCCATCTTTTGATCCATGTTCTCCCGCATTTCTCTAAGCGATTTTTGTGTTTCCTTTGTAAGGGCTTCTAACCGTTGATTCATGGTCTCCTGTAACTCTTTATGAGATTTATTTGTGTCCTTCTTGTGATCCTCTAATAGCATCATGAGAAGTGATTTTAAATCCAGATCTTGTCTTTCGGGTGTGGTGGGGTATCCAGGACTTGCTGCTGTTGGAGAGTTGGGTTCGGATGGTCCCACATTACTTTGATTACTGTTAGTAACATTCCTACGTTTGCCTTTTGCCATCTGGATACCTCTGGTGTTAGTTGGTCCTGCTGCCACTGGCTGTTGGTTGGACCTCCTGTGAGCCTGCAAAGCTATTTCTGCCCCCCCTGGATTACCAAGATTCCCCTGGCACCGATTTCTGGGGCCTGCCTGCTCCTGAGTGACTTTGGAGCCCTAATGTGCTTTGCCCCAAGTGATCTTATATTGGGGAGGCCTTGAACATCTAAAGGCTCAGCCTAGTGGATTCCTGGAGCAGAGGTCGCCAAAGGGAGGCTGGTAGGCTCCTGCCCTGTGCAGGGGTGTGTGATCTCTCCTGGGGGGGGAGGGGGCGTCCCTCTGCCAGGCAGAAGTCCCACAGCAGATCTGGCGCGCTGGTCACTGCAGATCAGCCCAGCACCTGGGAGCAGGTTACACACAAGCTGCCTGAACCCGAAGCGATATTATGCCTGTCTGTCTCTGAGCCTGGCGGTCCCAACTACCTGGTCACTGGAGCAAAGATGGCGGAGGGCACTCTCCGTGGCGCTGCTCACCCTGTGGTCACGATGGCCCGCCGATCTGGCACCCAGACGACCACAGCGCCAACCCGCCCTCGGGCACAGACGGAAGCCCCAACAGGCCGTGTCCCAAGTGATGTTATATTGGGGGGAGAGCCTGGGTACCGGTCTCTCCAGCGCAGTCCGGGGAACAGAGGTCGAGGAAGGGAAGCTGGCAGGCTCCCTCCCTGCGCGGGGTCCCTCCACCAGGCAGAAGGTCCCACCGCGGAACTGGCGCGCTGGTTACTGCAGATCAGCCCAGCACCTGGGAGCAGGTTACACACAAGCTGTCTGAACCCGAAGCGATATTATGCCTGTCTGTCTCTGAGCCTGGCGGTCCCAACTACCTGGTCACTGGAGCAAAGATGGCGGAGGGCACTCTCTGTCAATATTGATTTTGTTAATCATTAAAAAGAAAGCAAAGCTTTTCGCTCCATTGATTTTTCTTTTCTTTTGTTTATTTCCTGTTTTCTTCTCTGGCCTTTATTGTTTACTCCTTTAATTTCAAGTTTTGCTTCTTTTTAAAATAATTCTCATTTTATTTGATTGTGTATGAGTATTTTGCCTGCATGTATGTATATGTGCCATATATCTGCCTGATGCTCATGGAGGCCAGAAGAGGGCATCAGATCCCCTAGGACTGGAATTACAGATGGTGGTGAGTCAGTGTGTGGGTTCTCAGAATCAAACCTGGGTTCTCTGGAGAGCAGCTAGTGATTTCAACTACTGAGCCACCTCACAAGCCTACCAGTTTTACTTTTTTGTTGCTTCTTAGATAATAGACAAGATTTAGACTTGTCTTCCTTTATTATGTGGGTATTTTATACCATGTAATTTAAAACTTAATTACTTATTTAGAAGCAGATTCTTGCTATACTGTCTAGTGAGTCATTAACTCCTGGGGTGATATAATCCTCCTGCCTCAGTCTCTCTATAAGTTGGAATGATAGAATGGTACCACCATATCCAGTTATTTTACTTCTCACTGAGCATTGGTTTGGGTGCATTTCAAAAAATTTAAATATTGCTTCTTTTCTTTTTCTTTTCCTTTTTTTTTTCCATTTATACTGTGCCTTGAAGTCTGGGAATCTCTGATATTTTGTTGATTGCAATTTTCATAAGAATATCAGAAAAAGCACTGTTTTGTGCCTTGTTTCAGGTGATAGATGATTCTGATTTATTTCATTATTGGTGATACTGACTTGGATTCTTTCTTATGGTTACATCCACTCATTCTGTCTGCCATGTAGTCAGCAGATTATCCTTTGAATATTATACATAATATTGAGGGAGACTTTGAGATTACATATCCCTTTGCTCATTCATCATTCCTCACTGACCACTTCAGTGTCACTGACAGCATTCCTTTGCATTAGTTATTAATTTATAACTGTAAAAAATACTGAAATTTCTGATTCTATCATTTCTTCTACAACTGTTAGCTGACATTCAATTCTAAAAAGAAAAAAAACATTTTACTTTTCAAATATTCCTTCATTTATCAACATGAACTCTTAGGGAAGAACATGAAAATATGAAAAGACGAAAAGACATTGACAAATGAATGTATAATTTCCTTCCCTCCCTCCTTCCTTCTCACCTTTCCCCTCCCCCTCCCTCTTCCTGTCCCCTTCCCTCTTCCTCTCCCCCTCCTTCCCTCCCTCCCTCCCTTCCTTCCTTCAATTTTCCTTTCTATGTTAGACAATGAACTCAAGTGTTTTGTGCTTGCTAAGCAAACACTCCATTACTAAGATACTGCCTCACTTTTCTCTCAGTATTTTAAGGTGACATTTATTGAGATATACTATAAATTTTAGCTTAAAAAATACTACCTCCATACACTTATCCAATGGAATATTATTCAGCTGTTAAAAATATTAGGAAATTCGTGGGTAAATAGATGGAACTAGCTACCTCAGATTCTGCATTCCCTCTCTCTGCTCCATGTGCAGACCCCTTATTTGCCCCTCTCTCTGCCTCCATGGAGCACCCTCTACTCCCTACCTGTCTGTTATATCTTTTTGCTGCTCCTATCTCTTCCCCTCATTTCCCCTCCACTAGTAAACCTCTTTTGCACCTAATCTGTGGCATGGTGTAATTTCTCAGGGTACACCATGACATGGGCCCTCCAAAGATACCCTCCTGTTGTATTATATTTCATAACATTCACTCCTACTGACTAGTGTGCTACCATAAAAATGATCACACATTTTTTCACTAATTAATATAGCAAATTATACTGATTTGGTTTTGAACTATTAGATTTGCTTTGCATTTCAGGAATAAACCTCCTTTGGTAACGATTATCCTTTTAAGATGTGTGAATTTAGTCGTCGAAACTTTACTAAGAATTTTCTATTTGTGCAGATGAGGAGCAATTTACATGTAGTTTTCTTTTCTTACAATTCCATTCAGAATTTGCTATCAGGGAAATACTTATAGCATCAGTGTCCTGTGGTTAGTATTCCATGGTTATCAGATGCTGTTCTAAGTAATTTATGCAATGTATTCAAACTTCTATTTTGAAATAATTTTGAACTTTAGAAAACTACTTTGAGAATAATATTAGATATTCTCACATACTTTTATTGATCCCACACATCCTAACCACCTGCTACATAGATATTATTTTCCCACTCATTCCCTGATGCTTTTCATTTTCAGTACTCATATTTAAAACTGAGGAAATCCCATGTATTTTCCCTATATCTCCTTTCTATCACTTCTGTAGAGTTATTGGATAATCTCTATACTTACATTTCCTGACTCTACTAAAGAATCAGGTTCACTATTTAAGATATCTCAGATATTATTTGAGAGTCAGTAAAATTGATCTGATGACTTTAGCCAGAAAATCTCAAGATAAATTGCTGTGATTTACTCCGCAGTGTTCTTGAAGATAATTCTATTTATAACACTATGACGTCCATATCTGATGGTACATATAACAGCTATCTAAAACCAACTTTCTCACTGAAACCTCCTCCCATTTTTACATCTTCAGAGTCATTTTATCTTCCTCCTTGCTCTGTTAGAAACATTGTAGACAGAAATCTAAGGTCTACAACCTCCTGACTGCCATTCCCTGACTACGAGTTTGGCTAAGGAAGAGGCAGTGTGAAATACTGAAAGCAGAGGGGGCAGCTCTCTTTTTGCCTGGTCATAGCATGGCTCTGGGTGCTTGCTTTTGAAATCCGTGCCTCCTGCCAGGTATCAAGGAATCTCATAGGGCTTTCTTCACTGATACTTTCTCTGATACTTTCAAGCCCAGGGCTGCTCATCTACATGGTCCTTTACTGATTCAGAAGCCTTTTGTTCTCCTTTATCCTCTTATTCTGGTCAGTTTACTGGAGTGAACAATACCTTGGAGATTGCCACAGCACAACTCTAGCAGTCCTTGTCCCAAGACTTTTATTGACAAATATACGTGCTCTGATCTAGTAAATAGGTTTTAAAAAATTGGCTAGAATATTGGAAAATAATAGATTATAGACAGAAAGCCTTGTTAGAAAGAGGAAGTAGGTTTCAGGGGGTTACATCCTTGGGGGCTACAATAGTCCTGTCCTTACTATTACTGCTCTGTTCTGCTTCCTGAGAGCCAAGTTGTAAATTCTCCCATCACTCCCTTCTTGTCATTATTGACTGAATCCATGAACAAATGAAGTTCTTCATTAAGTTGCCATCATCCCATAGTGATAATAAAACTGACAAATGCTCCCCACCTATACCTAATTACCTACATCTCGGTATTCTCTTTACTTATCTCTTTTGACTCTACTAACTTGATATTCTCTTTATTTAACTCTTCTGATTCTCCTTTGACTGTTAGCATTGTTCCCAGCCAGGACTGTGTGCATCATTTCTCCAAGTCTCTGCTTCTCCCGTTAGAATCCCTGGGACTACTCTAGCCCCAATCTTCTCTTATTTTTGATCAAAATTTAATCTACTCCATGTCTTATTTGGTGAAAGATCAATCAAAAGAAAATCCGCTGTGTCAGTCGCTCTGAAGTTGCTTCTTGTGTTGCAAGTGTCCTAAGGCATTTGCAGTTTTGGGGCTTATTCCTTTAATCTCAAGAAAACCATTTTTTTTAATGAGGAAAGTGTGTTCAGATGATAAAATGAATATCATCATACCGTCCTTCAAGTAAGCCAAGTCCTGCATGTGCAAGCAGTTTGGGAAAGAAGAAAGTGTTCAATCTAGTGTTTCCTAATATACACTCTTCAGAACAATAGCCCAGCAAAATGGTTAAGAATAAAAGGATAGTTAATTTTCCACCTTTTGTTCTATGCTTTTTAACTTGGTTTTGCTTTTCTGTCTAAATGAGTAAATTTGCCAGAGGATTAAGTCTAATTCCAATGAAGTTCAATAAAAATGTGAACAATCAATATGGTCTAACCAGATACAATTGTAGCTCTGTAACTAGTTTGAATAATTTAATGTTTTAAAATTGCTTGATTGCAGGTAGAGGGCGCTCTTCCTTCCTGTCTTTCATAAAGTTGTGTTTGTACTTTGTACCAGCCTCAGTGTGGTTAAGTAATTTGAAACAACAAAGAAAATTCCACAGAGGAATATTTTATTTCCATAAAAGAAAAGGTATGCTAAAGAGCTTTTAGAATAGAAGACATTATAGAGTCAATTTTACTTTGAACACTTCAAATCATAGAGAAAGGCAACTCTAGATATACTATAACGCCCGATTTAAATGTTTATAGCCTCTTGGGACACATAGATAGATAGATAGATAGATAGATAGATAGATAGATAGATAGATAGATAGATAGATAGATTGGTGAATGAATGTGTGTATACAATATATATATATATATATATATCACTAATAGGGGATAATTAATTATAGAAATGATAGATAACTATAAAACCAATCTAGACAAAGTAGTCCTGCTTCTTTACCTTGTGACCTATTTTTCTAATTTTCTGTGCATAGAACTTTAGTGGCACCTGTCATTGTATATTTTTCATTTTGGCAACAAAACTTCAATTTTCTTGGTCTTAAAATTCTCATTTCTTGACAGGTACCTATCAAAACCTTACCTCAGATTTCCTGCTTTTATAGCAGGCTTGGAGTTCATCAGGCCATTTCTGCTGAGTCAAGCTATCTTTCAAACTTCGTTTTGATAACCCATCTCATTAAAATGTAGTACAGAGTCCTCATGTTTATTTATTATTTGAGCATAGTTTGTGAAACTATTATTTAAATCTGACCATACCCAGTAATATATTTCATGAATTACATATATCTATGATGTTTATGTATTCCAGTAATGTTTCCATTACCCATCAATCTTTTTTTAAAAATGCTATTTATTTTCCTGGAAATTAAAAAAAAAAAAAAAGATTGTGAAGCTCTCTGCTCCATACTTTTAGACTTTCCCTGTGTTTTGTTCAACTTTGTTATATTTTCCTATAGCATAAATTTAAGGAATGGAGAGCCTTGTAATGAAGATCACATTTCAAGGATATTATAATCATTAGAAACTGTGAAGCAAAATTTTTAACCTACATTTTTTCTATTTCTGAGGTCCCATTTATTTTAAGATACATATTTTACTCTTTTAAGACATTATATGATTCTCTTATTGAGCTACAGTATATCTTCTTGAGTCCTGTGCTCCTAAATTTCAGTTCCATTTAGCCTTGTAAAATCTGATAGAAAGTCACAATCTTGAGCCTGGGAAGCTCTAGGGCAACCACTGCCACTGGTGGGTTTGGTTGGAGTGTCTTCTAGGTGTTTTGTGGGTTTAGGGTCAGCAACAGAAATCTTGCATATTTGCCCAAGATGTTCATGCCATTGACCTGAACACTGTTGTTTATGGAATTGAGATTCTTGGATGTCTCAGGATGTGAGCATCTTCTTCCTTCCTTCCTTCCTTCCTTCCTTCCTTCCTTCCTTCCTTCCTCCTTCCTTCCCTCCCTCCCTCCCTCCCTCCCTCCCTCCCTTCTTTCTTTCTTTCTTTCTTTCTTTCTTTCTTTCTTTCTTTCTTTCTTTCTTTCTTTCTTTCTGTTTTCTGGAATGTTCTTTCCAGTGAGGAGGTGTTTATGCCCAAATTTTCAGCTTTTCCAATGTCATTTGTATGAACCACATACAAAAAAAAAACATGTTTGGTTAACCTGTGTCGTTTCTCTTTGGACCCATAGTTTCAACCCTCCTTACCAGTTACTTTCCTCAAGGACCAACTCCTCAATGCCATCCCACAATAGCATCCTCTCTTTTCAAATTGATGTTTCAAGAATCTGTCTCTGTGTAGATATGTGGTATTCAGACCTTTGACTATCTCATCTCCATCCCAATGTTTCCTCTAATTTTAGAATGAAGCCTAATTCTGCATTGCTTTCTAGACTCTACAAGAACCAAATATTATTATTTTCCTGAAGTATTAGTGTGTGGCCAGCCAGGTCTATTCCACAGACCCTGTCATCTTGATAGTGGCTGATGAAGAAATAGTCCCCTCAATAAATCTCTTGCATGAGACCTGTTGCATGGTGTGACATTTTGGAACTCCTTGACTCCAGGAAGCCAAAGTATCCTTTCTTCTACCTTGAAACCCTAACACTAAGCGCTTCTTAAAGCTGAATATTCTGTAAAACATTTATATGTAATGGGCAACTCAGAATGGGCACCCTGAGCCATGTTGACCCTGGAACATACTTTTTTTTATTGGATATTTTCTTTATTTACATTTCAAATGTTAACTCCTTTCCTGGTCCCCCCCCCGCCCCGAAACTCCCTATTCCATCCCCTCTCCTCCTGTTTCTATGAGGGTGTTCCCCAAACTACCCACCCATTCCTGCCTCCCCGCCCTCTCATTCCCCTACACTGGGGCATTGAGCGTTCACAGGACCAAGGGCCTCTCCTCCCATTGATGGCCAATAAGGCCATCCTCTGCTACATATGCAGCTGGAGCCATGGGTCCCTCCATGTGTACTCCTTGGTTGGTAGCTTAGTCCCTGGGAACTCTGGGGCGTCTGGTTGATTGATATTGTTGTTCTTCCTGTGGGGTTGCAAACCCCTTCAGCTCCTTCAGTCCTTTCTCTAACTCCTCCATTGGGAACCCTGTGCTCAGTCTAATGGTTGGATGCAAGCATCTGCCTCTGTGTTTGTCAGACTCTGGCAGAGCCTCTCAGGAGACAGCTATATCAGGATCCTATCAGCATCCACAATAGTGTCTGGGTTTGGTGACTGTATATGTGATGGATTCCTAAGTGGGGCAATCTCTGGATGGCCTTTCCTTCTGTCTCCTCTCCACACTTTGTCTCTGTATTTGCTCCCGTGAGTATTTTGTTCCCCCTTCTAAGAAGGACCAAAGCACCCTCACTTTGGTCTTCCTTCTTGAGCTTCATGTGGTCTGTGAATTGTATCTTGGGTATTCACCAATCAAAATTCCAACTCAACTCTTCATAGAGTTAGAAAGAGCAATTTGCAAATTCATTCGGAATAACAAAAAAACCAGGATAACGAAAACTATTCTTGACAATAAAAGAACTTCTGGAGGAATCAGCATCCTTGACCTCAAGCTGTACTACAGAGCAATAGTGATAAAAAAACAGTATGGTGTTGGTACAGAGACAGGCAGGAAGATCAATGGAATAGAATTGAAGACCCAGAAATGAATCCACATACCTATGGTCACTTGATATTTAAGAAAGGAGCTAAAACCATCCTGTGGGAAAAAAGACAGCATTTTCAACAAATGGTGCTGGTTCAACTGGAGGTCAGCCTGTAGAAGAATGCAAATTGATTCATTCTTATCTCCTTGTACAAAGCTCAAGTCCACATGGATCAACAATCTCCACATAAAACCAGATACACTAAAACTAATAAAGGAGAAAGTGGGGAAGAGCCTCGAACATACTTTTAAAATGCTTTTAAGGATTAGAGTAGAGAATTTTTTAGTATTTTTTAGTTTTAAAGAATGGTTCATTTATTCATAATATATATTCTGGGGGAAAGGAACTCATGTGAAAAAAAAGTTCTGAGTATTTAGCCAACTCCATCCTAGGAAGCAAGAGCATAAGCATGGTACTTTGGATCCTTTGGAGTTATAGTCTGCAGAGGAGCAAAGATGCTTCAGAAAACCTCACCCCACGGGTTGTGTTTTCCACAGCGTGCTAATATTTATTGAAATCTAAAATGGGTAGAACAATAATTCTAGGCTCTGAAGTTTTAGTGATTAATTAGATCAACTCTATCTCATATGTCTAAATTTCTCAAAACAACATCCAGAGAACCAAAATTCAAATTACCAAAGATATGGAATCCAAAAATAAGCCCACAAACAACTGAGCACATATGGAGATGTGGTATATACTAAATTAAATATTGTCTCAGCAATGAAAACGGAATGAGCATGCTGTATGAAAACAAAACAGTGTTACATCATTAAAGAGAATAAAATATCTTCTATAGCAACACAGATTGGATTGAAGGTATCATGCTAATTTAAATAATTTAGTCACAAAAAGCAAATTCACATACTTCCTTGTCATTCATAGAAGAAAAAAAAATAGATCTCACAGACATAGAAATTAGGGGTCACTGGAGGCCAGGAAGGGAAGGAGGCATAGTATGGCTAGATAATGGGAACAAGAAACACTTAAATAGAAGAAAGTAATTCATGTTCTATATCACAGCAACAGGATTATATTCTCTAACAATTTATGATGTATTTAAAAATATCTGAACAAGTCCATATTCCAACACAAAGAAATCATAAATGCTAGGAGAGATGAAAACTAATTACCTGGATTTTATTATGCATTGCATATGTGTGCCTAATTATACCATATCCCATAAATATGTGTGTATACTATGTCAATTACATTGCTTTTTTAAAGCTGAAGAAACCATGTTAGATGATAGATATATTAATAAAGTCACTTAAAATAAATCTTCCCATTTTTTCTACCTTAACAATCTCATATAAAAAAGATAACAAAATATCCAGGACTGCTACATGCTAAAATTCTGATTCCACGAATTATACACCAGTGCATTTAATTACTGCTACCTAGCAGATTAACATACAGATGTTTAAGAAATTCAGATACTGGGGCCAGGATGGTGGTAGAGCATGTTTCCCTGTTGACTTTGGCTTACACAGAGCAACTCATGGTGGCTACCATGATGGCTAGTGGATAAGACAGGCACCTGGTCTCCTGGTATGATGATGTCCACCTGACAGACATCTATTACCCAGTAAGCACTCAGAATTTGTTAATTCCCTTCTATTCATCATATCAAAGGTCAGAGTATGCAGTTGAGCACACACTGGGGGCTTGATTACTCTTGGCTTATCAGTTTGTTAGATTTCATTCTCTTTTCAGTGGAACTCAGATATGAGACGACCCCTGGATTTTTCTCAAGACAGAGTGGATTTGACCTTCATTCATTCACACATCTGCTTTGATTCTTCATTTTTAAATCAGACTTGGGTAGTGATAAAAATTCACATTTTGGCATACAGAAGCACAGGGGATTTTTCTTCCCACGTTTCACAACTATTTAAGTCTACTCGTAACAGACCTAAACTCTAGAAGCCTCTATCACCACATTTCCTGTTTATAACTGAACAAAGTACACACAAAAGAGTTGAAGAAACAGAGGAGAAAAAAACCTGAGTGCTGATAAAGATATATGTCGGTGCTGTGCTGTTTCTAACAAAACATAGCAACGGTATTTAAGGGGAAAAGTTGGTGGGAGAATTCTTAGCCTACCAGTCTCTTTCATGGATGTACACAGACTCTTCTGAAAAGACAAGCATGTCCGGTGAGTGCCATTCTGAACTCTTTTTGCCTTTCATTGTTATGCCTAACAATTCATTTAGCAATTTCTAAGTCTTAATGAGACATTTACTTGTGGGAAAGTAAACTGTTTAACATGGTATTTTTAAAATAATGTACAATGATGTTTCATATGATTAGAAAGTGGTTTAAATTGCATTAATGGGTATATTGATTATTTGCTCTTAAAGAAAAAAGGTAGACAGTATCTCCTGAAAATAAAGCTATCACAGCTATTGATGAATATTCATTGGTAATTGCGCCATTTGAAGATTTGTTGTTTTTGTAAAACTTTTTGTTGACCATGTGTATTTCTCTTCACTTGGTTTAAATATGAAACAGGATAGGAGTAATTAATTGCAATTGTCTAGCAATTAGACATTATAGTCATCCCCCTGCCCAGGAATCGGCGGAATTGCCAACAGTCAGGGAAATGAGAGACTTTGAAAAAACCAGTGGAAATCCCATGGTGAGATAGATCGTGATGGGAGCTCAGATCAGTTTGCTACTATAAACCCACGTCTGTCATTCATTCCTCCTGTATTCTTGATGTGCTCTTCATTTCTTTAACAAATATTTTTACAAGAGAAAAATAAATATAGGCAAAAAGAGAATTGTGCAATAGAAAAATAATCTTACAATCAGACATTTAATTACTTAAAAATGCAAAATATTAAGTTGATTTTTTTAAAGTTTTCTATGCATTCTGCATAATTTACCTCTGAAAACTAGAATAATAACAGCCACTAAATCATATATTCAGTTTTGGAACCAGCTCTGCAACAAAACCATTTCCTTCTTCATTAAAGAAATACACAGCTGAGGCCATGCTTCCCCATTCACGTGAAATGAGTATTAACTGGATCAAGTGGAGAAATCCATTGCTTTGGCAATTCATTTAATGAACTGTGGTTCACCAGCTAGCTCACACTTTCTTGTTGTTTCTTTGTTTGCTTTAGAAGGCTCTCACTGCCTTTGCTCGCTGGAGCTTCGGGTCCATTATGAACAGAGTGAAGCTCCTTTGGAATGAGCATTGACTAGTTATGAATGGCCTCTTAAACTCGAGCATTCCTCTAAAGATACAGAGACAGTGTTTAGTATGCCATTTAAGCAACATCTGTCCATAAATTTAAGATGCGCTAATCAAAGGAAAAAGCATACCATTACTTAAAGGTCACAGTCATGAAAAGCATGTGTACAAGTTAATAGTAACATGTGTCATTATTAAACAATTTCCCATGCATTTTAAATTTTACTTAATCATCACGGCATTAAAGAAAATAGAATAGGTCTTTATAAAACTTTTAACTCCAGTGTTTTATGGGTTGAAGGTTCCACAATCCCATGTTTATCTCAACAGTCCCTCCTGGTTACTTTTCTAAAAGAGACATGGTTTTTGTACAAGGTGAAGAAACTAATCATGGAAGAGTAGCAGCCTGTCTGCGATGAAGATTTGAGCAGCCCTTCAACCCCCACAGCATCCATAGAGTTTACTAATCTCAAATAATGTTTAACTGCAGAAGCGACAAAGGAATCTCACATGGGAGAAATCCATAGCATGCTCTATTAAAATCTTCCATCTATCTCCTAGACATATTTTCTTGA
Organism: Tokudaia tokunoshimensis; assembly: GCA_036184795.1. Taxonomy (NCBI): domain Eukaryota; kingdom Metazoa; phylum Chordata; class Mammalia; order Rodentia; family Muridae; genus Tokudaia; species Tokudaia tokunoshimensis. Next base: position 34,858,458 of record BTHU01000015.1, on the reverse strand, counting down.
ATTAATTTGAATATTGACTAAGAGGAATCCAGATGCTTTAGAAAGAGGTCAGCCTCTTGTCACAAGGATGAAGTTTGGGTGGTCCAGCTTGACTGTTGACTTACTGAGGACCAGTGATTTGCACGAGGGAAGTTATACAACTTCCGGAGGCCTAATCTTGTTCTCATTCTCAGGATGTGTGAAAATACACACATCAAAGGTTATATTGCTATTTTGCCTCTCTCCCAGCACTCTGGGATCTATATCATTCATATCTCTGGTACTCTCTATTCCTGACAGGCATTCTTTTTAAGGCTGGTGAGTTTCACGTTTTGCATTAAAAACAAGCTGTTTACTTGGAAACCTGGAACTAAGGTGAAGGCTTCCTTTAGGCTAACATCTATGATTCTCATACTTTTGTTGGTGATAATGGGTCCAAGTGATGGCAGTTTGGAGTATGGAAATGGCACTAGCATGCTATAACTCCCAAATAAAAATATGCTGTGTTCAACACAGCTACCACCCCACTGGAAAAATAATTTCATGAGTAGATACATGGAGATATCAAATCATTTTTCTTTTAAAACATTTGAATGCTTCAAACAAATATGCATAATTGTGGAATGGATGTCTGTTGCTCTAATAGAATTTATAAGCAAAGGAAGGCACTACAAGGGAATGGCTATATCTGGTAAACCCATACACTTGTCCTAGTTAAAAATAGTCTGAAGTCTGAAATGCATAAAGCATTATGTTTACTTCTTTTTATTGTTAATTGTTTAAGTGAAAAGTTCTGCTAATAGAAAAGCACTACATTTACTTAGCCAGGTCTCCTTCCAGAACACAAGTAATTACAAACTCCATATACAATGCCAGCCAATACCTGTTGGCTTTATGGGAGTCAGAGATCTTATAACTAAACCCACCATTATTAGCCCTTGGTGATTTAAAACTAGATAGAAATGCACATAAATTTTTTTCTATTTGTTATTGACTCACAAATGATTTCCTCAGACTTGTGGCTTCTTAATGATGTAAGTAGCCAATTTCAGATTATGTAGTTCTTTCTAAGTCAAGAAAAACTAAATAAATGAAAGTACAATTAATTAATAATGCTATTAAAACATGCTCTTGTTAATAGATCTTGTTGGGTACAAGAGGATTCACTCTGCACTCATAGAAACTCAGAGAGATGGGGAGATATTTATGCTGCACAGTAATCATGGAGAATTACTGGAGAGAGAAGGCATTGTGTGCATGTGTCCATGCACTTGTGTGTGCACAGTCGTGTGTGTGTGTGTGTGTTCACATTTATTTATCTGTTTGGAAGTTCTATTTAGTTACACAGTCTCTGCTCTTCTCACAAATATGTTTTCTTTTTTAAAGGGAGGGCAGGAACTTCTGGAAATCAAGCAGATGCAAAAGAAGTTAAGAGTGTAGTGAAAGCTTCCAAGTGAAAATAAAATTCAGATTGCATTACTAAGGGAAATGTTTCTGAAAATAGAAACACAAAATGCTAAAGTTAAGAGGGAGAAGAACTCATATAAACCACCTCCCCACTCACATGTCTAAACCTTTCCCAGTATGTTGCAATCTCAGTTATGTTATCGAAGACTAAAATTGCTCATGTAAAACAAAAATCTTTGTTTTGTAAACATTGCAGCACAACCCCATGGGAATGTACAGGGTATCCCATGTTCCTACCCAGTACCATTGACATAATCTATGAACACTGTCATGATGGCCCATAAAGTTTTCAGTATAGAATGGTATTGCTATTTTGGTAGTTTATTTGTAACTGAGAGCAAAGGTATCTTCTTGTAGCAATTGATGGATTAACATACCTTTCACTTTTCCTTTTGAAAGGAGAAAGTGCAAATTCTACTTGAAATTTAAATTTGCCCAAATGATCCGATAATTTATAACTATTTTTATTATAACCAAAAAATAAGTGCTTTCTACTAACCGCTTTGAACTGTGGCTCCTTATATTAGTCTTTCTTTTATTTATTCAAAGTATAGCAACTTAATGACTGTATATACAAAATAATAGAAATTGTGGGAGATGAACAACAAGACAAAACACTAAGTAGAAAGATGAGTTTTAGCAGTCTTCCAAAACTGGTGAGAGCCAGATGCCTGTTATTATTTTCTGTTTTTGTTACTTTACCGACAGAGAAGTATTAGAAATACGTAGTAGTAAGAAAAGTAAACACATAAATCAGGGTAGATTAAAGGATCATAAACATGACTATTATAGAGACCTGAAGATTTGTTTAAAGAAGGCTGCAAGGAGGATCAGTGATGCACAACATTCAGGTGGGCTCCAAGAGCTGGTCATTCTTGAGATCATTAGATTTGAGATATCTTACATAAACAGTGCTGCAATATTTTTATTATTAATAAATTTAGTGTTGAGTTTCATATGGCTGTTTCCTTTTCTTTAAGCCTGTTCTCTTTGGTCCTGATAACAAGGGCAGATAATGTGGAAAGTAAGCCAATATAATTACAACCTGAACTCCAACTCTTTGTTCCCAGTCTAGGGTATGTAGTCCACCTAAATGGTTAGTGCGATGGACGACACTTTCACATTCTCTTAAGAACTAGAACCTTTTGTGGAGTAGAAAGCCATATGAGCCCATCATTTTTCTATGAACAAATCCAGGTATTTTCTCTTAGGTAGAGTCAAGTTTAATTTCCAAAATCAATTTCACATCCCTTGAATGAGCACATGGTCAAGATCCCAGATCTCTTTTGAGATCTAGAAGTGTATGACTTCTAGGTTGAATTATTTCTAAATCACAGTTACAAGTTCAGCTTCACTAAAAGTAAATTATCAATATATCCATTAATTATTTACTTTTAGATAGTACAACATTTGGGTTAAGTTTTTAACTTAGTTTTAAAAGTGTACTTAGGGAATTTATAGGAAGTGATAGTATACTACATGATTGTTACAATCCTATGTAATTGGAATTAAACTTCTAAAACAGTAGATATTTGTCAAGAAGTAATTTGGATTATGATGATTACTCTTTTTCTGAGACAAACCTATCAGTTTAGCTGCTTGATGAGGTATCTGAAGGAAGAATTATGTTACGAACACATAGAAAAGCAACTGGTTTTGTTCCATAGGATGGTGGGAGCTTAAGGAAAATAAACACTTTGGGTTTCAGGTTCAACCTATGAATACAGAAGAGTAGAGAGCAAATCTGATTCTTCACTAGGAGGTCATTTCCACTCACAATGAACTCTTCAAGACTTCAGATCTTGGCCTTGGGCAAGTAGACACCTTTTCTGGCCTTGCAGCTGGCCTCATAGCCTAGCTCCTCTTATAAGAGTTTACAAAGTCCATTGTCCAGATCTTTTCTCAAATCTAGCAACCTCCCAAAAGGAGACAGATTTTATATTTATAGTGGACACATCGACCAGTTTGATCAGATGGCTATCCATCAGCACCAAACGCTTGCTTCATGTTTTCTGAGAAACAAATAAATAACCACTACATTTCTTGGTAATTATAGATTCATAGCAGACAAATGTTCTTAGTTCTAGGTATTGTTGATGAACACCTTTACCAGAGCAACAGTGGCCTAGTTTATCATTGTCCCTACCATAGCAGTCTGTTTCCTAGCTACTCAGAAAATGAACCTTCTCCGTAGAATTGTGGATAAGTGGAACAGAACCTGTGGCATTTCTTCCTTGGTTGTTGATGTCTATAGAACTCATACTTGATACCTTTCTTTTGTCTCTGAGCCATTATATTAATTATCCTCCTCCATTCAATTTTTCAGTTATTGGGTGAGCTGATGGTACTTAATGAGAAATTACATTTTTCTGAATGTGTTACAGAAATAGTAGCATACTTACCAGCAATGAGATGATAACATAACAAGGATAATACTAATACCAGTAGCTAACATTTATCAAGCTGTTAGCAACATTGTTCTGAAAACATTCTCATGTGTTTTAACCCAAACCCCATAATAAACATCATTATTAGTTTCCTTTTTCAAATGGGGAAATTGAGGTATAGAGACAAAGATGAATAACAGTGTCTGGCCCTTAGAAGGTTCACAGTTTAGATTGGTACTGAAATTCGTATATGAATGATTAACAGAAGGTTTCTACGTCTAAAGAGATAAGTGAAAGCCTCAAAGAGAAGAATGTCTCTTTGAGTTGCCTAAGAAACAGGCATTTCAGGCAAAGTACAATTATACAGACACATAAGGACATAACAAGACATGGTATCTATTGACAGCCTTAAGTACTTCCTAGTGACTGGGGCATGGTGTATGATTGAGAGGTCACAGCAGCTATCCAAAAGATAAGCAAGAAATCTGAAGTAGAATCTTGTGGAAAAAGTTGGTAATAAAGAATAAAAATTGATGCTCGCTATGTTTGGGCAGAGACAGGAACAGAACCTACCCTATGTCCCATAGGATGTGGAAAACATTCAACAAGAAAAGCTTAGGGCTAAGGAGAGGGCTCAGAGGGTAGAGTACATGTTGGTCACACATGAGGACCTGAGTTTGGATCCACACAACCTATGTAAATGTTATATGTGGTAGTTATATAGCTATAACCCCAGTGCTGTGTCATAGAGAGAGAGAGGCAGAACCCGAGGGTTTGCTGAACATCCAGTTAGCCAAAATGGTGAAATTCAGTTCACTGAGAGACCCTGTCTCAAAAAGTAATGTGGATGAGTAAGAGACAGCTAAAGTCAGCCTCTGGCCATCACATGCCTGACCTGGGCAAGTTCACCAGCATATGCATCTATGCCCATGTGTATGCAACATGTATTCACACACATGAAAAAAAAAAAAACCTCACCAACTTTATCCAGAGTTCAGTAGGGGGAGAACATATGGAACTAGATGATAAGATGGTGTTTCTACCAGGAATGTTGGGTAATGTGGAATCCACTGAAACAGCAGTAAACACAACACTCCAGTCAACTGAGCACACAGAACCAGAAGCAGGCTGCTCTGAGAAGATGGTGCTTTAAAATCTTGAGTGTTGAGATATAAAAATCTTTTTCATTCTATATACATACTTTTAAAACTATTTTTAAATTATCTTATCTATTTGTGTATGGAAGTCAGGAGACAACTTGCAGGATGTGGTTCTCTCCTTCTACCACGTGGACTCCAGAGATCTAGCTTAAGGTGATGAGGCACATTTTCCCACTGAGCAATCTGTCTAGTCTCAATATTATATCTGAATTATTCATCTGGTCATTAATCTTCATAATTTTTAACATAAAAACATTGAAGGCATGTAGTTTTAACAGCCAGTACTTTACCAATATCCCCCCAGGCTCCTTGTGTTTCTATTTTTCAAGCTGTTACCTATACAAAAATCAATAAATCCCGACCATGACAGCATATTTATATAATCCCAACACTAGTGAGTTCAAGGTCAGCCTGGGTTACACGAGACTATTTCCAACAAACGAAAGAAAGTAATCAAACAGTTTCATGTATATATATACAATATCATGTGACATGCAGAATTTATAAGAGTATTTAATATAGTTTATAGTTATTATATTATAGAATCCTTAATAAACACTTGATGGAGTGTTTTTAATAAAATTATTGCACAGGGAAATCACTAAGGCTTATATTGTTTTTATAGTTTATGAAACATTAACATTCCCTTAAAGGAAAAAACCCATACATTTCACTTACATTATTCAAGATATCATTATTCAAGAATTAATTAATTCTTGAAAATTATTTTGTAAAGGATACATTAGATGTTACAAAAGGAAGTCAGAAATAGCTCTATTCTCAATTGTTTATGGTATTCTGAAGATTTAGAAATAATAGTGTTGAATTAAATAGCAAGTAATAAATAGACATATATCTGGCTTTAAATAAAATTCAAACTAGCTTAAATAATCTATGTATATGTATATATATGTATCGTTTTGTTTGTGTGTGTGTGTGTGTGTTTGTGAATGACTATGTAATAATTAGTGCTGCTAAGAAGGATCGATGTATAAGAGTGGTAACAGGAAGACCTGAGCTCTGTTTCTAGCACCCACATTTAAGAAGCAACAACAACCAAACCATTGGATGTGGCCAATATATGAGTCTATAAAGCCAGCATTGTCGAGACAAGAGGATCACTGGAGCTTGTTGGCTGCCAACCTAGCTCAGAAGTTCAGTGAGAAACTCTGCCTAAAAGGAACAAGGCTGAGAGAGATAGAGCAAGATACCCACTCTGATCAGTATGTGCCTACATACACACACACCACACACACACACACACACACACACACACACACATTCATGCACATGCACCACACACATACACACCACACGCACACACACACACACACACACACATTCATGCACATGCACCACACACATACACACCACACACACACACACACACACACACACACACACACACACACATTCATGCACATGCACCACACACATACAAATAAATGACATGTAAATTATATGTGCATATGAATGTGCATGTCTACAGCATAAACATATATGTAATACATATAAGTTTTCATTTACCTAAACATGTTTATTTAAAGAGCAATGATGTCCACTTGAAACAGGAAAATCTGATGGTGACTAAACAGTTATTGAAGTATCAATAAGAAGTCAAAGAGACAATCAAAATCCAAATGTCATATCTGAGGTACAGAAAACAGTAGAGAAACAAAGATATCTTTTTTAACACCTTGCATTCTCATTAAACACTTAAAGACAGACAAAGGAAGCTAAACAAATTTTTCCTGTATGTTGGCTTGGGAGTAGGGGATGTCTCTGACATTTTTGGCTGTTTTGGGGACTGTTTGCCTCCTACTGGGTCATCTTGTCCAGCCTTGATATGAGGGTTTGTACCTTGTCTTACTGTATCTTGTTTTGCCATATTGGTGAATATCTCTGGGCAGGCTGCTCTTTTCTGAATGGAAATGGAGGAATGGATTTGGTGGAGTGGGAAGGAGTAGAGAAAGGAGAGATCAGGATGTACTGAAAGCAACAACAAAATGATAATAAATAAATTAATTTTTACAAAAGTTTTAACACTGTTTATTGTGTGAAAGCAGTAAACACTTATTTTTATTTTATATTTTAATTTTCTGAAAGGTTCTAAAATGGCCTCTGACTTGGTCTCATGATGAGAGAGTAGGGACTCTGAAGGACTATGATCTTTCATAGCTACTTACACTTGCAAGCTATTTACAGCCAGTTCTCATTATATATGCAGCATCTACATTCCCCACAAAAGAATTTCTTAAAACAATGGCTTGGTTGATTTTATTTTATTTCAAATCTTTGATTCTTTGGTATCAGGTATAAACGCTGACATAGGGAAGATATCTAATTGATACTGGTTATAGTCAGAGAATTACTCTTCTGGGATCAGCATATGATATGGTCATGTTGGCCTGAATACCAAGATATACTAACTCTGGTCTGCTGTCTTCATGGTTGCTCATAAATGTGTGGAGGTAACTGTAAATCATCTGGTGTAGTTAACTGGCAATAAGCAACCTAACTCCTTTCATCACTCAGAAGTAAAATGGAAAGAGAGAGGTTCACAGCAGTGACCTCACTTCTGTCTATTAATGGGATACTCAGTGGAATGAGGAAAGGTCCTGTGGTCCATTCTAATGAAACAGCTTCATCCCAATATCTAGTATGTTACAGCCCTGAGTCTGATGAAAGGACCAAGCAATTTGGGGGGGGGGGGGTAGGGATTATTTTAGCCTAAAGAATAAAGTTGGGGGAGAGTCTATGAAATGGAGATCTGGGATGATCAGGAGAATCCTGATTTTGAACTAGTTTTTGTAATCAGTCAAACTTGTCACCTTTTAATTACTTAATTTATCTTTCATTTTATTAACACAAAAAGTACGAAAAGCTTGCTTTAACTACTCTGAACCTAAGGATTTATCATCACTTTGAAAACTGCAAATATCCGCTTGTCAAAGTTTATTAATCTTCTGGCAGATTTATCATTCATTACAAGTAAAGGAAATTAATTCATTTACTTAATAATTTTGAGATGGACTCTTATTATGTAGCCTTAAAATCCTAGTACCTTAACTTCGTAATTATTATTGAACTCACTGGTGTGAAGTATCACCTCAGCTAAATACACAGTGGTTTGAAACATGACCTTAGCTGAAGTAAAACTGATGTATAGTAAGCCGTCGTGTCACAGACATATCTACTTTTGTTTCCAGGAAACTCTGGATGCCCCTTCTTCCTTTGGGGACTTCTAGTCTTCTTGGGCTTGGCTCTGGTTATATCGGTGATCTTCAATATTTCCCACTATGTAGAGAAGCAGAGACGAGGTAAGACCTTCTGGCAAATCATTGTACGGTACCTACTCAAATGCAGACCCTGGCAACCCTCGGGCGCAGATACTGTTATGAGATGTTATTAATAGTTAGTTGTAACTGTGAGAAATCTGGCATTATTTTCATGCTGAGGGCTCCCATAACTTAAGAATGAATTCACTTTGAAGATGTGAGACAAAGCTCCCAAACTTAGCTTTATGACTGTCTCAGGATTGACAGCTGAAAGGAGTTATTCTGCTAAATGGGCTTCTCTAAATGATCAAATCAGGGTACCACAGTCTTTTGAGACAGTGACAAAGGTGAAGAGCTGCTCCCTAAGGCTCTACTGAAGCTATTCAGTTCTCCGGGACTCCTGCCATGAGACTTGGCTATGACTGGAAGAGCAGCAGACTGAACCTGGGTCTGTCACTACATCACAGATCTAGAACTTGTCAGAGTGCCATTACCATTGTTAACTTTGCCGTCTTTTAGCCAGGTGGCTTTTATCTACACGTCATAATTAAAATGCTTTAGCATGCACAGCCTACACACACCACCATGTGCACACTGACTACATAGTGTCAGTGCACAAAAGAACCGAAGCCCAACTATTTCTAGGAAGCGCCTTTATATTCTCTGCCTGGGAAGGGCAGAGAAACTGCATTAAGAGCTATGAATAGTCAGGAAAGAACTTTAAAAAGAAAAGATGAAACTCGTGAAAAGGGACGAAACTAAGTAAGCACGCTGAAGTTAAACATAGCACATATGTCGCAGGAAACATGCATGAAGCATGTAAATGGTGATCAGACTATAGGGAGGGTCCTTGAGCCACTTGGGAGGAGCTTCCTACGTGGTGAGAACACAGTTTCAGGTGTGGACAGGAAGTTGTTGTCACGCAAATTTTGAAAGCTTGGAGGTATTTGAAAAATGAATGGTGTAGATGGTATAGCTCAGATCACATGACCATTTAATATCAAAATTGTGCCCGAGTGCCCACTGTGGGCATACACACTAGTTTTTCCTATCTCAATGTCAACAGGTTTTGTAATTTTCACCCTTGGTGCTTCAGGCATCAGATTTTATTTGTTCATATTCAGATGATTTTACATTACACAAATAGAAGCAGACCCTCTCTGTTTAGTTTTGCATGATATATTTGATTTTTTTTTAAATTATCCAAGCTATTATTGTCTCAGCCTTACTATAAAGGGCAATATTGTTTAAAAGTAGCGAGGTGGAGAAAAATTGAAAATAGGAAATAATAAATTGAATGCATGATGTCTTTCTTTTGATTGACGGCAGCCATTTGATCATTAGCAGTATAGCTTCTAAAGCAAACCGAATGTGGTATGAATCAATATTGAGTCTGGTTTTAGGTTTCAACTGTCAGATCTCATGGAAGTAGCAGGTTCTCTGTCTCTTCCTTTTTACAGCTAATGAAAAACACCATGCAGACCATAAGGCTCTTGTGAGGACAAGTAAAAGTACATATATATTAATGCAAAGAGGGGATTTGGCAGGTTGCTTTGTATCTTATTCGGTCCATATCACCATACCTCATGGACCTGGTGCTTCTTTCTCCCTTTCCACAGTAATTACCTCCTTCCTTTTGGCCATAGTAATCACCAAGGGCCTTCCCTGGCCCCACATCACTTCCTGTATCATTAATATGTTGTTTCAGTAGGTGTCAGTCAGTTCTTCAGTCTCTTTGCTGCTCCAACCATGTCTGTGTCCTGGGATCCTCTGTAGTTCCTGGCTCACTCCATCCTCATCTACATATTATTTAATAACTTTACAACACCTAGGGCTTAGGCTGGTGCTCCTGTAAGCCACGTCCTATTCCACTTCAGTGGGTTGGGTTTTCTGAGGCTTTTATGAGATTGGTTCCAAAATGTCAGTGGATCACAGATCATTTTATTTGATATATACGTCTTAGGTGGAAGACACTGTATAGATTGATGCAAGCTCACGGTGATTAGCCTTGAAGCAGCTTCACCCCGTGCTCAAGGGTTGCAAATTGCTCTCACTCCACCTTCCCAACTGCCCCACCCCCACCCCACCCTCTCGCCCAGAACTTTCCCCAGGTGTGAACATTTATCCTGACATCTTTTCCAACCCACAGGAACAAATACTATTCTTCACTCCCAGAGACGGCAGGCAGTTTGAATTGTCTCTGTAAACACTCAGTTCCTCCCTAATCCTGAAGACCCAGGCTTGCTCTAAGTCTTGGGCAAGACAGGCTAGAAGAGAATTTGTCACATCATCCAGCTTTCTTCCATGTGCTCTGTAATTGTAATGCTGCTGCGACTGGCCCTATGTCGCTTTTATGTTAGCACCACTGTGCTTCTTTTTGTGGCTAGGAAACTTGCAAGATATGACTCTACCTTGGCCAACCAGCCATGAAGAAACATTGGGGGTGTATTAAATAGCTTACAAAAGGAAGTCTTCTCCCAGTGCTAGTGTAATATCTACACATTTAATCAGACAGACACTCTTTGTTTCTCGATGCTTTCTGTAGCATCTATGTAGAAAGCTTTGAAAATGAATACTCTCTCTGTTTTCCAAAATAAACTTTTATTTGTATTCAATGCATTGTCCAAATCTGTTCTTTGGAGTGTGTTCATTTCTTTTCCTAATCAGAATGTATTTTTCTTTTTTTTTCCATTAAATTAAAAAAACATTATTTATTCAACTCTTGTTTGATTTGAGAAGATTAAACAAGTGTGTGACTTGTTTGTGCATCGATCTTATCAGTGAACCTTCTTCTCACTAGACTGTGACATGTTTTTGAATGAAATTGAACCAGAAAGATTCAGTGTTAGAGTTTCAGCCACATGCTGCTGTTTCTTGCTGTGACAAAATGTGACAAAGGGGTGGACACCCTAAAGGGGAACCATAAAAGCAAGTCTTTGCAGTGTACTCTCAGATACATACCAACCACAAGCCTTGCATCTATGTCACAGGGGAGGATGGGCAACCTTACCTAGCTCATCTGCTTCATGACCTTGCACACTTTGTTGCTCTGTAACAGAGTACAGTTTTCGGTTTGGTTCATGGAGCACTGAGATGAGTAGGCAGTGTTTAAATCATGCCGTTTATTCTTAGATAAACTTCTGGACCTTTGGGGCAGAGAAGGTCTTTGCAAGATCTGAGCTTGCTCACCTTCACACTTAGCAAGAGATCATCGTCTATTAACCTGTACAGCTAAAGGTACCCAAGAAGAGATGAGCTAGCTACCATCCAAATACACCTTTATTTTCTAAGACTTGTGCAGCTGGTGGTGTCCTTGGACTTTTGAAGTCTTCTTTCACAGTGTTTCTTCTGCAGTTTATCTGATATATAATATCCTTTACCCATTTCTTTTCTTTTTTTTTTTTTCATATTGCTTTGGTCCCCTTTCATTTCACCTAATGACCAGATACTATTACATACTATCTTGTACGTAGTTACTTTTATTTAATTTTTCTCACAAAATGTATGATCTTTTTCTTTTTCATTCTGGGAATGAAACATCTAACTATATTTCCCTACTTTAAAGTTATTCATATTGCATATTCAATATTGCATGAGTATGTTTTCTAGGCACCAATATTCATATTATAAGTATTACATTTTTACTTTAAAAGTCCTTATCTTATAAAAGTATTTGCCAGTTTGAGAAAATAATTTTATGGGACACCTAATTATTCTCATTGTTATTACTAAATAGCATTCTTTTTTGTTTTAGTTAGTATGGATATCAGCTTTCATGTACCTCAGGCTGGCCTCAGACTCCACATATAGTAGATAATGACCTTGTACTTCTGTTTTCCAATTTTGACCTTATAACAATGGAATTATAGAAGTGCACCAGCTTGACCAGTCTATATGGTGCTGGGGATTGAAGCAAGGGTTCTGTGTGTGCTATGTGAGAACTCTGCCAATGGAGCTACACTCCAGCCCAATATTCTGCATTTTTATTCTCAATTTTTTTATTACAAGCTTCAATGCTCAACTGGTGGCAATTCCCTCTGTAAAGGTGAAATTTCAGTGATTTGCTTTCAAGTCAAACTTTTTATATTATATATTTCACTTTACTAACTGAACAATGTTAGTCTATTTCTCATTAACTCATTTATGAGGAAACTTTCCAATTCAATGAGCAAAATGTGTAGCTTATGTGATATGTATTTAGAACATATGACGTGGGTAAATTGTTTTGTCATTTTATAAGATATTTTAACATTGTTTTAGTTACTTTTCGTATGCACTCCGTAATGCTAGGCTTTGCTATTTTGTTCTACAGATGAGCTGATAAGTGTAGTTTCAGAATAATTTTCACACTGTCATAATGGCAAGTGCTCTGAAGAACTGGTACCAAATCCAATGTTAGCTAATTCCCAACCACAAATATATTCCATGAAATGTCATACTAGAGTTTACTTTCTTGTACTTAAGTTCCAGGAGCACTAGTTACTTTTCTGTTGCTGTATAAAACATCATTGCCAAGACAACTTCTAAAAGAAAGAATTAGGCTAGAGGAGTACAAGTCTGTCATGGTGAGGAGGTATGGCAGCAAGGGGCATGGAAGCCCAAGTGAGAAGCTCACCTCTTTTTTTTTTATTATTATTATTTATTTTATTTTATTTTTTTTATTTACATTCCAAATCACTTCCCCTTTCCCGTTTCCTCCCTCCCCGAAAGTCCCATAAGCCCCCTTCCCTCCCTCTTTTCTCCATTCAACCCCCTCTCCTTACTCTGTCCTGGCGTTCCCCTACATCCAGTCTTTCCAGGACCAGGGGTCTCTCCTTCCATCTTCTTAGAAATCTATTGATATGCGGATTGTGTCTAGGGTATTCCGAGATTCTGGGTCAATATCCCCTTATCAGTGACTGCATACCATGTGTGTTCTTTTGTGATTGGGTTACCTCACTAAGGATGATATTTTCAAGATCTGACCATTTGCCTAGGAATTTCGTGAATTCATTGTTTTTAATTGCAGAGTAGTATTCCATTGTGTAGATATACCACATCTTCTGAATCCATTCCTCCGTTGAGGGACATCTGGGTTCTTTCCAGCTTCTGGCTATTATAAATAAGGCTGCTATGAACATAGTGGAGCATGTGTCCTTATTGCATGCAGGTAAAGTCTCTGGGTATATGCCTAGGAGTGGTATAGCCGGATCCTCCGGGAGTGTCATGCCCAGTTTTCTGAGGAACCGCCAGACTGCTTTCCAGAGTGGTTGTACCAGCTTGCAATTCCACCAGCAGTGGAGGAGTGTTCCTCTTTCTCCACATCCTCGCCAACAACTGCTGTCTCCTGTGTTTTTGATCTTAGCCATCCTGACTGGTGTGAGATGGAATCTAAGGGTTGTTTTGATTTGCATTTCCCTAATGACTAAGGTGATGAACATCTCTAAAAGCAATCACAAAGCAGAGAGAGGCGAGCTGGAAGTAGGTGAGGGTTTCACTTTCAGAGCCCATTCCCAATGACATACTTCCTCCAGCGATGCTACACCTTCCAAACCTCTTCAAACAAGTGTTCAAATGCCCAAGATTTGGGGGGACAGCTCTCATTTAAACCATGACACTAGGCAAATCTTAAAAGTACCTAATGGTCTGAGTTTAATTGGTTCCTTTTTCTATATATAGAGATAAATGTGTGTTATAGCATACTTTACTTTTCCAGTTTGTAATTTTCTGCCCTTGTTCTCTTCTTTGTTTATTGATATTAGTTATATTTCTGATATTTACAGATTTTGCTAACTTGTGACTACTGGGATATGCCTTTTTCACCTTTCTAGACTCCCTTCAGCATTCATCAACATTCATATTCAAAAGAATCATCTGAAAGCAGCTGAAAGTAACTTCATATTTTGAATATGATCGTGGTAGGACATTTCCTGAATGCTGTCTTTCTGGCATCCCATGTAGATTACTTCTATAATCTTGGGTTCTCTAGCATCTTAGTAGACATCTTCTACAAGAACATCCCTCATTTGTTTATCCACAGAATCCCTCCCCAAATACTGGCATGGATTATTATGATCACTTTCATAAATACTTCAACTAATGTTTCTGTAAGAGTTAAAAAAAACTCTTGAGGGACCATGTCTACACCATGACATAAGTTTACCTAAAAATAACTTCCTAGTTGTTTAGAGATTGACTTAATTATTTTAAATGGTTCCTACTAGTCCTTTCCTAAATCAGTGTTTTCCAGATATTAAAATTATAAGACCATTTAGCTTCTGATGTCAAAAACAGAGATGGCTCCAGTCCCTATTTTCATAGAATAACTTTAGTAAAAGTTCAGGTTTTATTCCATGCCATATTAAATAACAAGAAATTCAAATACGATAAATGTCATATTACATATATACCTCTAGTATAAATCATGATACCACAAAATTTCTAAGATAAAGTTAATATTCAGCATAAAACTGTATTTTGAATATTTTTAAATCCATTAATTTCAATAATTTATTATGAATCTATTACTTTTATAAAATATTACTCTAAACCTACAGTTTCCTATTCCTTTTAAATATACAAATGAATTTAACAAGTTATTGGCCTTCGAGCTACCACCTTCAGGGTTCTACTTTCTGAGAACTGGAACATACTTTCTCCCATGGTTTGATTTTCTTAGATTACATCTCTTGTCAATATAGAAGCCATTCTAATACTTCAAGTACTTTCAGAGACTTCGTTGCACTTTTTTTTCAGTGTTTTTGCTCTCAGACTGTCACTATATGCATAAAATGGAACTACCATGATGCTTTTTCATTTCATCAGATGCCATGAAATTTTGGAGGAGGAGGAGGATAGACATATGATAAATAGAGGCCTCTCTCATAGATCAATAGGTAGGTAGGTACAGATAGACAGACAGACAGACAGACAGACAGACAGACAGACAGACAGACAGAGAAAGGAAGGAAGAAAAAAGAAAGAAAGAAAGAAAGAAAGAAAGAAAGAAAGAAAGAAAGAGAGAGAGAGAGAGAGAGAGAGAAGTAGAAATACTGTTTTTGTTGTTGTTGTTGCTGCTGCTGCAAAGGTCCATTAGAACCAACATGAACAAAAACAAAAGTAACAGAAACACCCAGAAGAGTTGGTGGAACTCAATGTCCATGCTTCATAATGGTCAAGGGCAAGAGTGTCAGGAACAGAAGTCCCAGATTTTCACTTTGTTTTATGTGCACAAAATACAATGCGTCCGGCTCAATATGACGCCCGAACTGTCTTGTTTTCATCTCAGATTACCAAGACAGAGACCGGCATAGAAAGGAAGCTGCGTCCATCACTTATATTACTACACAAGACACCAAATGTAGTTAACTTTATAAAGAAAGGGGTTTTATTTAGCTTATAGTTCTGGAAGTTCAAAGTTTGGACAGTTATAGCACAGAGGCTAACTGATAGCAATGGCAGGGGTGCGTGTTAGAGAAACTGGTTACATCTCCAGCGAGGAGACTGAAGGGAACAGTCAGTTTTGTTCCTATTCACAACTATCTTCCAAGAATTACCAAGCAGTCACATAGGAAACTGCCTGATCCCTTCTGATAGCAGCATTCTCAGTGATTCAAGGATTTGCCCTTAGATCCCACTCTTGAAAGTTTTGCTGAAATCCCTGAGACTGTCATTTTAAGAAGTAAATTTTATCACAGGGATTCCTTGGATACCCTCAAATCATCTCAAAATCATATCTTCCCCCAGTTCAACTAGTTGTAGCCTTTGTGGCTTGATCAACTTTGTTAATGTACACTGAGGCTTAGCTCCCCTCATGAAATATTTTACAAATACATGAGCAGTTTTTAATTTGTTTATTTTTAATATTTTTCAGATAAAATGTACAGAGACCCTGATGACTACATTCCAAGGTATGTTAAAACTGAATAATATATTCTCATTTCCAACTAATAAGTAAAGTAACAAATGTTATATTGCTTATAGATTTGTCTCAGAGATATTACCAATTGGGCTAAAATGCAAATGAAAAGTACATTATAATTTCTTTTACTTGTATCTGAAGATTGGAGGCCATAACACTGTCATAGATCCCAGTTATTAATTCTTCAAGTCAATCAAAGAGCTGAGTGAAGATTAAAAAGACAGTCTAATCTGACATCTATAAAGCTCTCAGTATCTAATATAGATATCTACATTATAATGAAGATGAAATTTTAAGAGTGCAGTCTAATTTTATATAGGATTATATGGCACTGCAGAATGTAGAGTAGAAAGAAGTCTATAAAATCCCATAAGACAAATAATCAGACCTGGTGGTTCATGTTAATAATCCCAGCAGAGGAGAGGGTGAGACAGAAAAGGATATGTTTATGGCAAACTACATAGTGAATTTTTAGCCTCAAAAATATAGGAACATTTTCTCAAAAAACAAATAGAAAGGACACACACACACACACACACACACACACACACACTTAGTGGCACGGTGTTTGTAAGAATGATTTTAATCAACAGTGAAATGTAATGAATTTATACTCTGAAATAACAAATATTAATTACAGAGTTTCTTTAATACTTTTTTGATTAGTTAGTGTATCATATATATGTACATATATATACATATGTATATGTATATATATTTGAAATTCTCTCTATAGTGACTTGGCTGTCCTATAACTCACTATGTAGATTAGTCTAGCTTCAAATTCACAGAGATTCACCTGCCTCTGTCTCATGGGTGATGGAATTAAAGACATGCACCAACATGCCAAACTTGTACAATATATCTTTAAAAAAAGAGTCTAGGGCATAAATAATAGTAAGGAAATTTCATTTTTCTGGATAGTATATTATAACCCAAATGTGTCATTATATAGGATATGCCGATTAGGAGTGACAATTCAAATAAGAACGATTTTCTGCAGTGTTCTTCAAATCTTCCCAAATTTTGGACAGAGAAATCTTTGAACAAATTTTCTAACTGAACAAGATAGGATAGGGCAGACCAGGGCAGGCCAGGGCAGACCAGGGCAGGACAGGACAGGACAGGACAGGGTACAGCAGGGCAGGCAGAACAGGAAAGGATTTGAAACCCCTGGAGTCTTTTTTATAATAGTTTATGCTCTGTTTAAAAATGTCTTTTACAGATACAAGATATGGCTGCAGGTAGACTCTCTGCATACAAATTTTTGTGACTATTCTTCATACTGAAATCTTTTAACTAGAGATAATTTCAGGCTATCAAGAATGATTTTCTGATGATAAACATGAGAACACTCATCTCTTCTGATGAACTTGATTCTTGACATTTGAAGGGCAATTAAGATACAACTTGCCAGGTGTGGTGGCGGTGGCACAAATCTCTATTCACAGCACCGTGAAGGCAGGCAGGTCTATTCTGAGTTTCTGGCTAGACTGGCTTGCATAAAGTGAGCCTACCTCAAAATACAAAGGATAAGAAACACAATAAAAAGATACAGTGTAATAAATAGTCTTGTGGTTTGATTGTTTGGCTAAAGATTAAGTTATGGCTTTGGTATCGGTATGAGAAGAGTTGGAAAGGAAAATTGGTACAATACCCATCTCAATGTAACTAGGCTTTTATCTGTACTACAGATGTGGGAATGAGGCTGGTTCTTGTGTAACATTTGCTCATTTAATAAATAATCCCTCAAAAATAAGAGCTACCTTAGGAAGTTGTAAACTAAGTTCACTGATTCCCAAAAGGTAAGCTCCTCCTGCCTGGAGGAAAGCAAAGATGATCATGCCAACCATCAGGGTATATGAATAGGAGTTTAAATACTTCAACCCACTGCAGCTGAGCTCCACTTTCCGAACTGCTGTGCCTGGTGAGGAAGACATTAATACACACAACATGTTACACCAAAAGAGTTTTTCATTTACAATTATGCACCAAGGGACAAAGAGACCTCAAGTTCATCGTGAATGCTCCCCAGCGGCTAGGACAACTGCCTTTGGCAGAGCATCTCATCTGCATATGTCTTACTTTTAGATGAGCAAAATCAGAAATCCGCCAGCATTGGCTTATATACCCCAGAGGCAAAATGACAACTAAAGCTGTCAAGGCTCCTGTCTCTATGGAGACGGCAGCCAAGCCCAGGTTTTCCTAGCCAGTTTGCCTTCATCCCATGGTGTTTCATCTTCTGTTGCATATGCTGGTTATCCTTGAGCATTACAAAAGAGACAGGGGTGTTCCAAAGTCACCTGGAGAACGGTCTTCAAAAAAATAAGACTACAAAAGAAAGGAGATAGATCATTTCCGCAAAGATATAATCATCTATTGCCTGTTATTAAATATTCTAAATGTCCATTGCCTTTGGCTTTTAAATCTCCGTTTAGACAAAAATTGAATGTACAAAGCAGATACCACCTACAAAAGATAAACTAATTCCTAAGCTTCTGTACATATAACTAGTCCACTTTTCTTGATTATGTGGATTGAAGATCAAAACTACTTTTGTAGGAAGACATTGAGACTTGGGAAATTATCTTCATTCATCAAAATGAAAAAACAAATCAAGAAAGAGCAAGTGGAAATGATCTCTTTTTGAGGTGGGCTAGAATTACTGAAGCCTCTTTAGTGAGACAAAAGCAAACATGTCTATCATGCTGGCTTCCCCTTTTCACTTTCTCTGGATCTGCAATATCAGCTAAGCTGGAAGCTATGCTGAAGAGAAAGAAATTTCTTCTCTGCTCTTCCTGGTTCTCCAAGTCCCTGCCCCTTCTACACCAGAAGGTCACAAACATGATCAATCTAAGGACGACACAACATCCAAATTTACATTACAGGAAGTGAAATGCATACTCTATGTTACTTTTGCTTGGACCACCTCATTTTTCTTTGAAATATTTTGTAAACAATTCTTACTCCTCTTCTATTAATGCAAGGAAGTTATGTGGTGGATATACTATGGAATTGAGATCCAAGGAATTCAGAAAATTACTTAAATGCTTGCAGTTGTTCTTACAGACTGAGAATCTTTAAGACATAGGACTTCCAGGTGTTCCATCCTGACCCAACAGCTTCCAAGAATACATGGGCTGAGGCTCCTTTTCCTTTTTCCTTTTATTGAAAATAGAGTTTTTCCCTCTTAACATATGTCCTGATTATGGTTTCCACTCCTCTCTTCCTCCCAGTTCCTTCCCACCTCTGCTTCCATCCAGATCCACTCTCGTTTTGTCTCTTATTAGAAAAGAGGCTCCTAAGGGATAATTTAAAATATAGTAAGATAGAACAAAAACTAACACATCAGAATAGAAGAGGACAAAGGAAAAAGAGCCCAAGGGAAGGCACAAGAATCATATACAGACACAGAGACACACCTTCGGAGATCCTATAAAAATGCCACAGATGTACCATCTCTAAGAAAAGACACTAAACTGGAAGCCATGATATATATGCAAAGTACCTGTGAGAGAGACAGGTAGAGGATATATATACAGAAAAAAAAAAAGAAGAAAAAACCCTGACATGGAGCCTCCAGTGAAGCCTTTGAGTCAAATTTTCTGTTGACTATCTACTACTGGGCATACCTCCTACTCTTAAAAGTTGTTGGTTTTCCCAGTCAGACTCCCTAGTATAAAACTAAATTTTCATTTGTGAGTGGTTATCAGTTGGAGATAAATTCTGGGCTAGCATATGTCCCTGTACTCCTTTCAGTGCTAGAGCTTCATCTGGTATAGACCTATTCAGGCACTGTGTACGCTGCCTCAATCTCTGTGAAGTCATATGTGTATCTATTCTGTTGATTTAGAGGGCCTTGTTCCCCTGGTGTTCTCTATACACTCTGGCTATTACACTCTTCCTGCCTCCTCTTCAACAGGGTACCCTGATCCCTGAGGGAAAGATTGATGAAGACATTCCATTTCAGGTTGGGTGTGCCAAGGTCTCTCACTCTTTGCATACTGTCTGGCTGTGGTTCCCATCTGTTGTAGGAGGAAGCTTCTCTGATAATGACTGAGCAAGGGACTGATCTAGGAGTATAGCAAAATGACATAAGAAATCGTTTTATTGCTATGTATGCTTAGTAGAACAGAAGTATTCAGTTTTATCCTAGGTCACTGGGCTATCTAGTCTAATGTTCTTGGTCACCCAAGAAGTGTAAGGTATGATTCCATCTTGTGGAGTGGGACTTAAAGTCAAATTGGATATTAGCTGGTTACTCCTGCAGCTTTGTGCTAGCATTATACTAGCATACCTTGAAGGCAAGGTATCATTGTAGATCAAAGGTTTTGGGGCTGTGTGGGTGTTTACATTTCTCCTTTGATAGCATTCAGATTACCTTCCTGTACCAAAGATGCTAGCATGTTGGAGGGAAGGCTCCATATAGGTATGAGATCATCTCCTCTATGTTAAGTGAATTGTGTGGGTGTTGTCTTTAGCAAAAGTGCCTTACTATCAGTTTGTGGGATTGTGAAGAAAGTTACAATTAAACAAGCATATTGAGGAACACCATAGCAGCTTCCCCTTTCCCTTCTGCTTTAATATTCTTTCTGCATTTCTTATATCTTATACCTTAATACATAAAATCTCAGCCTAATGCTATAGCTGCCTGTCCACCATACACCTCCTGCAGCCAAACATGATTATCCAGCTGCATTCTGGTCATATTTTCTGGCTTCCCCCTTTCCTTTTTAAATCTTGAATCTATGCTGTTCAGTCTTTGGGCTTCCAATCCACTGACTCAGCTCTTGCACAGCTGACCAATGCATTCCACAGGTCAAATCCTAATTTTGTTTTGCTGGCCCCATCTGAAGCATTTCTACTTGTAATGTTTGTCTCACTGGCTCTTAGCTACCAACAGATCCCTTTGATTTTGCTAACGTTTCTAGCAGCTTCTACTCTGGAACCTTAAAACAGCAGAGTGTCAGCACTCCTCTAGCAAGCTACTTTTCTACCACTATTCATTCCCCAAATAAT
Organism: Tokudaia tokunoshimensis; assembly: GCA_036184795.1. Lineage (NCBI taxonomy): Eukaryota > Metazoa > Chordata > Mammalia > Rodentia > Muridae > Tokudaia > Tokudaia tokunoshimensis. The sequence goes on along the minus strand of BTHU01000015.1, from coordinate 34,837,268 downwards.
TTCACTTTCCTTCGTGGTTTTAGGCAACACTCAGATGCCAATGGAATACGAAATTATATTTCTACATAGTCAAAGAAATGCATTTCAAGTAAATTAAGCTTAACATTTGCCAATACCAACTTCCAACAGACCCCCAAACTTGCTCTTTCCCCAACCTAATAACTTCCCAATTCCTTAAATCAACTTTTATTAGTTTTAAAGCAATAGCCTACCTTTTTATTTGGATGTTGGAACCTTATATCATATTATGGAATTTGGAGACTGAGAAGAATTACGTAGCATAATTGATTTATAAATAATACAGTTATGACTTATAGAATTGAAGTGTGAGGGAATAAGGTAGAAGTAATGTGGTATTTTAGAAAGTAAACTTTTAAAATCTGCTTAGATCACAAAGCATTTGAGGTAAATAAACACACATTTAAAACAGTGAATGTACGAGGTCTAAATGAAAGCTCAAAATTGGACCATAGAAGTTACAATAATATATTTTACAAATTTTATGTGTCAATAAATATATCTAATGGCTGGAGTTCTGTTTCAGACATGGCCAAAGTGAGAATCTGATTTGACCACAAACTCAGGAAAAATTATTCTCTCAGAAGCTCACTTACTAATTTTTTTCAAAAAGCAATCACTATATCAGCTGGGTATGTGACTCAGAGGAAGAGCACCTACTTAGCATGCGCAAGACCTGACATTTGATTTTCAGCATTGCAAAGGGGAAAAAAACAGCAATTATTGTAATCTTCCACATAAAACATTGCCAAACATTTGTTGTTGAAGTTTATTACATGTCTGCAATAAGCTGGAGCTATTTGGCCTTGCTAAGTAAAAACACGTTTTTTAATTTGTTCGTTAAGCAGCTGCTCCTGAATAATGGTTTATTTGAGGTGATTAATCACTTGAGGCCTGCCTGCAGACATGGGACAATGCATTATAAATCACATCTTATTTTCATTCATAGGGAATAGAGTGATATTCATTTTTTGGACATGATTTATCATTTGCAGGTTGTGTCTGCTCTCTGTGGGCTGGGAAAATGGATGGCTTGTCTTATTAAAAGTCTTCACCTTTTGCTATAATATTTTCTGCATAACCAGAGAAAAGCCATGTTCAAAACCATTGGTTCCCTATTAAGGTATATTGGATAGAAAGTACATTGTAAGTGAGTTCTTTCACTATCAGTTAAGTAAAATGGAGGCCAGCATCTGGACTTTTCAAACCATTTGTGTGGACATCTCCTGAGCTGTTATTTGTTTAAGGAGACTTACACAGTACTTATATATACTCTGTCTTCGTTAAGAAGTATGAGAAGCACTTTTGGTTGTTGTGCCTTGGAATTAATTCCTTTTTCTTTGGATATAATTCCTCCTACCTCTCTGTGACATGTATCCTCAAAGTGAAGGCAGTTGGTCTTATTTTATAAAATGCCACTTACTAAGTGATAGGTTCCTCTGTTGCTATCTTACCAATGTAAAACGTAGCCATTAGGGCCATTGTCATAAGCATGATATTAGTAGGATAATCTGGAGATGATGGCAAGGTATTTACTGTAATAGTAGCATTAGTCACATAAAGCAAGACAGAAATTTAATCAAATGACGAGAACCAATGCTCCCGGATCCCTGTTGGCTATCTTCACTAGAGGTGCAGGAAACAATGGTCCTTATGTGGCCTTCTACGCTATTTCCCTAAAGCCTTTTGATATATCTCTTTCTGCATGGCTTCCTTAGAATATACATGGAGCATAGGACTTTCCAATCGAATTTACATTATGATTCTACCTCTTTTATTAGGTTTACAATTATTGACTGTATGTCTGGGTATTTAACGCCTATGCATTGCCGATCCCAAGTATGTACAGTACAGGGAATCATAACCCTTCTAACAGACTCACTCAAAGGTTGAGTGAGTCCTGGAAGAGTGGGAAATTCTCATAACTGGTAATTACTTCTGATATTGCTCACAAACTAAGTTAATAAATTAATCTATCTGAATCTCCAGCTTCCCTGTCTGTAGTTGCATTACAAGTATAGTAGGTTCCAATTGTGACATTTCACCGTCTACTCTGAGTCTATAGTATTTATGTAACAAATATAGTTTTAAGGGACCTTTTAAAGTTGTACTGGGAGCAAGCGAAGAGGCAGAGCAGCTAGAAGCACAGACAACCAACATTCTAGTCCTAATTCTGCTTTTCTCCTACTCTCCTGACCTGGAGAAACACTCTGTGACCCTGAAGCTAAGAAGCCATATAACTTATGTGTATTTCATATTTCTTATCTATAAAATTTGGGTGATAGTATTGGCCTATGGAATTGCTTTGAGAATTAAACAAAAAAAATATTAAATGTGCTTCAAAAAGTCCATAATAGATAAGAGTTCTCAGTAATCATTTACTACCATTACTTATTCCTGAAAGAAGGTTCCAATCTCAACTTTTAATTTGTGCACGCATGCACACACACACACACACACACACACACACACACACATGCATGCAGGTGCATGTGTGCATGAATGCATGCACACACACACACACACACACGAATGCATAAATCCTGCTTTAACTCATTCACATATGATCACGTCTACCGTAGGAGTTTGAGACTGAGCAAGAACATATGATAGCTTGTTACATATTGAAATTAGTTGAGAAATCAGTTATTAATTTCTACTTATTAGTTAAAGTGGTTATTACTTAGTTGTTATATTTTACTAAGTGTAAAGTGGATTTTGTCTAATAAAGAAAATTATGTTCCTCTGTTGTAGAGTTGAAGAATATTATATTGAAGATGCTCCAATTTATGGTAACTTAGAAAATATAATCCCAGGTAAGTTTTATTTTTCTATAATTAAACATGTGAAAGAAAACTACTTAATTCTACAAACAATTTGAGGTATCTCTTTTTAAAAACCATCACAGTTAGGTATCATAGAAGCCATAGTTATATCTAGCATATTACATAGCATATATTTGCAAGGGACACACTATAAATTGCACTATGATATTCAGTACAAGCTCCTGTTTTTCTGTGAGCTCTTCATTTCACTCTTGTAGTAACAATATATTACTACCAGAATAGTAATAGCATATTTAATTTCCATGAATTTTGACACACAGAGAATTCTATGAAATAAAACCATTTCTAGAACAAAATATGATCCACAGAAACAGTATTTTGTGATCTGTATATAAAAAGCATGACTACAGGTAACCACCAGAATAATGAACACTTCTGTAATTTCCTGTGTTTTAACCTGTGCTCTCTGAGTGGAGAACCTGGTACTGGATTGACAGCAGGTGGGGAAAAAGCAGAACCAAGTCATCACTAAGTGGTTTGTGCTTTTAGTTTTCCACAAGAGCTCCCCACTTGAACCTTCTCTCAAAACTAAACACTGTAAAATCCTCAAAGCAGGCGGCTGGGAAGAAACCACAGGGTTGATGAGAGGATCTGCCACCTGTCCACGAGCCTTTACTCCATTCACGGTGGAGTCTCTGCGTTTACTCTGTTGCAGGTCTCTGTCTCAAACACAAAGGTTTTCCATAGTCTAAAAATACCCAAATACCTACACATCCACCAATATGGAATTATAAAGATAGAGATATGGGAACTTTATAAGACTCAAAATATTTAACTTGGTTCTTTTTTCCATTATGAAGGTCCACTAACTTTCTGTACCGAAACAAAAGAAATTATCAGAAATATTCTACTAAAATAGTGTCCCCTCTGTTTTATTTGGCAGAATTATGATCTTTCCATATGTAAACTCTTATGAAGTCCAATGGCCCCAAAGCAAACCAGAAATCTGATTTCCAAACAAAAGTATAGCTGATGTTTATGTCCTAGATTCTGACCTCTCATGCTCTGGATTGGATTTAGAAATCTGCTACTTAACAAACAAATACAAGATTCTCATGCTAGTTTCCCATGGACCATGATTTCAACGACACTATTCTATGGAGCTTTTCAGAGAGGGTAGAAAGATTATTAGGTACATTTGAGTATAATAATTACATCTTCCTCTCTGAGGTGAAATTGGTACATTGTACATTTTTGACAGGCAAGTGGCCACCCTATGTAGTCATGTGTAGAGATGCATTTGGGAGAATAATGAGACAGAATAGGATGAAGTGGGTATGAATCTGCTGGCTTTTAGACACTACACACGATTCCACGTCCTTAGCATGGTGTTTAACAATCTTGAGGTCTTAGGACAGTCCTGTCTAACTGAGATGCCACTGATTGATTCATCACAAGTTAGAACCTCAGCCATTTTATTCAAAATCACAATGAGGTATTTTAAATGCCTCTGAATAAAACATCTTACTCATAGAACAAAGTACAAAACTTCCGTCATTGATGGACTTTGCAAACACTGGTCTTTATGCCATGTGCTTGCCAGTGGACCATGTACAGGCACACCCAGGTAACAGATCACACAGACTACCCTTTAACTCCATCATATCTCCAGATCATCTCAAACAGTAGCTTAGAGGAGACTTTCCACATACCGCTGTGGAACAGAAAATCCCTATGATACAATTCATATCTTGAGCTTCTTTCTGCCATTAACATTGTGGGCAAAAGACTTCTCTGCCCTATCTGTGGGTAACAGCTCATGCTTTCAAAAACTCTTTGCAGGTCCATCTAAAAGATTACTTCAATGATTCTTGACGTTATATATGGTTAGCTAAATATTGTTCAGGTCATGCGTTTTATTTATCCCAGCACTTTTCATTTTTCTATGGAAACGTCAATCTCTTCTACTCCCAAGAACCACTGGATGAGGACTGCTATGAGCAAATGAAAGCTCGGCCTCAGAGATCGGCAAGTGATGCGCAGGCAGCGGCTGCACCTGCACAGGTGGGCTTTCCGTACAGGTAAAGGGTATCCACTTCACAGCTCCTGGACGTGTTTCAAGAGCGCAAAGAGTGTTTCCTGATATACACTTGGAGTAGCCTGTTAAAGTTTTTGCAGCATGAATCTCGTGTCAGTTTCTGAGACTTGAGCCCTACAGGGAAATACAGAAACAAAACCAACACTCAAACCAAAGACTCAAAATTAGGAACAGTTCAAAAGATAATAGGCCTTGTCTGTGCATCCATGTACACACACACACACACACACACACACACACACACATATACACGGACAGCAGCAAATTTGCAAACATGCTTTGAAAGTATCATAAAGTTCAGTTAAAATATTATTCTTTGTTTTTCAAAATCTTTTATATCCTCTCACTACTGCCTAGAGTAGTCAAGGGGACAATGATTCCAAGACAATTGTGTTGGCTTTGTGTCATGTACCCCACATGCATTATCTACTAGATTCCCATAAAGGAGGCAGCATTAAAACCCCAATTTTACAAAGAGAGAAAAGTTTGTCTTGGAGCACTCAGATACTGCATGTGAAGACAGAATCCAAAGGTAGAGCCATCTTACATATAATATTTTTATTCAAAAGTAAGTCAAACTTTAGGAATTCCCCATTGTGATAGAATTTTTCTTCTTTACACTAATTATTTTTGTAAGAAATCATACTTTTTAATAATTCTTAGTCTTCATGTGAGACTCCTGACAGCAGGAGCAGAGACTGCCTCTGACTGTGCCTGCCTTTGAAACCCTTTCCCTTTACTGGACTCCCTGGTCTAGTCTCAATAGGAGGAGATGGGCCTAGTCTTACTGCAACATGATATGCCAAGGCTGGTTGACATCCATGAGAGGCCTCCCTTTCTCTGAAAAGGGGAGGAGTGGTTGGGAGAGATGTGGGGGCAGTACTGGGAGGAAAGGAGGGAGAGGACAGGATGTAAAATAAATCAATTAATAATTTAAATTTTAAAAAGGAAAAGAAATCAAGATGTGGTGTTTGAGAAAAAAAAAGTCACCACATATGCTGTCTGTAATTTGGTTCATTATAACATATGCTGTTAGAGGCTGGAGAGATGGCTCAGTGGTTCAAAGCATTTGGTTCTCAGTACCCACACTGGAGAACTCACAATCACTGCTAACTCAAACTCCAGGGTATCTGACTTCCTCTCTGCCCTCTGAAGGCATACACACACACACACACACACACACACACACACACACAGAGAGAGAGAGAGAGAGAGAAAGAGAGAGAGAGGAGGGGGTAGAGGAGGGAGAGAGGGAGGGAGGAAGAAAGAGAGATGCACATACATACACTCACAAATACAAATCTTTAAAGAACAGTTTTATTTTTAAAAAATAGGAAAAATACATGGCATGTCTTCTGTTAAACTCATGATAATGAGTTTGTGAAAGAAAAACTCTTGAAGGAGATTAAGGTGTAACTGCACCATCTGGAAATGTAGAGACCCACCCACACAATTTTAGCTATAAATATACTAAGAATTCTGAATAGACATTATGACTAAATACATGGCAATTGCATAGAGTAGCTTTGTTCGAGCTACATCTGGTTTTTACTCAAGTGGAAATAATGCAAAACCATGTAAGACTTCGAGCCTGCTGTCTTATGAATTGTGTATTTAAAGATACTATTCAGAAAATTAGTCTTTATTCTATAATGTTCCTATAAATTTAGTTTCACACATTACAGTTGTCTCTTCCTAATTGCTCAATTTCACTTTATCAGCATAATCATTATCAATTTGTTACTCTAATACTGTCTGCATTGACCGATCACAGAAGTGTAGGAAATCCACAATATCATGTGTATGCTGAAGGAAAAGGATGTTTTCTGGGAAATATGTGGATCATTTCATTGTCCTTTGAAAACGATGTTATGGTTTAGAGACTGTAATTTGAATATCTTGGTCTACATGAACAAATTAAGTCAATTGCTAGGAGTCCTTCAGAAAACCTAGGGATCAGATTAGTCCTCAAGGGTTCCTACATCCTATAAACCTGAAAGCTATACACATAATGCTCCTTTTATTTATTTATTTATTGATCTCGGATCCATGTTCTGCCTCTGTACTGTATCAAAAGCTTCATCTTCCTTCCCAAACCAATACTGATTTTGTTCTTCACTAGTTCTCCAGAGTCTTTCAAGATCTTACAATTTTGATTAATTTTCTTTTCTTCCTGAAAAATGAATCATTGTTATTTGCCTAGACTGAGTGCAAATGATCTCTATATTAAGCAATAGTAATTAAAAAACCTTCTTTTGATCTGCTTTTCCCGATAATTTCTGAACTGGATGGAAACTAGATGGGATCTTTCCATCATCATAGTTTCTGTTTCTTTCTAGAGACTCACAGTCTTTTACCCTTTCCTCTATGTCCTCCCTCTCCCAATTCGCTCAACTAAGTCAGCACAGGGAAAGTCTGAAGTATTTATGTACAACCATAATACTTTCTTGGAACTTACATTTCTTGCACTTTGACACTGCCTGATAAAATAGAGACGTTATTAGCCAGCCACAAATTATTTTGAGTAATTTTCTGTAAGTGCAGATACCAAATTTCAAACACTTTGGTATAAAAGGGAAATTACTGCCTCATATGATAGACAGAGCTAAGAATGTATTTTGCATTTGAAATGACTGAGTAGAGAATCTCTCCTCTATCTCTTCATGAAATTAATACCTCTTCGCATTCTGTCATCAGCAGAATCCTCCAGTGAGGCTTGGTAAGCTACTAAAGGCTTGTGCATTTTTCCTTTTGACTCAGGGGAAAAAGTACCTGTTCTGTTCTTGAGAGTAAATATCAACTTTAAAATGCCACCAAACATTCCCATTCCTGGGCCATTGTCTTGGGTCCTGTTGCCAGGGAATGGAAGGCAATGAGTGCTTGGTCTGGCATAGAGCAGTTGCTTAGTTTTGCTGACCTTGGATACATCACTCCAAATATCTAAAACAGGGTAGGACAAAATTTATCAAAAAAGATGAGGGAGTTCAACAAAGTCCTGAAAGGTCAACAAAGCCATTATGTTGTGGTTCTCAGTGCACTCACTGGCTTTTTATCTTCTGTCTGGGGAAAGTCAAAGTAGATGACAGTACTAAATGTGTGCAGCAGTGAATTGCCAAGTTCAGAGAGCAATACAGAGCAGAGTGGGGAAGTACTGGGTATCAAAATAGGAAACCATAAAGGGCAGGACATGAAATCCAAACTTTAGTTCATAGGCTATGATTCTGAAGGACAGATGATCAAATCAAAGAAAGATATTTTGAAAACAGTGTATGGGATGAATGGTGGAGGGAAAAGATGAGAGTGTACATACCAGTTAGACAGCTATTTCAGTTTTGTAGAAATGATTAAAGAATGTCAAGTCTAATAGCGAAACTAAAGTGCATGTGAATGGAGCCATGCCTTTTGCCTAAAATAAAAACACAAGATATTTCCTTTATACCAGTAGGGAGATACTCCTCGTCACTGGGAGTTATTCATCCAAATGCCACTTGCTTAGCCTCTGGCCTCACCGGCCTGATCTTAGAAATAGATCCTGAACATAAATAGTTATACTGTATTCAATGGAAGTCCTCCAATTTTAATTTGAAGCATGTAGTATTCATAATGCCATGTGCTTTTGAACAATTGCAGCTTTGGTATATATTTCTCTATTTACCAATCATATGATGAGATCAACATTAGTTGATTCAAAAGCAAGAATACTGAGACTGAGTATGGTTTTTAAGAAGCTGCCCAAGACTGTGCACATAGTACAACTAATCTGTAACATTGCTACAGCACATTAAAGGCCTGGACTCCAACCTATCAACCTGTGTTTCCCTGCATTACCTTAGCCTCCTGTCCTCACTCTGACATTGACCCCACTCTAGGACAAAAAGGAAGAATAACAAGTTCCATTCTATCTTAGATGTCAGTTGTGTAAGGTGATCTGTTTGCTTTATTGTTTTGTTTTGTTGACTGTTTTGTTTGGTTATTATTATTTCATTTTGTTCTTTTAATTCTTTTTACACAAGGTTTCTCTGTGTAGCCATGGCTGTTCTGGAACTTACTCTGTAGATCTGTAGACCAAGCAGACTTCAAACTTGGAGATTTGCCTGCTTCTGCCTTCAGAGTGCTGGAACTCTGTTTGATTTATTATTATGAATCTTTAAAAATGTAAATTAAGAGGCAGAGGAAGGATTTGTGGATACTTCTATGATATTAAATCACTAATCATTAAGCACCTATAAACCATACCATATGATTTATAAAATATCTTTCTATCATGTTTTCCCTCATAAGCAAATTATGGTACAGTCACTTGATAGGAGTGATATGCAGAAACTACTTGAGATGAAGGTGAAGATAGAAATGGTCCAAAATGTTCACGTAAATTTTGATGATGGGAAATAAAATTTATGAAAGTTCATTTAAATAATTTTCTTTTTTAACTCAAAGGTCCTGAATTGACTATTGATTTTTGTTGTTGTTGTTGTTAACTGTCAACCTTGGCAAAATAAGGTAACCAAAGCCAGAAAACAAATTGATTTTCACAGGCCATGGAAATTTGTAGAAGTCTTAGAAATTAAAGAATGAACTAACAATGGAAAACTAACATACCTTTTTTTTAAGGTATCTGCTGAAGCTCAGATGTGCTATGCCTCACTGGATCACAGCGTGAAGGGGAAACGCAGAAGGCCCAGGAAACAGAATACTAATTTGTCAGACAGAGGAAACGATGCACAATTCTATACAATGGATGCCAATGTTTCTCATATCAATAAGGTAGAAAGTTTCCCACCAGATAACCAGGTAGTAGAGGAAAGTGTTCATGATGATCCTGCTAGACTGTTCGGGTTGATCCGTGCCAAGAGAGAGCCTGTAATCTAACTGGACCATGATCCATCTCAATGGTAACACCCTATGAAAGATGGTTAAAATCCCTCATGTGACACACAGGGACTGGCACGGTAATAGTCTGCTCATTTGTCGATAGGATGGTACCTTCCTTTTATTTTCATGGATTGCATCCCTACACACTAAATCTAATAAAATTAGCTACATGAATTCAGTTAAAGAATATCCAAATAGGAAAAGTAAAATAATAAAATCCAGTTTGCAACTTAAATTACTTCATACTAAAATCAAAATGAACAGTAATATCTAGCAAGAACAGATTTTTAAAATTCAAAGTACATATGTGCTATGGGACATCTTGAATGAAAGACAAAAGCCAGTGTCTTAAAAAAAATTAATCAATAAAGCATGTCTTCTTTCATCAATGTGAATAAATAGAAGAAATTTCTGATTAAAAGTACACTGCCAAGAAAAGTAGAATAATTTTGAGTATTTTTCCAAAATGTAAATAGTATTATTAGTTTTTTAATTTTTATAAAAATAAATCCATGCTTTTTGCAACAATTAAAAATTAAAAACATAGAAAATTCTACTAGTCAGAGATAATCAATATGAATGAATAACTTTTTATGAGTAACTCTGTGTTTATGGGTATTTTACTGGACATAACCATCTATGTGTATCAGCTTTTCCTTTTCTCGGTTTTAACTTAAAAGTAGGGGATTACGCATATTATTTAAATTCTCTTTGTGTACCAAGAGACTATGGCTTTATTTCTACTATATTTAACTATATTACAATGTATTCAATTTTCGATTTGATGATTCTGGGAAGCAAACACAAGGTCTTTCAGATGAACGACAAGTACTCCACTGAGCTTCATCCCAAGTCTGTCTCACAATTCTGATGTCTGCATTGTATCTCATTTATGATTAAATCATAAATCATTTAAAGAAGTTTGAAGATTACTTAAATTAATTCAAGCTTTCATTTTATGTGTTCACAAATAATATTTTAATGAGAATGTTCCAAGACATGTCTGGATACTTATCTAATTTTTTCTTTGTGTTAAGTGCTTAAAAGGAAATTAAATATTTAAAGATATGGTTTTGTATTGTTAATTTCCATAGGTCAGATCTCTGAAAGGTCAGCAACTGGACCAAAAGTATGCATACACCTCAGATTCTAAAGGATTATCTCACATTGTCTCCCAAACAGTTAACTCAATAAATTTCAGCACAGCGTGGAGATGCATATCTGTGACCCAGCATGCAGGAGGCTGAAGTAGGGAGGGCACTGTTAGCTCCAGGCCATCTCAGAATAATGAGTGAATTCCTGGTCTAAGAGTAAACCATGATTCAAAACAAAGAGTCAGAAACAACATCACTTCTATTATTCTCCACTGAGAAAGGAAGCTTGATGGTAGTCTATAATAAGCATCTCTTACCTGTCATAATCTGTATTTAAAAATGATACTCTGACATAGAAGCATTAACCCAAAACTCGTTTTTCTTCTTTTTTGACTATGTGCTATAGAATTTATGTACATTACATTTTTTATAATATTTTTCATTTTTAAGGTTTGATATAATGATATAATTTCCAACTTCCCTTTCCTTAGTCCAAACCCTCTCCATACATCCCCACTTGCTTTCTGTCAGTGACCTCTTTCTCTTTCACTGTTACAAATATGTATGTGTGTAATTGGAGAGCTCTACATGGAGAAGAGCATTTCTCTATCTTTCAGTGTTCCCCCGTTGCCCATATTGTTTGTCTATAGCTGAGACCCTGCAAGCCTTTCCCTCCATGATGTCATGTCCACTGATATCACCATTGCTCCAATCAGTCAGTCATGTTGATGAGACTTACTGTTTTTATTTAAATTAACAATTAATTTTAAATATTTAAAATAAAAAGTACTTTCATAATTTTCCATGTAATAAGACTGTCTAGACATTCTCAAGCTCTTTGTATCCATGCAGAGTTCTGTCTGGTACCCCACATTTCAGCTTAAAGGACTTCTTTAACTATTTTTACCATTCAGATCAATGAGTGATAAAACTCCCCTAACATGCTGCTGTAACTCTGAAAAGGTTGTTGTATTAGTTTTTTAGAGAAATTGTCACTGGGTAAAAAATATCTAAGGTTGAGCTGACTATGCTTCTTTGAACAATCTGTACTGTTCCTTTTTGGAACGCAAAGGTGCCATCCAAAAATTTGGCTGATACCGTTGGTGTTAACTGTTGTGACTTACTGAATCAAAGCTACCGGATTTGAAACAAGTTTATCCTTTCCTTCAAAGATTAAGTCATCCTTCTAGATCTGAGAAGCAGAACAAGAAATACCTGTTCCTATTTGAATATTGTGGCTGTATTTTCACCCAATGAATTACGAATTTCAATCAGAGAAACTCATTTACCTCAATAACAGCATAGATGAGGAAGTGTGAGTTCGCAGACCTCATTTTGTACTGGAAACCCATTGTAACAACCTTGATCATATTGTGAACATGTCTACAAATAATTTGGACAGTAGTGGGCGCCTTTCTGCTTCACCACCATTTGTCAACCTAGAGCCTCCCCTTTTGCTTTTCAAGGAACTCAGCTCCTCACTAACGCATTTAGCATCTCTAGAGAGGACTTCTCTGGGCCCCTTCATGATATATGTATGCTCCCTCAGGGTAATGTCCAACATTTTCTTGCAATGTCAACAGTTTTACTGTTAATAATGGTCTTCATTCTTACAGTAGGTGTGGCCAAAAATAGGCTTTCTTCCTCTTGATAGTATTTTCATTGGGTAAAACATACTATGAATTATACTTTGTTTTATAATAGATATTTTACAACTATTTTGAACATTTCTTGTAAAGTGTCAAGTTATTTGGACATACTTTGATATTTTACATGTTTATTTTTTCTATTAGTTTTTAGTTAGTATACAACATAATGAGTTTTACTATGGCATTTGTGTACGTGTGTGTGTGTGTGTGTGTGTGTGTGTGTGTGTGTGTGTTTGATAATACGTTGCTCTATTTCATTCCCTTCCCCAACTGACTCTATATCACATAACCACTATGGATTAGTGCTCTTCCTTCCCTCAGATAGTCTCCTCTTGTGTTTACATGTCACATATGTTCCATTGACATATTTTCAGGCGGCCAGTGGTGGCACGCGCCTTTAATCCCAGAACTTGGGAGGTAGAGGCAGGCAGATTTCTGAGTTCAAGGTCAGCCTGGTCTACAGAGTGAATTCCAGGACAGCCAGGGCTACACAGAGAAACCCTGTCTCGAAACAAACAAACAGACAAATTTTCTCCAACTTCCTTAAGAACCTTCTTCCTCTTTATTAATATTATAATTAGTAGTAATATTATATATTTTCTTTCATAACCCTCACACAGATATACAGACATTCACAAGGAAGTGCACTCACACACATATGGGACTACACACACACACACACACACACACACACACTAACAGAGAGAGAAAGAGAGAGAGACTGAGAGTCAGAGAGAGAGAGACAGAGAGGAGAGAGAGATTCATATATAATTATAAATCTAGATTCTGCATAATATGGAAAACACGCAGCATTTTCATCTTGCTCAATATAATGACTTTCAGTTACATCCATTTTCTTGCCAATGGCATGATTTCATTTTTCTTTTTTTTTTAAAAAAAGCAGCCAAATATCTTATTTATTAACACATTAATTGACCACAAGAAAGTCTGTGCCAATATCAGCAGTTGTTCCTCACATAATCACATTCCAAAAATAATTTTGGAGAAATCTGGCTTTGGGGTACAAGGTATTTTAGTATGTGAGTTATATTGGTAATACTTTTATTCTTTTTTATTAGATATTTTCCTTATTTACATTTCAAATGTTACCCCCTTTCCTGATTTCCCCTCCAAAAACACCCTATCCCATTCCCCCTCTCTCTACTCACCAATCCACCCACTCTCACTTCCTTGTCCTGGCATTCCCCTATATTGGGGCATCAAGCCATCTCAGGACCAAGGGCCTCTCCTCCCTTTGATGTCCAACAAGGCCATCTTCTGCTACATATGCAGCTGGAGCCATGGGTCTCCCCATGTGTACACTTTGGTTGGTGGTACAGTCCCTGGGATCTCTAAGGGTACTTCTTGGTTCATATTGTTGTTCCTCCTACGGTGATGCAAGCTACTTCAGCTCCTTGGGTCCTTTCTCTAGCTTCTCCATCCGGGACCCTGTGTTCAGTCCAATGGTTGGCTGTGAGCATTCACCTCTGTATTTGTCAGGTACTGGCAGAGTCTCTCAGGAGACAGCTATATGAGTCTCCTGGCAGCAAGCACTTGTTGGCATCCACAATAGAGTCTGGGTTTGGTGACTGTATATGGGATGGATGATGGGGCAGTCTCAAGATGGTCTTTCCTTCAGTCTCTGCTCCACACATTGTCTCTGTATCTCCTATCATGGGTATTTTGTTCCCCCTTCTAAGAAGGACCAAAGTATCCATACTTTCGTCTTTTTTCTTCTTGAGCTTTATTTGGTCAGTGAATTGTATCTTGGGTATTCTGAGCTTCTGGGCTAATATCCACTTATCAATGAGTGCATAACATGTGTGTTCTTTTGTGATTGGGTTACCTCACTCAGGATGATGTTTTCTACTTCCATCCATTTGCTTAAGAATTTCATGAATTCATTTATTTTAATAGCTGAGTAGTATTCCACTGTATAAATGTACGACATTTCCTATATCCATTCCTCTGTTGAGTGACATCTGGGTTCTTTCCAGCTTCAGGCTATTATAAATAAGGCTGCTGTGAACATAGTGGAGCATGTGTCCTTATTACCTCCTTCTGTTTTCTTATTGATCTAGCTAGAACTTAAAGTACTATATTAAATAGATATGGAGAGAGAGAGAGGACAGACTTGTCTAGTCCCTGATTTTAGTGGGATTGCTTCAAGTCTCTTTCCATTTAGTGTGATGTTGGCTACTGGTTTGCTGTATATTGCTTTTACTATGTTTAGGTATGGGCCTTAAATTCCTGATCTTCCCAAGACTTTCCAATATGAAGGGATGTTGAATTTTGTCAAATGCTTTTTCAGCATCTAATGAAATGATCATGTGTTTTTTTTTCCTTTGAGTTTGTTTATGTAATGGATTACATTGATGGATTTCTGTATATTGAACCATCTCTGCATCCCTGGGATGAATCCTACTTGATCATGGTGTATTATTGTTTTCATGTATTCTTGTATTCTGTTAGCCAGAATTTTATTGAGTACTTCTGCATCAATGTTCATAAGGGAAATTGGTCTGAAGTTCTCTTTCCTTGTTTGGTCTTTGTTTGGTTTAGGTATAAGCATTATTGTGGCTTCATAGAAATGAATTGGGTAGTGTTTCCCGTGTTTCTATTTTGTGGAATATTTTGAAGAGTATTGGTATTAGGTCTTCTTTGAAGATCTGATAGAATTCCCCACTAAACCCATCTGATCCTGGGTTTTTTTTTTTTTTTTTTGATTGGGAGCCTGTTAATGACTACTTCTATTCCTTTAGGTGTTATGGGACTGTTTAGATTGTTTATCTGAACCTGATTTAACTTTGATGTTTCGTATCTGTCTAGAAAATTGTCCATTTCATCCAGATTTTCCAGTTGTGTTGAGTATAGGCTTTTGGAATAGGATCTGATGATTTTTTTAATTTCCTCAGATTCTGTTGTTACATCTCCCTTTTCATTTCTGGTTTTGTTTATTTGGATACTGTCTCTGTGCTCTCTGGTTAGTCAGGCTAAGGGTTTATCTATCTTGTTGATTTTCTCAAAGAACCAGCTCCTGATTTTGTTGATTCTTTGTATAGTTCTTTTTAATTCTAGTTGGTTGATTTCAGCTCTGAATTTTATTATTTCTTGACATCTACTACTCTTGGATATATTTGCTTCTTTTTGTTCTAGAGCCTTCAGGCGTGCTGTTAAACTGCTAGTGTATACTATCTCCAGTTTCCTTTGGAGGCACTCAGAGCTATGAGTTTTCCTCTTAGCACTGCTTTCATTGTGTCCCATAAGTTTGGGTATGTTGCACCTTGATTTTCATTAAGCTCTAAAATGTCGTCAGTTTCTTTCTTTATTTCTTCCTTGACCAAGTTATCATTGAGTAGAGCATTGTTCAACTTCCATGTGTATGTGGGCTTTCTGTTGTTTCTGTTGCTATTGAAAACCACCCTTAATCCGTAGTGATCTGATAGGTGGCATGGGATTATTTCAGTTTTCTTATATCTGTTGAGGTCTGCTTTGTGACCAATTGTATGGTCAATTTTGGAGAAGGTACCATGAGGTGCTGAGAAGAAGGTATATTCTCTTGATTTAGGATGAAATGTTCTATAGATATCTGTTAAATCCATTTGGTCCATAACTCTTAGTTTCACTGTGTCTCTAGTTTGTGTTTCCATGATCTCTCCATTGCTGAGAGTGGGGTGCTGAAGTCCCCCCCAATTTTTGTGTGAGTTGCAATATGTGCTTTTAGCTTTATTAAAGTTTCTTTTATGAATGTTGGTGCCCTTGCATTAGGAGCATAGATATTTAAAATTGAGAGTTCTTCTTGGTAGATTACTCCTTTGATGAGTATGAATGCCCTTTTTTTTTTGAAGACTTTAGGTTGAAAGTCAATTTTATTCAATATTAGAATGGTTACTGCTGCTTGTTTCCTGGGACCATTTGCTTGGAAATTTGTTTTCCAGCCCTTTACTCTGAGGTAGTTTTTATCCTTGACACTGAGGTGTGTTTCCTGTATGCAGCAAAATGCTGGGTCCTGTTTATGTATCTAGTCTGTTATTAAATGTCTTTTTATTGGGACATTGAGTCCATTGATGTTAAGAGATATTAAGGAATAGTGATTGTTGCTTCCTGTTATTTTTGATGTTATTTTTATGTTTGTGTGGTTATTTTCTTTTGGTTTTGTTGAAAGAAAATTACTTTCTTGCTTTTTCTACGGTGTAGTTTCCCTCATTGTGTTGGTGTTTTCCATCTATTATCTTTTTTTGTGGAAAGATATTGTGTAAATTTGATTTTGTCATGGAATATCTTGGTTTCTCCATCTATGGTAATTGAGATTTTTGCTGGGTATAGTAGTCTGGTCTGGCATCTTAGGGTCTGTAATGACATCTGCCCAGATCTTCTAGCTTTCATGGTCTCTGGTGGGAAGTCTGGTATAATTCTGATAGGTCTGCCTTTAAATGTTACTTGACCTTTTTCCCTTACTGCTTTTAATATTCTCTTCATTTAGTACATTTTTTGTTTTGATTATTCTGTGACAGGAGGGATTTCTTTTCTGGTCCAACATATTTGAAGTTCTGTAGGCTTCCTATATGTTCATGGGCATCTCTTTCTTTAGGTTAGGGAAGATTTCTTCTTTAATTTTGTTCAAGATATTTACTGGTCCTTTAAGTTGGGAATCTTCACTTTCTTCTATACCTATTATCCTTAGGTTTGGTCTTCTTATTGTGTCCTGGATTTCCTGAATGTTTTGGATTAGGAGCTCTTTGCCTTTTCCATTTTCTTTGGCTGTTGTGCCAATGTTTTCTATGGTATCTTCTGCTCCTGGAATTCTCTCTTCTGTCTCTTGTATTCTGTTGTTGATGCTTGCATCTGTGACTCCTGATCTCTTTCCTAGGTTTTCTATCTCCCCGGTTGTCTCCCTTTGTGATTTCTTTATTGTTTCTATTTCCATTTTTAGATCCTGGATGGTTTTGTTCAGTTCCTTCACCTGTTTGCGTTTTCCTGTAATTCTTTAAGGGGTTTTTGTGTTTCCTCTTTAAGAGCTTGTACCTTTTTACCTATGTTCCCTGGTATTTCTTTTTTTTTCTATATTCTTTATTTACATTCCAAATGATTTCCCCTTTCCTGGTTCCCCCCTCCATCATCATCATGTGATGTGATTTTAAATCAGAGTCTTGCTTTTCTGGTGCGTTGTGGTAACCATGGCTCACTGTGGTGGGAGAACTGGGTTCTAATGATGCCAAGTAGCCTTGGTTTCTGTTGCTTATGCTCTTGTGATAGCTTTTAACCATCTGGTTATCTCTGGTGTTAGCTATCCTTGCTGTCTCTGATTGTGGCTTGTTTCTCCTGAAAACCTGTGTGTCAGTACTCCTGGGAGACCAGTTCTCTCCAGGAAGAATTTAGGTACGGAAAGCTGTGGTACAAGGACAGCTCTGGGGTGCAGACAAAAACCAGAAGGATCCTGTCCCCAGATGATCCTTGGTTCCTGTGTCCTGATGGCTCTGAGTGGTCCCTCTTGGGCCAGGAATTTGAAGAGAAGTGGTGGTCTTACCTGTGCTCGAAGGTGTGTAGGCACTCCTGGTGACACTGGGTATGAAACCCTTTGGCAGAGGATCAGTTCAAACTGCAGACAGAAACTGGAAGGTTCCAATCACAGGCCATCCCTCTGTTTCTGTGTCCTGAGGGTTCCAGGCAGGCTCCTCTGAGCAGCAGGGCTGGTCCTACCTGTGCTCACAGGAATGCACTCCTGGGAGGCTAACTATCTCTATGCACCACCTGGGTATGAAATTTCATTTTTCTTTGTGACATAAAATTCCATTTGGATATGTACCACATTTTTCTTACACAGCCACTTTTGGGGGTCCAATGGCCCTTTCAAAGACCAACTGAAAATGCAGATATTTGTAATTCATCACAGTAGCAAAATTAGAGTTATTAAGTAACAATGAAAATATTTTATGACTGGGGTCACTACAACATGAGGAACTGTATTAAAGGGATGCAGCATTAGAAAGATTGAGAACCACTGCTCTAGACAATAATGTCAAGAAATAGAGGGTTCAACTCCTTTATTTTTCTCCTGGACATTGTTACTCCTGGACATGGTACTTCATTGCCTAAAGGTCAATGATTTATATTCCATTGATTTATCTATTTTGTCTGAAGTTTAGCTCTTCTGCTAAAATAGCATGAGAAATCTTCATATTATTTCATATTGACAACAACATGCTCAGACACTCATATCATGATATTATAATTCTGCATTATACATATATTTTAGTCATGATTTTTAATATGACAAGAATAATATGTGAGCCTATAGTCATCAGGCAATAATTATAGGAACATTTCACTTGTGGAAGTTTGAAGAGTATATGTTCGAAAAGGAGTATTATTACAAGCTCTACTATTTCTACCAAAATATTCAGAGGAAAGCAAAGAAAAAAAATCTTCAGAAGAAAACAAAGTTTTTAAGCACTTGAGTTGGTCATTGATGTTGCCACAGAGACTTTTTCTGGAGAGACACAACACACACATCTATTCAACCCAAATCATGATTCAATGTCAGACCAAAGTGAAGATTCATTGAAAGTCCAACTTGCTGAACCAGTGAGTTTTTGGTAGGTTCCAGCAGCATCGCTGTAAATCCCAGCAGAACACAGGTGGAAATATTAAGCTCTGTGCAGGACTTGAAGACAGCTAGATGGATCGAAGCTCCTCTCAGCTACTTAACTGATTATAGCATCTTTTTCCAGCTGTTCTTTACAGCTTCTGTAGTCTGGGGAGGGAATCTCCTGGATCTTGCAAGTTTCAGCTTTCCCAGACTTATAAAAGTCAGTTTACTTTCCCAGTCTCTAAAGTCTTTCCCCCTCTCTACTGGAGGGGATGTTTTAGTTCAGAGGAAACTGATATACAATTATTGATGATACCTTAAAGTTAAAAGAAAAAAAGAGTACAACTCAAATCAAGGAGATAGACAATTGCTTATTTCCTTTTGATATTAAATAGCTTATTTATTGTAGAATAAAGATAGGGAGATTAGTGTAGGCACATAGTGTCTCTCTCTCTCTGAAGTTTTGTCTTTATTTGATTAATAAGACAATAAACTTATATTAAAACATAAAAGATAGAGAATATGAAAATTTAGAGACAGGAGAGCTAGGATATAAATGTACTTAGCTATATTATCCTGTACTGTTTAATCACTGTTTCAATCTCTATGGTGATTTTAGCAAGAAATGTTACCCCATGGGCTAAAATATTTGGTTCCAGTTGGTGGCACTGTTTGGGGTTGGGGAATAATGGAACCTCTAGGTGGTAGAGCCCTGATGAGGAAATATTCATAAGAACACTTTCACTTACTGGATATTTAATTACCATACAGCTATTGATTTGCCCTAATTCACCTACATCCAGGAGGCCATGGAAGACAAAATGTCAGCAGAATGTTAATAATGGGGCTTATCTCAATGCAAGATGGAGAACATCGGGGGTTGGGAAGACAGCTCCATTTATAAACCAATTGCCTGGCAAGTATGAGGACCTACCTGAACTCACTCCCTATAGCCACATGACAAGCTGAGCATGCTAGTAAGTACTTGTAATCCCAGTGATGGCATTACAAAGGAACGTGTGGGTTAATGATTGCATTGTTAGTAAATAAAACACTGGGCTTTTGATTTGCAAGAGATGAGCTATCCACACAGGTTTTAAAATAGCAAGAGAATGCAGAGAGCTCTCTGAAAAAGCTGACTGAAGCAGAACAGAGAGAAAGACAGAAAGAGAGACTGAGACAGAGAGACAGGCAGAGAGACAGAGAGACAGAGAGATAGACAGAGAGGGAAGGAAAGAGGGAGACAGAGAGAGAAAGAGAGAGCAATCTGAAAAGCTGTCTTTAGCAGAACACACACAGAGAGAGCACAATCTTGAAAGCTGTCTTGAGCAGAGCATAGGTTGTCAACTTGGACCCACAATTTGACTTCAAGTCATTTGTTTCACTGCTCCCAGACACCCCTTTTCTCAGTACCCTTCTCCAAGTCGCGGCTGGCCCTTGGCAGGTATGTGTATCTTCCCTACTACATTACTGTCAGTTTCTGAACATTTCATTACCTTAGGCAAGAAATAATCTTATCTATGCTTGTTGACAGCTCTTTCTTTTGGACAATTTGCCATTCTGTGATAATGACACATCCTCCATTGACATAATCAGAATGTGTCGAAGATTAATGCCACATGGGCCTCCTTTCACTATTAATAAGTAAAATCCTATTCACACTTTATTCCATCTCTGCAAATACAAATGAAGTCTTGGGCCTGATTTTTTTCTCCACATTTTCAGGCTTAGTTACAGAATCCTGAGCCTGGTCTTTAAAAAAAAAAAATTCACAATTAGCAAAAGGAGTCTAAGAAAGATGAAGTGATGTCTCCACTCTCCTTAACTTAGAAGACAAAGCTTTCTCCATCGTAAAACAAATTCAGATAGTCTGATTTGCTAAGGCTTTAAATTGAAAATGTTCACAAGAATATCAATCTTGTTTCCTGTGTGACAAGGAGACCTGTGTGAATATTCATGACCACTGTCAGATCCTTCCTGTCTTTTTCTAGTATAAATTTGTCCTTGAAAGTATCATTGAAAGGAAAGACCAGCAAGACTGAAGATTGTTGCCAGTTTTTCTGATAAAACCCAGGGAAATGTGCAGTTCTCTCTGCTTATCGTACTAGACCTGACATTATTATTACAATTGACCCATCGGTGCTTTTAGACAATATAAATACTTGCAGTGTTTCTAAGGTGCACCAGAAAAGACACTCTGGCACTTTTCTCTTCTTTTATAGGCATGAGGGGAAAAGTTAAAGTCTACAACTGCAGCTTCTCTTGTTTTAACAAGGAGATTGTGGGTCTAATTATCCAGAAAATACATGTTTAAATCTATTTACAAGGCTATTAAGGAGGTCAAATGAGGCCGTAAATGTAGAAAAAAAAAGCATTATGAGAAAGGCAGAATGCTGAGATTTTCAAAATAACCTCATAAGGTATTTTTCTAGCAAATACTTCTAGAAGCCCACTCTGTGCATACGTTATTCTGCTGTCCTGCACAGTCCACGACTTATTTTGTCCTTCTTGCTTTCTGTCAATAATGACTCACCTCCACTTTTGTTTACATTTCTACACAAGACCCTCCTTTCATATTTTAAGCTAACCTCACTGTTTTTTGTTTGTTTGTTTATTTGTTTGTTTGTTTTTTGAACCTCATCTTTTGGGCAACACTAAAGACAATGTAAGGTGTTAAAATGGTATCCTAAAATACAATCATAATCAAATGTCACTCAAGCTTGACAGGTTAGGGCATGCAACAGAGTTCATTTGATTTGCACAAATAAAGCCATGTAAATTACTTAAACCAAAGTGTCATAGAAAAACTCACATGTAATACATTAAATAATAAATTAACATTTTCAATAACTTTGATTTTTACCTGTTTTTATTTGAAGGCCAGCCTTTCTTTGGAGTGTACACTGTAAAGAAATTTTTGAACACCCTTGAAAGTAGAGTCAAAGAGTGGGCCCTTTGCTGCTGACACATTCACAGGTACTATTGAACAAAATGCAGATGCAAATAGCTGAGGTTCTTGTATTCCTCTATCTTGTGGTATTTATCATCAATACTTCATTTATCATCAAGTAGGCATTTAATTCCCCTGATTAGAGTATGACATTACCCATGAGCATGAGAGAAGTTAGCATCTTATTCAAGAATGTGTGTAATAGCTGTTACCATTACTGCCTGCAGAGGTTGGTACTTAGATTATCTTGTGTATTTATAAATATCCTGCTAAATAAGCAGGGTCTTCCCTACTGTAACAAATTTGTGCATGTGTTTGGCAACCCTGCTTGGCTTTCCAACCTCCTGTTTTATTCAGAAGTACTTGTATATATCTTTCTTGATGGGGAAAAGGTATTAGAAAGGCATACTGAGTTAGTACACAATGTGGAATGAGAAAAGTCATTTATTCCTATACATGTTTAGGGAATTTACCAAAATTTAATTGTTTACCTATAATCTGGCAGGCATAGTCCTAGACTCTGAGTTTTAGAAGAGGCATAGCCTGTGCCATGATAAAATTCTGGATTCCTTACAGACTGATCACTCTGAGCCACTTCATAATGTTACAGAACTTCCTGGTCACTCTTTAGCAGGCTTTACTGGTGTTTCATTTCTCGGGAATTTAGAACCCCAAGGTGAGAACAGAATTATAGTTGGGAAGAAAGTCAAAACTCCCATCAAGCCTTTGAATTAATGCCTGTCCAGGTCCTCAAGTGGCTTAAGCAGTGAGTGCACTAAATATTAACAAAGCAATTCTTTCAAACCGACTCCGTAGATGCTGACATTGCATCCTGATTACTTTATTGGCTCCTGTTTTCTCATATTAGCTCCACCAAAATGATGCACATTTCTGTCTTGCAATTTTTATTGGCTTCATTTTCTACCCAGGATAATCAAACAAATAAAGATAATTGGGCAAATTAAGATGAAAAAAGCATGCTAATCACTTGTCATTGTGTTCCCATCAACAGATAAATTCATCTAGTTCCAATGCTTCCATTTAATCTACTTCCTTTCAATTTGGGTAATGTCCTACTCTAATCAGGGGAATTAAACGCCTACTTGATTATAAAGGAAGTTTCCACAAGATAGAAGAATAGAGGAACCTCAGCTATTTGCATCTGCATTTTGTTCAATAGCACCTGCGCATCTCTCAGCAACAAAGGGCCCACTCTTTGACTCTACTTTCAGGAGTGTTCAAATGAAAGAAAAGTAAATTTTGTGTAACGATCAATTCTTGTGTTCTGTATAGGAAAGGGCCCTATGCTGAAGAAAGGTGCAAACAAAGGCTAGGCTGAAATTCAAAATTCACTCCACCCTCCAAAATTAAATATACACACAATATATCTACTGGGTCTCTAGGCTATAGTAACTCAATCATGGTTTATTTATAATAACTTTTTTCCTTTCATCTGTAGATTTGGGAGTTGGGGTTAGCAGAACCCACCAAACAACATAATAACGAACAGCTGTTGGATATACCAGAAATTTCCTAAAGAGCAAAATACGAGTAATGTTACTTTTCTCATATTTGTGTGTTTTGAAAGCTTCTTGTCATACAACAGTCTGCTCATGACATATTTGCCATGTTACATAAAAGATGTGACATACCTCAATGAGCTTAATCATGCTCGGCATGTAGGAAACAATATTTTCCTGAGTATGACCAGGTAGTGGTCCTGAGCTACTGTCCTTCCCTGTCATGTTGGAGAACAACAGCTACTCTGACATTTCCCCCTTGTTCTGAGACACTTCCAAAACAGCTCAGAAAAGCACTGTAGTGAAGCCAAAGGAGCTGAGACACAATTCCTGCCACCCAAGAATTCTCTGGAGCCTCTGAGCTCCCTCCAGAATGCCCTTCAAAAAAGGGGCCTCTGACATTTCTCTGACAAAACATTAATCTCTAGAGGAAAGCCCTTCCACTCGCTCTATATTAAAATTCACTTTCATTTTAAAAATAGAAGTTGAGTTAAATCAAATGGTTTGCCTCTTATTTATGTAAAATGCAAAATAGCATCATATTGATTCATGACTTCTTCTGGGAGCTACATCCATCTCTGGTCAGAGTGTCTAAAAGACCAGGGACCCCTTTTGTTGTGTTGAACCCTGAATCTATATTCTAAGATTCATGCTCATTAGATTCTACATGAATATAAGAATTAACAGTAGGATTTGATGGTTGTATTTTTAAATTTATAAATTTTTTTCTCAGTCTACACAGTTATCCATCATATTAGAAGAGACTTCCATTCCTTTTAATCCATTGCCCTGTCTACCTGCGGCTTGTGAGAGAACTGTCCTGGGCCTTTGTCCTGCAGATGTGTTCATGCTTGGTCCAGCAATACACCATGACTGACTGTGGGCTTACAATGTAATCTGCCTAGCCAAAGCTTGGGGATAATTTGCTGGACAATTATATTCCTTTTTAAAAGTCATTTTTAAAATTCACTACTTTTCTGCCTGGTGTTTTGAAGCTATGCGAAGAAGATATTATTATGATTCCTACTTTACAAATTTGGAAATTAGATACTCTTAAATGTATTAGTTTACTAAGTTCCTCAAATTAGAATTCACATATATGCTTTGTATCCATCCTCCTATAGTCTCATCCATAAAACTTGTATTCACTCATTACACAACTTATACTCAGCTAGATTCCTCCACTCTTATATAATCCATAATTCCCTCCCTAGGGAATAATGTCACCCAGAGTGAGTAGGTGAGTCTTCCCATCTCAATGTAATCAAGATAACTCTACTCGTGCGCGTGCGCACACACACACACAGAGTCAGACAGAGAGAGAGAGAGAGAGAGAGAGAGAGAAAGAGAGAGAGAGAGAGATAGAAAGAGAGAGAGAGAGAGAGAGATGCTCTCAAGCCAACCTAATCTGTCATTAATATTTAATATTTCCTTCCTAGATGATTCTAGATTATATCACATTGACAACTAAAACTATTATAATCTGTCTCTTTTCAACTTGTCAGACCAACATCACTTTGAAGCCATAACAGTATATGCTTTGTCCCCTAAGTTTCATGTTTATCTCATACTATAAAATACAGTCCAACTTTAAAAGTCCCCATAGTCTTTAACAATTCCAAAACTTTAAAATATCTAAACTTAACTTAGAGAGATTATGTACTTCCAGCATTCAATGGTACAGTTTAGTATTCCTGTGCTGAAATGGAAGGCTGGGTTATGAGTGATCAAACTAGAAAGCCAAAATCTAGCAGGGAAAATACCAAATCCTACAGTAGAATGTCCAACAATACAAACTATTACTTATTATTAATAGAATCTAAAAATCACAAGGTCCTATTAATGTACAGTTCAATCTTTCCCCCAACTCAATCTACTGTCTAGTTTGGTTCAAGGCAGTAAAATAGCACTACTTTCATGATTCCTCTCTCTTAAGAACACAGCTACCAGGAGGTGAGTGTCCCCATTTACAACATGCTCTTGTTGTCATGACTTGATGCCTAAACAGAGCCATTAGCATAGCAGTCAGCTGACCATGAGTCACTGAAACCATGAGATGAAATACACTTTTGTCTCTTTAAACTGCTTTCCTTAGGTACTCTGCCATGGTGACCAAACACTGACATAGTAAAATCAGCTCCGAAAAGGGGAAACCTTGTTGTGACAAACCATGACCACGTGGTTCTTAAATCTTTGGAGGTGGTAGAAAGGAGGACGTTGAAAATGTTTTGAGATGTAAGTGACAAAAGACTTGGAATGCTAACTGAAGCATTTAATAGGAAATTAACCCAGGAGTATAGAAGGCAATAAGTAACACAAATGAGAAGTGTAAAAACTACTCAGTAGATTATAGAAGGGATCACATACTCTACTGGCAATAATGTTATGTTCTGGCAGAAAACTCAGCTGGCTTTTGTGCCTTCTCCAAGAATTTCTGTGATGCTGAATTGAAAGGTTATGGATTAGCTGATGGGTGGAATTTCATGGTGGCTCAGCATTCAGTCTGTGGCATGAGTCTTGCTGCCTGCTTTCAATCCAATTTACATCGAGAATTGTAAAAGGACGTAAAAGAGCAGTGTGCAAGGATTAGAAAAGCTTCCAGATTGGCCAGAGATGGAACAAGCTGAATGTTCAGCACAATGAAAGAAGGGCTTGCTAAAGAGATTAGTATCATAAAGGAGGCCAGGCACTTTGCATTAGTATAATAGAAAAGATGCTTTGAGGGCATATGAAGTCATCACTAATCATGAAGCCAAGGGAATAAAAGTGTAAATTCACTTGGAAGACTTTCCCCTGAGCAGAGAGAACCCCTAGAATATGTTGTTCACCAAGAGTTGCCTAAGGAGATGTTCCCCTGGGTTTCAGCCATGTGGGGATGTGAAGGACACCACAGCTGTGGCCTCAAGGTGGTGCAGCCTTTTTTTTATTTGAGCTGGTAGCAGACTATGGTGTGTTCACACACTACTAGTTCTCTAGGCATGAAGCCTACTGTAAAATTCCATTGTTACATCCATATCCATGAACACAAACACAAAGGCAAGCCAACACGTGGATCTAGAGAACAGTCTGCAAATATACACATACAAACCAAAGAAGAAGTTGTGCGTGTAGGGTTTAGACTGCTCCAGCTTTGCTTAAAACTCATAATAAAACAGACTTGAAGACATTGGGTCTGGATTTCTCCTTTCCAGAAATTCTTGCATCACTTGTCAGTTCACAGCCTTCAACCATCAGCCTTTCTAGAACTGCTTCAGCTTCAAGTAGCTGCTTTGCCTAAGGTCACACAAAGTTACTCCCACATTGAATAGTTGATCAAGAACAGAGTAAAAGACCCTAGACCTTTTAAGGTGATATTGAGTACTCTAATGGCCATCTTAACTTTGAGCCACCTGTGAGATCAGCTGAGGATATTCAGTCTATGTCATGATGACTTTCTCTACTCAATGTTTTTCTTCCCCTTCCCTCCTCACCTTTCTCCTCCCCTCTTCTCCTCTCCCCTCCCCTCTCCTTCACTGTCCTCCCCTGTCCTCCCAGTCTTCCCCTATCTTCCTCTTCCCCTATTCCTCACTTCCTCCCCTCTCCCTCCCCTTTCCTTTCCTTTCCTTTCCTTTCCATTCCTTTCCTTTCCTTTCCATTCCTTTCCTTTCCTTTTCTTTCCTTCCCTTCCCTTCCCTTCCCTCTCTTCCCTTTCCCTCCCCTTCCCTTTTCTTTGCTTCTCTCCTCAGGTGTTCCTTTGTTGCTTTCCCAGGTGTTACTCCTGTGATATCTACAGTGGTACCATCTTCTCAGATTTTGCTTCCCACCAAACCTGGTGGATGCCGTGATCTCAGTCGTAGTGATAACATTTCTGAAAAGCTGTATCTTCTACAAAATTGCACAGTAAAATTAACCAAGCTTATGGAAACACACACACACACACACACACACACAGGTTTGGGGCCCTAAGTCCTGATTCCTGCTTCTGCTCTACCTTCAGAGTGCAAAATCTTCAGGAAACATAGTCCCCGGATGGATAAGCCTTATTATAATTAACAAGAAGGAGTTGCTTTCTTTATCAGTCATCTTTTGTTGCAACCCACAGGTCAACATCAAGTATCTTCCTCTGTCTC
Source organism: Tokudaia tokunoshimensis (assembly GCA_036184795.1). NCBI lineage: Eukaryota > Metazoa > Chordata > Mammalia > Rodentia > Muridae > Tokudaia > Tokudaia tokunoshimensis. The sequence continues at coordinate 34,809,583 of BTHU01000015.1, read as the reverse complement.
TTTCTATCTCATCTTTTGAGACGGGGTCTCTTACTGAATCTGGAGCCCATGATTCCTTGGAATCTAACTATTGGGTGAAAACACACACACACACACACACACACACACACACACACACACTGTTGTTCAGAGTTGTCCATACAGAGATGTGCCTGATTTTTACATGGGAGATAGAAATCTGAATTCGGAATCTCAGGCATGCAAGCACCACACACTTCAACCACTGAGCCATCTCCTCAGCCTCAAAATATTGCCTTTACAATTTCTTGCTTTGTATTCCCAACTTCATCAGATGACCTAAAACAGTGGAGACTGAAGCAGCTCAGTCCCTTCTTGCACTGAGCCACTCCTGCAGGCTTTCCTTTCATGTTCTCACGAAGTTCATCATGTGTCATTGAGACATTGTATTTAATGTGGTAAAGCTTATTCTGACCACTTCAAAATACTAATAAGCTGGAAAATCTCATACAGGAGTCAATGTAGGTTTGATGCTGGAGGGCATAAATTCTCATTCTTGTTATAAATGCAAGGCACAAAACAGCTGAGACAGATTGTCCCAGGCTTTTTAAAAAGAAATGTCCATGTGCTATTTGCTGAACTAAGGTTGGAAATGCACACATATGCCCTTCCAGCCACCATTTGCAGCAGGGAACCAGGCAGCTCCATAGCCTTCTGTGCTTAGCCCACCAGGAGAGAATGATCTCCCAGCAGCAATTTCACTTCTGAGCGCAGAGGTGAGATCTCCACCTTCTCTCTGGAGGGGTACAGCTAGGAGCACACTGGGCATAAGATCAGTGGAGCAGCTAGGACAGGAGTCTTCCCTTCCTGCTGCCATTTGCAGCAGGGAACCAGGCAGCTCCATAGCCTTCTGTGCTTAGCCCACCAGAAGAGAATGATCTCCCAGCAGCGATTTCACTTCTGAGTGTGGAGGTGAGATCTCCACCTTCTCTCTGAAGGGGTACAGTTAGGAGCACACTGGGCATATGATCACTGGAGCAGCTGGGACAGGAGCCTTCCCTTCTAGCTGCCATCTGCAGCAGGGAACCAGTCAGCTCCAAAGCCTTCTGTTCACGGACCCTGCCAGAAGAGAGTTGGTCTCCCAGGAGTACAGACACAGGTTTACAGGCCCACAGGAGGGGCAAGCTCCAGCCAGAGACAACAAGACCAACTAACATCAGAGAGAACCAGATGGCAAAAGGCAAGTGCAAGAACCCTACCAACAGAAATCAAGGCTACTTGGCAATATCAGAGTCCAATTCTCCCACCACAGCAAATCCCGGATACCCCAACACCGGAAAAGCAAGAGTTGGATTTAAAGTCTCTTCTCACGATGCTGTTAGAGGACATCAAGAAGGATATAAATAACTCCCTTAAAGAAATACGGGAGAACATGGGTCAAATGGTAAAAGCCCTTGAAGAGGAAACACAAAAATCCCTGAAAGAAATACAGAGGAGCATGGGTGAACAGGTAGAGGCCCTTAAAGAGGAAACACAAAAATCCCTGAAAGAATTACAGGAGAACACAAACCAACAAGTGAAGGAACTGAAAAAACCCATCCAAGATCTAAAAATGGAAGTAGAAACAATAAAGAAATCACAAAGGGAGACATCTCTGGAGATAGAAAATCTTGGAAAGAATACAGGAGTCATAGATGCAAGCATCAACAACAGAATACAAGAAATAGAAGAAAGAATCTCAGGGGCTGAAGATACCATAGAAAACAATGACTCAATAGTTAAAGAAAATGCAAAATGCAAAAAGTTCCTGAGCCAAAACATCCAGGAAATCCAGGACACAATGAGAAGACCAAACCTAAGGATTATAGGTATAGAAGAGAGTGAAGATTTCCAAATTAAAGGGCCAGTAAATATCTTCAACAAAATTGTAGAAGAAAACTTCCCTAACCTAAAGAAAGAGATGCCCCTAAACATACAAGAAGTCTACAGAACTCCAAATAGAATGGACCAGACCAGAAAGTCCTCCCAGCACATAATAATCAAAACACCAAATGCACTAAACAAAGAAAGAATATTAAAAGCAGTAAGAAAAAAAGGTCAAGTAACCTATAAAGGCAGAATTACACCAGAATTACATGTAAAGAATTAATGTAACCAGAATTAATGTAATCAGAATTACACCAGACTTCTCACCTGAGGCGATGAAAGCCAGAAGATCCTGGGCAGATCTCATACAGACCCTAAGAGAACACAAATGCCAGCCCAAACTACTATACCTAGCAAAACTCTCAATTACCATAGATGGTGAAACCAAGATATTCCATGATAAAACCAAATTTACACAATATCTTTCCACAAATCTAGCCCTACAAAGGATGATAGATGGAAAACGCCAATATGAGGAGAGAAACTACACCCTAGAAAAAGCAAGAAAGTAATCTTTTTCCAACAAACCCAAAAGAAAGTAACCACACAAACATAAAAAGAACATCAAAAATAACAGGAAGCAACAATCGCTATTCCTTAATATCTTATAACGTCAATAGACTCAATTCCCCAACAAAAATCATAGTCTAATAGAGATGTTTTTCATGTTGATCTTCGATTTTACCAGAAAATGTTTGTGACTCCTCTTTCAATTTAGTAATGCTTTTTGTGTCTACCATTTTGACTGTATTATTTTCCATGATAATCTTTAATTTTAACATTTTTTCTGTGTGTTTCTTCGATTTTGTCAGAGGTGTTTTCCATGTACATCTTCGGTTTCGGGGGGGGGTGGTGTTTGTAGTTTCAGTCAATTTAGGAATGTTTTTGTGCCTACCATTTTGTCGGTATAACTGTCCATGATAATCTTCAATTTTAATGTTTTTCTGTACTTCAATTTTGTCAGAAGCATTTTCCATGTGGATCTTCAGTTTTATCAGACGATGTCTATAATTTTACTTTCAATCAACTTAGGAACATTTTTATACCTTTCATTTTATCTGTATAATTTTCCATGTAATAGTCAGTTTTAACATGTTTTTCTATGTATTTCTTGAATTTTTTCAGGAATATTTTCCTTGTAGATCTTCAATTTTATCAAAAAGTGTTTATAATTCCACTTTCAAAAAGCTTAGGAATATTTTTTTATGCCTACCATTTTATTTGTATAATTTTTCCATGAAATACTCAATCTTATCATGTTTTTTATATATTTCTTCAATTTTATCAGAGATATTTTCCATGTAAATCTTCAGTTTTATCAGAAAATGTTTATAATTCTACTTCCAATCAACTTAGGAATATTTTTATTCCTACCAATTTATCTGTATAAATTTCTTCAATTTTATCAGAGATATTTTCCATGTAAATCTTCAGTTTTATCAGAAAATGTTTTTACTTCTACTTTCAATCAATTTAGGAATATTTTTATGCCTGCTATCTTATCAGTATAATTTTTCATGAAATAGTCAGTTTTAACGTGTTTTTCTATATATTTCTTGAGTTTTATCAGAAATATTTTCCTTGTAGATTTTCAATTTTATCAGAAAATGTTTATAATTCCACTTTCAATCAACTTAGGAATATTTTTATGTCTACCATTTTATCTGTATAATTTTTCCATGAAATAGTCAATCTTAATGTGTTTTTCTATATATTTCTTCAATTTTATCAGAGATATTTTCCATGTATATTTACACAATGAAATACTACTCAGCAATTAAAAACAATGAATTCATGAAATTCTTAGGCAAATGGGGAACAGGGGGAGGGAAGAGGACTTATGGGACTTTCAGGGAGGGGGGAACCTGGAAAGGGGAAATCATTTGGAATGTAAATAAAGAATACAGAAAATAAAAATAATAATAAAAAAACAAAAAAAAATGAAAAAAAACGCACACATATGGGTGATGAATAAATTTTAAAGAAAGGAAAGCTATGTAATGATATTAGTCCAAGCTTGGGCTAACAGGCTTAGTTAAATTTCATGTTCCTGGGTATTTTTGAACACTGATCTCTGAAGTCAGAATTGTCCTTGTCTCTCCATTTATTTTTATTTGTAGGTTCATTGATCTGCCATAAAATGAGTTAGTGTTCACTGCTGCCATAGTGTGGGACTATGTGCCACACTATGCCATTAATGCCTCAGGTTGAGATGAAGGGTTAAGGGAACTTCAGTGCCAAATACCTAAACTGTGAGGATGCTAGGAGGTGGCTACCTCCCCCTGACCCCTCGGCAACCTAGCACCATAAAGCCGGCTCCCCCACCACCAACAACCCTGATAGGAATTTATTACCCTGACAATTATCAGGCTTCACCCTTTGGCTTGATATGGTTCCCCTCACCCTACAAGCCCCTGAGTATGTCGATGAAACATCTTCCAGTACTCTTGCCCTGGCCAATGAATGGTACACAGTCACACAAATCTTGCCCCCAGAGACCCTGGCCACCATCTCAGGGGCATAAGTACTCCATTCCCCACCAGAAAGCAAAACCAGTTCTCTGAAGTTGTTCCCAGGTATTCATTGCCAGGGCTCTCATTGCCAACCTAGATCTTGCACTGCATTCACCCAGGTCTGGCTAAGCTTCCCTCCCTCCAGTCCATCTTGGGGCTCAATGGGCCAGGCTACCTGGAGCAGGAAGCAGACACTGGGCAGCACCATGATTTGACTGGGTACCCTTCATAATGTATGTATTGCCAATGTGTCTGAGAACTAAGGTTTAAAAGAGTACTTTAGGCAATAAAGACAGCTCTGGCAGGGATGAAGTCTTCACAGAGCCTTCTACTAGATTTTGCTTCTGGCTTCCACCATGAAAGAATGAAGAAGGCTCTCACCAGGCTAAATGCTACTCCCTTAGCCTTGGACTTCCTAGACTTCAGAACTGTATTAGACTAAATTTCTATTCTTTGTAAGGTACCTAGTCTGTACATGTCTGTGAGATGTGCCAAGGTGACCAAGACCCTCACTTTTGTATTTTCCATTTATTTGGTGAATAAACGCATGAGGCAGAGGGAGGATTCTATTCCTTTTGCACTTTCCAAAATAGCTCTCTGGCTCCCATATTTTAAAATAGGGCTTAAAGCAACCATTTGGTAAAGTAGAAAACCTTGGAGTCAAAAGCCTTGGATTCATTTCCCAGTTCTGTCTTTTACAACATGGCCTTGGGGATGAGAGTAAATGATGAATTAATAACTAGAAAGATCACTTAATGCCACGTTCCATCGCACAGCAATGGCCACCATCCCATACTCCTGAATTGCCCCATCTCATCAAGCATTTGAGTCTCTACAGGTTTTCCCATGCTTCTTCCCCTAGTTCTTAACCACAAGACAACAAATATCAAAAGCTAGAAATATGCACAAGGACCAACCAGGTGTCAATGAAGACATGTGTGTACCTGCTTTAGAGATATGCTTAAGTTGAAGAAGTTCTGACAGCTGGACTCAGAGGCAGGGGACAACTTGCCTCCGTACTCTGAATTAAAGTGAATAGAGTCACTTTCCAATGGGAGCTCCTTTATGCTATACTACTGTGATGACTGTTCATTAGGTTGGAGATGCCTGAGAGAATTGGGCTGTGACTTTATTGGAAATTATTTGTAAGATAAATAACATCCTCACTGCATCCTGAAACCCAGATGATGCATACTGGGAGAATTCTTAAGTTGATTTGGCCCTGGGTTCTCATGTCTTGAAATTCATACTTGAAGTGTATTGCTCTCAGATCAGTAATTTTTCCTATCCTTAAGGGACTATATCATTTTGTCTCAGATGGCATGATGATTAATCTTGATTTTCAACTTGACAGGGTTTAGAATTGCCCAGGAGACAGACTTGTAAACCCGTCAGTGAGTGTACCTCTGAAAAGGCATAGCTGAATTGGGAAGGCCTTGGGTGTTGGTAGCAGCATTCCATGAGCTTCGATCCAAAAGGAATTAAAAGAAAGAAGTAGAAAACTGAGCAGCAATACTTACCTCCTTCTGCTTTCTGGCTGAACACAATGTGATCAATCCTATGCTGTTCCTGCCACCATATCTCTCCGCCATGACAGACTGTGTCCCCTAGGACTGTAAACCAACTAAGTCCTGCCTCTGTTATATTGCCTTTGTTGAGTATTTTGCCACAGCAATAAAATGAATAAATAATACAGATGGTAAACCAAGCTCTGGTTCAACACCACTGTCCTCAAAAACTTGATAGACATGAACAGCCGCCACTGAAGTGCTGGTGCACACAAGTCACAACTTTACCATATCATCCCCATCAGGGAATCAAAACCCCTTTGGCTCCTGTACCTAACCCAGGTAGTTCTCAGATGCAAGGATCCAATACACAACTCATGTCCATTTTTGTCTATAGAAATGGTCTTCTACTCAATCGCTCCTTAGTACACTGGCAAAGTCATAGCTGTCCCATCTTCCTGGGTTCAGCTCAGAGGCCCATGCTGGAGCCATCAGAGAGTTACTAACTTATTCTGCAGTTGCCTATTCATATCAGGCATCGGTTGGTTTCAAGCAGGTTAGAGGTAATAGGGACAAAAGATGGTTAGAGTTCAGATAATTTTCAGAAATAGATCTGTTAACATCTCACTCTCCCTTGTCCAGCCTAAAGAATCTCTTTAATAGAGTGCTGTAGACTAGATTTTCCTGTATCTTCTCAAACCCATAGTTTCATGTAAATGTTTTATAGTCTGAGTTGCTCAAATCTTGTTGGTCTTTTCTTCTGACAGTCAAGAACAATCTTTTGTTTGTTTGATTGTTTGATGCCTGCTTGGCAGTAAACCCTACTGACTAAACATGACAGAATGTTTACTAGATAAAACTAAGATAACACTAAGAATAAAGGATGTGGGATCTGGAAAGATGGGGCAGAACACCAACTGCTCTTTCAGAGGGCCTGAGTTAAATTTCAAGCAAGCACACTTTGGCTCACTGCCATCTATAAATAGTAACCAATGTCCTTTCTTAGCCTTCAGGTATAATGCAGACAGAGCATTCACATAAATAAATAAATCTAAAAGAGAAGGAATATAATATGTATTGAGTGTGCACTTCAGTATTCACACACCATTCCTGCTTGATATCCAAGCCCATCTATTTGGGTTCTGCAGACATAGCTCAAACACAAGAGTCATCTTTCTCTTGGCAACCCCACCCATTCTTTGGGTTATTCAATTAGGAGTTAATCATAATGATTTGAAATGTGTTTCTACCAGAACTTCCCTGGGTGCAAACCAACATCCTGAGAAAATCCAACGAAGAGAAAATGAAGCACCCTGTCATTCTATAGAGTCCCTACCCTCAGGTCTTCCCAGATATTCTCTACTCACCACATTGACTGCCCAAAGGAAGAACTCCATACCACAGTGTCTAATGGAAACAAGTTTTTGTAACCACTGTGGTTTCTGTAGCTCTTCTGCCATCCTGGGTGGGTAACCAACTTTTGATCAGTAACACTCATCTCTCTCCCAATGACAGGGCTTGAGCCCTATCACATATTGGAGGGTGTGCACTGATCAGTGCAGTTCAGAGCCCTGCATGGGTTATTAGTACCCATCTCCACAGGTTCTGCATAACTGCCTGACCTTGTCTCCAGTCTCGACTTACGCTCTTTTCCATCCTGGAAACTTTGCTCATCTTTCAGTTTGTCTTTGCTGCTACACTTCTGATTAACACACGCTGTATTTCTCAGAACTTGCTTTGATTTTTGTGTCTGCTTTGTCCACTGCTGTTATCCTTTAAATGACATTCTGGAAAAAGTTCCACAAAATTCCTTCACAGACTCCCTTTTAAGTTTTTCTAGCCGCTGACTTAACTTACACTTTGTAAGATTGTTTATACTCCATTCTGTCCCAGTGGCGATTGGTTGGAACACAGAAACAGTTGTTAACTAACTGAATAGGCATATCATCCCAGCTGAGAAGCAAGACCCAAGATCGTTATTTCATGGTGACCTTCTCCACCTTTTTTCTCATTTTATCTTCATGATTTTTTCCCCTTTAATGGCAATGCCTGCTTCCAGCAAACACTACACTCAAATAGATGGACAAATGTGTGCTGTTTTCTTTTCTCTCCCTCAGGGCCAATTACAAGCTATGGGTGATGATTTTCCTGTAGGGTCACCCAGACCTTGTTTAATGAGCAATGTGAATTTGCCAGGCAATACTGTGTCTTAGGATTAGGGTCAGAACCTGCAAAATGAGTTGCAAAATAAAACAGCGGCAACAACAACAAAAAAGGTTTTGCAAAGTCCAGTGACAGGTTTTTTTTTCTTTCTCCATCAAATGTCATTTATTCTGCCTTGTGATATTTACGGCATATCGTGTTAATGTAATGTCATACCAATTAAAGGGAAAATAGAAACTCATTTTCCAAGAAATAATAGAGCTTTCAGGTTGGCTGGGTGTTCTCAAAGTTTGTAATCCCAGATTCCACTCTTGTTCTTGTTTCTGATCTGAACTATGGGTTATCTGCAGCTCAGACGATATTCTAAATCTTTTGCCGTGTGGTTCTTCCCAGCTTCGGCTTGTGGGGTGGGATATTACTTCATACATTGCTGCCAAAAATACTTGCTGAAAAAAAAATAATGTATGGAATGAAAGGTTTTCCTGGTTTGCACTTCGTGAGAATCATTCCATCATGATGGGGAAAACACAGTAGAGAGCAGGCATTGCATGGGGGCAGGGACCTGCTGGCTGGACCACAGGGGCAGTGAGAGAGTGAATGAATGCTTGTACACCATGTGATTTCTCTGAGGCCTCAGCTCGTGTGGAATGGTTCTGTGGACATTGGGGGTTGGTCTTCCTATTTCTGGGAACTTAATCTACGAAATCCTTTGCAATCATGCTCAAATGCTTTTCTCTTAAGTGATTGTAGATCCTGCCAAGTTGACAGCCAGTACTTACTAACCTTACTAGATACTGAAGAGTATCTAGTACACAGTAGATACTTTAAAATGCTACAGTATTTAGTGTGTACTAGATACTGTAATATGTTACTAAAACAGTGGTGCAGCTATATCTAAGCCAGCCTTAAACTCTTCATTAAATTTCATAACTACTGACTTTCAGTAAAATATTTTCAACAACATATTTAGAAACCCCATCAAGCCTAATGTCTAGGGAATATTATATGTTCTGATGAGAACAAATATTATCAGAAAAATATCATTAAACATTTGGGTAACACAACTTTGTATTGTGAACTTACGATTTTGGCTACAAAAGGAGTGAAATTAAAAACTCAAACTTTTTTTTTGGGGGGGGGAAGAGTTTGGACATGGACAGTTCGCTATTAAACCACTATTTCTCTCAGCTATAATCAAAGCTGCCAGTTATGGTGATGAATAGCTTAGAGCTGAAATCCTCACAGCTTATTTGAAATTGACAAAAACAAATAAATGAGGCAGATACTTTATTTATAGATATTTTATTCATAACATAATCAGCATTGCCAAGAATCCACAGACAAGTACGGATGTCAAACATTCCCCTGCAAATAGCTCAGTTACAGATGAAAAGGCATAAAATCGAAGTTAAATATCGGTCACTTTATTCTGTCTCCAATACAGCATTTGGAAGGAAGAGCTTTTCTGATGATTTGTATTTTTCTTAATAAAAAAAAGCTATGAAACTTATCATAAGATATGACAATTTGTTCTGGAATAATTTTAAAAGGGATTCCATTTAAAACAAAATAATTTAGCTCCAAAACTATTTAGTTATTTTTTGAAGTTAGATTTTGGTCAAACCATGAATTTTGAGGGCCTGAATCGTAAATAGTGTTTTGGAAATTGGTTCTTCAGTTTAATGTGGGATCAGCTAGAACACAAAGTTGTCTAGGGCCTCGGGGAAAGTGTGCCACTGGCAGGTGGTCAGAAAGAAAAGGCTCTGAGGACACTTGATAAAGCAGCTGCATAAAATGTAGAATTATTGTATGGGAACTCTGCATTGTTTTATTTGCTCACAAATTGTGTGATGAAAAATTGCGAAATGTGCACATTGTCAATGACTATCCAGCCACTTAAATTAGTGGAATAACAGTCTTCCACACTAACCTCAATTCTACTTAAAGCTAAGAAAATGACTTTTTTTATCCTCAGTAGGACAAAGCTGTCCATGAAAAACCTACTGTTGGTTTGATTCCTGCTTTGAAAAAAAAAATGTCTAGAACTTTCTTCTATAGTGTTTAAGAAACAGATAGTTTCAGTAAATTAGAGTCATTTCAGCTCATCCTCATCTGTGTGCTGACTGAAGAGCAATTTTAAATGCTACTGTCATAAGAATGAGAAAAATAAAATATGTCACATATTTGATTTATGAACTGTGCAAACACAGGTACAATCAATCACTAGTATTTTCCATGCTTGTTACACTGTCTTCTGGACTATAGAGGTCACACACACACACACACACACACACACACACACCAAAACAAACAAACAAACAAACACGCCACACTAAGGCCTTATTGCCCAGAGGAAAGCAAGTCCCTAAGTCAATGGTTCTCAACCTGTGGGTTGGAACCCCTTCTACAAACCTCTATCTCCAAAATTATTTACATTATGATTCATAACAGTAGCAAAACTACAGTTTTGAAATAGCAATAAAATTTATTTTCAAGCTAGGGGTCACCAGGACATGAGGGTCGCAGCATAGGGAAGGTTGAGAACCGCTCTGCCTAAGCAAGTGGTCGTGAACCTCAGGAGGAAGCCGTCTTCCTCCGTCGGTTGCATTATTTCCGGCAGAGTGACAGTAGTCCTACTTTGCTCCATTTCCCTGATTTTGCAGCTGATCCTGACAGGAAATACAAACAGTTCCACTATGGCTCCAGAGAGAGCTAGACTCCCCGGCACAGCAAAAACTGAAATGGGAACCGGAAACCGCATCTTCATCCATCTGACCACACGGACCACAGACCCAGCTCTGCTGGACAGACAACTGCCTGATGAAGTAGGAAGGGCGGAAAGAGTCGTGGTTAACTAATTTATGTGGTTCACCCAAAATCTATCATAGGCAGCTCTGCCTCGGACACTGAGACAGACAACATGGAGACAACGTTAAATAAAATCAGGCATGACTGTGTCTTCTAGCTGTGTACAAGCTGGCAGGGGTCATTAACTAAATGAATTACCTGGCATCTGCAAAGGATTCTGTCTTGCTACGAACAGCGAATGGAAGACAAAGCAGGTTAGCACACGGTTTCCAAACAGCTGTACGGTTACTAATTCAGAAGACAGGAAGGCATTGGCTTGCAAGAGTGGACCTGGGGAGCCTGTATCTGTGAAGGTGTTGTGGGTGACTATTTCAAGGGCACAGGAGTGAAGTCTTCGTGTTTTATCAACAAGAAAACATTTGTGAAGAAAAGCACTGAGTTTCATATTTAACGAATTATGAGCACTATGGTGGTACCAAAGCTTGGTCAAAAAGATTGGGTACATTATTGTGTTCCTTGCTCCTTGTTGATTTTTATCTAGAATTTGTTTGTTTTTATTAATTATATTTCTTTAAGACAATGTCATACCATGTATTCCAGACTGGATTCAAATTATCTTTCTAACATTCTCATCTTTAAAACTTTCACCTATCTATTTAGCTATTGTCTATCATCTATCTATCTATCTAAACTAACATCTTTCTACCAATCATATATTTATCATCTATAATCTATTACCTATCTTATCTATAATCTATCCTCTAATATATATATGTATATGTATATATTATCTACATAGAGAGGATATAATATATCCTCTTATATATGATATAATATATCCTCATATATATATATATATATATATATATATATATATATATATATACATTATTTGTCCACTGAGCTGGCTCAGCAGCCCTCTGACAAGTTTTGAGTACTGGGATTACAGTACTCAAACATCCTCATATTCTTTAAGTATTTTACTTTGAGACAATTGCAGATTCACATAAACCAAGGAGTCACAATACAGCACTCCTTACTAAACTTCTCTAATAGTAACCACAATCAGTCTACGGTGTAATGCCAAACTGCACACATCACCGATACTGACATTAAGTTGCCCACCACTTCTCTAATGGCAACCACACCTAGTCTATGCTGTAGTGTCAAAATACACACGTCATTGATAGTGATATTAAACTAATCAAGACGCCCACTATTGCCATCACTACACACACACACACACACACACACCTCATGTTGCTCCTGTACTTACACCCACTCTCCTTTTGTCCACCTTTTCCTTAATCACTAGCTGGTCCTCCATGTCTTTAATTCTACCATTTCAGAAACATTATATAAATAAAACCACACAGTATGTAACCATTTGTAACTTTATTTTAAAGCACAGCATGATTCTCTAGAGATCTAATCCCTGTTATTGCATGCACCAGCTGTGGGTTTCTTTTCATGACTGCCTACTATTTCATAATATGACTCCACCACAGTGTGCTTCATTATTCAAAGCACAAAAACATCCATGCTTTTTTTTTTTACTCATTATTATTTACAAATAATGGAGCTGTAAAATCCCATGGTGCCGTTGCTTAGTGATAAGGTAATTGCATGTTTAAGATTTTTATTTTATTTGTCTTATTTCCCTTGGCATTGGAGCTTGAACCCAAAGTTTGTTCATGTTAAGCCAGGCTCCACCACGGAGACACATCCATAGACCTGGTTAAAGTTATTAAATTGCATACACCTTACTATGTACCTCAGGCTGGTCCCTCAGCTCATGTACCTCCTGCCTCAGTCTCCCCAGCTCTATGATTGCAGGCCTATGTCACCATATCTAGCTCCATCCTTAAGGGGTTTGTTGTAGCTGCTGTTTCTGATGTTGTCATTGCTGCATTGTCTTTGCCTTATTTAATTTTATTAAGGAAACTGCCCCACTGTTTTCCAGATGGGCGTTCACATTCCTACTTGGACTCCCTAGCTCTGGAATTGTCTTTCTTTTTCATTCCAATCATTCCCATAGACATATAAGTTCTTTGTGTGGTTTTGAATTTTCCCTTCCTGGTATCTGATGATATTGACTGCCTTTGCATGTGCATGTTTGTCCTTTGTATATATTGTTTAGTGATGTGGCCCTATTCATTCTTTTTGTCAAGTTAAATTTGGAAATGCATTGAGTCTTATTGTTTTGTCTTCTATTGTTTGCAGAATATAATAGTAGACAAACAAATTAAACTAGCCACAGAAAGTCAAATATGCATGGCTTCATTGAGTACAAAATGCAAAAATATCAAATTCATGAAAGCATAACTAAGTGCTGGTTGCTGGAAGCTTTATGGCAAGAGTGGGTTGGATGGATACTGGTTAAAAGGTAGGAACTTTAAGTTGTAAGGAATACATACTGAGCCTCTATTCTACAGCAGACTGACTGTAGTTAATAACACAGTATTATGTACTGAAAATGGTAACAGAAGATCTCATGACTATGTAAGATTATGGACATGTGAATTAATTTGATTGTGACTATCATTTAATAATATATGTATATCAAATCATCACAATATATACCTCCAATATTTATAATTTTTATGTGTATATGTACAACTGTTAGGGTAAAATCCTGATAAATAACTTTGGAAGTATTTTATATCACATATTTGAAAATCTTTTTCAGATAGTGCTTAAAATTGATATGAATTCTGCAAGGATTTTTCTTCTGCGGTGATATAAAATACTGCCAAAGTTATTTATTAGGATTTTACCCTAATATTTGTACATATACACATAAAAATTATAAATATTGGAGGTATATATTGTGATGATTTGATATATAGTCTCACCTGCAAAACAGCTCTAGAAGACAATTTCTAGGAGTTTCATTTCTACAGCAGGTTAAAATGTTATCAGAAAGGATATTGTAAATGCTGCATGTTTATCAGACTAGACAGTGAGTTTGGGGGATCCCAGATCTGCTCAGTCTAACTTACAGATTAATGCTGACTAGGTGGATGGAACCTGTATGGAACTTGACACTGGGCAGGCAGCCCACACCGTGCTCTGCTGCCACGATAGGCCTCCTCTTTCATTGTTAGTTTTCCCAAGCTCATCTACAATCCAGTACGGCTCTACTAGAAAATCCCAGAAGCAGTTTTGAGAAAATTGACAAAGATTTCACATTGTCGATAGAGACACTAAGGATCAGGGCTAACCAAGATAATCCTGATGAAGATGCAAATACCAGATGCCAAGACTGATTATGACAATGCTAATAATTATGTGTGCAGTATTGATGTGCAGCAAGCTAAGCAGAGCAGTGGAGGCTCAATGAAGCAGCCATTCTTCTATCTAACATGTATTCTAGACGTACAGAGAGATGGACAACCGAGGTGAAGAATTTCTTACATCTGCTCTTCCAGTTCCTCCAGTGTCACAATCGTATGGTTTCTAACGTAAGCATTAAATTTGACATGTAAAATCGCTTCTATGTTTTAATTTGTATTTTTTGTCTAATACCTGCACTGTGGCCTTGAAGATTTTATTTTCTCCTTGGCAAATATTCTTCCCCTTTGATCTTTGAAGAATTGGTATTTCTCTTAGAAATCTGCCTAGGTTTTTATATTTAACTGTGCTGATCTACACTTGTATAAGTTCAAGTTAATCATGTTATAATGTTTTTTTCTCAAAAAATTTATATGTAAATTTAGTTAAATAATTTACATAATATACACCTGCAAAATACTTAAATAAAATAGAGCAATTATATAGTACCTGTTAGTAGAGGTAAGTTCGGGGGATCCCAGCTCTGCTCAGTCTAACTTACTGATTAACACTGACTAACTAGGTGGGTGATGCTTGCATGGAGCTTAACACTGGGTAGTACACACAGCCCAGTTTGGTGGCAGTTAAAACACACACACACACACACACACACACATACACACACACACACACACACACACACACACACACACTCAAGTCAATGATTTTCCTTTGAATTAATGAGCAAGTTTCATATCTTTCTCTATTATTCACTCAATGGTAGCATGTCACTTTACTTCTTAAATCCTGACAAAGGATGGAGTTGGACATCCTGGAAGTGGGATTAGAGGCAATTGTGAGCTTCCTGACATGGCCGTAGATTCTGGGAAACAAATTCAGGTCTTCTGCAAGTGCAGCAAGCACTCTGAACCCCTGAGGCATCCCTCCAGCCTCACCATTCTATTTCTGAGAACAGATCGTGATTTCCTTAAATAACCAGATATCATTTGTAGTCAAGTTGGGTAACCAGATAAACAAATGGCATTTTGGTGAGAAAATGCACAATCAGAACAAAAAAAGATAATCTTGGATGATTTATATATATATATATAACACTGTAACTTTTTTTTTCACAATCCAAAACTGGTTAAATTGAAGTTAGAAAGCATTTTTTAAGTAGCAGCATTAGTCAGACTATATGGGGTTTTCTGGAAATTAATATGAAGGATAATAGAAAAAGTATTTCCCCATCTGACTTGTATGAGATAATGGGGAGCAGGTGACATGAAATTACAATTCTGCAGAAGGGCAAGAGGCTCTGCTTAGCTCTGTCATCTTTTTAAAAGTGTCACCATTGACAAGTTTTGTGTTGTCTTTATTTGCATATCAGGTGAGTGCCTACTGGGTAGCAGATGGAGAGTGCTGTAGATACCCTGATGAAGTGAATCACAGAGTCTATGGAGAGGAGTCCTATCCCAGGAGAGATGCATAATAAGGAACTGCATCCAGAATGATGTAAGGATGTAAGGCACATAAGGAGCAGAGTCGAGGAATGACAAAGCCGTGTTCTTATTTTAGTTATTCATCCGTACATTAAGCTGAACTTAATGGGCACATAATGGCACCATGTTATATTTTGAGATGTATTTAAGCTGTATGATGTTTAAATAAGCTTAAGCATATCTATGTCTTCAAACGTTTAACATTCTATGCGGTGAGAACTCTAAAATCCTTCCTACTAGCATTTTGAAATGTACAACACAACGGTAATCTGTTGTATTGCCCTACTGTGCACCAGCAATATGCACAGAACTGTAACTTAGCACACAGTGATTACTTTGCCTCATCCCTGCCTCCCTTCCACTCTGCAGGTTCATTCATCTCTCGACTTTATACGATCAACATTTTATGGTTTATATAGAAATGTCATCAAGAGATACTTGTTGTTCTGACTGGCATATTTTGATTGCATGATGATCTCCAGTTCCATCCATGTCATAGAGAAGAGGATTTTGCTAGTTTCGATGGATAGATAGCATTCAATTGTGTGTGTGCACATGGTTGTCTTCATCCACTCACCTGTTAATGGACACTTTGGTTGTTTCCTTTTCTCTGCTATTGTCAATAGTGCTGCAAGGAGCAAAAGAACACAGATTGTTATTTGAAGAGGAATTTCATTTATGTGTACATGCTATAACATATACGCTATAGTGGAAATGCTGAAACATATAGTCTTTGTATTTTAGTTTTCTGAGGAACCTTCACATTGGTTTCTTAATAGCTTTTCCCACAAGGCCTCGCCAGCTTCTCTCAGATGTCTTTCTAACGGCAGCTCTCCTGTCTCAGAACTCTCAGTTTCCTTGCTGTTATTCTTTGCTCTGGGACTCACCTTTCCACACTGTCCTATTGCCTTCTTCACTTCATACCTTATTCCATCTCTTTTCTAGGCTCCTTTCCAGTGTTGAGTGTCACTCACGAAGACTCTGACATCGGCACACATATTTAACAGAAACGAGGATCTGCATTTGAGAGAGAATACATGGTGTTGGTCCTTCCAAGCTTGAGTTACTCCTCTGAATAAAACATTTCCCAGTTCTATCAAGATTCCTGCAAACCACACAATTTCCTTCTTCTATACAGTTGAATAAAATTCTATTGTGTATATGTTCTTCATTTTCTTTATCTGTTCACCAGTTGATGGGCATCTAGGCTGACCCTGCTTCCTTACTGCCATGAGACAGCAGAATTAACCATCATGTAGAAGAACCCCTGTGCAGCATGCTGAGTCCTTTAGGTATACACTCATAAGTGGTATCGCTGGACCACACAACAGTTCTACTTTTAATTCTTTATAAAGGAATTAGCTCTCAATTTTCACTATTTAGTATAATATTGACTATACATTTGCTCAAATGCCTTTTCTGTATCTATGGAAATGACCATAGACTATTTATGTCTTTCATGTGATTTATTTCATTTATTAATCTGTGAACATTGTATTAACCTTGCATCCCTGGTATAAAGTCTATTTGTTCAGCTGTATAAGCTTTTTAATGTGATTTTGAATTTGGCTTGCAAGTTTTTATTGATGATTTATGTCCATCAGAGACTGTTCTGTAGTTGTTGTTGGTTTTTTTGGTTGTTGTTGTTGTTGTTGTTGTTGTTGTGTCTTTATGCAGTTTGGATATCAAGGTTCTATCAGGTTTGTAGAATGAGTTTGGTAGTGTTCCTTCTCTTTCTGTTTGTTGGTCTTGGATTTTTCTTTAAAGTATGGTATAATTCCAAGGTAAATCCATCAAGCCCTGGGCTTTTCTTCATGGAAGACTTAAAATTTTTGCTTCCATCTCATTGCTTGTTATAGTTCTGTTTATACCATCTCTATTCAGTGCATCCATATCTTCAGAAAACCATGTGCACTTAGGAATTTATCCACTTCTTCTAGATCTTCTACCTTGTTAGAATATAACATTTCAAAGTATTCCTTGGTGATCTTCTGATTTCCTTGGAATCTATCATAGCACTCCCTTTTCATCTCTAATTTTTGCTCATTTAGGTCTTCCATTTTTCTTTATCTTGTTACTTTTTAGATTAATACTTCAGTATTTTGTACCTACTTACAGCATTCCTCCTCTTCCCTCTCTCTCTCTTTCTCTTTTTGCTTATTTTAGCTAGGGACTTCTCCAGCCTCAACCTCTCAGGAGCTTTAATTAGACGTATGTGCCAACATGCTTATCTCTCTGACATTGCTCTTCTCTGTTAACATATCATTAGCCATTTGTATTTTGTGTGTGAGTGAAGTGTGTGTGAGGTATTCTAGCAAACTTTAGGATTGCTTTTCCTGGTTCTATGATGAATGTCTTTGGAACTTTGAGAGAGATTGCATTGAATCTGTAGATTTCTTTGAATAGTGCTGACATTGGACCTTAATCAAGTCTACCAATCTATTAACCTTTGAATTCCTTCTATTGCATCAGTGTTTTATAACTTCTTACAATCTTTCACCTCTTTGGTTAAACTCCTCCCAGGGGTTCTATCTCTCACTGTAGTTTTGTAAGGGAAATTGCTTCCTTGTTTTCTATTCCAGACAACTCACTAGTTTACCATGGCAACACTTCTGGTTTTGTACGTTGGTTTTATAGCTGGTAAAATTAGTGCATTTATTAGTTCTACTAGTTTTTGGTTGATTTCTTGGGGTTTTCTAAATACAGACCACAACACCTGCAGTGACTTTTGACAGCCACTTGTTCAACTTAAATATCTTGTTTCTTTTTCGTACATGATTGTTCTACCTTTCAGAATTATAGTGAGTGAAGCAAGTGAAGAGGTAAAAGCAAGCACATTTGTCTCCTTCTGTGTCTTAGGCAACCTTCAGGTTTTCTCATTCACGATGATGCGAGCTACTGACTCCAGACGTTCTGTCTGGAGGCATATACATTCTACATCAGAATTCGCAACATTTTAAAACATTATTTTATTGCATTCATATTATTGTGCATCAGAGACCAGGTCCAGGCACATACCATGTAGGTGAAGTTCAAAGGAGAACTTTGGAGACACATTTTTTCTATTGCCACTGTGGTTTCTGAAGATCAAATTCAGATCATCAGCCTTACACAGCAAGAACTTTTACAGCCTGAGCCATCTCCCAACCTAAGAACTGTCAACATTTTGTCACGGAAGGATGTACACTGTACCTACAGAATGAAGAACAAAATCCACAAAATCATTTTGGAATATACATACTAATTGATTAGAAGTGTAATTCTAAATGTGTGGTTAGGAAAAACCTCACTAATAGTTGAACAAAAGTTTGAAGAAGATGAGAGAAAAAAAATGCTCCCATCTGGAGAAACACATCCTGTGGAGACACAAACAAAAGCCCAATCTCTGCACAGGGCTTTCGCCTAAGGTGTTGTAAAAAGAGAAAACAGCCAGTGTAGTTAATGTGGGGAAAGGAAGGCAAGAGTTGCAGTATCCACAGTGAATTTATGAGGCAAGAGAAGAGAGGCAGGTTATAGAAAGTCCAAATCCCATCCAAGAACTATCAGTGTTCTCTTGAGCGTGAATGGAGACTGAAAACTGTTCTGAATGCTGTGATCTGCATTGTGCTCTGAGTCACTGCCTGCTCGCTGGAAACAGACAGTAAAGGGAACAAGGTTGGAAACGCTGTAATGCACCAGACAGAAGATAGTCCATCCTAGTGAGGGTTTGGAATAGAGGAGGTAGGTTGGTAAAGAAAGACAACTTCTGAGTACATTTTACTTAACTCTTTTGTATATGTCAACTTAAGTAACATATTAAATGACAGATATAATATTTACATATATACTAAATTTATCTTAATGAATAACTACTAGTTTTGATATTGTGAACTGTAAAGCGGTCCCTTATAAAAGCACAAAATAGGGCCAGAGAAGACGACTTAGGTAGGTAAAGTGTTTGCTGCCCAAGCGTGAAGAACTGAATTCCGATCTCTAGATTCCACACAAATGCCAGGCAGCCATAGCAGCTTGCCTGTAGTTCCAGAACTCAGGGAAGTGAGACAGGTGCTCCCCTAGAGCAAGCTGAATGATCAAGCTAGCCAAGTCAGTAAATCCTGGGTGTCAGCGAGAGGTCTAGCCTCAATGCATCATAGAGAGCAATTGAAGAAGACATTAGACATCAGACTCTGGGCCACACACATGTGTGTAGGCACACGTGCACGTGTGCACACACACATACACAGTTGTTGGGGTGTGTGATATTAAGAATTATTCATAAGATCATATAATAATGGTAAGAATTAATGGTCTGGACTTCCATGCTGGAATGAAAGCCAAGAGTGACATATATATTAAATACTTTTTTCTAAAAGTTGGGGGGGGCGCTCATGAAGAGCATAGGAGACAATATAAATGTGTAGGCAAGTGATAGTTTGGAGACTGTTGACATTTAAAATGCTTTGTCTATCCAGAGGTCACAGTTAGCAGACCATAGTTTACTCAGATCTCACTACAGGCCAGTTAAAATGACTCAGAACAAGTGATTAAACTGTCAGGGATAAGTCTGCAGGAGGCTGACTGCCCAGACAAGGGAACAATTCCCAGGAAGCACCCATAGCTTCTACCTGAGTGCTCGAAGCATCTAAAATGTATACATACGACGTTCACTAGGCACACAGTGACAGCCTGCCAAGCCCCTGCTGGTTGATATGTGTCACCTCTACAGTAATTAATAAGCATTTTAATTTGCCTTCATCAACATGGAAACTTGGGTTTATTTTTTGGCAAAAACAGCTTAGCCAGAGTCATATATGTAGTGATAAATACAAACAAGTGCATCTGAATGTTTTCTGTATTTTACAAAAGAAATATTCATGAGTCCATGGTCTCAACGTATTTTAAAGGTCAATGCTAAGAAATAAAGTGTGGATGGCCTCTGGTCATTTCCATGGCAACCAAAGAAAACCATAGAGACTGTATGGTGGTCAAGCATTAAAATCATACTGCATATTGGAGCCATACATTTTCTTTTTATTTGGAAAAAAGATTTCCAGGTGAATTCTATGTAGACATCCTCTCTCTCACATAGCATTTCATACACAATAGAGCAAAGTTGACTTATCTATAGGGACAGCAACTAGCAACTTCAGGTACAGAGTTCATAAGTAGCAAAACTTCACTGGCTATAAGATTCTAAAACAATAAAATAAGCCTCAGGGACCTCTAAAGAATGGGTAGAAGGACAGCATTTTTCAGAAACAATAGGGCACCTATGAGCTCACAGAGACTGTGACAGGATGCAAGAGACCTGCACAAGGTCAATCCAGACAAAGTCTCAGCACAGAGGAGGTGAAGAAACTGCAAACTATCACTCTTGACTAAGAAGTTATTTCCAAATTATAGCTGCTAGGAGAGGGAAAATTAGTTTCTTAAATGGAGTGACATTGGTCACCACACTCCAAAGCAGACCTCCTGCTCAGGAGTAGCTAACCAACACAATCAGATTCCATGTTGCTTAGTGGCTTTTTTCCTTGGTTTGGTTTTCTTCATTAATCAATTATTAATTAATTAATTCACATCCCGATTGTAACCCTGGTTTTCTGTTTTTTTAAGAGAGAAAAAGACCATGAAGTTGGGTGGCTAAGAAATAGAAAAGGACCTGGGAAGAGCTGGAGGGATGGAAAAGAATAGGAAATAAATATAACGTATGAAATTTGTAAAGAATAAATGAAAAAATAATTCAGTAATTAAAATTTGGAAGACTCTAAAAGCAAAAGAACAAACAAGCCAATGAAAACCGATGACTTGGCTTTGCATATTCATCCCATTAATTAATTTATTTATTCAGTTTATGTTCCGATTTCTGCCCCCTCCTCCTTGTCTCCCCTTACACAGTCTCTCCTCATCCCCCATCCCCCACTCCCCATCCCTCTGCCTTTCCCTTGTGAGAGAGTGGAGGCCATCCTGGGTGACCCTTCAGGGCATATCAAGTCACAGCAGGACTAGGCACATCCTCTCCCACAGAGGCCAGACAAGGCAGCCCAGTTAGAGGAATGAGATTCACAGGCAGACAACAGATTTAGGGATAGCCGCCCGCTCCCAGTTGTTGGGGAATCTGCATGAAGACCAAGCAACATATCTGCTAATTTTAGTCAAATATGACAATTTTTTTCATACATTTTTGTTGTACCCCACACTGTGACAGTCTCATTGAATCAATCTATCAGAGGTGGAGGAATCTCAGAGATTGACCACTTTAGAAATAAGAAGACTCACACTCCGCCATCTTTGATCTGGCAACAGAGAAGTTGGGACCTCTAGGTGCAGGGATAATTGAGCATAACATCGCTTGGGACTCAGCCAGCTGGTGTGCTCCCGGCACCCAAGAGCTGGGCAGTTCTGTGGTCATCTACGCACCACCTCTGTTGTGGGACATCTGCCCTGCAGAGGGACCAGCGCCAGGAGAGAGCACACCAGCCTCCCCTTAGCGACCTCTGCTCCGGGGATTGACTATACTGAGTCTCTAGGTACGCAGGGATTCTCCAAGTATAACATCACTTGGGGCAAGGCACAACAGGGCTCCAAAGTCACTCAGGAGCAGGGCAGCCCCTCAGCAAACTGTGCCAGGGGAAACCCGGTCATCCAGGGAGGCAGAAATACCCTTGCAGGCTCACAGGAGGTCCAAGCAACAGCCAGTGACCAACTAACAACAGAGATAACTAGATGGCAAAAGACAAACTTAGGAACATTACTAACAGAAATCAAGGCTATATGGCATCATCCGAACCCAACTCTCCAACAGCAGCAAGTCCTGGATACCCCATCACACCCGAAAGGCAAGATCTGGATTTAAAATCACTTCTCATGATGCTATTAGAGGATTTCAAGAAGGACACAAATAAATCTCATAAAGAAATACAGGAGAACATGAATCAACGGGTAGAAGCCCTTACAAAGGAAACACAAATATCGCTTAAAGAAATGAAGGAGAATATAGGTCAACAGATGGAGGCCCATAAGGAGGCAACACAAAAATTGCTTAAAGAAATACAGGCGAACTTGGGTCAAAAGGCAGAAATCCTGAAAGAGGAAACACAAAAATACCTTAAAGAAATACAGGAAAACACAAACAAACAAGTGAATGAACTGAGCAAATCCATCCAGGATCTGAAAAAGGAAGTAAAAACAACTAAGAAATCACAAAGGGAGACAACTTTGGAGATAGAAAACCTTGGGAAGAAATCAGGAGTCATAGATGCAAACATAAACAATAGAATACAAGAGATGGAAGAAAGAATCTCAGGTGCTGAAGACACCATAGAAAGCATCGACTCAACAGTCAAAGAAAATGCAAAATGCAAAAAACGTGTAACCCAAAGCATCCAGGAAATTCAGGACGCAATGAGAAGACCAAACCTAAGGATTATAGGTATAGATGAGAGTGAAGATTTGCAACTTAAAGGGCCAGTAAACATCTTCAACAAAATTATGGAGGAAAACTTCCCTAACCTAAAGAGAGAGATGCCGAAGAACGTACAAGAAGCCTACAGAACTCCAAACAGACTGGACCAGAACAGAAATGCCTCCCGTCACATAATAATCAAAACATCAAATGTACTAAACAAAGAAAGAATATTAAAAGCAGTAAGAGAAAAAGGCCAAGTAATATATGAAGGAAGACCTATCTGAAACACATCTGACTTCTCACCAGAGACTATGAAAGCCAGAAGATCCTGGGCAGATCTCATGCAGACAATAAGAGAACACAAATGCCAGCCTAGACTACTCTACCCAGCAAAACTCTCAATCACCATAGATGGAGAGACCAAGATATTCCATGATAAAACCAAATTTTCACAAAATCTTTCCACAAACCCAGCCCTGCAAAGGATAATAGGTAGAAACCACCAATACAAGGAGAGAAACAACACCCTGGAAAAAACGAGATGGTAACCTTCTTGGATACAAACCCAAAAGTAGATAACCACTCAAACATAAAGATAGCGTCAAGAATAGCAAGTTGCAATAATCACTATTCCTTAATCTCTTTTTTTTTAATTTTATTTTCTAAGGTTTTTTTTATTTACATTCAAAATCATTTCCTCTTTCCCGTTTCCTCCCTCCCCGAAAGTCCCATAAGCCCCCTTCCCTCCCTCTTTTCCCCATTCAACCCCCTCTCGCTTCTCTGTCCTGGCATTCCCCTACATCCAGTCTTTCCAAGACCAGGGGTCTCTCCTTCCATCTTCTTGGAAATCTATTGATATGCGAATTGTGTCTAGGGTATTCCGAGATTCTGGGTTAATATCCCCTTATCAGTGACTGCATACCATGTGTGTCCTTTTGTGATTGGGTTACCTCACTAAGGATGATATGTTCCAGTTCTGACCATTTGCCTAGGAATTTCGTGAATTCATTGTTTTTAATTGCAGAGTAGTATTCCATTGTGCAAATATACCACATCTTCTGTATCCATTCCTCCGAGAAGGGGCATCTGGGTCCTTTCCAGCTTCTGGCTATTATAAATAAGGCTTCTATGAACATAGTGGAGCATGTGTCCTTATTGCATGCAGGAGAAGCGTCTGAGTATATGCCCAAGAGTGGTATAACAGGAACTTCTGGGAGTGTCATGCCCACTTTTCTGAGGAACCGCCAGACTTCTTTCCAGAGTGGTTGTACCAGCTTGCAATCCCACCAGCAGTGGAAGAGTGTTCCTCTTTCTCCACATCCTCGCCAACAACTGCTGTCTCCTGTGTTTTTGATCTTAGCCATTCTGACTGGTGTGAGATGGAATCTCAGGGTTGTTTGGATTTGCATTTCCCTAATGACTAAGGATGATGAACATCTCTTTAGGTGCTTCTCAGCCATTAGATATTCTTCAGGTGAGAACTCTTTGTTTAGCTCTGCACCCCATTTTTTAATAGGGTTACTTGCCTCTCTGGAATTTAACTTCCTGAGTTCTTTGTATATATTGGATATTAGCCCTCTGTCAGATGTAGGGTTGGTAAAGATCATTTCCCAGTTAGTTGGTTGCCGCTTTGTCTTTTTGACAGTGTCTTTTGCCTTGCAAAAACTTTGTAATTTAATGAGGTCCCATTTGTCAATTCTTGATCTTAGAGCATAAGCTATTGGAGTTCTATTCAGGAAATTCTCCCCTGTGCCCCTATGTTCAAGGTTTTTCCCTAGTTTTCTTTCTATTAGTTTCAGGGTGTCTGGTTTTATGTGGAGATCCTTGATCCACTTGGAATTGAGCTTAGTACAAGGAGATAAGAATGGGTCAATTTGCATTCTTCTGCATGTTGACCTTCATTTGAACCAGTACCATTTGTTGAAAAGGCTATCTTTTTTCCATTGGATGGTTTCAGCTCCTTTGTCAAAGATCAAGTGTCCATAGGAGTGTGGATTCATTTCTGGGCCTTCAATTCTGTTCCATTGATCTACATGCCTGTCACTGTACCAATACCATGCAGTTTTTAACACTATTGCTCTGTGGTACAGCTTGAGGTCCAGAATATTGATTCCCCCAGAAGTTCTTTTATTCTTGAGAATAGTTTTAGCTATCCTGGGTTTTCTTTTATTCCAGATGAATTTTTGAATTGCTCTTTCTAACTCTATGAAGAATTGAGTTGGGATTTTGATGGGGATTGCATTGAATCTGTATATTGCTTTTGGCAAGATGGTCATTTTTACTATATTAATCCTGCCAATCCATGAGTATAGCAGATTTTTCCATCTTCTGAGGTCTTCTTCAATTTCTTTCTTCAGAGACTTGAAGTTCTTGTCATACAGATCTTTCATTTGTTTGGTTAGAGTCACACCAAGATACTTTATATTGATTGTGGCTATTGTGAAGGGTATCATTTCTCTTACTTCTTTCTCAGCCTGCTTGTCCTTTGAGTATAGGAAGGCTACTGACTTGTTTAAGTTGATTTTATATCCGGCCACTTTGCTGAAGTTGTTTATCAGCTGTAGGAGTTCTCTGGTGGAGTTCTTTGGGTCGCTTAAGTATCCTATCTTATCATCTGCAAGCAGTGACAGTTTGACTTCTTCCTTTCCAATTTGTATCCCTTTGACCTCCTTTTGTTGTCTAATTGCTCTAGCTAGAACTTCAAGTACTATATTGAAAAGATATGGAGAGAGAGGGCAGCCTTGTCTAGTTCCTGATTTTAATGGGATTGCTTCAAGTTTCTCTCCATACTTAAGCAACGCAATGAACTCCACCAGAGAACTCCTACAGCTGATAAACAACTTCAGCAAAGTGGCCAGATATAAAATCAACTCAAGCAAATCAGTAGCCTTCCTATACTAAAAGGATAAGCAGGCTGAGACAGAAATAAGAGAAATGATACCCTTCACGATAGCCACAAACAATATAAAGTATCTTGGTGTGACTCTAACCAAACAAGTGAAAGATCTTTATGACAAGGACTTAAAGTCTCTGAAGAAAGAAATTGAAGAAGACCTCAGAAGATGGAAAAGTCTTCCATGCTCATGGATTGGCAGGATTAATATAGTAAAAATGACCATCTTGCCCAAAGCAATATACAGATTCAATGCAATCCCCATCAGAATCCCAACTCAATTCTTCATAGAGTTAGAAAGAGCAATTCAAAAATTCATCTGGAATAAAAGAAAACCCAGGATAGCTAAATCTATTCTCAACAGTAAAAGAACTTCTGTTGGAATCAGCATCCTGGACCTCAAGCTGTTCTACAGAGCAATAGTGTTAAAAACTGCATGGTATTGGTACAGTGACGGACATGTAGATCAATGGAACAGAATTGAAGGCCCAGAAATGAATCCACACTCCTATGGTCACTTGATCTTTGACAAAGGAGTTAAAACCATCCAATGGAAAAAAGATAGCCTTTTCAACAAATGGTGCTGGTTCAAATGAAGGTCAGCATGTGGAAGAACGCAAATCGATCCATTCTTATCTCCTTGTACTAAGCTCAATTCCAAGTGAATCAAAGATCTCCACATACAACCAGACACACTGAAACTAATAGAAAAGAAACTAGGGAAAAGCCTTGAACATATGGGCACAGGGGAAAATTTCCTGAACAGAACACCAATAGCTTATGCTCTAAGATCAAGAATTGACAAATGGGACCTCATAAAATTGCAAAGGACACTGTCGAAAAGAAAAAGCGGCAGCCAACAAACTGGGAAAAGATCTTTACCAACCCTACTTCCGACTAGTGCTAATATTCGATATATACAAAAAACTCAAGAAGTTAGACTCCAGAGAGCCAAACAACCCTATTAAAAAATGGGGTACAGAGCTAAACAAAGAGTTCTCACCTGAAGAATATCTAATGGCTGAGAAGCACCTAAAGAGATGTTCATCATCCTTAGTCATTAGGGAAATGCAAATCAAAAGAACCCTGAGATTCCATCTCACACCAGTCAGAATGGCTAAGATCAAAAACACAGGAGACAGCAGTTGTTGGCGAGGATGTGGAGAAAGAGGAACACTCCTCCACTGCTGGTGGGATTGCAAGCTGGTACAACCACTCTGGAAAGCAGTCTGGCGGTTCCTCAGAAAAGTGGGCATGACACTCCCAGAGGATCCTGTTATACCACTCCTGGGCATATACTCAGAGGCTTCCCCTGCATGCAATAAGGACACATGCTCCACTATGTTCATAGAAGCCTTATTTATAATAGCCAGAAGCTGGAAAGGACCCAGATGTCCCTTCTCGGAGGAATGGATACAGAAGATGTAGTATATTTACACAATGGAATACTATTCTGCAATTAAAAACAATGAATTCACGAAATTCCTAGGCAAATGGTCAGAACTGGAACATATCATCCTTAGTGAGGTAACCCAATCACAAAAGGACACACATGGTATGCAGTCACTGATAAGGGGATATTAACCCAGAAACTCAGAATACCCTAGACACAATTCACATATCAATAGATTTCCAAGAAGATGGAAGGAGAGACCCCTGGTCCTGGAAGGACTGGATGTAGGGGAATACCAGGACAGAGAAGTGGGAGGGGGTTGAATGGGGAACAGGGGAAGAGAATAGGGCTTATGGGACTTTCGGGGAGGGAGGAAACGGGAAAGGGGAAATCATTGGGAATGTAAATAAAAAAAATATAGAAAATAAAAAATAAAAAAAAAGAAATAAGAAGACTCAGGTTCAAATGTCAGAAGAACCTAGACCTGGGACTTAGCCCAGTCCTTTTTCCACAGAGCAATCCTACCTCCCTGTGTGCTTCCCCTAATATTGTCAGTCATCCCTCTGAGAAAACTTTCTGTCTGTTGGTTTATTCTGAGCATCTAGCTTTGTCTAGCTACAGCTGTCCCCAGAAACACACTCTGAGTATTGAAAAATCTATTCCCTGCCCACTAGGTTTCAGTGATTTAGATTTCCCCAGCAAGCATGAAACCTTAGCTTGCTTTTAAATGTCAGGACTTTCCTATATTTCATTTTCACTTTTAAAGGTTATTCTAATATAAGGTTGAGGAAAGGAGAGCCACTTGTCCCACCCCCTCGTGTTATTTCTCTGATGTACTAAATGTTCCTTTAAATTACTGTTTTTCTGTCATAAATTCTATTTTACACAAAGCATATTTTTCTCATATATTTCCCCAATTATTTTTATGCCAATTCGTTTTGGAAAGAAAATTGAATGTAACATTGGCCCTACCTAAGCCACCTTCAATCTACTCTTCTACTTGCAGCAGAAACCACTCTGGCGTTGGAATGCTCTGCGTCAGTGTTAGGAACCAAGACCTACTTGTGGGGTATCTAGTTACCAGTCACCAACCTTCATAGAGAAGGAGAGAAATTGAATTGTCCTTGTGTTCAGCATCTGCCTTGGGTGTCTTTATCCCTTTATTTCTCCACCTGCTGGACCAATGAACCAGGCTATTTGCTCCCTATGAATCTTCAACTTTATATAAACTTCAGGTAAACAGTTATTGCTTCTTCTTAGAGTATCATTCTCATAAAGCAAATATTATCAGACTCTGCAATATCATCATCTTCATTTATCTCTTTCTCAAGGATCATCTTCCCTGCAGGCAATGATGAATTATAGAAATAAGACAGGAAATACATTTAAGAAGGTAGGTTCTAATGGAATGGTGGTGTGATTGTGATTGGGCCCCTGCTCTTTGATAAATGGTTAGAGGGTCATTATTGTCACTTCATGTCCATGGACATTCTGGGTGAAATTGTAACTTTAGAACAATAAAAAAGGAAGTGCATAGAGTTCTGATTAAAAATCATAAAAATAGATAAATGTTAAGTCACTGGGCAGTAGACTATACTCATAGTGTGAAGAAAATGTTTTAAAACGTGCTATGCTTTGAATGTGAAAAGTCTTCATAGGCTCACACATTTAAACACTTGGTCTGAAGCTGATGGTGATGTGTTGGAAGGTTGTGGAACCTTAAGGAAGTAGAGCCTCTCTGGAGAAAAGGCTCCACTGTGGGGAAAGGACCTTGAGGTTTCATAATCCAGTCGTACTTTCTGTCTGGTCTCTGTTTCCCTATTGTGACCAGCTGCCTCCTGTTTCGGCTGCAGTGCCTTCTCTGCCACGGGTGTGCCTTCCTCACTGACAGCACAGAGCTATTCTTTGTGACGTAAAGTAGATACCTCTTGGCCTCTCCTCCACAGATGCTGCAAATCATTTTTGGAGGTGAAGACCAGGAGCGAGCCTGCAGTACTACACACTAAACAGACTTCAGAAATCTAAGAGATGGCTTCCTCAGAGTGAACGTCATAAGCCAGTCATGATTCCAAAGGAAAGAGGCACTGAGGGAGTCTGGGACAGACTCAGGAACCTAGAAACCAGGGCATCAAGGTTCAACACACATGATGGACAAAAGGCTGGGAGCGAAGCAGGCTCAGATGCTACTAGTCTGTAGAGAGGATATCCTAGGGTAGAGGGGATATCTGTAGGACTCTATTGAGCCTACTAGACTGCCCCTACTTGTGGGCAAACTACAAGGCAGGCTCTCAGTCATAGCCCTCCTTCCAGAACAACCTCTGTGAGGCTGACTTGGGCCCACCTGTCCACATGCGTTTTCTTTCCCACCAAGCCCATGGTGGGTGCTAGGAAGAAGTTTCTCAGTGTCAGGCAAAAGGGTATGATTTTCCCGCCCCTGCCATCCTTGCTTCAGCAGTGGCCCTATCCCAGAAAGAGAATGTCGAGTCTATTTTTTTTTTTGCGCCATTTGCTCTGTGGTGTGCTGTCTCCCTTCCACAGACAAAATGATCTATCTTTAACACTGCATAACACCTTGTATTTGCAAATCTCTGGAATTCATGGAACCCTAACGACTGGAGGCAGTCTGCCATCTGACAGCACAGTAACTTTATGTGGTTATTTGTCTCACTGATACTCTGCCTCTTATGATAGTGTTTTCCTTTTAACTTCTGCTGGCAGGCTGCACAAAATCCAATACATAACCTACATTTTACAAAGACATAGAATTTCATCATATGGTTGCACTTACTTTCCTCACTGTATTTTACCTGTGATCACTTTATGTCCACAATCTTTATTATACAGTGTGTACATCAGAGCGAATCTTCGCAGAGTAATTGTGGGAAGAAAATCTCCTAGATCTCTCTACTCTCTACGGCTCATTTTTTTTTACTGTCATTTATCTCTCATTTAAACCTTCATCCTTATCTCTATTTACATTGATATTAAGTCCATCTCTGTCTCTTCAGTTTTCCCTGAATTGTATGCTTTAACTCTCATTTGAATATGAGAGCATAATCAGGAAGACTTTGACACAAAGATGATTCACATGTGGTCTCGGAGGCCTCTGAGGTGTTTCTGTAAGAAAGCCATTCACTGACAGCCGTGCTAATGGGCCCATGATATAGGACGGAGAACTTAAAAGCTCTAACCCATCAAGAAACCTCATTCATCATTTCATTTTGGAGGGAAAGGATATGAAAAATGAAATGTCAATGCTATAGTATCAGGAGCATTTAAAATGTCAGGTGCCTGATATTGCACAGGCTGCCTGTCTGCTCTTCCAATCAAACCTCCAACTGCTCTAATAATTACAGATGATACACAAGGTTTTCATGTGCAACTGGACCCAGATTCATAAGAAGTCTAATAAATACATTGTCATTGCCCAGTCTGAAATTCTTTGCTTTTTCCTACACAGTTGCTTTTCCTTTGGAGCAAAACATTACTGCAAACACAAAACAGCATTTTGCATTAGGAGTAAGAAATCAGGGTACAAAATCTAATTCTCAAATATTCTAGAATTTGGTCACTTATATTACGCAGATGCATTTGGAGCCAGGATACAGCAAACACAATGGACAACAGTATGCTTAACCAAAGAATGCTGAACTGGGGGCTGGAGAGATGACTCAGTGGTTAAGAGCACCAGTTGCTCTTCCAGAGATCCTAAGTTCAATTCCCAGCAACCACATGGTAGCTCACAATCATCAATAATGGGATCTGTCGCCCTCTTCTGGTGTGTCTGAGACAGTGACAGTGTACCCATTCACAAACTAAATAAATAAATCTTTAAAAAAAAAAGCTGAACTGTAGAGACAAGTAATGCAGTTGTATTTCAAGATGCATGCATACAAGTCCTGTTATGAACCTTAAGGTGCAAAGATATGCTTTCAATTAATGATCACATTGTATTCTGCAGAGAACTGCACAATGCACAAACCCAAAAGCAATGATGCATTTGTCAAAACTTGTGTGGCAGCTATGAATGGCACATTCAGAGGTCCACCTTAATTATGACAAAGATTGGAGCCAACAACTGGTACTTAGGGAAGGCCTCGTTTCTTCTTCATGGCATCGTATGCATACTGAGAGCTATGGAGGGTATCTTGCGGCTATTTCATTGTCCAGATCATCCAGCCTAAGATGTTTATCACATCAGCCTTGTCATCTGGCAATCTCCCATTACAGGAGAGGCTGAAGCACATGGTGACAATCTCCAGGAGGTCTTGATCTTTTCCCATGAGGTCAATAAACCTTGTAATGCAGGTTTTCTCCTGGAAAGTAACAAAAGAGCTGTTAACAAGATATTCACTCAGGCTCATTGATACCCACAGTATATTTACTAGTAGCTCTGTTGGCTATCTCATTTTTAGCCCTCTCATCTCTACTAGACTCTAAGATCTATATATTTGAGAATATATGAAAAAAACATTCAATGTATGCCTAAAGAAGCTGAGACAAAGAACATAATGTGCTTTTATATTTGCTTGGCTACAGTGGATAATATGTCCAATGCAATATGGTTAATAGTCCTTTACATCTCTTCTTAATATTGGCTATGTGTCCTTTAGTTTTTAAGGTGAGACTAGGTCATGGATATATGAGATTGTAGATTTTTAAAAAATTATTACTGTATGTGTGAAGTATGTAGCCGTGTATGTTATAATGCATGTGTAGTGGTCGGAGGGTATCTTTGTGAAGTTGGTTCTCTCCATCTTTCTTTTCTGTGTGCTCTGGGAACTGATCTTACCTTTTCCTTACCAATGCTACCATGCCTGAAGGGTTTTGTTTGGTTTTTGTGTTTCTCAAGGAATGAAGATAAAATTTAGGTCTTTTGCTTGTACATCAAGCATTTGGACCACTGAAGAATCTTCCCCTTTGTGCATATTATTATTTAGCACTTGTTTTCTCCTGCTTTTATATATTATCCCCTCAAATTTTATAATCTTGGCTGAAGCATAAAGTATATGATATACAAATTCTGCTATCTATCATCTTATAATGTATGGAGTCTGCTATGTTCACCCATAACCCTCATCCACACCATATTGCATTTTCGGTTGGAGGGTGGAGGGAATTCCTTGTTGACACAAATTATTTGAATTAGAGTTATGAGTGCGTTCTACTTGAGAGTTATTGGTACAGACCTCAATCTCAAAGAAATTATACCCATTGTGGTTTGTAACCAGGTACAAGATCAGCTCAGGAAAATCAAGATATCCAATCACTAGGGAATGTGCGAAGGACAGAGAACCAGCAGGAAGTGAATTCAGATGCTGCTTCACAGCAATTCAGTATTCACCACAAATAATAGTCTAAGAAAACCTACAGTCAAGAGCAGCAAGGAATAAAACCCCAAGTCTGAAGGGGGAAAAACCCACTATTAACCAGAGTGAAGTTTTAACACAGCAAAGAAAAGGGGGGTGGTGGGGAGGTCCATGGAGATGAGACAGGGGATCTTAAGTTACTCCCTTTGCACATGGACATAACTTCCAACCATAAGACTTTCACATTTCTAGGGACTCAGCATGAACAGAAGAGAAGTGAGAGCAGAAATGGGCCTGCTTGAGTCTGTTGTGCCTTTGGGGTCATGAAACATCATTGGCATTGGCATTGGCTTTGGCAAATGCTGTGACTGAAAGCAATGGGCTAGTGACTGCCTCAGCTGAAAATCAGCACAGGCAAACAGGCTTCTGAAGATCAGAAGCAGGGGAAAGAAATGGAATTCTTCGCTGCTATTGCCTTTATTTCTTCAATATCCTTCAGATTTCTGAAATTAACATTTCTCATGTTACTAAATCATGAAAACATTTCTATTAAAAAGTATTATGCAATCACCAAGTTTTACCTATTGCAGTTTAATGTGTATTACTGCTCCTCACTTGTTCCTGCTGGAAGCACCGATCATTTCTTCATTTCTCCATCAAATGTTTATTAAGCCCTGTGTGCAATCATCATCTTCACCTCTGCCTGGTTAGACCACAGCCCAGTGAAGCATTATAACCACACAGACAGGAAGAGAGGGATGGGAACTGCTTCTGTTGATCTGCTCTTCACGTACCTCACATCCCACTTAGCTTTTTGTGGCTGCAATGAACACCATGACCAGAAGCATCTTGGGGAGGCAAATCTTTGTTTCATCTTCCAGCTCATAATCCATCACTGAGGCCAGTCGAGGCAGGAATTTAAACAGTAACACAGGCAGGAACTTGGGGGCAAACTGCTTGCTGGTCTGCTCCCTAGCTTCGACTAAGCTAATTTTCTTATACAACCCAGGACCTCCCTGGTTAGGGGTGGTATTGCCAACTGTGGTACGCTCTCTTAATTAGTAATAAAAAAAAATCCCCAAACATGCCTGTAGGTCGATCAGATTGAAGCAATCCTCTAACTGAGACTCCTTCAGATAACTCTGGGCTTTGTCACGTTGACAGCTGAACTAACTAGGAGACCTTGCTTCCTAATCCTTCTGCGTTTGGCTATGAATTGAGTCCCAGACAAAATTAAATGGATGGTTTCCAGACAATTCTTGGTGAGGGTCAATTGTGCAGGCCCTTGAGATTCACTGCAGAGTCGTTGACTGTAAAGAGCTGGAGATGGAGCTGGGCTGGTAGCATCCTTTCCAAGCATAAATGGATACTAAGTAGCATCCTTTGCATAAATGGATACTAAGCATCACTTAAACCAGGAGCTATGGCAAGTACCTTGGGAGGCAGGGACCAGAGAATCAGAAATTTAAAGTCATTCTTGGTATGCAGTGAATTTAAAACCAGCCTCTAAATAAGGCACTGACTCAAAAAGGAGAAAGGAAGGAAGGAAGGAAGGAAGGAAGGAAGGAAGGAAGGAAGGAAGGAAGGAAGGACAGAAGAAATGAGAGAAAGGAGCAAGAGATATTTTAGCTGAAGACCACAGGCTCCAGAAGGACTCAGAGTGTCTATTGAATGTTTATTTCATTTGTGAAATTTTATATATATATATGTGTGTGTGTATATATATATATATACATACATACATACAATTTATATATAGTTACATATTCTGTATAATTCACATATGAAAATTATTTTATATATGAAGGTACATTTCATTATATGACATAAATTAAGAATTAGTTCATATGTCGAAATATACATAAGCATACAATTGGTATCTACCTTGCTGAACTGTGTGATGATCCACAGTTTCCTTTTGGAGCTGGACTGTCTGGTAAATTACAAGTGACCTCTAGGTCACTTGCAGGATGGGTAATGAATGGAACAGCTACCCATGACCATTGACTTCATCTCCAGTTTTGCAATGTAGTGTCCTTGATATTACTCTTGGATCATACATTTCCCACATCAGCATCTTACTCTTTTATAATAAAAACAAAACATCCTCCCAGAAAAGCTTACGCCCACCTTAGCTCTTAAGAAGTCATCTTTTGATTTGCATTTCCCTAATGACTAAGGATGTTGAACATCTCTTTAGGTGCTTCTCAGCCATTAGATATTCTTCAGGTGAGAACTCTTTGTTTAGCTCTGTACCCCATTTTTTAATAGGGTTACTTGCCTCTCTGGAGTTTAACTTCTTGAGTTCTTTGTATATATTGGATATTAGCCCTCTGTCGGATGTAAGGTTGGTAAAGATCATTTCCCAGTTAGTTGGTTGCCGCTTTGTCTTTTTGACAGTGTCTTTTGCCTTGCAAAAACTTTGTAATTTAATGAGGTCCCATTTGTCTATTCCTGATCTTAGAGCATAAGCTATTAGAGTTCTGTTCAGGAAATTCTCCCCTGTGCCCATATGTTCAAGGTTCTTCCCTAGTTTCCCTTCTATTAGTTTCAGTGTGTCTGGTTTTATGTGGAGATCTTTGATCCACTTAGAATTGAGCTTAGTGCAAGGAGATAAGAATGGGTCAATTTGCATTCTTCTGCATGTTGACCTCCAGCTGAGCCAGCACCATTTGTTGAAAAGGCTATCTTTTTTCCACTGGATGGAACCCTGAGATTCCATCTCACACCAGTCAGGATGGCTAAGATCAAAAATACAGGAGACAGCAGTTGTTGGCGAGGATGTGGAGAAAGAGGAACACTCCTCCACTGCTGGTGGAATTGCAAGCTGGTACAACCACTCTGGAAAGCAGTCTGGCGGTTCCTCAGAAAACTGGGCATGACACTCCCGGAGGATCCGGCTATACCACTCCTGGGCATATACCCAGAGGCTTTACCTGCATGCAATAAGGACACATGCTCCACTATGTTCATAGCAGCCTTATTTATAATAGCCAGAAGCTGGAAAGAACCCAGATGTCCCTCAACGGAGGAATGGATTCAGAAGATGTGGTATATCTACACAATGGAATACTACTCTGCAATTAAAAACAATGAATTCACGAAATTCCTAGGCAAATGGTCAGATCTTGAAAATATCATCCTTAGTGAGGTAACCCAATCACAAAAGAACACACATGGTATGCAGTCACTGATAAGGGGATATTAACCCAGAATCTCGGAATACCCTAGACACAATCCGCATATCAATAGATTTCCAAGAAGATGGAAGGAGAGACCCCTGGTCCTGGAAAGACTGGATGTAGGGGAATGCCAGGACAGAGAAGCGAGAGGGGGTTGAATGGGGAAAAGAGGGAGGGAAGGGGGGCTTATGGGACTTTCGGGGAGGGAGGAAACAGGAAAGGGGAAATGATTTGGAATGTAAATTAAAAAAAAATAATAAAATAAATAATAATAAAAAAAAGTCATCTTTTTTTTAAGCCATTTGTAAATGTTTATTCGTTGCTTGTTATCTAGCAAAGTTATCAATCTGCAATTTTATTACTTTATTAGGTTCAATTTAAAGATAGTGGGAAACATCAACTGAAATTATGTAAAATAAAAGTAAAAACAGTACATTTATATTCTTCCTAGCACCAGTTTTTTCTTTCCCAAATGGCGGTATTTCTCCAAGGAAAGTAAATATTTTAAACTCACTTCTTAAAAAGTTATAAAATACAAAAACAAACATAAAAATATATTGAAGCTTGTGTACACCTGTACCCTTGATTTTTTTTTCAAGACACAACAAAGAGAATGAGCACCGCTTGTCAAGTTCTTTGACACCTGCTCCTGCTCATATAATCAGTTACAGTATACAAGAATGATAATTTGCATGTTAACAGGTCAACACTGCAGAAGTTGCAATGATTTTTTTTCAACTCATACAAAGTTCACAGATACAGTCCCAGTGACCCCCTTGTACTGTCAGATTGCTCTAAGGACTGTCTGAAAACCAGAGGTTGGCACAGTTTGTTTTTTCAGTAGAAAGAAAGTCCCAGTTTAATTATCCTCTTTACCTATCTCAAATTACATGAGGGATTTTTTTTTTCATTTCTTGCTGTTAGTTTGTTTTTCTAGCTGTTGGAAACCTGAATGCTTCTAGGTAAAATTAGAAATTTTCTGAAATGCTGGATTATCTATTTTTTTAAACAAGCAGTTGATTTAAAACTTGTCTGGCAACTTCTAGTTTCCTGAGGGGTTTGGGATTTTGTAAATTACTGACTCAGATAAACAACCCATGGCTGTTGCAGATAGTTGGTCCTGTTGCCTGTTCTCGTGGACTCTGAAAGCCCCAGGTGTTTTAAAGCCTTGTAGCTCTGAGCAAAGCAGAATATAGTCTCCCAGTGACGGAATCTACCACCTAGATATCTCCCTGTGCGTCTTATGTTTTGCTGTTCTTTCTTTCTTTCTTTCTTTCTTTCTTTCTTTCTTTCTTTCTTTCTTTCTTTCTTTCTTTCTTTCTTTCTTTCTTTCTTTCTTTCTTTCTTTCTTTCTTTCTTTCTCTTTCTTTCTTTCTTTCTTTCTTTCTTTCTTTCTTTCTTTCTTTCTTCTTTAAGAAGTCATCTTGATTTGCAAAGAAAGCTTTTGTTTTCAACTACAATTTTGCTCCATCAGAACTCCAAGAAAACGTGCTGGGACCGGGAAATTAGCAAAGGTGAGATGGGGCGGAGTCAGGAGATGATGAGAGGAACCAAATATTCAACAGTGAGTGCCAGTGAAGTGATTTTAAGGTTTTAGTTTTATACGTGTCAGCTAGGTGGCGCTCTAGGCACGGAGTAGCAGCTTCCTGCTCTCAGCTCGCAGCAGCTGCTTCTCTGGGGAACCTTATTTCCTCTCGGCTTTCTCTGCTGTCTCACAGTCTCCCAGTTTGATTCATTCTGACCTTGATGCGGTTTTTTTTTCCACATTTTTTTCCTGTCTGAAGCACTAGTCTTTCTTGTTAGTCATCCAAGGAAATACTTTCCTCTATATTCTTTCCTTATTTTTTTTGTACCTAATATCTCTGCTCATTCAGGACTAGAGAAATGCTCAGAGTTTAATATTACTTGTTGCTCTTGCAGAGGGGCCAGATTCAATTCTCCGCACTCACGTGGCAGCTCCCAATGGACTGTAACTCTAGACACACCAGGCACACAAGTGATGGTACCTTGACACGCAGCATGGTAATCTCCTAAGCATGGGGAATAAAACTTAATAATAAAATACCTGCTTAGGAACCACAGCCTCATTCTCTTCTTCCCTGGCTTCTCTTCATTATCACAACTTATAATTATGAATCACTGAGGTCACCCTCTTTTTTTGTGCCGTTTGGCTCCTTCTTAAATCGTCTAGAAACTTTCTACATCGGATGCATGTGTGCTTCCATTTTTCATTTCTTCGCTTGGTGTGCCCAGGCGCTGTGGCACATCTGGCAGGGAGAAGAGAGTGGAGTTGAGCTCCGGGATCCTGTCCGCCTCTTCCCTTATAGTGTCTGGTGCCCGGGAGGAAAAGGATGGAACCAGAAGTCCAGAATAGGTAGGTCAGCAGGATCCCAGTCTGACAGGGAATGCAGCGGGAAGGGGGGAGGGGGTGTCTTCTCCAAAGAGTTCAGTGTTATAGCTTTATTAGAAAACAGCTCTCTGAAGCCCCCAGAGCTCCCAGGGACTAAACCACCAACCAAAGAGTACACATGGAGGGACCCATGGCTCCTGCTGCATATGTAGCAGAGGATGGCCTTGTCAGACATCAATGAGAGGAGAGGCCCTTGGGACTGTGAAGGCTCGATGCCCCAATGTAGGGGAATGCCAGGGTGAGGAGGCAAGAGTGGGTGGGTGGGGAACAACCTCATAGAAGCAGGGGGAGGGGATAGGGGACTAGGGGGGACCGGGAAAGGGAATATCATTTGAAATGTAAATAAAGAATATATTCATTAAGAAAGAAAGAAAGAAAGAAAGAAAGAAAGAAAGAAAGAAAGAAAGAAAGAAAGAAAGAAAGAAAGAAAGAAAACAGCTCTCTTAGAAAATAGTTTAAGCTCTTTACTCATGGTGAACAAGGACTGTATAAGCCTTGGAGAGTGGGAAGGGGCTCTTTATAGAGTGGTTTCATTGACCGAGGCTTAAGGTACTGGGGAGAACTCATTTGCATGGAGACACATTCCAGGAGTTTGAACCCATAATTTGGCCAAGGATTATGCGATACTCCTCAGGTACAGTGTAGGGGTAGGGATCCCCAGGTAAGGTACAGAAGAGGAAGCCTGCTGGGAAAGGGAGTCATCTACTTTGTACTGAGCTCAAGGGAGCTATCCGGAGATCGAAGACTAAGACCTTTAAATAGCAAGACTGTCTAACAGCTATGCACAACTCTTCCTGCATCACACATGGAAAAATTCCAAATAGAGCATAGTAAAATGTGAGCTGCTTCCTTCTGGGTAGTGAGACCTATATAATTGCTTGCTTAATTTCAGAGTGTGTGTGTGTGTGTGTGTGTGTGTGTGTGTGTGTGTGTGTGTGAAAGGACAACATAAACCCCATTTGTCTCTATTTAAGAACCAGGCCTGATTTAGAAGTTAAGTTTCCCCAAATTTGTTATATTGTCTTAAAACCACCTTTTGATAATGAAAAGTGATGTTGTTGAAACTAACACAATGAAAAGTATGTATCTAGCGATTTGAGAAGTGTCTAAGAGCCTCAACAGAAGGCACAGGAGTGCCAACACCCTGAAACTGACTGTTTTATTACAGGTACACAGGGAAGGGATGAATGAGACGGTTCAGCAGCCACTGAGGGCCCGTCCCTCTATCCCTTCCTCACTAGCATCAGAACTGCCAGGTAAGGAGTAAAGCTGGAATTCTCCATGATGTACATCCTCTACTTGATCTAGAACCCATAGGGTAAGTGCAATAGTGGTGGCAAGACTGGGCCTTGTCCCTCTCAGCCTCCCAAGGTCATTGTGTCTTGGAGTCCCAGTCACAGTGAAGATCTACCGGTCTTACAAGCCGTTCCATTCAGGTACTTATTCTGAGCACATCTTTCCAGCCAATGTGAACACAGAATACTTAAGGGATGTTACAGTAGAGCAGTGGCCGTTGGTAGAGCGGGCCTAAAGTAAAGCTGACTGTGACTATGCAGGCTAGAATAAGTCAGAATGGACACATACACACACACACACAGAGAGAGAGAGAGAGAGAGAGAGAGAGAGAGAGAGAGAGAGAGAGAGAGAGACCATTAAATAAGTAATTTTTTTAAAAAAGGAGCTTTTTTGTTTTAATGTGTTTGAGGCATACATGCTTTAGGTTGTACAAATATAAGCAGTTTCCTCTGCAGTGACTTTGTATACGTCATTGCTGTCAAACTTTGGCCTACTCAATCCTCTTCTACTTATGCAAATATTGACTTTCTGTCTTTATTACTTCTTCACTTTGATCCTCTGTTTCACCGGACTGTCTCTATCCAACAGAAATTATTTTAGCATCACTTATTGACACCTGTAATGGTTCACCATAACAGGCTGACTGTGACATGCCTCCCCACACAGGCTGGTATATCTTCGAACACTTGGTCCCCAGGCTATGGCACTGTATTGTGAAATTGTGAAACCTTTGGAACATGGGGCCTCAGCAGTGTCTCAGGCCACGGTGGGATAGACTTTGTGGGCTGTAATATGGTCCTGCTTCCGGTCTTATTATTTGTTTCCTAGATGGGTAAAGTAGCAGGGAGCTGGCACCCTGAAGTGTCCCATGCCTTTCTCACCATGACAGAGATATATTCCCTGGAACTGTGAACTGAAATAAGCCTTCCTCCCTTAAGTCACTGATGGTGGGTATGTTGTCACAGCAACAGGAAAGTAAATAGACAGTCACTTACTTTTCCATGAGGCAACACAAAACCCCCTAATAATCTCTTATTCAAAAAAAAACTTTATTACTTTTAATTCCGTAAATGCAGGATTTAGTGATTTACTCCTATTTCAATATAAACATAGATGTACAATATATACATACAAAGCTTCACATGTGTATCGATTTTTGCTTAAAATGTGATTTTTAAAGCCAGAGGAAATAATAACACACACAGTTCTGTGTTGCTTTTTAGGAACTGTGATAC
Organism: Tokudaia tokunoshimensis; assembly: GCA_036184795.1. Lineage (NCBI taxonomy): Eukaryota > Metazoa > Chordata > Mammalia > Rodentia > Muridae > Tokudaia > Tokudaia tokunoshimensis. Next base: position 34,768,830 of record BTHU01000015.1, on the reverse strand, counting down.
ATTTGTGCTCACCGTAGTCTTCCAGTTCAGATGTCCCATTTCTTAACCTCAGCTCTAGTCTGAACATCATTTTTCTTCTATAGGTACCTTAAATTTATTTATTTTAATTATGTTTCCGTGTTTGGGTTTGCACATGTGAGTTGTGGGTGCCCACAGAGGCCAGAGGCACCAGATTTCCTGGCAGCTAATGTCACAAGTGATTGCTAGCAGTCCAAAATGGGGGATGGGAAGTGAATATGGTTCCTCTGCAAAACCACCGTGTGTTTCCAACTGCTGAGTCACCTTTCTAGCCCTGAGTCATTTCTCTTTTTTAATCCACACCTTTCTGTCTTAAGGGCCCTTCTAACCACGGGCCTCCTATTATTAGCAGCTTGAGTTTGCTCCTGTAGAATTAACCCCAGATAGCAAGCAAAAATTCCTCCCTCCATTTTCTTCTGGTTCATGTTATCTGTGACTCATATTGTTATTGTAGAAACATTTCTCTGAGGATAGTTTTTCCCCTAAGGACAGCAGAATCCTCATACTTCTTCAAGGGATTCTACTCTCTACCATTTCTCTTTGCACTGGAGGCAGCACCATTGATAGTATGAAACATCTTGCCTTGATATCTTAAAATTCATTTCATAGACTATTTAAAATACCCACATGCCCCACTTCCTCATAGAAAAACACTCCTTTTTACATTGGTGTTCTGAAATTCACTCCCTATGAATTTGTGTTAGCCAAGGAGATACCAGAGGTCCCAGAAATAATGCAAGCTATTGTCATTGCCCATGGCTGCCCACTGGAAGTCGATCTGAAGACTCAATATTACAGACATCACGTACTTTTGACGTAGGACACAGAAAAATCAAGATGGGCCTGAACTGGAAGCTTCGTGCCTGCTGGCTAGCATTCACAAAGTTGAAATGTGATAAGCAAGTTGTCTGTATTGCTCCACTAGGGTTCCTGCCTAGCGACAGGAGGTGGCCTCTTCAGGTTCTATATCCCCAATGCTGTGCGTCACAGCTAAGGTCATCACCACTGACTCTTGGGCACCTCCCTTATCCCGGGTCTCAGTCTCTTCCTTGAAATGAGGAAGAAAATTTTAAGAGATGGTCTTAGCTGTTTTGCTAGAAAGATATAATAAAGTTAGAATCAAGAATAGAATCTGTCCACTCCTCATACAAGAAGTAAAGGTTTCATAATAGGAAATACAATGAGGTTTCATAATTACTCTAAAAAGAGAAATAGGCTTGGAACAAATTTGTGTTCAAGGAAAAGCATGTAGGTCCAAGGATGAACCCACAGTTGTGCACTATGATAAGATAAAGACATGAGAAACTGTTGAACTTATAATGAGCTTAGAGAATGAAACACTGCTTTGAACTTAATGTCAGCATTCTCTGTAACTCCCATCTTGTGTATCGTTTTTCTATGAGGTTATTTTCTAAGAATTTTTGTCTATCAAAGAAAGCCAGAGAAAATAAATAAAGATGGTGTGATGTAGTGACTTTGGTGGGCTCTGATCCATCCATCTATCCATCCATCCATCCATCCATCCATCCATCCATCCAAATGTATATCTGTCTGTCTACATGTATATACACTTAAGAATTAAGAGAGTTCAGAGTTTCTCTCTGTGTGTTCTTGCCAGCCCCAAATAATTAAATTTTGTTGTTCCAAACAACAGAAAGAATGCCAGAATTTGACTGGTTGGGCAAAAACACATCATTTACATTCAATGTCATTTGACAATGATGGAACACTGAGGAAGTCTCCAATTCCCAAGTCCTGACTGCTTAAAATTACAACTGTAACTTGGCCCAAATGTTTGCAGGTTTTATGCTTATAAGCCCTCTTCAGCTCCTACTTGGACTGCATAAGAAACAATTCTCCTGAATACTTGTCTGGTGGCCCTGATAGATCAGTGACTCTGCTTATGTGGTGGGAATAATAAAAAAGATTTTGTTGTTTTTGCAAACCCTTTGGTTTTCTTTCTCGTTAGTCATGATGAACAACAAACATGATGTAACAATTCCATATTCACCTAAGTCCCTCAGATCCTTACACAGTCTTTTATATATGTGAAAGTGCCAACCAACACACATTAAACATAAATATGTCCAAATAAACATTTACTCAGTTGAACTTCACTTTCTATAGAACACTGAACCAGTCGAGATATGAAATTCAAGAATCACCCAATGTTGCCTTGTATTTTCCTTCTTTTAAGTAAACGATACTTCCTACCTATGTCAGCCAGAGAGCAGACACTTTAGCACTCCTGTCTATGTCAATATTATGAAGCACCACATTGCAAAAGCCTCAAGACTCAGAGGTTTCTGGCTGTTGAGAGCTTGAAGAACCTGCAAGCATTCCGAGTTCAGCTTTGCTGGAGCCAAGTGCTTTCCTCAGCATTTCTACCCCAGTGTGACAGGTTTTGGCAATGTGTTGGTGTAAGTTTTGCTTCCTAACCTGTTCTAGCTTTCAAAAACAAGACGAAAACATGTCATGTGGTTCTTAGTAATGGAGCTTAGAAATTAAATTAATTGTCAAAGTTTGGTTTAATAGAGTACTCAACATATTAGGTAACAAAAGATACAAAGAGCCCCTTAGAAAAGATATTGTCTTTGTCATGACCATACGAATCATGAAAAAGAAGTATGGTTCTCAATTTCAGATGAATTCTTTTGTGCCTTAGGGATGAGCATGAGAAGGCTTGCCATCAGACCCAAGTATTTGGGACTGATCTCCCGAAACACACATGATTGAAGGAAAGAATAAACTTCTAAAGGCATAGATGAATGAATGAATGAATGAATGAATGAATGAATGAATGAATAATTTTTTTAATTATGGCTGGAATTGAACGAAAATTCAAGGTTTCCTCTCTGGCTTCCACCCTCAGCACCTCTGGTTCTCTATGACCTTCTATAGGATGACCAGTGGACAAGACAGAGATATATGCCTCAGAAGAACATTAAATTTCTTGCTCATTCAGGCACTACCATTTTGTCATGAACGCTGTCAAAAGGCTCTGGGCAAGTGACATTTTTCAGGCACCTTAGAAGGAAGACTCAGCTCCTCCCCTAAGGTGATTAAAGACAATGATCCAGATTTACATGGAAATGCAGAAGAAAAGGAGAGCAGAGCAGTTATCTCAGAATATATATATATAAATAAACTACCTTAACCGAACGTGGTCTTAGAGACGTTGCTGGCACTGTATTTGCATTAAAGGGGTCACAGATTTAAATATGGCCTCCTCTCTGCTGATTTGCAGCCAACTTTGAATCTTTGAAGATTGATAATTATTGACAATAAACTTTGAAGATTGATATTATGAACATGGATAGCTTGCGTTGATGGTCCTTTACTTTTCTGCAATTCCTCACTCCGGAATGTTGCCTTGCTGGAGATCTACTACAGCATGCCAGTTTTCTTCTACAGAGGTCAATACTGGATCCATGGGAAGCATCCCAGTATCATATCCTTGGTACAACCTCAGTTTACTGTCATAAACTCTTCCCTTAGAATTCCCATGCACAATTCAAGTAGCAAGAACAGTGTTCTCCAGAACCACAGGATTCATTCGCTTCTCAATACTCTTCTTAAATACCTCTTTCATTAAAAACAAAACATAGCCGGGCAGTGGTGGCACACGCCTTTAATCCCAGCACTTGGGAGGCAGAGGCAGGAGGATTTCTGAGTTCGAGGCCAGCCTGGTCTACAAAGTGAGTTCCAGGACAGCCAGGGCTACACAGAGAAACCCTGTTTCGAAAAATAAAAACAAACAAACAAAAAAAAACCATAACAAAACAAACAAAAACACCTATTACTGACTTTGGGCGTCCTATCTCAAGTATTTCTAAAAGTCTCAAAAAAAAAAAAGTCATGTGTATGGTAACACATGCCCTTAAACCCAGCACTTGAGAGGCTGAGGCAGGTAGATCTCTGTGAGTTTGACACCAACCTGGTCTATACAAACTCCTGATCAGCCAGAGCTACATAGTAAGACCCTGTTAAATAAATACCAAACACATATTCTGCTATCATTTGAATCTGAAATGCCTTCCAAAGGTCAGTGTGTCAAAGTCTTAGTCCACAGCCTAAGGTGAATTTGAAGGTGGTTGAATCTTTCAGAGGCATAGTCTGGTTGAAGGGAGTTAGGACATAAAGGTGTACCCAAGAGAGAGGAAGCTGGACTCTTATCTTTACCTGCATTCTGGTTGCTGTGAGTGAGCAGTTTTTTTTTCTACTCTCTGTTCCCTACCACAATGCTCTGCCTTGCTCCACACCCAGGACCCGACAGCCATGAACTAACACCCTCTGAAACCATGAGCCATAATAAATCTTTTCTCTTTGCAATTCGTTATTCCTGTGCTCTGTCAGAATGATGGAAGGCTAGCATGCCTTCTCCTGACAGTTTCATGTTTTTCCATTGGGATGAAGATACAAGTACTTCCTTTGTAAAATTATATACACTGTAATATAGTTCTCCCTGATAATCTCTTGATGTCTTAGCTGAATTCCATTTTCAACAGCTTTACAGCAGGGGGAAAACTGTGGATTATACTTCATCTATTCATCTTTATATTGGTGTAGTTTTTCTTTCACTTGTTTTTGTATATAAAATTTGCTTGTAAGTTGGGGCTGCAGAGATGGTTCAACAGTTAAAAGCACTTGTTGCTGTTACAGAGGACCCGGGTTAGGTTTCTAGAATCCACATGATGGGTCATAACCATTTGTGACTCTGGTTCCAATGGATCTGATATTCTCATCTAACTTTTGAGGAAACCAGGCATGCATGTGATACATATACACACATGCAGGCAAAATAATCACACATTAATAAAACTAAGTCTAAAAAGTATGTTCTTAAACCACTAACTTTTTAACAAGCACACGATCCCATTGCACTGATTCATTTAGATGTTTTTCTCCTTCAGCTCATTTTATAAGATGTTTTTACTGTACAGACTGAGCAAGCTATACTTAGGAATGCATATGAATATAGATATACATAAATGCATGCAATAACAATTAATAAAAAAGGAGACACAAATTTGAAAAAGAGTAAGGGGAGTAGCTGAGAGTTTGAAGGGAGGAAAGGAAAGGGTGATATATAATTATATTACAATCTCAAAAAAAAAAAGAAAAATGGTAAAAAAAAAATAGGTATTTTTACTGTATTGTGATTCTATAATGTAACTTATGAAATTTTTTATTCTTTTTGTTTGTTGGTTGGTTTGAGACAGTTTTTCTGTATAGCCCTGGCTGTCCTGGAACTCTCTCTGGATGCTCTCAAACTCAGAGATCTGCCTGCTTCTGCCTCCCTAGTGCTGGGACTAAAGGCTGCACCACCATCACCCAACCCCAAAATTTGTATTCTTAATAATAATTCTTCATGAAAAAATAAAAGTAATCTCGACTCTAAAATAAAGACAGGCTTTAGCCATATAATGTAGCTAATCAAATTTCCATAAAACATTTTTGAGAAATGGGGTGGTGACATTTCCCTAAGATTATATTTAATTTTGATTAGAAACTTTCTAACATAATTTTAATGCTTACCTGTGGAGTTTCTTCCTAAGTTTCTACTCCCTGTGGCAATCCACGCATGTGCACGGCAGTGCTTGGTTCTCTCCATATCTAACACCTTTTCTGTGGTGGTGGTAAGTGCCTGGTGCGAGCAGTAACACTGTTATTGTCCTGCCCTTGAATTTTATCCACAGGGGGGGTTAGCTTTACTCATATTAGCCTAACTTTACCTCTTTATCCATTTTAATCATTTGTTGAAACGTTGGGCTATGATTAAAATCACTGTTCATTTTTCTATCATGCATTTTTTTTGTCACTGAACTCTTTCACATAAGAAGGATAAATTTGGACCAAATCATTTCTAAGGTGTTTGATTTTTATCTGTTTTTCATTTCATGTTAGGAGATCGGGGTCTCACAACCAAACTGTTTTCTTACAGTTTTATCTTTGCTGTGGTACAATTTCCATCTAATGTTTTTTGTTTAGTTTAGGATCTTTCTCATGCCAAACTATGAAGACATCCCAGGCTCACTGAGGAAAATGGAGAAGAGAACTGGGGAAAGGATGAACTCCAGGGCTGCTTCTCTCTCTTCTGAAATAGTTCCGTTTTGTTACTCTGTCTGACTGCCTCTGTCTCTGTCTCTCTGTCTCTCTCTTTCTGTCTCTGTCTCTCTCTGTCTCTGTCTCTCTCTCTGTCTCTGTCTCTGTCTCTCTCTCTCTCTCTCTGCCTCTGTCTCTCTCTCTCTCTCTCTCTCTCTCTCTCACACACACACACACACACACACACACACACACACACCCCTTTCATGTCACATAGAAACATATTTATTTCCCCTTCTCGTTTCTCCCAACCTTCCATCAGGCCCCTTCCTCCCTCACATCGGCCCATTGGTGCTTTCTTACTCACAGACATATGCTTCATTAGGATATAGATTCCATGTATTAAAGAAATGTGAGGTTTGTCTTTCTCAGACTGGCTAATTTCATCAGGACTCTCAGTTCCACTCATTTTTGTGCAAATAACTTGATTTCTTTCAGGAAAAAAAATTGATTTTGTATAGATACAGCATTTTTTTAACTCATTCATCTGTTGTTGGACGTCTGAGACGGTTTCATATCTTGCTTTTTGTGACTAGAACTGCAGTCAGCAATAACGTGCAGGTGTCTCTGGGGTATGCTTACTTAGACTCTGTCTGGGATCCTGCAGAGTGGCATAAAAGAATCTCACAGTAGTTTTACTTTTAGCTTTCTGAGGGGGCTCCATCTTGGCTGCCACAGTGGCTGTTCTGGTGTCCAGGCACGCTGCAATGCATGTGTTCCTCTTTTCCCACCTCCCGGCTAGCATTTGCTGTCATTTGTTTCCTTGATGGCAGCTGCTCTGACTGCGGTGGGATGGAATCTCAATCTAGCCTTATTTTGTATTTCCATGATAGTTAGAGATAGTGACAATGACAATTCCTTCACAATGTAATTCTCTTTGTAGTTATTCTGAAAAGCATCTGTTCTGTTCATGTGCCAATTTATTGATCGGATCCCCTGTCAGATATATTATGTATTTGGCAAATATCTCTCCCATCATACAGGCTGTCTCCTCACTATGCTGAATGCTTTCTTGCTGTGCAAGATACCTCATTTCTTTTTGACACTGAATGATATTTCACTGTCTGGTTACACCCATTCCTCCACTCACCCAGTGAAGGATGGCTTGGTTGCATTCGAATGGGCAATTATGAATAAGGCTGCCATAAATATCCATGTGCAGAGTTTTGTCTCGTTGTGCATCTTAAATCCTTGGAACAAAAAATAAGGTACTTGGACAATATAGGAAGAGTAAGCTAGTTTTAAAAATTTCACGAAACTCCTGAAGGTGACTGACCATTTTTGCCTCCCAGTGATGAACCAGAGTTCATGTTACTCCAATTCCTAGCCAGCACCGGAAATTCACAGTGCTCTGGATTATGTCCATTTAAGTGGGAGTGTATAGAGATGTCTACTTTGGCTTTTTTATAATTATAAAAGATGCTGGAAATCTCTCATACGTATTTGTCATCTGCATATCTCCTTTGGTGACATCTTTGGCTCACTTATGACTCAGGATTCAGAATTCTTGTTCCTCATTATTGAGTCTCATGTATTAATTGTGTGTTTTGGACAATGAATTTTTTTATCAGCAATGTCTTTGACATATGCTTTTTCCTCATCTATAGTTGATCTTTTCATTCTATTGGCAGTGCCTTCTACAGACCAGAAGACTGCGGTTTTAATGAGATCTTTACTCTTGGCTTTTATTGGAAAAGTCATCCTCAAACTCAGGGGTACCTAAATTTTCTCTAGTATTGTCATGTAAATATGTTTAAATTTTTAGCTTTTATTTAAACCTGCTATCCATTCTGAGTTAATCTTTGTGGTGGTCATGGGATCTTTGCCTTGACTCATTTTACTTTGTTGTATGTTGGTATCTTGTTATTATAATAGCACTTACTGAAAGAGAGTCTTTTCTCCATTAACCTGCCTGGGCAGCTTTTTCAAGTCATTTGAATATTCTTATAGGGATTTATTTCTGGACAGATATGCTATGCTGTATTTATCTCCTCTCCCTTACCACTCCATGTTAACTGCTACAGTTTGTACCAGACCTTGAAGTCAGATTAAAATAAGTATGACAACATTGTTCTTCTCTTCATGAGTGTGTCTGCTGTTCTGAATCTTCTGTATCTCCATACAAACTTTGGATTAAGGTTGTCAAGATCCACAGAATAACTCATGAAATTATAATTCTGATTGGCATTGACTCAATAGGTGAAGTTGAGAAGAACTGATACCTTAGCAAGAGTGAATATTCCTTTTCCATGAACATAGGATATCTCATCATTTATTTAATTTTTTCATTTCTTTTTATTCAGTACTTCTACAAAATTAATGGACTTAGTTATAACCATTTTCACACACATATATCATTGCAATTCTTTCATATTTGCTCCTACTCCTCCCTTTATGTCTCCTGATGGTGTGATAATTTGAATATCCTTCGCCCTGGGAATAGCACTGTTAGAAGGTGTGGCCTTGTTGGAGAAAGTGTGTTACTGTGGGCATGGGCTTTAAGACCCCAGATGCCAGTTTGAAATCCCACCAGCAGTGGAGGAGTGTTCCTCTTTCTCCACATCCTTGCCAGTACCTGCTGTCTCCTGAGTTTTTGATTTTTGTCTTTCTGACTGTTGTCAGGTGAAATCTCGGGGTTGTTTTGATTTGCATTTCCCTGATGACTAAAGATGTTTAACATTTCTTTAGGTGCTTCTCAGCCATTCGATATTCCTCAGGTAAAAATTCTTTGTTTAGCTCTGTACCCCATTTTTAATAGGGTTATTTCGCTCTCTGTTCCACTATGTTCATAGCAGCCCTGTTTATAATAGCCAGAAGCTGGAAAGTACCCAGGTGTCCCTCAACGGAGGAATGGATACAGAAAATGTGGTATATTTACACAATGGAATACTACTCAGCTATTAAAAACAATGAATTCATGAAATTCTTAGGCAAATGGGTGGAACTGGAAAATATCATCCTAAGTGAGGTAACCCAGTCACAAAAGAACACACATGGCATGCAGTCACTGATAAGTGGATATTAGCCCAGAAGCTCAGAATACCCAAGACACAATTCGCATATCAAATGATGCCCAAGAAGAAGGAAGGAGAGGCCCCTGGTCCTGGAAAGACTCATTGCAGCAGTGTAGGGGAATGCCAGGACAGGGAAGCAGGAGGGGGTTGATTGGAGAACAGGGGGAGGGGTGAGGGCTTATGGGACTTTGGGGAGGGGGGAACCAGGAAAGGGGAAATCATTTGAAATGTAAATAAAGAATATATCTATTAAAAAAAATAAAGTCACAAGCATTTCAAAAAAAAAAAAAGACCCTAGATGCCTGGAAATGAGTCTTCTCCTAAGCTGCCTTCTGTGACAAGAGGTAAAGCTCTCAGCTCCTCCAGTGCCATCCCTGCCTGGACACTGCCATGTTCCCACCTTGATGGTAATGGACTGAACCTCTGAACGAGCCCCTGTTAAATGTTATCTTTCTAAGAGTTGCCTTGGTCCTGGTGTAACCAGTAAACACACAGCAGTAAACCCTAAGACAAGTGTTCCCTCTTATCCCTAAATATCCCTCTTAACCCTCTGCTTCCATGTCACAAACAAGCATGTACACACACACACACACACACAAATAATAAACTAAACATAAAAATGTAAAATGACATAATTGTGTGGCCTAAAGTAAGAAAAAGAAAAGAAAAGAAAAGAAACCCTTTTAAAATGGCCTGAAAGTAGCTCTTGTTGGTATGGATTAACACCGGCTGACCTGGGCAGGAGACACTGTCACACTAAATTCCACAATGGATTTAAGGCTCCTCAGAGCTGTGGGCATGTCCTACACCTAGACTGCTGACTTGAGTCTCTTATCCTGTCTGGCTTAGCTTGTGGGAGAGTCCCTAAAGTCTACTTCCTGAACCCAGGAACTATCTTCTAGTTAGTTTTGCTCACTGGGTATCAGTGGTTCTCAGCCTTCCTAAGGTTGAGACCTTTTAATACAATTCTTCAGATTGTGGTGGCCCCAACCATAAAATTACTTTTGGTTGCTACTTTATAACTGTAATTTTGGTACTGTTATGAATTGTAATGCTAAATGTTTTTGAAGATAGAGGTTTACCAAAGGGGTCACAGGTTGAGCACCACTGGTGGCCTTAATTGTGGTCCATTTCTATGCTTTGCAATGCTCCTCCATTCTCCAGGATAAAGTCTTATCTTATATTTACAGAGTCATTTCAACCCTGGCATCTCACAGAAGCTGTTTGTAACCTACCATCTTGGTACATTTCTAAGATTATTTCTAATCCTTTGATAGCTTTCATCTGGGTTTTATAGTTTTCCTACGGACTGGAAATGGAACTGGTTTTCAGTTCAGGTGCCCACTTACTGCTGGTATAGAGGAAATGGTCGGTTTTTGTCTCCCAACTTGTGTGTTGCTATAGCCAGGAGATATTTTATTTCTGTCCCTTTGAATTTTCTGTATATACAACCTGTAAAGGCCAGGGCAGTTCTTCCTTCTCAATCTATATGCTGGGGTTTTTTGGTTTTGGTTTTTTTTTTTTTGGTTTTTTGTTTGTTTGTTTGTTTTTTGCATGAGCTGTGACTTCAGTGTGATGGTGACAAGCAGAAGTGAGGAGGAGTATCCCGGCCTTGCTCCTGGTCTCTGTGACAATGCTTCCCTTTCTCTTGCCATTATTAATGGATACTTGCTTTTACTTTAAAACAATAATCAAACTGAGATAAAGTGCCTTTTAGGAAAATGTTTATTTCTTAATCCAAAGAAACATTGAAATGCTATGATAGAAGACTGACCCCTAACCCCTCACCCCAGTGATTGTCTGCTTCGTACTTCTGGATCAATACCTCTTAGTATTTCCTGGGAAGAAGACTAAGTACCAAATTTTAATAATAGTGTAACATGTCCAAGTGTATAATTATTTTTCATTATTTTTGTTTGTTTTAGCATGGGATCTCATGCTGAACACCTGCAGCTCTCCATGATTACCTGATCCTCCTGCCTCTACTCGCCCAGTGCTAGAATTATAGACATATACCATCATACATAACAAAAGTATATAATTCTGCATTCCTCTTACTGAACCTGGTCAATATTTTGAACCAATAGTTAGTTCTAAGTTTGGCATGCTTCCTTTATGCAGGTCATGTAAAATGAGTCAAAGTGTTTGAAGCTCTTTGTCTATGAAAAATTTTGTCCTATTATTCAAATCACAGACAAGTTGTTTAGGGGTTGAAAGCTTAGGGAGTTACCCTTTGCCTGAGTTAAAAAGATAAAACATTTCAGCTGGAACAGAAACAACTGTATTACTATCAGTCACATTCTTCAAACCCTGCACAAAAACCGTTCAACTAAGAGAGAGTATCAGAGAGGTGGCCGGCCCTGAGAAACACACAAATGCATCTTTGCTATTTTCCCATGTAGTTTCAGCTCAAGAAATTCAGCTGCCAGCTGTGTTCTTTTTGAAACACTTGTAATGCCGATATCTGTTTACACAGCAGGGAAAATGTAAAGTACCCCCTCTCCTTGGAAATATAGGGCTTTAAATGTATTGGTGTGAAAAATAGCATGTCTTTGAATCCTGAGCTTTTATGAACAAATCAACTAAGTCTGCAAGATGAGCTACAGAGAAACCCACAGTGGTTCTGAGAAGGAAAGCCTGCGTGAGTGACACTTTGCTTTTATCATCATAAACAGAATAAGGAAACATCCCAAAACATTCTACTATAATTGGTATTAGGGAGTTATGCTTTATGACTTAGGTGTATTTATTTCATAAATATCCTTGATATAAGAAATGATTTCTACTGACAGATGGGGAGTCTGGCCAAAAGGGTCTCGTAAAGGAATTGATTCAAAGAATCAAACACATTTTCTTCTGTGAAAACCTTTTCTCCACCTGCTTTTCCTGCTGCAGTTTCATCTGGTTAGCCCACCCCTCACCCCCAGCCCCCCACACAGAGCTGTGTTTAAAACAAAGGAAACATGTTGTTAGAGAGCTGAAATTCACTTAACATGAACGGAGACATCGTATGTTCAGCTTTGGCAGGACATGTCTGACCACCATCTTTTCAGGCAGCCTGATGATTTGTGGGTAATAAAGAAGGCAGACAGTATTCAAGCAGAGGTACAGCTGCTGCTAGACACTTCTCCTGGGCCTTTCAGGCTGAGCATCTCTTCCCTGGGCAGTTACTGAGTGAGTTTACCAGAGGATCCCAGAAGCTTCCCTGCAACAAACATGGTTTATTGGCGATGTGATCTTCCGGAGTGTCTGTAGAAATCGCTTCGCTTTTTGAGTTCTGGATTAGTGATGACATCTCCTGTTACCTGCTGCATGACCACATGGTGACAGCTGTATCCATCAATAATGGTCTTAGAACATTTGATATTTTATTATTAAGGAAAGTGCCTAAGTGGTCTTAACACCTGCCAATCCAGGTTCTAGACATCATGGGCAAGACCTACCAGGAGATGAGTGTAAATATTTTGCATGGAATGATTTAACAAGGCTAACCTGATTTTCACACAAAGCTGATATGAGGTAGGGAAACACTTCCGATTAAAATAGTTCCTCCTCTAATAAGAGCTTCTGGAAACTAAACACTCCTCTGACTTTTGTCTGCAATCAGACAGTTTAACCATTAAAGCTACAGTTAAATCTTTTTTCCTGTAGTCATCTACCGCAATTTGTAAAGAAATGCGCATGACTTGGAGAATGTAATTCAACAGCTCATGTTTGCACTGTAGAAGGTTGTAGGTAAAGGTTCATTGTATGAGAGGGAAAATATGTAACTGTTTTCACTCTTCAAGGAGAGAACAAGATTCTTTGGGAACCAGTCCACAGAAACTTTGGCACCTTCTTGAATACCATCTTTCCAAGTCACATTTTTGTTTTTGACCTGAAAGGAAGGCATCCTGCATCCTGCATACAGCATCCAGCATCCTGCATACAGCATCCAGCATCCTGCATCCAGTATCCAGCATCCAGCATCCTGCATCCAGCATTCAGCATCCAGAATCCTGCATCCAGTATCCAGCATCCAGCATCCTGCATCCAGTATCCAGCATCCAGCATCCTGCATCCAGCATCCAGCATCCTACAACCTGAATCCTCAGAGCTGTTTCTCATTCCCTTCCCAGCTCTGATTTCATGACCCAGGTATCCCACAATAGTTTTTGCTACTTGCTCTTTGTTTCCAACTCCACAACAGGAAATGCCTGTGGATCTCCAGCAGAATCCACACTGTGGAATTATTTCCCAAATATTGTTTCAATCTAGCCATGAGTAACATTTTGGAGGAGGAACTCGTGATAAACCTGAAGCAGTATTAAAATGTAGAAGCTATATATAGCCTTGGAATTTTGAAATTCCTGTACTTATCACTAAATGGAAACAAAAAAAATTTACTCTGTACTGCACCAGCAGTTCTTCCTGAGGTCATGCTGACAGTCCAACCAGGAGGACCTGGGATAATAAATAAGCAAAAGGTGGGGTCACGAGGACTGTGAGGGCTGACAACCCAAGCCAGCAAGTTTATTACTATCATGGATCTCTATATCTCCTCACAGGAGGAAACAGAAAACACATTAGTAGAGCTCATCAGACAGGAGGTTTGAGGATCTCAGAGCAGCTCTGGCTCCTCCTCAGTAAGGTACATACTGGCACAGTAAGCAAAGTATTTCACATCTCAGTATCAGGAACATCTGACCACAGCTTTATAGTTCAAAGCCCTGGCCTCAGGAAAACCCCTGCCCCTAGAGCCCTGGCCAGTCCATTGGTGGCCTTGCCATGCATGACCCTGTCAGAATAAAAGCCCAGTGCTCCTTGTGCTATCCACAAGACCCTGAAGAGTCTTTGGCCCTGACTAATCAATGGCAAGAGAAGAAACTAAATTTTTATTGGGAGTTAAGTATACCTGCAGATGGGACTATGAAGAATAAAATAAAATAAAATAAAATAGCCAAAGTTCTTTCTGTAGCATAATCTAAAGAAGCATTATTAAGCTTATGTTTCCTTAGCTGACCTACAGGAACTCCTGTGTTGTACAGAACTTTCTGGATATGTTTGAGGTTGATGATCTGAGCCTAAGTGAGGATCACTGACTCCCTGCATCAGAGGCATGCAGAGGTAAACTAATTCCTACATGCTTATACTATCACCATTAAACAAACAGACAGACAGACAGACAGACAGACAGACAGACAGGCAGGCAGGCAGGCAGGCAGGCAGGCAGGCAGGCAGGCAGGCAGGCAGGCAGACAGACAGACAGACAGACAGACAGACAGATAAAAGACAAAAAACATGGCATCAAAGCTGTCCAGGACAGAATCTGAAAGACTTTATTAACCAACTGCCATGCTGAGTCATGCATATGCTAAGATTTGTGAACTACAGACATTAGTATCATTTTTATTTATATTTTTTATAAGCAATTATCACCATGCTACCTGTTCAAGTGGCTTTTTAATTCTGGTGTATTCAGATAGGAATGCATAACTCTTTTAAGCCTAATTAGAAAAAGTTCTAATGCACAGTTAAGTCTAAGAATAGTGATACAGCCATGAGAATATAGTCTAACAAAAATTAAGTTAAAAACAATAAAGAGTCTTGGCTTGTATCTCTGAAGCAAATATGACTTGTTAAAATTTTCTGTGTTGAATAAAGTGAGGGCATGATCATTTCAGTGTATGGTTGAGGGGAAGGTTTCTATCGTAAATATGAGAGAAATTATAGCCAAAGGAATCTGGAAGAGTTTCAGAGAGAGTAGACGACTAAACATGGCCAGTAGACTAAACAGGACCATGAGAGAGGGTGGGGGAGCAAGAAAAGAAGAGGAAGGGGGGAGGAAGGGAGGGAAGGAGGGAGGCAGGGAGGGAAGGGGAGGGGGGCAAGAGAGGGGTCTAAGAGAGTATGGTCAAGAAACTGTGGATATGGTTGCCCATGAGCTGGAGAAGTTTAGAGTAGGGGAGGCATGAGAAGGGCTGAGAGAAATCACAGGTTACTGAGGGAGCCTGGAAGCCAGCAGACACTTCAGAATGTTAATAGACACCATAGCCATTTATCCTGAGTTTTCTTTGGACCTGACATGTTTTCATAGGGCTGGAAATGTAGCTCTGGTGTAGGGCACATGAGAGCCTGGCTCAGTCTTCAGCACCATAGGGGTAAAGTCATCCAAGGATTTCTTTACAACCATCTCCTTCTTCACGTCCATCCACCTCTCCACACACCTCGCCACTGAGTGTTCAGCAGTTCCACAGTTCCTTCACCACCAGGTCTCACACGGCAGCATCTCATGCTTTTATCTCATCATATTTCTGCATCATAAAATTCTAAAGAACTCACAGGTATGCAAACAGAACTCCTTCTCGGAAGCCCAAGGAAAAGAAAGCTTCAGGGTATGCACATTAGACAAAATTTGAATCTCAACATATCTATAGACTTATTCATAATGACTTTGTAATGACATTATTTATAATGATTTTGAGATAACATGTGATACAGGAGGAGTTAAGCAGAAGATTAGTTTGTGGAAAAATGACAAGCCTGGAAGCCTCCCAGGTTACTAGGGAGCTAGGCTTCATTTTGTAGAAGGGTTAGAAATTATATAGAAGAATATATACATATGTATTATATGTGTATATGTGCATAGATTTGCTTTTGATGATCTCTAAAACACATGAAAGCTATAAACACATGCTGTTTTATACCTACAAGGAAAGTATAAACATATATGTTTACATTTTCTTTTCTGCCAAAAAGAATATAAGACTTTATAAATCTAATGTAATTTTTTAAAATGAGACCAAGGTCCTAGAGATTTGCCCAATAGAAAATCCACAGGTGGGTTGTAGGGTCTCTGGGTGATGTCTGTGACCTGCCATAGTCACAACTATTTCCAGAATATGACCAATTGAAGTATAAGCTGAAGGCAAATGATAAAGCATACATGTACTTGAAAATAAAGTGTTTCATCTATTTGTACAGTTAAGAGACATCATACATGAAAGAAAGAAAGAAGAAAGAAAGAGAGAGAGAGAGAGAGAGAGAGAGAGAGAGAGAGAGAGAGAGAGAGAGAGAAAGCCTATATCTCCAGGATATTCTAGTCAACTCTATTATCTCTAATTCTAAAAGTGACCTTATTATGACAAATCATCTTATTATTCCTATTTTATAGAATACAGAATTAGCTTTCAGAGGAGTCAAAAGAGCTAGGTAACAAGACTAAAATTCAGGTGACTGCACCATTTAAGCCCAGTCAGCCATGTTTGAAGGTATTTTTGTTCTTCACAGCATCCAGCTTTGCCCTCAGAACTGGTTACTACTAGAATCCTCTTTCTAGAAGAGAGACACAAGTGTGACTTGAGGGGACATATCTGATGCAGTGTGCCACACTGGGTTTCCGGTGTGAGCTATTCGTGAAAAGACAGAACTGTACCAAAAAAAGGTAGGTCAAGGGACTGGCAAGATGGCTCGGTGGATACAGGCACTTAGCACCAAGCTGAGGACCTAAGTTCAGTCCCCAGGACCCACACAGTAAAGAACGAATAACTACTAATTGTCCTCTGACCTCTACCTGCTTACCATGGAGCGAGCACAGGCACAGGCGCACATACATTAATTAATTAGTTAGTTAATGCAAAAAAGAGAAAATAGGTTGGAGAGTCTCACATACATGCCCTCCTGGGGTGGCTTGAAGAAACTGAGCTGGGTACACTATGCTTCAGGGAGGTTTTGCGACCTAAGTGACAGTTCCAGGGAGCTCTCCTCTTCTCCACCCAATGCCATTTAGCTTCTCAGTTGGCATTCATTCTCATCTTCTCCATTTGCCCCGCCCCCCACATTTCATAAGCATTTAGTTTGCTCTTCCTAGACTCTTCAGTCCTGTATCCCTCTTCTCACCAGCTTAGCCTCCAGCACCCATAGACTAAAGCTTCCCAAGTACTCTTCTATGATATGCTGTGTCTCTGCTGGTCCAATGTCAGTTAGTCAGGTTCATTGTCTTCACCCCAAGTCTTGACTTGGATTCCATAATCACCTTTTGCTTCATAATCTGGTCCTGCTTTTGGCTCACCATCTGTCTTCCCTTCCAGGCCTCTCTCCCTTCCATAGAAGGCTGAGATGATCCTATTTTGCACCCTGTGAAAATCCACTCTGGACTTCACCCCATGTGCCCATGATCTTCCCACCATTGCTCACTGTCTGTCTCTGTACCCAAGTGATTCCTAAAATAGATGCTTAAATGCTGATATATTTGATACTGTTGCCATGAAACTTGAAAGTGAGTAACATTCTCGAAGGAATAGAGTTTCCGTTCTAAAAATATTTCTTCATATTTAGATAGCAAACACTCTAAACTAGTATTAGTAACATTTGTACTGCAGCTGTCTTAGTAATAATCCCTGCTGTAATGGAGTATTCAAAGTATATATGAGGCTAGCCACTGAACTTTGCACATATAATGTCATTTGATCTATTCAGCAAGGATCACAATATCTTGTCATCCAGTAAATTTAAGTTCATGGAGGCTGAGAGGGGAAGTTCCATGATAGAACTTTTAATATCCACAAAGCCTTGAGTTCAATCTCCAGTGCCCAAACAAGACACTAACAACAAACATTGAAAGTTTCTTATAAACATTTATAAGTTTTTGCTTATAGCAACTACTGTCAAACCCTGTTTATTCTATTTACTCTCTAGTTCAGTAAACTAAAATGTCCACCTCTAACACAAATTCACAAAACTGTCAATCCACTAAAAGCTGTTTCCTCTCAAAGCACTAAGTAAGTCAATTTCTCAGAGTCTAGACAAAGGTCCTGAAATTTCACTCTAACCTTAAGATATTCAGATGTTTTCTTTCTTTTATATGTGATACATCTTAGTGACACTTTGCCTGCTGTGATGGGTCAGTATAAACCAGATGGATTGAAACATCTGCATGAGAGTGGGTATTCCAATGATTGGAAGTAAAGAAACTCAGAGTAAGAAAGGTTAGGAGAAGAAGTGTGAGGAAGACTCTACAAGGCACAAGCGTGAGACTGTCACAGTGAAGCCATTGTCTTGTATGCTAACTGGAAGTTACTTTAAAAGTTTTGAAAAATTAAGACACTCTGATGGCTTGTTTATGTACATCCTATGATTAGTCACTAACTGTCAATGAGATGATGTGTAAACTTAAAAATGTCAAAAAAAAAAAGAATAAAACAAGGGCCACTCTAACTATGTTAAATACACACCAATCCCTTTTGTGAAATGGAAAAATCCTGAAAGAGAGATATTGTGCTCAGGGTTATGACCTAGCCTAGATTCACCCAAAGATGCCAGTTAACAGCACACATGATCTCCAGCCATGCAGGATTGCTAGCATGCCTGCCAGAGAAAGTCACCTCAGTAAGATAAGAATGCACTGCTGATTTAGGAAATTGATTTCATGTGATCTTTATGCAGATCAGATGTGACTGCTCTTGGCTTGACCATGACTGTATACAGTTCAGGAGTTCTGAGACAAAGGGCTTTCCATGTTTTCCAGACAAGTGCTTGATGATTAATAGGTTCCCTTGATATCAGGAAACCCTGACCAGAACACATCCATCTCAAGAGAAATTTGAAGTCAATCTCTTACGGTATCGGAGCAGGAGAGACAAGAGTGAAAATCTGATGACTTCTGAATGCTTCAAATGCTAAAGATTGGGGATTGTAACAACAGCAGCTTTTCACACAGAACTATCTCTGGTGTCAAACATGGTTGCTATTCTAAACATCTGTCTCCTGAAACTCATAGCAGATATAAAAATCCAGCTGTGCCTTAATTTAGTCAGTCTGTTTCTTGAAAGTGTTGTTACTTCCTGCAAAATGATCCTGGATCCACTAATGAGTGAAAAGGGTGAGCTGAGGACATAGACAATGCAGAATGAATTATGGGATGGGTTTTGTTTTTTTTTTTCTTTTTTTAACTCTGCACCAACTTGGTGTGACCTAGAATTACCTCTGGGCATGCCCGTGAAGGATTATCTAGGTTGGGTTAATGGAGGTGTGAAGACTAACCTTACATATGGGGAGCACCATTCATGGGTCTGGGGTTACGGATTGAACAAAAAAGGAAAGTGAATCAAGTGAGCAGAAGCATCCGTCGCTTTGCACTTCTTGACTGCAGATATTCTGTCATAGCAACAAGGAAAGTCACTGAGACAGTCTGAAAGCAAAACAACTTTTTGGTATTAGAAGATTATCTATTCAGTCTAATTTATCATCTCTCCATCACTTCTCTATATCTTCTGTCTATCTGCCTACCTACCATCTCTCTACCTATCATCTATTTATTTATCAATCATGTATCGATCATTTGTCTGTTTTTGTCTATCACCAAAATCCCCCTTTTTTTACATGTCCTCAGCTCATTGGTAGTAGGAAAGGAGCCCTACCACCAATCTTTTGGAGTCTTTTACCATCTAGCCTATTTGTAAGATAATGGTGGTACCCATACCTGACTGTTCATCTAAGCCACCCAGATGGTTAAAAAACAAATCAAAGCTTTTTCTGGAGCTAATTGTTCTGAAGTAGAAAGTATGTCCTAGAACCCATGGTCAGAATTAAACAGCACAGCTTCAATAAATTTCACTACAAGACACATTATAATGGTTTACATTTTACCATACGTTGTCTAGTAAAGCTGACATCTTTTGTGTGTAAAATTCTCTCAAAGCCTTGACTATAATATTAACAATTTATGTTATATGTGAAAATTAGTTATAAATTGTAAGATTTTTAAAGCAAATATGCTATTTTATCAACACTAACAAATATTTGAGAGCGTCCATGCCAGAGGTTCTGAAATGAGGAGCCATGGTCTTTACCCTCAGGAGTCTGTGGCTAAAAAGTCTGTGACCCCACAGATGGTCATATTTTCAGGAATTGAATCTTATGAGTGGTAACAGTAACTGTAGTCACTGTATAGACCAAGCAACTCCACACAGTGCTGTAGGTGACAGAGTAGTCTCTGGCTGATGAATAATAGCAACCATGACACAGGATGGTAGCAAAGGTGCCTGCTCACATCTTTCTAGGCTCCTATATTTGGGCACTAAGGAAACAGATAATCAAAGGTCACTTCTGAATTTCAAGTACAGCTGAGACTCCCATGCATGTGTTCGGGTTTAGACTGAGGTGACAGTCAAAACTCTAAGCTGATTCTCATTTCATTAGATTCATTCTGTGGCTGGCAACCATCCCAAACTGAAAATGTCATCCAAAATAACACAAATGAGCACAGGGATAAGTGAAAGCTGAGAAAAGGAGGAAAGCAAGCCCCAAACCTGGAGGAGCATCCTTTCCTCAGGAGGATACAGTTCAGGTTTGACAGGAAGCAGGCTCTTGAGCATGTCAGTCATACCCAAGATGCTGAGGTCAGTCCATCAGCATTCTGAGGACAAACAGGCTATCCCTTTGCTGACTGTGCTACATACACTTTTTATTCAAAGATCATTCACCTACATGACATCTCATGAGCTCAATGATAATGTAGTCGACACAGGTCATGTTGTCCCAGTTTTGGAAATAAAGAATTTGAGATGCAGAGAAGCTAATCACATTGTCCAAGATTACACACAGTAAATAAGGATCAGAGCTGGACAAGGGCCCAGACATCCTAATGCTTCACAAGGTCTTTCTTCTACCATCCCCTTATTGAGATGTGATTTATAGTATGAAGAAATTAATCACAGAATTTATTCTAAAATAGGAAGGAGTTGGATGTGAGGTACATGCTAGTAATTCCAGTACTCTAGAGACTGAGGCAGGATAATAACTGAGCACTTATGCCACATATCCAAGCCCCGTTGTCTTTTTCTTTTCTTTTTCTTTTGTGTGTCAGATTACCTGCCCACACAAGTAAATCACCAGCATGGTGATTTCATGGTTTTGGATAAACACCCAGAAATAATTTGGCTGGATTATACAATAACCCTGTTTTCAGTATTTTGAGAAACTACCATACTGTTTTTTCACAATGCTGTATTAATATACCTTATCACCAACAGTGTACAACAGGTTTTGTTTTGTCCCCAAACCTTAAATATTCAAACCATATGTGAAATACAAAAGGGAAGTGTGTGCAAGTAGCTAAAGAAATTGTTATAAACTTTCTAAGGTGTATTTGCTTTTACTTTAAGTACTGTTCTGAGAGTCTTGCCTCGCTTGAGAACAAGCCAAAGCCAGTTTAGGAATAATAAGTTAAAAAAGAGATCAAACAAGACAAAAAGATAGTATTAAAACAAGCAGAAGGCCATGAACAGTTTGACAACTGAATACACAGAAACATAGAAAGAATGGAAAAAAAAAAAACAGAATAAGGAAAACATGTTTTTTTCCAGGGTCTTTAACACTAAGGAAACTGACCCCAGCTTTAAAAGGCATGTGTGGATTGTGACACTGTATAAAATGTTATTGCTGATGCTCATATTAATGACTCTGGCATACCAAAAATGAGCCTTGCCAGCACTGTGAAGATCCAGGAATCCATGAATGCATTTTGGATGATTCCTTTCCAGGACACTTTGACCACCACAGAGTATCTCCATGAAAATCCAGTCCTAGCCAGGCAATGATAGAGCATGCCTTTAATCCCAGCACTTGGGAGGCAGAGGTAGGCAGATTTCTGAGTTTGAGGCCAGCCTGCACTACAGAGTGAGTTCTAGGACAGCCAGGGCTATACAGAGAAACCCCTGTCTTGAAAACAAAACAAAACAACCCCCCCAAAAAAACAAGAAAAGGAAAGGAAAGGAAAGGAAAGAAAAGAAAAGAAAAGAAAAGAAAAGAAAAGAAAAGAAAAGAAAAGAAAAAAAGAAAATTCAGTCCTAGTGGCATGGTTTCCTTCCAGTCTGGACCTGTGCCCTGAACTGACCTTGGGTGCAAATTCCCTCACTAGTCTCACAACATCCAGAGAAAGCTCTACTCCCAGGCACTTTTACACACCCAAGATCACAGGATCACAGAATCACAGGATTCCAGGAGCTTGGTCACCCCAGGATTTCAGGGTCCCAGAGGCAACTCGATTCCCAAGAGCTCGGACACACCCAGGATCTCAGGATCACAGGATTTCAGAATCACAGGATCACAGAGACAGCTTGACTCTGAGGAGTTCTGACACACCCAGGATCACAGGAAGGACAGGCTCTAGTCAGATATAGCGAGGGAAAGTAGCACTACAGATAACCAGATGGCAGGAGGCAAGCACAAGAACATAAGCAACAGAAACCAAGGTTACTAGGCACCATCAGAACCCAATTATTCCACCATAGCAAGTCACACCATCACATAGCAAGTCATAGCAAGTACACCATCACACCGGAAAAGCAAGATTTGGATCTAAAATCACTTCTCAAGATGATGATAGAGGACTTTAAGAAGGACATAAATAACTCCTTTAAAGAAATACAGGAGAACACAGGTAAACAGCTAGAAGCCCTTAAAGAGGAAACACAAAAATCTCTTTAAAAAATTATAGGAAAACACAATCAAACAGGCAAAAGAAATGAACAAAATCATCCATGATCTAAAAATGGAACTAGAAACAATAAAGAAATCACAAAGGAAGACTACCCTGGACTAGAAAACCTAGGAAAGAGATCAGGATTCATAGATGCAAGCATTAACAGAATACAAGAGATAGAAGAAAGAATCTCAGGTGCAGAAGATACCATAGAAAACATTAAAACAACAATCAAAGAAAATGCAAAAAAGCAAAAAGCTCCTAACTCAAAACATCCAAAAAATTGAGGACACAATGAGAAGACCAAACCTAAGGATAATAGGTATAGAAGAGAGTGAAGATTTCCAACTTAAAGGGTCAGTAAATATCTTCAATAAATTTATAGAAGAAAACTTCCCTAACCTATAAAAAGAAATGCCCATGAACATACAAGAAGCCTATAGAACTCCAAACAGACTGGACCAGACCAGAAAGTCCTCCCAGCACATAATAATCAAAACACCAAATGTACTAAACAAAGAAAGAATATTAAAAGCAGTAAGGGAAAAAGGTCAAGTAACCTAAAAAGGCAGGCCTATCAGAATTACACCAGACTTCTCACCAGAGACTATGAAAGCTAGAAGATCCTAGGCAGATGTCATACAGACCCTAAGAGAACACAAATTCCAGCCCAGGCTACTGTACCCAGAAAAACTCTCAATTACCATAGATGGAGAAAACAAGATATTCCATGACAAAGCCAAATTTACACAACATCTTTCCACAAATCCAGCCCTACAAAGGTTAATAGATGGAAGACACCAACACAAGGAGAGAAACTACACCCTAGAAAAAGCAAGAGAATAATATTTCAACAAACCCACACAAACATAATTCCACCTCTAACAACAAAAATAATAGGAAGTAACAATCACTTTTCCTTAATATCTCTTAATATGAAAATTAATATTACCAACATATCCTAATTGATTGAAATTCAAAAACATGAGGAATTAGAAATTTGTTGGCTGTCACCCAATGGTCTCTCTAATTTGTTAATTGGAGAAATATGTCCAATATTGTACAATCCACATATACTTTCTGCTTGTTTGTACGTGACAGTGTCTTGCTGTGTACCACATAATGGTCTTGAAATCATACTTCTCCTATCTCAGCCTCTCTATTAGTAGGATTGTTTATTTGATGTTTTTACACTATACTATGGTTTTCAGAACAGCTTACATATTTCAAAATTATTTATACAGCCAAAAGAAATGTAGACAATTAAGTTGGGAGGTGCCTTGTAAGAGACTGAATGTTCTGCTTGATATTTATAATTATTGTATCAATTTTGAAGATGACCTTAAAAGTTACTTTTTTTGAGATGAATGTTTTTCAAATCATCACAGACAATGAACCAGAATCTTACCCTCACCTAATGTCTGTGCCTCCCTCCAAGCAGAACCATTGTTCATTGAAACAGTTGATGAATGACTTCATGGATAGACTATCTTAATACACACACCATTTCTTAAATGAATGTAACCTGTTCCCTGTGGGCTGAGAATGATGACAATCACTCAAAACAAATAGCTTTGACCATAGCAGGAAATCTGAATCCAAATAATTGTGCCTACAATTCATTCCTTGGTGCAGCAGAAATGTCAACTCTTAACTTAGCTACTATGGAGGTAAAATCCTTTGGTGATATGAGGGGACATTGAAGTACAGCCTTACCACAATGAACTCCAATGTCCAAAAATTCTTCTTATTTTGGGTTTGTACCACAGTAAGAGCCAAGATTTTAAGCTTTACTAAAAACAAAACAAACAAACAAAAAGACTTTATCTTTTTATGTTCATTTAATAACATGTCCATCATTTTTATGATTGGTATAAAAATATATATTGTGTTGAATATAATAAAAAATAAATAAAAATCATAAAAAAATTCCAGTCCTCAGGAATAATGGATAGCTGATATCATATTGATTTGCCTAAATAACCATATGGCTTTTTATTTCTCTGTGCCAAATCTCGAATCATTTGTTGGTGTCACTTGATAATGGGAAACCCTTATGCTTCTAATTTTACAACCTGATTCTACACTGGCATCCCCCTAGGGTTCATGGTATGTTCTGAATGTGTAGGAACACTTGTTTCATAAGCAAACCTAAAATCCCCATGGTTGAATAATGAATAGCAACAAAATTTATAAGCGTTTTGAACAGAGCTATTAAAATGGGCCCAGCCATTCCTGTCATGGACACTAAGTGAGCTTTCTAATCAGCCACATCCACGGCTGGACACCATCTCTTCCTGCTTCCTTAAAAACAGGCTTCATTTTGACAGCAGAGTCTTGCTCCAACCTAGCCTGTTACTTCACACATTGTTCCTGCTCTTGTATAGACGCCACACTTATTAAGCTGATAACAACACTGTTGACACTGGATCCAGCATCCACATCCCTGAGACAGTGCTGTAGAGCTTGACCATCTCTCATCAAATAATCTCAGGGGCTCTGTGAGGGCCCAGAAGCTGCTATCTAGAGCATCAGCCTTCCACACTGAAATTGTATCACTTACTGCAGGTACGGTGGGATAGCAGCAGCTGAGGGAAATGAGAATCAAGAAAAGAGGTACCTACCAAGACAGAGGCAGAGAATGAACATGCTTACTTTCCCACTGACTCAGGCTTGCATCTACCTGAAGGCAAGTTTACAAGAAGTCACAGGCTCACAGTCACACGCCATGCTATGTGGTCACCACCAAACTCATACTTGGTAATGAAACACAGAAGACAGGACTGTCCTCCCAGAAACAGATGCTAATTTCACAGAGGTCTAACTTTCCCCAGTTCTTGGCTTTCTTGGCTTGACTTAGATCACTTGTGTCTTGGCTTTGGAGAATGAGCAGAGGTGTGAGCAGAACTCCATACATCCTTGCTTGCCTCTTCATTTATCATTGGCATAGCCTTCAAATTTTACTCATTTTTCTGTTAGTGGTATCCCTCTCTGCCCCTTTCTTTCTTTTCACTTGACATTTGGACATTTTCATTATATGGATTTCTGTAGGTAATACATAAGGAAAACCAGGAAGAACGTGAGTCTGTGACTTCATGTTTGTTTTGTTTGTTGTTTTATCTTTTTCTTGTTTTGTATCATTACTTTTCTTCTTAAATTTGCTTCTCTTTCATAAAATCTAAGTAAGCATTTTGTCAGTTCCTTGGGAATGAGTAACTCATAACATTAGCCAAGTAGCAATTTTTACAAGCTAAAGTGTACATGAATTACAAACCAAATTGTTTTATTTTAGCTACACTAAATTGGGTAGATGTGAAATGGGGCAATGCAAAGCATATGGACACCACAATGGCTAATTTGTATTGACTTTGTCAATCTAGATATAATCACACTTTTAAAGGCAAAACCCTACAATCTGCCTTTTGATAAATGTCACCAATGCATTACATACTTTGCAAACAGTTTTTGTAAATCAATTCGCACTTATTAGATTTATTTAAATGATGGCATTAGAATTCCATGCTGAGACTTAATTTGGTTTAAAATAACTCTCTACATGCAGAACATTTCCAAGGGTAAAGAGGCGATTTCCCAATTATTTTCATGATGCCAATGCTAAATGTGTTTAAGCGACTGACTCCCCTGCACGCTGTGGGCTGTGTGAAGGCGGTGGGTGCGTGTTTTTACCTGAGGTTAATAGGGAGCAAAGGAGGGAGAAAGAAGAATTAGACACAAATGAAAAGCAAAGAGTCATAATGAAGGCATTATAAACTTGATCTTGTTGATTGGCCTTTGCTACAGACCTCACTGACCCAAAATGCTTTCAATTCATGCAGTGTTCGCAGGCGGGGCAGGTATTCCATCGTAAAGGTTCTATGTCACTTACAGGTCTCTTTGAGGAGTTGCTGCCTCATCATCAGGTATGGATTCACTGGCCTCTGGCAAGACTCTTCGAATCCAGCCTTTTGCTCAGGTTAGTTTTGCATAAATTATCTCTTGATTTAGTCCCTCATTCTTCATTATGAAATGAAGCTAACATTTTATGGTGATTTCGATGAGAATGGCCCCTGTAGACTCATGTATTTGAATGTGTGGTCCCAATTTGGTAGAAGTATTTGAGGATTAGGAGGTGTGGTCTTGAGGGAGGAAGTACGCTACTGGAGGTGGGCTTTGAGGTTTCCAAGGCTCTCACCATCCCCAGTGCGCTCTCTCTGCTACCTGCTTATGGACTAAGATGTAAGCTTTGAAGCTATTCCTGCCACCACGGTTTTTCCACCATCACAGACTCTGATCCTCTGAAACTGTAATCCTGATTAAACATATTATTTTGTAAATTGCTTTCTTCTTGGTGCTTTGTCACAGGAATAGAAAAGTAATGAAAACACTTGTGTTCTCAGAAAGTGACTCCAGACCTCTTACAGCTACAGGCTAAATAATATTAGAAAGCTAGTGAGATTAATTATACAGTTTAAAAATAAAGTCACTTCTCACTAAATGAAGATACTGTGTTTACAGCTATCTAGAGGCAATTTGTTGAGAACGGCAGAGGCAATATTTTACTAAGTGTATTTCCTTGTGGTGTTATTGGCTATATCTTATGCCTACATTTCTGAGTGAGTTAAAAAAAAAAAGTTGTACTAAGAAAAGAAAGATATTGTTCAGGCAGTGGTGGCACATGCCTTTAATTCAAGCACCAAGAAGGTAGAGGTAGGCAGGTATCTGTTAGCTCTAGATCAGTCTGGTCTACAGGATCTCCAGGACAGCAAGAGCTGTTACACAGAGAAGCCTTGTCAAAAAAGACAGACAGACCAACTGACAAATAGAAGGAAGATACTGTTATTTCTATTTTACAGATGAGGAAAGAATTTAATATATAATAAAGGTGTAATTTCAGTGGGGAAATGGTTTGTTAGTAAATAATAATGGAACCAGACTGTAACTCTGCAGAAATACACACACACAAGATTTCCAACTTACATCTTATTACAAAATAAATTGTAGATGAATCAAACAAAGAAAAATATAATCATAGTTATTAAAGGTATAAGAAAATATTAAAAATTGTTATTGTTAAAAATAACATTAGCACAATAATGTTCTCTCTAAATATAACTACAAAGGGCATTAATAAATGGATACTGGAGAAAAAAATTGGAATCCCACATGGATGCCTTAAGACACATAAAACATTTAAAAACTGAAGAAAGGGAATATTTTCACATATACTATGAGGAAAAAAAGTAATTTCTTTCATGTGAAAATTGTTCATATAAATCAAAAATAGACCTTTCACGAAATAGAAAAACCTACAGAAGTCAAATTTTAAATTTTGAGTGTCAAGAAAACATAAGAAAGAAGTTGCCCAATGAGTAACTCAGCAGATGGACAAGGATACACAACTTTGATCGGCAAGACACAGGCTGATAATGCAGGTGAAGCTGTAACAATACAAGGGCTCACATGTTATATAGGGATGAGAAATGTATATTAATACATTTTCAGAGTGTCGGTAGATGATACCTGTTAGATACTTTTGTCATTGCCCTGACAAAATATTTGACAAAGCTAACTTAGTGAATAAAAGGTTTGTTTTGGCTGATAGTTTTGAGGG
Organism: Tokudaia tokunoshimensis; assembly: GCA_036184795.1. Lineage (NCBI taxonomy): Eukaryota > Metazoa > Chordata > Mammalia > Rodentia > Muridae > Tokudaia > Tokudaia tokunoshimensis. The sequence goes on along the minus strand of BTHU01000015.1, from coordinate 34,740,620 downwards.
ATACAGTTCAACATATTGAGGAAGACAAGACTGGAGGAACATGAGGCCTTAGGTCACACTGCCTCTGCAATCAGGAAGCAGAGACACAGGAGTGCTTTTGCTCACCTGGCTTCCTCTCTTCTGATTTAGTCAACCTAAGACCCTACTCTAGGATGGTGGGACACATTCAAGGTGGGCCTTCCTTTCTGGCAGCATCCACTCGGCCATATTCAGGCCTATGTCTTCTAGGTGATTTAAAACTTAGTCAAAATGATAATGATGATTAAGTATCATGAGCTCCTTTAACCAAGAAGTTCTGTTTCTCGTATTTGACAGCTACAACTATACATGAATGAAATTAACAGATCTCCCAATAACATATCTCCCAGGATATTGATTCATATGTATATATGAATCCAATGGGCAAATCCATCACCACACAAATAAAAAACTTCAATGTTCACTGATGGGGAGTGTTTAAATAAATTTTAGTATATAACATTCACATGTTCTAAAAGTCATAGGAAGCACATTATATGCATCAAAACACAATAACACAAACAAATGTTTAATGTTTTCTAGTGCTTTCCAAAGTCGCAGAAATTTCTATTCAAACAAAGCAATCAGTGAGTAAAGTGTAAAACGATGTTTTACATACATAGAAATGTAAAAATACAATTCTTAACACATGTACAACATATGCATGTCATACTTACAAGGGTTATTTTTATTTACTACACCTAAATAACGGAATTAGCATAAAAAGCATATCAAAGTCCAATTAAAGCAAAATTTAAGCTTAAGTGGCAGTTTCTTTTTCTCTAGAGCACAGAGGAAAAAGAGAAAACTCTAGAAATTGCTTCTGATAGAAAGGAAGAATTAAGAAATAAGGGAATGGATGTATGGCAAATCAAGAAAGAAAAAAGTTAAGACTTTGGCTAAATTTTACAATAGCAATAAAAAAGAAATGTTTTTTAAAAGAATTTTCCATTTATTAGTGGTTTTAAGAAGAAATACCGTTTCTGACTTTCGAGATACCCTTTCAGTGTTCTGTATCTTTTGCTTGCCCTGACTCTAGAGAGCTTTCATTTAAAATGATCGGGAGATGATCTTCTTTAAGCAAATCTTCTAAGTAAGTATCAATCTGCTGGAGGTCTCCCGCTGGACCACCCTGGAAGAGAGAAGTGATAGTCACTCCAGGAGAGACTCAGCTGTTATTCCTGTCACTATGGAAGCCTCCTGCAGTCATCTTGGTGATTCATGGGGCAGCAACCCTACATCAGGGCTGATTAATGCCCTTAACCTTTGCAAATGTTTTCTCTCATTTAATCTTATTTTATGCTTACAAGTGGTTAAGGATTTGAATAATGTTTTCTTCTTCAGTGGAAGTTAAGAGTTTTCCTCTTTCGAGAATTGACTGAAGTGGTAGTGTTGACAGAAGCCCAAATACAATTACCATTTGTGAAACAATCTAGCATTAATTATCTTTTTGCTCTTTAATAATGTAGCTTTATAATCACTTACCCAATCAACAAAATTAAGGGGGATTTCTCTGTCTGGCAGCATGCTAAAAACCCTTTCAATCTGGGTTTGGGAGACAAATGGAGATTGGGTTGGGAGATTGGGGAGAAGTCCCCACCTGGAGGCAAGGGTCCTCATGGTTCAAGTCCCCCACCCTCTCTATATCTCTTCCTGGGAGAATGGAGGAGTGGGAACTGCCTCCTGAGCTTGTGTGAAGTATTTTCTGTATCTCATTTTGTACTTTCTATAGAAAGAATTCTTAATGAAGCTGAAGATGAGGATATTAGAGAAAATGAACCCCCACTTCAGCGTGTTCACAACTTGGACATGAGAAGGCTAGGCTGATTCCATGACAGACTTCAAATTGGCAGTTAAGGAGACTAGGCCTAAAAATTGCACAAGTCCAGGCAAGCCCAGGCAAGTCCATTAGTAATAGAAAAAACCCCAGGCTCCAACTTCACGCCCAGGTAAAGGAATGTCCCAGTCACCTGGCCTGAGGCAAGGACAATGGGTCAACAACAGTTTCCAGACTTTCTTAGCTACTTCCTCAGTAACAGTTCCCAAACTGTCACAGCAAGTTCCTAGCTCCCCTACTCCAATTCCCGTAATGGAATGTCCATAGAGATAGACACAACAGAGGTCACCTACCCTGGAATTCCCTAATGTGCATTAAATCAGGCCTACATGCTCACTTGGGTGTCTCTATCTCGGTAATGGGAGACAGTTGCATGCTGGACTTCTGCTGAAAAGAACACTCTTGGTGTTTATATACTATTTGAATCAGGGCATCATTCTTCATTGAATCATGGACCCTTACAGACAGAAACCCAGGCAGCCTGGTTTCATGTTCAGCAACTCTGTAGTGATGTATGGCAGATTTGCCTGTCTCTTTTCCAGTCCCTTCAAGAATAAAGCTACCCCAATTCTCAAGGTTTTCCACAAGGTCTGCTCCTGCCTTCTCACAGTACTCAGAGCTTAGGAAGACTTACCTCATGACCTAAATCTAAAATACCACAGGCTCTTTAAACTCAGTTTTGACTTGATTTCTCCATATATTTCTAGAACCCATAGAAAGCCTTTACAACCTTGGCTATTACTATATCTTAGTTTTTGATATAGCCAAGATTCCTAAGTGTTTTCTAGAAGCTGGAGCACTTATAGGCCTGGAGGGATATGGGAAAGGGGCATGATATACTTGAAAGAAAATGTTTTTATGAAACTCATCACTATGTATGGAGAATGTATACCAATAAAAGAAGATGGACTAGTACCCGTTACTTCAATTCATCATGGAAGCATACAAGTAAAACTGACAGAAATTTACATTTATGATGTTTCCATTGTTTTTGTTTTGTTTTAACTCCTTCCTCTGAGTTTAAGAAAAAATTATTTTTATTTATATATAAAGATAAAATTGCATTGAAATATTTCACTTCCTGAAAAAGCTGGAAATTATTGTCTACTGGACACATGGCAATGAAAAGCTGATTGGTTGAATCTAGAATTACCTAGAAAATAGGGCTCTGGGTATGCCTATGGAAGATTATCTTGACTGTGTTAAATGACACAACCTAGACAGACCCTCCCACTGTGGACCTGGATAATGTAAGAAGAAAAGAGGACCCAAGCAGTAGCATGTATTCACTGCTTTCTCTTCTTGACTGCAGGTATAATGTGACCAGCTTCAAGCTCCTGCACTGTGACTTTCATGATAGACCACATCCTTGAACTGTAAATGAAATCACATTCTTCTCTCATAAGCTCATTTTGTCCAAGTATTTTATCACAGAAAAGACAACCATCAGCTAATGGTACAAGCCAAGATTCTAGTGTTTACTTAGAAAAGAAGTACAGAAAAATTCAAATATTCTAATGTATGCCTTGAAAGTTAATTTACTTGTAATTGTGTATGGTTAGCCAGACCAGACTGCTCTGGTCTCAGTGTCTGCAGCCCCTCCCTCATAGACATGGGCAAGAATTCTACCGAGAGTATTGTTTGTAACTAGCTAACAAACTTCCAAGTTCCTAGACTCCTGGAGAGACTGAGAGACTGGAGTTTTTATCAAAGAGAGTATATCGGTAGCTACACATCCTGTCCCCACCCCCCTTTCCTGCTGGGCCGAAGAAGACTCCTGCTATGACACACCCCCTCCCTCTTTCTCAGAGACATAAAAGACTCCAACTGGGCCACATGTGCCCAGTTCCTCTCTTCATAGCAGTCACCATTTGCCTCTCTATAGTGGTGTTTGGGCCTGATCTCTCTTCAGAGCCTTGTCATTCTGTCCTCTGCCTGTCAGTTCCTACCAATCTATCATACTATCTCTTGAGCCTGGATCTGAGCCCAAAAGATTTTAGTATCATTATTAGCATCAAGGCCCGGGTTAGGTAGTTTACCCAAGGTGAGTAAGCAAAGCCTACTGTTAGGAGGGAAATTCAGCTACAGGCTCTTCCCACGGGCCCTGTTCCTGCTCCTCCCCCTGTCACTCACCAGGTGAAGTTTCTGCAGCAGCAAGGCCAGCTTTGCACGGAGGTTACTGAGTTTCTCCTCAGTTCTCTTCCTTTTCAGTTCACACTGTCTCAGAAAAACTTCATTGAGTATCCCTTTTCTGTTTGCCTCAAAGATAATGGACTGCATTTTCCTTTTGAGTCTTTTCTCATATTGAGCCATGTAGGTATTCTGGATCTGAGAAGGTTTTTAAAGAACACGAGTATATTTTTAAAGACATTATTATTTTCCCATCATGTCACAAAGCAGTTTCACATTCCAACTTGATACACATCGGCTAAGTATCAACCCTGATGCCTGAACTTACTACTCTCCGATGGAGAGGAAGAAGGGACAGCATGCGGAAGTAATTATCATAAGAGGCATAGAGAGGCACAGAGAGGGGTGTTTAATGACCTTGGCTTCAGAATCAAGAAGAAACCTTGTGAAGGTTGAGTTTGTTCTCCCCCTCAGTGGTATAAAGGCATCTCAAAGAGCAGTATCACAGGCACTGGTAGATGGCGAGTCATACAGAAGCATCTTGGAGATGACTCAAATCTGTAATATTCAGAGTAATGAGGCTGCAGAATAAGGAATTCTGCTCTCGTGACCCTTTTTTTTTGTTATTATTATTCCTTTTTAAATCCTGATGTAAAGAGTATTGAAAGGCCCCAAAGCCCCTCAAGGATTTAGGGTGTGGGTTGTTTTCCAAGATGGTGTGTTGCTCCCACAGGCTCCTCTTCCATGCTAGAATGGTTTTACTTACTCATACCAACATCTTTAGAGGACCAGGGAGAATTCTGAGATAACAGACACAAGGCAGATCCCACATTGATGAACATTTAAATGTTTCTATCTTAAGATTTCTGTGTCGGAACACTGGTTGAGTGGCAGTGTAAGAAGACAGGTCTACACACACACACATACACACACACACACACACACACACACACTTCACAACCCTCACTCACATCCATTAATGTTTGCAAAGTTTCTCCACACCATCTACAACGTCTGCCAGTCAGGCTGCTTTCGTGAGTTTCTCATCTATAAAACCAAATGTGCAAATCCTCACCTGCCCATAGCTCTGTTTCATAAACATTTTACTAACAACTTCCTAAGTCAAGACATTGCACTTCATTCTTAGTGATACAAAGACACATAAGGCCGACTTTGTCCTCAGGCATGTCTTAGTTGGCAGCGTGAGGTGGTGCAATTATTCAAGAACTCTACTGCCATGAGGAGGAGCTGCATGCTGTTACCACCCGGGCCTGTGCTGCCCTGGAGAGAGGGTGAGTCCATCGAATTAAATACCATTATGTTTCACCGTAGTAGGGAAATGGAATCAGCTTAGGCATCCATTAAGAGATGAGTGGTTGGTTAATGAAAATATATGCTTCTACACTACAGAATTTATATGGCTGGGAAAAAAAATGAAATTATGACATTTACGGGATAGTGGGTGGGAACTAGTAAGCACTACACTGAGGTGACTTGGGCTCAGAAAGACAAACATGTCCTTTCATATTCTGTATATCCGGGTGGGAGTAAATATGGTTAAGGATGAGCAACTGGGAAGGGGCTGTGGGAACAGATCAAAAACAGAGGGTGGGTTAAAGGAAGCAGAGAAGTGGAATGAAGAAGCAGTGGGCGTACACTGGGGTGAAAGGTTACATGTGCAGTGTATATGTGTAGGGTTTGTGTGAGGGTATATTGCAGGGTTTGTGTGCTGAGTGTATGTGCAGGGAGTGAGGTGGAGCAGAGGATGGCAAGAACCAGCCATAATGAAGTATGTATGAAAGTTCCATGTGAAAGCTGGTACACTCAGGGCTACTTCAATCAACCAATATATTAAAGCCTCAGCCGTCACTCACAGCTTATGTTGGTAACTTTCCCTCTGATTACCTGTGTTTTCCATAAACTCAACTGAGAGCAGTCTCTGAAAAAGAGCCAGCAGAGCAGTGTGTGTGTGTGTGTGTGTGTGTGTGTGTGTGTGTGTGTGTGTGTGTGTGCGCGCGTGTGCGTGTGTGTGTGTGTGTGTGTGTGTGCGCGCGCGTGTGCGTGCGTGCATGTGTGTGTGCGTGTGCGTGCGTGTGTGTGTGTGTGTGTGTGTGTGTGTGTGTGTGTGTGTGTGTGCATGTCAGCATGCTGGCGACTGTTATGTAAACAAATCATAGATTTTTTTTTTTTCGAAGCTTAAACTGCCTAGGAGCTTGTTTATTTTTCTGTGATTCCTGAAACAATTTCTGCTTTATTCTAGTCTCTCAAATATTTGGGGAATATATTTCTTAAAATCTGAGAATTTCTATTTCTTGTTCAAAAAAAAGTCACACTCCAGTGCTACATAAGCATGGGTTGTAAGAACATTTGCATTTTCAAGTTCAAAAAGATGTTGTTTTGTGACATCTGATAGGCTACACATTAATCTAAGTCTTGATAATGACAGGAAAATTTGATTTCCTTCCAAACCTAGCATTTCAAAACACATATTATTTCCTCTTTGGAGCATAGGGTCGTTTAGATTTCAGGATATAAATGGTTTCATGGGAAGGAAGCTTACCTGGTTCAAACATGTTTTTAGCTTTTCATTTATACTCTCTGGGCATCGCTCCAGCTGTTTTCATAAGCAATAACAGAAAAGGACGTTAACTTTACAGAGTGATCTGTCTGGAATACAGTTAGAACACTGATGTTTCTATATAAAAATCACCCAAGCTTAGAGTCCACGAACACTGCTACTAGGCATCTTTTAAGCCTAATTAAGTTAATTTACTGAACTGACCTACTTGAATTTATTATTTTCTTTAAAGAACTAAGTTACCCTACATAAGTAATAAACCCAGTCCTGTTTAGCAATCTGCAGATAGCACAAATCAAGGTGAAGGAAAAATCAAAGGACAAATATTCAAAAGGCAGTGTGAAGAAGGCGTACCTTGGATAAAAATAGACTAGGAGTCACTGACTTATTGAGCAGGATTAAGTTAAGAAATTAGAGATTAATTGATGTCACCCAGAAATGGCTCGTAGCAGAGAAAGCAACATGGCACCTCTGTCCTATTAGCAATCTGTGTTCTTTTCACTCAGAGCCTTTCTTTGTGCACCTGTCAATCTTACAATCAATGCTGACCATGATGGTAGAGAAGGGCTTCTCAGACTCTTAACTGGTGTGTCTCTTCCCTGCACTGGTCTGGAACATGCACTCCTTACTTACCACCACCTTCACCTACAGGATACTAAACCCCATTAGCACTTTTCCACTAGATTTAAACCAAGGCCTTTGTGAGAGCCACCCTCTGCATCCGAGGTAGCTGGCCAAAGTTGTCCTTCCTATTTTTCATGGCACTGTCACCAAGAAGAGGTTTGGTGAATGCATTGTCTTCATTGCTCCCCATGATGTCTAGAAAGAGTAGTACCCTAAACACCTCAGAGGGCTGATCTGCGTAATCCTTAGCTCAGCACCTCAATAATGGAGAATGAAATCAGAAACTCTGGTAGGAGAGAGTTATGGTCGTTTGAATGAGAATGGCCTCCATGAGCTTAGGTTTCAATGTTTGGGTCCTCAGCTGGTGGAACTGTTTGGGAAGGATTAAGAGGCACATCCTTGTTGGTGGAGATGTGTCATTGGGGGTGGACTCTGAGGTTTCCAAAATCTCCTGCCATTTCCAGTTCTCTCTCTGTGCCTTGTGCTTGTGGATCAGAATGTGAGCTCTCGGTGACTGCTCTAATGCTACGCTTGCTTTCCTGCTGCCACTTTTTCCACCATGATAGTCATGGTGAACTATCTCAGTCTCCGAGATCTTCTCTACCTTGATTTGCCTGTCAAAACAATGACTTCTCACATACCTGGTATGGAATTTCTATCTCCAGTGACTGAAAGCCTTTCTACATTCTCCTCTGTGTTCAAGCTGTTCTGTCAGTCACCCAGTTCCAAAATAGCCAGCTTACCTCAGGATTTGTTATGAGTTCTTCCACAGATGTGCACTCAAAATCAGATGATAGCTGAAACTCAGGAACAAAATATAGAAGAATCTCCCTAAGAAGACAATCACAACAAAATCACAGTGTACCCAGACAAGAGAAGCAGCACCCACCCTTTAGAACAGCGTTTGTCTCTTGCATGTTTAACTTCCTGGCAGAGATGGATGTTAGTTCCTATTAAATATTTTGTTTTCACCATTGACATCAAAGTACTCTTCAGGAAACGGAGACTGGGGTTAGGAACTTGGGCGTGGTTATAAAAAAGCAATAGGAGGGAGCCTCTCAGAGATGGAGATGCTCTGCATCTTGACTGTGTCAACACTAATACCTTGATTGTGGTTTTGTTCTGCAATTTTTCAAGATATTTCCATTATAAAGGCACACTTTTATTTTTTATTATCTCTTTAAACCATACATTTTATTTTATTATTTATTTTAAAGTTAAAAGTTCATTAAAACAATAAAATGAAAGGAAAACCAAAGGAGAAAAAGAGGATACGAAGCAAGAACAAGCAACAGAATAAAAAAGGAGAGGGAGAGAGAGGGGGAGAGGGAAAGGGAAAGGGAGAGGGAGAGGGAGGAGAAAGAGAAGGGGATGGGTTAGATGGCCTATCAGGTAAAACAGAAATAAGGAGCTGGTGTTTGGATCCCCTGAATCCATATAACTGCTGGGTGAGCATAGTAGGCACCTTAATCCCAGTGCTCCAAAGGCATCTGTACACAGACGCACACACAGACACACACACACACACACACACACACACACACAGACACACACACACACACACACACACACACACACACGCCACATACATGTCACAAACATGCAAACACGCACAAAGGCATGCAACATCACAGATACGTCCCTGCTTGGGTGGTGGGGGCTAGGGGAAACAGAGAGACAGAAACAGAGATAGAGGTAGAAACAGAAGAGAAGTATTTTAAAAGACTAAAAGATTCGCAATACCTAGAAATCGGAAACTACCATTCCAGGAAACCTCTGCACCTGTGTGAATATTCTTTTCTACAGAGAATTTCAGCATTGAAAGCTTCTTGGAGAAAAACAACTATTGACTCTGTTCACTCCCCCCACCCCCATCCCCCACACACATGAACAAAGGGGTTTAATTACCCAAAGCAATACCCTTTATTAGAGCCTGCAGGACTAGTCTTAAAATCCTAACACTTGGGAAACTGAGAAAAGAAGATTGACTTCAAGATCATCTTGAGCTGCATTAGGAGACCATGTCTCAAAGAAGAACAAAAAAGAAATCACATATGGATCTTAGTTTTCATAGACCATGGTATCCCCTGGTCTGAAGGTCTTTTATTTTGTCAGAATGTATCATATTTTTTTGGAATTAATTGTATTCATGATACGTATTTCATTTCTGGGAAAACATAGAATCTAGAGAAATGCACAGCCAGCACATCTGAAAATTGTGTGTGTGTGTGTGTGTGTGTGTGTGTGTGTGTGTGTGTGTTTTCTGATGCACTCACTATGTTCAGCTTTTTGTACCTTTCTAAGGCTAGATAGCTCCTCCTTTGGGAATTCTGTTCTACAGACTGACTAGACAGAAAGCTAACTGATACAACAATATGCAGTCTCTAAACACACACACACAGGCCTCATTTTTCTGCAAGATTAATTCACCCCCACCCTGATTCAAGCACAAAAAATGAAAGAATAACAAAAGTTCATACCTGTAAGTTCTGATAATGACTCTTTAACAGTTCTTAAAATTTCCTTCAGTTACTGGCATGGGTCCCTTTCTCCTAAGGTATTCTTTAAGGATGTTTTCTTTCGTTCCAGAGTTTATCATATCTAACTCTCTCAGCCTATCTAATTTCAGGTTTCCTTTACCAGAAACAGCCAGCCTATAATTCACTAGGGACCCCTAAAGGAGTTGTGGCTGCAAACATGCCAAAATACACCCTAAGAATCAGCGCTTGATATAATGATTCTGGGCACTGATGAGTCTATGTGTTCACTAGGGAGATGGTTTCTGGGAAGGTTTAATACATCACTGATGGCTAACAATACAAGTGGATGCAGTTTAATGTCTTAATACACTCAATTGCATTGCCCCCTTTTGATCACATGGAACTCATTAAAATTAATAGTACCAGTGTTGCATTGACATGAAGAAAAAAGACTAGCCAAGCGAAAAATAAGAAAAATGGTGAATCTGAAAAGAATGTTTATGCAACTGGAAAAAAAGTTAAGTAACAATACATTCAACCTCTGTTACAACACACTCGGGCAGATCTTTCCTAGTCTCAGTGTGGAGTGCCAAGAAAGATATCCACCTATCCGTGGTTTTAATTCATAACAATTCTTGGATGGATATCTAAAATATTATAAAGGCACAAAATAAGAACTATTATTATCAAGAAACTCTGGCTTACTTTCAGCAATGTTCCAAGTCACTTATCATGCAATCATATCCACACATCTTAAATGATCTCCACATATTTATTCAGATATATACAGGCATACACTCATATATCAATACATATATATTCGATTATATTTATATATATATATATGAATGTAATGGATGGCATACTATCAAGTCTGAGTAATCAGTTGATATGCCCTGACTTTAATATCAGTAAATAAACCAGGCTAAATCTATAGTCAGTTAACTACAAAGCAAAAGGTAAGAAATAAATTATCCTCTGGAAAATGCCGACTAAGGATGAAACACTATAGGGAGAACTCATTCTTCAGGCTTTCCGCTGGTGGGCTTAACAAAATGACACCCATTCATCCATCCAAAGTCACTTGACTAGTGGACTTTACAGTTTTATAACATCTGTATATAGTTAGGTATGCCTTTCTAGATGACTGTAGGGTTACCAACTCAGGCACAATGGGTGCTTAACCTAACTAAGAAGGAATGTAGTGCTAGTGGTTTACTGGTCCATCAACCTTGTTCGGTTTCATAAAACCAAATGCTCTTCTTTTTATTTTTTTTTCCAGAGAATTTAAGTATGTAATTTTATTTTATTTTATTTTATTTTCTATATTTTTTTTTATTTACATTCCCAATGATTTCCCCTTTCCTGGTTCCTCCCTCCCCAAAAGTCCCATAAGCCCTCTTCCCTCCCCCTGTTCCCCATTCAACCCCCTCTCGCTTCTCTGTCCTGGTATCCTCTGGAGCAGGACTGCTGTTAGACATGACTCCTGAAGGATAGCCTCCACATCCAAGTAAATGTAGCCCTTTGGCCCCTAATGCTGGCTGCCATAGGGCCCCTGGACAGCTGCATAGTAGAGTCCGTGTCTAGAGTGGCTCTCCGAGTGCTTGCACACACAGGTCAGCACCGGGGTGTTAGCAGAGGCCATAGCTGGCTTTTCTTCTTCCTTTCCTTCCATTGTCTACTCTTTGAGAACTTCTGTCTTCAAGGGAATTCATTCAGTTGCTAAGAAAATCAAGGCCTTAGGGGAATATCCTTCCAGGGAGGATAGGTTTTGTGTTCTTCTTGGCTCAAAGTCCCCTTGCCTAACACAGAAAGTCCTTGAACCCAGAAAAATGAATAGTGCCCACTAAGTGAACTGGATTCTTGCTCCTACCTTGCCCTCCCTATGACAGCTTTCTGAGAACACACTTCTGAATAGCCTTGCATGGTACTGACAGTAAAGTCATCTCCTGTATCTGTCCCATTCAGAAAACCCAGAATCATCACTCCTTCCTGGTTTCTCCTTTAAGAGCTGAGATTATACATCTAAATTCCTTGAGTAGCTATATCTACAGACATCCAAATTCAACCAACCAGAGTGAAACTCAGTTCTTTTCTGTAAGTTCCATATCTAAAACCACAAAAATACTCTTCAAAGGCCATGAGAATGTCATGCGTGTCTTTGTGAGTAGAAAAAAAATATATAAAATTCAATAAAAACATCTTTATTACATTCAAGGAAATAGTAGCCCATGTGTGTCTATCCATCACACTGCTGAGCCACATAACAACAGGCAGTTAGGGACCACAAGTATCTTTCAAGGGACTATTAACTTGTGGTGTATCTAACTGAATGTGGTTAAGGAGATAGGTCATAAAACCATTCCACCGAATGTATTCAAAAACATCCCCAATTGGCAGGAAGCCAACATAAAATGAAACAGGGTTTGTCACTGCTTACTTTAAAGATTCAATACAGCATGTGGGAAAATTAGGAAATATTTTTACCTTAAATTAGACAGCAGTTTTCTTGCTGTTTCCTCCACAGACATGCTTCGAGAAGGCGTCAGTGAAGAGGCAAGCTGACAATCGCCATCCACAGAGCTGATTTTGTGTCCAGAACGTGGACTTAAATCTTCCATTTGCACCCTGGGCAAGCTGGGATTTATGATGTGAAGAATAACCACGTTAGATCCCACCCACTTCAGAAGCATTCCCATGAACTGTTAATTCACAATATAAGAAAAGGACAGGCATCAATGTAATACTCAGTTTCCACATGTGTGATTATATAAAAGTCTTATAGTAATAATAATTTATTCTCTTACATTGCTTCCAGGTTTTAGGGTAGCACTGATTAAACAAATTTTGTGATAATTCACTATTTAGGACTGCTTGAAGCAGTATCTTATCTAGATAAGTTTGGCCTTGAACTCACTATACAGCTGATGGTCTTGAACTCCTGATCTTCTTGCCTACTTCCCAAGTGCTGGAATTTTAGGTGTATGCTATTACACCTAGTCAGCAATAGAGAGTCATATACCACTCACCACTTCTCTGCAGGAAGAGATTTAAGTTCTAGTTTATACTTGCAAAGATTCACAACAACAAACTCAAAGGTGGAAAGAGAAATTCCAAGTGAAAATCTGAGGGAAGAATGTTCTGGGGGAGGAGTTAATGATCCTGGGGTATCACTCACATGAGGGTGCATGAAAGAGTGATGCATGAGACCAGAGCAAAGCTTTGGGCATGGTGGGAATACAACAGTACAAGACACCAAAGGTGGAGGAATGGGGTCAGAGATCAGATGGGTGGAGGTGGTCAGAGGTCAGATGGGTGGAGAGGGCAGACGAGGCAGTTTTATTTTCAAGTAGCAAGAAAGATTTTTCTAATCCTATCATACTGATACCTATAAAACTCTGCTTTGAACGAATTTTGTCTGAGTATATTGGGAAGGCTTTTAAGAACAGGGTAATCATTTATATTACGGAGGAAGGTGCTCTGCTGCCAAGTGTTCTTTAGCACTAAGCGTACTGTCTTTCTTCATCCATCCATTTTTAAGATGAAGAATATTATATAAACTAATGCTTAGTCATATGTTAAAGAGTATATACACAATATCCAAATGATCATTAATTATAATCTCCTTTATATTGACATTTTAAGATTTTTTTTTTAGAGCATTTTTAAAGTTGCTGGAAATTGTCTCTGGTGTTGACAGTAAGGGTAAAATATTTTAGGCCAGATCCCAGGGCAGCATTTTTTCTGTCAAATGTTCACAGGGCTAGAGACATTTCTTAGTGATACAGTGCCTGCCTAGCATCCTAAGCACTAGGGGAAACAATTAATAATGGGGCATACCTCACATCAGTATACTGAGGATTAAATAAAATGTATAACTAGTTTAGTTCAGTACTGAGTATTAAGTGCTCAGCAAACAGTATCTAATAACTACTGTTATTATAATCATCTTTATCATAGCTACCATCACTTCTGGATTTGATCAATTTCTTCCATTAAGGTTGTTTTAGTTTGATTATAGTTCTAACATTCATTTTATACTAAGTCAACAGGGCTTTTTGTTTCATTGGTTGCTTGTTTCTTTTTTCATTTTTGTGTGTTTTTTTTCTTTTCTCTTTTCTTTTTTTGAAACTTTACTCGTCGTGTAGCCGTGGCTGTCCTAAAACTGTCTCTGTAGACCAGACTGTCCTCTATTTCAAGAGATTTGCTTGCCTATGCCTCCCAAGTGCTGGGATTAAAGGCATGTACCACCACCACCCAGCCTGGTTCAACAGTGTTAAAATGAACCCCAAGAACTAAAAGTCCTACACTATGTGACACACACACACACATACGTATAATCTAGTATCTGGCTCTATCTTAAGTTTTAGCTCATATTTTAACAAATAATTCTATATTAAAGACTCTTTCAATACAAGGCCTGGCAGCAGCACTGGTGGATAACTGTATCATTTATTCAAATAAACATCAAGTGTCCACTATAGATAGGCATCTGTCTGGCTACTTAGAGACACAGGGAAGAAATGGTAGATTGTGGATTGTGCTCTTATGGAGTTAGGTTTATTTCTCATGGAAACGGCAGGAAACAGCCAAGCAAGATAGAATGGAACTGGTAAGGTGTTAAGCAAACAACCTTGGAAGCTGAAGGAATTGCCATGTACCTAGTCACTGCGGCAGAGACTCTGTGGATATCCACATCTGCCTAGGACAGCTAGGAGGCCCCAAGGAAGACAACATTGATCTGAGACCCAACTATAATGGGAGCGTAAGGACAATGTGTGCCATGGGGAAATTTAAAGGTCACCATCAAAGCGACAGGGCTACAGTAAGCTTTGGAGTAGCCAGGCAGAGTTGGACATGCATGGTGATGTCAGAAAAACAGCTCTGTTACCTCCCTTGCCTTTAACTCAATGCACAGCAGTGCACGGATGGGGAATGTAGAATTAGCAAGATAGCAAGCTGAGTGCAGGCGCAGGAGGCAGAAGAGCCTGTTTTCTCGAAAACAGCCTTTTAACCCCACTTTGTATATATATCTACAGCATCTAGTTGGTTTTCAGAATGGCAGAACACTCGTGTCAAGGAAATTCCCGAACGCAAGGATTAAATAAGTACAAGTATTTTGACAATAAATTAATGAGCTACCCCCCAAAAAATCATTAGTCCTATGATTTCATACTTTCCCCTTGTACGTGTGTGACTCTCACTTCTTTGGTGACAATCCTGTAATTTGTAGATGGCTAGCTATTGTGAACAGGAAGTGAAGCTTGCTCCCTTTCACTATTCCCAAATCCTCACAAAAGAAATGAAAAGGTTTGCGGGAGAAAAGAATTTCCATCCTTTCGGCTCTGTTGTACGATTGGATGTCATTCTTAATTGCCTTTGTTGCTATTATTTTCTGTCTTTTTCTCCTTACACATTGATAATTACTTTCTAGCATCGTAATTATGCTCGTTTGGAATCTGTATAATTATAGTATACACACCTTTTCCAGTGAAGTGCTGAAGAATTTCCTTTCACCACTGGAGCATCATCACAGGGCTCTTGTTTGTCTTCAAAAGAACACAGACAAAAATATCAGAAAGAAAGAAAGAAAGAAAGAAAGAAAGAAAGAAAGAAAGAAAGAAAGAAAGAAAGAAAGAAAGAAAGAAAGAAAGAAAGAAAGGAAATGCCAGCTCATTAACTACCCCTGTAGAATTTGAATGTGTTAAACATCCATTTGTAAATTACATCAATTTCAAGGCAATTTATAACACATTCTTAAGGTAATTCATAATAATTTTAATGAAGTATATATGGGTGTAGTAATGATCTGAGAACTTCCACAACCTCTTTTCTGTGAAGTTTTACTATGTTTGTTACAAGTGTGTGGAAAGCTGATACAATCTGCTCAAATCACCTCTCATTCCACCTTCCCCTAAGATGACCCACCTGCCTTTTCTGTCGTGTGCCACTCCCTCCTTGTGATTCAGATTCAAAGAGTTCTGATGAGTCTGGATGAAAACTGAGTCTCCACTAGAGACTTTAAAGCAGGAAGAAGCTTGCAGTTTCTAGAAGATCTGTCCGTTCAGGAAAACTCAGCATTATAGTTTAAGAGAAGTTGGTCACTTAGTCTACAATTTCTGTGTGGAATTGCATTGTGGCTCATGAAGTAGTTGAGTGTGTTGCTTCCGTCCTGCTCAGTAGTCCTTGTTATGACTGTCCTGGTAATTCTGTTTCCCCAGAATTAACCATTGTTTACTGCTACTGAAGGCCAGGTAGAACAGGAGAGCAACAGGAAAGCTTAGATGACAGGTAACTGTTGAGGACCTGCCAACTTCCCTTACGGCAAACACAAAAGAAGCTAATGGATCTACAGACCCTTGGCCCCACTAGCTTTGCCTGCTGACTTGCATTCCAAGTAAAGCAATTTAACAACAGTCAACTAGTCCATAATGACAAATATTGGAAATATTTCAAAATTCATCCTGGCCAAACTTCAAATGAGTACTTGAAGTTCAATATGAATTATAAGATCAGAATTATATTAATAATTTTTATATCGCCAATTGGAACCACACTTGATGGCAAAGTAGTGGTTGGAAACCTCTGAAAAACTGGCCCTAAAAATTAAGATGTTGGCTTTAAAATTAAGACACCATTACCAAAAAATTTCCTTGTTGTAGAATTAAAAATCATTCTAATGAAGATGAAACAGAAAAACTGTGATTTCTTAGGGCCTCGCTGATGAGTTCAAAGGTGAAGTTGTAAGTAAATAGCTGATAAGGTTATAGAAGCAATAGAGGATGCCAGGAAGAAGACATTGCCGAGGAAGTGACTGCAAAATGATGGTGTGGATGGAAGAGAAAAGGAGAAAAAGAGAAAAAAAAGAGAAAAAAAGAAAAAAAGTGTTTGTAATGACAAAGTCAAGTATGTTGGCTGGGGGTCACCAAGCAAGGAGACTAAGAAAGACTTTGGAACTTAGTTTACAGTAAGGACAATTGCTGGGCATGGGAGTGTACACCTTTAATCCCAGCATTCAGGAGGCAGAGGCAAACAGAACTCTGTAATCTAAGGCTAGTTAGTTCTCACAGCTCATTCCAGGTCAGCCAGACCTTGTCTCAGAACAAAAACAAACAAAACAACCGGAGTTGAAAACACTGATGGTGACAGTGAATGTACTGTTTATGTTGCCAGGAGCCAATAACAGTGTGTTAAAGAGAAAATGCGAAATGGCAACCTTAGGACTGGACACAAATATTAGACTGATGAGGAATGGCTATTAAGGATGAAAGTTTCCCAAGGAAAACTGTCCTTGGAGATTTTTGCTGGCTTGAACATTGTTAGATGAGAACTTTCTGCTGTTTTTAAGTTCAAATCTCATCTGAGATGTATTATATCGAATGAACATGAAGTAGATGAATAGATTTGCTGAGATATTCTTGGGGGTCTCAGAGAAATCATGAAAGGATTCTCTAGTGAGTTCACTGACCACACAGGAGGGGATCAGTGAAGTTGCCATGGGGGGAGGGGAAGACAGAGGAGGAGAAAGAGAAAGAAAGAGAGCACATATACAAAGAAAGAAGAGAGAGAGACAGAGAGAGATGGAGAGAGACAGGCATAGAGAGACACACAAAGAGACAGAGCCACTCACAGAGAGAAAGGAAGACGGAGAGGAGGAGGAAGGGGAGGGGAGGGGGAGGGAGAGGGGAGAGAGCGAGCTAAATATTTGCTTCTAGGGCAGGGGACGCCCAGTGTCTCTGCTGGAAAGTTCAGGGCAGAGGGCAGGTATGCCAGCCATACCCTGTAACAAGTAGGGACTGAGGGATGCTGGGAGAACCTGAAGGCCAGCTACACTTTGGTACGTAAAATATGCACCTCAGCCTTTTGTTCCAGGTCTGAATCCCAGCAAAAACTATTTTCCAAAGGGAACTCATGTGGCCTGGCTCAAGCCTGTGGGAGTTGAAGACAGTGGGGCAGGGTGGGGGACACTGTTCCCAGGCAGGAGGCATCTCTCTGCGCTGTCAAAAGCAGATTCTCTTTCCGTCCTTTCTCCTTCTAGAACAGTGGATCTCAACCTTCCTAACGCTGCAGCCCTTTAATATACTTCCTCATGTGGTGACCCCAATCATAAAATTATTTTGTTGCTGCTTCCTAACTGTAATTTTGATACTGTTATGAATCGTAATGTAAGTACCTGATATGGAAGATATCTGATATCTGACCCCAAAGGGGTCTCGACCCATAGGTTGAGAACTATTGTTCTAGAACAAGCTTGTTCAAGTCCAAATTGCTGTCAGGACCAGTCAAAGACTGAAAACAGCATCAACTCTAGAGCCCTCTGCTTTGTATTACCTGTCTTTTCGAGGGGCACATCCTCTTTTTCTTGTTTCAGTGAGAACTTGGTGCTGCTTTTATCCCAAACCTGAAAAACAAGTTCCACATTTAAAATGGTGCAAACACACAGGACGCAGGACAGGGTCAAGCAAAGCCTTGAAAAGCAGCGTTCACATCACACATCACAGACAGGAGACCATGAGGATATCAGCACCAAACTATGGTCAGGTTTTTGAGGCAGTGAACCAACGGATCACTGGATACAGCCATGGTGGTGAGCCCCTCCAGAACAACCATCTTTGCCACAGTACACTCACTCCTAGTATCTCTACAGACTTTTAAAAAGATCTATTTATTTCTAAAATTGATCTTATATATGGCTGTAACAGAGTCTGCAGCAAATGAGTCAGGTCTTTGATTCACTGGGAATAAATGTATAGTTTGGGTGAGGTTCACCGCACAGCTAAGACAAGGTAGGAGCTCGGCATCAGTGCAAGAAAACTGATGGAGGTCGCTTGCTGGGGTAGGGCTCACCTTTAATCCCAGTGCTCCAGAGGCAGATGCAGGCAGATATCTGTCAAGGAGATTTGTGAAGTGGGGGTGAGGAACAGCATTCCTTAAATTTGTAAACCTCGCCTAGCACCACAGGGGAATTCTCCAGGGTCCCATTTACAGGGCTGAATGGAAACAAATTTACATTTCCAGAAGACAGTTCCATAGCTGAGAGGAGGGGCATGGGGTAGGGGAAGGGGCATGGGGGAGGAGCATGGGGAAGGGGGAGGACATAGGGAAAGAGGGGATGATTTTGAACCTCAGTACGATGCCTTTAAATATGTTGTTAACTTTATCAAGATAGAAAAAATGAGCAGTTTAAAAATGAATGACTTCAGATTGCACTCCGCCATCTTTGCTCCAGTGATTGGGAAGTTGGGACAGCCAGGTTCTGAGACAGACAGGCATAATATCGCTTGGGTCTCAGGCGGCTTGTGTGTATGCAGCTCCCAAGTGCGGGGCTGATCTGCAGTAACCAGCACGCCAGCTCTGCTGTGGGACTTCTGCCTGGCAGAGGGACCCCGCACTGGGCGGGAGCCTACCAGCTTTCCTTCCGCGACCTCTGTTCCCGCAGACTGCGCTGAAGAGACAGGTACCCCAAGCTCCCTATCCCCAATATAACATCACTTGGGACACAGCCTGTTGGGGCTTCGGTCTGTGTCCGACGGGTCAGCGCTGTGGTCGTCTGGGTGCCAGATCGGCAGGCCAGCGCATCTGCAGGTGAGCGGCGCCACGGAGAGAGTGCAGATTGCACTCCGCCATCTTTGCTCCAGTGACTGGGAAGTTGGGACAGCCGGGTTCTGAGACAGACAGGCATAATATCGCTTGGGTCTCGGGCGGCTTGTGTGTATGCAGCTCCCAAGTGCTGGGCTGATCTGCAGTAACCAGCGCGCCAGCTCTGCTGTGGGACTTCTGCCTGGCAGAGGGACGCCCCCTCCCCCCCCAGGAGAGATCACTCACCCCTGCACAGGGCAGGAGCCTACCAGCCTCCCTTTGGCGACCTCTGCTCCAGGAATCCACTAGGCTGAGCCTTTGGAGGTGCAAGGCCTCCCCAATATAAGATCACTTGGGGCAAGGCACATTAGGGCTCCAAAGTCACTCAGGAGCAGGCAGGCCCCAGAAATTGGTGCCAGGGGAATCCTGGCAATCCAGGGGGGGCAGAAATAGCTTTGCAGGCTCATAGGAGGTCCAACCAACAGCCAGTGGCAGCAGGACCAACTAACATCAGAGGTATCCAGATGGCAAAAGGCAAACGTAGGAATGTTACTAACAGAAATCAAAGTAATGTGGGACCATCCGAACCCAACTCTCCAACAGCAGCAAGTCCTGGATACCCCACCACACCCGAAAGACAAGATCTGGATTTAAAATCACTTCTCATGATGCTATTAGAGGATCACAAGAAGGACACAAATAAATCTCATAAAGAGTTACAGGAGACCATGAATCAACGGTTAGAAGCCCTTACAAAGGAAACACAAAAATAGCTTAGAGAAATGCAGGAGAACATGGATCAAAAGATGGAGGCGCACAAGGAGACAACACAAAAATCACTTAACGAGATGAATCAACGGGTAGATGCACTCACAAAGGAATCACAAAATTGGCATAAAGAAATGCAGAAGAATATGGGTCAACAGACGGATGCCCATAAGGAGGCAACACAAAAATTGCTTAAAGAAATGAATCAACGGTTAGATACCCTTACAAAGGAAACACGAGAACTGCTTAAAGAAATGCAGGAGACAATGGATCAACAGATGGATTCCCATGAGGAGGAAACACAAAAATCACTCAGAGAAATGCAGGAGAACGTGGGTCATCAGGAAGAAATCCTGAAAGAGGCAATGCAAAAATACCTTAAAGAAATACAGGAAAATACAAACAAACAAGTGAAGGATCTCAGCAAATCCATCCAGGAACTAAAAAAGGAAGTAGAAACAACTAAGAAATCACAAAGGGAGACAACTTTGGAGATAGAAAACCTTGGGAAGAAATCAGGAGTCATAGATGCAAACATAAACAATAGAATACAAGAGATGGAAGAAAGAATCTCAGGTACTGAAGACTCCATAGAAAGCATCGACTCAACAGTCAAAGAAAATGCAAAATGCAAAAAACGTGTAACCCAAAACATCCAGGAAATCCAGGACACAATGAGAAGACCAAACCTAAAGATTATAGGTATAGACGAGAGTGAAGATTTGCAACTTAAAGGGCCAGTAAACATCTTCAACAAAATTATGGAGGAAAACTACCCTAACTTAAAGAGAGAGATGCCGATGAACATACAAGAAGCCTACAGAACTCCAAACAGACTGGACCAGAACAGAAATACCTCCCGTCACATAATAATCAAAACACCGAATGTTCTAAACAAAGAAAGAATACTAAAAGCAGTAAGAGAAAAGGGCCAAGTAACATACAAAGGAAGACCTATCCGAATCACATCAGACTTCTCACGAGAGACTATGAAAGCCAGAAGATCCTGGGCAGATCTCATGCAGACACTAAGACAGCACAAATGCCAGCCTAGACTACTATACCCAGCAAAACTCTCAATCACCATAGATGGAGAGACCAAGATATTCCATGATAAAACCAAATTTTCACAATATCTTTCCACAAATCCAGCCCTGCAACGAATAATAGGTGGAAACCTCCAATACAGGGAGAGAAACAACACCCTGGAAAAAATGAGATAATAACCTTCTTGAATCAAACCCAAAAGTAGATAACCACTCAAACATAAAGATAGCGTCAAGAATGGCAGATGGCAATAATCACTATGCCTTAATCTCTCTTAATATCAATGGTCTCAATTCCCCAATTAAAAGACATAGACTAGCAGACTGGATACGTAAACAGGACCCAGCATTTTGCTGCATGCAGGAAACGCACCTCAGTGTCAAAGACAAACACTACCTCAGAGTAAAAGGCTGGAAAACAATTTTACAAGCAAATGGCCCCAAGAAACGAGGTGGAGTAGCCATCCTAATATCAGATAAAATTGATTTTCAACCTAAAGTCATCAAAAAAGACACAGGACACTACATACTGATCAAGGGAAAAATCCACCATCAAGAACTCTCAATTCTGAATATCTATGCTCCAAATGCGAGGGCACCCTCATTCGTAAAAGAAACTTTACTAAAACTCAAAGCACACATCGCACCGCACACAATAATAGTGGGTGACTTCAACACCCCGCTCTCTGAAATGGATCGTTCAGGAAAGCAGAAACTAAACAGGGACACAGTGAATCTAATTGAAGCCTTGGACCAAATGGAACTAACAGATATATATAGAACATTTCATCCTAGAGCTAAAGAATACACCTTCTTCTCAGCTCCTCATGGTACCTTCTCCAAAATTGACCATATAATTGGTCACAAATCAGACCTCAGCAGATACAAGAAGATAGAAATAATCCCATGCCTCCTATCAGATCACTATGGAATAAGGGTGGTCTTCAATGGCAACAAAAACAAAAGAAAACCCACGTACACATGGAGGTTGAACAATGCTCTACTCAATGATAACTTGGTCAAGGTGGAAATAAAGAAAGAAATCAAAGACTTTTTGAAAGTTAATGAAAATGAAGGCACAACATACCCTAATTTATGGGACACAATGAAAGCAGTGCTAAGAGGAAAATTCATAGCCCTGAGTGCCGCCAAAAAGAAATGGGAGACAGCATACACTAACAGCTTAATGGCACAAAAAGAAAAGCCCTGGAACAAAAAGAAGCAAATACACCAAAGAGGAGTAGAAGGCAGGAAATCATCAAACTCAGGGCTGAAATCAATCAAGTAGAAACAAATAAAACCATACAAAGAATCAACAAAACGAGGAGTTGGTTCTTTGAGAAAATCAACAAGATAGATAAGCCCTTAGCCAGACTAACCAGAGAGCACAGAGATAGTATCCAAATTAATAAAATCAGAAACGAAAAGGGAGAGATAACAACAGAAACTGAGGAAATTCAAAAAATCATCAGATCCTACTACAAAAACCTGTATTCAACACAACTAGAAAATCTTGAGGAAATGGACAATTTCCTTGACAGATACCAAGTACCAAAATAAAATCAGGGTCAAATAGACCATCTAAACCGTCCTATAACCCCTGAAGAAATAGAAGTTGTCATTGGAAGTCTTCCAACCAAAAAAAGCACAGGTCCAGATGGTTTTACTGCAGAATTCTATCAGACCTTCAAAGAAGACCTAACACCAATACTCTTCAAACTGTTCCACAAAATAGAAACAGAAGGAACACTACCCAACTCGTTCTATGAAGCCACAATTACACTAATACCAAAAGCACACAAAGATCCGACAAAGAAAGAGAATCTCAGGCCAATCTCTCTTATGAATATCGATGCAAAAATACTCAATAAAATTCTTGCCAACCGAATCCAAGAACACATCAAAACGATCATCCACCACGATCAAGTAGGCTTCATCCCAGGGATGCAGGGATGGTTCAATATAAGGAAATCCATCAATGTAATCCACTACATAAACAATCTCAAAGAAAAAAACCACATGGTCATCTCATTAGATGCTGAGAAAGCATTTGACAAAATTCAGCATCCTTTCATGCTAAAGGTCTTGGAAAGATCAGGAATTCAAGGCCCATATCTAAACATAGTAAAAGCAATTTACAGCAAACCAGTAGCCAGCATCAATCTAAATGGAGAGAAACTTGAAGCAATCCCACTAAAATCAGGGACTAGACAAGGCTGCCCTCTCTCTCCATATCTTTTCAATATAGTACTTGAAGTTCTAGCTAGAGCAATTAGACAACAAAAAGAGATCAAAGGGATACAAATTGGAAAGGAAGAAGTCAAACTATCACTATTTGCAGACGATATGATAGTATACTTAAGCGACCCAAAGAACTCCACCAGAGAACTCCTACAGCTGATAAATGACTTCAGCAAAGTGGCCGGATATAAAATCAACTCAAGCAAGTCAGAAGCCTTCCTATACTCAAAGGATAAGCAGGCTGAGAAAGAAGTAAGAGAAATAATACCCTTCACGATAGCCACAAACCATATTAAGTATATTGGCGTGACTCTAACCAAACAAGTGAAAGATCTGTATGACAAGAACTTCAAGTCTCTGAAGAAAGAAATTGAAGAAGACCTCAGAAGATGGAAAAATCTGCCACGCTCATGGATTGGCAGGATTAATATAGTAAAAATGAGCATCTTACCAAAAGTAATACACAGATTCAATGCAATCCCCATCAAAATCCCAACTCAATTCTTCATAGAGTTAGAAAGAGCAATTCAAAAATTCATCTGGAATAACAGAAAACCCAGAATAGCTAAAACTATTCTCAAGAGTAAAAGAACCTCTGGGGGAATCAGTATCCCGGACCTCAAGCTGTACTACAGAGCAATAGTGTTAAAAACTGCATGGTATTGGTACAGTAACAGACATGTAGATCAATGGAACAGAATTGAAGACCCAGAAATGAATCCACACTCCTATGGTCACTTGATCTTTGACAAAGGAGCTAAAACCATCCAGTGGAAAAAAGATAGCCTTTTCAACAAATGGTGCTGGCTCAGCTGGAGGTCAACATGCAGAAGGATGCAAATTGACCCATTCTTATCTCCTTGCACTAAGCTCAATTCTAAGTGGATCAAAGATCTCCACATAAAACCAGACACACTGAAACTAATAGAAGGGAAACTAGGGAAGAACCTTGAACATATGGGCACAGGGGAGAATTTCCTGAACAGAACTCCAATAGCTTATGCTCTAAGATCAAGAATAGACAAATGGAACCTCATTAAATTACAAAGTTTTTGCAAGGCAAAAGACACTGTCAAAAAGACAAAGCGGCAACCAACTAACTGGGAAATGATCTTTACCAACCTTACATCCGACAGAGGGCTAATATCCAAGATATACAAAGAACTCAAGAAGTTAAACTCCAGAGAGGCAAGTAACCCTATTAAAAAATGGGGTGCAGAGCTAAACAAAGAGTTCTCACCTGAAGAATATCTAATGGCTGAGAAGCACCTAAAGAGATGTTCATCATCCTTAGTCATTAGGGAAATGCAAATCAAAACAACCCTGAGATTCCATCTCACACCAGTCAGGATGGCTAAGATCAAAAACACAGGAGACAGCAGTTGTTGGCGAGGATGTGGAGAAAGAGGAACAGTCCTCCACTGCTGGTGGAATTGCAAGCTGGTACAACCACTCTGGAAAGCAGTCTGGTGGTTCCTCAGAAAACTGGGCATGACACTCCCGGAGGATCCGGCTATACCACTCCTGGGCATATACCCAGAGACTTTACCTGCATGCAATAAGGACACATGCTCCACTATGTTCATAGCAGCCTTATTTATAATAGCCAGAAGCTGGAAAGGACCCAGATGTCCCTCAACGGAGGAATGGATTCAGAAGATGTGGTATATCTATACAATGGAATACTACTCTGCAATTAAAAACAATGAATTCACGAAATTCCTAGGCAAATGGTCAGAACTTGAAAATATCATCCTTTCACAAAAGAACACACATGGTATGCAGTCACTGATAAGGGGATATTGACCCAGAATCTCGGAATACCCTAGACACAATCCGCATATCAATAGATTTCTAAAAAGATGGAAGGAGAGACCCCTGGTCCTGGAAAGACTGGATGTAGGGGAACGCCAGGACAGAGTAAAGAGAGGGGGTTGAATGGAGAAAAGAGGGAGGGAAGGGGGCTTATGGGACTTTCGGGGAGGGAGGAAATGGGAAAGGGGAAGTGATTTGGAATGTAAATTAAAAAAATAAAAGAAAAAAAATGAATGACTTAAAAGATTTGGAAAATAGAAAGAAGGCAAAGTTCCGCCCTGTCTTTTGTTCTGGAGACTCCACCCCACCCCATGTACACCTGCAGAGGCAGCTTGTTTTCTGAAGATTCTTCATCCTGAGCATTTCCTGAGCCTTCCTCATCCACACACACCCACTAAGCAAACATGGCCAGAAGAGGATGTCAAACTGCCTTTTCCCTTCTACCAGGAAACAAAGATGGATTCCTGCACAACCCTTTGGAAACAACTCTGTCTCCAAGCAGGTTAATAGGCCCACCTGTAGCCTAGCAACTGAGTAACTATAGCTGTCCATCATCGCCCTTTGCTATTCCATTCAAACAGAAAGAAGAACCTCCCAGGCAGGGGAATCAGTGGCTTTTCAGCTACTGTGGTGCATTTAAAACATTTTCATGCTCACATTGGAACTATCTGAATTCTCCAGGAAAAGAAATGAAAATGCACATTTCTGAAGTTCATTTTATGAAAATCTTGAAAGTGACTTTCAAATATATGCCTTCCTATATTTCTGACATCACATAAAATTAATAGTTTTCTCTGCTGTATAAAGAAAAGCTACATGATACTAAGCTTTTCTCTATTTGGACTAAATAGCTTTGAGCAGGTTATAAGTAGCATATTTTCCAAAGCAGTTAGGAGCGACCGTAAGGCAATCTTAGGAAAACTTAGCATGCCTTTGAATATCCGTACTTTATACAAATGTGTGAGGAATCTGTTCATGTGTATCAACATTCCTTGGTGACTTGGCTTATGATGGAATAAGACAAGACCTTGTCCAGAGGAAGCATCTAATCTGAACAAAACTGGCACTATTCCCAGCAAAGAACACTTCTTGTCAGTGCTCCATTTTTCCAGCATAATATTTTTATTGATTATTTGGGAATTTCACATCATGCACCCAAATCTCACTCATTTTCCTGTCCTCCCAGGTCCACCCCAACCTGTATAAACTCCCTACTCCAAAAAAAGAGAAGGAGGAGAAAATACAAATAAAACAGAAGCAAAACAAAAAGAAAACAAAAAACAAAAACCCTGAGTCCCTGCCCCATTCACCCCTGCCTGCCAGAAGTCCTCAACTGTGGAGAGCCACACTTCAATGCCCTTATCACTTTAAGAGTTGTCTCTAATGGTTTCCTTTCTAGGCTGTTACTTTGGGGGTGTGGGTTGTAGAGTGGAGATAGTGGTTGTCACAGAAGCCTTTGACATCCCTCTTCTCAACTGTGAGTCTGCAGTCATTGATACCACGGCCGAAGTAGCTTCCTTGCTCTTTCCAGTCCAATAGAAACATGGGCCATGGACTTTCACAAGACCTCTAGCAGCATCAGATGCCACAGACCCCAGCAGGATCTCTGGTGGCAGTACAGACCACAGATGTCACCATGTCTCTCTGCTGCAGCATTCGTCATGAATACCAGCATAATCCCCAGTGGCAGCACAGCCCAAAGACATCAACAGCCTCCGGGGCAAACAGGGCCATGGATACCAATTTGCACCCAGTGGCCTCACGGCCCACAAACATCAACATGGCTTCAGAGGGCAGCATGGACAGTGGCCTTTGGTGGTAACACAGGTCACAGACACTAACAAGACCCCCAGCTAGAGCAGGACACAGACATGGCCCTCAGTGGCAGCATGGACCACAGGGGACTTCATCTTGTTAGTGTTCTTAACACAGACTCATAAAATTATTGCTTTTCTAGTCTGTTATTCATTCTACTGTGAGTGCAGTATTATTGGAGCTGTCACCACTAGAAAGCCATACAACCTCAGACACCTGTTTTATTTATTCCTTTGTTTGTTTGGTTTGGTTTCTTGAGACAATGTTTCACCGTGGAACTTGCTCTGTATAGATCAGGTTATCCTTGAGTTCACATATCCACCTATCTCAGCCTCTTGAGTGACAGGACTAAAGGTATATGCCGCCATGCCTGGCTTATTTTCCTTAGTATTTAAAGTGTAGGAAAAATTAATTAAGTCACTGCCTTCACAACTTTTCTCTAAGTAATAGTCTTGACATGTCTTTCAATAAAACATCTTCTCTCACAATAATTTTGTTTAGAGGGTCTGAATTTGCTCAGGGTGACATAAGAAATCTGTCTTTTCAACCATGTTTCCTTATCTTCCTCAGTAGCTGGACTACCGTTTGCACTCTGCAGTCTGGGACTATCTGCTGAGATTTTTTCCTTAAACCATAAGACAGATAACACCTCCCAAATGGTAAATGATATTACCGGTCAATCATGGCATGAGTCTAAAGAGGTCTCAACTTCAATTTTCTCTGCAACAAGCAGTGTGGGGCTTAATGGATCAGTATAATTCTGTGGCCAGTCTGCCAGCTGGAATAAATACATTCTAAAGAGACATATGTGTCCCCTTCATTAGCTATAAATATAATCTATAGAAAGGCTAGACCCCAAGAAAGTAGAATCTCCACGGTAGAACCACATACAGGAGGGAAAGTAACAACAGCCCCTTCTCAAGATCCAAAATAGCATATGAAAGGAAGAAGGGTGGAGGTCTTAGGACTTGCCCGTGGCCCATTAAGGGAAAACTACTTCTCCTTTCCACATGAATAGAATCTGAATTCTATTGTGCATGTCTGGGGTGCCAACTTGAAGTACTCAGTAATGGTAACCTTACCTACTGCTGTCCTTCCCATAAAGCAGTAGTTTGCAATCTTCACTGAGAAGCTTGGACAAGCTCTTGAGCCCCAAGGAAAACAGAACAAAACCAAGTAACCACTGCAGCCACAAAACCCTAACACGTGCCATCTTCCTTATTCTATTTTTTCTATGGATCTAAAATCCCAAGCATTCTATGCTGACCTTGGGCATTTTTGTCCATACTTTGAAGACTTTTGTTCCTCCAGGAAACATTGTATAAACTCTATTTCCAAATAGTTTTGCTTTCTCTCAAACTAAGTGACCCTGAAGTTTCTTTCTGAGTCCTACTTCCAAATTCCCATATCATTAAGACTAAGCACCCCAGAAGAAACCGTGAATCCCCTGTAACATATTTAGATATTAGGATACTGAACTGTATGACATTACATACAACATAATGCATGTTTCAGCCACTAAATAAAATTAGAACATCTCAACACTGACACATGTCTATATTTATCATGAAATGTGCTTTCCCTGTAAATCCTCCAATTGCAAAAATGGCCAGTCATGCTTTCAATGATGAACTAGTCTGCCTCTATCATAGGCTTGAAAGCCATCTTCTAGTAAAGACAAATTACCACTCTGGAAATCAGTCTGGCAGTTCCTCAGAAAACTGGGCATGACACTCCCAGAGGACCCTGTTATGCCATTCCTGGGCATATACCCAGAAGCCTCCCTGGCATGCAATAAAGACACATGCTCCACTATGTTCATAGCAGCCTTATTTATAATAGCCAGAAGCTGGAAAGAACCCAGATATCCCTCAGCGGAGGAATGGATTCAGAAGATGTGGTATATTTACACAATGGAATACTACTCTTCAATTAAAAACAATGAATTCACGAAATTCTTAGGCAAATGGTCAGAACTGGAAAATATCATCCTTAGTGAGGTAACCCAATCACAAAAGAACACACATGGTATGCAGTCACTGATAAAGGGATATTAACCCAGAATCTTGGAATACCCAAGACACAATTCACATATCAATTGATTCCCAAGAAGAAGGAAGGAGAGGCCCTTGGTCCTGGAAAGACTAGATGTAGCAGTGTAGGGGAATACCAGGACAGAGAAGCCGAGGCAGTACCCGACTGAGGAACAGGGGGAGGGAAGAGGGCTTAGGGGACTTTTGGGAAGGGTGGAACCGGGAAAGGAGAAATCATTTGGAATGTAAATAAAGAATATAGAAAAAAAAAGTCAAACTAGATTCATTCCCATTTATGATTAAACCTCTGATTCTCAAAGACTGGGCTATACCTCACTTATAACCTTAACTACAAATAGCTCTGTACTGTGTGTTCCAGGAAATGGTAACCATATATTTGTTTCAAAATCATCTTGCAACCCTACCATTGTTGCAGAAGGTTGTTGGAACTACTTTATTACAGTCCCTTTGCAATCATGTCTTTGTTTTAGGATGTCTTTATGACTAACTTATTACGCTTATGTTCTGCTCCTGTAACCCCACCTATTTTGCTCACCAATTCAGCCATTTAAAAATCCCCTTATCTCTGAGCTATAAAAGTCTTGCCTTCCTCATGTCAAGGGCTGACCTCTCATACCCTGCCTTAGGGGGAGGTAACCCATGCACACGAATCAAAGAAAGCTTGCTTTAATTAATTGTTTGCTTTAATTAATTTGGCCGAGTTGATTTGGGTGGGTGATTTTTCTCTTTGAATCTTTGGAATTAACATTGCAGGAACAGGTTCCAAATGCAACTGAGATTTTTAAGCTTCTCAATTTAATAATAATGACCCCTATACAACAGAACTCTAAGAGATACAACCAGTCATCAAATGGCAGCCACCCCAAATGGTTCAAAAGATCCTGAAAGTGTTTTAAAGAGCCTAAAAGCAAACAGAGAAGCAATGTCAGAGGTATACGGACCAAAGAGAAACTTACCAAGGGCTAGATTTTCTTGAGACTCCAAAACAAAGTTCTAAAGTTTGTATTTAGTTCTGCTTCAACAAGTAGAGGTAAAAGCAGCAAAAAAGGAAGAAGAGGAAAGTGCCCCTGGAGAATAAAGACTCCAGCAGCTGTTAGAACGGCCATCTTTCCTCTCTACTTGGGGTCAACTTGCTGTGGGCAGTGGACACCTAAAAATGTATTTTTCTTCCTATGTTTGACTACGTGTCCTTTTCAGTAAGCCACCTAAAAAGGACAAATTAGGCTAAGGGTACTGGGCATGCCTTTAAACTAGCATTCCATTTGAGGCACAGGTCGGAGAATCTGGATGCCTTCAAGGCCAACCTGGTCTAAAGCTACATAGTAAGAACATACCTCAAAAAACAAAAACAAACAACAAAAAGAGAGGAGGCAGAGAGAAAGGGAGAAAAAAATAAAAGAACAAAAGGCTAAATTAAGAGTCAAAAAGTAAAAGACAGGAAAAAAAAGATTTATTCAATGTAGCCACATTATGGAAGGGAACAAAGAGATGTGGCCACATCCCAAGCCCATCTCTGGGGTCCTGACATAAGGATAGGCTTTAAAACAGGAAGCATGAAATAGTATAACTAAATGCTCCAGCAAGGTACAGTACCCTGCCTCCTGCTGTCTCGGCCCTGAGTCTATCAGTCAAGGTTATCTGATGAATTTTAAATCTTTCTCTGAGAGTGGAGCTCTCCCAGGAGATTTACCCTGAGCTTTAGCCATTTCCGTTCTTAGCAGGAGATTCCTAGGGAAATTCAAATTTCCGGGAGTCCATTCTTTCTGATGGTCTAGAGGGAAGAAAGAGTCTCTTCAGAATGTATTTATTCCTGCCAGGTGGGTCAGTTACAGGATCACCTACTCACTTTGTAAAGTCTCTATGTCAGAAGACCAGTAAGTCTGGACTACGGACTATACTACGTGGGAGGGTAGCCAGCTGTGCAGCACCTGACTTAAATGTTGCTAGGAAACTTGGGAACAGGATGGCATCATTAGGTTTCTTTCCTTCTCTTCCTT
Organism: Tokudaia tokunoshimensis; assembly: GCA_036184795.1. Taxonomy (NCBI): domain Eukaryota; kingdom Metazoa; phylum Chordata; class Mammalia; order Rodentia; family Muridae; genus Tokudaia; species Tokudaia tokunoshimensis. The sequence goes on along the minus strand of BTHU01000015.1, from coordinate 34,709,638 downwards.
GGTGCCTTTCCCCTCACTGAGTGCACATTATTGTCAAGGACTTAAGAAAGACATCAGATAAGTAGAAGCCCTTCTGTCAATTCAACAGGCTGTTTTTCCTCTTCGTAGTTAGTGTTTTGTTATAGGCCCCTCCCCTTCACATGTTCATATGTATATATGAATATGTTCATTAGTATATATGAATATATACTAATGCTACTATCATTAGTAGCCAAGCAACTATGACTTGGAGAACACTATAACACACAGCAGCCTTGATTCTTTATTACTATTATTATTTATTATTATTCATATGCTTTTAATTCCTGCCATGACACTTCAAAGCAGAATTCACAATTTGGTTGAGTTCCCACAAAACAAATCTAAGTCCACCAAAAACTACTGAGAACTGTATTAACAAATAAAGGAAACATTTCCATTTAGCAAAACTACAAATCAACTTAAAATTGTCATTAAACATCTACTTCATAGGTATAGAGAGTTACAGCAGAAGTTTGCTGGGCCATTAACACCTAATTCATCCATGACTGATATTTTCACCGTTTAGCCTTTCTGGTTTTCAGGTCCAGGACTCACAGATTCTGGGGTCCCACCCTGCCCTTGTTCCATCCCATATTCTCCCTCGAGAATTTTTGCTTTCTCTGCTTCCTTCTTCTAGATTCCACAATAAATACTGAATTTGGCTCCTTCCAAATTACCAAAGTTGGCTTTAAGAGACGCATTTCATTTTACACAGAATTATTTTCATTTCATCACAACAAATTATCCCATGCATTCCTGTAGCAACCATGGCAGTAGGTGATATTATTACTTTATTTACAAAATACAAACCACAGCAGGTCAAAATTTGATAAAACTGGCAAACAGCATGTAGGTTTGAATTTGAAACTGAAGCTTCTCGTAAGCTACATGCATGCTTTCATGTATTATGAAAACATTGTATTTTCATAATACAGTGCTCCTCCTCGTGGGATACGAGTATAGGGGCCTGTTACTTTTCCCTTTCCTTTAGGGCTAAAGTTATGTCCTTTATCTTTTTATTGTCCCTCACAATCTCTGCCACCATAAAGCTTAGTAAATTTGCCTCCATGATTTGACTCATAGTGGTTGGTAGTTCACTCATCAATCCTAATATTTAGATTCAGTGTAAGTCTCCCATAAGATGCTCCTTCGCATGTCTCACACATTCATCCTGTGGCTGTCTGAGCAGTCTTCTGGTCGGCTGATGGATGACTCAGGACAGGCTGAGCATAGATAATTTCCCTCAAAGCCCTCTTGGGCATCTCCAGACTATATCTTCCGACTGCATTCCCCAGGATTGTTTTGGTAGTATTCGAAACAACCCTCGTACTTTCTTGGTTCATAGTAAGGCAACTCGGAAGGCTGATTAAAAAAAATGATCCTCTTTTGAAATGAAGGCAACTTCAATATTCTGAGACTCTGTCACCATGTGAATTCTGGTACAGCAACACCAATGCAGTTTCTTATGAAAACTTCTTAGGACCCACAACAAGGAACAGGATGAATAAATACATCAGAGGTGGGCTCTTTGCTATTCTTTTTCCTTTCTATGACTGTGGGTTAGCTACCCTATTATGTTCCTTGCCATATAACACTGATGCCCCAAATTTATCTGCAGTTGTTCCGGGTTGTCCTCTGGATTGGATTCTAACCACTGTAAACAGAGTCTAGCTGACGACTCAGAAGCTTACCAAGTGTCCCTTGGTTTTTACATGGAAGCTCTGTCACTGGTCTGAGGCATTCAGATGTCCCTGGTGCTTTCAGGCAGCGGCAAGTGGCCCCACTAAGAGAATGACTGAATGTAAGGGCAAACCAGGAGTCTTTGAGGCTTAGTTCGACTCTGATACAGAGAAAGGACTCCATCCATTTGTTCCTTTATTCACAGAACTTTCCTGGGCCCCAAACTGTGTTGAACTCTGTCCTGAACACTGGTGGTTTACATCTCCCCAAACAAATAAGACCCCATTGACTCTTAAAAATACTTCTGCCAGAATGACCTGGCCATCAAGCTTTTGAAGATGTGGACAGAACTCTTAAGTTTGGAAATACTTGAGACAGGAAACAGGTCAGAATATCAAGTATTCATCAAAGAGGGGGGCAGAGCATGTTGCTTTGAACAAAGATAATAAATACATATGCCAGTTTTTCCTCAAGATCTGATCTACAGAGGAAGAAGTGCCTTCAGAGGACAGCGAGTTAAAGTCAGTCTGATCAAAAGGCTATATGGGAAGCTGGAAGAGAGATCTTGGCATCAAGGGTATTTGTTACCCTTTCAAAAGCCTGGAATTCAGTTTACAGCAGTCACATGGCAGCTTAAAACCACCTATGACTGTAGTTCCAGGGCATCTGATGTTCCTTCTGACTTCCTCTTACTTCTGCATTCATAAGGTACATGTATAGAAAAGGTATGTATACATATAATATAAATAAATAAACACATAAATATAAAAATAATCTCAATACAATTCCCATTGTCTGTGAAGACTGCTGATATAGGACAATGCTTTTTTAAAGGCTATATAGTATCTCATTATTTTAAATCTAAACCATCCACGTATAACCATGGTACAAAGACATTTGCACATATTTTTAGCAACCTACATTTGCTTCAAACTATATTTGCTTTCACACTAGCAACTGAGGATTTCCTGTAGATGAAGACAGATATGAGAAAAGAATAACCATTCATCCCATATTAGAATCTCAAAATTTCTTCATAAATCTGGAATGTATAGTCCAGAAAGGCGAATGAAGGCACGCACATGCATATTTCAAAGTCTGTTCTTCTGTCTTTCTCAATTGAGGCTCAGGAAATTACTCTCACTCAATTTCTCAAACTCGAAGTTTTTTCAAATTGAGCTTTCTTCAAACTTATCATTCACTTTTGCAAGCATCTGTTGGGATGACAACCTGATTACACCACTGACTTTAAGCAAAGAGCCTCTGGGAGGTTAGTCTGTGGCCTGACTTGAAAGAACTCGGAACTCTTTGATAGACTGCTTGCTATTCTCTTCCCACTGCTCCCTTTTCTTATGTTGCTTCTGTTATGCATGATGAAGTAATAGCTACTCAGACTGCCTCACTTTTGAGTGTGGTGGCAGGGCATGGGAGACAGATAGGACCAGGTCCAGTCTCAGTTCTTGGGAATGGAACCCAAGTCCTAAATCTTTGGCTGAAGTATGCAGTCAGACTGCCATTTTATCACACATCAATGTACAGGAGTGTTTTACTTGAATTTAGACAAGTCCTTGGCAGGGATGTAACACTATGAGCAGTAACAGGGGAAATGCAATACTGTTTACCCAGACTTTGGTACTACTGACAAAAGTTGGCATAGTTGGATACAATACAATAGCTTCTACTTCTTTCCCAACTGGGATTCAATAGGGCAAATCAGAACTTTACATATAAGTTTGGAAATTCTTGAGATGGAAAACAGATCAGAATATCAATTATTCATCAATGGATGTGAGGAAATAATGGATTTTCTGAAGGTAAAGGTAAGAGAGCACTAAGGGAAAAGTTAGTGGTAAGTGTATAGGCACAATGACATTTAAAAAAAAATAGACTCTCTCCTCCCTAAGAGCTGATAGGAGAGACTGCCCAGAAATGCTCTTACAGTCATCTATAATATGACTCGTCCAGGACACCAGGCTGACTAGAAGAAGAAATGAGTAGTGATTAAAAAAAAAAAAGAAGAAGTATGCTGTTAAATACAGGTTAAATATAGGGAGGACACGGAGAAAGAAAGGTTTAAGAAAATGTATATTAATCTGAGCCAGGAATCAATGCTGGATTAAGCTTTTTTTTAAGATCTATTTTTATTTATGTGTCTACATATGCTATGTGTGTGTGTGTGTGTGTGTGTGTGTGTGTGTGTGTGTGTGTGTGTGTGTGCAAGCGCACCCACAGATAACAAGATAACAAATCTCCTGGAACTAGAGTTGTGAAGAGCTCACAATGTATATCGGTGCTAGGACTGAATTTTGCATCTTCTGCAGGAACAACAAGTCCTCTTGACCACTGAGCTGTCTCTCTCGCCCCGTGGATTGGTCATTAAAAGTTTTTAATTGGGATATAAGTACTGTTCTTACCTACGGAATAATATCGAAGTTCAATGCATGTATGGAATGTGGAAAGGCAGGCACTTCATGGTAATTAGCATTTCCATATCCTAAAATATTCTAGGTTGGTAACCTCTGAAATCTTCTGCAGTTATTTTCAAGTATAGCATGAATAATTGTGGACTGTAGTTTTCCTCTACATTATAAAATCTAAGACCATTTCTCCTTTTGGAAATGTGTTTTAGTAGTCATTATCTGTCCCTTTTCTATCCTGCTATCCTTCCTACTGACATCCTCTTTTTCAGCTTCCTGAAACAAGTGGGAAGATATATGGTTTGTCTTTGAAGCCTGGCATGTTCCATGTAATTTTGTGCCCTCTGGCTCTATGCATGTTGATACCAATGGCAGGATTTGTGTGTGTGTGTGTGTGTGTGTGCACGCATGTGTGTATGTGCATGTGTGCATGTACACATACCAGTTTTAGATGGTTTGGCTCTTAAAAATCAATTCAAGATTTGGCCTGTAGATGCTCATCTATACAACTTTGGAAGTTTTTCAGCCCCAAATTCTTAATGTCAATCAATATACTGCATCAGTATTTCTTGAAATCCTCATGTTTTAGTACAGATGGTTGGTTTGTCTCAGCTGGTCCAAGAGGAAAAGGCTGCTATGATAACTGATCAGTTACTACAAGAGAGCAAGAAGTCACAATGGGCCTTTAAAGAAGGAGGAGGAGTCATGGTTGGATAGCTGAGGTTCAGACTGAGTACCTCTAGCAGTGTGGCCTTGGGAGACCTTTTATTCTCCTGAAGTGGGAAATGCTCCCAGGCAGTGGTGGCAATGCGTGCCTTTAATCCCAGCACTTGGAAGGCAGAGGCAAGCGGATTTCTGAGTTCGAGGCCAGCCTGGTCTACAGAGTGAGTTCCAGGACATCCGGGGCTATACAGAGAAACCCTGTCTAGAAAAAACCAAAGAGAGAGAGAGAGAGAGAGAGGAAGAAGAAGAAGAAGAAGAAGAAGAAGAAGAAGAAGAAGAAGAAGAAGAAGAAGAAGAAGAAGAAGAAGAAGAAGAAGAAGAAGAAGAGGAGAAGAGAAGAGAAGAGAAGAGAAGAGAAGAGAAGAGAAGAGAAGAGAAGAGAAGAGAAGAGAAGAGAAGAGAAGAGAGAGATTGAAGTGGGAATGAAAATACTATTCCTTAGACAATCAGATGATTAGATGAAGTGACTCAGGGGAAGAACCTCTCCCAGATTTCATCCTGGTCACACAGAAAAGAGAACGGATTTTAGTAAAACACTCAGATACACCCACATTCCTTGCCCCCCATCCCCCCCACACACATACACCAAAATGTGAGAACAAAGATGATAAATTTGGACCACACTACTTTCCCTAAATTGCTGGTAAGGATGATGCCTGGGCTAAAAGAATGATGGAGAATAACAAAAGAAGTTTTTTGAAGTTCGGATGAAGAGTCCAACACCAACAGGACTGGAAGGCTAACTAGCACATTTGAAAGTAGATTATTATATCTTTTGGAAAAAACGCTTCATTATTTTCAGGGAAGTTTTTTCAATGTCTAGAAAGTATTTCAAGCTCACTAATTCCAGGTTGGAAACTTCTGCACCTCTAAAAGATGTGGAACATCCATCCAAGAGCATTGGGTGAACTAAAGTTCATTCCATGGACTCAGAAAATGAATGGCCTACACTGGCTGAAAGGCCAAGCATAAATTAAAAATGTTGTGGCAGTGACAACAGTCTGCCCAGCCTGAAGCAACTGCAGACAAAGCAAATGAGCCCAAGACCTAGGGAGTAAAGTGGGGGAGTGTTACAAGTGACACAGAACACGAGGAAGGGAGGACACTGAAAATACTCTCCAGGGCAGGGCCCACGCCCAGCAGCAGACCGACAACATGAAGTAAACTCATCTCTGGAAGTCCTCTGTCTCATAAGGTTGTGTGTATACTTTTTTTGTTTTTTAAATCTTACAGATCCTTTGTGTACATATCATGATCTTTTACATTTTTAAGGAATTCCTGAGTGTGCAAATGTGTGTGACTCTGCTCTGTATGTGTTCTCATGCCCTGTCCCCCACCCCCCCACCCCCATCTCGCCCTTGGCTATTTCCTTTGTTGGTTTAGTCCTATTCCAATTTGATTTCGTTTTATTTTATTTTTATTCTTAGTTGCCCTTTTTTTCCTAACTAGAGAGAGAATGATGAAATGATGAATGATGAGAGGCTCTAGATGAAAGGGGAGGTAGGAAGAAACTCAGAGGAACTGGGAAAGGGAAAACTCTAACCAGAACATAGCTTGTGGGAAAAAATCTATTTTCAATAAAAAAGAAAAAGAAAAAGAAACAGACATCAGGGAGTGAAAAAGGAAGACGTTAGGATAATATATGAAACTATTGAGGCCCCCACAGTGAGGTCATGTAAGAAGGACAGACGATCACATGACTGAATACTAAGCAATAGTGAGATTGAATTGTAATGTGCAGGACAATTGGTGCTACCATCATTTTGCTTGAGTTTGGAAAACTGTCAATTTAAGAGCCAGTGAGGTGCTCAGGGTCAGAAGGGAGGAAAATTAAGTGTCCTACTGTGAAAATGAATCTTGTCTAAAGGCAAGTGGGTAGATATTATTAACACAGCTGAGGAAAAATATGCTAATCAGAATGAAATTGTTCCCTAGACAACATGGAACCAGTACAGTAGAGCACAGCCAGGCATGAGGTAAGGGCTTTCTATGGTGGGCTGCACACACCATACATCAGTCTGTTGTACTTGGGAATAAGGCCCCAGGCTCCACAATCAATTAAACTCACTAAAATAACAAGTAGTAGCATGGTAGGTGAAGGGAGGGTGTCTGGTGTTGTAGCTAATTTTTCTTCCATAAGTAACAACCTCTTGTACCACTGTTAGCACTCACTGACTGCTAGCCTCCCTCATATTCAAAAAAGCAGAGCATCCAAATGAAGCACATGTAAACACACATGTGCATGTGCGAGTACGCACACACACACACACACACACAGAGTAATTAAAAGATAACTGTGAAGGATCATAGGGTTTAAGAATCTTCAAGTTTTTAAAAAGGGAGTACAGATAAGCATTCATAGGTAATTATGTCCTAGTTGAATTATTCCAACTTCAGCCAAACAGAAATTAATGTGCATCTCAGTAATGTGCATTTATGCAAATTAGTTAGTTGTATGAGTTTGAAAATGAATACTCTGATAAGATCAGAGTCACGCATAAATCACCTACAACACCCACAAAAATTCATCAGAACTTCCGAAATACACCATACAAAGACACATAGCTAGTTTCCAAAAAAGCACTTACTCAAAGCTTGTGCAGGGTAACAGCTCCAGGAGAAGCAGATGAAGAAGCTGATGCCTCTGCAAAATAAGTGGTGGCCCTCACAGTCCCAGGTGCAGCTGTGTCAAACGGCGCATCACAGCGGCCTCGTGGTTATAAGGCTGCTTGTGGTTCTCCCTCCCGTTTCAGCCTATGGTTACATTCTGACCTCTTTTCTAACTTTGAAAATGCTTTCATGTTTACTTGCTAGATTTTGGTTCCATATCATTGATATTAAGGTTTTTTTTTCTTCTGCTCCCATACATAAATTATTCCTTTTCAACTAAATTTCTCTCTCTCCTCTCTCTCTCTCTCTCTCTCTCTCTCTCTCTCTCTTTCTATCTCTTTTGATGGCTTCTTAAAATGATAGCAATGTACTTTGTGTGGTGCCTGGAAAGTAGCAAGATTAGGCTCAAATATGGAAGAGAGCAGACTAGCCACGAAGTCCTAGCTAAGGGGTGGGAAATGAACACATGGAATTTGATGTAGCTCTGTTTGAAAATGTCTATATTTTTTCTAAATAAAACCTCTTTCTAGACCTGTATATAAACCTGTCTATAAACCCTGTAGTTGGTTGTTCTAATGTTGTTTATATTCTAATGCTAAATACTGGTTCTCAAGATGTGTTTGCCACAATGGGTAGATCTTCAGGTACACCAAGTGATGCTATGTGAACCTTGCTCCCCAATTTAACTGGTCAATTAAAAGCTAGAGCCTGTGATTGGGCAGTGGAGGGAGAAATGTGGGACTTGAGGATCAAGTGAGGGGATTGCAAATGCAAGAAGGGAAGAAAAGAAAGTAGACAAAGGTGGAGATGAGAGGATATGGAGATGGACTGTTAGCACATGGCCAGGAGAAACAGCAAGTTACAAGGGACTTTATAGCTGAAGAATATGTAAGAATAGCTCCCAACCTGCCCAATCTAGGCTTACGGCTTATAAACAAAATACTTGGATTGTGTGTCTTTTATATGGGCTAGCTAGGATTATAAATTCATTTTAAATAGTCCTATTGTGTGCCTTGCATCAATTATGTTCTGCCAAAGGGAAGTAACGTCAGAAGATATATGTCTCTATTGGGGCAAGTACAATTAAACAATTCATAAATAAAAAGAATGCTATATAACATATAGACAATGGTTTTAACAGGACTTCACAAGGGAAGACATGGCCAGTCTTTGAATCAGCCAGTGACTGGCCAGTCAATGACATGGCCAGTCCTTGAATGAATTTTGAACACCAAAGAATTGTCACACTTGGCTTCATCAACTCAAAGTGATTCCAAAGTTGCCAAGATACATGGGTGTTTGATACCAACTATCAGTTAGAAGGAAGATGCTTTATCTAGTGAAGTGAGTGGAAAACATTCCCATGTTTCCTGAAATGATTTCTCTAAGGGGCTTTTGAAGAATTTAAGTCAATTCAAAATTATGCTTTAGGGACTGATGTTATAACTTAGTGGTCCCTAGCACCATAAAAGGGTTAGAGAGACAGGCAATAAATAAAGACCAGAACATCAAAAGAAGAATTACATCTCTAACAAGAGTCCATATTTTAAATTGCATATGATTTGGATTGGCACATGGGGCTCTGACATGTTCTTCAAATTATATGCACATTTTCCTACATTTACATATATGCCAAGGTTCTCTCAGCCTGAAAAAAAGGAGTCATAGATCAGAGCTTACTTATCATCTCTCTGGGGTTCATGCAGATTACAGCTAGTGTCTCCTGGGTATACTCCTTCAGCTTCAAGTGACTGAACTATATATTTCACCTACCCAAATCTAATAGATATTTCTGGATGTGAAACAGTCTTGAGTTGCCATTCATCAGTGCAGTTTGTCTTACCACAGATACAGTTGGATCTCTGCTGCTAGCTTCAACTTCAGTGGATGCTTTGCATTCCTGCACAAGGTTTCCACTCTGCCTCCTTTTAATTTCCCATGAAGAAACCTAAAATAGTAAAAAAAAAAAAAAAAAAAAAATAAGCAAGTGTTGGAACGAATCAATGGTAAATGTTAAGCCACTTTCACTATGTCATAGAGACTCCATTAACTGTATGACCACTCAGAGAAGATTTAACTTCTGATCTTTATCCTCAAGAAATATATGATTAGTTGGTTGTAGTAACACACACCTATAATCTCAGTACTCAGCAGGTTGAGGCAGGAGGATCACAAGCCAAAAGCAATCCTTATAAAGAGACCATGAAAAAAAGGCAACAAATACCAGAAAGACATGTATCATTCAAATAAGTATATGTAAAGGTCAACTAAGAACACATAACAATTTTAGGAAAAAGAACAATTGCCCTAGTTTTAAATACTTATAAAAAAATTAAATGATCTCCTGATTTATCTACTTCACTTTTTGGTTTCTATGAGTACAATATCTTCTGAAACCAAATAACTTAGTTTTCAAGAACTAATGTACATCCTGCTTCCATTTCCTGTCTCCATCTGTGAACCAGTCCCAATCTGGCTTCTGGCTTCTTCCCTCCACCATCAGCAGCAGCAACAAAAGTCTTCATACCATTCCTCCTGCTGCTAAGTTTGGGCAAGTCAAAGAATGTTTTTCAGACTTACAGAATTTAGCCCTCTTGCTCAGGTCCTTTTCAAATTCCTTAATCCCTACTTGGCTTCAGTGATAAACTACATCCCTAGTTTCTCTCCTCATCGGACTAGCCAGTCCTTTCCAGTCTGTGTAGTGGCCTTCCTAGCCGCAACTCTCTACCTTCTTTTCACATGGGCCTTTACCCTCACTCATCCTCAGATGGGTTAGCATTTCATAAGCTCATGTGTCCTGTGTAGACCTCAACTCTAAATCCAGGGTTACACATTTGAATCTAGACTCTTCCCCTTGGAAGTCTGTCATTTTAAGCTGAACTCATGTTCCTCTCCACAGGCCAATTGCTCTCTTGAACCCCCAATTTCGATGAATGTCATCATTGTAGAGCCATATTCAGAAGTACAAAACTCAGTTGCCACTCTTGCCTCTCTGCTTATTCAGTACCCCAAATATGTCACCAAAATGTGATTACCCACACCACCATCATTCTAGACAACACGCCAGTGATTTCTCCTCTGGAGCAACCTCTGAACTACCTGCCTCACATCAACTCTCGTAAGGCATAATTACTGAGCAGAATCTAAGCAACAGTTATCAGTCCCAGAGAGGCAGTTGTGCCCTTTGCATCTTGGTATTGATACTGGTACACAGCGTAGGGAACCACTGGATAGAATACTGCTTTACTTGTATAAAGAAGAGATGGAGTGAAACAACCCTCTGTGTTATACATTCCTCCCTCTTGGCAGTGTGTGCCTCCAGTAGCCAATGCAGGGGACCTGTCTAACCTCCTGCTTCTGTTTGGCAGAAGGATCCCACATCTTCCCAGAAGAGGTCATACTGAGCTATGGAGTTAATTAGATGCTTTGTGACATGTGACATGTGTATAAGCAAAACAAAACAGTGCATCTCCCACGAGGGAGATGAACTCTGCATCTGTCTATGGCCCTACGAGGTTTTATATCTTGATTAAGGAATTTTCCCAGGCCCCTGGACCATTTTTATGTGGCTAAAGAGACTATGCAATCCAAGACTTCTCTAACCAACTCTCTACTAAATGTTTCTCTATATTGTGCCAGACCAGCCCTTTCTGAAGGAAAATCTGGCCACACAACTCTTTTATGTAAAACCTCTAGTGGCACCTCACTGCCTTTAGGATACTGCAGCCCCCTGCTCAAGGTTTCCAGGACGTACCACGGCTATGAGCCCTGTACAAGCCATAATCTGCTCTTTGCCATCCCTGCGTTACCATTGCTTGTCCCCTTAAAATACTTTGTAGTCATCGTGTCAAATGTTCTGCCTCCTCTCTCGTTATCAATTTAACTGAATGTAATCTTTAAAAATGCAGGGACACACATCCCTGAAAGATATCTCTGTTCCATTTTTAGTTAGATTCCCCATTTCCAGTACTTTTACTACTGTGTTAAACAGCTGCTATCACAGAGGCTGCAGAGGAGGCTGAGCAGTTAGGAGCTCTCACTGCTTATGTCAAGGACCAAAGTTTGGTTCCCAGCACCCATGAGGAGTGGCTCACAATTGCCCATTACACCAGTTCCAGGGCATTTGACAGCCTCTTCTAGTCTCTGTGGGTACCCACCCTCATACATCTACACAGACAAGTACACATACACATGAATGGAAATAAAAATAAACTGAAAAATACACAAACAACAGGCTAGGCAGAACAGCATCCAAATCTATTTCCTACTACCCTGGAGGCTGAAGAGGGAGAGAAGCCTGAGGAACAGAGTAAAAATCTCTCAAAACAATAAAGAAAAAAAAAACTTAAGCATCTGCTACAGTCACAGTTTACACCTGCCTGTGAAAATATTAAGCTGTTCTATAGTAAGCTTGATGAGGGAGGAGCCATATGTGTATATATGCTGAGAAGTCCACAATAAGATTATACAGAATAGATGGATGGACACACACACACACACACACACACAGACACACACACACATGCACACTATGAAAAGCTAAAGAACTATTTGTGTACATAAAGCAGTATGTAAATTAGTTCACTTTATGTTAGCTTTACATACATGTACATGTTTATATGTGTATGTATGAATATATAGTATAATATGTATATGTGTATATACATATATATGTGTATACATAGTATACTAAGTTAATCCCTATATTTTAGATCTAAAATATGTGGTTTTAACACTTAAACACATGCTACATTTTTGTTTTTTGTTTTTTTTTGGTTTTCAAAACAGGGTTTCTCTGTGTAGCCCTCGCTGTCCTGGAACACACTCTGTAGACCAGGCTGGACTCAAACTCAGAAATCCACCTGCGTCGGCCTCCCAAGTGCTTGGAATATATATGTGTGTGTGTGTGTATATATATATATATACACATATACATATATATGTATATATATACACATATATATGTATATGTGTATATATATATACACATATACATATATATATATATACACACACACACACATGCAAATCCACAATCTTGAAACTTCACAGCTAATGAGTTTTTCTCAAATTCTAAAATAAAGGTGATATGACTCTAAGATTTTTATTTTATAACATTTAATAAGGGTTAAATACATACCTGCTAAGCATGTGGACTCATTCATTCAAACTTGGCAGGTAACTCAAAGAAACTTAAGGTTCTCTGAATGATGAACAGGCATCATGGGGCTTATACAGTCTCAAGAAGAGACTGAGGGTGAAATTCTCAAAATGAAGGGAAATAGGTTTCAACTATTTTGAGAACACAAATGGCCCCACAATGAGGAAATGCTTTTCAGGGTTAAGGATTTTCCCTACAGATACTGAAGATAAGCAAGATGAGCCCATCTTCTATTTTTCAGGGACACCTCAAAAATATGTGTGTTGGGGAGGAGGGAAGGCTTCTATGAAGTAGCTGTTCAAAATAATACCTGGAAGTACCTTTTCTCCCACCATACACTGTGGGACAAGAGCTCAGTATATACTTGCTGTTCAAAGGTTTTATTCATATTGCCTTAGAGCCTAGGGTAAATCCTTTGACTGTTTTCCTTGGTAGCCCATATCTAGTTTTCACTAGTGAATGTTTGTCTTAGTTAGGGTTGTGAAGAGATACCATGACCAGGGCAACTCTTATAAAGACAATATTTAACTCAGACTGGCTGACAGGTTCAGAGGTTCAGTCCATTATCATCAAGGTGGGAAGCATGGCAGCATCCAGGCAGGCATGGCACTGAAGGAGCTAAGAGTTTTACATCTTCATCCAAAGGAAGCCAGGAGTAGATTGGTTCCCACTCTACTAGAAGGAGGGTCTCAAAATCCACCCCACCCCAAGAATGACACACTTCTTCCAATAAGGTCACACCTATTCCAACAAAGCCACATCTCCGCAATAGTACTACTCCCTGGGAAGCATATTGAAACCACCAGTGTTATTAGAAAAAACAATCAAAAGTCAGATCTGATGAGCCAGGAAGATGACATAAACAACAAAAAAGCTTATAGAAAGCCATCCTTAAGATAGGATGCCAGTGAAAGAGTCTCTGAGCACTTAGCAGTAAACATGGTACAGGAGGAATGTTACTCGACAACAGGCACCACATCATTCTCAGCACTGTTACTATCTGAATCAGAACACACATTCCTGACAACAAGAAGGAAATGATAACACTGTAAGAATGTGTGTGCTGTGATTCTTTAAAAGAAACACATATTTGCATACCTGGAAATTCTACGAAGACATATTTATTATTCTTAAGACTTGGGGAAGAAGAAGGCATTCCACGGGTATAGACAGCAGACGACGAGGGTAACGAGTGTGAAAATGTCCCAAATATATTATATAAGTGTACAAATTATCAAATGATAATAAAAATTAAAAAGCAAAATAAACACTATCAACTCTTTAGTTGAGTATTTATATTTGATGCCCATTCCTCCCTAACTTTGACTATAGAGTAATAAACCATGTGTCTTAGTTAGGGCTTTGTTGTTGTGAAGATACACCATGACCAAGGTAACTCTGATAATGGACATTTAATTGGGACTGGCTTACAGTGCTGGAGGAGCTGACAGTTCTATATCTTGATTTGTTATCAAGATATAGCATAGATTTGTTATCAAGATATAGGCACAAGGGAACTGTCTTCTGTAGGCAGCCAGGTGGAGACTCTCTTCCTCACTGGGCAGAGCTTGACCTGGGAGCCCTCAAAGCCTGCCTACACAGTGACAAGCTTCCCCTAACAAGGCCACACCTATTCCAATGAGACCACACCTTCTTAATAGTGCCACTTTAACAGGGCCAAGCATATTCAAACCACCACACCATGGCTGCTATAAGTTAGACATTTCTCTTGTCTGTTCTCTTCTATTAAATACAAATGTGAGCTCTTATCCCATTCAGGCATTCTTTGGAGCACCGTCACTTGTCTGAGCTCTCTGAATTGTGCTGATATTAGCAATCTAACTTTCCTTCCAAAATAGAGAACCGAAGGGAAAAAATAGAAATTGGGACCTTATCCAGCAAACACAGGTTGCAATGTACATCCCATAATTAGAGTGAGCTAAAAATGTGAAGATGAAGCAAAACCTTTACCACATGCTATTTCCAGAACAAGGAAATTATTATATATTTTGTGAATAAGAGAAAAGAATGGAAAAAACTGTGCCTGAGCTGTGTCCTTGAGTTTGAGGTTTTCCAACAGAGCCGGTGCGTGACCGGGCGGCAGGTACTTCATGCTCTTCTTTGCAGACTTCTTCGGAATCTTAGTCATGCAGACGAACTCCACATCGGAGTCAGCATCCTCTGTGCTTCTCTTTTGGCTTCTTTGGCTGAACGAAAGCTCAACAGATGAAGGACTGCCCTGAGTTAGGTCACCCCCTGAAGGCTTGATTCTCCCAAGTTTGGATTTTTCCTTAATTAAAAACAGTAAGACATTAATTGTATATGAGTTATAGTTGTATCATTTATGATGAATTACCATTTTCTCTCATAACACTGCATTCTATTTTTATAATGTATAATACAGTTTGATTATACTTACCCTGTAGTCTTGCCCACCAGTTTCTCCGAGATCTCCCCAATATACATTCAAATGTGAGTGGTACCCAGAGATTCATATATTTCAGGCTTTAAAAGCTCACACCATTCCCAGTTAGCACGCTTTCTTATACTCCCATGCAAATTTCCTCCTCCCACCCTCCCTCCTTTTCTCCTCCCTCCCTTCCTTCTTCCCTCCCTCAGATGTAAGTTCTCTGCTATGGTTTTAGTTCTCCTTCCATACATCCCTGCCTGTGGCAACACTCCCCACTCTCCGCCATAAAAGACCATCCTCTGGAACTGTGAAACCCTACATTAAATGCTTTCTTTTCCAAGTTGCCTTGGTCATGGTGCTTTGTCACAGCAGTAGAAAAGCAGCTAAGAGACATCCATCCCTTTTCTAATTTCATGTCTTGTTTTTTCTTAAATCCACAAAGTCCAACTCATGCTGCCTATATTCACATGGGTGTGATGGCACACACTGGAACAAGGCCATGCCTCTGAAGAAAAATAACTCTCCTTTCTCTAATAGTCATCACTTGTGAATAGTGCCTCAACAAGGGGCGGGGATTTTTGTGCCCTTCCCTCACCCATGGTAGAATGCAGACTGACATGGTCTTGGGCACAGTATGCATGTAGCAACAGCTCCTGTGTTTATGAATACAATGGCCCTGTCGTGTTCAGAAGACACTGATTCACAGAAGGTCGCTCTGATCTCTGCCCCTTGTGGGGCAGAGTATGATGTAGATTGAGGCTGAGCATGAAGGGCTGAGCACGCTGAGACCTGTTTCCTCTACACATCTACCCGCTGTGAGGCTCTGGATTATCAGTTATGCTTCTCACTACTAATAAAAAGTTCAAAAATAAAAAGGGTTGTACATCTGTTTGAGTGACTGCATACTTCAATAATAAATAGCTTACTCGGTGGATGCAGGAGGAGCTGCAGAGGTGGACTGAATGCAGAGACCTGACTTTGAGAACTCACAATACAGTTTCACTTCCTCCCAGCAGAAGTGCACTTGTCTTTCATTTCCTGATATATGTGAGGTGAGATTAGTTAGCAGTCTTAGGCCAATTCTGCATCTCACATCCTGAGTACTGCCCCTGCCAGCTACTGTTGCAACCTGTGAAGGACCATGTGCTAAGAGAAATAGATGAGTATGTGCATCTGTTAGCTAGAGTCTGCCCTATGCTAGAAGCCAAACAGAACTAGAGGACTCTGGGGTAGAAAGTTGGTGCTTTTCGCACATGCCTAAGTTTCCTGCTGGTGTCTGATGGGTTGCTATCCAGGAGAACCAACTTAAATACAAATAGAACATAATTGCTCTTGTGCCGGATTCTGCCATCCAGCTATGCACTGAGTTAGGTAAATTTCTATGAAAGGAAGGGTCAAGGTTAGGAGCTCATGTGCATTGCAACTTATTACTGGGTTCATAAGTTTTTGGTTCCTATGTAGAATATAGAAAATGCAAGTAGCAGCAACCCAAACTGAAGGGATACTCTGGAAGCAAATGCTTCAATTTTTAAAGCAAATATGGAGAAAGTTTGAGACATAAAAAATGTATATCTTTGTCTATTAAGACCTATGAGCAGTTAAGGGTTGGGGAGAAGGCAAGCAGAAAGACTTGAGTTTGGATCTTCAGCATCCACATAAAAAGCCAGATACAGGGCTGCACACCTGGAAGCCCTGGGGAGGTGAGGACATGCGGATCCAGGCTTGCTGACCAGAGACAGTCAGGCAAGGTGGTAAGCTCCAAGTTTATAGAGAGGCTCGATCTCAGATAAGATACGGAGTCATTGGAGAAGACACACGAGGTCAGCTTCTGACATGCACATACACATGGACACACACAAAAACATGTGCACATGCACACAAACCAAATAGGAGCAATTAGAAACTGTCAGGTTTCCTATACATTTATGTGTCTAATATAGCTGAGAATCTCTGGGCCCCACAGCTACTCCTTTTAAAAGATGCTCAAATGATTCAAATGTCCTCTGCACTTGATTTTATGTTATTACAGTGTGGATATGAAGAGGAGGCACGTGCAAAACTCCACCTTGTACCACCCGGCACGCCTCAAGCTGTTAGGAGAGGCTACTCTTGAACTTACGGCAGTCCTCCTGCCTCTGGCCCCCTGATGTTGCTATTGCAGGTATGAGTTATGAGGAGGGATCCTCATTTTAAATCTTAGATGGTGGAAACATTTTAAATCTTAGATGGTGGAAAACTGATAAATATAACATTATACAATATTTAGCAAAATTAAAAAACAAGAAAGTGCTTGAGGACATGGACCCACTTTAAAAAACAGGGCATAGTGACACACACTTATAATCCCAGTGCTAGGGAGGTGGAGACTAGTGGATCCTTTCATCTTCCTGATAAGTCTGCCTCACCTCACAAGGCCAGGCAAGGGACAGTTTCGCCAAAAAAAAAAAAAAAATACAAAACAAAAACCAAACAGACAAAAAATCCAAGGTGGATAATGCCTGAGAGACATCTACAGCTATCTTCTGGTCTCTACAAGCATGCACACACCCATGAAAGGACTTTCAGCATATACATGTACACCCATGCATGTGCACACACATACATATGGAAGAATTATGTATATAGAATATTTATAAGTAAATATATCTCCATAAACTAAATCATCAATTACTTTCTCATAGAAACTATTGGAAACATATTTTTAAAATATTAGTTCTAGTATGGAGGATACAGAACCTGAATCGGCCATCTTCTGTAATCAGGCAATGTTTCCAGTGGTGGAACTGGGACACCAGATCATCCATAAAATCGTTAACCTACAATCTGTCCTGCCTGTAAGATGTGTTGGGGCATCAATGACTGATCTAATATGAGGCCCACATTAGAGGAAACTCCTGGATGACCAGGAACCAGAGGCTGGGATAGTCTAGAGACCTAAGATAGAACCAAACACAACTGGCCAAAAAAAGAAAAAGAAAAAAAATCCTAATTATTTTTCTGCTATACTCACAGATCAGTGCCTAGTACAGCTGTTATCAGAGAGGTTGCCTTGGGCAGCTGATAGGAGCGAATGCAGCAAGAACCCATATCCAAATATTAGATTGAGAGAGAACCCAGGCTGCAGGTCTCCATAGGGTTCCTCCACTGAAGCTTTGGGGAATTCAGCAAAGACAGAGATGAGGAATTGTGGGAACCAGGGGGATCAAGTATACCAGGAGATCATATCCCATGGAATCAACTAAGCAGGCCTCATGGGGGCTCACACAGACTGAGAGGCAATCACGGCGCCTGCATGGGTCTGCACTAGGTCCTCCGCATATGTTATGGTTGTTGGCTTGGTGTTTTGAGGAGATTCCTGACAGTGGTAGTGGTGGTTATCTCTGACTCTTATACTTGCTCTTGGGACCCTTTTTCTCCTACTGGATTGCCTCACCCTGTATGATGTGCCATGTTTGGTTAATGTCCCTAGGAGACCCGGCCTTTTCTGGGGGTGCAGGGATGGATATGGGGAAGAGGGGAGGTGGAGGTGAACTTGGAGGAGTAGAAGGAGGAGAATCTCTGGTTGGGAAGTATTGAATTAGAGAATAATAAATAAAAATTAAAAAAAGAATTGTCATCATATCCAATCAGCCAGATAGTAAGTGATTTAAATATTATTTATGTTTTATTTTGAAAATTTTTGCTAGTAAATGTATGTCAGTCTAGTGCAAAACCAGTGTCAGCTAAAATCTATTATTGCTTCACTCTGTGAACTAACCATCCACAGTAAAATCTGGTGACCCATGAAGTTTATGTGAGAAATGTAACAGAAATGGCTGGACATTAGTTTATGTATTTATTTAAAATTTTTGAGATTTAAATTATTTTATCTTGTGTGTATGTATATCTTGCCTGCATGTTACATACCACATGCATACAGTGCCCCCAGAAGCCAGAAGATGGGATCAGGTCTCCCGAGACTGAAGATGGTTGTGAGTCACTGGGAATTGAACCTGGATCCTCTGTCAGAGCAGCTAAGATGTTTCCATGGATACTAAATATTACTTTAATTGCTCACCTTGAGTGCTGAGGAAAGGCAGGAGGACTTGAACGCAGGGATCTTGCTTGTTACTATAAGTTGAGTCTTCTGTGGGAAGAAAATTTTAAAGCAAATTTATTAACCAAAAAATAACCTTTCAGTTGGCATATTACAGAAACTCAGTATTATTTTCCTAAAGAAGTGTCAAGATCACAGTCCTTACCCATAATCTTTCAGTTCGGTTGCAGGGTTGTTCTTATAGTGGTATAGGGAGTGTGACATCTAATTGTTTTAGTAAGCACTGCAGATTCAATGTCTTATGAGCAACTTAATCAAACCCTGTCTGGATCCAGCTTCTCCATCCCATAATCCCCTGCCTCTCTTGTCTTGAGACCCTCTGCTCTCTGCCTGGAGAGCTCAGGGACATTCTGACCTGAGGCATGATTCTTTCTTACTGGGAGCACTGGGCTGAGCTTAGGTGAACTGGTGAATGTCTTAGGTCTAGCACCCAGCAGCTTCATGTATCCCCAGGCAGGGTAGAGAGAAGGGGAACTGGTGCTCCCTCTGAAAGGGGTGCTCCTTTGATGTTCCTGCTTTGGTTGGTACTTTTAGCTACCATTTCTGTTACTGCTACTGCTGTTTTGTTTTGCTATGTAGGCCTGGCTGGCCTGAAGCTCACTATCCTGGGATTCACACAATTCTTAGAGACATGTTGCACCTGCAGGTACCTTCAAGACCACCCTTCCAAATCCGAACAGGTTATTTTCATAGCACTTCCCCTTGCTTGGTCAATCATCAGCAAAGACACCCATGTTAGAGGCTCAGGATGGTCCTGGCTCTCAAGCCCTTCCAGTTCCCCATCCTTCCGGGGATCAAGCGATGTGAATTTCCCCACTGGAATCCTCTGTAAATTCAAAATGCATTAGGCCAAAGTCACCATCAAAGAGGTGAGATGGCTCAGTGGGTATAGGTATTTGTCACCAAGACCTGTGACCTGAGTTTTCCAGTGCCGGTGTGGTGAAAGGAAAGAACCAATCACACTCACATTTGGAGGCATTCTTCTTCCAAATAAGTAAATAAATAAATGTAATAAAAAATAAAATGAAAATGCTGGTGAAATAGCTCGGTGTATAAAGGTGCTTACCAAGAAAGTCTGGTGACTTGAATTAGATACCACAACCTATGTAAGGGTAGAAGACAACTTATTCCACAAAGCTGTCCTCTGACAACCATAATATGGCATGGTAGTCATACACATATATACACACACGCGTGCTAAATAAAACCAAATTAAAAAATAAATCGAACCAAGAGGAAAATGTTACAATCAAATTTGCATACATGTTATCAGAATCCTTAGAAAAGTCACTGGAAACTCTATCACATCCTTACACATAGACTTCTAATTTAACAGTTGGGGGTGGGGTCTGGCGGCCCATCCTTTTGTGTTCTGCAAGTGGTTCGGATATGCAGTCAGGATAGAGGAATGCTGCCCTGGAGGGTGGTACCAAGGCTGAGCCTCAGGCACCTGGCCTAGGAGCTGTCAATTCAGGTTGTATAAGTGGAAACTCACTATACCATGGGCTTAGGAGCTGTTTCCCGGATACTGACCACTTCTCATCCCTCTGCCATCCTCTGGCCTTGTGCATGTGATGCTCCTCCCTGTTTACATGGCCCTCGTTCATGTTGCTGAACCATCAGACAACTCATGTCTTTGGCATGAATAGTCCGGTCCAGCTTTATCTTTCTGCTAAACCCCAAAACCTCAGTTCCAACAGTATCCATGCCAACTGCGGAACCCAGGTGCCTAAGAAAGAACCACGCTGGGTTTCAGCTCACAGAACATTTCAAAAAATGGATTTTTACTTTTTAATATGTTTTGCTTTAAAGCTACAGAAATAAAAAAGGCTTCATTGGTTCATTCTTTAAAAATACATTGTTGTGAGGTTTCCCAAGATTGCTTTTAGCCAGAGTGTTACCACAGGAAAAGTAGAATGGAAGGTGAGATTCCAACAAGTTCTTCACAGGCAAAGTCGCTTCTCTCACATCTACACAAACTGCTATTCTGTCAATCATGGATTTTTAAGCTCTTTCACAAGCCTCCCCAAGGTATTTTATTTCCATGAACCAGCCGTTGTCCAGCAGGGTCTCAGAAGCCCTCCTTCCCTTGTAAACAATGTACCTTGTCCATCTCCACAAGTGCGCCTCTCTGTAGATGCCCAAGTGCTGACCCTTCTGACCTGCTCTTGCCAGGGTCTCTTTAACTGCTCTCTTGTCTTTCCTTTGAAGCTCCTGTTTCATCTTGACTCCCCCAAGCAACCCCGAGAAATATCTTTGGTAGATGTCTCCTAGCTTAATGCAGTTTACATCTTTGTCCTTTGTGTGCCTTGTTCTCAAAGGACTTCCAGAAAAGAGTGGAAGTGATGTGTATTTACAGCTACACTTACCCTCAAAGTCCCCCAGGATTTTACCTATCTACATGGCTGTGTCACACAGTCATACAGTTACATGTCAATGATGCATGACAATAGGCTGCACTTCAGACTTGTTTCTCTATTGTGAGGTTCAGAGCATAATGTTCGGGGTGATACAGACGCTCAGTATAGGGTTGCTGACTGTAGGATAAACAGATGGTCCTAGAGTGTACTGCCGATCTTTCCACAGTTGAAACACTGTCAGGATCTCCTCTGAATTCATAGCTTGATAGATTCTATACTCCATGCTGGAAGCTATCACATCTTGCAAACACTTTCGACGGTGTCATGTACATTCGTTTCCAGTTAAGGATTGGCAACCATCTATAATGAGACTGATTTTTGATATGGCAAAGCAGACTGAGTCTAGCCTGGCTATTATATATGACTCAATTATATTATTTGACTTTACAATGCTTTTAATCATAACTTAAAGATATTATGGTTTACTATACAGTTTTATTGTAATGGAATCAGACCTGGATGACTAATCACATCACCAAACAATAACTGTGAGTAAGTGGACATTTTATAAGCCTCATAAATTCTACTCCTTCAACTTCAGAAGTATTTGTACACAAGGACAAGAGACACAGAAAAGCACAGCAGAGTTTCTGGTCACATTTTGAATTAAAAAGCATTAATAATTATGATCAAACAGAACATTTTGAAGTCATCTGTACTGGTTGGTTTTGTGTATCAACTTGACACTGGCTGGAGTTATCACAGAGAAAGGAGCTTCAGTTGGGGAAGTGCCTCCATGAGATCCAGCTGTGGGGCATTTTCTCAATTAGTGATCAAGTGGGAGGGCCCCTTGTGGGTGGAGCCATCCCTGGGCTGGTAGTCTTGGGTTCTATAAGAGAGCAGGCTGAGAAAGCCAGGGGAAGCAAGCCAGTAAGGAACATCCCTTCATGGCCTCTGCATCAGCTCCTGCCTCCTGACCTGCTTGAGTTCCAGCCCTGACTTCCTTTAGTGATGAACAGCAGCGTGGAAGTGTAAGCTCAATAAACTCTTTCCTCCCCAACTTGCTTCTTGGTTATGTTTGTGCAGGAATAAGAAACCCTGACTAAGACAAATTGGTACCAGCGTAGTGGGGTATTCTTGTGACAACCTAATCATGTTTTGGGGAGGACTGTGGAAGGACTTTGGAACTTTGAACTAGAAGAGCCATTAGGATGTTAAGACTTCTGTGGGATGTTGTGTAGGAGTTTGGAAGATAATGTTTAAGAACAGTGCAGAAGATGGAGGCCTGGCTTGTGAAATTTCAGAGGGAAGATTAAAGATACTTATGAGGGCCATG
Source organism: Tokudaia tokunoshimensis (assembly GCA_036184795.1). NCBI lineage: Eukaryota > Metazoa > Chordata > Mammalia > Rodentia > Muridae > Tokudaia > Tokudaia tokunoshimensis. Next base: position 34,686,824 of record BTHU01000015.1, on the reverse strand, counting down.
TTTTGATTGTGAAGATTCTGTGGTTTTGGTTGGCTGGGGCTGAAGAATCAGCTGTGATTAACAAGATACCAGAACCACTAAAGCAAACCTTTTGTTACTGGGACAACTGATGCTGGTTAGCTGGAGCAGGGAGGGAGGAAACGGGAAAGGGGAAATCATTCGGAATGTAAATAAAAAAAATATAGAAAATTTTAAAAAAAGGAAAAAAAGAATTAAGATAATGTAAATTATTTTATCTTTTACTGTTCTGTTTCATTTGGAAAAAAAAAAAGAAATTAGTGGTGATTAAGAAGAGACCAGCATCACTGAGGTGAAATCTTCTGGAAGTGTTTTCTGAGAGCACAGAGGTTGTGTTCCAGAGATAACCATGATTGTACTTTGTGCTGTAGCTGGACTTGGTACTGTGTAAGAGTCACCCAGGTGGTACTGGTTTTGAAGGCATGAAGGGGTCATGAAGAGCAGCTGAGGCTGGGCACTGTGAGAGGTCGAGGAAGGACATTGGTGAAGGTACAACCTCAGATGCAATTGATGGCCCAGGACTTAAGGGGTCATGCATAGGAGATGAGGCTTGGCTCCATGAAAAGAGCCTATGAGAGGCTGTTGATGAAGCCTAGTTATAGTGGAAGACAGCGGTGTTTTGGAGATGCCAGTGCCATGCGATGACGACCAAGAACAGCAGCAGCAGTAGAGTACAGACAGCGGGGGCCTAGAAGACAAGCTGTGTGCTACAAAGGGCAGAGCTGGAGAAGTGACCCAAGCCCTTGGAGGAGCCCGGATGATCATGAGTTGGATCCCAGACATTGAATCATTGGAGTTTGAGTTTTGCTTTTGATTGTGACTGTGCCCTAATATTTTTCCTTCTTGAAGGAAGAAAGTATTTTAATGGAGCCCACAGTTAAGAGACTTTGAATTTTAAAAGATATTGGACATTTTAAAGGGATTGAACTTTTAATATGTAAAGACTGTGGGACCTTTAAAGTTATTTAGATCTTGGAGATGAATAAGAAAGTTAAGGGTTGAGGCTTAATAGTGATGCGTTTGTGTGTCAAGTTGACAAGGGGTCAATTATACTGACTGGTTTTGTATGTCAACTTGACACAGGCTGGAGTTATCATAGAGAAAGGAGCTTCAGTTGGGGAAGTGCCTCCATGAGATCCAGCTGTGGAGCATTTTCTCAATTAGTGATGGCGGGGGGGGGGGGGAGGGCCCCTTGTGGGTGGTACCATCTCTGGGCTGGTAGTCTTGGGTTCTATAAGAGAGCAGACTGAGCAAGCCAGGGGAAGCAAGCAAGTAAGAAACATTCCTCCATGGCCTCTGCATCAGCTCCTGCTTCCTGACCTGCTTGAGTTCCAGTCCTGACTTCCTTTAGTGATGAACAGCAGCATGGAAGTGTAAGTTCAGTAAACCCTTTCCTCCCCAACTTGCTTCTTGGTCATGACGTTTGTGTAGGAATAGAAACCCTAAGACACCATCAAAAAGCCAATAGAAGATACTATACTGGCTTCAAGGAATAGAATGGAGGTAGATAGGAGAACACAAAAGAAGAGGAGGAAGATGAAGAGGAGGAGGAGGAGCGGGAGGAGGAGGAGGAGCCACTGTAATGAACACCTTTCTCCCTCAGCTATGCACTCAGCAGCTTTGAATACAGTTAATAGGTGGTTATTATTTCCTGTCTTTCAGTAAAGGTGCTTGATACAACCTGGGACATCTGCAGCTGCCTTCCTCCTGCTCACCTGAGTTCCACTCTCTTCTTGATTATTTCTACTTTTTCATTTGTTTATTCAGTTTTACATCCTGACTGCAGCTTCCCCTCCCTCTTCTCCTCTAAGCCCTTCCCTTTTCTCCCCTCTACCCACCCCCATCCACTCTTCTGCTTTCTCTTCAAAAAAGAGCAGGCCTCTATGGATGTCAACCAAATATGGCATGTCAAGTTGTAGTAAGACTAGGTACCGCCCTCTTATTAAGGCTGGAAGAAGCAACCCAGTATAAGGAAGAACAGTCCCAAAAGCAGGCAAAAGAGTCAGAGGCAGCCCCTGCTGGAAGACCACAAGAAAATCAAGCTACACAGCTGCAATGTATGTGCAAAGGGCCTAGGCCAGTCCCATGCAGGTGGTTGGTTGAGTGGCAGATGCTATGGGATTTTTTGTGGTGTCCTTTACTCTTCTGGCTCCTATATTCCTTCCTCCCCCCTCTTCTGCAGCATTCCCCCCCAAGCTCTGCCTAATGTTTAGTTGTGAGTCTCTGTTTTATCTGTTGCTAGATTAGCCCTCCCTGATAACTGGGCTAATCACTGATCTATGAGTATAGCAGAATATCATTAGAAATTATTTTGTTGACTTTTTTTTTTGCCAATCATTTTGGTTCTATCTTAGATCTCTAGGTTATCCAGCCTCTGGGTCCTGGCTCTCTAGAAAGTACCAGGGGTGAGTCCCTTCTTGTGGCATGGGTTACATTCTAATTCCAGCGATGGCTTAACTTGAGCCTTTTTGACAAGTATTTTCATTCCTTAAAAAATATTCAGCTGTGAAATTCTTTACTCTTCCTTATAATTTATAGCTTTGTGTCAGGAGTATCTCCAACACTGTGGCTATCAACGAAAACTTCCTTCCCCTTCATCCCTCCCCTCCTCTCTCATATTCCTTTTGACTAACCTTCTCCAACTCTACTGAGAAAAATCCTGTGCCCTGGGCTGGACCCCCTCCTGATGCTTCTTAGCCTTGGGTCCTCAGGTCACTCATGATTCTTAGAACCACTATTAACTCTGAAGTTCTTAATTTCTCCTATCCAGGTAAGGTTTTATTCTCTCTACTGAAAACAGGAGCAGAATCATTCAGAAGCTCAGAAATTTCAGACCTCTTAAGACTCTTGATTCCATACTACAAGGCACATTCATGATTCTCATTGCCTGGTCAGTTCTTTTATTGGTCTCTAATTGACACCTGGTTATTATTTCCTGTCTTTCAGTAAATAGTTCCTAGTCACACAAGACTGTTCTTCTGGGCACCCATTCACAGTGCCTACCCTTCACTGTCATCAGATGGTCCCGATTCCTCTTTAGAGAAGACAGGATTAAGGTTATTAGTGTGTATGAAGGCCCTTAACCACTATCACGGTGTCTTGGGAAAACATAGCTCCTCCTCCTTGACCCAAGGCCTCTCCCTAGTAGTCCTCACCTTCTACCTCTGTCTCCTGAACTTGTCCATCAGCCAGACCCCATACTTCTCTTGTGTGATAATATTCTTTAGTTTCACTGGCTGTCTTCCAACAGTTCAGAAACACTGACGAATCTCTCAGACACAGCTTTACCACAGCCCTGAGGGATCATGCAAGTACAAGGCCACCTTCATCAGTTTCATATACATTTAGTTGATTTCTTTACATTCCACTGATCCCTTCTCCTCAACTTACCTGACCCCCACTCAGAATTTTTTTGTAAAACCCAATGCAACAAAATTGAAGGGACAAAGACAAAGTAAAATAACAAAAGAGGAGGAATGTGCTAAGGAATTAAGACAGAGTAGGGTATATCAGCTTTCTTTCTGAAGCATACTCTACAGAAACAGATACAAATAACTGGTATACTAAAAACTTCTGCACATGCTAAATGTACTAAGTGAAATTGCCCTTAGGTTCTAATTGGAAGTAGTATTTTCCATTAACCGACGTGGGCTGTCAGCATCAGTTTGCAGGTTGCCCTATTATTTTTAAGTATCTTTTAAAATCACATATATTCATTTTTAATTTGAAGAACACATTTTCCCATCTTTGATTGCAGTTTTATAAATGTGAACTCTGTTGGCGCACTTAATCTACTTCCAGTTCTCTCTCTCTGCTACCTAATGAATAGCTGTTTCCTAATCATAGAATCTTTTTATTCCCATCATCCTTTTCAGATTTAGAAAAAGAATAATTATGATAGAAATCTTAAAGATCCAGGTATTTATTTTTAAATGGCACTCCTAACCTCTACCAGCAAGGGGAATGCATTTCTCTTACAAGTTCAGAGTCTTACAAAACCACTTGGAATCAGCAAAGGCTGCCTCAGGTGGGGAATCTGTGGGGGCTGAAAACAGAGGAACCCCCAAAGCAGAGAGAAAGGGGTGAACATTTGTATTGGACACAGCCTGGAATGAAGATTCCAAGGCTCCAATGGCAGAAATTTTTGTTTTGTGGACCTGGGGTACATCCAGGAATCTACACTTCCACAGATGTGGTGTTTTCTCATATAGATGACCCCCTAGACACCTCAGGCTCCACGCCTCAGAAAACAGAACAGTCAGTCAGTCTGTCTGTCTGTCTCTCCTCCTCCCACTTCCCTGCTCTGTGCAAGTGTTGATGTGTGAGACAGTACAGAAAAATGTTTTCATCTTTCTGCAGCAACTTTCTGACTAACCTTTCTTCACTTGAGGTCTAAGAGGAAATAATGCACCTTTGAGTTTAATTTGTGACTCATTACTAATGAGCATTTGAAAAATTTACCTCTCAAACCGTAGTGTTTCTGGAGAGTGTGTTTGAATTTGAAGGGACGTTTCTGAAGCAAAAATGAATATCTCCCTCTCCCTCTCCCCCTCCTTCCCCCCCTCCTCCTCCTTCCTCTCTCTGTCTCTCTGTCTCTCTCTCTCTCTCCCTCCCTCCCCCCCCCCCCCGTATTTCTAATATCCTTCTCATCTCCTAAGGTTTACAGGGCAATTTTTCACTACCACTTGCTACTTTATTTTCCTACTTAAAAAGCTGCTAAGCAGGTCCTGTGCTGTCAGAGTCTCCTGGAGCTCATGCTGCTCCAGCCCTGTTGGGTCTGGATGACACTGTTGCGTGGAGTCGGCTGCCACTTCCGGTTCTTACAATCTTTCTGCCGCCTCTTCTACACCCCTGAGTCCTGAGAGGAAGGGTTTGATGAAGGCATCCCATTTAGGGCTGAGAGCTCCAAAGTCTCTCGTTCTGTGCATCCGTCAGAGGGGGATCTCTGGTTAATCACCATCTCCTGCAAGGAGAGGCTTCTCTGATGAGGGATAAGCAAGACTATAACAGTATGTCATTAAAAGTCACTCTTCAGTGCTGTGTCACTAGGTACATCACCCATGGACTCCAGGACAGGCACCATGCCCCTGGAATAGTTAGCCAACACAAACCAGACTCCATGTGCTTTGCCGCTGTTGTTCTGTTTGGATTTGGTTTATTTCTTTTGGTGTATGTTTTTGTTTGTTTTGTGGTTTTAGTTTGTTTTGGTGTTTGTTCTTTGTTATTAGTTTTATGTTTTTTTTTCTTTTTAGAGAGAGAAAGAACATGAAGTTGGGTGGGTAGAGAGATGAGAGGATCTGGGAGGAGCTGGGAAAGGGAGAACATCAAAGTATATTGTATGTAAAAAAATTAATAATAATAATCATAAAAGCTACTAAAAGAGCCCAGTGATCACCTTGCCTTCCAAAGCTACCTAGAACTGACAGAATCCTCAAACAGAAATCACCATTCAGCTCTAGATTCCACAGTTTCTTCTATGCATGCGAGATGGTTCTATTCTTACAGTGTTAGGCCCTGTCATATCAGCAGCCCTTCTCCGCATAGGTGGAGGAGGCTGGACCTGGTCGGGGAAGACAGGCTAAAGGATTAAACGCACCTGCTGGTGAAGTCTTAAGGTGGAAACAGAATCAGGGAGGGATTCAGTTTGAACTTTAGCTGAACCTATAGAATTGAGATAGATAATAGATCAGAAAAAGATGCAGGAGTCAAAGAAGTTCGACAAGGACTAACAAGCCAGTGGTACTACATGTAAGTTCAAAGTCATAACTGTAATAAATCCCAGATCCTTGAACTAAATTCAAAATGTGAATTCAGGTTCTGAATAAGAAGAGAGATTAAAGTCAAACAAGATGAGAAACAGGACTCCCACTCCCAGGGAAGGACACAAGCATGCTGTGTCCAAAGCTGGAGACTTAGAGGCCAGAGTGTCCCTTAAAGAGAAGCAAGAAGGAGCCTTGAAAGGAAGCTGAATACCAGGACCTTACTCAGCTGAATCAGGGACCAGGCTCCAAAGTACATTCAGGATGCTAGAGAGCCTCTGATGGTCCTTGGTTAGCCAGTGCACTTATTGAGAACTCGTGGTACATATAGTTCAGGTGCTTAAGGAGATGTGTAGGGCAGAGATTAAACAGGCACACTTACATTAGAATCTAAATGAGTATTGTCTCCTGTTGAATTATTTCAGACTATATATACCTAATCCTCCCCTCTCATGCTTGCTAATGTGGATAGGAATGACTGACTAGCTTGTAAAGGCAGAGGAATGTAACACAGCATGCCTGCATGCAACTTTCAAAGCTATTTCTGTCCTCCAAAAAAAAAAAAGGAGACATAATCCCCTCTGGATTTATATTCATCTTGGCTTTCAATATCAGTATTTGGTCATTTCTGAGAAGCCTGGCAGCAGATGACAATAGGCAATGTTCCTGAGTTCCAACCTCCTGAAAAAAAAAAAGTTGAATAATTTATGAATCCAGAAGTTGGGCATATACCCGGCTCTGTGAATCACATGTCATTACACCAGGCTGATGCCTTCTCTCTAGCTAATGATCCTGTTATGTTTAGCAAACAAAAACTGCTGTTTTGACAGAAGGTTGAACACTATTTTCTTAAGATGATGATTTGACCAGACAGGTCAAGTTGAGGAGAGAGGACCACCCTCTGATAGCAATCTATTATGCAAGACATTGAGCCAGGCATGGTAGTGAGAGGAACACCAAGACAAAGGCAGCCCACTGTCCCTGCCTTCAGCAGGCTTCTGGACAAGTTCACCACAAGCAATTCTTCTAACCTCTCATTATTATGCATGAACTCAGGGCCTACAAGTAGGAACACATCATGCATTTTCCATCTCGGAAGAGTAATGCAACACCACGGAGAAATGAGATCTTTGTAGCTAGAGTAATAAAGTAAAATATTTCAACTACAATGAGAATAATAGCCTCTTGCAAGACAAGAGGTCTTTAGGTGCCATAAATTTCAGAACATGGATGTTGGTGAAAGGGGGTTAGAAAGTAATTGTGATAAATCAATATACTTTCTGAAGGGTCTGTCCCTGTGGTGACCGAGATTTTAAATCAGCATCCTATACAATAATGGCACATTAAAAAGAGTAAATTCTAGATGGGAAAATGTGTTCATATTCTCCATTACAAAGTTCTCCTCAGATATGTCAGTTTAACTTCAAAATCACAGCTAAAAATTCTGCAAGCCGCCTTTACTTAACATTTACAGCGACAATGACCATCATGGGAACTGCCAGATTATTTAAGTTCAGTTTTCTTGTGTATCCATATCTGCGCTGCAAAACTATAGAAATCTATTGCTGCCTTTCCCTTTCAAGAGGCATGGAATTTCACCAGGACTGTTCATTTGGTGGGAAGACTAGAAACAAGACGAATGGAATCCAATGTGGATTCCTTACTTCAGTATAGTTCTCTCTACTTTGACCGAGTGTTAAAATAAATCTGGTCTCTGGTAATATATGATGCAGATGCTCCAAAGTCTCCCCTGTGTAGGACCACTCAGTCTTCATAATGAAATACCAAATGGCTCATTCTGTCCTCAACATCATTTGGTAAACACCTATCACTCAAAAGATCCAACTCTAGGTGTTGCTAGGATTCTGGATATGAATAGATGAAAAATTTCTTTCTAAAAATGTATAGCCTATTGAATATGGAAGTATCTGTAATGGCAGAGAGAAGGGAAAAATGTGCTAGAAGAAGCACATGCCAAGGACAAGAGGACCAGAAGAAAAAAGGTACAGGCCAGGAGTGGATAAAAATTTCCCACCTGGTTTGGTATTAGTTTGAGATCAGAAGGGACCAGAGAAGGAGCAGAGGCCACTATAGAGGAGAACAGCAGGAAGAAAGGTTCTCAGAGAAGCGCAGATATGAGGAGCACGTAGAAGAATGCAGAGAAGAATCAAGCCAACCGTAAAAAAGCATGTTAGGAAGAAAGTAGTCATAGACTACAGAGAACCTTGACTGTCGGCTAACAAATTACTATTAGCCACAAAGCCAAGATGATACCTAAGCAATGTAACATGCACTGCACAAACATGCAAATTCTGAGCACCCAAATGGCAGCTCACAACCATCTGTAATTCCAGTTCCAGAGAATCTGTCTTCTTCTGACTTCAATGAGCACCGAATGCACATACGCAGACATGCATGCAGGCAACTCCCCCCAAAATAAAAATTATATTTAAGTAAAAGATAAGCAAGCAGTAGTAGGCCAGTTTAAAGCATGAAACTATAATTCGTCTTTTAATGACTGAGGGCATGAAGGGCATTTTAATGTGGTATCACAATGTCTGAATCAAATGTAACTAAAAGTAAATTCTATGCACAGAGTCATCCTTGATATACAACGGAATATAGCGACGAGATAAAACTAAGGGAGGGGAACTGGAAGCTTAGAAACTTCTAAACTGCATAGAATTTGATTTCATAGGTCGATGGTATTAAAAGTACTGCTTCAGTATATTAGAAAATAGAAAAGCAATTATCCAGTTAATTTGTCAAGCAGCAGCAAAGCACTCAAGCGACATGTGGACATGGAAACGCTTCTTTTGGCCAGCAGGTGGCGCTTGTCACTCAGTGTAGAAAGCAGGTAATAATGGGAGAACAAAGCCTATACTGGAGTTGAGTACAAATTCCTCACCCATATGTTCGGAAGAAAGACTGCAAAGGATTGCTCCGGTCACACAATTTATAACCAGGGTTTTGGCTGGTTGACACAGAGTATCAATTACACAATTTCTTTATTCGAGAAAAATGTACCACCATGGGTGACAGATCTCCAGGTGGCCTTTCTTTTCAGCTTACTGAACTTAGGGGTTTCTTTTACCAAATATGATTTGTTGCACACCACTCTGCTGCTCTACAAACACTCGAGTGGCCTTTTTTTCTGTACTGTTCTTTCCCTGTGAGCAAAACCGCTGTAAAAATTAAACAGAAAAATCTATTGTCATTTAAAGATGCATGACTCGACTAATCATTTGACTCTCTTTGATATAATGAATATAAGTAGTTGGAATGTCATAGGAAGTATGTCTAACCATGTAGGAATGCAGTGTTGTATGAACTATGCCTTCCACACTAGAGGACAAGGCATGTCTGCCATTAGGATGCCTCTTCTACCATGGCAGTTTTCTGATTGACTCTGGGGTATGCTAATGTGGGTGTTCCTAGAGGTAAGAGACTGTCATGCTACACACAGGCAGGCCGTGTACAGGGTGGGGAAAAAAATAAAGCTGCTGGGTTTTCAGAGGAACGGAAGTGTTAACATTCCGCTGTCCTGGTTGTGGGTAATATAAAACCTAAAGCCACGGAACTTAAGATGCAGAATTGATCCTGAGTTTGGATCTAGTGTGGGGCTTAGTGTTGACTGTCAACTTGACAGGCTTGGGAATCACCTAGGAGACAAGCCTCCAGTGACGGATTGTTTAGGTAAAGTGAGCCCCTGGCTTGGATGATTTGGGCTGGAGCTAACCTGAAAGATTCTTTTCTATTGTCTGGCTTTCTCCATGAAGTTATTTTACCAGTTGCCAAGTGAGGGAAGCAATGAATAACCCTACCCTGATGCAACCCCTATGCACCATGACAACTATCAGCATGGCAAGATATGCCTATGTGTGCCGTAAGTATCACACCCATGTTAGTGTTAATGAACATCGGTCTAATCGTATTTAAGACCCACTCAACAGCAGGAAATCATGCCCCAGGGCTGGAAAGCTAGCCAACTGTGAGCATGGTTAGTGAGGTCATGAACCTTAGGAGAGAATCTACTCCGACAGTTTTCTAGACCATCGTACTTCCTTACTACATTCTAAATCTTATCCTCGAACTCACAGATAAGTGTAGCTACCAGCCCTCAGCAAAGAAACCTCTCTTTACAGCAAGTGGAGATCCTCATAGAAAGCTGGACACAAAGCGGAGATCAATGCCCTGTGGGGAGCCTTGACTCCCCCCATATGATGGGCTATTTCCTTGAACTGTGAGCTCAAATACACCTTTCTTCCTTAAATTGCTTTTGGTAATGGCGTTTTATCCCAGCAACAGAGAATTAACTAAGATGCCTAGTTACTCTCTTCACTTCCCAGATCAGACTCCCCGCTGCTGTTGATGCTGGAGTGCAGAGGTTAACAGCTAGATGAGCAGAGTAGGACGTGGCTGCCTTTGCTGCCCAGGTCCGCTCGGTGGCGATGTGATCGCTACCAGTGAGAGACTAGAGGGAAGAGCAAGGAGGTGGACAAGCATAATTGCACAGTTTATATTTTATGACGGCCTGGCTCCGAGAGGACAGACAAATGAGTGCCAGCCGAGAAATATGCTGAATCATGGGAGTGAATTAGCTGGTCCTGATTTTCCGGCAGCATCCAGCCTGAACCAGAATGCAGTATATGTTGATACTGCGTGGAACCAATGCTGCTTCTCTGACCTCCCCATTCCCACGTCTGTCAGATGTCCTTATGTGAATGACATTCTAAGGGTACCAAGAAGACAGCTTCATACTGTCTGCTGTGTGACTCTCAGGCTTGCTTCTGACACTGGGTAGATATCTCCAAACAAGAGTTATTGAACACCCACAATATTCTCATGGACTCTTTTCATAAAAGAAGAATTGAGATGCTCTTTCAAAATTCTCCTATTCAGTAATTACTATATTTTATAAAGAATTTCACACTTTTGGAAAGATAACTATGCCAAAGACTGGGTGAGCTTTTTTAAATATCTAAGTACCCCATGAGGGTCAAGAGCAATGTTCTTTGCCAAGTCCTTATTTATGATGTTCTTGCCTTGAATGTTCTCTATGATTCCTTCAACTTACTCTAACTAGATTTCAAAGAAGAAGTTCAAGTTCACTTCCCCTATAACATGTACTTACACTAAATCGCCCTTCACAATCTCTTTTGAATAAATTTCCACACCATTTCAGGTGTGATCAGGTATTACTGAACTAGCACTGTCTTATTGTGGTTGGTAATTTGTAAATCATCATTAGATTTGGTCTGCAAAGAGACTTTTTGTTTGTTTGTTTGCTTAAACAGGATTAATATATATATTGGTTTTTTGCTCTTCAAAATGAAAGTATTTAAACTTTTTATTAGATATTTTCTTTATTTACATTTCATGTCATCCCCTTTCCTTGTTTCCCCTCAGAAAATCTCCTATCCCATCCCCTCTTCCCCTGCTCACTAACCCACCCACTCCCACTTCCATGACCTGGCATTCCCCTACACTGCAGCATTGAGCCTTCACAGGTCCAAGGACCTCTCCTCTCACTGATGTCCAACAAGGCCATCATCTGCTACACATGCGGCTGGAGCCATGGGTCCCTCCATGTGTACTCTTTGGCTGGTGGATTAGTCCCTGGGAGCTCTGGGGGTACTGGTTGGTTCATATTGTTGTTCCTCCTATGGGGCTGCAAACCCCTTTAGCACCTTGGGTCCTTTCTCTAGCTCCTCCATTGAGGATCCTGTGAAGAGACTGTTTTTCAACCTGAGGATGTGATATATTTTCTATTTCAACAATGGCCTGTTGAGTGCCTGGTACTACCAGACACTGATGCGAGTCATGGTAGGCAAAGCTGAAAGCTTTCCTGCTTCCAGGAACCTTATATTCTACTACTCCAGTTACTATGAGCTTCCAACATAGTCTATCCTGGGGTGTACTCAAAAGCAAGCATTTAAAAGTCAATGACCACTCAGAATTAACCAGCTGCCTGGGGTTGGGTCACTGATAAGTACTGAATACTTGAAAATGTGTTAAGATTCTAGGAATGTTTGCCCATGTAAGTTTTTGTGGAAACTTTCCTTTCAGCAAAGGAAGACAGTGAGGATTCTTATATCCTTTGAACAAGATTTCTATATAAGTGGTGCTAAATTGCTGTTAGAATTGGAATGAGCTGAATCTATAATCTTGACTTAAATTTGTGTGGGGAAGAAAATCTACTGAGAGAGTGGGCAGCATGGATGGCTCCTATTTGTTGACTTCATTAGCTGTCATTAAAATCTCCACCTCAATAATAACACAGTCCAACTTTAAACAAACAATAAGCTAATCAAGGCTTTGTGAATGACACTATCAATATCCAATGGTCAACAGTGATCTGAAAGGAAGGAAAACAATATATTCAGAGATAGTCAAAAGATAAAATCAATTCCAATATGTTGAATGTCTTCCCAAAGCTTCAAGGAGCAATTTCAAATTGAGAAATGACTTTTAAAATGAAGATATTTCCAGTAGAAACTTCTGTAGTATTTATCTATTTGCCTGTTAATCACAGGCTCTCATGCCTTTATTTCTGGTTCCTTTTAGCACACCCCAGATTAGAGGCTTTATAAACTAGAGAGGTGAGAGGTGTTTTAGCAGTAGGGAATACTTAGGGGATGCATTTCCCAAGTAATTAATAGTGTCATTCCAAGACTGAACAAGACACTAGGTTAAAAGAGGAGAGCTAGTCCTGTGACAACCTCAGGTGGTGTATGACTTGCACAGCATAACCCTAGCAAGTGGGAAGGTAAGAAGAGAACATGTTTATATTATAAGAAACCCAAACTGATGTAATTTTGGATTGACTACTACCCCATCACCAGATTTTCTATTCTAATGAGTCTTTCCTTTTTTGTTTTCTGGCATTGGGAGATGAGTCAATAATCCTGCATATTTACTGCTACTTGAGTAAACAAGCTATATAAAGTTTAAAATGCTGAATTTGGGAGCTGAATCTATAAGCAGGGATATAACTCTTGGATCAGAGAATAAGGACTGGGAACGTGGCTCAGTGGGTAAAAGCACATTCGACATGAGTGTGAAGACCTGAGTTGAATCCTCAGAGCCCACACAGACCATGTGTAGTGGCGCATATCTATGATTCTGATACTCCTAAGTGAGAGAAGAACCAAGAACTGGAGACGTCCAGAGGTTCACAGGCAAATGCAGCTCTGAACAACAGAGAGACATTGCCTCAAACAATATGGAAAGTGAAGATCAACAGACACCCAAGGTTGTCCTATGACCTCTGCGCATGCGTGAGTGCACATGGGTGCTCTCAACCGAACAAGTCAAAATGAGAATGAAGATAAAAATACACTAAAGACGTGGAAGGGGAAAGGAAAGGAGAGGAGTGAAAGATAAAAGAACGAGTAAGAGAGGATTTAAAATAGTCAAAGTATATCATGTGTATTATGGAAATGTCCTGAGGACATGTTCTTCCACTAAAATTGCCATAACTCCCCATTCATCCACAAGAATGTTTATTCTTATTGAGTTCTCATAACAATTAAAATGTATCTTTGACATTCCATATTAATAAGCCAGAACTGTCTACAAAACACTCTTTACCCAAAATGTCCATTTCCAGGGAAGAAGCCTGGTAGTGCAGAGGAAAGGGGAGAGGTGGAGCCTAATCTGTGTCATCATGCAAACATAGTTCCCTGCCTTGGATATTTGACCCTAAACAAGCACAGACAAGCATAGGAAGAAATGCCTTGTCTTCCGACATGACATGCTCCGTGTATAGATAGATGGCCTTAGATAGTATATATGCAGATATTTTTATAGAACTCCCTCCCCTACCTTTAGCATAATTCTCAGATGCAAAATAAAAAGACTGGAAATGAGAAGCTGTATATTTTACTTGAGAGAACCATATTGGTCGATTTGCATGTGAGGAATCCACAACTCAAGAGCAATCGCTTAACTTGGAAAGATGAGTGAGTGCTCGCTCACCTGTAGCTGTGCTTCTACCAGCCTGTCCTGATATCTCTGGACTGACTCCTGAAGTTGCTTCTCTCTCTCATCTTTTGATAGCGGTCTTCTGTTCATGGTGCCCAGTGGGATAGAAGGCAGGTGTTCCATCTGGTTACAGCTTCACAATCAACAAGCAACAGATTAGCATCAGGAGGCTGTAGGAAGGTGTTTGTTGACTAGAGAAGACAACTTACTTCTCTAAAGTGTTAAAGTTTCTGTTATACACCCAAATTTGACTATAAAGCAGGATTATATTACTTTGGAGCAGTATATAATCTTAAATGTCCAGTTGGTATGGGAAGGAGCAACATAAAAAATGTAAGGGCACATGTATTTATGAGGGTGTCTGAATGCAAATTATTTTGTTGATGGTCCACTTATCCTATATTATCATAAATCAAGTCTTTAAAAATAATTTTTTTGTGGATCATCTCAATACTGACAAACATTTCTGCACCCCACCCCCAGATCCGGTGTAGAAATCTATGCACCACTCTAAGATATTACAAACACGTCTGCCTCGGAGACACATGGCTCTCTGGCTACCCTGTCATGCACTGTTCAGAAACAGCTTTGGGGTACTGGAGGCTTACACATAGCTCGCTAGAGAGCTCTGAGCGACCCTGACTGGTCCATCTTTCCCAAATGAACTGTTGTCCTTGGTGTTCTAGTCCTTTGCAATCATCCTGCCTCCCAGTCTGTGTACTTTCCAACCATGAACGATTCTCATCATAGTTACAAAAAATAAGTAAGCCTTGATTTTGGAATGCTTGAGGCCATTTTGCTTTTTTTTTTTTAATGTTATAGCTATATAATAGGGAGCTGATTCAGACAAATTGCTTTTTATTAAAAAAAAGAAATTGTTTAGTTTGTGTTGGTATCAAGACTTGATGCAGAAAGAGGAATGAACTCTCTCTAAGTACATCTCTGAGTGTGCAGTAGGATGATGAAATACAGATGTCAACTCTTTGGGTCTCTTCTAGGTTAAGAAGTTTTTATTATTGATAGGTGGAAGGAGGGGAGAGGTGCATCCAGTCACTAAACGAGGAGGCAGAAGGGGTCAGAAAATGTACAGGTGTAGGGCTCAGAGAGGGAGGAGATGGGAATGGGGAGGGCCTCTCCACACTGGAAACAGAGAAGAAATATAAGGCAGAAGGACCCCCCCCTACTCTGTTTTTCAGAGCTGTGAGCATGTATTTTTTTGACCCCTAACAGCAGAGAGAGTGAGGAACTACCACCAAATTATAAGCTCTGCTGTGAAAAAACACTTCATCCTGCCTTCATGTGGTATTTACTATTATTATTTCCAAAGAAAGGTGCTGCGTAAACAAATGCCAAGAATGACTACACAAGAATGTCTGTAGAGCCACCAACCAGATGAATCTGAAGACATTTATGGAGCAGTACCTACACAGGACTCTTTCATTTGAAAAAAGGAACCTCACAGTCACGTTAAGTTTGCATTTAGAGAAGAGAAACAAAGTACTTTATTAACATGAAGCACATTCAACTGTCTACCTTCAAAAAATTTTTGGGCACAAATTTTATTATGTAGTACAACCTCTATGTATTATGTATCTTTTCCGAAATTGAGGAGTTTTGCTTCAGCCAAATCCCAGGCATCATTTTTACCCTGCTGGTAGTCCCTGCATTCAATACAGATGAATGCATATCATGAATATAATAGAAGCGTACTGATAGCTATTTCTCAGAAACTGTGACAAAAATGTCATTTCTCTCTGTGCTTGAACCAGAAAACAAACAAGACTTCAGTAGCCTCAATAGAACTGGCTCTATTTAAAAGTTCATCCAGGCTGCTGGCCCTGAACACTACCATGGGTAAGATGGTTTTAATCATTAAATACATGTAAAGTGGAACTGATTTCCATAGGAGGTCATGGATGTTTTGGGTCAGACTCTGTGCTTCAAGTTCAGCTTGGAAGGGGAGTCCCCAGCAGGTCACTAAAGCCTTCTGAGTATCTGTGTTTTCTCCTCTTAGAGATCGAAAGAGCTCATAGGACTTTTGTAAAGATGGAAGAGTAAGCTTCCATGTTTACATAAGTGGTGTTTCTGACTCAAGTTCTGTTTACATAGACCATTAGTTCATTCAAATGCCACCAACTAGCATTGACTTTGGTGGCAACTAGGAAGCAACTTCGGACCACCAACTTTAGACTCTGCAAGTGTAGACAATACCTTGTCGAATCTCAAGACTCTGCTCTTGTTCTCACAGAACATGCCGTAATACATGACCACATCATCTTTGTTTATATGAGTTTATTTTATATGATTCTATCTAAACTCAATAGTGCTTTGGTCTCCTGATAGTTCTAGCCCCACTCTTCGGGAAAGCAGGTCCAGACTTCGATGCTGAATGAGAGGACTGAGTGAGGTCCCAGGACTGATTCCCAGCCTCCCGCAGGAGTCATCTTAGCCACACAACAGACTGCAAGTTCCCTCTGCAGGAAGTGCCTGCTGCCAATTAGATGCTCTTACATCTTGCTAAGCCTCCTGCTGCTGTTTTATGCATATTTTATTATAATCTTTTCAGTGGGAATGACATACAGATGGCCAGTATTATGTCATTGTGTTTAAAGGTTCAGGGACTTCGGGGAACTAGAAATAGAAGCACTTTCTGGTATTTATATTTTCAAAGTCCATCAATTTTCTGTCAACACAACTAAATTTGTCTTGCCTCCTCTTGCAAGTGGAATTATCTGGATGCATAAAAGGGACAAAGTTAATGTGGTCTTGAAGATGATTCTGCAATGCTCTGTGAGGCATCACTAGTTGCTAAGGGAAGAGGGCAAGAACATACTAGTTCAGGGTCACTGGACAATTGGAAGTAAAGAAAGCTGTGAAAGACAGCTTCCCAGGCCTGTGATTTGTCTTCAGAGCTGGATAAAAATATTTCAAGAAGAGTTATTACTCTCGGATCCATATTAGTAAAAGTGATCCATTTACTCTTCAGCTCTAAGGACATAGAGGAGACTGTACAGAGAAAGCATTGCTGGGGTGGGGTGAGGGTGCCTCTATTAAATGGAATACTAACTCTTTTCCCTAGAGAAAGGATATTAGTCTAAAGGGGCTCGTAAGAACACTGACAACCATCAATATTTAATCAGCCCTTTTTCCTGTTTAGTCTGAACTTTTTCCTCCAGCATATAAAGCAATGAAATCAATATATGACTTATATTAAAAAAATAAAAGCACACACGCTAACGGCTTAGTGCTCCTGGATGCCCCCTCTCAGGAACACGCCTGTAAGATCAAGTTGTTTGCCTGTGAGCATGAATGGGAAGGTGCAGATGAGGAGGCCAAGGCTTCCTGCTAGGTTGAAGCTGCACACACATTAGGACCTGTGATTTGGGATAGCAGATCTCTCTTAATCAATGGAAAAAGATACTAACAAACAATATTCTCATAGATAGCAAGGAGTTTACAAAGGTTTTAAAGAGAAATGGGCCTCTAAGGTAACATCTTTCTACAACTGACACTTTCAAGGTTTATAAGGTACACCTTAGGAATTTTTACATTGATAGAGAATTTTTAGAAAAATCAATCCAAAATTACCTGTTTTCCAGGTTGTTGGGATTATTGGCACAAATCCATATGTCAGGAAATCCTTTTTCCTGGTAATTGGAAGAGGGAGGCAGGACTCTCCATTTGAGACAAAGATCTGACCATCACGACAAAGACACAACAGAAAAATCTATTTAACATTTAAAACAAAGTGTCAGTTCAGACATACTAGTGCCACCTTCAGCCCATGCCTGCTGGCGTGACTATTCCAGCCTTCCAGGAGCTATGTGAAAAGCTCACCAAGAAATGTGCAAAGCTCACCAAGAAATGTGCAATCCTCGTGACTGTCCCAGTTCCCTCCAAGTTTGTTGCTGTTACTTGTGAGAAAGGGACCTCGCTAGAGCGCCCTCTCCCTCTTGACTCCCATGGTTTCCAGCCCATTCCCAGCCACTCCACTTTCCATGCGGATATCCACTGACAGCAAAGGCGAAAGCCAAGATCTGTCAGGCATTCCAGCACTGCTGCCTTCTGCCCATTCTTTCCCTTGATCTTACTCCACAGCCTTTTCTCATCTCCTTGTGTGCTTCCCTTTACAATTCCTCCTCGCCTTTGGGCCCAAGGCACACAGCTGCCTTTAGGCTAAACCTAAGTTTAATCCTGGATTCCCTCTTGCCACGGAGGTAAACAGTTCCTGCACTCCTGAGGAAGAAAGCAGTTTACACAGCCGACAAGCCCCTGAACCACCTCCTACAGCCTGCGGATCTTGAGAGAATGACTTAATTTCTGTGTCAGAACAATCATCTGCTGTAAAAAAAAAAATATTTCTAAGAGATTTATAGAAAGAGGATCTGAGGATAAAATGGTTTTGCAGTATTAATGATAATAAAAATCAACACCACTAAACACTTTCTCGATCACTTAGTGAAGTTCATATTTATTAGACCACATGTTCACGACCTTATGACATAGTGCTTGTGGTTATAAGCACCAGTCTTATTTTCTAAATAGGTGATTAGTCCTCAGATATTTGATGATTGTCGGGATCCCATATGGCCTTTAGCCACCTGAAGCAATGTTTACTTGGCAGGCATCAAATATATACACTAACTATTGGGCATTATCATTGTCACCTGGCAGGCTCTCACATACTGTCATCCACAGCCTTATTCATACTTTCTGAACATGTCATGTTCCATTTATTAAATCTTACTGCCACACATCAGCTCATGCATTTATATCTCTCACCTGGGTCTTCTATTACAACAGGCTCTACCAGCACAGGTCTGACCTTCCCTCATTAATTCAGAGTTTTGTCAATTATCATCATGGCAGGAAGTGTGGCAGCATGCAGGAAGATACGCTGCTGGAAAGGCCAAGAGTTCTACATCTTGATCTGAGGACAACCAGAAGGAGACTCTCTTCCGCAGGCAGTCAGGAGGAGGATTATCCTTCCATACTGGGCAGAGCTTGGGCATAGAACCTCAAAGCTCATCCCCAGAGTGACTCAATTTCTCCAACAAGGCCACACCACTATGACAAGGCCACACCTCATAATAGTGCCATTTTCCATTGGCCAGGCATTTCCAATCCACCACAGAGGTATTGGGACATTCTCAGTAGAAGGGTGATTTGGCCCTGCATCAAATCATCCTTCATGGAGTTGCCTTACTGGGAGTTACATCTGACTCATTAGTTCACCCTGGAATGCTTGGGGAGGGGCTCTTCTGGTACTTGTCTGTTTTATCTACTTGATTGTGGGTGATATGAAGTATATTGTCCTTAACTCCAAGCCCTTTAGAGAGTAGCTTGAAGGCATATCAAGTGTTTGGTGATTTCATGTTGCTGTTCTTCTACTGAGAATATCCCAGTACCTCTGTGGTGGTTTGAATATGCCTGGCCAATGGGAAGTGGCATTATTAGGAGGTGTGGTCTTATAGTAATGTGGCCTTGTTGGAGGAATTGAGTCACTGTGCAGGTGAATTTTGAGGTCTTATGCTCAAGCTCTGCCCGGTATGGAAGGATAGCCTTCCTCCTGGCTGCCTGCGGAAGAGAGTCTTCTCCTGTTGTCCTCAGATCAAGATGTAGAACTCTTGGCTCTTCCAGCACCATGTCTTCCTGCATGCTACCACACTTCCTGCCACAATGATAATGAACTAAAACTCTGAAATTGTAAGCCAGTCCCAATTAAATGGCTTCTATTATATTGCCTTGGTCATGGTGTCTCTTCACAGCAATGAAACCCTATCTAAGACAACCTCCCATTGTTTATCAAAATACCTTGGAATCAAAATGCCCTGGAATTCAAGTCACATAAGGGCATTTACACAAGGAAATACTTCTATCTTTCCCCCCCCCCACTTATTTTGTTATTAAGATTACAGAATTCCTATTAGCCTCAGACACAATGGTACATATCAAAAGTCAGAAAGTGTTACATATTAAAAGTAGGAAAGTGGTTGTTTCTGGTGCTCTTATCACAAATATTTCCAAGGTGCATATCTGATACCATCTTTTCCTGTGCCTTATCCCTGTTCTCAAAATCCAGTCATAGCAAACTATCTCCCCTGCTGTCTATGTCATGAAATCTTGCCTACATTTTCATACTCCACTCTTCTTCACCACATGCTCAAAAACTATTTGCCTCAAATCCTTCACATACCCGACTTCCCCTCTATTGCACTTATTTAAATTCTCGCCTAGACAGTAACTCCTTAGAAGCAAACAGCAATTTTTACCCTGTGTTGTCTCCTTAGTGCCATGACTTGAACACTTAGGAAACCATGAATATTTGTTAGTCTGACACTCAGCACTCACCGCATTGTATAATGAATGGGATAGCCATGGCTTGTCTTCTTCGCCACTGGAGAGACTCTAAAGAGTTGTCTGTGTCTTTGCTATGCTGGTATTTGAATTCGTTCCAAAACAGTGCTAAGTTTCTATTACCTGAAGGGAAGAAAACCAACAGCGTAAAAATAAAACAAGAAACACAGTCAAGGTGATTAACAATGGAACATTTGCATGTAAGTACAAATACAATATAATTTCAACCATGTCGAAGCCAAAATGTAAATAAGAAACTGATGTGTTATCTCTGTTTGTTATTAATAGGTGGAATATATTCACTGATTTCTATGCTCTTGTGTTTTCAAATCACACACAGTAATGAGTGCTATCTTTACAATGAAACTAAAGACAACAGCAGTTACAGTTACATTTTTATTGTTGCAATAAAATACAGTGACATTTAAAGTATTATTCTTAAATATTCCCAGGAAGAGCTATGCTAATTAATATATATAGGCCATTTTTAAAATTATTGCCACAAATATTTATCATTCCTATCACACAGACAGACTTTTCTTGGGCCTGTGTATCATCTCTGGTTCTGGTTTCTTCCTGGGCTGTGTTTTATGCTCCACTTTAACCGCAACTTCTATAACGTTCTTTGCTTGAAAATAGCACCTATCTCAGAAGAGCATTAGAATTTCTTTAGGAAGCTGTATCCTTATCCTTTGATCTAGAAACTACAGTGAATACACTGTATTATTATTAGAATAGCAAAAATTTGGAAATAACATAAAATCTTATGGATAACTGATAAACTCCATTTTCAAACAGTGGAAGAACCCTGGGTACCTTGAAGAGCATGCAGGAATACATAAATGCAGTGTCCTGCTAGGCTCTACAAAACACAGCTTTTATTTTTAAAATATACAAGACAACACCAGGGTAGGTTTTTGTAACTTACAAAATGTGTACTCATATAATATCAGGTTGGATATATTTTACTAGAAGTATGAAAACTGAAAATTTTATTTTTAACCATTTTAAAGATTTCTTTTTTATGTGTCTGGGCACTTTGCTCATACATATGCTTGTGTCCCATGTGTACCTAGTGCCTACAGAGGCCAGAAAAGATGCCGAATCCCCTGGAACCAGAATTACAGGGGGTATAAAATCCTATGTGGGTCCTGGGAATATAATCCCAGTCTTCTGCACGAGCTCAGAGTACTTTTCACCCACTGATCCATCTCTCCAACCCCCAAATAAGGTTTTAATAGCAAATGTCTTTAGAGAAGAAAAAGGTATTGAATGAAGAAAACTAAGGAAGATACTTTTATTTTTTTGTGAACAATTTTAATATTTCCATGTGCAGTCAAGTACTATTTTAAAAAGGATCTTTAATAAAAAGATAAGAACCAGGCCTTCCTATTTCACTAATATGGCAACCATGAACTGCCTGGCCATGTGGCTATGGAGCTTCTGAACTACATCCCCAGAGAACACCATCACCAATGTTCACATTTCCCAAAGTGTATTCTGAAGTACAAACCCTAGAGATACTGGAAACAAGGCCATTCTTACATGTTTAACTTTAAAACAAGCAGCCCAAAAGGTCAGTCTTCCAAACATTTTCTCCATGAGCTATGCAACTAAGAAGAACTCACAAATCCCTAAATTCCTGTCTCGATTCTCCACTAAATTTTTCCTTACTCTTTTAACCAAATTCTCCTTGGGCATGGGCTCCTGAGTTTTCCATTCAGACCCAGTTTCTGCCTTTTGCTTATTATCTGGCCTTGAAACTTCCATCTAGCTGAGGATGACTGAGGTGGTTTGAATGAAAAGGGCCCCTATAGACTGGGCTCATGCATTTGAATGCTTGGTCATCAGTGAGGGGGCAACATTTGTGAAGAATTAGGAGGTGTGGCAAGGTTGGAGGAAGGGCGTCACTGGAGGTGGGCTTAGAGGTTTCAAAATCTCGAGTAAGGCCCAGTCAGTCAGTCAGTCAGTCAGTCAGTCAGTCACTCTATCTCTGTCTCTCTCCCTCCCTCCCTTCCTCTCTCCCTCCGACCCACTCTCCCCCTCCCTCCCTGCACCCCTCCTCTCTCCCTGCTCCTTGCAGATCTGGATGTAGAATTCTCAGCTACCTCTTCAGCTGCGGGCCACCAGGCTTCCCACCATGATGATAATGGACTGCACCTCTGAAAATGTAAGCAAGCCCCCAACTAAATGCTTTCTTTCATAAAAGTTGCCTCTGTCATGGTGTTTCTTCAGCAATAGAATACTGACAAAGACAAATGGCCATGAACTTCAGATCCCACTGTCTCCATTTCTTAGTAAAGGAGCTTGGTTTATGTAGTGCTGGGGGTGGGGGTGCATCAAACTCATCAAAGCCAGGTGAGGTTAGTACTCTACAACAAGCACCCTACCAACTGAGCTCTATTCCCCCGCAGCCATTCTATTTGGTCTTAGTTCACCTCATCCTCCACTTCTCTAGATCCCAAAGGACCATTCTCTTGAATATAAAGTGGTTCATGAGAGATGCTTCTCTGATTTTCATATTAACTATTTTGTCTTTCCTATCTCATGAGTGCTCTATAGATTTTAAACACAGAATAAACACTGGCTCGGATACATATTATTTGCAAAATTTGGGGCAAACTGCTAAGTTTTCTTATCCATCAAGTGAATGTTGGGTAGGCAATATGGTCCAGTAGGCAAATGTGCTTGGTCCCAAATTTGACAACATAAGTTTGATCCCTGGGGATGCACAAGGCAGAAGGAGAGAAACACACCTTACTATATGTCCTCTGACCTCTACATGTATCCCTAGACATAAACAAAATAAAGAAATGTAAGAAAAATAATAAAAACTCTAGTGATAACACTTGCTGGCGAAGGTGCAGAGCAAGGAGAACACTCCTCCATGGCTGTCAGAATGCAAACTTGTACAACCACTTTGGAAATCAATTTGATGATTTCTCAGAAAACTGGGAATAGCTCTACCTCAAGACCCAGCTATACTACTCCTGGGCATATACCCAAAAGATACCCCACTATACCACAGGGACACTTGCTCAACTATGTTCATAGCAGCATTATTCCTAATGGCAAGAAACTGAGAACAACCTAGATGTCCTTAACAGAAGAATGGATACAGAAAATGTGGTTCATATATACAATGGAATGCTACGTAGCTATTAAAAACAAAGACATCATGAACTTTGCAGGCAAATGGTTGGAGCTTGAAAATATTATCCTGAGAGAGGTAAGCAAGAGGCAGAAAGGCGTGCATGGTCATGGATGGAGCTGGAAACAATCATTCTAAGCGAGTTAACTTAGACCCAGCAAACTCAACATTGCATGCTCCCTCTCTCTCAAAACAAGAGAAAAACAATAAACTAAATTATGAAAAGTGAATGATTACAGTAACTTGCCTTACAGGATTAATATAAAGATGAAATGTGAGATACATTAAAACAAAGAATGAAAGGATTCTAGAATGAGGGAGTAGGGTGCTCTCAAACCTGTTTTACCACCTAGACAGAACCATCACTGGCTGAATCTGTTGAGTGTAACTACTTTGGAACTTTGGAGGATATCAGAGGACTACAAAGCCAGTTCAGTTCCTAGCCAGTAGTCCCCACTCATCCTATCCACCTTAACCCTGTGACAGAAAGATGTGCTTGAGTCCCTAGAAAAGCTGGTACATACTTTGAGAACTCAGACTGAGCAAATGGGTTTACCAGTAACTGTTTTCCCAGTACCAGTGATCTCTGCTGTAACTGGTGCTCATGAGCTAAGGTGCAGAGGATGAAGTAGGGCCACTGATGTCACAGGTCTCCATCAATGCTACAAGCTCTGGCCCCACTGGATACAATGACTTCCAGGAGATCTGAGGAACTGATAACCTTTTTCTTCTAAACCTTTCATTTTTCTGTGGTCTTACTTTTGGGAGTTATGTTTGGCAAGCTAGACAAAAGCAACAATGTGTACAGGAGAAATTTAACTGACCAGGAGGTAGCAGAAGATCAGAATATGTTGGAAAAGACTTGAGTTGACATCTTAGGCTGATTCTCTCAATCCAGAGACCTCCTTACAAAGGTAAAACCCAAAGTAAACACAAGAGGCCAAAAGGTCAGACTCCATCTCCAGAGTTATGACACTGTCGGGTTCCAACACGTAGTTTTCAAGAACAATATCCTAAGGCATACAAAGCAAAAGGAAAACTAAGCCAACAGAAGCTTTCCTTGGAAAACATCCTCAAAAACTTTAGAGCAAATTCTAAAAGAGAAAAAAAAATCCTCAAGAAAATGGTGTAAAAACAAAAGTTCCAGAGAAGCACGAAAACTAGTAAGAGGCAGAAATTCTTGAGCATAGCCGTCCGTTAACTGAAATGGGCACTTTCCTGAAGTGTCCAAGTGCAGATTCATTCTAGTAGGAACAAGACAGAGCCAGTGAAGTGGAAGATGCAATAATGGAAATTATATGTGTGTGAGGAGCAGAGAGGAAAATGACCACAAGAAAGTGAACCAAGTCCCTCAACAGACGAATGGATACAGAAAATGTGGCACATTTACACAATGGAATACTACTCAGCTATTAAAAACAATGAATTCATGATATTCTTAGGCAAATGGATGAAGTTAGAAAATATCATCCTGAGTAAGGTAACCCAATCACAAAAGAACACACACAGTATGCACTCACTGATAAGTGGATGTTAGCCCAAAAGCTAGGAATACCCAAGATACAACTCACAGACCACATGAAGCTCAAGAAGAAGGAAGACCAAAGTGTGGATACTCTGATCCTTATTAGTGGCTCAAAATACCCATGGCTCACAGTCAACCAGTAGAATGAGCATAGCGTCCCCAATGGAGCAGCTAGACAAAGGAGCCAAGGAGCTGAAGAGGCTTGCAGCCCTGCAGGAGGAACAGTAATATGTACCAACCAGTGCCCCCAGAGCTCCCAGGGACTAAACCACCAACCAGAGTACACATGGAGAGACCCATGGCTCCAGCTACATATGTAGCAAAAGATGACCATTTCAGACATCAATGAGAGGAGAGACCATTGGTCCTGTGAAGGCTCGATTCCCCAGAATAGGGGAATGCAAGTCAGGAAATTGGGGAAAGGGGTTGAGCAGGGGGAGGGGGGATGGGATAGGGGGTTTTTGGAGGAGTAATGAGGAAAGGGGATACCATTTGAAAAGTAAATAAATCAATTATCTAATAAAAAAAGAAAGAAGAGCCGGGCGGTGGTGGCGCACGCCTTTAATCCCAGCACTTGGGAGGCAGAGGCAGGAGGATTTCTGAGTTCGAGGCCAGCCTGCTCTACAAAGTGAGTTCCAGGACAGTCAGGACTACACAGAGAAACCCTGTCTCGAAAAACCCAAAAAAAAAAAAAAAAAAGAAAGAAAGAAAACAACAAAACAAACAAACAACAACAACAAAAAAACAAAAACAAAAGAAAGTGAACTGAGCCTCCGAAGCCAGAATAACCCCACCAAGTGGACTACCAAACATTCTGTCATGGGTCCAGAAGGGAGCTTAGAAGATGGCTCAGCTGGCAAAGTGCTATTGTGCAAGCATGAGGATCTGAGTTCGAATTCTCCACATCTGCTTACAATGCCAAATGTGGAAGTGCATGCCTGTGATCGGCACCGGAAAAGCAGATGTAAGAAGATCCCTGGGTTTGCTGGGTGGCAGGCTAGCCCAGTCAGTGAGCTCCAGGATCAGTGAAAGATTTCACTATAAAAGCTAAAGTCACTTAAATAAGTAACGACTGCTTAGGCAAATGGTCAGAACTGGAAAATATCCTTAGTGAGGTAACCCAATCACAAAAGAACACACATGGTATGCAGTCACTGATAAGGGGATATTAACCCAGAATCTCGGAGTACCCTAGACACAATTCACATATCAATAGATTTCTAAGAAGATGAAAGGAGAGAACCCTGGTCCTGGAAAGACTGGATGTAGGGGAACGCCAGGACAGAGAAGCGAGAGGGGGGTTGAATGGGGAACAGAGGGAGGGAAGAGGGCTTATAGGACTTTTGGGGAGAGAGAAACCAGGAAAGGGGAAATCATTTGGAATGTAAATAAAAAAAAATATAGAAAATAAAAAAAAGAAAAAAAGAAATAGTTTAGAACATTATGTAAATTTAAGAAAAATTAAATAAAGTTATAGTAAAGTACAAAAAAAAGTAATAACTGAATTTTCTCCATATTTGGTTAAAGGCAATAATAAAAATAGCATATCTATCCAAGAAGTAGGACAAACTCAACATATAAGAACACTCATCATAATCAAGCTGTTAAAAGACAAAGAGCATGCATGTTAGTGCACATGTGTATACATATATATTTATATATAAATATGTATCTACTGAAAATAAATTTGTTTTCATACAATATAGTCTGATGATAGTTTTCCTCTCCTAATGCCTCTCAGATCCACCCTACCTCCCTAGCCACCTAACTCCAAACCCTTTTTATCTCTCTTTAGAAAATAAACACACATGGGCAGGACAGATGGCTCAGAGGTTAAGAGCACTGACTGCTCTTCCGAAGGTCCTGAGTTCAAATCCCTCAATCGCATGGTGACTCACAACCATCCGTAATGAGATCTGATGCCCTCTTCTGGTGTGTCTGAAGACAGCTACAATGTACTTACATATAATAATAAATATTTGAAAAAAAAAGAAAAGAAACAAACAAAATCAACACACAAAATAAAAAGCACGATAAACACACACACATACACAGAGATCAATGTTACTGAAGTAAAGCAGCTATATATTCAAATTAGAATGTTAGAATTTTAGTGTAGTAAATATGATACACACAAAGGAAATATGGCTAAAGAATATACGTCACAGAAAAAGAGCCGTTGATTGAGGAAGGTTGGTGTCTGCCTATAAACCCAGAACTCTGAAGGAGAAGGCGACATCCCAAGCCTGAGGCCATCCTGGGCTGTATAATGAGACCTTCTCTGAAACAAGAAAAACAAATGAGGAAGGAATTGAAGTGCCTCATTACAATAATCAGACAGACACAATGGAAGAAAGTAAACCAAGTAATGTGGAACAAATAAAAAGCTGTAAGACATCCAGAAAACAATCAGCATGATGACCAAAGTCCCTCTTTATCAACTGTCACTTTAGCGCAGAATAGAATATAGTCTCCATTCAAATGACACACGTTAGAGTGAATTAAAAATATGATTTCTATATGTGCTGTCCAGATGCAAATTAGTTGCAAATGAGACAAAGAAGAAAGCTATCGCTTTTGATACTAAGATGGAAACTAGTTACAAATACAAGTATAAGAAGGAATATTTCTTGCAAACAAAACAATCACAGTAGGGCAAGCAGGGCCATGCAAACACTAAACAAGATAGATTTCAAACCAAAACTGGTTCCAAGAGACAATGAAGAATCTTAAATACTAATAAAAGGTTCAAAAGAGCAAGATAAGACAATTACAAACAGGTGCACCTAACAGTAAATAAAAGAAAAACAGAAAAATTCACATACAAACAGGTTTGCAAAAGAGACTGAATACAGTTTTTATGCTATTTATATGATTCAGTTTTAGAAAGAAATAAGTATATAGAAAATTTTCATCTAGGTTCTCCAATTTGTTGGTACACTGCTGTTCATAATACTCTCTAATGATGCTTTGTGTTTTGTATCATTGGTTGTAATGTTTTGTTCATTCTCTTCTTGGGGTCTTCTTCCTTTTTTCTTATTCTAACTAAAAGATTGCCTGTGTATCATTTATCAATCCATTCCGTTTAGAGAGAAGGTAGAAAATGAGTTAAAAGAAAACAATATATGTTATAATGAATTATCCAGATCTTAAAACTAAGCCCCAAGAGCTCTAAGAAGATATAGTAGAACACAGCCATGTTCACACCGTTGCTGTGTGCAAACAGTGAGAACCAGTAGCCATAATCTTTTCATCAGCACTGATGCAGCAAATTTAAATAGAAATACTAGGCAAGAGAAGTTGCAAGGGACGTAAACTTCAGTGCTAAAAATATCCTCAGTAAAAACCAATCATAGGAAGAGACAGACAGCCGTGAGTCTGTCCTGTCTACCTGTGTGAGTTCAGGGCAGAGGTCATTGAGCATACAACTAGATGGCAGCAATCTAAAGCAGAAGGAGCCTCCAGGTGAAAGCCACCTCACCACACCTTGTCAGTGGATTTCCCAACCACTAACACTGTGGGGAAACAGCTTTCTCTTGCTGTAGCCACCTATGGTATATTTTTAAGGTAGCCACAGCAAATGGCTATGTAATTCCCTCTGACTCCAGACACCCAGTTGTCCTTGGTTCTCTCAACTGCGAAGAATTCCAGATATCACAGTGTATTCTCTGCCTGTCCTTACCTCTACAATTGGCTTTCTCAAAGGCATCCCAGGAATATGATTTAAATAATATGACTTAGGGCTGGGAGTGGGGCTTCACACCTATAATTCTAGCAGTCAGCATGCTGAGGCAGGAGGATTGCTATTTGTTTGAGGACAGCCTAGATCACACTGTGAGTTTCAGGGCAGTCTAGATTAAAGTGTGTGCCCTTACCTCAAAAGCAAAACAAAACATAAAACAAGCAAACAAAAAAAAACCCCAAACAAATCAACTAATCCATAAATAATATCAATAATTAAAAATAAAGCAAGGGATAAAGTTCAGTAGTTAAACACTTCCTAGCATGAACAGTGTCCTGGGTCCAATCCCCAGTACCTGATGATGATGATGACGATGATGATGATGCTTTAACAAACTCCTTTTCTGCAACCTTTCTACTGACTTCCCTCAGTACCATGAATAAAAATTACCTAGTAGGAACTTTTAGGGTTTCTTTTACCTTCCATCTTTGATTCACAATTCATCCCATTCTTCTTCCCTGACCCACTACATTATACTTTAACTATTAGAAACTTTCTGGATCCTAAACATAATTCATCTTTCCAAATTCAGAAAGAAATAAAAATGTGTGTGGTATACATAGTATTTTCTCTGACCATAATAAAATAAAATTAGTTATCACTTAAAAAATAAAAAAAGCAAAGCCCCCACTGAGTCAGTCATGGCAGAGTGACTGGTAGTCCTGGAGCTCAGAAGTCTAAGAGTGATCTCTGAGCCTGCAAGTCTAAAAACAGCAAGGACAAAAGTCTGGGATTTTCCATGAATTAGAAGGAGAGCTGGGAGGTGTCCAAGTGAGAGTTAGGGGAAATGAGAAGGGAAAATGATGTGATTATATTATACTCTCAAAAATAAAATAAAATAAAGTGTGTTTTCATTTTTTTAAAAGTGGAAAAATATGAAAATGTAAAAGAAAAAGGAAAGGAAAGAAGAAGAGTAAAAGAATCAGAAAGAAAAAACTGGGAAATCCATATATTTGTGAAAATTAAGTAGTATACTATTAAGAATTAAGCTAGGTTGGTTTTTGTTGCTATGAGCAAACGCTGGCAGAGGAAGGGATTTATTTGGCTTCCATACCTGTGTCATAGTCTATCAATAAGGGGAAATCAGGGCAGGAACTCAGCCAGGACCCCATAGGCAGGAACTGGAGAACCACTAAGGAATGCTGTTTACTGGCTTGCTCTCCATGGCTTGCCCAATTTGCTCAATCCAGAACTACCTGTCTAGCGGTGGCAGGTCCCACAGTTACCTGACACCTGTCACTCACATCAATTGTCAATCAAGAAACTGCCTCACACACTTGCCTATAGTCCAGTCTAATAGAGGCAGTTGCTCAAGTGGGATACCTCTTCACCAAACGACTGCAACTTGTATCAAGTCGACAGAAAACAAAAATGAACTACAGAATTACCCAATGAATCCAAGAAGAAATAATAAACTAGAAAATATTTATCAACAAAAGAAAATACAACAACAAAACCCACAACATACCAAAATGTGTAGGACACAACAGAATCAATGTTATGGTAGAAATTACAACTACAAATGCTCATAAAAAAGGATCTCAATCAAAAACCTAACTTTACAATTAAAAAAAAAAAACTCGCTGAAAAAGGGGGTCAACAAAACCTGAAACTGGCCAAAAGAAGTAAATAAAGGTCAGATAAAAGATGAACTAAATAAATGATAAATTTAAAAACAACACCAATAAAATAACAATTTGGCTCTCAAAAAAAAAAAATCAAGTGACTAACAAACTTCTGCTAGACGGACTGAGAAGAAAGCGCTAAGAGATTCAAGTCACTAAAGTTATGAATTAAGGGAGGGACATTACTACCAATTCTACAGGGGAGTGGGGTAAGGATGCTAACATGAGCAAGGATACGGCAGTGAACTGGAAATGTGCATGTAGTGGCCAAATTCCAAAACACATAAATCTTACCAAGATGAAACCAGGAGGAGGAACACAGAAAATCTGAACAGATTTATGATGAGTAAAGAATTTGAATCTAGCTGGGAGGTGGTGGCGCATGCCTTTAATCCTAGCACTTGGGAGGCAGAGGCAGGCGGATTTCTGAGTTCGAAGCCAGCCTGGTCTACAGAGCGGGTTCCAGGACAGCCAGGACTATGCAGAGAAATCCTGTCTCGAAAAACCAAAAAAAAAAAAGAAACTTGTAATCAAGAGTGCACCCTGTGACAGGTGCTTGGTTTGCCATTTCTTTTCCCATTGCTGTGATAAAGTACCCTGGCCAAGCACTGTTGGGGTAAAGGGTTTGTTTTAGCTCACAGTCTAAGGTACTATCTATTCATCATGGCAGAGAAGTCAAGGAAGCAAGGACTTGAAACAGCCGCTCATATCACATGCAGGGTGAGGATTCTGGTGCAATGAATGCATGCTTTGGTGCAACACTCTGCTTCCTCCTGGAGTATCTAGGTTCCCATGCCCAGAGAATGTTCACATGCACAATTAATAGATGTTTTCCCACATCAATTAACGAACCATAATAATGTTTCATAGGCATACCCAGAGGCACATCCCCCACATGGTTCTAAATTCTCTCAAATTGAAATTAAACATTGAACGTCAGACTTATTCAAAGAAAAACTAACATTGAAATTTCTCAAACTTTTCTAAAAAAAACACTGAAGAGGAAGAAACACTCCTTTGTAACTCATTCTATAAGTGAGGTATTACATTGATGATAATTACATAACAAAATTCTATAAAAAATAAAATTATATGTCAACATTCTCTTGACATAGATGCAAAAATTCTCATTAAAATATGAGCATATTGAATTCAACAGCATATGTGTTATATATGTGTGTGTGTGTGTATGTGTGTATATGTGTGTGAGTGTGTGTGTGTGTGTGTCCAATGTGCAAAATCAGCCAATGGTATGGCCCACAGTAAAATAACAAGGGAGAAGCCATCTGTGAAAGACCCAGCATCCATTCAGTAAGTAGAAAGTGGAATGATGGGAGTTATATAGTCAGAGAAATGTTGAGGGAGAGACTGGGAGGGAGAGAGGGATGAAGGGAGGTAGATCAAAGTGAATTGAAGACTAGTCTAGTCGACACAGTAAGTACCAGTCTAGCCATGGCTACATCTTGAGACTATAACTTTTTTTTAAGTGAAAGACGTCAAGTGTTTAGGAGAAGGTGCAGAAAGGAGGAAACCTCATACATTGTTGGCAGGGATGGACATTTGTACAGTCAATAAAGCAAATAACAGAGGTGACTCAAATAAAAATAAAAATAGGACTCTGATACCATCTTAAAACATCACTTCAGACTGTGTGTATATCCAAAGGAAATGAATTCAGTGTGTAGAATAATTGTCTCCATTCCCACATTTATTATATCATTATTCACAAAATAGGTATGACATGGAGTCAATCTAAATGTTAGAAGAAAATGTGAGTAAATACACACATTTGACATTGAAAAGGAAGCAAATCCTTCCATTTGCAACAGCACCTTTGCACATTGAGGGCATTAAGACAAAAACAACAACAACAAAACAAACAAACAACAAACAAAAAACCAGAA
Organism: Tokudaia tokunoshimensis; assembly: GCA_036184795.1. Lineage (NCBI taxonomy): Eukaryota > Metazoa > Chordata > Mammalia > Rodentia > Muridae > Tokudaia > Tokudaia tokunoshimensis. The sequence continues at coordinate 34,654,757 of BTHU01000015.1, read as the reverse complement.
AGACAAATGTCACATGGTCTCACTCATAAGTAGATCTCTAAAAATTCAGTTCATGGGAGCATAGCGTAGAATAATGGTTGCAAGAGGCTAGGGGGGAAGCTTCATCAAAAGACACAAACTTTTAGTCATGAGGAACCTGTTCAGGAGGTCTACTGCACTCTGTGGTGAATATCATTAATGACAACAGAATTCAGAACCTCTAAGGGAAAGAATTTGTACAACTGTCCACAGCAGCATCTTTCACAAGAGATTAGATGTGGAAGAAACCCAAGTGTCTGTGGACAGACAGATGAGAAATCAAAATACAGCCCATACAAAACGTGGATCGACAGCCATGAAAAGGAAGGCTATTCTGGCACATGCTTCAACATACATGAAAACCTTGAGGCTATAACTAAGTAAAATAAGTCACAAAAGACAAATGCCTTTATGTTGGATACTGAGTCAAACCCACAGAAAGACCGAAGAAGAGACAGGTAGAAATGACTTACTGTTTCATGAACTTTCAGTCTTAGAAGATCAAGAGAGGTCTGGAAACAGAAACAGATGGCAGTGACAGCCATGTAGATTTAAGTACTTAATGACACCAGCTTGTACGAAAAAATGGTAAAGATGCTAAGTGTTATTTTATACATGTAAAATATATAAAATGTGAAAGGGGGAATATGAAAGACTTACAGTCATACATGGTGCAGTTGTACTGCACCTGTCATCTCCTTAAATGTCACCTCCCCATAACGACCATTCTCATAGGGAAGCTGTGCTTTAGAACTCAGCATGGCTTTAGCATGGAGCTTAGCATTCTGCAGCAATGTTACTGCTGTTATTCCTGACAAGACACTTTATTAGCCTGTTTGAGATAAAATGAAGGTGAAATAAAGTCTCTATCGGAAAACACCAAGACAGTTAATGCAATCCAGCTAACTTGCAAGACAACTATCCATGGTGACCTCCAGCACAAACACTGTAAGACTGGGAAAAGCAGGTGGTTGGTAACCACACAGAACACATGCTCCAGCCTGGGTGGTATTGTCCTCCCTGCTCTGAGAGCACACCACCAGTCACCATTTAACACCTCATATCTTGCACCTTCTGCCTCTGTTCTCCAGTAGATGAGGAAATCTTAGAAGACTTTGGCTGTGCCCAGGATCATGGCTGCAGTACCTGACATGGAGAGCTGAATGTTTCCTTTTCAAATATCTGCTTGATTTGTTCAGATTATTGAATATGTCATTATACAACTGAAGTCAACTGTTTTCTAATGTATTACATAATACTAAAGAACTACTGCTTAAAGGCTAAATGGAAATATCACTAGCCCAGACATCTGGACAACCAGACCGGATAAAAGACAAGGAATATACAGGACTGATGGTATCAGGATAGTGTGATAGCTCAGCAGTTATAAAAAAAAAAAAAGCTGGAGTTTGATCCCTGGGGCTCCCATTATAGAAAGAGAGAATGGGCTCCAGAAATTTGTCCTTGACTTTCATCTGTGTGCCATGGCCTGGCCTGGCCTATACAAACACAAGGAAGAGATCAAGGCAAAGAAATCCAGGGGATGTCTGCAGAAACAGCTCTTACTAACTCCTGATGCCAATTCAACTATTTCCACTACACAAAAGCCACAGCAACATGAACAACTTGCATCTGTGCCAGCAGTGGTAGCAGAACAAACCTGCTGTGGGCTGGATGCTGGATGTGAGAAAATGCGCTCATAAGCAAGAAGGCCAGAAAGACAGCAGGGAGAGGCATCACATCTCAGCTTCACTTTCCTTAATGTCTCACACAGTCCACAGGGATTTATGCAGCTATTCCAACTGGTTTCTCTTCGAAATCTATGTATTCCATAAAGATCATGATGGTTGACATTAAAAGGTGCATGTGTGTTGACGTTTTCAAACTGTAATTTAGGAAGCAGGCTCAAAATCTGCACTCATAAAAGTTCTTGTCTAACCTAGTCTGGCAAGAAATAAAATCAGCACTAATGATTCCTCAATGTTTTAGTTTTGGCCTTCACAGAGTGGCATACAATCATGGATATTTAAATACATGTGTTACTAACAGATACTAATGTTTGTGCAATTTAATTAAAGCGATACATTTTCCCTTTTGCGGGTAACTCAGAGACCCAACGTGAAGTTTCAGGACTTAAAAAGTAATTCATTTTTCAGAATTAGTGTCTCCAGCCACCAATGAAGTAAGTCATGCAGATGACCCACAATCAATCGACTACAACATTTTTACTGCTTTAGTATTTCTAAACTCGACTGATTCAAAACTTCCATTTACTTCTGTGAAGAGTAAAAGGCCAAAAGCTCAGAGCTAACACTCGGAATAATAACCGAATATATAACTGGAGAGTTGTGTTTAAAGACTCAATCAGTTCATTACATTAACAGGATAATCCAGGATTGATGAATATGGAATTAAAGTCTGACTTTCTAAAATAGAGATCTGTGAGAAAAACTCTGAACAGTAAATTTACTGTTAGGGATGTAGAGAATATTTTATTCAGAACTATTCCAAATGACAGAGCTGTAAAGGTTACATCACTGCAATTTTCAGGAGTTTTTTAAAATCTGCAATAATTTGGGAAAATATTTTTTTTTATTCTCCTGATAAATTGTCATCTCGAAGGCTTACTGCTTCTGTCTGCTAACCTAGGCCTAGTCCTGAAAGCTTCTATTCTTTGTACAATCTAATCTAGGCCTAGAATGTTTTCAGTCTCTGAGACTTACTGTTAAATAAGCTCACCCCTTTCTAGTCCTTTCCGATCTCTTGCTGGCTGGTTTAACTCAGCTGCTAGGGCTTAAACTCCTCTCAAAGCTGACTGATTCAATCTGGCTTCTTTTGACTTCTCTGTAATTGCACTCCTTTCCCTCTTACTAATTTTGGCAATATGTTTTAATCTCTGGCTCCTTCTCATCCTCTGGCTTGCTCTATCTTTAGCTGTGACTAGCTTGTTCTCTCTGTGCAACCTGTCTCTGTACAACTCTCCCAGTAAAACTGTCCCCTTCCTTTCTCCCTCTGCCCTGATCTCTATCTGTCCTGGTAAAACTGCATCTTTTTCTTTCCTCTCTGCACTGCCCCTCAAGTAACTTCCCTTTCCTCTCTTTTCTCATGAGAGTTGGGCATATCCTATTCTGTCAAATCTTTCTCTGAGTGTCAGTTTGTCTGCCAATCAATTAGACATCACTTTCAAACATGGGTGCTTCCTTCTACAAGCTAAATTTACCTTCATTGTTTGGGATTAAAGGTGTATGCTTCCAGGCAAGGGGAAATCATTTGAAATGTAAATAAAGAATATATCTAATAAAAAATAAAATAAAAAATAGGGGGACTGGTGAGGTGGCTCAGTGGTTAAGAGCACTGACTGCTCTTCCAAAGGTCTTGAGTTCAAATCCCAGCAACCACATGGTGGCTCACAACCATCTGTAATGAGATCTGACTCCCTCTTCTGGAGTGTCTGAAGACAGTTACAGTGTACTTACATATATAATAAATAAATCTTTAAAAAAAATAAAAAATAAAATAAAAAATAGGTGTATGCTAACAGCATATCTGTTTTCCAGCCAAAGGGATTAAGGGTAGGTGCTAAGGGCTGGGCCACAACACAACTAGAAACAGGTTTTGTCCAGTAAATAACACAATCTTGGGGTTCACAATGTGATCAAATATCCTGCGAAAATTATTTATTGAGAAATGTTGAAGTCCAGTAACTTTAGTCCAGTTCACACAGTTAGATTTTGCCTATCAAAATAAGAGAAATAAGAAAGGGAAATACAGAAACGTAACTCAGATGTGTGTGATTGAAACATAGTATGCAAATGTATGAAATCATCAGAATGAAATTCATTATTAGATAGAGTTAATACATGCTAATTAGAACCGCCGCCGCCTCGACGTCGCAGCTACAGCCCCTTGCTGCTCAGAGGCTCCTCACTGGAATCGCCCCAAACTCAGCGGACGTGGCCCAGCGCCTAGGCCTGGGCCGGCGGGTCTAGGAGCTTTGTGTTCGCGGGCGGCCCCATGCGGCCCCCCGCTGCAGACCCAGCATGTAGGTGCCTGGTGGCTGCCATGAACCTTGAGACCATGAGGATCCACAGCAAAGCACCTCTCCCGGGTGGCATCCAAGACAAAAATGAAAAGAATAGACCTTCCTCGAAATCCCTGAAAACTGATAATAGACTAGAAAAATCCAAATATAAGCCTCTTTGGGGAAAAAATATTTTACCTTGCCTTCTATCACCATCTGTGAGAATCTACAAAAAGATATAAAGGAACTCAGAGGGCGCGTTGAAGAATTTCTCAGCAAAGATATCAGTTATCTTGTTTCAAATAAAAAGGAAGCAAAGTATGCACAGACATTGGGTCGAGTTTCTCCTGTACCAAGTCCAGACTCTGCATACACTGCAGAAACCACCTCTCCTCATCCCAGCCATGATGGAAGTTCCTTTAAGTCTCAAGACAGAGTGTGTTTGAGCCGAGGAAAATTGTTAGCTGAAAAAGTTGTCAAGGATCATGACTTTATTCCTGCTAATAGTATATTATCAAATGCTTTATCATGGGGAGTAAAGATTCTTCATATTGATGACATTAGATACTACATTGAACAGAAGAAGAAAGCATTGAGTGCACTCAAGAAACCAAGTACTTCTGGGAGGGATGCGGGGGAAAAAAGCTGGTACTGGAATAGAAAAGACAAGAACAGGGAGACTCAAGAAGTCTTTTTTAAAGGTTGAAGTTGTGAACCGGTCTTACAGGCCATTTTACCTTCAGTTCCCCAGTATGCCTTGTATAACCTACTTTCTTCAGAAGCCCTGCAGTCCGTTTGATATAGAGAAGTCATCCAACATCCAGAAACAAGCTCAACCTAAACTCAGAATTAATACGGATGGCGACAAATGTGGAACCCCAGTTCAACTCCAATTGAAGGAAAAGAGAAAAAAAGGATATTGTGAATGTGGCTTACAGAAATATGAAAATCTCGAAACTGTAAATGTGATTTTCCATTTGGGATTGGTGTTTCTAAAAATCTAAATGCTGTTTTTATGTTTAAGTCCTATTTTACTATTCCGATTATTGTTTGCAACATGATAGTCACAAATATATTCTTCAGTGGAAACAAAAAAAAACCAACAAAATACACGCTAATTAAAACATTAAAAATAGGAGAAATATAGTTGCCTCCTGGATATCAGCTAAATAGAAAGTACAATGGTGCCCAGGCCTTCAGCTGACCGAGTAAAGGACACCAATCAAAGCCAGCCTTCCTATAACCACTTCCTCCCTTACCAACAGCTAATAATCACTGGTCTACATTTAAATCAAGTCTCCAGATCCACCACATATGAGAGAGAATATATACTTGTTTACATCTGACTCAATTACTTAAAACTGTCCTTCAGTTTTATTACTTTTCTGACATGTACAAGATTTCCTTTTTCTTTATGGCTGGATGATATTCAGGTGTGCTTGTTTGCTGTGTTGTAAAGCCCGCTCTTATCCACTGAAGGGCACCTAGGTTGCTCACCTTAGCTATTGTGAATGGCACAGTGGGCAGCACAAAGTTATCTCTTTGTATGTTGGTTTCATTTTCTTGAGGTGAGTACCCAGACATGAGATAGCAGGGTCAAACGGAAGAACTATTTTCAGTTTCTGAAGTCTCTCCACACTGCTCGTCCTAATGGTTGTACTAATTTTTATCACCTTGGTCAATGGCAGTTCATTTCTTCTCCACACCCCACCAGCATTTATTACTTTATTGTTTCGATAACAGCCATTCTAATAAGTGTGATGATGTTACTGCAGTGTTTGATTACACTTCCCTCATTACTAATCATATTATATTGAACTTTTGAGTATATTTATTGGTCACTTTATTTCTCCTTTTGAGAACCATTGGTCCATTTCATTTGGATCTTTTTTTGCTGTTTTTGCTAGATTTAGAGATTTTTGTATATACTGAACATTAATTCTTTGTCCTGGGAATAGCTTACAAATGTTTTCTTTCATTCCATCAGTGTCCCTGTACTTTATTCCCATAGATATGTTAGTAGATCTAATTCTAATCATATAATATGGTTCACTGTGCTTTGAAGCCAGTGTCAGAGAGTTACTGTCTACACCAATGCCTCCAAGTTTTCCTCGAGTAGTTTCATAGTTTCAGGTCTGAATTTCAGGTCTTTGATTCATTTTAAGTTGATTTGTGTACAGGATGAGAGATCAAGGTCCTATTTGTTATATATGAACATCCAGTTCTCAGCCTTATTTTCAGTAAAACCTTTCTGTGGTTTTTGCATTTAACTTCTCAAACTGCATGTGTATATTTGAAATTTGCACCTCTTCCCTGTGCTGTGTCTAAGGTCAGCTGTGTATAAGGTCAATGACTGCTTTCCTTGCGGATTCCTGGGCATCCTAGCCCCAGGTGGAATCCATGCCATTCTGTTTAAGGAGGATAGGGAAGAAAGAGCAAGATACTTCATTACGACAAACCTTCAAAAGAAATAGAGGACAAAGTATGTTTCTTCTGATTCATTCTCTCCTTAGGAAGAAATTACTTTTCCTTTCTTTTAGACGATGTAATTTCACTTACCATTGTCACCACTTTCTTTGGATGTATTCATTTGCCTGTCTCTAAAATATGAAAATCAAAACTATACATACCTAAGCTATGCCTGATGGCACAAACCTATAAATCTTAGCACTCATACACACAAAGCAAGAATATTCTGACTTTATATCTTGGGCTATATAAGCCCTGCTTGAAAACAGCACCAGCACCAGCAGCAATAACAACAACAACAACAACAAACTAAACTTCTAAATATAATAAATATATTAGTTACTTCTTGTTGCTTTAATAAAATATGATGACCCAACGTGGCTTATAGAAGAATTTATTTTGACTTATGGTTCCAGAGCATCCACAATGGCACTGGAAAGAAGGAGCTGAGACTTCACACCTCAACCACACCAAGGAAGCAAAGAGAACAAGAACTGGAAGTAAGGTGAGGCTATAAGCTCTCAAAGCCCACTTCTACTGCTGTATGTCCTCTAGCAATGATAAAACACCTAAAGATACAATGACCTGTCCCAAATAGGACTACCAACTGGGCACCAAGTTTTCAAATACTGTATAGCCTATGAGACCATTTTTCAAAACAATAGCCACAGTGAACTAAAGCATCTTAGCATCTTGTCGTCTAATGGGTCTTGTCATGGGTCTTGTCAACTGTACCTGTCTCTCTTTTCCCTAGTTAGGTTATTTTTCTAGCAGGACCCTCTTAACATTACTCAGACATACAGGAAACCTGATGAGTGATTTAATATTTTTAAGAAGTTCCCTCACCCAAGAAAAAATAATACCTTGAATTTAATTAACTATACCATACTGGTCTCCCTGTATAAGTTGGACTGGCTTTAAACTTGAGGGTCATGGTGGGGACCACTGGTATGGAATCTGATACAGCAAGCCATATGTAGTGTAAAGGTTACTTCCATGAAATGCATGAAACCGTTGGTATCTCACATAGTTACCCTGGCCCTCCTGATGATCTTTTAGTTTTGTTTTGTAGCAAAGGCAGCTGAAATCTACTCATTCAACATGACTAAAAAGCATAAACAGCATAATTTCGGTACCTACAGTCCTTGTGATGAACATGAGATCTGTAACTGTTTTAAGTCCAAAGTCTTTAGCTAAAACTTAATCTTCATTAAGGTGAACGTGAATTAGCAGACTAGCAGTTTTGAGGTCTTGATCCAGGCATGACAGTGAAAAAATTAGACTTAACAATCAAACTATATTAAATTCCAGGCAAAGCAAGGTGATTTCCTCAGAGATAGTTTGTGAGAAACTTCACTGAAGAAATAAAATATTTTAAAAGTAAAAACAACTCATCTACCATAATATAAATTCAGTTGATGAGGACATTCTAACCACTTAAAAAGCTGTGAGGTGGGTGAGAGGTAAAAATGTGAGTTTGTTGCTTGTTTGGTCAGCCTTCTGGGATGTTTGTTTGTTTGTTTGCAGCCGAAGCCATTCTGGTGAACTTCTGAACTGTTCAGTTATTCACTGGGAGCTGAAGTGATGTAACAATTCTAAACAGAGTATGCATTCCAGTTAGCCAATCAGGCAGAGTGTCTCCTGTCTCAGTATTTCAATTCTCTCCAACTACTCTCTCTTGTATTTTCATTCCCAACAAATTGTATAAGGAGAAATTAATGTTGCTTCTCTGTCAAATGGTAAAATTATCAACCAACGGGTATCTAACAGGAAGTTATTTCTTTATTGGCTTAAAAAAATTGTATGCAATATATTTTGTTGACACTTTCCCCTTGCCCAAATCCTCCTACATCCCTTACTCCTTGTCACCCACCTAACTTCATGCTCTTTTCCTTTATCTCTATCTCAAAGCAAACAAACAGCAAAAGTCAAACAAAAAGCACACAAAAGATATGGAGTCTATTGTGTGTTGCTAGCTACTCTTGAGCACAGGGCTTGTCCTGGAGTGTGACAGATATACCCAGACAGACTCCACTGGAGAAAACTGATTTCCCCTTTTCCTGCAGATGTCAACTGCAAACAGGTTCTTGCTAGTGTGAGACCTTAAGTTCACTGCCCCTTCTTGTTGGAATTTTGTCTGCTTTGAACCTGCAGGTCTTGTGAATGCTGGCACAGTTTCTGCGAGTTTGTACATGCATCAGTCCTGTTCAGTCTAGATGCTGTTTACTTGGACTCATACAACACCTGTGGCTCTTACAGCCTGTTCGCTTCCTCCTCTGCCAAGATCCAAGAGTCACAAGAGGACAGGTTTGATGAAGACCTCCTATATAGAGCTGAGTCCTCTAAGGTCTCTCACTGTCTTCATTTCGTCTGTTTGTGGGTTTCTATATCATCCATAATATATGGCAAACAGATGCTTCTCTGATGAGGGTTGAGCAAGACGCTGATCTATAGGTATAGCAGTATACTTTGTCATTCATTTAGTGCAATAATAGTTGTAAGTTTTCCCCTAGTTCCTATGACCTATTTAGTCTTAGGTTCTAGTTTAGCAGTATCAGGCATGGCTTCCATCTCATGCAGTGGGCCTTAAATCCAAATTTTTAAAAAGTGGTTGGTTACTACCATAACAGTTCTGCCACTATCATACAAATATATTTTGCAGGCAGCTTGGCTATTGTAGGCCACAGGGTTTGTAGCTGGGTGATACTGATGGTTATGTTTCTCCTCCAGTAACACGTAGGGTAACTTCCAACACCATGAATGCTAATCAGTAGGAGTGAAGCTTACAGTGGGGCACCAGCTCTATTTCTCTATGTTCCATGATATAAGTGGGCATCTTCAGCAATAGGGTCTGTTAGGTTGTCAAACATTTTGCATCGGCAATGAAATTAAACCTGTAATGTTTAAGGATCTCTTAATGTCTATTAAGACATTAAGGACCTGTAACGTCTATTGGACCTCTTTGACCAACAGCTCAACAAGATATAACTTGTAATTGTAGTTTTTATTCATCTGAAGTAATTGAAGGCTTATTGCTTCAGACTGTTAATCTAGGCCTAGTCCTGGAAATTTCTAGAGTCTGTAAAATCATAAGTAGGCCTAGAATGTTTTCAGCTTCTGAGACTTGCTGCTGAATAAGCGTCCCCCTTCTTGTTCTTTCTTATCTCTAGCTGGCTGGTTCAACTTCAGCTGATTTGTCTCAAATCCCCCTTCAAGCTGACTGGCTCAATCTGGCTTCCCTCTCTTGATTCTCCTGAATTGCTCTGCTTGGCCGCATACTAACTTTGGCAAAATGTTCTAATCATCTGACTCCTCCTCATACTCTGGCTCATTCTGTCTTTACCTGTGTCTAGCTTGTTCTTCTCTGCAACCAGCCTCTGTACAACTGTCCTAGAAAAACTGCTTTCTTCTCTCTCTGCACTTCCCCTGAAGTAGCTCTCCTGTCCTCTCCTCATGAGAGCTGGGCATATCTTACTCTGTCAAATCTTTCTCTGATTCGTCAAACATATCAAACAGAAACACAGTGAGCAAATTCTATACTCTGATAAACCACAAGACAACAAAATCAGCTCCACCTAAAAACAGACTAAAGGGGATAAAGGGGAAGAAAAGGATGTAAAATGGAAAAGAGTCCTAAGGATTATATTAAGATAGGAAATAATTTGTAAATATGACTAGTATATTAGACAATTTATCATACTGAGGAAGTGTTGACAAAATTTGGGTGTGATATTTGCATTGTAGTCTTAAAGGGCACTTGCTTTTAGAAATGCATGCTAAAGTACTCACGGACATAATTACAGAATTTATAGAACTATGCTTTTCACAATCCAAGTGGTGAAATAGATGAAAAAAGAGTTGAGATCACTTCCCCACCAGTTGATCAACATCAAGGTTTAATAAGAGGTTTGTGGACCTTCCACATAATTACCTTGATTCTAATTTTGAAATTCCCCCTTTTCTTTTCCTTGGCCTCCCATAGCAGATGGGACTAATGAACTATCTGGCTAAATAACATACTCTCATCCTCTTCTAGGGCACCCTACTTTACTTGCAGAAGGCTAGTTTCTTGATGAATTGTCACATAGCTTTCTCTTTGTGTGCAACTGTCCCTGGTGTCTCTGCCCTTCTTGCAGATGGCCATCTTCTGATATATTCCTCTATAGTCATTTTTTGAACTGTGTCCATTCCTGGAGTCTCTTTATGTGTCTGAATTTATTCTTACAAAGACTCTGAGCTGGCGGGATTAGAGTCCATGGTAACAATTCCATCTTAACCTAAGTATTTCTTTAAAGCCTCTATCCTCAAAAACAGTCATACCCTAAAGTACTAGGGAAAGGGCTTCAAAATATCAATTTCAGAAGGAAAATCTGAACAGTTCAATCCACAACAGTATAATAAAACTTTAAAGATAATGCATAAAATATGATATTTATAATATTTAAATATTTGTAATATTTAAAGTCAAAATAAAAGAACAAATCTCATAACTTCATAAAGTAAAATTCAAAGGATATGAATTGTTTCTTGGCTTAGATCTTAAACTTGCCTCACATTTTCACCTTTTTGTTTCCAGGGGTCTCCACACTCCACATGTCCCTAGGAATATGTGGCAGTATACTTTTCTATAGTGAAGTTCTGACATTTTTTAAACCAAAGTGAATTAACAGTAAAATGAAATCTTGTTACACCGAAAGCCATGCCCAAGTAGGAGAATATTATCACCCTAAGAATATTAAACTTCATTTTCAAAATTAAGCATAAATTTGGAAATTGGTATTATTTAGGTAACAACCTAACTGGAAAAATTTGTAATTGTATCAATTTGGTCCTGAAACTTCCACCTTGGTGGAGACCATCAGTCAGAGCCATAATCCTTGTCTCTCTCCTACTTATACAACAGGATTTACATGAAATCATAGAGGACATTTACTTTACACAAATCTTGTAAGATAATACTGTAGCTGTAAATCAGCAATGATAAAACCCTGACAATGTGAATGAGGGGGCCAATTAAGGTAATAAAATTTAATGAGAATAAATGTACAATTGTGCACAAGGGACTAAAAAATGCTTACTTTCAGAAAAATAAAAGTATAGATAAGACTGTACATGAACTCACATTCAGCTTTACATGAACTCACATTAAACTCTGTTGAAATTTTTAGTTAGCAATAAGTGCACTGAGGGTCAAGAATGTGCTTACTAAGAGTTAATGCATCCTGGTTGGATCTGCCTGCAATCCCCCTTAGTTCACCTTGGAACAGCCTGCAGAGGTGAGTGGTTCAGGAATGGTCCCCTGAGCCCTACTATCTAGCTCTGGGGTTGCTCTTTGGTCCAGATGAAACTTGCGGGACCCAAAGAGCATCTTGCTTCCCTGTGGAAAATTTCTGGGTCCCAAAACTAATCAGATTGGAACCTTGTTCCAACACCCATCCTAGTCACAGCCACCCTCCATCCCAGTTGGTGTTCTTGGAACACAGTCTGCAGAGTCAGATCCACCTGCCATCCCACTTGGGTCTGACTGAGACATAGCCTGCAAAGTAGGGTTCACCCACGACACTGGCTGCAGAGTCTGTCTGAGGCACAGCCATCAGTCAAGTATCCTGACCCCCATCATCTAGCTCACATCTCTCCCCACCCCTACTTTCCTGAGAAGTCCTGCTGCCATAAGGATTACCCAGTCAACAGCAGGGAAAACCAGAGCCCTAAAGAACAGCCCGAGAACACAATCAACACGACCCAGGACAATATGGCACCACCAGAGCCCTCCTATCTTGCTGCAACCAAACCTGGATATCCTAATGAAACTGAAGCACAAGAAGAGAATCTTTAAACCAATGTTATAAGGATAATAGAGGCCTTTAAAAAGGACATGAATAAATCCCTCAAGGAAATACAGGAAAATAATTCAAACAGGTGAAAGATATGAATAAAACTGTCCAACACCTAAAAAGGGAAATAAAGTAATAATGAAAACACAAACTGAAGCAATCCTGGAGATGGAAACTGTAAGAAAGAGAAAAAGAACTACAGACATAAGCATCACCAACAGAATACAGGAGATAGGAGAGAAAATTTCAGGTATAAATGATATGATAGAAGAAATCAATATATCAGTCAAAATGTATAATCTAAAAAGTTCATGACACAAAACATCCAGGCAATTTGGGACACTATGAAAAGGCCAAATCTAAGAATAATAGGAATAGAAGGAGGAAAAGATTCCAAGCTCAAAAGTCCAGAAAACATCTTCAACAAAATCATAGAAAATTTGCCAAACTTAAAGAAATACCGATAAAGGGACAAGAAACTTATAGAACACCAAACAAATTAAACAGGAAAAGAAAATCCCTCCACCACATAATAATCAAAACACTAAATATATACAACAAAGAATTTTAAAGGCAGCAAGGGAAAAAGACGAAGTAACATATAAAGGCAGACCTATCAGAATTTCTTATCTGAGAATCTAAAAGCTAGAAGGGCCTAGGCAGATGTCTTGCAGACCTAAGAGACCACAGATGGCAGCTCAGATTATTATATACAGAAAAACCTTCAATCATTATAGATGGAGAAACCAAGATATTCCATATCAAAACCAAATTTAAACAATATCCTTCTACTAACCCAGCCCTACAGTGGATACTAGAAGGAAAACTCCAATGCAATGAGGCTATCTATATTTAAGAAAACACAAGAAAAGTGATTTCACACATTTAAACCAATAGAATAGAAACACACACATACACACACACTCAACCACCACTAACATCAAAATAATGGGAAGTAACAATCATTGGTCACTAATATCTCTCAATAGCAATGGACTCAGTTCCCCATTTTAAAAAAAGGACAGGTTAACATAATGGAGGCATAAACAGAATCCATCATTTAGCTATATACAAAAAAAAAAAAACAACCCACATCTCTGAAACAAAGATAGCCATAATGTCAGGATAAAGGGCTGGGAAAAGGTTTTCTAAGACAACAGACCCAAGAAGCATGCTGGAGTAGCCATTCTAATATCTAATAAAACAGATTTTCAATGGAAAGTAATTGAAAGAGACAATATTAAGGACACTTAACACTCATCAAAGGAAAATCCACCAAGAGGACATCTCAATGCTGAACATCCATGCTCCAAATGTAAGGGTACCCACATTCGTAAAAGAAACATTACTAAAGCATAAATCAGATTGGAACCTTATCCCAACACCCATGCTAGTCATAACTGCCCTCCATCCCAGTTGGTCTTCTTGGAACACAGCCTACAGAGTCGGACCCACACATTAATAGTGGGAGACCTCAATACCACCCTCTCACCAATGGACAGGTCATCGAGACAGAAACTAAACAGAGAAAAAATGAAACTAACAGAGGTTATGATTCAAAATGAACCTAACATATCTATATAACATTTTACCCAAACACAAAAGGATATACCTTCTTCTCAGCACTTCACAGAACCTTTTCCTAAATTGATCATAAAACTGATCTCAAAGCAAGTCTCAACAGATAGAAAAAACTGGAATAATCCCTTGCATATTATTAGATCACAATGGATTAAAGCTGGACTTCAACAAAACAGCAACAAGAGAAAACCTACATACTCATGGAAACTGAACAATGATCTACTCAATGATCACTGGGTCAGGGAAGAAATGAAGAAAAGAAAAAAGACTTTCAAGAATTCAAAGAAATGAGGGCCCAACATACCCAAACTTATGAGACACAATGAAAGCAGTGCTAAGAGGAAAGTTCATAGCTCCCTCATAGAAACTGAAGAGTTCTGCAAGTAACCCTATTAAAAAATGGGGTACAGAGCTACACAAAGAGTTCTCACCTGAAGAATATCTAATGGCTGAGAAGCACCTAAAGAGATGTTCATCATCCTTAGTCATTAGGGAAATGCAAATCAAAACAACCCTGAGATTCCATCTCACACCAGTCAGGATGGCTAAGATCAAAAACACAGGAGACAGCAGTTGTTGGCGAGGATGTGGAGAAAGAGGAACACTCCTCCACTGCTGGTGGAATTGCAAGCTGGTACAACCACTCTGGAAAGCAGTCTGGCGGTTCCTCAGAAAACTGGGCATGACACTCCCGAAGGATCCGGCTATACCACTCCTGGGCATATACCCAGAGACTTTACCTGCATGCAATAAGGACACATGCTCCACTATGTTCATAGCAGCCTTATTTATAATAGCCAGAAGCTGGAAAGAACCCAGATGTCCCTCAATGGAGGAATGGATTCAGAAGATGTGGTATATCTACACAATGGAATACTACTCTGCAATTAAAAACAATGAATTCACGAAATTCCTAGGCAAATGGTCAGATCTTGAAAATATCATCCTTAGTGAGGTAACCCAATCACAAAAGAACACACATGGTATGCAGTCACTGATAAGGGGATATTGAGCCAGAATCTCGGAATACCCTAGACACAATCCGCATATCAATAGATTTCTAAAAAGATGGAAGGAGAGACCCCTGGTCCTGGAAAGACTGGATGTAGGGGAACGCCAGGACAGAGTAACGAGAGGGGGTTGAATGGAGAAAAGAGGGAGGGAAGGGGGCTTATGGGACTTTCGGGGAGGGAGGAAACGGGAAAGGGGAAGTGATTTGGAATGTAAATTAAAAAAATAAAATAAAATAAATAATAAAAAAAAAAGAAATTGAAGAGTTCTAATACTAACGAAATAAAAGTACATCTGACGTCTCTAAGAAAAAAATAAGCAAACACACCCAGGAGGAGTAGACAGCAGGAAATAATCAAATTCAGAGGTGAAATCAATCAATTAGAAACAAAGAAAACTGGACAGTGGTGGCGCATGCCTTTAATCCCAGTACTTGAGAGGCAGGCAGGTGGATTTCTGAGTTTGAGGCCAGCCTGATCTACAGAGTGAGTTCCAGGACAGCCAGAGCTATACAAAGAAACTCTGTCTTGAAAAAAGGAAAAGGAAAAGAAAAAGAAAAATGAAAAAAAGAAACAAAGAGAACAATACATAGAACCAAAGAAACCAAGATTCTTCCAGAAAATTATCAATATAGACAAACCCTTAGCCAAACTAACTAAAAGTCAGAGAGACAGTGCCCAAATTAACAAAATCAGAAATGAAAAGGGAAACATAATACAAGAAATTCAAAGAATCACTAGGTCTTACTTCAAAAGTCTATACTCCACAGAATTGGAATATCTAAACGAAATGTTTACCTGTCTAGACAAATACCAATTACCAAAGCTAAATCAAGATCAGGTACTGAAACAGCCTATAGACCCTAAGGAAATACAAGTAGTAATAAGTAATCTACAAAAACAAAAGCCCTGGACCAGATGATTTTAGTGCAGAATTCTACAAGACTTTGAAAGAAGATTTAATGCTAATACTACTCAAAGTATTCCACAAGATAGAAACAGAAGGAACCCCACTAAATTCATTCTATGAGGTCATAGTCATCCTGATATGTAAATCACACGAAGAGTCAAACAAGAAAGAGAATTTCAGACCAATTTCCCTTATGAACATTGATGCAAACATCCTCAATAAAATACCCACAAACCAAATCCAAGAACACATCAAAAAATATCATCCACCATGATCAAGTTGGCTTCATCGCAGGGATGCAGGGGTGGTTCAATATATGAATATCCATCATTCAAATCCCAGCAACCACATGGTGGCTCACAACCATCCGTAATGAGATCTGACACCCTCTTCCATGTACTTAGATATAATAACAAATAAATCTTTTTTTTAAAAAAAAAAAAGAAAGAAAATCTGTCAATATTATCACCATATAAACAAACTAGAAGAAAAACACATGGTCATCTCACTAGATGCCAAAAAGGCATTTGACAAAATCCAACACCCCTTCATGATAAGAGTCTTGGAGAGAGCATTGGATATAAGGTGCATACCAAAGCACAATAAAGGCAATATACGGAAAGCCAATAGTCAACATCAAATTAAATGGAAAATTAAACATTTCCACTAAAATAGGGGACAAGGCTATCCATTCTCCCCATATCTCTTCACTATATCACTTGAAGTTCTAGCTAGAGCAAAAAACAAAAACAAAACAAAACAAAAGGAGGTCAAAGGGATACAAATTGGAAAGGAAGAAGTCAAAGTATCACTATTTGCAGATGATATGATAGTATATATAAGTGACACGAAAAATTCTACCAGAGAATACATATAGCTGATAGATACCAAAGCAAAGTGGCTAGATATAAAATCAACTCAAAGAAGTCAGTGGCCCTTCTCTCCCCAAGTGATAAATAGATTAAGAAAGAAGTTAGGCAAACAGGACCCTTCACAATATCCACAAATAACATCAAATACCCTAATGTAACTCTAACCAAGCAAGTGAAAGACCTATATAACAAGAGCTTCAAGTCTCTGAAGAAAGAAATTCAGGAAGATATCAGAAGGTGGAAAGATCACCCTTGCACATGGATCAGTAGAATTAAGATAGTAAACATGGTCATCTTATCAAAAGCAATCCATGCATTCAATGAAATCCTCATCAAAATTCCAACTCAGTTTTTTATAGACCTTGAAAGAGTAATTCTGAACTTCATATAGAAAAACAAAAAACCCAGGATAGCTAAAATGATCCTGAAAAATACAAGAAAGTCTTGAGGTATTACTATTGCTGACTTCAAGCTGTATTGCAGAGAAATAATAACAAAAACTGCATGGTACTGGTATATAAAAAGACAGGCAAATCAACAGAATTGATTTCAAAGACCCAAAAGGAAACCCACATACCTATGGACACTTTATTTTTGACAAGGGAGCAATTGAGTAGGGAGAGCACCATCAACAAATGGTGCTGTACTAACTGGATGTCTGTATGTAGAATACAAACAGATGTGTACTTATCACACTGCACAAAACTTAAGTCCAAATGGTTCAAGGACATCAACATAAAATGAGATACACTAAATCAAATGGAAGAGAAAGTGGGGGAATAGCCTTGAAATCATTGGTACAGGTGACAACCTCCTGAACAGAACACCAATGGCTCAGGCGTTAAGGTCAAGAATTAATAAACAGGACCTCATGAAACTGAAAAGCATCTGTAAGACAAAGGATGCAGTCATTAGGACAAATTACAGCCTACAGATAGGGAAAAGATCTTCACTAACCCTATATCTGACAAAGGGCTAATACCCAAAATATATAAAGAACTCAAGAGGTTAACACAAACAATCCAAATAACCCAATTAAAAAGTGGTAGTGCAGAACTAAACTGAATTCTCAACAGAGGAATAACAAATGGCCAAGAAGCATCTAAAGAAATGTTCAATGTCCTTAGCCATCAGGGATATGCAAATCAAAATGATTCTGAGATTTCACCTTACTCCCATCAGAATTGCTAAGATCAAAAACTCAAAGGACATATGGCAAGGTTGTGGAGCAAGGGAAACACTTCTGCATTGCTGGTCGAAGTGCAAATTGTACAACCACTCTGGAAATCAATTTGGCAGTTTTTTAGATTTGGCATAGTTCTACCTCAAGACCCAGCTATACCACTCCTGGCCATATACCCAAAAGATGCTCCCCAATCCCACAAGGACTTGCTCAACTATGTACATAGAGTTTCATTTGTAATAGCCAGAAACAGGAAACAAACTTGATGTCTCTCAACTGAAGAATAGATACAGAAAATGTGGTATATCTACACAATGGAATACTACTCAGCCATTAAAATCGAGGATATGAATTTTGCAGGCAAATGAAGGGAAGTAGAAAATATCATTGAGTGAGGTAACCTAGACCCAAAGGACATGCATGTTATGTACTCACTTATAAGTAAATATTAGCCATAAAATACAGGAGAATCATGCTATAATCAACAGACTAAAACAACCCAATAACAAGGAAAGCCCAAGAGAGGATGGTTGGATCTTTCTCATAAGGGGAAACAAAATAGATATTGGATGTCAATGGAAGGAAGAAACTGGGTGGAAGAGGAAGGATGGTGGTGGGGAGATCATATGTAAAAAGAGCAGGGGAGAAAGAAGAGAGATCAGCAGGGAGAGGAGGGAATCTCTAGGATGAGGAGAGGTCCCAGAGGGTCTATGTTATATTCCTAGCAGTGGGGGATATGGATCCTGGAGTGGCCACTTCCTGTGGCAGGATTCCCAGTGGAGGGATAAGGATGGCTACCCACCTATAAAACCTTCAACCCAAAATATGTCATGCCTACAAGATATGCAGAGACAAAGATAGAGCAGAGATTGAGAGAATGGACAACCAATGACTGTCTCAAATTGACACCCATCCCATGGGCAAGAACCAATCTCTGACAGTATTAATGATAATCTTTTATGCTTGCAGACAGGAACCTAACATAACTGTCCTCTGAGAGGCTCCACCTAGCAGTCAATGGAAAGAGATGCAGAGACTCACACCCAAACATTACATGGAGCTTAGGGAGATCTTATAAAAGAGTTGAGAGGACAGAGGGATTCGAAAAAGACAGGGACTTACTCTAGAGGAAGACCAACTGGGTCAACTAACCTGAGCTGTTGGAGTCTGACAGAGATGAATCACCAGCCAAAGAGTGAACAAGGGCTGGACCCATCCCCCCTGAACATAATGAGCAGCTTGGTCTTCATGTGGATCCCCCACCAACTGGATCAGGGGCTGTCCTGAGCCTGTTGCCTACATGCCTGCCTACCTATGGATCTAGCACCCCAATATGGACTTCTTTGTCTGGCCTCAGTGGGAGAGGGTATGCCTAGTCCCTCAGAGACTTGATGTGTGGAGGGGGTGACACCCAGTGGGGAGCTTCACCTTCAAGAGAAAAGAAAGTTGGAATGGGAGGAGGATTTGCATGAGGGGGTACTGGGAGGAAAGGAAGGGTGGATATTGGGTTGCAAAGTGCATAAATAAATAAATTTAAAAAAAAGTTCATGTATCACCAAGCTACATTGAAAACAACAAAACCTCTCTAAAGAAAGAAATGATCTCATCTCAGTCAAGGCTGTCTGAGCTTCCTCTAGAACATTTTCTTCCAGGTGATACTTCAAAGTATAAATGGTAGAGATAATGAAGTCTGTCCACAGGAAGAATAACAATGAACTTGGAGCAGTAAGTCAAGGTTAAAAAGGAAGAAGAGAGATATGACTTGCCTTTAAAGATCTTAAGGGTCAACAACTGAAGACTTTAACCCTATATCCCATGGCCCATATGAGAAGAGTCAACTTTGTCCACTCTTTTTCCTCCTTCAGAAATAATCACTTCCTCAGAGATGTATCATTAGTTAGCCTATAGCGGTGAGTTGGTTAAACTGCTTTGGCTTCTGGTGGGTCCCACTTCCAGCCAAACTGCCAGAGCCCTCTGGATTCACGAATGAAAGACACAGGACACACACCAGCTTAATTTTGATAGGCCTTAACTAGCTCAGTGGCAGGACACTTCTAAAACTCCCTACAGCCAGCAAATACTTCCCTTTGGTATTCCTAGCTTAACGCCACCTAAATCCATATTTTATCTTTGTTTCCCTGGCTCCTTCTGGGTGGCCCCCTATCTTTGCTGCCCAAAGACAGCCCTTCTGGGGGCTTCCTTCCTTCTTGTACCAACATTTCAGCTGTTACTTCCTCCTGTTCCTTACCAGTGTGGTCTGTTCTACCCCTTTCTCATCCTCCTCCATTCTTCCTTCTGGAAGCTAGAGGTTCCGCCTCTTTCATCCTACCCAGCCATTGGTCATTGGCTCTTTATTGTTCAATCAAAAACCAACTGGGGACAGGGACCTCCAGTATTTGGACAGGCAGAGTCCCAACTTTGGAGGCCAAATTAATAGAAAGCATTAGAACTAATCCCCAACATTAGCCCAAAGCCCAGATACTAGCTGTGGCTTCCCTCTTTATTCTTCTCCATTAGGCAACCATTCTGTTTCTAATTGATTGTCAGAGCAGGTTATCCTGGTGTCTTTGGTTGATTTAGGCCACATAGACTGAGTGATGTATAAGCAATGGAAATTTGTTCCTCACAGTGATGAAGGCTATAAGTCCAAGAAAAATGTACTGGCACTATGCAGTTGTTGACTCACATCCTAGTCCAGGGATGGCACCTTCTCTCTCTCCTCTCACTTGCTCTTTTTTTCTTAAATAGGAATCATAGTCATGGGGTCTCTACTATTAGGACCCAAGCACTTCCAGGAGTGCCCTCTTCCTATAACATCATTTTGTGGAGTCAGGGTTTCAACTTATTAATATGGGGAGGACACAACAATCAGACCATGGCAACCTACAGGATTAAAAGTTGCTAGACAAGGTAGATCAGGTTTGATTGGTCAGCTCAAGAACACTCACCACTACCGTAGCTGATTGAATAAGTAACCATGAGAAAGCTAAAGAAGTGTGAGGACATTTTAAACTACTGTGGTACTAAGATCCATAAGCAGCCTGAAGACAGAAACTTCTTTGTGACTGTGGAGGCAAGTGCAACAGTGAAGTTGAGGCTGAGTGATTTGGGGGTTGTTAACTAAGAACATACCAAATTTTGTTGAGAAAGATTATATGCATTACATCATAGATTGTGCTTTAGCAATCAGTTCAATTTCAATCCACATTAGAGAGTTAATAACACAAATGTTATCTAGGAACATAATAGATTTCATTCAACCTCAAATGTCATTTGATATTTTACACCATGATTTCTATCTTCTTCTCTCCCTAATCCTCAAAGCTGATGAATAGCAATAGCATCATTAGGATACAGAAGACTTTAGGAAACAGTAGCCAACAGTGAGGAGAGGTCAGTCTGGAGAAAACTATTTCTGATTTCCTTAGGAACCACTGTGCCAAAAAAGAAATGCCTATTTGGGAAATAACACAAAGTCATTCCCTCTGCATTTCTTTCTTTGCTGATTAAATGTTTTACAAGGGTCCAGTTTTCCATAGAAACAGATCAGATTTACAACAAATACAAAGATTGCATCTTTTATTTATAAGGGAAAAAAATCTCTCAAATACGTTTCATTAAAACCCTGTGGCCTGTTGTACTGGATTTAAGAGTATTAGTCAAGCATTACATAATTTTTGCTATTCTGGTGAAGGTCACTGTACTCATAGGTTACTGAAACTATCAGGTCACACCTCAATGACTAAATTCTCCTGTAATTCTTTAAGGGAGTTATTTATGTCCTTCTTAAAGTCCTCTATCATCATCATAAGATGTGATTTTAAATCAGAGTCTTGCTTTTCTGGCGTGTTGGGGTATGCAGGTCTCACTGTGGTGGGAGAACTGGGTTCTGATGATACCAAGTAGCCTTGGTTTCTGTTGCTTATGTTCTTGCCCTTGCCTTTTGCCATCTGGTTATCTCTGGTCTTGCTGACTCTGACTGTAGCTTGTCCCTCCTACAAGCCTGTGTGTCAGTACTCCTGGGAGACAAGTTCTGCCTCGTAGGAATTTGGGTATGGAGAGCTGTGGCACAGGGTCAGCTCTTGGGTGCAGACAGATACCTGAAGGATCCTGTCTCTAGCTGTTCCTTGGTTCCTGTGTCCTGATGGCTCTGGGCTGGTCCCTCTTGGGCCAGGAATTTGAACAGAAGTGGTGATCTTACTTGTGCTCACAGGTGTGTCAGCACTCCTGAGAGATCAGTCCTCTCTTGGTGATATTTGGGTATGAAGAGCTATAGCACAGGACCAGTTCCGGGCACAGATGGAAACCAGAAGGATCCTGTCCCAGAATGCTCCTCGGTTCCTCTCAATGACTTAATTCTAACTTATAGTGAATGGGCCATGGTCCATATTTGCTACCTCACTCCCATTGTCTTCCTTCCAGGAAAGCTTTCTGCTGTTGTTATTAAAGGCATTCTTCATCCCAAAATTAATTCATAGAGAGTTATAGGATTTAAAACACAATGTTACTAATATTAATAGAAACAGATAAATTATTATTTTGAACCATATTACATAACTTGAGAAGATTTTGAAGGAAAGTAGAGGTGTAGTACAGATAGGATAGGGACAAGAAATAATAGAGTCAACATGGGGACATGCTAAGTAACATCAGAATAGGAGAACTGGTACCCACACACCAGGCCAAAGGGTTGATGGAACTACACACACACACACACACACACACACACACACACACACACACACACACACACACTACAGGATACCCCAAGTATTCTAATGGAGATATTTCTATCACTTTTAAATACATGCTAGTTCTTTCTGGGAACTTCATTCCTTACTACAAGGCTGGGTGGTTAAGGTCTGCATTACTGAGAGAATATGAAGAGAACAAGAGCCTCATAATTTCAGCTCCTCACTGTTTCCAGTCTGTACAGTGATGGCACTTGAAAACCAAGGAGCAAATGCTTGGCTTCTCTCTCACTGTTTATGCTTACGATTATGTTTATATTTATATCCTTCTATATGTTCTACAGCTTTATGTAGATCCTGTCAATCATTGTGGTAATTCCTGTGCCTTGTATAACTTCAAATATGTCTCTAAGGAGAAGATATAAATAGTATGAATGCTGCTGGTCCATAGATCACAACATAGACCACAACATTAAGCACACCCTTGGTAGGGTACCTGTCTGCTCTGTTGTCCTATGAATTTATACATCCTTCCCTCTGTGTCACTGGTGAGGAATTTTCAGGTGAAATTACAATGAGTACATAAAAAAAAAATAAAAACAAAACAAAAAAATCTCTAAAATTACTACTTCAAGCAGAGATACTAACATCTTAAGTTGTCCTGGAGGTAGAAAACTATATTTGATATGCTTAAATTATACATACTTTAAGCCAATCACAGAACAGTCATAGGAGCTAATACATTTCCATTACATAAACGAAATGTTCTGTCTGCCTATGTTAAAAAGTATTTGTGTAATACATAGAATAGTAAGTCATTGTTTGAGTATGTCTGGGAAGTGAGGTGACACAGGTCTAATTTTCCAGATAACTGGTGCTTATCTTTTAAGTTTAGAAGCATTTGTTTTTAATTGAAATGTTTCCAGTATTCATACTCTCAGTAAGTCTTTGATCTACAGAATACCATTTGGCCTATCTACTCTCACATGGGTTGATATGGATTATTTCATGGTATGTGATGGCAAGAGATTCTCAGGTCCATGTGGGATTATGTGCTCTGGGAAGACAGTGGAGTCTCAGGGGACTCTCTGTGAGGTTTCTCAATTTCTTGGAAATAATTTTCTGCCTCCCTCTGCCATGATCAGCTACCACAGCACACTACTTTCCAATTGCTTTCCTCTTGAAATTTCTAGTCTGTTTTTGTGTGTGCATGCATGCATGTGTATGTGTGAGAGACAGAAACAGAGGGACAGAAAGGAAAGAGACAAATTCCCTATGTAGACTAGGCTGTATTAGATTTCGAAAAGATCCATGTGCCTCTTCCCCCCAAGTGCTGTAACGAAAGATGTGTACCACAATAACCAACTGATGCTGTGTTTTTTTATGTGATATTCTGAGGAAGATTCTGAAACTGGCTCCCTTTTCACTTTTTATTGATTTGTTTTTGTACCACTGAGAACAGAATCCACAGTTAAACAAGGGTTCTATAACTACGCCAAATCCCCAGTCTTCCTCTTAGGTTTTCAAAGCAGAAGCCTTTCTTTACAGCTTTAGGTTACTGGTTACTTGAATCAATATAATCTTTTCACCTTATAGGAATCCCAAGTTTGAGCCCCTTAACTCTTACTATGACCACAGAATACTCACTGATCCCGGTGTCCTTACAGTACTGGATCAAGTACTGTCCCATGACTTTTAGTAGATAATTGTATTCTTGAACATTGAGGAATTCTTGTTTATTATGTGATGGTTCCATGATCTCCAAGGGTATGTTCACAACTCCAATTATACCTGTACCAAGTCTGAGGGAGTAAATACATGTATAAACTTTGTAAAATCAAAAGAAGAAAAGGCAAACATGTACTGTATTTGCAATCAAATCTTCCACAAATAAATACACTGTCTTGGTATGGACCATATCAAAATGATTACACTAACTTAAAGATATTTCATTATCCACAGTGATTTCTGGTGAGTTTCGTTCTGTTCTACGATGTCACCTCAGAATGTTATTGGTCTGTTAACAATACTCTTTCCAAACCTGTTACTTTTGTGGGGAGCCCAGGTTGGTACAAAGGAGTAAACTTTTAGCAAAAACAACCATAACCCCAGTATCTTCATGCAGTGACCCTACATGGACCTTTAAGCTTGATGCTGGACAAGAGAACTACTTTCTTTGTTCCCCATTTCATCTGTCAGGCTACACATCTCACCATTACAGTGGCTCTTAGGCATTCGCAGAGCTCAAGAAAGGGAACAGAAGAGGCCCAGAGGGTGACAACAGCTATCTGATTGTTAGCCTGATTCACACAGGTTTTTTTTTTCTTTTTTTTTTTCTTTTTTTTTTTGGCATTACAGGATTTGAGGGAAAGCCTCCCACGTCCCAGAACACAAAAGATTGGTTCCTCACTGCTCTTGCCATAGGATATATCACTCTTTCCCAACTTGAGGTCCCTGATGGCTTCATATTTCATAACTTTCCTCTTCTATCCTGTCCTCCTCCATTACCTCAGTTTGTGAGTCTAAATTTACATCTTAAACGGAAGGCCTGATGTGACTTCCTTGTTTACTTACTGCCCTTCTCACACAAAATCCCTTTATTCATGTATTCGTGCATTTATTTACACAGCTATTCAAAGTTAGCACCCGGACCTGTGCCAGGAACCAGGGACTTAGACAAAAGCAAGAAAGACAAGGTCCCTAGGTCTCGTTCGCTGAAGAATGACAAACAAGTAGATAAATGTACAGGGTCATGTTATGAGGTGATAAGTGGCTTTATGAAAATAAAGTGAGCACTAGATTATGTGGAAAGTGACAGATGGGTGTGACAACAGGCCCAGCTTTAATTAGGTAATCAAAGGAAAGGCCTTAGCATTCATGCCTGAACAGCATGCCAAGGCCAATAGTGAGAAGGTTAAGGACAGGAAACTTAATAGCATTGCTAAGTTAACTGCTCTAAGATTTTAAACAATGAAAGCCAACTAATTTGACTTTTAGAAAATCACTCTACACATAAGAAAGGAAAAACTCAACTAGCCCTACTTGCAGATAACATAACAAGATACAAAGTTCATTGTTAAAAAAAAAAAAAAAACCAAGTAGTAATATTCTTGTCTTTTTATCCTTTAATGCTTTTATTGGCACATATTAATTATACAGGAAAATAACAAAATAGCTTTTTCAAAAATCCAATAATGAGGGGATGGAAAAATTCCATCACAGTATCAAAAAAAACCAACATCTTTGAGAAGATGAAGAAAGAAACTTATGGAAAATCTCCCATGTTCATGGATAAAGATAATTAATATTGTGAAAAGACTATATTATCAAATATACAGATTCAATGCAATCCCAACAAAATTCCAGTAACATTCCTTACCAAACCAAAAAAAACAAAAAATCTTAAAATTCAAATGGAAGCACAAAGTAAAAATATGCTCCCCAAATAACAACCCTTAGCATAAAAAACAATGGAAGAGAATCACAACAATGGATATTATGGACTATACTTAAAAACAGCATGGAGCTGTCAGAGAAACAGACTTGTGGACCAACAGGATAGAATGGAGGACCCAGAAACAAGCGTAAACAGTCATAACCATCTAACTTATTTCAAAGCTGCTAAAAAACTATGTTGCAGAAAAGACTACTGCTCAGAAAACTGAATTTTCATACTTAGAAGAGTGAAACTAGTTCCATATCTCCTACTGTGACCACAAAATTAATTAAAAATGGATCAAAGGCCATAATGCAAGACCTGAAACTTTGCAACTGCTAGAGGGGAACATTCAGGTAACTAACAAGATAAGAGCTGCGGATTCCATAACATTGTTCCTTACAAGATTAGAGTTTGGCACAAGAGACAGCAGTTGTTGGCGAGGATGTGGAGAAAGAGGAACACTCCTCCACTGCTGGTGGAATTGCAAGCTGGTACAACCACTCTGGAAAGCAGTCTGGCGGTTCCTCAGAAAACTGGGCATGACACTCCCGGAGGATCCGGCTATACCACTCCTGGGCATATACCCAGAGGCTTTACCTGCATGCAATAAGGACACATGCTCCACTATGTTCATAGCAGCCTTATTTATAATAGCCAGAAGCTGGAAAGAACCCAGATGTCCCTCAACGGAGGAATGGATTCAGAAGATGTGGTATATTTACACAATGGAATACTACTCTGCAATTAAAAACAATGAATTCACGAAATTCCTAGGCAAATGGTCAGAACTTGAAAATATCATCCTTAGTGAGGTAACCCAATCACAAAAGAACACACATGGTATGCAGTCACTGATAAGGGGATATTAACCCAGAATCTTGGAATACCCTAGACACAATTCGCATATCAATAGATTTCTAAGAAGATGGAAGGAGAGACCCCTGGTCCTGGAAAGACTGGATGTAGGGGAATGCCAGGACAGAGAAGCAGCGAGAGGGGGTTGAATGGGGAAAAGAGGGAGGGAAGGGGGCTTATGGGACTTTCAGGGAGGGAGGAAATGGGAAAGGGGAAATGATTTTGAATGTAAATAAAAAAAAACTTAGAAAATAAAATTTAAAAAAAAAAAGATTAGAGTTTGGATTTTCTTTTCTCTATTAACACTTCTTTAATTTGTATTACTTTTTTAATTGGTAAAATTGGAAACCTGAAGAGATGTCATAAGGGATCAAAAGATGTAGGAAATATATTGGAAACAATATTTCTTCCTACAATGTGATTTTTCTCGTGCAAGATAGCACACTGCTTCATCATATAATAAATTAGGCATATCAATTCCTGTGTAGAAGAGGAAGGGTGAGTGAAGAACACGACACCTACTGGTGTTATAGTGAATCGCATATCTAGTTCCACAGAAAGAAATGAACTGTGGCTTCCCTATACTCCCTTTAAATGGAGAAAGGAAATACTTACAATGACTTTATTTTCAGCTGAGGACCAACCTTCTGGTACATTTTGATTAACCGGTTATTACTGTAAATGAACATTCCAGCTTGGCTTTGGTCTTCTATGAGCACTCCAAAGAACAGAGAGAGAGTTTTTGCTTTCCTTAGTGCCCTAGAATTGTATTTAGAAAGGTTATTTAAAACTGCTCAATTAAGGGGAAATATAAAATGTATAAAATGTCTAAGAAATAAATTCAAAAGATAAATGTCAAAAGAATAACCTGTAATATACCAGATATTTTGTAAAACCTGGTGGGCATAGCTGATATCTACATATAGCCAAGTATTCTGTGTATGCAAGTTATAGGTATCCATGCAAACACATGTCTGATCACTTAAATCTAAAAGGACCAGAAAGATCTCTGTGTTCTTTCATTTGACACATGTATTACAGTTTAGGGGTCAGGGTTCTCTGGAGTAAGAGAACATATAGAATGGTTAGAGTGACTTACAGGCTGTGGACCAGCTAATCCAACAATGGGTGTCTGCCACCAAAGGGTCCAAAAATCCTGTAGTTGTTCAGTCCTTGAGGCTGCGAGTCTCAGCTGGTATACATTAGAATCCCAAAGAAGTGGGCTCTAATGCCAATAAGGGAATGGATTTGCCAGGAAAGAGAGAGAGAGAGAGAGAGAGAGAGAGAGAGAGAGAGAGAGAGAGAGAGAGAGAGAGAGAGAGAGAGAGGAAGGAAGGGGAAGGGGGAAAGGAAAGGAAGACAGACAGACAGACAGACAGCAAACAGGCAAAGAGAGCAAGATTCCTTCTCCCATGTTCTTTATATAGGCTGCCAGCAGACTGTATGGCTCAGATTAAAGGCGAATCTTCCCACCCCCAAGAGATCTGGATTAAAAGTCTTCAAATTAATTAAGAAAATGTCACTTGCAGGTGTACCTACCTTCTTGGATTTTAATTCTAAATATAATCAAGTTGACAAGCAAGAGTAACCATTACAAGTCCACTCCTTGTTAACTTAACACACAATCATATCTCGTTATGTCATGCTTATTTCCAAATGAAAACAATAAACAGATCATATAATTACACCTATCATAATATAACTATCCCACCTACAATCACAAATGCATTATATATTTAACTGTGTCATAATTATGTCAAACATGATAAATGTATTCCATGCATAGCCACAAAAGCACTATAAATTTTTAGAATAGGTAGCCATCTCTACTGCACATTCTGTATTTCCTCCACCCTCAGCAAGTACCTCAGCAAGTCCTGTTTCTTTTCCTGAAGGAGTTACCCATAGCTTCCTTCATTCCTAATGGGTCTATCTTATCCTTTGTAATCCTACCTCAATTAGGTTGTTGCAGTTTCCTATTGACTTTAATTACAGGATATAGAAACATCAAGATACACCCCAAAGGACCTCCTGAATTCCAGAAAATCTTTATTATCTCCATTGTGGAGAAGAAATCCAATATCCACTTGGTAATCTGGATCGAGTAACCCTTCTTAACACTGTTATTCCTTTCTTAGCCTGTTGACTTAAAGGCACCAGTGTTTGTTTCTGCTGTTGGCAGATCTGACATTCAGCCACAGCTGTAGCCAGGTCAGCCTTGTGCAAGTGGAAGTCCAGGTTGTCAAGCCCATGCATAACTTCCATCTCTGCTATTATGGCTACATTTTTCATGGGCTCATTGGTTAATTATAGTGATGGTTAGCCGGGCGGTGGTGGCGCATGCCTTTAATCCCAGCACTTGGGAGGCAGAGGCAAGAGGATTTCTGAGTTCGAGGCCAGCCTGGTCTACAAAGTGAGTTCCAGGACAGCCAGGGCTACACAGAGAAACCCTGTCTCGAAAAACAAAAAAAAAAAAAAAATTATAGTGATGGCTATGGAAAGAGCCTGACTGCCCACAGACCAGGTTATTGCATCTACTTGATTACCAAACTCCTCCTCTGCTAACATCACCTTTTGATGAGCATTTACATGAAACACAAATATCTTCGCATCCTTCACTCATTCGGAGAGATCTATTGACATACTTCTAATCCAGATATAAGTTTTCCATTCATGCTGTGTTCAAGTCCTTGTCCATCCAGCCAATCCCTTGGCATGAATCAGTGAAAAACTGCACATCTGGACATTTATCCTTTCAAACAAAATGTATGACCATGTATATTGCCCAAAGATCTGCCCACTGGAAAGATTTCCCTTCATCAGTGTCTTTCAGTGTTGTCCCAGAAACGGGCTTTAATGCTGCCCTGTCCACTTCTGGATGGTGCCTGCATAATCTGCAAAATCACAGTAAAAGCACCCTCAGTCATCTGATCATAGGGCACACTGTATAACTCTATAGGTGCATGCTAAGGAGGAGATAGCACTGTAACAGCAGTAGAACCATAGGCATTTAGACAACTTCTTCTTGGAACCTATTTGTACCTTCAGTGACATGCTCTGGACACATCACATATACACCATTTCCATTTGATAATGGATTGCTACTCAGAATATCCTACTTTATGGCTTAGTGGGTCAGATAATACTCAGCACATTATGGGTAGCCCAGGTCACGTGGTAACTTTGTCGACTATCATCAAACTTTCAGGCCCAATAGCAGGCCAAGAGCTGTCAGAGGGAGAATAGTGTCTGCAGATGGTGTCAAAAATCCCAAAGGTCTCCTCTTGACAAGGGCACCGAACACCATCCTTATCTGCCACTTATATCTCAAGTACAATAGGTCTGCTGAATCATGGCCCAAGTGGTAGGGCAGCCTGCACAGCATCCTGGACTTGTTGAAGACCCTTCTCTTGTTTCAAGCTACACTCAAAGCTAGTAGATTTCTAAGTCACTTGGTATATGGGAAGAAGTAACACTCCAAGTGAGGAGTGTGCTGTCTCCGGTATCCAAACAGGCCCACAAAACGTTATGCTTCTTTCTTGGTGGTGGGAGTGAAATAACTTATCCTTTACCTCACAAGGAATATCTTTACATGCCCTACACACTAGACTCCTAAGAACTTCACTAAGGCAGAAAGATCTTGAATTTGGTTTGGGTTTATTTCCCATCTGCTGAAACACGTATGTGTAACCAACACATACAAAATGGCTGCTACACCTCCTGCTCACTTAGTCCAATCAGCATAATGTCATAAATATGCAGTGAACAAATGTGATATTTTGTGCAAGGAACAAATGATCACAATCTCTTCAAACTAAGTTATGACATAAGATTGGAGAATTAATATATCCTTGAGGTAAAGGTATACTGTTGGCCTTGTCAACTGAAAGAAAACTGTTTCTGGTAGTCCTCATGGACAGGTACCAGAAAAAGGCATTTGGTAGATCAATAGCTGCATATCATGTACCAGGAGATGTGTTAATTTGCTCAAGTAAGAATACCACATCTGGTCTAGCAGCTGCAATTTGAGTCACTATTTGATTGAGTGTTCAACAGTCATTTGTCATTCTCCATAGTCCATCTGTCTTCTTTACTGGCCAGATACGAGAGTTAAAGAAAGATGTGGTGAGAACCACCAACCCTGCATCTTTTAAGTACTTAATGGTGGCACTAATTTCTGTAACTCATCCAGGGTTGTGATACAATTTTCAATTCAACTATTTTACTTGGCACAGGCAACTCCAAAGGTTTCCTTTAGCCTTTCCAACTATAATAGCCCTCACTCCACAGGTCATGAAAACGTTAGAATGTATCTATCCCAATTACAGATTCTGTGACTGGGGAAATAATCACAGGATGAATTCCAAAACTCACTGAACATACTGTGAGCCAGGCTTCATAAACACCTGACCTCTCTATATAAGCCCCTAATTTAACTGGAGAGCCACAGTGTTTCTTGGGATCCAACAGAATCTGTATTAATTCAGAACTAGCATCCAATAGGCCCAGAAAAGTCTGATTGTTTCCTTTCCCCCAGTGCTCAGTTACCCTTGTAAAAGGCCATATGTCCCTCTGGGAAAGGACTGGAAAAATGCTAACAATACAAGTCTTAGGTATTTTAGGAAGATCCTTCCTCAGGGAAACTATTTAAAGGTACTGGGTCTGCAAATGGGCTCAAGTCTGGAAATTGGTTCATGGTCCAAGATTCTCTTTTTCCATAATCCAACTTAACCTTTCTTTCATTTGAGAAGTTTTCTGATAATTTGAATAAAAACAAAAAAAAATGCAGTAGGCTGGGGATAACCACGTGGTGGCTCACAACCATCTGTAATAGGATCTGAAGCCCTCTTCTGGTATGCCTGAAAATAGCTACAGTGTACCAATATACATAAAATAAATAAATAATTCTTTTTAAAAATGCAGTAGGCTTCTTATTTATTTCATGCCTGGAAAAACCAGAATCAAAGGGCCATACAAGTCATACCATCATAAAAACCCCATTGCCTGTGCTGAACATTATGGGTCAGATCACTATGGACATTACTTTGCCTATGCCGCCCATTATGGTAAGTATGATCACCTTGTCTTTGATTTGCTGCTGTGACCTGGCCCCTACTACGTCAGGACCCAATAAAGCTCACTTCTTTCAATCCATCCAACTGAGCAGTAGCACCTCCAACCCTAAGTTCTAGCATAAGAAAAAAGGGCAACAACAAAGCTCTTCAAACACCACGCTGGTGCCCTTCTCGCCATTTTGCATCTTATAGGATTAGTGAAGAGCACATCTTCTGACTCTTCCCATTGTGGAGTATTTTACACAGTATACCCATTCCAGCACTGCAATTTCTCTGAACCTTAAGTCCCTTTATCACCAATCCTAAGCCAGAAGATATAAGGCATCTCTAACTCCTCTTCAGTCAGCCATCTTTTGACAAATGCTTCAGCAACCATTCAAATTTTTAATACTTTTTTTTAACTGTACTAGCTTCTACATTAAACCTAGAATTTCCAGTCAGTAAGCCCATATCAATAAATTAGACTGATTCAATGTCATTTTCCTTCCACCATTATCCCACACCCTTAAAGTCTATGCCCACACATATTCCCCATACTTCTGCTTGAATGAATTAGTAAACTCATTAAGCTCTTTAGTAGGACAGTGTACCGCCTCATGGCCTATGCACTTTCCATGTCCCCTCCAGGAACCTGCTTAGAGTTAAGTCTGGTTATAGGTCTAGAGGTAACTATTGGTGGGCGCCAAAGAACATCAGTATTGTCTTGCCTGACATCTCCTATGAAGAAAGTTACTGATAATTTAGAAGACAATGTAGAAATAATTTCCTTTGTCAAAGATATAAAAGGCAATATTAAATGGGTATGGGATACACCTCCTACTGAGAGTAGAGAGACAACTTCCTTAGATGAAATAAACCCTTGAGGATTTAGTGTTCTCAGGCTCAATAGGGTCCTCTCATATATCACTATCCCAAGTTAGAGGACCCCATTCTTTATCAATTAATCTCCTCAAGTTGGGATTTGAATTTTCACTGTAATTAAGCCAAACTTTTAATGAAGGCTTGTCATTGATTTTCCATAACATAAATTCTGTAGTTAATGGAGAGAAGACTCTCTTCAGATCACATTTAGAAAACATTAGACTGCTTATGTGCATCTGGAGGTTGTCAATTTTACCACTGAGTTCACTGTCATCCTACACCATATTGAAATGTGAGAAGGTGCTTGATTTTTATCACAGAACTCATTCTTTTCCTTTGTCAATTTATCCAGAGATCCTAGGAACAAATAACCAGCATTATTATTTTCCTTATTTTTCCACAAATTGTCAAATGTTTTATATACAGTCACAAAATCTACTGCCTCTCACAATTGGTGGATCAGAGTAATCAAATGCATTTGTCTCCTTAGCTTTGTAAAATAGTTCATACCATGGGTTTTCAGTAGTCTCCAAACTACTTCAGTAACTGTAGGTGTTAACAAATTGAAAAGCTTACTCTAGATTGCTAAAATATTCATCCTTATATTTCTGTGGATCTAGAAGCATTTCTGGTAAGAATCTAGTAGTTGTTCAGTCCACAAGGCTAGATATCTCAGCTGGTCTTCAGTATACATCAGAATCCGGAAGAAGTAGGTTCTAATGCCAGCGAAGGAATGGACTTGCCAGTGAGTGAGAACAAACAGGAAAAGAAACCAACCTTCCTTCTTCCATGTCCTCTATATAGGCTGCCAGCAGAATGTGTGGTCCAGATTAAAGGTGAATCTTCCCACCTCAAAAGTCCCAGATTAAAAGTGGGTCTTCCCACTTTAAATAATTTAACTAAGAACAATTTCCTTACAGGTGTACCCAGCTGCTTGTGTTTTAGTTAATTCCAGATATAATCAAGTTGACAAACAAGAATATTAATCACAATAGTATTATTGAAAAAATGGTAATGTGGCTCTAAAAGAAACATTGCTGACACTGCATGTGTCTCCCACTTGTGATGTGTTCTCAAATTTCCAAATAACTGATGAATATTAAATTGTGACAAAAATGTTCTATCTAGCTTTCTAACATTTGCCAAAATTCAAAAAATATAAATAAAAGCTAATAAAGTTAATTTACATAGGCAACAGGCAAGCTAGGTAAGCACTATGGTCTTTGTTTTGTTTTGTTGTTCTTTCCCTATACGTGAAGTTTTAGGTTTTGTTTTTCTTTTTTCTTTTCTATTAAGTATCAAAAAGAGAGAAAGTGAGAGAAAAAGAGAGAGGGGATGGGGGAAGGGAAGTATATGGAGGGAAGGGAGAGAAGGGGGATGGAGAAGGAGAGAGAGAGAGAGAGAAAGAGAGAGAGAGAGAGAGAGAGAGAGAGAGAGAGAGAGAGAGAGAGAGAGAGAGAGAGAGAGAGAGAGGAGAGAAAGTGGAGAGAGAGAAAGTGGAGAGTGACAGAGAGCACAAAATGTGAAACTGATCACCATGGTTCAAGGAAGCTTTGGAAAGCTTTAGAAAGTACCTGGATATGTGACACAAACTTGACTCATAGTCACAGTAACCTGGCAACCACAAGCTACTTGAACAGTATCTCACCTTCAATATGGGGAAAATGACTGCCTAGACATAGGATATGGTGAAAACTGAGAGATGATTTTTAGGAAATAATTTGGAATGGTAAGAGGTAAATCTTCCTTTTCTCAGTCCAAAGTGGCCACAAATCTTTCCCCAGGTCTCATAGGTTGAGTTACTGACATGGGTATTTTATAATACTAAATGCATATACCCCTAAGGTAAAAGATCAAAGCCTTCCTCAAAAATCTTTACTTAACCATGAGATTCCAATTCTGCAACAAACTAGGATACTGACAGTGCAAGGGTTCCCAAAACAGGGCATCAAAAGATACGAGATCATCACTCTATGGTATGGGATACGCTGGTGGTCTATAGATTTACAAGCACAGGCATGGTGGTCCACACACATCTTTATCAGGAAGCAGAGGCTAGTGGGTCACAGTGAGTCTGAGCCCAGCCTAGTCCACAGAGTGGACTATCTATTGACCTAATCTAGGCCAGCTATTACTACATAGTGAGACTCTCTCTAAAACAAAATGAAACAACACAGAATATTCATGAACATGATACCACTACTTCGTATGCCAACTTTAAATTTTAAAAATTAGCACTCTCCTATAAATCCATTCAGGTCAACTGCCATTATGGTCAGTACAGATTAATTTTAATACATTCCACTATGGCTAGAAATGAGTTATCAACAAAGTTTTTCTTTCTGAAGCCTAGTAGAAATCTTAGTTTTCAATAGAAATTTCCATGAAATTTGAATACTTTTGGAAAATGTAGTAATAACATTTTAAGCTTACTTTTGGCATCTGTATAATTAACATTTTAAGCTTATGTTTAAAAGTATAAAATATATCAAAGTGATGCTGAGAGCTAATCACTGCTCCCTGAAAAGAAGTTTCTCAAAGATGTCAGTTTTCAAAGTCTGACTTGGTCTGTGCAACATTAATTTTTTTTCATTTATTTAACTTACTCAGCATCCGAGATGGTGAACAAGTCAAACTTACAAACATAAATATCTGTTTTGTAAGATAGGCTTGCCATTTTTATTTTAATACATATAAGTATATATGTAATACATATATAATAATACATATAAGTATATATATTCCCTCAAATGTTAATCCTTATTTTAAATTTTAAGCTCGAGAGTAAAGGACAGATGACAGAGGGAATAGTGAGGCTGTCATATGCTCTCCCGCTTGGGTCTCTTCATGAAGTCTAAACTGACAAATTCTGTGATAGCTTCTAGCTTGTCTTCAACATTCTACAGACACAAATGTACACATCAGTAAGAACATCATCCACATTTTACAATGTGTGTCTTGGTTGGGAAAGCTTCATCACATAAAGATTTACTATCATAATATATTACATGCTAATAAGGAGAAATTGTCATAATAACTACCATAAAATCTGCCCACTTGGAAATAAGAACTTGACAAAGCATAGGGTTCCTCACAAACAGAAAATCTTAAGCCTTACCTCTGTTTCTGGCGAAGATTTTTATGCTTTGTTTCCACATCTTCCAGAGCTTTCTGTAATACATCCTGGAGAAGGATATTTGGTTGAGTGGAAACTTAAGGACACTGAGTTGATGCCAGCTGAGCTGATACCCAGTTATCAGAAGGTTCTGGGGTAGCAGAGACAGCTCATTGTGTCCAATGCAGTTTGAATGGTAGGAACTCAACATGCACACAGTTTTAAGTTTCATTCCAGTGTTTCAAGAATATACCCTTAAGTCCAAATCTACCATCCTCTTTTTGCACATTCTAAGATGCCCTCTCTGCCTTCATTGTACTCCCTATAAGAGAGAAGGGGTTTGAGACAAACTACATGAAAACTTGAGTGATTTATTCAATGCATATAGACTCTGACTTTTGTCTGAGGCAATAGGAATAATGAATTCTGTTGTCACCAAGGTATATTTCAGTAATAACTTTTGTAAGTAAGCTCAAGTCCAAGTGGATCAAGGACCTCCACATAAAACCAGATACACTGACGCTTATAGAGGAGAAAGTGGGGAAGAATCTTGAACACATGGGCACAGGGGGAAATTTCCTGAATAGAACATCAATAGCTTATGCTCTAACAACAAGAATCGACAAATGGGACCTCATAAAACTGCAAAGCTTCTGTAAGGCAAAGGACACTGTCAATAGGACAAAACGGCAACCAACAGACTGGGAAAAGATCTTTACCAGTCCTACATCCGACAGAGGGCTAATATCCAATGTATACAAAGAACTCAAGAAGTTAGACTCCAGAGTGTCAAATAACCCTATTAAAAAATGGGGTACAGAACTAAACAGGGAATTCTCAACTGAGGAAACTCGAATGGTTCTGAAGCACCTAAAGAAATGTTCAGCATCCTTAGTTATTAGGAAAATGCAAATCAAAACAACACTGAGATTCCACCTCACACCAATCAGAATGGCTAAGATGAAAAGTTCAGGGGGCAGCAGATGCTGGAAAGGATGTGGATAAAGAAGAACACTTCTCCATTGCTGGTGGGATTGCAAGCTAGTAAAACCACTCTGGAAATCAGTATGGTGGTTCCTCAGAAAATTGGACGTTACTATACCTGAGGATTCAGCTATACCACTCCTGGGCATATACCCAGAAGATGCTCCAGCATGTAATAAGGACATATGCTCCACTATGTTCATAGCAGCCTTATTTATAATAGCCAGAAGCTAGAAAGTACCCAGATGTCCTTCAACTGAGGAATGGATACAGAAATTGTGGTATATATACACAATGGAGTACTATTCAGCTAATAAAAATAATGAATTCATGAAATTCTTAGGCAAATGGATGGAACTAGAAAGTATCATCCTGAGTGAAGTAACCCAGTCACAAAAGATCACACATGGTATGCACTCACTGATAAGTGGATATTAGCCCAAAAGCTCAAAATAAACATGTTACAATTCACAGACCACAGGAAGATCACCAAGAAGGTAGACCAAAGTGGGGGGTGATTTGGTTCCTCTGAGAAATGGAACAAAATAATCACAGGAAGAACTGTGGAGACAAAGAGTGGAGCAGAGACTGAAGGAAAGGCCACCCAGAGACTGTCCTACCTGGGGATTCATCCTATAAACAGTCACCAAACCCCGAAACTACTATAGATGACAAGAAGTGTGTACCGAAAGGAGCCATTTATGGTTGTCTTTTGGAGGGGCCCTGTCAGAGCCTTATAGATACAGAGGTGAATAGTAGCAGCCAACCATTGGTCTGAGCATGGGGTTTACTATAGAGGAGTTGGAGGGCTAGCTGGAGGAGCTAGGGGTGGGGGGTTTGCAGCCCCATGGGAAGAACAACAATGTCAGCCAACCAGACGCCCCAGGGCTCCCACGGACTAAGCCATCAACCAAGGGGTACATGTGGTTCCAGTCAAAAGACTGGCAGAGGAATGCCTTGTCGGGCATCAGTGGGAGGAGAGGCATTTGGACCTATGAAGGCTTAATAGAGGTCCCAGTGTGGGGAAATCGAGTGGGGGTCATGGGAGTGGGTTGGGTGGAGGAGCATATTCTTAGAGGCAGAGGTGAGAGGATGGGCTTTCAGGGAAGGGGAAACCGGGAAGGAGTATAACATTTGAAATGTAAATGAAGAATATATTCAATAAAAAAGAAAAAAATAACTTTTGTAAGTATCACTCTCTCAATATGTCCCCTTCATATCAAATTCTGGACTGACACTTCCTTCCCAAATGTTCCATTTATAGGTTCCTCGGGCTTTTATCTTTTCAGTGTGCTCTAAAGCCAGCCCTCGAGCCTGACTTGCTTTTAATCTGATGCATTGACTTATCTCCCCTCATATCTAATATGTTCCCATTCCCTCTAATTAGGCTCAAGAGGAAGTTTCCATTATTACTGTCCTCATAGATAATAATAGACTTTTATAGGGAGTACTTGGGAAGAGAAAAACATCATAGGGATTCAGAGGGGGACAAAAGAGGGTAATGGAGTTAATGTGATCAAAATATATTCTATGTATGTATACAAATGCTATACTGAGATTCATTTATATACCATATGCTAATAAAAACTTTTTATAAAATAGACATTTAAAGAGCTTTACCCATCACATATGACTCTTTACATCTCTTGAAGCCACTCTTGGTGGCTTCATCATTGATAGAATGCTACTTTCACTGTCTTTTAAGTTAAAAGGGGAGGGGTAGAGTGCAAAAAACTTCATATTAAACTTCCTAAAAGCATATAAGAGGTCAAAATTCAGGTCATTCCACTCTGTGGTCTTCTCTGCATTAAAGTAATGAGGACAATTTGGAGATACTAAGCAAGCTGGCCAAAGACTGCTCACCCTTCCTGATAGAACACTCAGCACAGAGTGAAGGCAGAGACAAGAAACTAGACCCTAGCAATGGGACAGGAGAGGGTAGGTAGGTAGGGGAGCACCCTCATACAGGCAAAGGGGAGGGTGGAGGGTGGATGTGGGATGGGGGATGGTGGAGGGGTAACAGGGAAATGGGTGATCATTTGAGATGTAAACAAATGGAATGATTAATGACAGAAAGAAAGAGACAGTGAGAGAGAGAGAGAGAGAGAGAGAGCAGCTAGATCCTGAACTACGAGAGTCTGTTTCTCTCAGCTCTCATAAGATAGATTTACTTATTTCTTTAAAATGACAGCAAGAATATAAGAATCTTGAGAGAGCCATGACTTTGCTTTGATCGGGGCACTAACCCACACCGCTCTCTGACTTTGTCCTTCCTGTGTGACCTGTAGACTGGACCTGAGTCCCTGGCTCTGAGATGTAAGGCCAAATCACTGCAAAGCCTTACTTATTTGATCTGTAGCAGAGGTCATAGAGGAGGAATTCCTCTCCTCATTCCTGCTCATCTCTTTGCACACAAACAAGTTGATGCAGTGCTTAAAGCATCACTGTGGTGCTAGCGTTATGCCATGGTTTGGGGGAAGAGCAGACTTACAATGCATATCTTGCAGCGCTTTTCTTTTTCAGTTAGCTGCAGTATGCTATAATTAATAATTATAGTTCTTTATAAACGTGCCTTACTCATGGGCATATTACAAGGATTACAGAGATTGTTTATGAACTGTGCAAACCAACTCACAAGAAAAGAGCTTTGTAAGCTGGAAGTGTTGTGATTAATATTCATAATTATGATCTATGATTCCTAGCACTGGGAAGAAGGATGGCTTATTAGCCCTCTTCTTGCTTTCCCCATTTATCTGGGTCCATGGAGAGCTATAATTTGAATAGATATTTTTGAGGATGCCTCATAGGCTAGATATTTTTCTGCTATCTTTTCATTATTTTCTCTTTTTCTGTAGTGCTTTCCCTTTCGCTAAGAAAAAAAAAATGGCTGTAAAGCTCTTTCACCCTGCTCCAAATTCATCCAAGATCCTGCTCATCTTTGCTCCACCCCAGTCTTCCCCCTTCTCACTGGGCTTCGTTTCCTATCTCTGCACTCACACCATCTATTTACCTGTGCTAAAAATGCCTATATCTTTTGAGCTTGTCTGGATTTAAGAGTTTGGAAAGTACATGATCAGAGACAACTGTGTGCGGGGGGAGGGAGGGAGCAAGGGGCATTGCTTGCCATTGAAAATGACTTTTTGCACATCATACCTTGTCAGAGGACAACGCGATTCTGTCAGGCTGGTTTACTTTGGCTTGTACCTCTTTAAACAGGAGTTCAGCTGGGAGCAGAAGCACAATAGTTAAGCATGTCACAGAGAGACTCTTCCAAGCCATTTCTAAGCATGTGCTTCTATACTTGGAACCATGACCACTGAGGATGGCACAGAGACCACAATCTGAACACCCTCTCTTCCTCACAGAGATCACTCATTTAAACTCTTCTACTTGAGGCTGGTGGAAGCTGTTGCTGTGGACAAGAGTGCCCACATGAGGAGCTGAGTTTAAATTCCAGTCACCAACATAAGAAACGGGGCAAGGCTGCGTGTATGTATATAAGCACTATGCAGTAGAGACACTCAGATCCAGAAAGCTTGCTGGCTAGCCTGCCAAGTCCAAACAGAAAGAAAGTACTGCCCCAGTGAGCTAACAAAGCAGCATGGCATCCAGGGTTTCTAACATATCAATTCTTAATATGGTGGGGATTTTCCTGGCTAGCTTTATGTCAACTTGGCACAAGCTATAGTTAAACAAGAGGGAGAAAAGCTCAATTGAGAAAATGCCTCCAGGGCATTTTATAAATTTTATGTTTGTGGTTGGTGTGAGAGGGGATGGTACCACCCTGGGCTGGCCATCCTGGGTTCTGTAAGAAAGCAGGCTGAGTAAGCCATAAGCAGCAAGCCAGTAAGTAGTACCCCTTCATGGATTCCGCATCAGCTTCTGCCTCCAGGTCTCTGCCTACTTGAGTTTCTGCCCTCACTGCTTTCAATGATGAATTGTTATATAGAAAGTAAATAAGATACACTCTTTACTCCCCAAGTTGCTTTCTGTGCTTTATCACAGCAATAGTGACTCTGTCTAGTACAGGGATCACACTTAAAATACTAAACTATAGGTCAGTGATTTGGTTTAGCACGCTAGCAGGCTGTACATGCCGCTACGACCTGAGTTTGAGCCCCAGAACATACCTCATAAAAGGAAAGAACTGACTCTAGCAAGTTGTTCACTGACCAAAACATACACACACACACACACACACACACACACACACACACACACACACACACACAAATGGTGGAGGAGGGTAAATGTGAACTTGTAGAGGAGGGTAAATGTGAAAAAGGTATTCAATTCTATCATAATTAAACCAGAGATATACAGTACATTTTAAGTTCCAGAGACTGGAGCTGTACTTGCCCGACAGTGAGAGTACCCACAATGCCTAGAGCAGTGTTTTCCTGAGAGTAAGTGTTTGATTAGCATTTGCTAAGCGGATGAACCATAATGATTTGACCATAGAAACCCACATACCCATCTTGACTGCTTCTTCTGCCTTTTTAACTTCAGTTTTAAATTTCCCTTTGAAAGAAGATGTAGTATATTGGTACTTTCTGGGAAGAAGAAAAGAACATCATCAAGTCAGACTATCATTTGAAAGAGCATTAATAAGAGAATATTCTTCAAGAGGACTATGTACTCCAGAAATAGACAATTGTTAAGAAAGATTCATTGAGTAAGTTCCATCTACATGATGCATGAGCAGACGTCATACCTATGAAAACATCACTTGCCTTTTAATACATGGCAATTTTCCTTGAGGAAAATTCACAGTCAGGAAATCATGAGTCAAAAGTGAGATTAAAATCTCTTCCCATACAAGTGTTCACTTACACGTACAAAACAGGAAACCTCTCAAAAAGGGAATACAAGCTCACCCAAGTCCTCCATTGTCAAAGTTTCCCATTAATATACATAGCTCTCTCACTCCACTCATCATTGACACTGTATAAATGGCTTCTCCCAGTCCCCAAGCAATTATCCCTGCCTGAAATGCTCAGAAAAATACATAAAAAGTCATTTTGACCTACTAAAAGCCCCACTTTCTGCTGTATTGATGAAGTATCCTATTTTTAAGGTCCATTGTTTTAGTGACAGTCAACAGTTTCTAGAATAACGAAGGAAAAAGAATTATGTGTGTATATCTATGTATCTATGAACTCAAGGGAAACAGATATCAGGGGTTTAAGATGGAGAAGCGATTGTTCCAATAGCTGTCGATCGGGAGGCTCCACAAGCTCTCAAGAGAATATAGACAACTTCCTGCTGTTGCTTTCCCACAAGAACAAGCGGCTAAGACCCCAAAGATAACACACGTTTTAGTCACAGGACATTGGGAGAGCAAGCTGGAACTGTGCTGGAAGCTTCCTCTCTGCTGGCTAGCCTGCCCTGGGCTGGAAGGTACCAAGCAGGCTTCTGGGAAGAATTATCACACAGCTGTGGGCTCCAGCCAGGGAAGATGCGCCCACGTGTGCAACAGTGGCAAGTCTGTTACCGGGGTAACTAACTGCTTTCTTACTGGACTTGATGGCTGTTCCATGGGAGGGGATTCACATCTGGTACTATAAACCTGACCAAAAGCATACAGCTTGGGGGGGGGGGGCAGTCATAGCCCCTAGTGAGGAAGCTGATGCTGTTACTTTGTTAAATGGACATGATGTGCCCGTCAAACTGCCTTCTAAAATAGCTATATTTAAGCTCACAGAATCATGCTACTGTCTGCTTTAGGAAGAGCAGCTTTTCTGCAGTGGTCAACAGAGACTGGAGAAACTCATAACTTGTCAAAGGACAGAGACAAAATAACTTTGAATGACAAGACATAAGTGGCCCAGTTATAACACTGTAAGACATGTAGAACATTGCAGAAAAAATAATCAAGAGAGAGTGTAAGAGCAGAAGGAGGAAAGAAGTATGCATGGTTCACTTCTGGGCATGACACAGAAGCTTCACTCTTGAATGCACAGCAGTTGTGGATAAATGCTTAGATCTGTGCAAGATCAAACCTTTCAGCGTCCTGTCAAGAGGACACACCCCTCATTGAGAACGTATGCACAGATAACAGCTGACAGAGAAGTAAGCTGGTTAGCTGTTTGTCAACTTGACACAAGCAATGGTCATCTGGAAAGAGGGAACTTCAACTGAGAAAAATGTCTCCTTCACATTAGCCTATGATCATGTCTGTGCATATATTCTAGATCAGTGATTAATGTGGGAGGGCCCAGCGCACTGGGAGTGATACCACCCTGAGCAGGTGGTCCTGGTTATTGTCAAAAAGCAGGTGAGCCAGCTAGTAAACATCCTTCCTCTCTGGCCCTTGCTTCAGTTTCTGCCTCCAGCTTCCTGTTCTGAGTTCCTGCCCTGACTTCCCTTTACTACAAACTAGAAGTATAAAATGAAATAAACCCTTTCTTCTGCAAGTTGCTTATGATCGTGGTATTTACCTCAGAAATAGCAAAGCAGAACTTTTCCATCATTTGGTATAAACAAGTTCCCACCCAGGGTCCTGTAAATAAAATTTACTGAAATTCCCACTCACGCACACTAATGCTAACAAAAACTCTAGGAGGAAAAGTTTTGTGGAATAGGTCACCCTGATATAGTATGTATAGAGGATCCTTGGAACCTGGCTCTTAAATTTTGTTTTAAATCACCATGGAAAAGAACATTCTAGAATATTAAGTTGGGAAAGCCCAAAACACAACAACCCTCACTCTGTGCTTTTTACCTCCTTTTGACTCAGGAGCCCATCAGTCACTCAAATCTGATTTAGAAAGTAACAGGACAGAAAATTCTATATGTCAACATAACTGGGTTTATGACCAGAGAGCTGATAAAAAATGTTACTTCCAAGTGTCTGTCAAGGTGTTCCTGGAGGAGATGAGCATTTGAAAATATAGACGTGCAAGACAATCCTCTCTCATCA
Organism: Tokudaia tokunoshimensis; assembly: GCA_036184795.1. NCBI lineage: Eukaryota > Metazoa > Chordata > Mammalia > Rodentia > Muridae > Tokudaia > Tokudaia tokunoshimensis. The sequence goes on along the minus strand of BTHU01000015.1, from coordinate 34,610,917 downwards.
GTGTGTCTGGACATGGCCCAGCTCCTCAAGGATAGCCGAAGTATAAAACAAAGGAAGGCTAATCCAAGCTCTGCTCGAGCTGAGACTCTCTTGTCTTGAAACATCAGAACGTCAGATTCTGGACCTGCACGTGCTATGAGTTACCCACTCTTTCCCTGCCCAGGTCCTCAAGCCGTGGGACTCAGAGTAAAAGTTGTGCCATCTACTACCCTGGTTATCAGGCCTTTGATTTCAAGCTGAACCTTATTACTGGTGTTACTGGGCTGCCAGTTTACACACTGCAGCAGGTAGGAGGTCCGGAACTCCACAGTCATGGGATGAATCCCCATCTCAAAGTCCCTAACTATGTCACAGGTTCTGTTTCTCTAGAGAATCCTGACTAACAAAATCACTATTAGTTAAATGTACTCGAAGCACAGAGATCATTTGCTGAAGGTCAAGCTTTCCTTAGATGCATAGAAAGCAGTATATAAATCTATGCATTGAATAAGTGTACACCTGGGTAGTCAAACTACAGCCCATGGACCAAACTGAGCCCCTGACTTCTGAGACAGCCTCGCCTGACTCATCATTTTTTTTTTTTTTTTTGGTTTTTAAATTAAAGGAAATATATGACAGCCTTTAAATTGTGGTCTGATCTAGAAATGTCTTTATAGTTTCTGACCTTTTAAATGTTTTTTTAAAGATTTGGTTTTGTTTTTATTTTTACTTATGTGTATGTATCTATGTATATGTTACACTTTGGGAGTGCCTGATAAGGACAAAAGCAGGTATCAGACCCCCTGAAGTTAGAGAGAGAAGGCAGTTGTGAGCCTCCAAACATGGGTGGTAGGAGCTGGACTCGGGTTCTTTGGAATAGCATCAAGAACTCTTACCCACTGAGTCATCTCTCCAGCCTGATATAGAAACTTTAAAGAATGGAAGCAATAATGCAAATTTTTCATCAACTGCTGATATAAACCAGTAACACATCAACTAAATGGTTGGTAGCTAGAGTCTGTTTGGTTTATTGGTGATTCTTTTCCATTATCTTAACAGATACAGAACAGATTACACAAGTCACAACAGCTTCATGAACACAAACTGAACTTCCCAGAGTCTTTTTGCCTGGGTTCTGGCTAATATGTGCCCTCTAAAGTAACGTTAGTTTGAGTTAATCAGAAACAGAAATTCTGTTTCATCATCTGTAGTTGGGTGACAGCAGTGTTACCAATCTCACAGGGTTATTACAGGAAGTCAAATTTTTAGTACATTAAAGAACTTGAAACAATGTTGGTTCTCAGTACATTATTATTGTCTAATCCCTCAATGTGCATTTTAGAGAAGAAATACATTGTGGATTGAGAATGAATTGCTTTTCTTGACATAATGTGAAAAACCTGTAAAACAAATATTTGTAAAGTAACTAAATGTTTGGACTCTGTGCTTGCTAGTTTTTTTCTTTGTCATTTTGACACAAGGTAGTCATCTGAGAGGGCAAAACATCAGTGGCAAAATGTCTGTAGAAGATTGGGCTGCATACTGGCCCATTAGCATTTTCTTAATGAGTGGGAAGGTCCAGCCCTTGGTGGGTGGTGTCATCCCTGGGCTGGTAATCCTGGGTGCTGTCCAAAAGTAAGCTAAGTAAGCCACAGAGAGCAAGCCAGTAAGCAGTACTCTTTCATGGCTTCTGCATCAGTTCCTGCCTCCAGGTTCATGTCCTGTTTAAGTTCTTGCCCTAACTTTCTTCAGTGATGTATGGCTACCTGGATGTATAAATGAAACAATCCCCATCCCCCAAAATTTGCTTTTGGTCACAGTATTTTATCATAGTGATAGGAATCCTAACTAAGACAGACTGGCTGGGAGAGCTCAGTGGCAGAATGTTCACTTAGACTATCCAAGGACCTGGGATCTCTGTAGAGTACAAAACCCAACCAACCAACCAACCAAAAAAATAAAGCAAAACAAAGCAAAATACACAACAATAGCAAAACCAAATGGCATCCTGAATTCTTGCACTGAAATGGTTTAATGGGCATTTTGTCCTCAGGTCTAGCTTTGTAGTTGCTGTTATTAAATTCAATGTCCAATTTGAGAGAAGATTGACTACAGAAAAGAAACACTTCTAAAATCTAAGGTAAAGTTATAACAAGTTTGTTCCCTTGATTTTCTTTTACACTGAATATTGTTCACTCAAATCTTAACCTCAGTGTAGTCCAAATTAGTCTTGACTATATTCAGAGAACAGTAAACCTAAGCCTTGAAGGCATACAATTATTGGTGACCATATACTAAAATTATCATTTGCATTTTAAAAATCAGGTACTAATCATATACTTTATCTGGTTTGAATCATTCATCTTAGATTCAATAATATTTTTTAATCAAATGAAATTAAGGGGATATTGTTTAAACAATGAAGTCATTTTTCAAAGGATGTGAATTAAGCTATTCAAGTATTTTTGTAGGAAGTAAAGATGGCCCTAGAGGTGACGACTCTGCATTAGTGCTTAATTTAAAATAATAAACTGACAATTGAGTAATATTACATGACCCTAGACAATTTGTATCCCAGTCTACAGCTGCAACTTCAGAATTCTTGTGACAATTTAAACAAACTTTGTGCAAGCATTTTAAAAGTTTAATGTAATAAATCTGCTCATCTTCATAACTGAAAAAAATTGTTCAAATCTCCATTCCAGAAATGGAAACTACCATCACCCTGATACTTTCTTTTATGTGTTTCCCCCAGCAAATACAACTTTTGTTCACCTGAAGTGAATGTCATCTCAGAGACTTACTGCTGAATAAGCTCACACTTTCTAGCTCTTTTTGAACTCTGGCTGGTTGATTTACCTCAGCTCTTTTGACCCAAAGTCTCTCCAAGCTGACAGATTCAATCTGACTCCTCTAGGCTTCTCACTGAATTGCTCTGTTAGGCCTCAGACTAACTCTGACAATTTGTTCTAATCATCTGGCTCCTTCTCATTCTCTACCTTCAACTTCCTCAGCTACACGAACTGAACGGAACTCAACTCCACTACACTGCCTTCTGCACTGACTGTTTAAGATGAACCCCACTCCCAACTCACTGACAAACTGAAATTGCTCTCCCTGAGATACTCTTAAACAGCTTTTCTCCTGAGAGTTGGGTGGACCTTTTCTCATGGTGTCAAATCTTTCTCTGATTTGTCACTTTGTCTGTTCCTCAATTGTTTGGGATTAAAGGTGTGTACTAAGGGCATGTCTGCATTCTAAATGTCTACACCTAGACCTAGAAGGTCTTTAGATGTGATCAGAGCAGCCATGTTGCTGGACTAAAATTCCTCTACATGCCCCCAACACACACACACACACCTTGCTAATAAATATTGAAGGAAAGAATTGGATGCATCCACAGAAGGAGAGGGAAAGGTACTCCTCTAGCTCTTAGTTTCTCAGTCCCTTCCTGCATCAGGCCTCCCCTCTTAGTGGCTAGGGATGTTCTAACATTTACCTATCTCTGCCCACACCTCAAAGGCGAACTGAACACAAAGTAGCTGTAAGGGCTCCCTCAACTTGGTTCTCTGAATATCACTGTATAAAGCAGCAATGGAGAAAGGTCAGATATGCATCTCTTCATTGTGAAAGCAGCCTTACTATGTCATGCAGAGCTAACTCTGTCTTCTGCGCAGCCATCTAAGGTCTGCCTCCCAGAATTCTATCAACCACATGGCAGCCTTTCATGTTTCACCCAAAGAGTTCTTCCCTCCATGGGACAATCCTCAGGTCTGTCAATGGTCTCTTGGCAGATAGTCATTTCCTATGAAATTTATATTATCTCAGTAGCATATATTCCTCCAAAAGGATCTGATTCTGCACTTCTTCCTGTAGACATAGCTGACCGGTGCTATGACTGTCTAGTTCTACAACTGAGTTCCATAAGCACATTAAGTAATCATATCAAACTATGAGATAAAACCAACATTCTGGCTCAATTAAGGCACCTATATACTTTTTCATGTAAATTATTTATCAGGCCTATGCTTATGTAATGGAGATTTAAAATATAAAGGCTAGGACTGAAAAGATAGATAGATAGTCCAGTGATTAAGAGTACTGACTGCTCTTCCAGAGACCTGGGTTCAGTTCCCAGCACCTACATTGCAGCTCACAACCATCTGTAACTCCAATTGCAGGGGACCCAATACCCTCTCACAGACATACATGCAGGCAAAACACCAATGTACATAAGATAAAAAATAAATACATTATTTTTAAAAAAATCTAAAGGCTGATCTGTCACTTGTCCATATCATATTTGTTTAATGAATTCAACTCTTCCCACACCTTGTTTCTAGTACTACTTATGAGATATATTCCACTAGGTCAGGGTCAAATATGAATTGAAAAAACATTCACATTTGGCTTTTTTATCCAAGTTACTACTGAAAATACTGAAGAGAGTATAATGCAAGAACGAAGCTGGTGACACCGGCACACACACATACACACACTGACACAATGCCTGCTTCTGGCAGTATAGAGCTAAGAATGTCACTTCAGAAGGTGAATGCAAACATACTAGGATGGAAACAGCAACTGCTGGACAAAAGGAGTTTTGGGTTATAAAACTCAGCTTATTAAAGTTTCTTCAGAAAATGGAAAGAAATACATTTTCTAGTGGTTTGAACATTTTTCTTAACCAAACTCGCTAAGATAGGAGTAACTTGAAAAGACTAGCTGACTGGTCCAGGAGACCCTTGGTACCTCCCACAAGACTGAGACTGATAGAGAGGACACACTGTTTGATATTTACTAGGAAATGAACAGTCTGACATGGTCTCAGCTTTTGCACACTTTACTTTCAAAGATGATCTTCAGTATAACAGAAATCAAAATTGGAGAAGTCCACTGTTGTTTGGTGACAGCACAGAATCAAGGTGATCTGTATTTTTAATTTTACATCTCTGTAAGGAATTTTCAAGCCCCAGTCCAGCAGGTGAGTTTCCATGGCAACATGATAGCAAAGATGTCTTACCAAAAATACATGATATACAAAAAGGAACACCAAACTTGGATTGGTTAAAAAAAACAAACAAAAAAAATGGAGCCAGAAGATTTGAGTTTTTATGCAGATCTGTAACATCATGATAGTTTAAAGCAAAACAAAATCACAGAGCCACTGTAGAAAATAAGTAAAAAGTACCTATTTAGCCCTCATTAAAACATTGTTTCTCCTAGTGGATAGTAAGTTCCTTAAGTGATACTCATTTTTTCTTCTAGTCTCTGTACCTTTACAATCTGACTCATGGAGTATGATAATCTCTTGTACAAATCAATGACCACCCAGAAAAAAAGAGTATAAATAAGAAACTTCATAAATATTTGGGCAAGACTGATTCTATATCATGAAAATTCAAGCTTAAATGTTATATTAAATATATGTATAAAATAAGGGACTGGAGAAATGGCTCAACAGGTAAGCAATTGCTGCTCTTCTAAAGGTCTCGGGTTCAATTTCTAGCACCATAGATCAGAACTGTCTTTAACCCCAGTTCCAGGGATCCCATGCCCAATCCTGACTTCAGTGAATGCTGCATACAAGTGGTATACAGATATACATGCAGATGAAATACCCACAGATATAAAATAAGAAAATAAAAATATATGTAGCAAAGTATAAGTGGATCAGGTATTTTATAAATCTGCTCATTCTATATGCATACCATGCATAACTGCAAGCCATGAATTGCTTAATGATAGGGATACTATATTATAGTCTGAAAACTGGGTCATCAGCCACAGTGTACTTACAATACAATGGTGACACTTGTGTCACCATTATGTGGTAAAAATCCTATGGGATCACTTTCCTATAATCTCATCCTGAAGACCATTACTATGTAACAAGACTGTAAGGAGCTTAATAGTTCTAACATACTATATAATCTAAAAACACCTCCAGTTGTGTTCTGGGCTTGGAAACAATCACAACCAAAGCATGAAAGTGAACAGCCAATTCCTGCTAAGGCTCTTCTTATTCAAGCTTTGCGTGTTCCCTGAAGTGTTCAGTCTTTCCCGAGAGCATGTGAAACTCTTAACATCAGTCAATGCCTTCCTCTTAAAAATCTAAGGAGTTGTATCAATTTTATAATGTAAAAAATACCAAAGAAATAAAGGAAATGTGTTACCTGGGTTTGTAGAGGGAATAACATAGGTGCCTTGTTTGAACTCTTTTGGCCTGAATAAATATTCTCATCCGAGGTTCAAAGTAGATAACAGCTGTGTAGGCTCTGAATGACCGTCTCTCCGGCAATCTGAAACAGAGAATGAGAAAGGTCACAGTGCAGAGGGTGCCTTTCTCTTTGGGAAGAAAAAGAAATGAAATGTTCTACTACTGTGTTCTGTCTTAGATATTCTTCTGTTGCTAGGATAAAACACTACGATCAAGGCGACTAATATAAGGAATAGTTTACACAGGGTAAGAGATCATTGCGCCAGGGCAGCATGGCCGCAAGCAGCAGGCAAGTTCGCTGAAGCAGCAGCTAAGAGCTTCCATGTCAAACCACAAACAAAAGGCAGAGAGAGCACTAACTGGGAACAGCCTGGGCTTTGGAAACTTCAGAGACCATACCACTAGTGACACTCGTCCTCCAATAAGGACACACCTCCTTCTCCCTTTCGTTACATTTTTTTTTTTAGTTTTTATTTTTTATTAGATATTTTCTTACATTTCCAATGTTATCCCCTTTCCACATTTCCCCTCTGAAAATGCCCTATCTCATCCCCCCTCCCCCTGCTCACTAACCCACCCATTCCTGCTTCCCAGTCTTGGTATTCCCCTACACTGGGGCATCAAGCCTTCACAGGTCCAAGGGCCTCTCCTCTCATTGATGTCCCACAAGGCCATCCTCTGCTATTCAAACAGCTCTACCAACTGGGCACTACATATGCAGACATATGAGCCATGGGGTCATTCCCTTTCAGGATCCTGTATGCTCTTAGAAACCTTTTTCCAGAATTAATGATGCTGCAAACACAGGCAACTCTTACCACATCCATGGCATTAAAGTCTCTGAACAGAAGGCAAATATAGATAACATTTGCTTTGGTCAGAACTAAAATTTGTTGGCAGCTAACCAATTCTAAGAAGATACATCGGTCACAGGAAATATACTTTATATTAACTGACCCAGTAATTGATGCAGAAGAACAAAAATGGAACAAATAAACAATGTAATCTTCCTATTCAAACATAACTAAGAGATTGTAGGCTCATGTGAACAAAAGGAATTTCTACTAATCAGGTGTGAACAGAGAAATAAAATTGGGAACAAGTCTCACTTGCTTTCAGAACATTGAAGGGGACATAGAACACTTCATACGTACATCAGCTATTAGAATAAGTGCTTATGGTCAGCTGTGAGGACACTCCAACAGGATGGATGAAAGAAGACAAAGAAGAAAGAAAATAGAACAGACTAGAAGACAAGCAGGAGTAGAAACAGAGTCAGCAGTCTGAGGAAAACTACTGCAGTAAGCTGCACACTGCTGGGAGGTCTCTGGAACACTGTGCCTCTTAGCAGACCTGAAATATTAAAATCCACTTGTAAGCTGTAAATATTCTCCAAATAGACAAGAAATACTGGACAAACGCAAACTGAACCAGGCTTGAGAGGTGGTGTTCTGTGCTTCTAAGCTGCAGAAAAGGCTCCAAGATTAAAGAGAAAGCAGGGAGCCATTTCTCTCTGGTTCAGAAGGAAAGAGAGATGACGGGGTGGAACTCTGAGGTCTATCTGAGGGATCTGCTCAGCAGGTACTCAGTCCAATGGCAGAACTCCAAGGGACTCTGGAAACTGAAGGTAAAGCCCTATGTAATTCAAAGGCTTTCTGGTAAGATATAATTTCCTTTGGATACCACCTGTAGCTCAATCAAAGCTAAGGAATTCCTTTCAATTGTTCCAATTTTCTGACATAAATTATGTCAAAGTCCCTAGTTTGTGGCTTTATGCCATAAATACCAATGCACTTTTTAACTAATTTTTAAGTTGGCATATGAAGTAATGGGTTTATTACAGCATGTCCGTGTATATATGTCATTACTAATGCACTTTTAATGTAATAAGAGACGCTATCTGCATTACAGTATTACACTATTCTATTGCAACTTCATTCAGTGGCCCAGGAGTTAAATAACTAAATATCTCTTCACATAGTCAAGAAAAGAAAAACAATAATTCTTGTGATGCTTACAAACATCCCAAGGAATCCTGCCACTGTTGAAATCCTTTCCCATCCTGTGATTTGAAATTGCCCTGAAGCTGCTAACTCCTTATCTGTATGTACACTTATCAAAATGGACACATTGTTGATATTTCAAGGTTAAAGTCAAGAGTAATTCAGAGAGATTGAAGATTCCAAACAGTAGAAGAGTGCTTGCCAACCATGCACAAAGCCCTTGTTCAATTCCCAGGATAGCGAAACAACAGCATAATTTACGACAGAGTTTATGAAGTGGAGAAGTATGGTGAGAACTCAACATATAAGTTCTGATATACACAGATACGTACCTCTCTCTCTCTCTCTCTCTCTCTCTCTCTCTCTCTCTCTCTCTCTCTCTCTCTCTCTCTCTCACCCACACACACACACACATACACACACACTATGCATAACGACAGTAATATTTCTGTTTGTTTAGAGGGCCAGGATAACTTTTTTTTTTTTAGAGAAAATCTGTGTAGTCCTGGCACTTGCTATGTATACCAGGCTGGCCTCCATCTCACAGACATCCTCCTGCCTCTGCCTCCTGAGTACTAGTATTAAAGGTTGTGTACCACCATGCCACTCCTCAGGATGACCGAGGTCCTGCAATCCTCTTGCCTCGCCTCCTTATTACTGGTATTACAGACACATTACTGTACCCAGATAATACTTCTACCTGTTGATGCTGAATTTATTAATTCAAAAACATGCTTGTCAGAGGTGATCAGGACCCTCCTTCTGTGAGAGAGCCCACTGGAAGGACTCATGAATAAGATTTATCACAGGTCTGTAATGAGGATTCACATAGTTGCAAAGAGGCAAGTGGGAGAGTCTAAAGGAACCCATTTGCCAGCTTCTTACTTCTTTTTTTATTTGTATCAGTTTTTCATTGCTACGATCAGATATCTGATGGAAATGATTTAAAGGAGGAAGGATTTATTTGGCTTCCTAATTCCAGAGACTTCACTCCATGATCACTGGACACCATACACTTAAAAGAACATCATGGTAGCAAGAGTGTGTGGCTTTTCACTACATGCCTGATCAGGTAGCAGAAACCCCAAGAGGACAGGGCCTTGCTAACACACCTCTGCAAGTCCCATCACAATGACCTACTTCCTCCAGCTCGGCTTCACGTCCTACAGATCCACAACCTCCAGTAATACTGCCTCATGCTGGAAACCAATGATTCGATACATGAGCCTTTTGGTGAGACAATGTCCACAGCATAACATTTCCCTTTTATGAAGATGCACACAGCACTGTCACTGTCAGCTATGAAAATGCAGAGACATATTCACTCTGTCCCATCCGAGGGAAATTCCTGAAAGACTCGGTATACAAGATTGGGGTTTGTGTGAATCTAGCAGCATCAGCACCTGCTACCTATCGTGTGTCCAAGTTCCAGAGTGCCAGGAGGAAAATCCGATTTTATTATAAGTCATTATTCCGGTTTCACTTCTGTCACTGTGAAAAGCATCATGACAAAAGGCAACTTAGTAAAGATAGGAGCTTTTGGCTTGTATTTTCAGGTCAGTTTATTACTTCCAAGAAGTCGTGGCAGGGACTTAAAACTTCACATCCACTGTCAAGATCTGAATGAGAATACAACACATGAATCCTTGCCTTCTTCCTCTCATCTAGCTTTTCCCTCTCTCATATACTTCAGGACTCTCCGTCAAGAGAATAGCACTACCCACAATTAGCTCAGCCGTCCTCCATCAGCTAACATTCAAGACAGTCCTCCACATGTACATAGGCCAACCAGATATAGATTATTTCTAATTAAGGCTCGCTTCCCAGGTAATTCTAGCGTGTGCCAAGTTGGGATTTAAAACTAACCAGTGCAGTCCGGCTCTTTGCATAATCTAGATATAGTGATGCAACTTTTCAGTTAAATGAAAGGTTTCTATCAGTGTTGGGAACTAACAGAAGCCAGCCATTGGTCAAGCTTATAAGTCAGCTTTTCTGAGGATTGATGCAGGCTTACCTCTTCTCTACTCCTGTCTTTTCTCAAGCTCCTATTTGTGACAAACATAACAGAACTAGTTCGAATTTCTCAAGTCTAAGGTATTAAAAAAAATAAGGGGTAAATGCAGATTGCAAAGTGTTTTCTTGTTCTGAACAGATTAACCCTGTAGCTTCATCTCTTTCCAGCTTGGAGAGCCAACTACTCTCAGTTCCCAAATACGGCTCAACCATCTCATCTCCAGACCATGGGATGTCACTCTTGTTCACTCCTGGCTACTTCCTTTAGACCTCTCTGGATGCACGCTTGAAATCACTTCTGTTGAAGTGCTTCCTCACCTCCAGACTGGTAGAGCCTGTGTGAGTCCCTCCTCCTTTACCTCCTGTCCCAGTGGCTATCTCTACCTCTGTATTTTTCTCTCCACCAGGCTGTAAATTCCATGTGGTTAGTAACCTCATCCATTAAATAAATGGTTCTTGTGTGAATGAAGGGTCATTCCCGGCTTCTCTTGTCCAGTTTAGAATGAACAGCAAAGCATTCTCCGTGTGATGGGGTCTTTTCATGGAAGATCATCTTTAGGGCTGATGCTATCCAATTGTAAATAAAGCCATGTACTTGAGGGACTGACAAAAAAACACCCAGTAGTCAGGATATCTTCAGAAGACAAAGGATTGTCTGCGACTCTCCATTTGTAAGGACCCTCTTTGCATAAATTCTTCAAGGGCTTTTCTTGTCTCATTTCTGCACAAATACCCTTCCTTTCTGTCTCCCTGTGCTTTGCCAGGAGAGTCCCTATCTCTATCACTGTGTGGTTTCCTTTTTCACTTTCTATTTAATTAGCTCTGATAAGAAACTGAAGCAAGCCACCCTCCCCATCTCCAGCCCTCCCCACTTAGAGTCACATGACAAGCAGGAGTAAAGAAAAAGCTATTTGAAGGCTGAACCTGCTTCTTGCAGAGTCTGGGGATTATGATGGAGGAGAAGCAGATTAGAATCAGTGTCCTTTTCTCTGCTTAGACTTGAGAATTCTTAGAAGTGTGTCTGCAATTTGGCATCCATGGTCTGCCATGCCATCTGTGCAGCTTTCTTTACCCGATCTGTCCACATTCTTCTATTTCTGGGGCTGCTCCATGCGCACCTTAGATGCATGTGAACTGGCACAGTAGTTATCCAATTAATAATAATAATAATAATAATAATAATAATAATAACAATAATAATAGAACAGGAGAAGGGCAGGAATGTGAGGGCAAGCCACTGCAGTCAGATATTGCCTTTACTGATTCAGATGCCTAGAGCTGGAGTTTAGGACCATGAATTCTTCAAGGCTACCCCCAGATTCCTTCCCTCTATGAAGTTTGGAAATCAAAGCTTGGTAGACACAACTGGCAGGAGCTATGTAGGCAGAGAACCACAAGAAAGGAGAACATACTCATAGGTGTTTGGGAATAGAACACTATCTGAGAAAGCTAATCCCAGACAACAGACTCTCACCCAAGCCATCAACTGTGTTACTCTTGTGTTAGAGTACGAATGTCCCCACAAAAATCCATGTTAAAACTTAAAAGCCATTTAATGAGGTCCCATTTGTCTATTCTTGATCTTAGAGCATAAGCTATTGGAGTTCTGTTCAGGAAATTCTCCCCTGTGCCCATATGTTCAAGGTTCTTCCCTAGTTTCCCTTCTATTAGTTTCAGTGTGTCTGGTTTTATGTGGAGATCTTTGATCCACTTAGAATTGAGCTTAGTGCAAGGAGATAAGAATGGGTCAATTTGCATTCTTCTGCATGTTGACCTCCAGCTGAGCCAGCACCATTTGTTGAAAAGGCTATCTTTTTTCCACTGGATGGTTTTACAAAGTTTTTGCAAGGCAAAAGACACTGTCAAAAAGACAAAGCGGCAACCAACTAACTGGGAAATGATCTTTACCAACCTTACATCCGACAGAGGGCTAATATCCAATATATACAAAGAACTCAAGAAGTTAAACTCCAGAGAGGCAAGTGGTCCTGGAAAGACTGGATGTAGGGGAACGCCAGGACAGAGTAACGAGAGGGGGTTGAATGGAGAAAAGAGGGAGGGAAGGGGGCTTATGGGACTTTCGGGGAGGGAGGAAACGGGAAAGGGGAAGTGATTTGGAATGTAAATTAAAAAAATAAAATAAAAAAAAAATGGGGTACAGAGCTAAACAAAGAGTTCTCACCTGAAGAATATCTAATGGCTGAGAAGCACCTAAAGAGATGTTCATCAACCTTAGTCATTAGGGAAATGCAAATCAAAACAACCCTGAGATTCCATCTCACACCAGTCAGAATGGCTAAGATCAAAAATACAGGAGACAGCAGTTGTTGGCGAGGATGTGGAGAAAGAGGAACACTCCTCCACTGCTGGTGGAATTGCAGGCTGGTACAACCACTCTGGAAAGCAGTCTGGCGGTTCCTCAGAAAACTGGGCATGACACTCCCGGAGGATCCGGCTATACCACTCCTGGGCATATACCCAGAGGCTTTACCTGCATGCAATAAGGACACATGCTCCACTATGTTCATAGCAGCCTTATTTATAATAGCCAGAAGCTGGAAAGAACCCAGATGTCCCTCAACGGAGGAATGGATTCAGAAGATGTGGTATATCTACACAATGGAATACTACTCTGCAATTAAAAACAATGAATTCACGAAATTCCTAGGCAAATGGTCAGATCTTGAAAATATCATCCTTAGTGAGGTAACCCAGTTGCAAAAGAGCACACATGGTATGCAGTCACTGATGGGGGGATGTTGACCCAGAATCTCGGAATGCCCTGGACACAATCCGCATATCAATAGATTTCTGGGAAGATGGAGGGAGAGACCCCTGGTCCTGGAAAGACTGGATGTGGGGGAACGCCAGGACAGAGTGGCGAGAGGGGGTTGAGTGGAGAGGGGAGGGAGGGAAGGGGGCTTGTGGGACTTTCGGGGAGGGAGGAAAAGGGAAAGGGGAGGTGATTTGGAGTGTAAATTGAAGAATTAAAATAAAATAAATAATAATTAGGAAAAAAAAACTTAAAAGTCCACTAGGTGGCATTAAAAAGTGCAACCCCATGGGAACTGTAAGAGAAATCTAAGTCAGTAAATCCACTCATATATTCATACATTAATGGCTTAATAGGGTATTGGTTATCTCCACTGCAGGTCTCTATTAAAAGTACTTTTGTCACTGTCTCTCTCACTCTGTGGTCTTCTCAGCTCTCTCTCTCTCTGACTGTAGTGTCATCTGATGGTTGGGGGAACAGTAGAAAGATCCCAACAGAAAGAAGATATTTAGCGCATATAAGCCCATGGTCTTAGATCTCTCAACTTCCAAAACCATGAGTTAAGTCTCAATAAATAACCTATTCTTATGTATTCTAGTACAGCATCAGAAAAATAGACTAAAGTACCTTATATAGTTTATGCTGGGACACAGGCTCTGAATTCCAGATACAACATTAAGCTAAGTCCTTTTACAGTACCTTAGGGATGTCATATGTTATGTATAAAATAGTTATATATGACAACCAAAATTGTGTTCTCATAAAACAGACGAGTTGTTATACTTGACATTAATGAAGTCTATATTATCACGCACACAAAAGGCTCCATGAAGATTTTACAACTAGTGTAAATTCTGAACTTTCAACAGACTTACTGAATGTTAGGTTGTAGAATATACCTAAGAAAAATGTCAACTGCAAGAGGTAACTTCAAAGAAAAGTCCTAAAGCTACATAGGGTAATGAAAGTGCTTCTTTTGCAATTACCACAGGATGTCAGCAGCATGTAAGAACAGTCTGGAGCTGTCGCAGTGATGTGTTCCCACCAGCTTGATTAAGATGTAAACTAGGGTCGTTATGGAAGGCTGCCCAATAATTGTCAATTTAAAAACTGCTGGCAATGTGGCACCTAATTTCAAAACATGACATAGGACAAAATCCTCACTATTTCTGTGCATTATAACATCATCTGGAAGCTGGTGGAGACGGCATTCTCTAGTCCCAAGCGCCTCATCCCTGATGAGTTCTAAAGATAAAGCAGGGCTTTATAAGGACAGTCAATTCCACAGGCCTTATTTTCTTCTCCTGGGGTCAGTGCTTTCACCCAGTGTTCTACATATTCAGGACATTTAATTTATGTTTACAATATACTAAGTCATTGAAGGTAATATGAACACAAGAAATCCAAGCGTAAAACAGAGCAGCTGCAATGAATCGTGTGATCAAAACAAGCAAATGAAGCCCAGAGCATTAGAAAAAGATGCCTTAGAGGTGATCAGCCCTCCACAGTTTGAAATGGAAGAGACTCCAATTGTAACAAAGTCCCTCTCACATCATATGGCTCACCAGTAATCTTCAGGGGTGGAGGGCAGTAGAACCTATGACTAAGGCTTCCCAGTGACTTCCTACCATAGAACCGACCATATGCTTAGAGAATCACACAGACATTAGCATCCCATTAGTCACTTCAATCTAATCTTCCAGACACTGGCTTAGTTTCCTTTGTACAAATTAATGGCATGTAACAAATGCCAGAAAGAAGAGCTATGGGGAGAAGTGGAATGCGAGAGTAGGAACAAACAGCACTGAGATCTTCCACACATCAGGTTCTGCATCTCTTTTAGCTGCACGACATTCACATAAACTAGATGCTAAATACCTGTGCTTTATACAAATGAACACAGAAGTTTAGAACCATAGACAACTGATCACCAGAACAACAGCTCTCCATAACCACCTGTGTACACATAAACTTGCATCACTTCAACTTGTTCATACAGATCTGAATTTAACGATCTGGTAACCCCATTTTCTGATCTTGTCTATCACTATACATAGAATAAGTTATATGGCATTAGGCAGCCAACAGCTCCTAGACATCCAATTAACCCTAATGTCTCTACTGGCAGCCCAGGGTATTAGGCAGAGGAATCATTTTGTTTTCTTTATTAAAATAAAGACATAAAATCAGGTTGTTAGAGTGAGCATATATATAGTCTCCTGGTGAAGCTCAGGATACTATTAGTGAGGCCTGAGAGTCTAGGGCTTGGGGCTGGCCTGATAGATCTGGGTATCCAAATTATTCAGCCATATAACTGAAAAATAATCAAGCATTCTGTTGGAGTATAGTGGAATACTATAGAAGACTTTTTGTTTTGTTTTATTAAAGGTTAAAAAAGATTGGTCTGGTAGCTCTTTAGGTATCAGGGACAGGTTTAGAGGATCAAGGGTAGATGTAGAGAGACCCAGATGACAAGGGAAGTCATGTTGCAGTAAGGAAGCTGGACATGACTGGGTGTGCACCAGAACATTATTAACTGTGTGCATGTGAATCTTTCTAGAGAATGAAACCACTATGAAATAACTGAGTATTAAGAATAAAACAAGAATTTGAACCACAAGTGATATATAGTGGGAATTATAAAAGGTCCAGAGAAAAGGCTTAAAGCTACCTACAGTGAAGGGGGAAATGATGATTATAAAAAGCTTAATAGATCCTTCTGATTTCCATCTAGAGCTGATCCTGTGCTACAGATCTCCATACCCAAATGCCTCCAGGAAAGAGATAGACTCCCAGGAATGCTGACACAACAGTGAGCACAGGTAAGACCACCACTTCTGTTCAAATTCCTGGCCTTAGAGGGACCTGCCCAGAGCCATCAAAAGACAGGAACCAAGGGGACAGCTGCAGGATACCATCTGCAGCTCAGAGCTGACCCTCTATACCCAAATTCTCAGAGCTGACAGCTCTCTATACCCAAATTCTTCCTGGACAGATGTGGTCTCCCAGAATATACAGGCTTGCAGGAGGGACAAACCACAGTCAGAGACAGCAAGATCAGCTAACATCAGAGATACCAGATGGTGACAGGCAAGTGTAAGAATATAAGCAGCAGAAACCAAGGTTATTTGGCATCATCAGAACCCAGTTCTCCCACATCAAGCCCTGGATAATCCAACAAACTGGAAAAGCAAGACTGTGATTTAAAATCACATCTCATGATGATGATAGAGGACTTTAAGAAGAACAAAAATAATTCCTTTAAAGAAATACAAGAGAACATAGGCAAACAAGTAGAAGAACTTAAAGAAGAAACACAAAAATTCCCTAAAGAATTACAGGCAAACACAAACAAACAGGTGAAGGAGTTGAACAAAACCATCCAGAATCTAAAAATGGAAATAGAAACAATAAAGAAATAACAAAGTGAGACAACCCTGGAGATAAAAAAAAAAAACCCTAGGAAAGAGATCAGAAGTCATAGATGCAAGCGTCAACAACAGAATACAAGAGATAGAAGAGAGAATCTCAGGAGCAGAAGATAACCATAAAAAACACTAACACAATAGACAAAGAAAATGCAAAAGGCAGAAAGCTCCTAACCCAAAGCATTCAGGAAATCCAGGACACACTGAAAAGACCAAGCCTAAGGATAATAGGTATAGAAGAGAATGGAGATTCCCAACTTAAAAGGTCAATAAATATATTCAACAAATTATAGAAGAAAACTTCCCTAACTAAAAGAAAGAGATGCCCATGAACATACAAGAAGCCTATAAAACTCCAAATAGATTGAACCAGAAAAGAAATTCCTCCTGTCACATAATAATCAAAACACATAATAATCAATGCACTAAACAAAAAAAGAATATTAAAAGCAGGAAGGGAAAAAGGTCAAGTAACATATAAAGTCAGGCCTATCAAAATTACACCAGACTTCTCACCAGAGACTATGAAAGTTAGAAGATCCTAGGCATGGAGGCTGAACAATGCTCTACTCAATGATAACTTGGTCAAGGTGGAAATAAAGAAAGAAATCAAAGACTTTTTGAAAGTTAATGAAAATGAAGGCACAACATACCCTAACTTATGGGACACAATGAAAGCAGTGCTAAGAGGAAAATTCATAGCCCTGAGTGCCGCCAAAAAGAAACGGGAGACAGCATACACTAACAGCTTAATGGCACACCTGAAAGCCCTGGAACAAAAAGAAGCAAATACACCAAAGAGGAGTAGAAGGCAGGAAATCATCAAACTCAGGGCTGAAATCAATCAAGTAGAAACAAATAAAACCATACAAAGAATCAACAAAACGAGGAGTTGGTTCTTTGAGAAAATCAACAAGATAGATAAGCCCTTAGCCAGACTAACCAGAGGGCACAGAGATAGTATCCAAATTAATAAAATCAGAAACGAAAAGGGAGAGATAACAACAGAAACTGAGGAAATTCAAAAAATCATCAGATCCTACTACAAAAACCTGTATTCAACACAACTAGAAAATCTTGAGGAAATGGACAATTTCCTTGACAGATACCAAGTACCAAAATTAAATCAGGATCAAATAGACCATCTAAACCGTCCTATAACCCCTGAAGAAATAGAAGTTGTCATTGGAAGTCTTCCAACCAAAAAAAGCACAGGTCCAGATGGTTTTAGTGCAGAATTCTATCAGACCTTCAAAGAAGACCTAACACCAATACTCTTCAAACTGTTCCACAAAATAGAAACAGAAGGAACACTACCCAACTCGTTCTATGAAGCCACAATTACACTAATACCAAAAGCACACAAAGATCCGACAAAGAAAGAGAATCTCAGGCCAATCTCTCTTATGAATATCGATGCAAAAATACTCAATAAAATTCTTGCCAACCGAATCCAAGAACACATCAAAACGATCATTCACCACGATCAAGTAGGCTTCATCCCAGGGATGCAGGGATGGTTCAATATAAGGAAATCCATCAATGTAATCCACTACATAAACAATCTCAAAGAAAAAAACCACATGGTCATCTCATTAGATGCTGAGAAAGCATTTGACAAAATTCAGCATCCTTTCATGCTAAAGGTCTTGGAAAGATCAGGAATTCAAGGCCCATATCTAAACATAGTAAAAGCAATTTACAGCAAACCAGTAGCCAGCATCAATCTAAACGGAGAGAAACTTGAAGCAATCCCACTAAAATCAGGGACTAGACAAGGCTGCCCTCTCTCTCCATATCTTTTCAATATAGTACTTGAAGTTCTAGCTAGAGCAATTAGACAAGAAAAAGAGGTCAAAGGGATACAAATTGGAAAGGAAGAAGTCAAACTATCACTATTTGCAGACGATATGATAGTATACATAAGCGACCCAAAGAACTCCACCAGAGAACTCCTACAGCTGATAAACGACTTCAGCAAAGTGGCCGGATATAAAATCAACTCAAGCAAGTCAGAAGCCTTCCTATACTCAAAGGATAAGCAGGCTGAGAAAGAAGTAAGAGAAATAATACCCTTTACGATAGCCACAAACCATATTAAGTATCTTGGCGTGACGCTAACCAAACAAGTGAAAGATCTGTATGACAAGAACTTCAAGTCTCTGAAGAAAGAAATTGAAGAAGACCTCGGAAGATGGAAAAATCTGCCATGCTCATGGATTGGCAGGATTAATATAGTAAAAATGAGCATCTTACCAAAAGTAATACACAGATTCAATGCAATCCCCATCAAAATCCCAACTCAATTCTTCATAGAGTTAGAAAGAGCAATTCAAAAATTCATCTGGAATAACAGAAAACCCAGAATAGCTAAAACTATTCTCAAGAGTAAAAGAACCTCTGGGGGAATCAGTATCCCGGACCTCAAGCTGTACTACAGAGCAATAGTGTTAAAAACTGCATGGTATTGGTACAGTAACAGACATGTAGATCAATGGAACAGAATTGAAGACCCAGAAATGAATCCACACTCCTATGGTCACTTGATCTTTGACAAAGGAGCTAAAACCATCCAGTGGAAAAAAGATAGCCTTTTCAACAAATGGTGCTGGCTCAGCTGGAGGTCAACATGCAGAAGAATGCAAATTGACCCATCCTTATCTCCTTGCACTAAGCTCAATTCTAAGTGGATCAAAGATCTCCACATAAAACCAGACACACTGAAACTAATAGAAGGGAAACTAGGGAAGAACCTTGAACATATGGGCACAGGGGAGAATTTCCTGAACAGAACTCCAATAGCTTATACTCTAAGATCAAGAATAGACAAATGGGACCTCATTAAATTACAAAGTTTTTGCAAGGCAAAAGACACCGTCAAAAAGACAAAGCGGCAACCAACTAACTGGGAAATGATCTTTACCAACCTTACATCCGACAGAGGGCTAATATCCAAGATATACAAAGAACTCAAGAAGTTAAACTCCAGAGAGGCAAGTAACCCTATTAAAAAATGGGGTACAGAGCTCCACAAAGAGTTCTCACCTGAAGAATATCTAATGGCTGAGAAGCACCTAAAGAGATGTTCATCATCCTTAGTCATTAGGGAAATGCAAATCAAAACAACCCTGAGATTCCATCTCACACCAGTCAGGATGGCTAAGATCAAAAACACAGGAGACAGAAGTTGTTGGCGAGGATGTGGAGAAAGAGGAACACTCCTCCACTGCTGGTGGAATTGCAGGCTGGTACAACCACTCTGGAAAGCAGTCTGGCGGCTCCTCAGAAAACTGGGCATGACACTTCCGTAGGATCCGGCTATACCACTCCTGGGCATATACCCAGAGACTTTACCTGCATGCAATAAGGACACATGCTCCACTATATTCATAGCAGCCTTATTTATAATAGCCAGAAGCTGGAAAGAACCCAGATGTCCCTCAACGGAGGAATGGATTCAGAAGATGTGGTATATTTACACAATGGAATACTACTCTGCAATTAAAAACAATGAATTCACGAAATTCCTAGGCAAATGGTCAGAACTTGAAAATATCATCCTTAGTGAGGTAACCCAATCACAAAAGATCACACATGGTATGAAGTCACTGATAAGGGGATATTGACCCAGAATCTCAGAATACCCTAGACACAATCAGCATATCAATAGATTTCTAAAAAGATGGAAGGAGAGACCCCTGGTCCTGGAAAGACTGGATGTAGGGGAACGCCAGGACAGAGTAATGAGAGGGGGTTGAACGGAGAAAAGAGGGAGGGAAGGGGGCTTATGGGACTTTCGGGGAGGGAGGAAACGGGAAAGGGGAAGTGATTTGGAATGTAAATTAAAAAAATAAAATAAAATTAAATTAAAAAAAAAAAGAAAGGGTCCCCACAAGATGAAAATTTCCCTAAAAGTCTGAAGGGCCTAGAGTTTGTGATGCAGAGCTTTAGAAAGACAGGATGGATACACACACACACACATTTATATGTATGTGTGTGTGTATATGTATATATATATATATATATATATATACATAGATATTACAAATAAAAAGCCTCATAGATCTGCAAAAAAAAAAAAAAAAAAAGAGGATCCTAGGCAGATGTCATACAGACCCTAAAAGAACACAAATGCCAGCCCAGGATACTATACCCAGCAAAACTCTCAATCACCAATGATGGAAAAA
The DNA here is from genome assembly GCA_036184795.1 of Tokudaia tokunoshimensis. Lineage (NCBI taxonomy): Eukaryota > Metazoa > Chordata > Mammalia > Rodentia > Muridae > Tokudaia > Tokudaia tokunoshimensis. The sequence continues at coordinate 34,590,314 of BTHU01000015.1, read as the reverse complement.
CCAAGATATTTCATGACAAAATCAAATTTACACACTATCTTTCCACAAATCCAGCCCTACAAAGATAATAGATGGAAAACACCAATGCAAGTAGGAAAACTACACCCTAGAAAGTAATCTTCTTTCAACAAACCCAAAAGAAGATAGCCACACAAACATAATTCCAGAAAGCATCACTATTCCTTAATATCTCTTAACATCAATGGATCAATTTCCCATAAAAAGACATAGACTAATAGACTGGATATGTAAACAGGACCCAGCATTTTGCTACATACAGGAAACGTACCTCAATGTGAAAGACAGACACTACCTTGGAGTAAACAATTTTCCAAGCAAATGGGCCCAAGAAACAAGCCGGAGTAGCTATTCTAATATCAAATAAAATTGACTTTCAACCAAAAAGTTATCAAAAAAGATAAGGAAGGACACTATATACTCATCAATGGAAAAATCTACCAGGAAGACCTCTCAATTTTAAACATCTATGCTCTAAATGCAAGTCCACCCAGATTTATAAAGCACACATTGCACATCACACAGTAAGAATGGGAGACTTCAACATCCCACTCTCATCAATGGACAGATCATGGAAACAGAAACTAAACAAAGACACAGTGAAACTAACAGAACTTATGGACCAAATGAATTTAACAGCTATCTATAGAACATTTCATCCTAAAACAAAAGAATATACCTTCTTCTCAGCACCTCACGGTACCTTCTCCAAAATTGACCATCAATCACAAAACAGGCCTCAACAGATACAAGAAGACTGATATAATCCCATGCACCCTATTAGATCACCACGGTCTAAGGCTGGTCTTCAATAGCAACAAAAAGAAAAACCAGAAAGCCCACATATACTTCATTGTTCAACTTTGGTATTTGGTATCTGTCTAGAAAATTGTCCATTTCATCCAGATTTTCCAGGTGTGTTGAGTAGGATCTCATGATTTTTTTTTTAATTTTTTTTTTGAACAATGTCCACCTAAATGATAACTTGGTCAAGGAAGAAATCAAGAAAGAAATTAAATACTTAGAATTTAATGAAAATGAAAACATAACATACCCAAACTTACAGGACACAATGAAAGCAGTGCTGAGAAAAACTCATAGCTTTGAGTGCCTCCAAAAAGAAACTGGAAACAGCATACATTAGCAGCTTAACAGCACACCGGAAAGCTCTAAAACAAAATGAGACAAACACACCCAAGAGGAGTAGACAACAGGAAATAATCAAACTCGGGGCTGAAATCAATCAAGTTGAAACAAAAAGAACTATACAAAGAATCGACAAAACCAGGAGCTGGTTCTTTGAGAAAAATCAATAAGATAGATAAACCCTTAGTGAGACTAACCAGAGGATACAGAGACAATATTCAGATTAACAAAATCAGAAATAAAAAGGGAGATATAACAACAGAAACTGAGGAAATTCAAAAAAAAAATCATGAGATCCTACTCAACACAACTGGAAAATCTGGATGAAATGGATAATTTTCTAGACAGATACCAAATACCAAAGTTGAATCAAGTTCAGATAAACTAGTACCATAAACCCTAAAGAAATAGAAGGTGTCATTAAATGCCTCCCAACCAATTACTGCAGAATTCTATTAGACCTTCAAATAAGAACTAATACTAATACTCTTCAAACTATTCCACAAAATAGAAACAGAAGGAACACTACCAAACTCGTTCTATGAAGCCACCATTACACTGATACCAAAACCACACAAAGACCCAACAAAGAAAGAGAACCTCAGACCAATTTTCCTTATGAACACTGATGCAAAAATACTCAATAAAATTCTTGCCAACTAAATCAAAGAATACATCAAAATGATAATTCATCATGACCAAGTAGGCTTAATCCCAGGGATGCAGGGATGGTTCAATATATGGAAATCCATCAATGTAATCTACTACATAAACAAACTCAAAAAATAATAAAAAACCCAGGATATCAAAAACTATTCTCAACAATAAAAGAACTTCTGGGAGCCTGCCAGCTTCCCTTCCGCGACCTCTGCTCCCGCGGACTGCGCTGGAGAGACCGGTACCCAGGCTCTCCCCCCGATATAACATCACTTGGGACACGGCCTGTTGGGGCTTCCGTCTGTGCCCGAGGGCGGGTTGGCGCTGTGGTCGTCTGGGTGCCAGATCGGCGGGCCATCGTGACCACAGGGTGAGCGGCGCCACGGAGACTGCCCTCCGCCATCTTTGCTCCAGTGACCAGGTAGTTGGGACCGCCAGGCTCAGAGACAGACAGGCATAATATCGCTTCGGTTTCAGGCAGCTTGTGTGTAACCTGCTCCCAGGTGCTGGGCTGATCTGCAGTAACCAGCGCGCCAGTTCCGCGGTGGGACCTTCTGCCTGGTGGAGGGACCCCGCGCAGGGAGGGAGCCTGCCAGCTTCCCTTCCGCGACCTCTGTTCCCGCGGACTGCGCTGGAGAGACCGGTACCCAGGCTCTCCCCCCCGATATAACATCACTTGGGACACGGCCTGTTGGGGCTTCCGTCTGTGCCCGAGGGCGGGTTGGCGCTGTGGTCGTCTGGGTGCCAGATCGGCGGGCCATCGTGACCACAGGGTGAGCAGCGCCACGGAGAGTGCCCTCCGCCATCTTTGCTCCAGTGACCAGGTAGTTGGGACCACCAGGCTCAGAGACAGACAGGCATAATATCGCTTCGGGTTCAGGCAGCTTGTGTGTAACCTGCTCCCAGGTGCTGGGCTGATCTGCAGTGACCAGCGCGCCAGATCTGCTGTGGGACTTCTGCCTGGCAGAGGGACGCCCCCTCCCCCCCCCCCAGGAGAGATCACACACCCCTGCACAGGGCAGGAGCCTGCCAGCCTCCCTTTGGCGACCTCTGCTCCAGGAATCCACTAGGCTGAGCCTTTAGATGTGCAAGGCCTCCCCAATATAAGATCACTTGGGGCAAAGCACATTAGGGCTCCAAAGTCACTCAGGAGCAGGCAGGCCCCAGAAATCGGTGCCAGGGGAATCCTGGTAATCCAGGGGGGGCAGAAATAGCTTTGCAGGCTCACAGGAGGTCCAACCAACAGCCAGTGGCAGCAGGACCAACTAACACCAGAGGTATCCAGATGGCAAAAGGCAAACGTAGGAATGTTACTAACAGTAATCAAAGTAATGTGGGACCATCCGAACCCAACTCTCCAACAGCAGCAAGTCCTGGATACCCCACCACACCCGAAAGACAAGATCTGGATTTAAAATCACTTCTCATGATGCTATTAGAGGATCACAAGAAGGACACAAATAAATCTCATAAAGAGTTACAGGAGACCATGAATCAACGGTTAGAAGCCCTTACAAAGGAAACACAAAAATCGCTTAGAGAAATGCGGGAGAACATGGATCAAAAGATGGAGGCGCACAAGGAGACAACACAAAAATCGCTTAACGAGATGAATCAACGGGTAGATGCACTCACAAAGGAATCACAAAATTTGCATAAAGAAATGCAGAAGAATATGGGTCAACAGACGGATGCCCATAAGGAGGCAACACAAAAATTGCTTAAAGAAATGAATCAACGGTTAGATGCCCTTACAAAGGAAACACGAGAACTGCTTAAAGAAATGCAGGAGACGATGGATCAACAGATGGAATCCCATGAGGAGGAAACACAAAAATCGCTCAGAGAAATGCAGGAGAACGTGGGTCATCAGGAAGAAATCCTGAAAGAGGTAATGCAAAAATACCTTAAAGAAATACAGGAAAATACAAACAAACAAGTGAAGGATCTCAGCAAATCCATCCAGGAACTAAAAAAGGAAGTAGAAACAACTAAGAAATCACAAAGGGAGACAACTTTGGAGATAGAAAACCTTGGGAAGAAATCAGGAGTCATAGATGCAAACATCAACAATAGAATACAAGAGATGGAAGAAAGAATCTCAGGTGCTGAAGATTCCATAGAAAGCATCGACTCAACAGTCAAAGAAAATGCAAAATGCAAAAAACGCGTAACCCAAAACATCCAGGAAATCCAGGACACAATGAGAAGACCAAACCTAAGGATTATAGGTATAGATGAGAGTGAAGATTTGCAACTTAAAGGGCCAGTAAACATCTTCAACAAAATTATGGAGGAAAACTTCCCTAACTTAAAGAGAGAGATGCCGATGAACATACAAGAAGCCTACAGAACTCCAAACAGACTGGACCAGAACAGAAATACCTCCCGTCACATAATAATCAAAACACCGAATGTTCTAAACAAAGAAAGAATACTAAATGCAGTAAGAGAAAAGGGCCAAGTAACATACAAAGGAAGACCTATCCGAATCACATCAGACTTCTCACCAGAGACTATGAAAGCCAGAAGATCCTGGGCAGATCTCATGCAGACACTAAGACAGCACAAATGCCAGCCTAGACTACTATACCCAGCAAAACTCTCAATCACCATAGATGGAGAGACCAAGATATTCCATGATAAAACCAAATTTTCACAATATCTTTCCACAAATCCAGCCCTGCAACGGATAATAGGTGGAAACCTCCAATACAGGGAGAGAAACAACACCCTGGAAAAAATGAGATAATAACCTTCTTGAATCAAACCCAAAAGTAGATAACCACTCAAACATAAAGATAGCGTCAAGAATGGCAGATGGCAATAATCACTATGCCTTAATCTCTCTTAATATCAATGGTCTCAATTCCCCAATTAAAAGACATAGACTAGCAGACTGGATACGTAAACAGGACCCAGCATTTTGCTGCATGCAGGAAACGCACCTCAGTGTCAAAGACAAACACTACCTCAGAGTAAAAGGCTGGAAAACAATTTTACAAGCAAATGGCCCCAAGAAACGAGGTGGAGTAGCCATCCTAATATCAGATAAAATTGATTTTCAACCTAAAGTCATCAAAAAAGACACAGAAGGACACTACATACTGATCAAGGGAAAAATCCACCATCAAGAACTCTCAATTCTGAATATCTATGCTCCAAATGCGAGGGCACCCTCATTCGTAAAAGAAACTTTACTAAAACTCAAAGCACACATCGCACCGCACACAATAATAGTGGGTGACTTCAACACCCCGCTCTCTGAAATGGATCGTTCAGGAAAGCAGAAACTAAACAGGGACACAGTGAATCTAATTGAAGCCTTGGACCAAATGGAACTAACTGATATATATAGAACATTTCATCCTAGAGCTAAAGAATACACCTTCTTCTCAGCTCCTCATGGTACCTTCTCCAAAATTGACCATATAATTGGTCACAAATCAGACCTCAGCAGATACAAGAAGATAGAAATAATCCCATGCCTCCTATCAGATCACTATGGAATAAGGGTGGTCTTCAATGGCAACAAAAACAAAAGAAAACCCACATACACATGGAGGCTGAACAATGCTCTACTCAATGATAACTTGGTCAAGGTGGAAATAAAGAAAGAAATCAAAGACTTTTTGAAAGTTAATGAAAATGAAGGCACAACATACCCTAACTTATGGGACACAATGAAAGCAGTGCTAAGAGGAAAATTCATAGCCCTGAGTGCCGCCAAAAAGAAACGGGAGACAGCATACACTAACAGCTTAATGGCACACCTGAAAGCCCTGGAACAAAAAGAAGCAAATACACCAAAGAGGAGTAGAAGGCAGGAAATCATCAAACTCAGGGCTGAAATCAATCAAGTAGAAACAAATAAAACCATACAAAGAATCAACAAAACGAGGAGTTGGTTCTTTGAGAAAATCAACAAGATAGATAAGCCCTTAGCCAGACTAACCAGAGGGCACAGAGATAGTATCCAAATTAATAAAATCAGAAACGAAAAGGGAGAGATAACAACAGAAACTGAGGAAATTCAAAAAATCATCAGATCCTACTACAAAAACCTGTATTCAACACAACTAGAAAATCTTGAGGAAATGGACAATTTCCTTGACAGATACCAAGTACCAAAATTAAATCAGGATCAAATAGACCATCTAAACCGTCCTATAACCCCTGAAGAAATAGAAGTTGTCATTGGAAGTCTTCCAACCAAAAAAAGCACAGGTCCAGATGGTTTTAGTGCAGAATTCTATCAGACCTTCAAAGAAGACCTAACACCAATACTCTTCAAACTGTTCCACAAAATAGAAACAGAAGGAACACTACCCAACTCGTTCTATGAAGCCACAATTACACTAATACCAAAAGCACACAAAGATCCGACAAAGAAAGAGAATCTCAGGCCAATCTCTCTTATGAATATCGATGCAAAAATACTCAATAAAATTCTTGCCAACCGAATCCAAGAACACATCAAAACGATCATTCACCACGATCAAGTAGGCTTCATCCCAGGGATGCAGGGATGGTTCAATATAAGGAAATCCATCAATGTAATCCACTACATAAACAATCTCAAAGAAAAAAACCACATGGTCATCTCATTAGATGCTGAGAAAGCATTTGACAAAATTCAGCATCCTTTCATGCTAAAGGTCTTGGAAAGATCAGGAATTCAAGGCCCATATCTAAACATAGTAAAAGCAATTTACAGCAAACCAGTAGCCAGCATCAATCTAAACGGAGAGAAACTTGAAGCAATCCCACTAAAATCAGGGACTAGACAAGGCTGCCCTCTCTCTCCATATCTTTTCAATATAGTACTTGAAGTTCTAGCTAGAGCAATTAGACAACAAAAAGAGGTCAAAGGGATACAAATTGGAAAGGAAGAAGTCAAACTATCACTATTTGCAGACGATATGATAGTATACATAAGCGACCCAAAGAACTCCACCAGAGAACTCCTACAGCTGATAAACGACTTCAGCAAAGTGGCCGGATATAAAATCAACTCAAGCAAGTCAGAAGCCTTCCTATACTCAAAGGATAAGCAGGCTGAGAAAGAAGTAAGAGAAATAATACCCTTTACGATAGCCACAAACCATATTAAGTATCTTGGCGTGACGCTAACCAAACAAGTGAAAGATCTGTATGACAAGAACTTCAAGTCTCTGAAGAAAGAAATTGAAGAAGACCTCGGAAGATGGAAAAATCTGCCATGCTCATGGATTGGCAGGATTAATATAGTAAAAATGAGCATCTTACCAAAAGTAATACACAGATTCAATGCAATCCCCATCAAAATCCCAACTCAATTCTTCATAGAGTTAGAAAGAGCAATTCAAAAATTCATCTGGAATAACAGAAAACCCAGAATAGCTAAAACTATTCTCAAGAGTAAAAGAACCTCTGGGGGAATCAGTATCCCGGACCTCAAGCTGTACTACAGAGCAATAGTGTTAAAAACTGCATGGTATTGGTACAGTAACAGACATGTAGATCAATGGAACAGAATTGAAGACCCAGAAATGAATCCACACTCCTATGGTCACTTGATCTTTGACAAAGGAGCTAAAACCATCCAGTGGAAAAAAGATAGCCTTTTCAACAAATGGTGCTGGCTCAGCTGGAGGTCAACATGCAGAAGAATGCAAATTGACCCATCCTTATCTCCTTGCACTAAGCTCAATTCTAAGTGGATCAAAGATCTCCACATAAAACCAGACACACTGAAACTAATAGAAGGGAAACTAGGGAAGAACCTTGAACATATGGGCACAGGGGAGAATTTCCTGAACAGAACTCCAATAGCTTATACTCTAAGATCAAGAATAGACAAATGGGACCTCATTAAATTACAAAGTTTTTGCAAGGCAAAAGACACCGTCAAAAAGACAAAGCGGCAACCAACTAACTGGGAAATGATCTTTACCAACCTTACATCCGACAGAGGGCTAATATCCAAGATATACAAAGAACTCAAGAAGTTAAACTCCAGAGAGGCAAGTAACCCTATTAAAAAATGGGGTACAGAGCTCCACAAAGAGTTCTCACCTGAAGAATATCTAATGGCTGAGAAGCACCTAAAGAGATGTTCATCATCCTTAGTCATTAGGGAAATGCAAATCAAAACAACCCTGAGATTCCATCTCACACCAGTCAGGATGGCTAAGATCAAAAACACAGGAGACAGCAGTTGTTGGCGAGGATGTGGAGAAAGAGGAACACTCCTCCACTGCTGGTGGAATTGCAGGCTGGTACAACCACTCTGGAAAGCAGTCTGGCGGCTCCTCAGAAAACTGGGCATGACACTTCCGGAGGATCCGGCTATACCACTCCTGGGCATATACCCAGAGACTTTACCTGCATGCAATAAGGACACATGCTCCACTATATTCATAGCAGCCTTATTTATAATAGCCAGAAGCTGGAAAGAACCCAGATGTCCCTCAACGGAGGAATGGATTCAGAAGATGTGGTATATTTACACAATGGAATACTACTCTGCAATTAAAAACAATGAATTCACGAAATTCCTAGGCAAATGGTCAGAACTTGAAAATATCATCCTTAGTGAGGTAACCCAATCACAAAAGATCACACATGGTATGAAGTCACTGATAAGGGGATATTGACCCAGAATCTCAGAATACCCTAGACACAATCAGCATATCAATAGATTTCTAAAAAGATGGAAGGAGAGACCTCTGGTCCTGGAAAGACTGGATGTAGGGGAACGCCAGGACAGAGTAATGAGAGGGGGTTGAACGGAGAAAAGAGGGAGGGAAGGGGGCTTATGGGACTTTCGGGGAGGGAGGAAACGGGAAAGGGGAAGTGATTTGGAATGTAAATTAAAAAAATAAAATTAAATTAAATTAAAAAAAAAAAAATAAAAGAACTTCTGGGGGAATCAGCATACCTGACCTCAAGCTATACTACAGAGCAGTAGTGATAAAAACTTCATGGTATTGGTACAGTGACAGGCAGGTAGATCAATGGAATAGAATTGAAGAGCCAGAAATGAACCCACACACCTATGGTCATTTAATCTTTGACAAAGGAGCTAAAACCATTCAGTGGAAAAAAGGGCATTTTCAACAAATGGTGCTGGTTCAACTGGCAATCAACATGTAGAAGAACGAAAATTGATCCATTCTTATCTCCCTGTACAAAACTCAAGTCCTAGTAGATCAAGGACCTCCACATAAAACCAGGTTCACCGAATCTAACAGAAGAGAAAGTGGGGGAAAATCTAGAACACATGGCCACAGGGGAAATTTTCCTGAACCAATGTCTTATGCTCTAAGATCAAGACTTGACAAATGGGACCTCATAAAATTGCAAAGCTTCTGTAAGGCAAAGGACACTCTCAATTGGACAAAATGGCAACCAGAGATTGGGAAAAGATCTTCACCAATCCTACATCTGATAGAGGGCTAATATCCAATATATACAAAGAATTCAAGATGTTAGACTAAAGAGAACCAAATAACCCTATGAAAAATGGGGAACAAAGCTAAACAGAATTCTCAACTGAGGAAACTCAATGGCCATGAAGCACCTAAAGTAATGTTCAACATCCTTAGTCAGCAGGGAAATGCAAATCAAAACAACCCTGAGATTCCACCTCACACCAATCAGAATGACTAAGATCAAAAACTCAGGAGAGAGCAGGTGCTGGAAAAGATGTGGAGAAAGAGGAACACTCCTCCATTGCTGATAGAATCGCAAGCTGTTGCAATCATTCTGGAAATCAGTCTGGTGGTTCTTCAGAAAACTAGACATATTACTAGGATAGTAGACTACCTGAGGATCCAGCTATGCCACTCCTGGGCATATACCTAGAAAATCCTCCAACGTGTAATAAGGACTTGTGCCCCACTATGTTCATAGTAGCCTTATTTATAATAGCCAGAAGCTGGAAAGAACCCAGATGTCCTTCAACAGAGGAATGGATACAGAAAATGTGGTACATTTATACAGTGGAATATACTCAGCTATTAAGAACAATGACTTCATGAAACTCACAGGCAAATGGATGGAACTTGAAAATATCATCCTGAGTGAGGTAACCCAGTCACAAAGGAACACACATGGTATGCACTCACTGACAAGTGAATATTAGCCCAAAATTTCAGAATACCCAAGATACAATTCACAGACCATATGAACCTCAAAAAAAAAAGGAAGACCAAATTGTGGATGCTTCAGTCCTTCTTAGAAGGGAGAACAAAATACTCACAGGAGAAATATAGAGGCAAACGTGGAGCAAAGACTGCAGGAAAGGCCATCCCTAGACTACCCCACCTGAGGATCCATCCCATATACAGTTGCCAAACTTGGACACTATTGTGGATGCTGGGAAGTATTTGCTGACAGGAGCCTGATACTGCTGTATCCTGATAGGCTCTGCCAGAACCAGACAAATATAAAGGTGGATGCTTGCAGCCAACCATTGGACTGAGCACGGGGTCCCTGATGGAGGAGTTGGAGAAGGGACTGAAGGAGCTAAGGGGGTTTGCAGCCCCACGGGGTGAACAACAGTGTCAACTGGCCATACCCATGGGAGCTCCCAGGAACTGGACCACCAACCAAAGAATACACATGAAGGGACCCGAGTCTCGGGCCACATATGTGGCTCAGGATGGCCTTCTTGGACAACAGTAGAAGGCTTGGCCCTTGGGCCTGAGAGGGTTCAATGCCCCATTGTGGGAGAATGCCAGGGCTGGAAGGAAGAATTAGGTGGATGGGTGGGAGAGCACCCTCATAAACGCAGGGGGAGGGGGGGTGAGATAGGGATTTCCAGAGTGGAGACCTGGAAAGAGGAAAACATTTGAAATGTAAATGAAGAAAATATCCAATAAAAGAACAAGAAATAAAATCAGAAAAAAAAGCTCAATAGTTGCTATTAACGTAAGTATATTTCTTCAATGTCAGCAGTCAGGCAGCATAGAAAGGTGGTTCCCTGAGCTGAAGGCCAGCCTAGTCTATGTAGCAAGATACATGCCAGCCAGGGCTAATTAGTCAGACCTTACCAGAGCGGGGAGTGGGGGAAGAATATCTAATTATATCTGCACGACATTTCTCAATAACCTGGACTCAGAAAGTAAAAATAAAAAGCTAACTTTTAGGGCCTGTAATTTTTGAGGCAACATTTTCATTTAAATAAAATTTGTAATGAGAAGAAAAGAACACTTTTAGGAAAATAATATATGTCCAAAAGTTTACTTCTAACAAACTATGACATAGTCATTTGAGGACTTAGACCAGAATGTGAACAATAAATCCAAGAAGGGAGAAAGTGATAATGGAAGTTGCAGAGGAATTCAGAATCAATAGAGTGATTAAGCCTAAATAATTGTTTATGCATGATTTGATAAACACTGTAAAAATGTGCAACTATAATCCTAGACAATTCCAAAAGACTAGGATGCAAGAGCACTCTATGTATTTGAAATGACATCAGTAAAAATGAACTCCAAAGTTAGATAATAGAATCTTAAGTTTAGGCATGTTTATTAAATGTAAAAGTAAACCACCAAAATAATATAACAGACAGCTCATTTGCAAACCTTTGGGACAAGATAAGAGTGTTCTCCCCTGGAGAAACAAAACTACAACTATGTTTTTTGAAAAGGAAAGACAAAAAAAATATGGCAGGACAGAAATAACAAACAAATAAAATAAATGAAGAAAGTAAAAATAACAAATGAGACACAGGACATGTGAAATGTAAGCCCACGCATAGGTTTAAAAACACAAGGCACAGTAAACATTCATTACACAAAATGCTAACACCACCAGAACCAGTGACAAGGTCTAATACTGACTGCTTGTAAGTGTTAGGCCAAGCAAACAAATCAAAAGCACTGTTGTTAAAAGGCACAGGGAAAAGGGATAGTCAGAAAGAAACCAGGATAGAAAGGCTGGTTTCTGACAGAACTGAAACAAAGTAGAAGTATATGCTGGCTGGTAGTGATATTAAATTTTAACAAAAGATTCACTTAAAAAGTTGTATAAGTCAGAAGCACACAATCTGTCTGGGCCAGTGCCCTGAGCAGTCCTTGGGCACAAATTCGGTCACCAGTCTCACAACACCCAGAGGAAGCTCCACTCCCAGGCACTTTTACAAGCCCAGGATCACAGGATCACAGGAAGCCAGGAGTTTGGGCACACCCGCATCTCAGGGTTCCAAGATTCCAGAATCACAGGATCACAGGATCACAGAGACAGCTTGACTCTGAGGAGTTCTAAAACAACCAGGATAACAGGAAGGACAGCTCCAGTCAGATATAGCTAGGGCAGGTAGCACTAGAGATAACCAGATGGCTGGAGGCAATTATAAGAATATAAACAACAGAAACCAAGGTTACTTGGCATCATCAGAACCCAATTCTCCCACCATCGCAATTCCTGGATGCACCATCACATCGGAAAAGAAAGATTCAGATCTAAAATCACTTCTCATGATGATGATAGAAGACTTTAAGAAGGACATAAATAACTCCCTTAAATAAATACAGGAGAACACAGGTAAACAACTAGAAGCCCTTATAGAGAAAACATAAAAGTCCCATAAAGAATTACAAGGAAACACAATCAAACAGGTGAAGGAAATGGACAAAACCATCCAGAATCTAAAAATGGAAATAGAAACAATAAAGAAATCACAAAGTGAGACAACTCTAGAATTAGAAAACCTAGGAAAGAGATCATGAGTCATAGATCAACAACAGAATACAAGAGACAGAAGAGAGACTCTCAGGTGCAGAAGATACCACAGAAAACATGGACACAACAGTCAAAGAAAATGCAAAAAGCAAAAAGCTCCTAATCCAAAACATTCAGGAAATCCAGGACACAATGAGAAGACCAAACCTAAGGATTATAGGTATAGAAGACAATGAAGATTCCCAACTTAAAGTGCCAGTAAATATTTTCAACAAAATTATAGAAGAAAACTTTCCTAACCTAAAGAAAGAGATGCCCATGAACATACAAGAAGCTTGCAGAACGCCAAATAGGCGCTTGAACCAGAAAAGAAATTCCTCCTGTCACATAATAATCAAAATACCAAATGCACTAAACAAAGAAAGAATATTAAAAGCAGTAAGGTAAAAAGGGCAAGTAACATATAAAGGCAGACCTATCAGAATTACACAAGACTTCTCATCAGAGACTATGAAAGTTAGAAGATCCTGAATGGATACAGACTCTAAGAGAAAGCAAATGCCAGCCCAGGCTACTATACCCAGCAAAACTCTCAATCACCATAGATGGAGAAACCAAGATATTCCATGACAAAATCAAATTTACACAATATCTTTCCACAAATCCAGCCCTACAAAGATAATAGATGGAAAACACCAATGCAAGGAGGGAAACTACACCCTAGAAAAATCAAGAAAGTAATCTTTCAACAAACCCACACAAACATAATTCCACTTCTAACAACAAAAATAACAGGAAGTAACAATCACTTTTCTTTAATATCCCCTAATATGAAAATTAATATTACATATCCTAATTGATTGAAATTCAAAAATATGAGGAATTAGAAATTTGTTGGCTGTCATCCAGTGGTCTTTCTAATTTGATAATTGGAGAGATATGTCCAATATTGTACAATCCACATATGCTTTCTGCTTGTTTGTACATGAGAGTGTCTTGCTGTGTACCACATAATGCTCTTAAAATCATGCTTATCCTATCTCAGCTTCTCTATAAATAGGATTGTTTATCTGATGTTTTTACACTATGCTACAGTTTTCAGAACAGTTTACATATTTCAAAATTATTTATACAGCCAAAAAAAACTTAGACAATTAATTTGGGAGGTGGCTTGTAAGAGAACAACAAAGAGTGAGACTGAATGTTTTGGTTGATATTTATAATTATTGTATCAATTTTGAAGAAGATGATCTTATAAGTTACTCTTTTTCTGAGATGAATGCCTTTCAAAATCATCAGAGCCAATGAACCAGAATCTTACCCTTACCTAATGTCTGTGCTACCCTTCAAGCAGAACCATTGTTCATTGAAACAGTTAATGAATGACTTCATGGACAGACCATCTTAATACACACACCATTTCTTAAATGAATGTAACCTGCTCCCTGTGGGCTGAGAAAGAGGACAATCACTCAAGTCAAATATTTTGACCATAGCAGGAAATCTGTATCCAAATAATTGTGCCTACAATTCATTCCTTGGAGCAGCAGAACTGTCAACTCTTAGCTTAGCTACTATGGAGGTAAAATTCTTTGGTGATGAGAGGGACATTGAAGTACAGCCTTATTACAATGAACTCCAATGTCTGAAATTGTTCTTATTTTGGGTTTGTACCACAGTAAGAACCAAGATTTTAAGCTCTACTAAAAACAAAACAAACAAAAAAAAGACTTTATCTTTTTATGTTCATTTAATAACATGTCCATCTTTTTTGACTAGTATAAAAATATATATTGTGTTGAATGTAATAAAAATAAAGATAAAAATCATTAAAAAACAAAAAAATCATAAAATACTATAATGCATGCAGTTGCATATGTATGTAAGTATGTGTATTCATGCACAAATATATTTGAATCATTAAAAATTTTATTTTGATAAACTATACTCTTCTTAATTCCTATTCCTGTTCTTTGTACGTAGCTTTTTAAATAGTACACAGAGGGGTCCTTTGGGGTTGAGGAGAGAAGACTCTGCTCTAGAGTAGAGCATATATTAGTTTGTTAGAGAGTCAATAACTACAATGAGGTGAGTCTACAATGCCCACTGTGTGGACCAGGCTGGCCTTGAAATTAGAGACTGCCCTGCCTTTCCCTCCTGAGTTCTGAGATTAAAGGCATGGTCACCACCACCTGGTTTAGGAAGGCAAATTTAATAGACAATTTTGTCCTTAAGGATGCAAATGCTTGTCTAAGATACAAAACTGTTGGGAAATAATTTTTATCTTCTTTTCATTGTGAAAGAAATAATTTCTACAATTGACTCTTGGGTTTGGAATTTGATTTCCATTTTTTTTACATTTGTGTTAAATAAAATTATCTTGCATCTTTAAAAAAAAGTCAGAAGCATATATTACTTATTACTTAGAAACATATATAGCAAAAGGTTGAGGAAATCATGCAACCTAGACCTGGCCATACACATTCTAACTGTTCTCAGAAACTATTACTAGGAACAAGAGAAAACAGATTTGTGTAACCAAAAGATATCTCAAAATGAAATAGTAAGAAGAAAAATGATAAATTAGGTCTAATCTAAACTGAGATATACTGAAAAACAGGATATATTTCCATATTTAAGTTGCAACGGTGGGCACAGTGTCATATGCCCATTACCCCAGCACTGGAGTGTGCTGGCTAATTTTTTTTCCAACTTGACACAAGACAGAGTCATCTGAAAGGAGAAAACTTCAACTGAGGAAACGCCTCGATAAAACTGGCCTGTAGGCAAGCCTGTGGGGCATTTCTTGATTAATGATCCACGTGGTAGGGCGCAGGTCATTATGAGTACTGTTAGCCCTAAGTAGGTCTTTTCTGGGGTATATAAAAAGACAGGATGAGCAGGTCATGAAGAGCAAGCCAGTAAGCAGTATTCCTCCACTTCTCTATGACCTCTGCTTCAGTCCATTCTCTAGATTCCTGCCCTGCCTTGAGTTTCTGCCCTAGCCTCTTTCAAAAGACTGTGATGTGGAACTATAAGCTGAAATAAATCTTTTCCTCTCCAAATTGATTTTGGTGAAAAGGATAACCTCAATTTGCTAAATAATTTCTACAGTAGGAGTTGAGGCTGAGGGAGCTTAAGAAAGAAACATTTTTACATTACTTTATGTCTTAGCTGCAAAGAATCACCATGACCAAAAGGCAAGTTGAGGAGAAAAGGGTTCATTTGGCTTACATTGTTCATTATTGAAGGAAGTCGGGACAGGAACTTGAACTGGGCAGGATCCTGGAGGCAAGAGCTGATGAAGCAGCCATGGAGGGGTGCTGTTTACTGGCTTGCTTGCTATGGCTTGCTCAGCTTGCTTTCTTATAGAATCAAGACCCTTCAGTCCAACGATGGCACCACCTCACATTGGTTGGGGCCTCCCCCATTGATCACTAATTGAGAAAATGTCTTACAGCTAGATCTCATGGAGGCATTTTCTCAACTGAGGCTTCTTCCTCTCTGATGACTCTAACTTGTGTGTCAAGTTGGCAAACAAAACCAACCAGTGCAATTTTATATATTCAGAAAATTCAAATATCTTTAATAGATTATAACTGTTTACAAATTAAAACAACTCCTTTCATTCCCATCCTACCTTCTGTCTCAAGGATAAAGGCCCTGGAACAGGTGACAAGCAGGTGAGAAAGAGAAGATGTTATGACAATGTAGAATCCTAAATGCTTAGATCCAGGGTTCAATGGCATATCCTACCACCTACTTGAAATACAAATGACAAAATTGTAATTCCATACTCATACTCAAAGGATTCTGTACTCTTTAAGTGAAATGGAGAACATGTGAACTGTGAGGTTAGAATCCTGTATCTGGTGGCTACAAAAAACTGTACATGAAGGGTATTAAAACAGAATCACTGATACTGTAGATCTGGTACATGAAAATCCACAACAACCACACAGTTGGAAACAATGGACAGTGTGCACCAGCTGGCCATCTTCCACTCTCTTAGTCCTACTCTTCCCAGGTAATGCAGTGTCTTTGGAAATGGCACCAAGTTTTAGTTATCTCTGTAACTGAGACCAAAGGTGACTAACAATTACCATTTACTAGAGACTTGCTTTGCACAAACAGAACACTTCAAAGGAGGAAAAATCACATGCGCACTACAGGATGGGAATGGGAAGCAACAAAGGTGGTTTAAGGTAGGGAACTTGGCTCAGACTTCCAAAAGTGACCCCATATTAATTAATGAATACCATCCCCAACCCTGCAGAAATACCTTAATTTCTATTCTTTAATAGTTTCATACAATCTCCTTTCTATGTAACTCTTGACTTTCTTTTGAATTTTTATAGAGATTGTGTGGGTGGTATGTGTAATGTGTTTGTGTATGTGCATATGAGCTTGTGCATATATGTATGTGGAGGTCAGAAATAGAAGTCAGGTAGTCTCCTCCATGTACTATGCCTTTCTTGTTCATTTGTTCATGTGTTTTTGAGACAGAGTCTCTCACTGAACCTGGTAACAGGCAATTAGCAAGACAGTCTGGGCATTCAGCTCTGGGGATCCACCTGCCTCCTGTCCCCTAAGTGTTAGTGTTACAAATATGTGCTACTATCATTAGCTTTATTACACAGGTGCTGGGGATTCAAACCCAAGTTCCATGTGTGTGCAGCAAGCACTCTGCCAAGTGAATTATCTCCCGAATTCCTATGAAGCTATTTTTCATGCCTCCTTTCTTTCAAAGAACACTGCATGAGTTTTAACACAATTATACTCTAGCACAACTCTCATCCTACAAGTACAGCTTGTTTTCTACACATCCCCTGAAACCTGTGTCTAATTCCTTTTCTCTCTTAATAATCTATATTCATGTACATGTACCTACACTACACATGCAATGTTATATGCATTGAGCAATTTGTATTTATATATATATATATATATAGAGAGAGAGAGAGAGAGAGAAATACACAGACACACAGACACACACACACACACACACACACACACATACGGATTTGAGAGAGAAAAAAAGGAAGTACATGGGAGGGGGTTGTTTTTGCGACAGTGTCTCTCACTGAACCTGGTAACAGCTAATTGGCAAAACAGGCTGGCTATTCGGCTTGGAGATCTACCTGCCTTTTGTCATAGTGTCATCATGGAACAAGACCTGCTACCGCCTCACTGCTGCTGCTGCAGACCCAGCCTTCAGCAAAATGATGAAGACTCGGATTCCTACGCTGAAAATCAGTGTGAAATAGTCGAAAATACAACACAAACATTCAGACAGTTTGACTGAGTAATTATCTACTTTGGTAGAAAATTCAAGAAAATAACTCAAAACAAAAGGATGCAAGGTAAGCTAAAAAGAAGATACTCAAGGGGGTTAGATTTTTAAAGAAAGAAAGAAAGAGAAGCATTCAGAAAAGTAGAAAAGTTTCAGCATAAATATGTTCATTTTGACATCTGTAATATGCCATGCTGGTACCAATGCTGGTATCTAAAGGTTCAAGTGTGATTATATATAGTCTGGCAATTTAAATCAATGTAGATTCTTAGAAACTACTTTATGAGTGGAGAAATCATTATAAAATCTATCTTAGCAATACCACATAATGGCAAACCAATGCAGTTTGTTTTCAATGTGTCAATTTAATAATGAAAAATAAGACTATAAAACACTAGAATCCAATACTAAAAACTGGTGCTCAACTATCATATGTAAGTTTTTCTGTTTGCTTAAAAACTTTTTTCTTTTTTTTTCCTTCTCTTTCATATTTTTCTTAGCTATATTCTTTTTTTAAGATTATTTATTTATTTATTTGTTTATTTGAGTACACCGTGGCTGTCTTCAGACATACCAGAAGAGGGCATCAGATCCCATTACAGATGGTTGTGAGCCACCATGTGTTTGCTGGGAATTGAACTCAGGACCTCTGGAAGAGCAGTCAGTGCTCTTAACCGCTGAGCCACCTCTCCAGCCCAGATATATTCTTTATTTACATTTCAAATGATTTTCCCTTTCCTGGTTCCCCCCACCCTGAAAGTCCCATAAGCCTTCTCTCCTCCCCCTGCTCCCCAATCAACCCCCTCCCACTTCCCTGTCCTGGTATTCCCCTACACTGCTGCATTGAGCCTTTCCAAGACAAGGGGTCTCTCCTTCCTTTAAGAACATTGTTTCACAGATGCATAAAAATGGAAACACAGGTGGTACATTCTTACAATCCTAGCACTTGGGAGATGGAGGGAAGAGAATTTTGAGTTCAAGGTCATCATCAGCTAAATAGTAAAGCAAAGACCAACTTGGGCTACATGAAATTCTGTCTTAAACATATAAAAATGAAGGAAATTAAATTGAAATGAAAACTTAAGGGTTCTTTGGGAAGTCTGTTGGACAGAGTTTTGTTGGGACAAACGTGAAGGAATGTTTAACTGAAGTGGACACAGGTGAAAGGCTAAGGTAGATTCTTGAAGGAACATTTAGCTATAGCAGACACATGTAAAAAGATGTTCTGCTAAAGCAACCATGTGAAAGGACACATGATGAAGGATTCTTTGCTAACAACATGCAAGTATTGGTATGCCTTACGTTGCAAAGTTAAGCTGCATTTGTCTGGACTCTATAGAGAGAAATGCACCAAAAAGCTTCTGGAGGTGTGCTGCCGTTTTCTTGCTGTTTCCTAAGACTTGGGCTGATTGGCAGAATGATGTCAGCTGAGACAGATGCATGTACTGAGGCAGGACACATGCTGAGGCAAAACCCATGGAAGACACATGATGTTTGGAGGGTGTGATGGTTTGTATATGCTTGACCCAGGGAGTGGCACTATTAGGAGGTGCATCCTTACTGGACTCGGAGGTGTATCACTGTGGGCATAGGTTTAATACCCTTGTCCTAGCTGTCTGGAAGAGTTTTCTCCTGTTTGTCTTCAGAACAAGATGTAGAACCCTCAGCTCCTCCTACACCATGCTACCTGGAAGTCGCTATACT
This sequence comes from Tokudaia tokunoshimensis, assembly GCA_036184795.1. Classification (NCBI taxonomy): domain Eukaryota; kingdom Metazoa; phylum Chordata; class Mammalia; order Rodentia; family Muridae; genus Tokudaia; species Tokudaia tokunoshimensis. The sequence goes on along the minus strand of BTHU01000015.1, from coordinate 34,570,822 downwards.
CCCACCTTGGTGATAATGGACTGAACCTCTGAACCTGTAAGCCAGACCCAATTAAATGCTATCCTTATAAGAGTTGCATTGTTCATGGTGTCTGTTCACAGCAGAAAAAAAAAAACCACTAAGACAGAAGTTGAATCAGGTACTGAGCTATTGCTGTGATGGACCTGACCATGTTTTTGTTTGGAAGAATGTGGATTTGGGGACTTTGGATTTTGAAAACAGTAGAATCCTTTAAGTGGGGGATTAATGGACTATTCTAGTAGGAATATGGAAGACTTGTTGCTGAGAGTGATTTAAACTGTGCAGACCTGGCCTGAGAGGTTTCAGTGGAGAAGAATCATGTGGCCTAGAGACTCTTTTTGTGATATTTTGGTGAAGTGTGTGGCTGATTTTTGTCCTTGTCTGAAGAGTCTACCTGAGGCTAAGGTAAAGAGATGTATATTAATTATTTTAACAAAGGAAGTCTCAAAAAAGCCCAGCAGAGAATTTGCTCTTTGGTTAAGTCTCATGAAGAGCATTTTGAACAATCATAGCAAGCTTAGAAAGGAAAAATACAAAATACATGGTTCAAGTATCAACATAGAGCTATTTGCAGATGATATTATATTATCTATAACAGACCCTAGAAATTCTACCAGAGAACTCCTACAGCTGATAAACACCTTTAGCAAAGTGGCTGGATACAAATTAACTCAGAAAAATAAACAGCCCTCTTTATACAAATGATAAACAGGCCAAGTAAGAAATTAGGCAAACAACATTCTTTACAGTAGTTACAATGTAAAATATCTTGGTATAAGTCTATCCAAGTATGTGAAAGACCTATATGATAAGAACTTCAAATCACTGAACAAAGAAATTGAGAAAATATCAGAAAATGAGATGATCTTCCATGCACAAGGATAGGTAAGATTAACACAGTGAAAATAGCCATCTTATCAAAACAATCTACAGATTCAAAGCAATTCCCTTGAAAATTCAAACACAATTATTTACAAACCTTGAAAGAAAAATTCTCAAATTTATATGGAAAAACAAAAAGTCCAGGATAGTAAAAATAATCCTGAACAATAAAAGAACTTCTGGAGGCATCTCCATCCCTTACCTCAAACTGTACTACAGAGTAGTAGTGATAAAAGCTGCATGGTATTGGTATAAAACAGACTGGTTCATCAATGGAATAGAATAGGAAACCTTGAAATAAATCTACACACTTCATTTTTGACAAAGAAGGCAAAACCATACAATGGAAAAAAGAAAACATCTTTAACAAATGTAGCTGTTCTAACTGGATGTCTGCATGAGGAATAGGTCCATATTGACCATCCTGAACAGAAGTCATATCTGAGTGTATCAAAGAACTCAACATAAAACTGGATACACTAAATCTAATAAGACAAAAAGTGAAAAAGAGCCTTGAACTTCCTGAACAGAATACCAATAGCTAAGGGCCTAAAATTAACAATTGATATATGATTTTCATGAAATCAAAAAACTTCTGTAAAGCAAAGAACACTGTTAATAGGACAAAATGACAGTCTACTGATTGCAAAGGATCTTCACCATCCCTATATCTGATGGAGGGCTAATGTCTAAAACTACATAAACAACTCACAAAATTAGACACCAACAACCCAAATAACCCAATTAAGAAATGGTGTACAGAGCTAAACAGAGAATTCTCAGCAGAGGAATCTTGAATGGCCAAGAAGCACCTAAAGAAATGTTCAAAGTCCTTAGTCATCAAGGAAATCAAATTAACCCTGAGATTCCATCTTACACCTGTCAAAATGGCTAAAATCAAAACTCAAATGACAGCACATGCTGATGAGGATGTGGAGCAAAGAGAACACTCTTCCTGCTGATGGGAGTGCAAACTTGTAAGACCACTTTGGAAATCAATTTGGCAGTTTCTCAGACCCAGCTATACCACTCCTGGGCATATACCCAAGAGATATCCCACTATACCACATGGACAGTTGCTCAAATATATTCTTAGCAGCTTTATTCATAATAACCATAAACTAGAAACAACCTAGATGTTCCTCAACTGAAGAATGGATAAAGAAAATAAGGTAGATCTATACAATGAAATACTTAACTATCCAGCCATTAAAAATGAAGACATCATGAATTTTGCAGCTAAATGGATGGAATGTGAGAATATCTTCCTGTGTGAAGTAACCCAGATCCAAAAAGACACACATGATATGTATTCATTTGTAAGTGGATACTAGCCATAACGTACAGGATAGCCACAGAAGCTAAACAAGAAAGAAGGCCCAAGCAAAGATGCTTGACTCTCACTTAGAAAAGGAAACAAAATTGTCATAGGAGGCAGATGGAGGGAGAGAACTGGGTGGGAGAGGGGATGGGGAGGAGAATTGGGGAGCTTTGGGATCAAGTGTGGGAAGAGACAGGAGAGAGAACCAGAGGGTCAGGAGAATGAATCTGCAGCTGACAGAGGGAGCATCTCAAGGACTTGCTAGAGACCTGGGAAGGAGAGGTTCCCAAGAATCAATGGGAGTGACCTTAGCTGAAACTCACAGCAGTGGGAATATGACCCTGAAGAGGCCACCTGCTGTAGGCAGGAACCACATTGGAGCCATAAGGACACCAACCCATCCACAAAACTTTTGACCCAAAATTTATCCTGGCAACAAGAAATACAGGGAAAGGGATGGAGCAGAGACTGAGTGAATGGCCAACCGGCCCAACTTGAGACCCATGCCATGGGCAGGCACCAATCCCTGACACTATTTATGATACTCTGTTTTGCTTGCAGATAGGAGCCTCACATAACCTCCTCTTAGAGATTCGTTCCATCAGCAGCTGACTAAAACAGATGCAGAGACTCACAGCCAAACCTTGGATGAAGCTTGGGGACTCTTATGGAAGATACGGAAGAACTGAGGGTCCTGAAGGGGATAGGAACTCCACAGGAAGACCAACAGAGTCATCTAACATGGACCCTTGGGGTGCTCAGTGACTGAACCAACCAAAAAACTTACATGGACTGGACCTAGATCCTCTGCACATATGCAGCTGATGTGCAGCTCTATCTTCATGTGGGTCCCCCAACAACTGGAGCGGGGGCTATCTCTAAAGCTGTTGCCAATCTGTGGAATATGCCCCTTAATTAGACTGCCTTGTCTGGCCTCAGTGGGGGAGGGTGTACCTAGCCCTGCAGAGACTTGAAGTGCCAGGATGGGGGGATACCCAGGAAGGGCTACCACCCTCTCAAAGGAGAAGGGGAGGCAGGTTGGGGGAGGAGCTCGAGTGAGGGAAGGACCAGGACAGGGGGCAGCAATCAGGGTGTAAAGTGAATGGATGAATGAAAGAATGAATGAATGAGTAAACAAAAACTGTTAATTGTCCTACTCAAAACTATATGATGTCCTAGGTCTGATTCATTTTCTTTATTTTGTAATTGACTGCATAAATGTCTTGAGAAGTTTCAGGCATCATTACACAATCTGGAAACAGCGAGAACTTTCTCCCTCAACTTAGGCTGACAAATTATTCCTCTAATAATGTACTGTTTTCTGACATTAATGTTGAAATGCCAAGACACTCTGACAGATAACTATTTGAAAATGTGTACTCAAAGCTTTTAAATAGCATGAAATATCAGTTCTGGAACCAACTGTTAAATAGAAGGGCAGGGGCAGTGGGAAGCCTGGAGAGTGTAATGGAGGTGCCCGTAACAACTCTGGCCTCCATCCTGATATTGGCATATTAATGCTGGCAAGGAGTTCCCAGCACTACAGCAATTAGGCTGGATGCGGTTAATTCCTCCCTATTTCTGTTTATTCAGAATTCCACATGTTGTAAAAATGAGAAAAAAATATAAAACAGAAAAATTACAAAAGATAATCCAAAAAATATTTCAAACAATAAGCTAAAAGAGACTTTCTAAGTTTCACCTCCTCAAAGGTAAAGGAAACAATGCTCTATGCTAAACCGATATGTTTAAGAGAATAATGACATGTCAGGCTAAAACCATCCTGTTGAGTACAGTAACTACTGGCTATTGCTGCTACTGGACACCACTCTGAATTCCTGGGTGCTGTATGTCCAAAACTCTGGAGTCAAAGATGAAAGACAGACAGACAGACAGACAGACAGACAGAGAACAGGAAACACATCTTCGGTATTTTTCATATTGAGGTTGAAATTTGGATATATCAGATGAAATAAAACAATACCAAAATTGTGTTCATGTGTTTCTTTTGACTTAACACAGCTAGTAAGAAATTTAAGATTAGACTACGTAACAATACATAAAACAAATTGAATTATAGTAAATTACTTTGTTTTTTAAAGGACTTAATTTTGATTTATGTGCTATACATGTGACTCTGTGTGTGGCTGTGTGTGTACGTGTGTATATGGGCATGTGTGTGTGGGGTGTATGTGTGTGTGTGTGTGTGTGTGTGTGTGTGTGTGTGTGTGTGTGTAGAAGTCAGAAGAAAGCATTAGATGCTCTGGAGTCAGAGATATAGACAATTGTGAGCTGCCCAACTAGGGTGCTAGGAATAAAACTCAGCTCCTCTGGAGGAGCAGCAAGCCCTCCTAGTCACTGAAGCAACTCTCCAGCCCCTTAAGTTGCATTTGAAGTCCCTTTTAGTCCTTTAGTCTGACACCGAGTCCAACACTGGGAAGCCACATACCCTTTGATATGTTACTGAAAGCCTTGGTAAGTTACTTTACAGCAATCTCACTTACTTAGAGATTCCACATGTACCTTCTCTCAGTACCTTATCATTCTGTTTACCCTGGGTCCATAATAGATACGAATGATGATCCTAATTGATTTGTTACAATTTGTTACATAAACAAGGGGAGTTCACACAAGGCCACCTAGAGGAGACAAACCCTGTAGTTGATTTCTCGCCATATTCTTTTCACTTTCGGTCATATTCTTTTTTGCTCCCTCCTCTATCTACAGATCCACTCACATCCACCCACCTTTGCTGATTTGTGATAACACTGAACTCTGATGCTGTTTGTTTTAATACATGTGAAATAGGAGTACACTGTTAAGGAACTTTGTAAGTCTTATTACCCAATGATCTCCAATTGTTTCTCAGGCATCATGTCTCCTGAGAAACATCTGCAATGTATTATTTTCCAGCCTTGATATCCAGAGAGTCTGAATATGAAGTTTTGATGAGGCCTATTTAAGAAGCTGCCCAGGTCACTGGAGGATGGAGCATGTTTTGTGAGGACCACCTGTCTGGCCAAATTTCCTTCTCTACTTAGTATAAAATGAGTTGTCCCAGTGGTACTGGTAGGGGCCTTGTGTCTGCAGCTGGAATGCAGTGGTCCCAGTTCCAGCCCAGAAGGATGCTCTTCAATACACTAGTACTCACTCCTCCAGAGCCTCGGCCATCAGTATATCTTCTTTGTTGGTTCTAACATCCAACTCAGGTTCTCCACTAAGCAATAGCTTCAAGTTATAAATAATCAGCAAGGTTCCTGTAAAAAAAAAAAAGAAAAAAAGAAGAAAATATTGACTTGTCAGTTCTTCAAGTGCACTAAATTCTAGACATTTCTAATCACTTCAACTGTAGCATTCAGTACACTCTAGAGCAGTGCTTTCCAACCATCCTAATACTGTGACCCTTTAATGCAGTTCCTCATGCTGTGGTGACATAAGTTTATTTTTACTGTTACTTTAGAACAAAGTCGAATTCTGCTACTGTTACAAATAGTAATGTAAATATCGCTATGCATGATGACCCAGGAGAACACAGACAGTGCAAGGAAGTGAATAAAACTGTTCAAGATCTCAAGATGGAAATAGAATCAGTGAAGAAAACACAAAGTGGTGGAATTTTGGAAATGAAAATCTTGGAAATTTAAACAGAACTACAGAGGCAAGCATCATCAACAGATTACAGGAGATGGAAGAATCTCAGGAATTTAAAGATATGAGATAAAAAATGGATACATTGGTCAAAGAAAATGTTAAGTCTAAAAATTTCCTCACACACTCCGAAAAAAATCCAATCTGTGACACTATGAAAAAGAGCAAATCTAAAAATAATAGGAATAGAGAAAGAAGAAAATTTTCCAAAGCTAAAGAAAAAGAGGCCTATAAAAGTACAAGAAGCATTCAGAACACCAAGTAGATTGAACCAGAAAAGAAAGTTTGCTTGGCACATGAAAGTCAAAATGCTGAATATACAGAGCAAAGAAAGAATATGAAAAGCTGCAAAGGAAAAAGACCAAGTAACATATAAAGGCAGACCTATCAGAATCACACCTGGCTTCTCGATGGAGAGTTTAAAAGCTAGAAAGTTGTGAATAGATGTGCTGCAGACTCGAAGAGACCCCAGATTCCAGTCCAGACTATTATACCCAGCAAAATTCTCAATCACTCTAAGTGAAAAAAAAATCTTTATTATAAAGCAAAATATAAGCAATATTTATCTACAAACCCAGCCCTACAAAAGGTACTAGAAGAAAAACTCCAACTAGTGTAAAACCAAATAGTACTGATCTAAAAAATGTTTTAATAAAATGACTCCTGGTGATAGATATCCTGCTGTATTCATGGACTGTTACCTTATTCATTCACCATCAGAGGGCTTCCTCTTGCAGCAGATGAAAACAAATGCAGTGAAAGACCTTGAAACACATAGCTCTACATTAGATATCTCTATCAAATGCCTCCCCTCAGAGCTCAGGGAACACCACAGAAAAGAAGGCAGAAGCATCTAGGGAGATAGAGGAATAGAGGACACCAGGAGAACAAGCCCTTTAAAACAATTGAGCAAAGCTAATACAAACTCACAGAGACTGAAGCAGCATGCACAGGGCCTATATGGGTCTGCACCAGGTCCTCCACATCATATATACTAGAGCTTTCAGTTTAGTATTACTATGGGACTTCTGAATGTGTGAATGAGTGGGTTTCTGATTCTTGTCCCTTTTCTTGGGGCTCTTTTAATTTTTGATGGCTTATCTTGTTTAACTTCAATAAAATGGCTGTTCGTTTTATGTTATTACATTTTATTTTGTTGTTTAAAAGAGGATAAATAAATAAATAAATAAATAAATAAATACAAAGTGCCAAACTTGGCCTATGGCTATGACTTGTTGACTCCTACTCTAAGGTATCATTAACTAAAAATGTCCAAACTATTCACAAAACTGTTTACAATATGAAGACAAGTGTGAGTTTCAAAGAAATTAAAAAGGGAAATTAATTGTACTACTTTTGGTGGGGAGAACAGCATAGGGGCCAAGAAAGAGAAGTTTGTAGCCAAAATGCCTGTTTCTGAATCCTGGATCAACTACTGAACAGTGTAGTGACCTTAAGAGCTCCACTCACAAGCAAAGACATAAAAGTAGACAGGGCCTAGATGAGAAGAGTGTGCACAGCACTAAGAGGAGGACAAGAGATGATAACGGAAAGTAAAATGATCATAAACTGACAAAGCCCTATTTTCCTAATCTATCCAATGGAGCTCATGAAAATAATAAAATAAGCAAAAATAAAAACCACTTTACTAATATTTATGTGAGTGCTTCACAGTGAAAAGACCTCTGAGAGACTAAATGATCATTAAGATGTATAAGTCCTCCTTGTTTTCCCTCATGAAGGTCCTACATCAACAATACGTATTGTGTGTATATACAAGTATTTATGTATGTGAAGGGGTAAAATTAAAAAGAAAATTTTGACAGGGGAGGAAGAGATAAGAGACTGTAATGATAGGAAGGCGACATGGGACTAACTCAGGGATTGAAAGAGACCAGCTGATGCACGGAGGAGGCCGTGAGAGGGGAAAGGATGAGAAGAAAATGTGAGGACACATCTTAAGATACCATGAAAACCATTACTCCACAGTCTAAGCTAAAACAATAAGATTATAATATTTATGCTAATATGTAAACACTAATCACCACCATTTTTTCTCAATGACAGAAGGAAAATATTTCTGATAAAATATATGATGCCATGGGTTACAGATGGTATCTCAGAGATAAAGCAGACCAAGTTGGAAATAAAATTATCAAAATCTTTCTACAAATATTATATTAGCCAAGACATTGCTAAGAGCAGGCAGGGCACATGTGGATTCCTCTAAAGCAGACTTCTTTTTACGTTTCCAGAAGCGAAAATAGGGAATGTCTAGAGAAAGACGAACACAAGGAAATTTCCAGTAACTAGTGCAGTCCAGATAGCAAGAGAAGAAATGAAGGAAATGAAGGAAATATCTGTCAGCCTTGGAGAAGAGTGTAGACAAAGGTTTTCTTACTACCCCCTCCCCCAGACGGGAGTGCACTATCAAATTCTGTCATTATGGCTAACTCAGCAACACAGCATCACACGAACTCAGAAGCTTCGACGGAGAGCTAACTCTGCTATGAAGTTCAGGACTGAGGATCCCTGAGGTACATTCAGCCTTTGGCACCCTCTGCTCCTTCATAAACTCAAGCCTGAACCTCTCTTCTTGTGTCAAGAATTTACAATAAATCATATCTGGATTTTTCAAGATAACACTCATCTGGATAAAATGAATGGCTACCCTCAAGTGATAGTGCACCTGAGATCGTTGATGCTAAAAAGTATGAAAAGAAATGCTTTGATCAAAACTGTTGCTTTTGAAAACCTTACCACATCTCCCGGAGATCATATCAAACTGCTGCATCAATTCAGCTTCAGTCTTAAACGGGGAGTATTTATAAATGATGGACAATTCTGTGAAGAACTTCTGTGGGTCATCTGTGATACTCTCTCTTGTTCTTGTTAGCCATGAAGGTATTGGAACTACAACCTAGTTTTTAAAAACACAACAACATATTATGAAATATACATACACTAATATTCCTTTGTTTCATTCCAATGTACTCCATTCTTCTTCCAAATTACAAAACACTAAGTTAAAAGTAATCTTCCTTCTGAAGCCTAGATTTATAAGGAGACAGATGTGTGTGTGTGTGTGTGTGTGTGTGTGTGTGTTTTAATCTCCATTGTCAGAGCTGCTAAGATGGCTCAGCGGGGAAAAGCATTTGTCACCAAGCCTTGAGTTTGAGGTCGAAATGACACACAAGGTGGAAGAAAAGAATTCCCACAAGTTGTCCTCTAACCTCCATACATCTGTCATTGTGGCACAACAGGCCAAAACACACACACAGACACACACACACACACACACACACACAGACACACACAGAGGCATGAACATACATGTATACAAATAAAAATAAATGAAAATAAGTAGAGTTCCTCCAAGAAAATGGCTGGTTAGATTACAGCACTCCAGCTGCCAATCCCGCCCACCATCTCAGCACTTTCAGTAGGTTAACCTTCGAAGTATTTGTGATTATTAGGCATAAAATCCCTCTAATATGACAGAGAACATGAAGGTGGGTGGGCAGGGAGGTAGGGGAGAATCTGGGAGGAATCTGAGGTGAGGCAAATGGATATGATCAAAATATATTGTGGAAAATTCTTAAACAATAAATAGTCTTTTCTAAAGCTTCTGCTATGGTAAATAGAAACAAGATTTAAAAAAAAAATCTGTGGAAACAGAAGCCATCAAATTTCAAGAAGACAAAAATCTCCAGAGAAAATTGTTAAAGCCTTCAGTGAAAATTGGCCTTGATGGCACATGCCTGTAAACCCTCTACACAGAAAGTAGAGGTAGAAGGGTCGTAAGTTCAAGGCTCACCTTAGCAACTTAATGAGACCCTGTGTCAAAGGAATTTTTTTTTAATTAAGCTGAGGGAAGGGAAGGTTGAGAAGATATTTGTACATAAAGAATCTCACTTGCTCACTGGCTCAGGAATCAAGTGTACAGTGTGTTATACCAAAAGGAAGCAACACACACACACACACACACATACACACATACACACACACACACACACACACACGAAATTTAGAATCTGAGAGTTGACATCAGAGAGGTTGGGAGAGGCTGACACACAGGAGGAAGGGAGCTTCCCAACCCCTTGGGATGCAGATGCAGAGACACACGCCACAGGGAGGGGAGCACTCAGCAGCAGAGTATACTGGCGAAGATGGACCTGACTGCAGTGTGAGACTGGGGTGCACCAATTGATACAAACTCGGAAAACTAAGCACACTAGCAGTGACTGCAGTAAGTACACACAACGCTAAGTAAGTGTTTATCCTAGATAAGAAAAAAAGGTGCGTGAAAGAGAAACAAGCATTGAATAATTGGTGATGAACTCTAAGGTGACATGATGTTACGTGACTCTGTGTGTGTGTGTGTGTGTGTGTGTGTGTGTGTGTTTAAGGTCCTTTTTGATGAAAGGCCACTGCTGTCTGTGGTCCAGGCCCAACCCCTGCATCCTGCCCGCGGCTCGGACTGCCATACTGTTTGAGCCCCAAACCCATCTTCACAGACCAGCCTGCTCAGATATATGTCATTCTGTCTCCATAAAACTCTCACTGGCCACTCAAGGCTCTCTAATCTCTCCCTCCACATTGCTGCTTTATGACATTTTGGTAATAACAGCCACACATGCTCACTGAGCAGTATTTATTTTTTTTCCCACAACACTCCAGTTTTGTTATTTAACCAATTTCTATGTGTTTGACTTATCTTGTGAGGAGGCTGAAAACATTTTATTAGTGACAGAATCTTTAGCTGTGTTTTTTTCCATCCACAGAAATCTAACCATTGCTAAGCAGATAGTATTTGTAATATGCATATGGTGTGTTGGATTACAACTGACAGTCATAAAAGAACTCAAACACTGTAAATTAATACACTGTCTGAAGTTCAGCAAAAAGAGTCGAAAATGTGGCCACTAGAATCAGCAATTTAAGTCTATTTTGCATTCAGTTTCTTTATAGATGTGTTCTAAGTCTTTGAACCCAATGGTTTATTTATTTAAAAACTGATAAAATGTGTGTGTCACAAAATGGCAGAAAGGTATCTGAAGGCTTCTACAAGAAATATTACTGTGCCAGAGACAGCTTCTTATTCTGGGAAATTCAGGCACAAGGAGAACAAAATTAAGTTCTCCAAAAAGGCCTTCAGTGACCTCAGTGTATATAGACACCTTCTGTCCATTCCTCAAACATATGCCCAAATTTCTAAGTCATAATCTGCAAGGAGTTACAGCCTCCTTTCACCTCCTGAGAGGGTAAATGAAATCTGCACCGTTGCCATGGAAATGGAAAGAAAGCCCCATCTCTTACCTCAGTGAGACCTTCTTTTTCACAGAAAGTCTGAGAGAAGAACAGACAGGTCATGGTCTCTTCCTTCTTTGTGAAAAGAATACAGTCTTTGCCAATTCTCATGGAGCCACTATATTAAAAATGGGGAGCACAGTGCTTTACGTACAGACACCAAGAGGGAAGAAGCAGGGGCATGATTTTGTTTACTGTAACAGGTTGTTCTTTTCCATAACCCATCTGCTTGACTCATCCCCCAGGAGTTCACAAATATTCCTTTACTTCTCAGAGTAAAACAGATGAATTTTAGCAGATCCAGCCTGACACTTTTGCTTGAGATACAGCTAGCTGCCTGAGAGAAGTTCCAGCCAAGGCACAAAAGAACAATTACCAGGCCCTGGATGGAACCACACATATGTCACTTACATTGAAGCAAACTAAAAAAAAAAAGCTGCAAATACCACACCAATGCTCAAATATGCCTTGAGAAGCAAGGGAATGTAAAGACCCAATGACAATGGACTGCTTCTGGATGCCTGTGAAAGACTCAACTCATTCTACATGAAAAGCTTTTTAATGTTGCAAAGAGTCAAGTCAATTATGGATATGAAATCCAAAATGAGTTTAGATTCCACTGAGTTTTAGGTGCCAGGTTGTTAAAAAAATTACTTGCATATTGTCTTCAGTATCAGCAAATAATGTATAAAACTTAAGGGAAAACAGTTCTCACCTCTTAAGCCCGTTGCCATAGTGCCCAATGAATTTCAAGGTTGGCAACTGTTTCTTGGATGTTCCAAAGTAAATGATGTCTGAAGCTTCATCTGTAATATACAAAAATTTCTTAAGGTAGTTGGAGAGAGTCTGATGTCAGCACGGAGTCCAGCTGCCAGAATTCTGTCCATGCTTCAGCACACTAAGACAAGACCATAGCCTTTGGGACAGTCCATAGACAAAGACTGGTGTCATGACCCAGAATCACAGGATCCTCATGGTGATGTACTGAAGGTCAGACAGACATAACCATGTAACTTCGAGTACAGTTTAAAACTGTGAGCCTCAGTTTCCTTGTTTCTAAAAGAGAAGGGTTAACACCACCATAGCCACGAAGATAAAGAAAACAAATTAAATGAGCTGATATATCATGAACTGCTTCACACATTGCCTTGAGCATAATAAGTGTTACTGTAAATGTTGCAGTTGTCTGCCAGCTAGTAACTATCTCATAGTGTTGTTCCTGGTTCTGGTCCATGTGACACTAAGGACAGAGAGATTTCTATGCTGACTAAGGAGGAAGGAGATTTTTTTCCAGATTTATAGATTTATTTTTCTCATCTCTGTAAAGCATTCAAGATCCCGGGTACTAAGACTATGTGATCCTCTGACAGTGAATGTTCTTCTTATTGGCCTGCCAAGTGCATGCTGAGTCCTGTGTCAATCTGGGTACAGACATGCTATAGTTCAGCATCACATAGTGCAAGATATTTAAAGGCTACTAACACCCTGTTAGTCTAAAGCTAAAGCCATTTGGTCACATGTTTTCTTTCTTTCTTTCTTTCTTTCCTTCTTTCTTTCTTTCTTTCTTTCTTTCTTTTAAATATAGAATAGAGTTTATTCAGGGCATGGGGAGGGGAGTTAAGTGGGTAGTAGGCCGGTCATGACCACGTGGAGAGAGGGGAGAAGGGGAGAGAAGAGCCCAAGAGGGCAAGAGAGAAGCAAGGAGGAAGCAGGAGTAAGATGCAAGAGGAAGAAAGCAAGAGCTGGTCACATGTTTTCATACGGGAATAAGTCTGTGACAATTTTAGTCAGCACTTATTGACAGCTTCATATGTATTACAAAGGTTATACACCTCGCATACATGTCTACTTCACATTTACAACACACTTACAGGAAGATATTAAAATCTATATTAGCATAGTAGAAGGAAAAAGAGAAATAAATGAAAGATCATGTCCTAGAGGATTAAGAAGGGGAAACAATGGGTGTGATAGAGAAGCACAGAGGTGTGTCCTTGGGATGGAATGATTGGGGAGTGGCATTGAAGAAGGTCGGTCCCGTAGTAGAGTGGGGAAGGTCCCATCAGCTATGGCTGGGGTGCTATAAGCAAGAAAGCAAGTACTCCAAGAGAAGTCCCAAGAAGTGGATGGGACTGAGTGCAAGACTAAGAAATGCTGACCATGGGGGGAGAGGCTCTAAGTCCTATTCCAAAGCCATGGGCACTCACTGAGGGTTTTCACCAGGAAAATGGTAATATCACTGATATCAAGGCCCTGACCACAGGGAACAACATTTTCACTGCATAGTATTTGAACTGAGCATCTACTCTGTGTTGGTTTGTGCTAACTTTAAAGATAGAACGCTTGCTCTAAATAGTGAGTTCCAGCCCAGTCAGGACTATACAATGAAACGGTCTCATAAGAATAAACAACAACGCATATCAATAGATTTCCAAGAAGATGTAAGGAGAGACCCCTGGTCCTGGAAAGACGGGATGTAGGGGAATGCCAAGACAGAGAAGCGAGAGGGGGTTGAATGGGGAAAAGGGGGAGAGAAGGGGGCTTATGGGACTTTCGGGGAGGGAGGAAACGGGAAAGGGGAAATGATTTTGAATGTAAATAAAAAAAAATAACTTAGAAAATAAAAAAAATTAAAAAAAGAATAAACAACAACAACAACAAGAAACCAAAGATAAAGTCACTAAACATAGAGCAGATGCCTTTGATATGGAAGACTGTGGAAGACTGAAGGATAAAACTGTCCTGGAAATTGGTTCAGCCATCATCTCTGGGTGAGGATGCTCAGTTTGGACAACAGACAAATGTCATCTAAGATAATTTCTAATGTATTACTTGATTTCCAACTGTCTTAGCTAGGGTTTCTATTGCTGTGATAAAACACCATGACCCAAAGCAACTTGATAGGTGTGGTGAGGGTGGGGGGTTATGTTGCTCACCCTTCCACACCAGTCCATCATCAGAGAACACAAGGACAGGAACTAAGGCAGGAATCTGGAGACAGGAGCTGGGGCAGAGGCCTTGGGGAAGTGCTTTTTACTGGCTTGCTCATCTTACATTTTCATACCATCCAGACCTACATTTGTATGGGTGACATGACTCCCAATGCTCTGGGCATGCACATATCAATCATTAATCAAGAAAGCCTGTCTCAAAGCAAGCAAACAAACAAACAAACAACTCAGAAAAATGAACTTGTAACTCAGGCTAGATGTAAATAGAGACATTCTTCACTGTGGCTTCCAATAGTCCCTTTACCACTTCATACTGAAACGCTGAAAAAAATCACTACTTTAATCAAGAGACCAGGAAAGACTATTCAAACAAAGTATAAACAAGCAGCTTCATGGGATAGTAGGACATTTTCTTAAACTTGCCCAGTGGCTACTGGGAGCAAGAGGTGACATCAAAGCTAAGGGAAGTTAGTTGCTTTCCTTGTTCTCAGTCTCTCTCCATCAAGATGGCCACCCTTTTCTCCTCGTGTGTGTACCTAACCAGTCTGCTTGGACTCCATTGCCATTTTTTAAGCAGAACAGTCAGAACCCTGGTTTAAGATCCATAAGCATCCTAAGAAGTCCAGAGTAGATTCAAAAGAACACACAGCCAGGATCAGAGGAAGAATCATTTCAGTTGCCTGGAGTCTGCACTGTGCACCCACAATGTGCTGACTGGGGGTGGGGGCTACCCTTAAATAGACAAAGATACATCCTAAAATATATCGTGGATGTATTTGCTATGAAGGGAACATTCAGTAAAGGAAACCAAGTCTTTGAAGAAGAGGAGGAAAAAAGACCCACAAACTGCTAAAAACAAGGAGAGACAACCTCTCTCTCAAGGTTATGCAGAAAATTAATAATAGCCTAAAGGCATTGGAAATTGCCCCAGGGCTCCTGCAACTGAGGTAAAAGATGAGCAAGAAAAAGAGCTGGGAGTTTGTTCAGTTACTATTCGTAGTCCGTTCCTTCCCAGGTGCTTTTGTCTTCCAATCAGTATGATTTGTCTTTCATGTGCCCTGACTACAGTATGTATAGACATTTTGTGTCTTAGTTTAGGTGGTTACAATGAATTTAGTTTACCAGCTAGAATATTTAAACCTAAAAAAAAAAATCTTTTTCAAAACAAGTTTGTCTGCAATCTATTTGTCCTAATTGCTCCATATCTCTGTTTGGAATAGATAGTTCAATTTATTTTTATTTTCTGGGTTTGCAGACTACATCCTTCCATCGCCAGTTAGGTATCTAGATAATTAACTTACCAGGGCTCATGCCACATCCATCATCCAGGAAACACAACATGAATCCTCCCTGCAGTGTTTCATTATCCACTGTAAGAGAAAGCAGTTATTCCTAATAAATATTGGGCTTAATTTGTTCGTCAGAAAATCATGCTGCTCCCATAATTATTTGTCCTTCTCCATGGCAGGCAAGGAGCCCCAGGTACAGACTAGAGATAGGCTCCAAATGGAATCTTGGCTATAACGTCCTAAGAAACTGCAGGAAGAAAACAATCACACAGCAAAACAAATTTAAATTAACATGCAGCATCTGCAGGTGAACAACCTATGCATACAGCAGGACAGGCCCTGCTCAGGATTTGGATTAGTCCTTTAAATTTCAGGTAATTTTCCCCTGGGAGAGAGAAAAAGGTAACTGTGAGAGGTGACCCGCAGGATCTTTCTATCAACCTGACCATGCCTTATGCCCTTCCAACAACACAGTAATTCTATAACAGATCAAGACTGTTCTTATTAAATCCATCAGGCTCCCTTCTAAGTAGTTAATTCCTCTGAGAGCCTTTGGTGAGTGTTTCTTTGTAGCAGCAAATATTTGCTTCTTGATGATGCTTTTGATTTCTGAAAAGGGGTAAGTCATTTGAAGTCAATTTTGATGAGGAAGAGATGCCATTAAATTACATAATCTAATCTCCCATTTAAAGTGTTAAGAGGTGTAACTAAAACTAACGAAACTAATTTTAGTGCCAAGTCTGTAAACTGACTCTGAAAGTAATTTCAACAGCTGGATATGAAAAAGGACACATTTCCTTTTCTGATAATAGTGCAACTGATGAATAACATATTCACAAAAAATAACATATGCATAGAGTATACAATTTGGTTAACTGTGATGTATGTGTGACAATATCACAATCCAAACAAAGAGCACATCCAGCATCCCAAATATTTCCTCCTTCCTACCTGATCACCATTATCATCGATAGTCCTCCCACAATCATTGTCATCCTTTCTGTTGCCCAGATTAAGCTTTTTAGCATATTTAAATAAACCTATGTATTCAAAGTCCAAATAGAAATCACATTTAAAACTGAGGCAATGCAAGCTGTTATAACCACTCTGGAAATCAGTCTGGCAGTTCCTCAGAAAACTGGGCATGACACTCCCGGAGGACCCTGTTATACCACTCCTGGGCATATACCCAGAGGATTCTCCGGCATGTAATAAGGACACATGCTCCACTATGTTCATAGCAGCCCTATTTATAATAGCCAGAAGCTGGAAAGAACCCAGATGTCCCTCAACGGAGGAATGGATTCAGAAGATGTCGTATATTTACACAATGGAATACTACTCTGCAATTAAAAACAATGAATTCACGAAATTCCTAGGCAAATGGTCAGAACTGGAAAATATCATCCTAAGTGAGGTAACTCAATCACAAAAGAACACACATGGTATGCACTCACTGATAAGTGGATATTAGCCCAGAAGCTCGGAATACCCAAGACACAATTCACATATCAAATGATGCCCAAGAAGAAGGAAAGAGAGGCCCCTCGTCCTGGAAAGGCTCGATGCAGCAGTGTAGGGGATACCAGGACAGAGAAGTGGGAAGGGATTGATTGGGGAACAGGGGGAGGGGAAAGGGCTTATGGGACTTTTGGGGAGGGGGGGAACCAGGAAAGGGGAAATTATTTGAAATGTAAATAAAGAATCTATCTAAGGGAAAAAAACCTCACAGTACATTTAAACTGTAAGAGAAACACTCTTCTTGTTATTAGCACAAAAAGAAACATGAATGCATTCACATTGCAAAAAAAAAAAAAGAGTCAATATGTACTGTTGTATCTAAAATGGCCTGATCAGAACTGAACACTTCATATAAGCTACTACTTGTGGGTTTTTTTTGTTTTGTTTTGTTTTCAATTTATAAGTTGGCAAAGATACTTGTTTAGGGTCATTGCTTAACACCCAAAACCTGAGCTATGGTTCTGATCGATCAGTATTAGGGTCTGCATTCAATAAACCTGCCCTGTCTGACTGTAAAAAAAAAAAAAAAAAATAACTGAGGCAATGCTCAAGACAGCCAAAGAATAAATATGTAAAAGATGCACCCTGTTGTACTTACCCACTTTTGTTATTATAATAAAATACTTGAGGCTGGATAATTTTTGAAGAGGAAAATAATGATTTATCTCATGACGTTGCAGGTCTAAGAGCATGGTGCCATTTTCTGCTCAGCTCTGTAAGAGTTTCATGGAATACCAAATGCCAATAGGAAGGGTGAATGCAAGAGCACGTGATGGAGTAAGAACTGGCAAGTCAGGAAGCCAGAAGCCAAGAGTCAAATTTCATCACACCCTACGTATTAGAACAACATTAATCTCTTTTGAGGATGAGATCCACAAAGCTCTAATCACCTCCCAGGTGGCTTGACCATCAAAGTCCCATCATCCCCTAAGGACATCCAGAGAGGAGGAAGTGTCTAAGACAGGAACTTTCAGGTGACAAACCACATTCAAACCATAAAACTAATTTGGGGGGATTCATAGTAATTTGAGTTTGTACTCATGCTAAGAGCCAGTCCTCATTATTCTTCGTCATCCGGAGCTGAGACACACCTGGCCCAGGGTGTTGCTTAGCCTTAGTAGGAACAGGCAGTAGCCAAAGCTAAATTTGAAGAATTTAAAATATAATACCTTATAGAAGAAGCCAGTAGACACAAAGCTACATTTCTTCCAAAAACAGCTTAAAAATACTAAGATCGGGCTGGAGAGATGGCTCAGTGGTTAAGAGCACTGACTGCTCTTCCAATGGTCCTGAGTTCAAATCCCAGCAACCACATGGTGGCTCACAACCATCTGTAATGAGATCTGGCACCCTCTTCTGGAATGTCTGAAGACAGCTACAGTGCACTTAGATATAACAAATAAATCTTAAAAAAAAAAAGGAAGAAAAGAAAGAAAAAGAAAATTTGTTAAAGAAATTAAAAAGACCAAGATCCCCAAGATAGATATAATAAAGACATATATTCATATGCATATTGGGGTCTTAGGGTTAAACAGATATGACAGCAAAAATCTAGGCATCCCTATTATGCCCATGGAGATAACCTTATGACTGTTCCTTAAAGCAATCAGTCTGGGGCTAGAGAGATAGATGCCTCATTAGTTTAGACCACAGGCTGTTCTTGCAGAGGGCCTGCATCTGGGTCCCAGCATCCACAGCAGGCAGTTCACCATTGCCTATAACTCCAGCCCTAGAGGAATCCAACATTTATTTCTAGATGCTTCAGGTACCTTTGCTCACATGCACACAGAGGAATGCATACACGCACAATTGAAAAACAATAAAACAAATTTTTCTTTAGAAGGTAGGGGACTCAGATTTCTATCTCCTGCTAATTATATATTTCCCTAAGCAAACACCATCATCACTTACATCACTTACTTCTTTCTCTAGTGTTTCTTGTTTGCACTGGGCTTTGGCCAAGTCAAAACGTCATGGCTATCAAGCCCTTTGTCCCCCTCCTCTACCAGGATACATACCTTTAGTGTCCTCTGCTTCTCACTGCCTCTGGGATTAGGCTACCCTATTCTGCTGTGTTGACTTCACTCAGAAGATCTGGATTTTCTGGATAGCAGCAACAGCTCCCTACTGTCTTCCTCCCCTAATTACAGTGGGCAGCCTGATTTTGGTCAACTGTTCACGTCACCACTTCTGCTAAAATCCTGTCCTGACTTCCCAAGAGCTCAAGAAAAAAAAAATCTGAGCCACATAACAAACTGTCTTAGTCAGGGTTTCTATTCCTGCACAAACATCATGACCAAGAAGCAAGTTGGGGAGGAAAGGGTTTACTTACACTTATTCAGCTTACACTTCACATTGCTGTTCATCACCAAAAGAAGTCAAGACTGGAACTCAAGCAGGTCAGGAAGCAGAAGCTGATGCAGAGGTCATGGAGGGATGTTCCTTACTGGCTTGCTCTCCCTGGCTTGTTCAGCCTGCTCTCTTATAGAACCCAAGACTACCAGCCCAGGGATGGCACCACCCACAAGGGGCCAGGTCCACCCCTTTAATCACTAGTTGAGAAAATGCCTTACAGCTGGATCTCATGGAGGCATTTCCTCAAGGGAGGCTCCTTTCTCTATAATAATTCTAGCTTGTGTCAAGTTGACACACAAAACCAGTCAGTATAACAATCCAATCTTATGTCTCAGTGTCAGAGATTCACTTGTCCATTTATTTCTCAAACTTTTCATAATATGAACAAGACATTATTATTATTATTATTATTATTATTATTATTATTATTATTATTGTGTCCCATGTCTTGGGATTTCAACGTCTACATATCTCATGAACACTAAGCACTCATTTTAACATGTTCAGATACGAGAAGTGATATGAGATGCATTTTTCTCAGAGATGAAATCACATCATGGACAATATCCCCTCTGGTGTGACCAGAACTAATGGAAGGATGGCTGTATTGGTTCAGGAAGGTAGCATTAACTGCATCTCAGAAACTAATGTCGTTAGCATCGTAATCTACCAAGACTGTCTAATAAGTACACGAAACACTGAGGGACCACAAATGAAGTCAATAAAGAAAACACATTTGGTTTGTGCTTTGTAGCAGTTAGACAATTATCTGTACCACATAGTCACTTACTCAGAAGTGATATATGCTTAATTATGAATAACTATTATGTTAATGTGATTTTTAAAATAAAACTGCTTCTGATGGCAAACAAATTCATGGCCCCAAATCACTCAGGTTTTCATGACACTCCAGAAGACATCATTTTGTACACAGTGCCTCCAGTAAGAGAGCGATTTGATCCCTGGTGTATACACGTCTCAATCTGGCTCCCCACAGGGTCACAGTGTTCACAAAGCACTTATATTACATTAAAAAGCTACGGAATGTGGTGTGATTTGGTGAAATAAAATAAAACCAATGTAGCTACAGGCTTTTTCTTAGAAGAAAAAACAAGAAAACGTGTACTCACCTGAAAACACATCAAGTCTTACAGCCCCAGCGTCTCTGGAAACAATACAAAAATAACATTGATTCACAGGAAAAAAATGTGTCTTGAAAATAACATTAATCTCCATAGCTTATGTGAGGTGTAACCTATTGTCAGATATCAATACAGAAATCATAAATCACTTAAGGTAAATTTCTATGATGGTTCATTGTACATTTACATACAAAGAACTGTCATCACCCATAATTTACAAATATTACAAAAGCTAAAACTTAGTACCTTAAAAGACTGGATGTGGAATTTAGTGGTAGTTATAAGAAAAGGTTCAAATGAACATAAATATGGTATTTATATTTTAAAACTTCCTAGAGAATAATAAAAAGCCATAGGATGATTTTTCATGACATATTCCAGTTCAAAAACTGAAAAGAAAAGGGAAATTACTATGCCATTTGTACCGTATGACCATATTTTTAAAGGCATATATTATATACATGTTCAAATGAAATGTGTTTCTTTGAAATGGTGGAAATGGGGACCCAGGCTTCATTCATGCTAGGAAAATGCTTTACCCACCCCTCAAAATGTCAATAAAAGATTTTCCTATTAAAGGTGAACTATGTCCTGTGATCCCAGCCTGATTCACCAACTGTTTTTACAAATAAAGTTTTATTAGAACCCAATCACACTTGTTCACTCAAGTACTGAGTATTGTTTTATTGGCCCTTCACCAGCAGAACTGAGTCATTTCAGCTGATGCTGGATAGCCTTCAGAGACAAATTTATTTATTGTCTGGCCTTCCACAGAAAAATATTCTGATTGCTGCTCTATGAGAAGCAATGTTTTTGTTATTGTTCTTTTTTTTCTCTCCTTATTTTCTCAGCTTTGTAAATTCATCACTATTTCTTGTATTTCAAGATTTATAAAAGTAAAAATCTCTAAAGCAAAAGAAAGGTCCCAAATCCTGGCTTCCATATCAGGTGTAAGAGCAGACGCGCTGACAATGGAGGACACATTCTCAGTGGATGGTGAAGGCTGTTCGCTAAAGAGAAGGAGAGGCTGAGGGACAGGTGGGGCTGCATCAGCTCAGTGCACACGCAAGAGTCTGAGGGAGAGAGTGAGTACCACACCAAATAAACTGAGAGGAGGCGCACAATGCTCAGTCTGCCAACCTGTAGGGAGCCCCGCTTTTGCTTTTTCCTATAGCTAAAAATACTATAAAGTTCTCATTATATACAAATTCTTCAAGAATCCCAGCCATTTCTCAAGTATTCCCTGTATATAAAGCAAGCACTGAGTGACTGGGATACTGACTATCCTTCAGTCCTCACCACAATCCTGTAGATAGAATCAATACTTCCACTATACACATGTTCCTGTTTCTAAGAACCGTGGACACATTAGGTGCTCAGTAAATACCACTGGGCTGAAGTTAACTGTTTGCTAGGTTTGTCTGTTTGTTTCTTTGTTTTTCTCTTCTTGTGTGGTAGACATCTAATAAAAGGCCAGATACATGAGAACACATATTCTATCACTGAGCCATACTCCCAGCAGAGACTAAAGGTTTTAAAGAAGCCGTTTGTTTATATAGACTGTTCACTAGATGCTTTATGTAGTGTTTCTGCTTCCGCCCAGGAAATGTTCTCTTTGGATCATTACTGTACTAGCCACAGCTCCAGCATTGCTTTCTACGCTACCACCCTTCCTTCCTCTTCTCTATACGATATTCTTTTAAGATACATAAGTTCTAATCTTTACATCCACGGGAAATCACTAAAGCCTTGAATATAATGCAAAATTATTTATTAGAGTTATTAGGGAAGTTTAGAAAATCCTTCAGGAGACCAAGTGAGCATCTGAAATAAAATATTAGCCAGGCGGTGGTGGCGCACACCTTTAATCCCAGCACTTGGGAGGCAGAGGCAGGAGGATTTCTGAGTTCGAGGCCAGCCTGGTCTACAAAGTGAGTTCCAGGACAGCCAGGGCTACACAGAGAAACCCTGTCTCAAAAAACCAAAAAAAAAAAAAAATTAAATGTACATTTTCTTTTGATGTTTAATATCAGCATCTAATCAAGGGTGTAAAATATCAGTGTCTGCCAAAGCCAGAAAAAAAAGACCAATGTGGGCTGTCCCCACAGGGCAACAGTAGTATAAAGCAAGGGTGAAGGACTAGCCCAGTCCTAGGAAGATGCCTGCCACATGCCACTTCTCCCATTACTTCAGGGGTAGTAGGAGATAAGAGTGAGGAGATGCAAGAGGCAAGGAGGTAGACAAAGAGGGAGGGGGTAGAGAGGAAGAGGGAGGGGAGGGCGCGAGTCAGAGGAAGGGAGAGATGGTGCATGTTCATGTGGGTATCCATGAGTGTCTACATGCATGTTCACAAGAGCGATAGCATGTAGAGTTTGGAGGAAATCTCACATGTCATCTTCAACAACACTATGCCTTTCATGAAAAAAATCTGACCAATTAGAATAGAGGAACTGGCCAGTGAACTTGGGAATCCGGCTGTCTCTAACCCCTAGCACTGGAATTACAACTGCACCATGCAGCCAGGGTGGGTTATGTGACCTCTGGGATCCTTGCACTCACAAGGCAAGTCCTTTATTGAACAAGCCCCCACCACACCCCCAGCCTGCCTCTTGCTGTTTGAACCTTATCTTCCTTTTCTTTCCAAGCTTGGTGCAAACAAGAGATGGGTTGAGTTGGGCGTTCACAAATACAACCCAGAGAACTGCTTTCTCCATCTTCTCCCTCAGCCTAAGGTCAAGTCAGACTGCCATTCCCCGGTCACCCCAACCATCCTCTGCCATGTAAAGTATTCTCCCAGCACTCTTCCTGCTACATTCTGCTTTTAACTACCCTTCTTGTTTAAACAAATATGTGAAACACAGGAGATGAGAAAGTTGGTAACTCGGACAAATGTGTTCTTTCAGAGTTAAGAGATAATGAGGCTCTGGAAAACAGAATGTTCCAAAGCAGTCAGAATCTAGGGGTATATGGGGAATCCTTGTAGGAGCATCAGTCACCCCAAACTACACAGAAACCAACCATGGTGATCCTTGGTCCTGGCCCCATCCCTTATAGATCTGGACTTGAAATCATTGCTCTTACACTGAACAATTTATTATTTTCTAACTTACAGAAAGAGACTTTAAAAAAAAATGTTAGTGTCCGATACCCCTCTTGGTGCTTGGAGGAATTCCTAGGTAGTTAGCTAAGTACTATCCTCTATGTGTGCTCTCACAAGGCCACTGTATTTCTAAGGGTTGAACTGAGAAACAAACTCAAGAATCAGATATGTTATCAATTAGTGACGGGGAATTTAGCTCCCCGATTAAGAGCCTTCATCCAAAAAAGTACAGGGTGTTTCCTGGCTGGACTTCTCTTGCTGTAGAGAAAGTGTTTTTTACCACAGAAATAGAAATATAAACAAGTCAGTATTTAACTGAGCTGAGACATGGAGGTCTGAGCTAGGTATGGTGGGGTGGTGTGTTCCCACAGTCCCAACACTTGGGAGACTGAGGCAGCAAGAAGTCCTGAATTTGAAGCCAATCTGGACTATAGAGGAAGCCTGAGGCAGGCTGTGCTGTATAATGAGAATGTGTCTCAAGAGAAATGACCAAAACAAAACAAAATTGAGTCTTTCTCAAGTCTCCCAAAACACACTCCTAGATGGATCTTAAGTTCATAAAGAGGATACTTAAGCCTCATTACCTTTGTCAGACTTAGTAAAATGTGGTACTGGATTCTAAAGCCACATGGTTATTGAATAACTTTTAGCACATAGCAACTAAATAACTTTGAGCAGTTGGGCCAAACAACCATGGCATAACTTTTTAAAAAAAACCACCTAGTCTGCCTGTACACCATGCCTACTTATGTAGAGATGACATAATGATCCCCACCTCAGAGTGGCACTGAAGAGACGCATGAGTTATGTGATGTCAAGTCTTAGTTGCTAACTTGACACGCCTGGGAAGAGAGAGCCTTAGTCAAGGAACTTCTTCTATTACAGGGGCCTGTGGGCATGGCTTTGGAGGATATTTCTTGATGACTAGTTAAGGTAGGATGACACAGTCCACTATGGGCAGTACACATCCCTAGGCAGATGAGCCTCAGTCATATAAAAACAGTCAACAGAGCAAGCCAGAAGGCAGCGCCGCTCCATGGTCTCTGCTTCACTTCCTACCTCCAGATTCCGGCCTATGCTTCCTGCACTGATGGACTGTGACTTGGAAGTGGAAGTCAAATAAACCCCGTTTCCCCTCAAGTTGCTCTTGATCAGTTCTTAGTCACAGCAACAGAAGGCCAACTAGGACAAGTTGAGATACATATATAAACGTGTATAAACACATGGCATACAGGAAGAGAAAAGCAACAGCTACCGGTAGGTACAATTGGCTTCAAAGACAACTTCAGACATAGTGTACACTGATAATCTGATTCCAGAAAGAGCTAACTGAGTATCTGCTTTTACACAACTGCTAATAGAAAAGCAGACATCCATGTTCCTGGAGCTTCAGATGTGACACCACAAATTAAGTAAAGATATGGAATGCTCTCATTTGGTCTTTTTGTATAGTACTTGGATTATATAGGAAAGCAAATTACAGTACATGCCAAATGGGAGATAATAGTTCTTAGGTCTCAAACCCAGGACAAATGCCTAACTGAGGTGCCTATTAACTTATCTAGGCAGACTCTGGCTGCCAGACTCCCTCCCTGTTACAAGGTCCTCTTTCCTGGGATGGTCTGGCCCCTACCCTCAAGTCCCCAGCTCAGGGGCTGGGCTGCCCTTCCCCTCAGCTTCTCTTTCCTATATAACCCAGCCATTTGGGGCTATGCCAGTCTCTTGTTCTCCTGGTCTCTAAGTTGCACCTGGCCTCTTTGGCTCCTGGCCCGTCTCTCCCCTCTCCTCACATGGCCCCCTTTTAATCTGCCAGGCATGTTCATGCTAAACTCTCCCAGACCTCTCTGCCTCTGCGCTCTGTCTTGTATCTATAGTTAAAACAACAACAATAACAACAAAACCCCTTCATCCCCTTAGGCAACCGTCATGTCCACTTTTTGTTTCTTTATTTCATTTTTATTCAATAGCATTATCGTTTTATTTCAAATATAAATAGAATATATTTGTGTCTCGAAATTTCCCCAGCGATCTTTGTCCAGATACATCTTACCTTGCGTTGTCCAGCAACTCAGCCAGCGCTCCAAAGAGGAAACTGTGCGTTGTGCTGATGAGGAAATTAAAGGGAGAAGGAAAAGGTGAGGCCAGTGTGTAATCAGAGTAAGGTTTCAGATACAGTCAAACATTCTGCAGCTCTAAGCAGCTCGCCAGTCAAGAGGGGATGAGGGGTTTGATTATGGACAGGGGAAGAAGAACAATACAGAAGGAGACGGAGGCAGGAGGGATAATCGACACTAAGGATGCTTGATAAAGACATAGGCCATAATGATATTTACCTAAAATACATATAATATGTATGAGTATGTGACATATATGATGAGTTCTATTTTAATCAAATTTAGTTTTAAAATATCTTAAAAACTACTTGCTAAGACTCTGAAATAGATTCTATATATTGTAAAGCTAAAGGAAGAACATATTTTTCAGTTAATTTTATTTAAGTTTTTGTTGACTTTATTTTTGGTTTTTCTTTGTTTATAGGTTTCGTTATTTGTTGTTGTTGTTGTTTTTGATTGGTTGGTTGGAGTTTGATTTGGTTTTTGTTTTTTTTGTTTTGTTTTGTTTTGTTTTGTTTGAGATAAGGTTTCTCTAAATAGCCCTGGCTGTCCTGAACTCATTCACTTTGTAGATAAGGCTGGCCTCAACACAGAGATCCACCTGCCTCTGTCTCCTGAATGCTAGTGTTAAAAGCATGTACCAAAAAAAAAAAAAAGAAAGAAAAGAAAAGCATGTACCACCACTGCCTGGCTTATCATTTAAAGATATATTTGTTTATTTTTGTTTATATTCGCATGTGTATGGACCTTTTGTTTATATGTAAGTGTGCGTTCCATGTAAATTCCTGGTTCCTGCATAAACCACAAGAGAATATGTGATTCCCTGAAACTGGAGTTACAGATGGCTATGAGCTACCATGGCGGTGCTAGGAATTGAACTGGGGGTCCTCTGAAGCAGCATTCAGTGCTCCTAACTGTTGAGCCATCTCTCCAGCCCCTCAGTTTGTTTCACTGTTACATTTTGTTAGCATACAAAGAAATAGGCTTCACTGAATGATTTTTATACATTCATGGGATAATATTTTGTTAAGCGTGTTTTACCAAAATATCTGAATAAAAGGGGAGACTCCAAGGAATGCATTATTGCTACAAATCACTTTGATCTTTTAAATTTACCTCATAAATATGTATTCAAGTGTGTTTTTTCTTTAAATTATTTAGTAAAAAATAGTATTTAGGAACAAATCATTTTCGGAGAATATTAAAAATCTGCAGATACAGAAGGTAGCAGGCACCCTGTTCATCCCTACTGTCTGTGTGAAGCCTTTCCAAAGTTGGGAAGGTGAGTGTCAGTGACCTTCCCAGATGCCTATGGACTCTCTCCTGAGCCCTAATGCCATATTCTCTCCAGAACATGGTGGCTGGCCTTTCTCTGTGTTTTCCACTTCCAATACGTGCTGGGAAGGGTGATCTTTGAGTGAAATCAGGCTCTTGTCAGGGTCAGCTGCTTGCTTTCCATTCCTGATGTAGACACACAGCCACCAAACTTAGCACACCATTAGGGAAAATCCAGCTTGCAATTTTCTCTTTGTGTGTAGTAAACATGTAGCACAAGCAAAAGAGAGCAGAAGCAAAAGAGACATTTACATAACTGCATACACACGTGCGCACTTGCACACGAGCGCGCACACACACACACACACACAAACATACAAGAGGGAAAAAACACCACTAAAATGCTTAAAAACTTCTCCAGGCTGGGGGAGAGAGAATGGAAATGTGGGAGTGGGAGCATTTCTGGGAAGTTCGAGAGACCTGGGAAGAATGGGGAGGTCTCAAGGAGTCTATGGAGGTGACTCTAGCCGCAACTCCTAGCAGAGAAGAATATGGAGCCTGAAGTGGCTACCTCCTGTAGCCAGGAAAGACTCCCAGTGGAGGGATAAGGACACCAACTCACCCAGAAACCCTTCAACCCAAAATGTGTCCTGCCTACAAGATGTGCAGGGACAACGATGGAGCAGAAACTGAGGAATGGTCAGCCAGTGACTTGAGACCCATCCCATGGTCAAGCACCAATCCCTTACACTATTAATAATACTCTGTTATGCTTGCAGACAGGAACCTAGCACAACCCTCCTCTGACAGGTTCCACCCAACAGATGATGGAAACAGATGCAGAAACCCACAGCTGAAATTAGCTCGGGGAGTCTTATGGAAGAATTGGGGAAAGGATTGAGGGAATCAAAGAGGACAAGGACTCTACAAGAAGACCAACAGAGTCAACTAACCTGGACCCTTGGGGGCTACCAGAGACTGAATCACCAACCAAAGAGGAAACATGGGCTGGACCATCCTCCCTCTACAAACACATGGTCTTCATACAGGTCCCCCAGTGACTGGAGTTGGGGCTGTCCCTGAATCTGTAGTCTACCTGTGAATCCTGTTCCCCTAACTAAGTTGCCTTGTCTGGCCTCAGTGGGAGAGGATGTGCCTAGTCCCACAGTGACTTCATATGCCAGGGTGGAGTGATACCCAGGGGGAGCCTCTCCTTTCTCAGGGGCAAAAGGGATGGGGGGGCTGTGGGAAAGAAGGGCAGGGAGGAGGAAGGGTTGCAATCTGAATGTAAAGTGAATAAAATAAAAAATACATACATACATACATACATAAAAAAATTTTAAAAAACCCTTCACAATATTCACAAATAATATTACATACATTGGTGTGATTCTAACCAAGCAAGTGAAAGATCTGTATGACAAGAATTTCAAGCCTCTGAAGAAAGAAATCGAAGAAGATCTCAGATGATGGAAAGATCTCCCATGCTTGTGGATTGGCAGGATTAATATAATAAAAATGGCCATCTTGCCAAAAGCAATCTACAGATTCAAAGCAATCCCCATCAAAATCCCCAATCAATTCTTCATAGATCTAGAAAGAGCAATTCTCAAATTCATCTGGAATAACAAAAACCCAGGACAGCAAAAACTATTCTCCACAACAAAAGATCTCCTGGGGGAATCACCATCCCTGACCTCAAGCTCTACTACAGGGCAATAGTAATAAAAACTGTTTGGTATTGGTATGGAGTCAGGCAGGAAGATCAATGGAATAGAATTGAAGACCCAGAAAAGAACCCACATACCTATGATCACTTGATATTTGACAAAGGACCTAAAAACATCCAGTGGAAAAAAGACAGCATTTTTAACAAATGGTGGTCAGCATGCAGAAAAATGCAAATTGATCCATTCTTATCTCCTTGTACAAAGCTCAAGTCCAAGTGAATCAAGGACCTATACATAAAACCAGACACACTGAAGCTTATAGAGGAGAAAGTGAGGAAGAATCTTGAACACATGGGCACAGGGGAAATTTTCCTGAATAGAAAACCAATGGCTTATGTTCTAAGAACAAGAATTGACAAATGGGACCTCATAAAACTGTAAGGCAAAGGACACTGTCAGTAGAACAAAACGGCAACCAACAAATTGGGAAAGGATCTTTACCAATCCTACATCTGATAGAAAGCTAATATCCAATGTATACAAAGAACTCAAGAAGTTAGACTCCAGAGAGTCAAATATCCCTATTTTAAAAAATAGGGTACAGAGCTAAACAGGGAATTCTCAACTGAGGAAACTCAAATGACTCTAAAGCACCTAAAGAAATGTTCAGTATCCTTAGTTATCAGGGAAATGCAAATCAAAACAACACTGAGATTCCACCTCACACCAGTCAAAATGGCTAAGATGAAAAATTCAGGGGACAGCAGATGCTGGAGAGGATGTGGGGAAAGAAGAACACTTCTCCATTGTTTATGGGATTGCAAGCTGGTAAAACCACTCTGGAAATCAGTTTGGCAGTTCCTCAGAAAATGAGACATAGTAATACCTGTGGACCCAGCTATACCACTCTTGGGCATATACCCAGAAGATGCTCCAACATATAATAAGGACACATGATCCACTCACTATGTTCATAGCAACCTTATTTATAACACCCAGAAGCTGGAAAGAACCCAGATGTCCTTCAACAGAAGAATGGATACAGAAATTGTGGTATATATATACACAATGGAATACTATTCAGCTATTAAAAACAACGAATTCATGAAATTCTTAGGTAAATGGATGGAACTAGAAAGTGTCATCCTGAGTGAGGTAACCCAATCACAAAAGAACACACATGGTATGCACTCACTGATAATCTCCAAAAGCTCAAAATAGACAGGTTGCAATTCACAGACCACAGGAAGTTCAGGAAGGAGAACTGAAGTGTGGGTGCTTTGGTTCCTCTGAGAAAGGAAACAAAATACTCACAGGAGCAATGATGGAGACCAAGTGTGTAGCACAGACTGAAGGAAAGGTCACCCAGAGACTGCCCTACCTGGAGATTCATCCTGTGAACAGTCGCCAAAACCCCGACACTGTTATGGATGACAAGAAGTGTATACCGAAAGGAGCCTGTTATGGTTGTCTCTGGAAAGGCCCTGCCAGAGCCTTACACATACAGAGGCAGATGCTAGCAGCCAACCATTGGACTGAGCGTGGGGTCTCTAATGAAGGAGTTGGAGGGCAGACTGGAAGAGCTGAAGGGGTTTACAGCCCCATGGGAAGAATGATGATGTTGGCCACCCAGACGCTCCAGGACTCCCAGGGACTGAACCATCAATCAAGGGGTACACATGGTTCCAGCCAAAAATGTGGTAGAGGAATGCCTTGTCGGGCATTGGTGGGAGGAGAGGTCCTTGGTCCAGTGAAGGATCAATAGATGCCCCAACAAAGGGAAATGGAGTGGGTCGGGTGGAGGGGCATATACTTGGAGGCAGGGGGTGGGAAGAAGGGTTGGGGGTTTTCAGGGAGGGGGGAAACTGGAAAAGGTTTTAGCATTTGAAATGTAAATGAAGATTATATTCAATAAAAAAATAAATGAAAGACCAAAGTTAAAACCAGTAAAAAAAAAAAAGGATCATGGTAGGTTTAGACAATGAAACTAGATCGAAATCGTGAAATAAGAACAAGACTTGGTAGGAAAGGGGGAAACAAAAAGAGACACAACATGAAAACGGAAAGGAAAGTAGGGAGGTGAGGGGGAACAAGAGAAGAGCAGGTGTCAGGGAAAGAAGAAAAGAGAACAAGATTTTGTTGATTTTTCCATATTTAAACATAAACCTTTATATGCTAATAAAATTTTTTAATTAAAATAATTTTGGACTTATAAAAAAAAAAAAAGCACTGACTTCTCTTCCTGCGGTCCTGAGTTCAATTCCCGGCAACCACATGGTGGCTCAAAACCATCTGTAATAGGATTCGATGCCCTCTTCTTGTGTGTCTGAAGACAGCTACAGTGTATTCATCTTATATATGAAATAAATAAAGCAAAATCTTTAAAAAAAAAAAAAAGAACAGACTGTACTATTTCTTTTCTATTTTCAATTTTGTGTGCAAAGGTGTTTTGGTATATGTACATCTGAGTACCACAATGCATGTCTGATACTGTGGAGGCCAGAAGATGGTATTAGAAATTATACAGGGTTGAGAGTTGTCCTGTGGGTGCTTGAAATTGAACCCCAGTCCTCTGGAAGAGCAGTCGGTGCTCTCAACTGCCTGTCTTCCCTCTAGTCTGACCCCATAACGGCTAGTAAGAAGACAGCAAACACATCTGATTCAGCCCACAAGGAAAAGTACTGAATTACTACCCACAGCTGTTGAAATCTACGTAACAAGATTTTTTTAAATCTTGTCTTCCAGAGTGTCGAAGTAAGGATAGAAAGGATGGGGAATAAGTGTTCTAATCTGCTGACCAATATTTAAATTTGTTAAATGATAAACATGGGACCATCTTTCCACTTGGCTTTAACTGAAAAGCAGCAAAATTATAGTCTGTCCCCAGGTCTAGAGTTATATTGCTTCCCCACTAAGTACTCACACGCAGCATAAATGCATTCTTAAAGCAGTCCTATCAAGTTGATTAACCTTTTGTTTTTCAATTGAATATGGTGGTGGCACGTGGACAAAAACTACCCCATTCCAACCCCTCTGGAAACTCACGAGTTTGCGTGGATAAAATCCAAATGCAGTTTAGCCCTCTGCAGCAAGGCATATTTGTCCATGTCTTCAGGCACGGCCTGCGGACACCAGAAGACACTGATGCCTGACCGGAAACTGTTGGCCCACGCCCACGCCTACGTCCACGCCCACACCCGGGCTCAATCGCAGAGCCGGAGCTCAACAGACGCGTTCACCCCCTGGTGTCTTTAGCGTGGAAGCTCACCCTGCCATGGGGCTGCTCTTCTCGGGGAGATTCTCGTTATTTTGGTTTTGTTGTTATTGTTGTTGCGTTTGTTGTTGTTTTGCTTCTGTTATGGTTGTTTGAGATAGAATCTCTCTGCATTGTCCTATCCCGGCACTCACTTATTTAGACCAGGCTTGCCTAGAACTCACAGAGATCTATTTGCCTGTGTCCCGCCGTGCTGGAATTAAAGGCCTGAGCCACCATGCTAGGCCCTTCTGGGAGATTCTTGGAAGCTGTTAGAAAGTGTCTGACTTGCCCTCTTTTCAGAAGTGGGATTTCTATAACCTCAGACTTTTCTTTTCCTGGCCGTTTCCATCACTGCCCATCTGAAAAGTAGGGCATTGTAACTGAATCAAAACTGAGAGCTCTTACCCTCCCCATTTCTTTTCTACCCCTTCCCCCCAAATCTAGTTGAGAGCAGGACATGAGCCCCAGAAAGGTAAAGTCATTTCTCCTTGCTTGGGTGGTTCACTTGCACTCTTGTGTATCTTGGGTATAATTATGTCTTCTGCGCTGGGGAGTGGGAGAGAGAAAGGGGTAAGCAAGAGGAAGAGCTGAGGACTGGATAGCAGACCTTAGACAGGCTGCAGGACAGACTTAGGCATTTCCCTGCACGTTAACAGCGGTCGCCCCCTGGAGGAGTCACAAGCATTTACTATTTGTCCTCACACCTGCATTCAACTCTCTGATGTTCTGGCCTGTGTCCAAAGCCCATCAGTACACTCAATAGAGCCCTGAATTCTGAGTCACCAAAACCCAAAGGAAGCAACTGGTGTCAACGATGGAGGGGCATGACTGATAGACTAGGAGGTGACTGGACCTCTCTGAAGTGGTCAGACTGATCCAAGGCTAAGGCTGCTTGGCTTGGAGACTAACATGGTTCCATTCTGCTCAGCGAATATGTCACCTACTCTTCTCAAAGTCAGAGAGACAGGTCTCTTGAGCGGAGAGTCCGAAGGAGATGTTTTGGGATTTCAGAGTGTCAAACGGGCAATAAAGCCCTCAGAAAACAGAAGCAAAAATGTGAAGTGTGGAGCAGTCACTGTTGGAAGAGAGGCAGTCTCTTTCAGCTGCTACATTTATAGGAATCTGGGGAGGAAACAGGAATTTGAATTGCAACCCAAAGGACCACGTACTCTGCTTTAATTTGAAGACTGGAAGCGAATGTAAACATTCCGAGTACTCTCTCCTGATTGCATTTTTCTTTTTTCTTTTAACGATGACTGGCGTGGCTGGTGCTGTTTCAATAGCCACACTCCCTCTACTAAGCAACCAAAATTATCTTCCCCAAGTTTTCCTTCAATAGAACTTCACAAATGATATTCTATTTTCATTTTTATGGGAAAGAAAATCTCGATGAGCCTCTTCCAGATTGATTTTACAATTCCCATTTCCAACTGCTGTCTCAGAGCAACTTACTTCAGGGGTTGGGGGCCACCGGAGCCACTAGCCTGTAATTAGTAAAGGCTGTAATATCTACCAGAGGAAAGGATCCAATTATCACAGAAGCAGTCCTTCTAATAATCTGAGCTTAGTCTTCCTGCTGTCAGTTCACAGCCCCAAAGCACAGGCAACGCTGGTTAGTGTGAAGATGGGGGGAGAACGGGTGCGTGGATCTGTTAGGTTCTGCAAAATAAGAAGCCGAGAGTCACAGTGCACCATCCCAAAAGCCTTCCTCCTCTGACATTTCAGCTCTGATTGTCAGTCACCCCTGTCCAATAAAAGCTAAACATACTCTTCTTCCAGTTATACTCAGGAGAGTCCTTGCTTTGCCTATTTCCCTCAACCCTACCTCAAGATGCATTTTAACATCATTTCATGGTAAGAACGCAGACACAGAGAGAGGAGGTGACATGAGACTGTCATTTGATCTTCTCATGGCTGATCCCAATTTTCACCTCAGCTCTCTCTAACTAAACATGTTGTGGTTTGTAAATACATATGAAACCCAAAATCTCACTATCTTTCATTTAAACAAGTACAGATAAGCGAGCATTTCATTACTTTTGAAGAATATATTTAAACTGAGAAGAAAGCTGATAAACTTGAAGTCTGAATTAGTGCCCAGAAGGACTGCCATATCCTGAGAGCTACAGATACTATTATTAGCATATCCTAATAAACATGGAAGATGGGTGCTGTAAAGCTGACATTTGAAAAGGCCAATGACCGCCAACTGAAACAAGTCCACTGGTTCTGGAAACTATGTATAGCATCCTGCCTAAGTTTCTTATTAATTCTTTTAAGTCTGAGCCTCCTCCTTACTGTGCCTCTGTCTCTCCCGCTTTACTGCATGTTGGTCAATGAGGAGTGTCGCCACAGTTCTTAGTTACCTTTATAACCAGCCATCACAATTGTAGCACAGTGACAAGCATCTCTGGACCATGTGGGAAAAGAAGAGGCCTGGAGCTTTCCCAAGCATAGCTAAGGTGTTAGAGATGAAACCACAGTGATTGCTGTGCATAAGCCAACCCCTCAACCCCCACCACCACCCCTACCCACCCCCACCACCCCTTACCCACCCCCCCAGTGATTCTCAGGCTTCTGCTTCTTTCCATGACAAAGCTGAAAACTTGCCCTCTTGGGCTATCTTGTCACTAGGGGTGCTCTCACCTGGGGCAGGCGTCATGAGTAAGACAGCAATGGAAAAGGCATTAAGTGGTATCTGAGATACCTTTTGCTCTCCTGATAAAAGCTGGCTCAAACTCCCTTCTTTGAGGAAATCAAGCATAGCACCTGGATCTTTGGGAAGCTTTGCACCTGTGACTGAAAAGTCAGGAGATGCCACCTGAGGGTGTCCGATGCCCCAGTGGAGGGGAATGCCAGGGCGGGAAGGCAGGAGTGGGTGCATGGATGGGAGAGCACCCTCATAGAGGCAGGGGGGAGGGAGGATGGGATGGGGGGGTTCCAGAGGGGAGACCTGGAAAAAGGGTAACATTTGAAATGTAAATAAAGAAAATATTCAATAAAAGGAACGAAAAAGAAAAAGTCAGGAGATGGACATAAAATTGCCCCGAACACTGTACACTCACCAGCAGATATGCATCTCCAGGGTTCTGTTATGAAACTAAACTTTCTATCCATCCTAAGTCAGTTCGTTTGACTTTTCATTTTGTGTGTGTGTGTGTGTGTGTGTGTGTGTGTGTGTGTGTGTGTGTGTGTGTATGTGTGTGTGTAAGTGCCTGTGGAGGTCAGATCACCTGAGGCTGGAGTTACAAGTGGTTGTGAGGCACCCAGTACATGTTTTTCATCATTTTTCCAGTCCCGGAAGTTGAATTTTCCTGTACACATATCCAAGACTACTCCTAAGTGACTTTCAGAAGCACTGGGTCACCCCGTCTTACGTCACTGGACAACAGCAGCAGAGCGTTTATTACCGTAGGGATACTCTGACTTTCCCTTCTACTTGTGCTGAATGTGTGCAACAGGTCAGCAGGTATGACAGACGTGAGCAGCCATCAGCACAAAAAAGGCAGAGACAAGATGTGAGGAGCCAGAACTTAGCCACTTGCGCCATCAGAGTGAAGTGCAAACGAGACAGATCAGGCTGCCTGGGAAGGGGGGGGGTGTTAGGAGATGGGTGTGTGTGGTGGGGTGAGGCTCCTGTGGCATATGGCACTTAGTTTGGAGAAACTACGGGCTCATTATGCAAATCAGACATTCATTTCAGGAGAGTTTGTTCTTTGTAACAATATAAAAATCAAGTCACTTTGTTTGTACTTTCAAAGGAGTTGGATAGAGACAAAGTATGTAAGTGTAGACATTAGAAACCATTCCATGTACTCATGGTAGGAAACATACAGTGCAAGAAAATGATTTTTCATAAAATATTTGGGAAGCATGGAAGGGTCTAAGTGAAAGGCCCCTGCCGGACAAGCGAGTTCAAGGCTCATGACCACAAAGCTGCGGAGTGAAAGACATTGTGACAGTTGTCCCCATGAGGATGGCCTCTAGCTTGTGGGATGCGGAGGTCAGTGGCCACTGCTTTTCACGCCCACATCCCATGCTCAATATTCAGGAATCGGTGGAGGAGGTCAGTAAAAGGAAAAGAACATCTGATCTCTCACTTAAGCTCCAGAATTGGTGAGCACCCTCGCTTCACATCTTGAGCTTAGCTACAGAGGCATCCGTGGTGACTTGGATAAGAAACATCCCATCCTATTCCCAGCCTCATGGGCTCACGGGTATTTGAGTATGTGACCCCCCAACAGGAGGCAAGGGTTTATGAGATTATAGATCTGTTAAGAGGTACAGCCTTGCTAGAAAAAGTATGTCACTGGATATATGGGTCCTGAGGATTTGTAGCCCTGCCCATCTTCCAACTTGCTCACTGCTCTATGTGTATAATTGAAGATGTGATCTCTTAGCTTCCTATTCTCTGGGTTTGTGCTACCATGCCACCCCCACCATTATGGCCTTTAACTCTCTAGAAGCATAGGTCAAAAT
Source organism: Tokudaia tokunoshimensis (assembly GCA_036184795.1). Classification (NCBI taxonomy): domain Eukaryota; kingdom Metazoa; phylum Chordata; class Mammalia; order Rodentia; family Muridae; genus Tokudaia; species Tokudaia tokunoshimensis. The sequence continues at coordinate 34,534,488 of BTHU01000015.1, read as the reverse complement.
AAACTCTTTCTATATGATGTTTTTGATCTTGCTGTTTTATCACAGCAGGAGAAGGGTAACTGATGCAGCATCTAAGCATACCTTCTGGTTTTCCTGTCTCTCTAACAAGACAGGAAGGAAAGTGCCCAGACTCTAAGGGTTCTCAAGCATCAGTTACGGAGTGAAGGTGTTATAGGCCCTCTGGAAGAAGTCAAGTCTCCAAGTCATGAAGCAGGTTAGGAAAAATCAAAGAAGGTTTGAAAGTTTGAAATTGGAACAGCCCCTTGAAAAATGTTTACACTTTTAAAAAAAAGGTTTACACTTGTGAGTTAAACAGATTTGGGATAAGAATTTTAGACAGAGGAATCAGTTGGGAAAAAAAGACTGTAAAATTTCTGGATGTTCATTGAGAATTTTATATCCAAGTCTATGGTTTGTGCAGTGAGGCAGGACAAGAGGGGTGTGATATTTGATGGGTCTTGAGGAGGCAGTTATCATATCCCAGCAGAACTGGAGTGTCTGGCTGTAAGCTAAAACTTGAAATAGGACAGAACAGAATAAATAAAGGGAAGGGGGTCACATGAATGTGCATGGACTGACTTAGCTCTTGTGAGGCGTGACAGAATCAGGAAATGCCCTACCATGTTTTAGGTGTTCTCTCCTAAGCATATGACCTTGTTAACAGCATTGAGCCAGTCACAAAATTAAATTATTAGGTTGAGAGATTAGGAAAGAATGAGTTCACTTTGGGTATGGTAAAATTTGTCATTAAGCAGTACATCCAAATAGAATAAAATTGTCAATGCAGTTAAAATAAATATATGCCTCTCCTTTCTTTAATGGAAGTAGATTACGGGTTGTCATTTTTTTCAATGAAATATAATTCTGTTTTATGACAAATATTAGTGAAGCTGTTGAGCCAGAGTCCCTCTGAAACAAGAAGCTACAAAGCTGGAGGATAGTAAGAAGTCAGTTATTAATAGTAGAAAAAGTCACAAAGAAACATTATTTTGTGCATGCCTTTAATCTTAGCACTGGAGAGGCAGGTTTATCTCCAAGAGTTTGAGGAAAGTCAGATCTACAAAGTGAGTTCCAGGACAGCCAGGACTACACAGACAAACCCTGTCTCAGAAATAATAATAATAATAATAATAATAATAATAATAATAATAATAATAACAAAGAGTAATAATTGAAAATGTATAAGAAAGAAGGGGAAGCAGATAGACGAGTAAGTGTAAATTTTGAACATATAAGTTAATATTTCAAGTTTTGCCCTCCCCCCCAAAAATGTGTATCAAGAACATTTTCAACATTTGAGGAAGATCTCAATGGTAAAGTATTTGTTTAGCCTATGTGGGACACTGAGTCCCATCCCCACCCTACATACACACACACACACACACACACACACACACACACACACCAGAAAAAGAAAAAAAGCAATTTGTCCAGAACCTTCATTTAGACACAATGCCTAACTCTGAGTTGAAACAAAGTGAGTACACTATTGCTGTCTTCAGATACACCAGAAGAAGGCATCGGACCCCCTTACAGAGAGTTATGAGCCACCATGTGGTTGCTGGGAATTGAACTCAGGACCTCTGGAATGTCAACATCATGAGTCTCTACCAGTCAGTCACAGCCTGGATCCAAAAAGACAGTACATAGATTAGAACTATTTTCCTTGGAAATTATGGGGGCAAAATACGAGCAAATGTTTAAACTCACACCAATTTTGGCAAACTATTTTAAAAACCAGTGCAAGCAGCCAACTTTGGGCCCCCTATTAGGGACAGAACAAGAGGACTGAACTTTGAAGCACTCTGTAAGGAAAAATTTTTTTTTTAATTTTCTAAGTTTTTTTTTTATTTACATTCAAAATCATTTCCCCTTTCCCATTTCCTCCCTCCCCGAAAGTCCCATAAGCCCCCTTCCCTCCCTCTTTTCCCCATTCAACCCCCTCTCGCTTCTCTGTCTTGGCATTCCCCTACATCCAGTCTTTCCAGGACCAGGGGTCTCTCCTTCCATCTTCTTGGAAATCTATTGATATGCGTATTGTGTCTAGGGTATTCCGAGATTCTGGGTTAATAGCCCCTTATCAGTGACTGCATACCATGTGTGTTCTTTTGTGATTGGGTTACCTCACTAAGGACGATATTTTCATGTTCTGACCATTTGCCTAGGAATTTCGTGAATTCATTGTTTTTGATTGCAGAGTAGTATTCCATTGTGTAGATATACCACATCTTCTGAATCCATTCCTCCGTTGAGGGACATCTGGGTTCTTTCCAGCTTCTGGCTATTATAAATAAGGCTGCTAGGAAAATCTTTTTTTTTTAAAGTCCAAAGGTGGGAAAAGTCACACACATGTAAGAGAGACTTGGTACCTTGGCCTTTGGGCTCAGCAGTTACTGACATGTGCTGAGTCACTGGCAATTCTAACAGAGTGGGAAAAAAAAGTGCCATCTCCTAAAATGTCTTCTAACTCAAATTGCAGAGCTCCGAAATGAATCAAATTGTCTTGTATGCTCTCAAATGGGTCATTTGAGTCTAGGGACCTTACTTATCTGTAATTGGACTGTCTTCCCATCCTATGCCACAAAAACATCTGGAGGCTGCCTGGTGTAAGACATTCAAAAAAAAAACTACTTTTGTGGCATTAAATTGCTTACTATCTGAGGTTTTGTTTTTGTTTTTGTTTTTATACTATTTTTATATCTCTCCAATATCACAGTGCTAGGCCTCTTCAATTTAAGACAAAATCAAAGTATGTTGCTGTAAAAGGATTACAGGGCATGCACTATGTTTGCATAGAAACAAAGCAGACAACACTTGGAGAACAGTTTCTGTTGACTTCATTATGTCGTTGAGCTATAATTACTTTTGGTCCACCATAACTATCACATGGTAATAATGAAAAATAAAACATGCAGAAATAAAAGGAGCCTGTCTCTGATATCAGAGATCCTATGCCTTCAGTCTTATGCCCCAGGGTCTTGATTTGGAGGATAAAATGTCTTCAACAAGTCCTAAGAACTTCCATTTTATAGCAGAGAGAAATAAGAGGGTGTGGCAGGGGAGAATTGCCACGTGGACTCTATGTAGCTACATTTAGTTTCAAGGTTCCAAGTTAGAATATGAACGAACGTGATTCTGCCTCCTTTGCTCATTGACACTGGCAGGCCAGCCCCAGTTTCCATGGGGTCTGAAGCCCTGTCCAGAAGGCTTGCTCAGAGACCATATGTTAATAGTATGGTCAACAGAGGAATGTCTTTCCAAGCCTCTGAAAGAAAATCATGAAAGACTATTGGGAAACAGAATCAGAAAGAAAGAAAGAAAGAAAGAAAGAAAGAAAGAAAGAAAGAAAGAAAGAAAGAAGAGAAGAGAAGAGAAGAGAAGAGAAGAGAAGAGAAAAGAAAAGAGATAACAGAATGGAACAGGATGTGAGATAGAGGGTATGTATACAAGACTCCATAACGTTCTTAGCCTTCCAAATTCCACATTTTTTCCTAAACCATACTGTTTTTTTAAGTTTTATTTTTATTTATGTGTGAACCCATGCTATGAATGTCCACAGCGGTCAGAAGATGTTGGCTCACCCTTGAAACTGGAACTGCAGGCGCTGTGAGCAATCCAAGGTAGGTTCTGGAGACTGAACTCTGGTTCTCTGCAGGAGCAGCACGCAAGCACACACTCTTACCACGGAGCCAACCCTCCAGAGCCCAGATCATCCAGTGCCAGTGCACAGTAGAAAGGTTGGGAGTGGGGAAAGCAGGATCTGTTGTGCTTTCCTCTCCGTTAGAGTTGCCAGTGACTCAGCACATGTCGGTAAGTGCTAAGCCCAAAGGCCAAGGTACCAAGTCTCTCTTACATGTGTGTGACTTTTCCCACCTTTGGACTTTAAAAAATTTTTCTGCCAAGACAGAGAAGCAAGAGGGGGTTGAATGGGGAAAAGAGGGAGGGAAGGGGGCTTATGGGACTTTCAGGGAGGGAGGAGACGGGAAAGGGGAAATGATTTTGAATGTAAATAAAAAAAAAACTTAGAAAATAAGAAAAAAAGATTTTCCTTACAGAGTGCTCCAAAGTTCAGTCCTCTTGTTCTGTCCCTTTGCATCCTAATAGGGGGTCCAAAGTTGGCTGCTTACCCTGGGACTTCCTCAGAAGGATCTTTATAGAGCCTAGTCTCCCTTTTCTCCAGGGGCTGCCTGTCTCTTTAAAGGCCTGATCGTCTTTCCCATTCCTAGAAGTACCTCTATGCTCTAGCAGTTAGAACTAAATAGAGAAGTTGGCACCTTGCTTCTCTTCAGAGCACCACTGCTTCCCAAAGCTCATCACCCCATTGTCTCTGGACCCACCATTACCACTGCCATGCTAAAGGGTGTGGATGTCACCATGCTTAGAGTAACATTTCCTTTCTTGTTTATTATTTAATGTTCAGTGCTTGTATGTGCATAGGCATACATATGTAGCTTGCAAGTAGAGGCCTGAAGGTGACATCCAGTTATTTCTTGACTGCTTTTTCTTTATTGAGCCAGGATCTCTGTCTGAATCTGGATTGTGGCTACTGTAGCTGGCCAGCTTGTTCCAGGGATTCCCCCATTCCTGCCTACCGAGTGCTGGGATTACAGATGACCTCCCCTAGCTTCTGAGCATTCTGTGTGAGTTCTGAGGACCCAACCATCCTCATGTTTGCACAGCAAGCACTTTACTGAGCTATCTCCCCAGGTCCCATTCATGTTTTGCTAATACCTAATCCATACATATAAAACTCTTCTTAAATACCACTGGTTATGAGTATTAATTCTTTTCACGTTCTTCTAGTAGTCACCATCCTGCCCCAGAGACTGGTATGCTATGACTCACCAACTAGAGTCCACCAAGTCACTGAACTCACTGGATTTGTCTGTATTTATTAAATTTTATCCATTTAGTTCAAAACTTTCTTCAAGAAAGCTAGATAGTCAGGACATGAGAGCCGCCTGTAATGTTAACACTTAAGAGGCCAAGCCAAGAAGATTGCTGTGAGTTGGAGGCTAGCCTAGGCTACAAATTCAGACTATATAAAAACAAAACAGAGATAGAGAGGGGGAGGGAGAGAGGGAGGGAGGGAGGGAGGGAGGGAGGGAGGGAGAGAAAGGTCAGGAAGGGAGGGAGGGAAGGAGGGAGGGGGGGATACATGACGAAATAACGTGTACTAGCCTATCTTCTGTCTCTATGGTACATAAACCCAATGTGACTTTGTCATATTTCTGCTTGTGTGGCTGTATGTAACTAGATCGTGTACTGGCAGTGGCTTTATGTAATTGTGATGTTACTTATTCTTTCTGGGTTTATTGTTTATTTTTCTCATTCTCCTTTACAAAACAATCATTCCACCCGTGTCTCCATTGAAAACCTCATTAATCACGGGGTCATAATTCTCATCTAAAGTAATCAGAGGACTATTGTTCTGATGGAATCTCCAATGGCAGAAGAAGGCTCCAGTCTTACATAAAGGTTACTGAAGCACAAACAGGACCTGGAGACATCAGTTAGAAGTTAGAGTCCTAAATGTCTCCTGCAGGTCTTCTCTGTTTGGAGTTTTTTGTGATTTCAAGAGCCATTTATGTAATATGCACTAAATTTGATTTTCTGGCTCCAAGGGATAAGTTTCTGATGGGTTTGAGAAGTTTGTTACAACAGATAACAAAGAAAAATGACTATAATAATTCATTTATTCCTTATTCCAAGATCAGGAATGAACAAAATAATCTGGTTTTAAAGATCACTTACACACATGCACACACACACACACTTTCTCCTCTCTCTCTCTCTCTCTCTCTCTCTCTCTCTCTCTCTCTCTCTCTCTCTCTCTCTCTCTCTCTGTTTCATATCTCTCTCTCTGTTTCACACACACACACACACATTTGTCAACTCTGAGTAACCTCCTATAGGTAAAAGCAACCCAGTCTACATGCCCAGCTCACTAGTGCCCATTTGTACCTGTCCTTGCTTAAGAAAGAATGTCCTGAATATTCCAAAGTTAGGAATGCTAACTTTGACCCGTTGACAATGGTCACAGAGAGAAAAAAATTTAACCACCTTGGAATTCCTAAGAAAGAAACTGAATTGGAACAATTATGAGAGAAGATGGTGGCACAGTATTTCTCGTCTTTCTTAAATCACAAAAGAACACACATGGTATGCAGTCACTGATAAGGGGATATTGACCCAGAATCTCGGAATACCCTAGACACAATACGCATATCAATAGATTTCTAAGAAGATGGAAGGAGAGACCCCTGGTCCTGGAAAGACTGGATGTAGGGGAACGCCAGGACAGAGTAACGAGAGGGGGTTGAATGGAGAAAAGAGGGAGGGAAGGGGGCTTATGGGACTTTCGGGGAGGGAGGAAACGGGAAAGGGGAAATGATTTGGAATGTAAATTAAAAAAAATAAAATAAATAATTAATAAAAAAAAAAAAAGCTCTGTTCTAGCCACGAAGGAACAGTAGCCTCATCAAGCAAAACCATCGAATCCTAGACAGGCCTCACTGCAGCTCTGCCCTCAGACATCTCTCTCTCTCTTTTTTTTTTTGCCTTAAAGGCATGTGCCATCATTCATTTCTTTTATTTTTAATTAGATATATTCTTTATTTACATTTCAAATGATTTCGCCTTTCTTAGATACCCCCCTCCCCGAAAGTCCCATAAGCCCTCTTCCCTTTCTCTGTTCCCCAATCAACCCCTCCTGTTTCCCTGTCCTGGTAGCTCAAGAAGCCTTCCAAACACTCAGTTCTTTTTTTTTTTTTTTAATTTAATTTAATTTTATTTTTTTAATTTACATTCCAAATCACTTCCCCTTTCCCGTTTCCTCCCTCCCCGAAAGTCCCATAAGCCCCCTGCCCTCCCTCTTTTCTCCGTTCAACCCCCTCTCATTACTCTGTCCTGGCGTTCCCCTACATCCAGTCTTTCCAGGACCAGGGGTCTCTCCTTCCATCTTTTTAGAAATCTATTGATATGCTGATTGTGTCTAGGGTATTCTGAGATTCTGGGTCAATATCCCCTTATCAGTGACTTCATACCATGTGTGATCTTTTGTGATTGGGTTACCTCACTAAGGATGATATTTTCAAGTTCTGACCATTTGCCTAGGAATTTCGTGAATTCATTGTTTTTAATTGCAGAGTAGTATTCCATTGTGTAAATATACCACATCTTCTGAATCCATTCCTCCGTTGAGGGACATCTGGGTTCTTTCCAGCTTCTGGCTATTATAAATAAGGCTGCTATGAATATAGTGGAGCATGTGTCCTTCTTGCATGCAGGTAAAGTCTCTGGGTATATGCCCAGGAGTGGTATAGCCGGATCCTCCGGAAGTGTCATGCCCAGTTTTCTGAGGAGCCGCCAGACTGCTTTCCAGAGTGGTTGTACCAGCCTGCAATTCCACCAGCAGTGGAGGAGTGTTCCTCTTTCTCCACATCCTCGCCAACAACTGCTGTCTCCTGTGTTTTTGATCTTAGCCATCCTGACTGGTGTGAGATGGAATCTCAGGGTTGTTTTGATTTGCATTTCCCTAATGACTAAGGATGATGAACATCTCTTTAGGTGCTTCTCAGCCATTAGATATTCTTCAGGTGAGAACTCTTTGTGGAGCTCTGTACCCCATTTTTTAATAGGGTTACTTGCCTCTCTGGAGTTTAACTTCTTGAGTTCTTTGTATATCTTGGATATTAGCCCTCTGTCGGATGTAAGGTTGGTAAAGATCATTTCCCAGTTAGTTGGTTGCCGCTTTGTCTTTTTGACGGTGTCTTTTGCCTTGCAAAAACTTTGTAATTTAATGAGGTCCCATTTGTCTATTCTTGATCTTAGAGTATAAGCTATTGGAGTTCTGTTCAGGAAATTCTCCCCTGTGCCCATATGTTCAAGGTTCTTCCCTAGTTTCCCTTCTATTAGTTTCAGTGTGTCTGGTTTTATGTGGAGATCTTTGATCCACTTAGAATTGAGCTTAGTGCAAGGAGATAAGGATGGGTCAATTTGCATTCTTCTGCATGTTGACCTCCAGCTGAGCCAGCACCATTTGTTGAAAAGGCTATCTTTTTTCCACTGGATGGTTTTAGCTCCTTTGTCAAAGATCAAGTGACCATAGGAGTGTGGATTCATTTCTGGGTCTTCAATTCTGTTCCATTGATCTACATGTCTGTTACTGTACCAATACCATGCAGTTTTTAACACTATTGCTCTGTAGTACAGCTTGAGGTCCGGGATACTGATTCCCCCAGAGGTTCTTTTACTCTTGAGAATAGTTTTAGCTATTCTGGGTTTTCTGTTATTCCAGATGAATTTTTGAATTGCTCTTTCTAACTCTATGAAGAATTGAGTTGGGATTTTGATGGGGATTGCATTGAATCTGTGTATTACTTTTGGTAAGATGCTCATTTTTACTATATTAATCCTGCCAATCCATGAGCATGGCAGATTTTTCCATCTTCCGAGGTCTTCTTCAATTTCTTTCTTCAGAGACTTGAAGTTCTTGTCATACAGATCTTTCACTTGTTTGGTTAGCGTCACGCCAAGATACTTAATATGGTTTGTGTCTATCGTAAAGGGTATTATTTCTCTTACTTCTTTCTCAGCCTGCTTATCCTTTGAGTATAGGAAGGCTTCTGACTTGCTTGAGTTGATTTTATATCCGGCCACTTTGCTGAAGTCGTTTATCAGCTGTAGGAGTTCTCTGGTGGAGTTCTTTGGGTCGCTTATGTATACTATCATATCGTCTGCAAATAGTGATAGTTTGACTTCTTCCTTTCCAATTTGTATCCCTTTGACCTCTTTTTCTTGTCTAATTGCTCTAGCTAGAACTTCAAGTACTATATTGAAAAGATATGGAGAGAGAGGGCAGCCTTGTCTAGTCCCTGATTTTAGTGGGATTGCTTCAAGTTTCTCTCCGTTTAGATTGATGCTGGCTACTGGTTTGCTGTAAATTGCTTTTACTATGTTTAGATATGGGCCTTGAATTCCTGATCTTTCCAAGACCTTTAGCATGAAAGGATGCTGAATTTTGTCAAATGCTTTCTCAGCATCTAATGAGATGACCATGTGGTTTTTTTCTTTGAGATTGTTTATGTAGTGGATTACATTGATGGATTTCCTTATATTGAACCATCCCTGCATCCCTGGGATGAAGCCTACTTGATCGTGGTGAATGATCGTTTTGATGTGTTCTTGGATTCGGTTGGCAAGAATTTTATTGAGTATTTTTGCATCGATATTCATAAGAGAGATTGGCCTGAGATTCTCTTTCTTTGTCGGATCTTTGTGTGCTTTTGGTATTAGTGTAATTGTGGCTTCATAGAACGAGTTGGGTAGTGTTCCTTCTGTTTCTATTTTGTGGAACAGTTTGAAGAGTATTGGTGTTAGGTCTTCTTTGAAGGTCTGATAGAATTCTGCACTAAAACCATCTGGACCTGTGCTTTTTTTGGTTGGAAGACTTCCAATGACAACTTCTATTTCTTCAGGGGTTATAGGACGGTTTAGATGGTCTATTTGATCCTGATTTAATTTTGGTACTTGGTATCTGTCAAGGAAATTGTCCATTTCCTCAAGATTTTCTAGTTGTGTTGAATACAGGTTTTTGTAGTAGGATCTGATGATTTTTTGAATTTCCTCAGTTTCTGTTGTTATCTCTCCCTTTTCGTTTCTGATTTTATTAATTTGGATACTATCTCTGTGCCCTCTGGTTAGTCTGGCTAAGGGCTTATCTATCTTGTTGATTTTCTCAAAGAACCAACTCCTCGTTTTGTTGATTCTTTGTATGGTTTTATTTGTTTCTACTTGATTGATTTCAGCCCTGAGTTTGATGATTTCCTGCCTTCTACTCCTCTTTGGTGTATTTGCTTCTTTTTGTTCCAGGGCTTTCAGGTGTGCCATTAAGCTGTTAGTGTATGCTGTCTCCCGTTTCTTTTTGGCGGCACTCAGGGCTATGAATTTTCCTCTTAGCACTGCTTTCATTGTGTCCCATAAGTTAGGGTATGTTGTGCCTTCATTTTCATTAACTTTCAAAAAGTCTTTGATTTCTTTCTTTATTTCCACCTTGACCAAGTTATCATTGAGTAGAGCATTGTTCAGCCTCCATGTGTACGTGGGTTTTCTTTTGTTTTTGTTGCCATTGAAGACCACCCTTATTCCATAGTGATCTGATAGGAGGCATGGGATTATTTCTATCTTCTTGTATCTGTTGAGGTCTGATTTGTGACCAATTATATGGTCAATTTTGGAGAAGGTACCATGAGGAGCTGAGAAGAAGGTGTATTCTTTAGCTCTAGGATGAAATGTTCTATATATATCAGTTAGTTCCATTTGGTCCAAGGCTTCAATTAGATTCACTGTGTCCCTGTTTAGTTTCTGCTTTCCTGAACGATCCATTTCAGAGAGCGGGGTGTTGAAGTCACCCACTATTATTGTGTGCGGTGCGATGTGTGCTTTGAGTTTTAGTAAAGTTTCTTTTACGAATGAGGGTGCCCTTGCATTTGGAGCATAGATATTCAGGATTGAGAGTTCTTGATGGTGGATTTTTCCCTTGATCAGTATGTAGTGTCCTTCTGTGTCTTTTTTGATGACTTTGGGTTGAAAATCAATTTTATCCGATATTAGGATGGCTACTCCACCTCGTTTCTTGGGGCCATTTGCTTGTAAAATTGTTTTCCAGCCTTTTACTCTGAGGTAGTGTTTGTCTTTGACACTGAGGTGCGTTTCCTGCATGCAGCAAAAAGCTGGGTCCTGTTTACGTATCCAGTCTGCTAGTCTATGTCTTTTAATTGGGGAATTGAGACCATTGATATTAAGAGAGATTAAGGCATAGTGATTATTGCCATCTGCCATTCTTGACGCTATCTTTATGTTTGAGTGGTTATCTACTTTTGGGTTTGATTCAAGAAGGTTATTATCTCATTTTTTCCAGGGTGTTGTTTCTCTCCCTGTATTGGAGGTTTCCACCTATTATCCGTTGCAGGGCTGGATTTGTGGAAAGATATTGTGAAAATTTGGTTTTATCATGGAATATCTTGGTCTCTCCATCTATGGTGATTGAGAGTTTTGCTGGGTATAGTAGTCTAGGCTGGCATTTGTGCTGTCTTAGTGTCTGCATGAGATCTGCCCAGGATCTTCTGGCTTTCATAGTCTCTGGTGAGAAGTCTGATGTGATTCGGATAGGTCTTCCTTTGTATGTTACTTGGCCCTTTTCTCTTACTGCATTTAGTATTCTTTCTTTGTTTAGAACATTCGGTGTTTTGATTATTATGTGACGGGAGGTATTTCTGTTCTGGTCCAGTCTGTTTGGAGTTCTGTAGGCTTCTTGTATGTTCATCGGCATCTCTCTCTTTAAGTTAGGGAAGTTTTCCTCCATAATTTTGTTGAAGATGTTTACTGGCCCTTTAAGTTGCAAATCTTCACTCTCATCTATACCTATAATCCTTAGGTTTGGTCTTCTCATTGTGTCCTGGATTTCCTGGATGTTTTGGGTTACGCGTTTTTTGCATTTTGCATTTTCTTTGACTGTTGAGTCGATGCTTTCTATGGAATCTTCAGCACCTGAGATTCTTTCTTCCATCTCTTGTATTCTATTGTTGATGTTTGCATCTATGACTCCTGATTTCTTCCCAAGGTTTTCTATCTCCAAAGTTGTCTCCCTTTGTGATTTCTTAGTTGTTTCTACTTCCTTTTTTAGTTCCTGGATGGATTTGCTGAGATCCTTCACTTGTTTGTTTGTATTTTCCTGTATTTCTTTAAGGTATTTTTGCATTACCTCTTTCAGGATTTCTTCCTGATGACCCACGTTCTCCTGCATTTCTCTGAGCGATTTTTGTGTTTCCTCCTCATGGGATTCCATCTGTTGATCCATCGTCTCCTGCATTTCTTTAAGCAGTTCCCGTGTTTCCTTTGTAAGGGCATCTAACCGTTGATTCATTTCTTTAAGCAATTTTTGTGTTGCCTCCTTATGGGCATCCGTCTGTTGACCCATATTCTTCTGCATTTCTTTATGCAAATTTTGTGATTCCTTTGTGAGTGCTTCTACCCGTTGATTCATCTCGTTAAGCGATTTTTGTGTTGTCTCCTTGTGCGCCTCCATCTTTTGATCCATGTTCTCCCGCATTTCTCTAAGCGATTTTTGTGTTTCCTTTGTAAGGGCTTCTAACCGTTGATTCATGGTCTCCTGTAACTCTTTATGAGATTTATTTGTGTCCTTCTTGTGATCCTCTAATAGCATCATGAGAAGTGATTTTAAATCCAGATCTTGTCTTTCGGGTGTGGTGGGGTATCCAGGACTTGCTGCTGTTGGAGAGTTGGGTTCGGATGGTCCCACATTACTTTGATTACTGTTAGTAACATTCCTACGTTTGCCTTTTGCCATCTGGATACCTCTGGTGTTAGTTGGTCCTGCTGCCACTGGCTGTTGGTTGGACCTCCTGTGAGCCTGCAAAGCTATTTCTGCCCCCCCTGGATTACCAGGATTCCCCTGGCACCGATTTCTGGGGCCTGCCTGCTCCTGAGTGACTTTGGAGCCCTAATGTGCTTTGCCCCAAGTGATCTTATATTGGGGAGGCCTTGCACATCTAAAGGCTCAGCCTAGTGGATTCCTGGAGCAGAGGTCGCCAAAGGGAGGCTGGCAGGCTCCTGCCCTGTGCAGGGGTGTGTGATCTCTCCTGGGGGGGGAGGGGGCGTCCCTCTGCCAGGCAGAAGTCCCACAGCAGATCTGGCGCGCTGGTCACTGCAGATCAGCCCAGCACCTGGGAGCAGGTTACACACAAGCTGCCTGAAACCGAAGCGATATTATGCCTGTCTGTCTCTGAGCCTGGCGGTCCCAACTACCTGGTCACTGGAGCAAAGATGGCGGAGGGCAGTCTCCGTGGCGCCGCTCACCCTGTGGTCACGATGGCCCGCCGATCTGGCACCCAGACGACCACAGCGCCAACCCGCCCTCGGGCACAGACGGAAGCCCCAACAGGCCGTGTCCCAAGTGATGTTATATCGGGGGGAGAGCCTGGGTACCGGTCTCTCCAGCGCAGTCCGCGGGAACAGAGGTCGCGGAAGGGAAGCTGGCAGGCTCCCTCCCTGCGCGGGGTCCCTCCACCAGGCAGAAGGTCCCACCGCGGAACTGGCGCGCTGGTTACTGCAGATCAGCCCAGCACCTGGGAGCAGGTTACACACAAGCTGCCTGAAACCGAAGCGATATTATGCCTGTCTGTCTCTGAGCCTGGCGGTCCCAACTACCTGGTCACTGGAGCAAAGATGGCGGAGGGCAGTCTCCGTGGCGCCGCTCACCCTGTGGTCACGATGGCCCGCCGATCTGGCACCCAGACGACCACAGCGCCAACCCGCCCTCGGGCACAGACGGAAGCCCCAACAGGCCGTGTCCCAAGTGATGTTATATCGGGGGGAGAGCCTGGGTACCGGTCTCTCCAGCGCAGTCCGCAGGAACAGAGGTCGCGGAAGGGAAGCTGGCAGGCTCCCTCCCTGCGCGGGGTCCCTCCACCAGGCAGAAGGTCCCACCGCGGAACTGGCGCGCTGGTTACTGCAGATCAGCCCAGCACCTGGGAGCAGGTTACACACAAGCTGCCTGAAACCGAAGCGATATTATGCCTGTCTGTCTCTGAGCCTGGCGGTCCCAACTACCTGGTCACTGGAGCAAAGATGGCGGAGGGCAGTCTCCGTGGCGCCGCTCACCCTGTGGTCACGATGGCCCGCCGATCTGGCACCCAGACGACCACAGCGCCAACCCGCCCTCGGGCACAGACGGAAGCCCCAACAGGCCGTGTCCCAAGTGATGTTATATCGGGGGGGAGAGCCTGGGTACCGGTCTCTCCAGCGCAGTCCGCGGGAACAGAGGTCGCGGAAGGGAAGCTGGCGGGCTCCCTCCCTGCGCGGGGTCCCTCCACCAGGCAGAAGGTCCCACCGCGGAACTGGCGCGCTGGTTACTGCAGATCAGCCCAGCACCTGGGAGCAGGTTACACACAAGCTGCCTGAAACCGAAGCGATATTATGCCTGTCTGTCTCTGAGCCTGGCGGTCCCAACTACCTCAACACTCAGTTCTTATGTGGAAATGACATTGGGGAGGAGCACAGCTACTCATATTTGAAGGGTCTTCTCTTTGCTTCTGTTACAAAATAAAACCTGTTCCCAGGAGAAAGTTTTAACCTTGGTTCTTGTCCTCTTGAAAGGAAGAATTCAGCCAAAGACAAACAATTAAAAGAGTTCAGCACAGTAAAGCACTGACTACTACAAAGGCCAGAGCCAGCTAACCTAAAGGGGTTTTGCACTGTAAAGTCCTGACTCTTTTATGAATATCTCTGAGGTGGGCAGTAAGGTAACCTTTCTTCCTCTCCCAAACCCTGGTGGACTGATCTCCCTTTTAGGGTATTCTTTCTATGATCCTGGAAAAGGTCAGAGGTGGCCACAACCACAGAACAAATGATATTCCAAGCAGCTGGGCTCCTTTGAGGACACATACCCTTGTTCGTTTGCATGTGTGACAATTTGTAAAGCCTCTGGTGGCCTTTACTTTCACCCGAGTACACTTTACCCAAGTGCAGCTGACATGTTTAACTACAAAGGGGTATTTTAACTGTCAGGAGACAAAGCTATCAAGATACACCTACAGGTTCCTTGATCCCTTGCATGGAATGCTTTGATTGCAAAGTTTCAAAGAGTCTCTTCAAATTTTAGATATCAAGCAGGGTATTGAGGCACACATCCATTATCCCAAGACTCAGGAGGCCACAGTAGGAGGCCCATGAAAGTTTGAGTCTAGCCTGATCTACATAACAAGATTCAGGTAAGCCAGGGATCCATTGTGAGACCTATCTCAAAATGAAAAGAAAAAAGTCATAGGTTGAATCCTAAACCGTAACTAAATCCAATATTCAGAATGTAGCTGTATTTGATAAGGGAACTTCTAATGAAGTAATTATTTTATAGTGAGATTGTTAGAATGGGCTCTGATTCAATCTGACTAGTTTCCTTTAAGAAGAGATGTGGTTCAAACAGAGAGACACAAGGGATGCACATTGGTGCACACAGAAACCATGACATGAAGAGACAGCAGGAGAATGGCCAATAAGACCTCAGAGGAGATAAAGTCTACCAACCCTGTGATCTCAGACTTGCATCTCCTTGAACTGAAAGGAATATATTTCTGGTTTTTTTTTTTAGGGCACACAATATGTGGCATTTCACTAGGACAGTCCCGGAAAATTAATACCACTACCCAACAGCCATCAATAGGAATCAATAGGAAGTAGTTTCTGCCCTTTCTCATCATGACCCTCATTGAAATAGTGTCTTTCTACATAGCCCAGGCTGGCTTCTAACTAGTGGTCCTCCTACCTCAACTTCACAAGTGCAGGAATTACTGGCATGGGTCACCAAGCCAGGCTTCTGCTATCTGTCTCTTCCTGCCAGTTGAGAATTCTCAGTTTGCTTCTCCCCCCTAAGTCACACTGTTGCTGTTGAAGGCTCAACTACAGGTTGAAGGAGGAAAACGGCCATCATAAAATGACAGCCCAGCCCGAAGTCCTCATTTCAAATCTATTCCTTCTTTATCAAGGTTATCTTGTGAGATTACCAGCACCATGGGAGCAAATTGCCTCCCCACGGAACTAATTCTCATCCCCAAGGGGATACCTACAGAGAAAATCCGGTCCCATTCACTTCTATCCTGAATCTCCAGCAATGTTTTCTTTGCTTTTGGCTTAGTGGGGCGTGGATGACTTAGCAAATGATAGACTTCAATTTGATAGGGAGCCAAATGGGCAGCGATCCTTGATTGTTCTGTGCTCTGTGAACTTTATAGCACATTGCTGATGCTCAATAAATGTCACATTTGTCAACTATCAATTATTCAGTGTGTAATGAGAAAAAACGCCTTAGCGGGCATTTCCTTCAAAACTTAACTGAGAAGCTGTGGAGTTCCAACATTGTATCACAGAACAGATGGCCACTTTGCCTTAAACTTTAAGACTGAATACATTTGTATTAATGACATGTCTTCAAATTACTCTAATTTGTTTATGGTGACAATTGGTGGAAGTCACAATGTTATTAAACATCAGTAACCCCATGCCCTGATTTTTTTTAATGCTGTTTTTATTGTTTTAAGACAGTGTCATGGGTTAGCCAGCCAGCTTAGTGAGTACTTGCAACATGAGCCTGGGTTTATCCCCAGAACCCAGGGTAGGAGAGAACCAGCTCCTGACTTTGTACTCTGTTGCACAAAAATCCACACAGCCCCACAGTGTCTGCCATTTGTCACAATTCACATTGTGAGTGACATGAAAAAATATCCACCTTCCATGACTAATGGATATTCCATATGATAATTCAATAGTAATTTCTGTATTACACAGGCAGGCCTAAATCTGACTGTGCACCCCTGCGAAGAGCTGTTCTGCAGGTAGGAAGGCTAGAAGCCCTTAGTCATTTGTTGCTATGTCATTCTCTGCCTAAATATCAGGCAGTAACTCTCACGGTTATGCCCTCTGTGGTAGGATACTCAGAATACAAATTGTGGTAAACCAAAGCTTGCTGTCAAATTGGTTTACAAATGTCCCCTTGAAAGGTGCTGAGAAGGCACCATGATCATCCTTAGTCATTAGGGAAATGCAAATCAAAACAACCCTGAGATTCCATCTCACACCAGTCAGGATGGCTAAGATCAAAAACACAGGAGACAGCAGTTGTTGGCGAGGATGTGGAGAAAGAGGAACACTCCTCCACTGCTGGTGGAATTGCAGGCTGGTACAACCACTCTGGAAAGCAGTCTGGCGGCTCCTCAGAAAACTGGGCATGACACTTCCGGAGGATCCGGCTATACCACTCCTGGGCATATACCCAGAGACTTTACCTGCATGCAATAAGGACACATGCTCCACTATGTTCATAGCAGCCTTATTTATAATAGCCAGAAGCTGGAAAGAACCCAGATGTCCCTCAACGGAGGAATGGATTCAGAAGATGTGGTATATTTACACAATGGAATACTACTCTGCAATTAAAAACAATGAATTCACGAAATTCCTAGGCAAATGGTCAGAACTTGAAAATATCATCCTTAGTGAGGTAACCCAATCACAAAAGATCACACATGGTATGAAGTCACTGATAAGGGGATATTGACCCAGAATCTCAGAATACCCTAGACACAATCAGCATATCAATAGATTTCTAAAAAGATGGAAGGAGAGACCCCTGGTCCTGGAAAGACTGGATGTAGGGGAACGCCAGGACAGAGTAATGAGAGGGGGTTGAACGGAGAAAAGAGGGAGGGAAGGGGGCTTATGGGACTTTCGGGGAGGGAGGAAACGGGAAAGGGGAAGTGATTTGGAATGTAAATTAAAAAAATAAAATAAAATAAAATTTAAAAAAAAATCGTACAATGTAAAAAAAAAAAAAAAAAAAAAGAAAGGTGCTGAGAGGAAGTGCTGGATTCCTATAGCTGCTCTGAATACCTTGATTAATGAGTACCACCAGCAGTTCCATTCCCAGATCTCAACTACAATTCAAAGTTCAGTACAAGAATCAGTAATGTCTCCATCTTCTCCTAGAGGGCTGGCCCTCTCCATCCACTGATGCTGACACAGTGGAATCAGGCCAGGCTGTACTATGCCCTTTAACACTCAATACCAGAACCTTATAAAGGAGTACTGTGTTCGCCAATGCTTTGCAGAGTCTTCTGGCACTGGTGGCTTCGCAGTAGACAAAGTCTGGCGACACTGATGCCTTTACAGTTTATGAAGTCTGATGTCACTAGTGGCTTTGCAATCTAAGAAGTCTGACGTTAGTTGCTTTGCAGTTTATGAAGTCTGAGGTGTTGGTGGCATGACGCAGCACAGACACCAAGTTCATCTTTCTTCGCTATAGAAGAAACTTTTCTCTCTTTTTTTTCTTCAAAAAAAAAATCATTGTGATGATATTGGATGTGATCCATCCTCTTCTCTTCCCGCATTTGCATGTCATTAGTATGCAAGAGACTGCAGTAACTGACAGGGATATGTCCTATCATATAAAAGCAGCAATTTCCAAGTAGGAAACCTCAATAATAAACATCCCAGGGATGGGCTTCATTAATCCATGCTACTTGATCTAATTTTTTTCCAAAGATAGTTCCTTCAATTTCATTTCAAAGAACGTTTCCATTTCTTTAGAATTAGAGTTGCCAATTGTCACGGATTCTAGCCTCTTTCATCCATAGATCACAAGAGGCGACAAGGACCCAAGCCTCAACTCAAAAACAAAACTGCTACACGATGCTTATTTTGTGCAACTGGCCAGATACAGCTACAAGCTGACAGACCTGTCCAGGAAAATCCTGACTGGATGTAAGGCAGTTTAATTAAAGTTGAATCAATTGATTCCATTAACTTCAGTAATGCTTAGTAAGGACTGTTAATGACAGGTGCCTGCTGTGCACTGAAGACACGGGCTGGGGGAGGGGAAGATGCACCAATGGCCTTCAGAAGGTTTGTCATTTACTTGGGAATATCACAATGCAGGGAAGCCTGGCCTGAGGACACCAGGGAAGCACATGTTAGAGAGGAACTCTGTCACACTTGAATCTCAAAGAAGGCTTTACTCACAGGAAAAACCGTATTCTGGCCCATAAAGGATAGTGTATTACAT
Organism: Tokudaia tokunoshimensis; assembly: GCA_036184795.1. Lineage (NCBI taxonomy): Eukaryota > Metazoa > Chordata > Mammalia > Rodentia > Muridae > Tokudaia > Tokudaia tokunoshimensis. Next base: position 34,515,854 of record BTHU01000015.1, on the reverse strand, counting down.
CTATTCCACTTCTAAGAAACTGAGTTTGTTGCCCAGGCCACATTTGCAATTGGGACTGAAAACATCTGATTTAACGTATTACTCAGATCCCACCTATATGCATGAGCAACATCTGGACTGCTCTGTGAAGGTTGGTCTGAATTTTGAACACTGCTTGGACAAGCTAGGGAACATCTGTGAGCCTGAGTTCACTCCTCTGTAGCAGGAAGGTATACTATCTATTTCTTCTCTCTCTCTCTCTCTGTCTTTCTTTCTATCTGGTTTTTCAAGACACCTGGGAGGTATGGTGTGGACACTTGGGAGGTGTGGTGTGGATGGACACTGGGAAGTATTGTGTAGATCAGTGGTTCTCAACCTGATGGCTGAGATTCCCAAAGACCACGAGAAAACAGATATTTACATTACAATTCATAACAGTAGCAAAATTATAGTTATGAAGTAGAAACAAAAAATAATTTTGTGGTTGGGGATCGCCACAACATGAAGAAGGGTATTAAAAGGTGGCAGCATTAGGGAAATTGAGAACAGCTGGTATAGATGGACACAGGGGAAGTGTGGTGTGGATGTATACCTGGGGAATGGAGTATGGACACCTGGGAAGTGTGGTATGGATGGACACTGGGAGGTGTGCTATGGGTGGACACTGGGAGGTGTGGTATATATGGCACCTGGGATGGGTTTCCACGGTTACCATATTTCTTTTCAGCTGGAGTTCTTCCAAGTCTTTCATCTACAAGTTTATGGAGACACAGTTCCAGTCAGATAGTCCAACACCCTGCACAGTTCAGATGACCATCAGGAAGATGTTTTCACCACTTTTATATCTTTATACATATTCCAGATTGGAAGTCTTATCGAGACTGGGCAACAGATATACAATTTGCCATTTACAACAAATTGTATAAGATGATGAATTCACTCAGCTAACTGCTCATTACACCCAGGAATAAACAATTGTTGGAGACATGAGAGTGGGGTGTTGGTTTGTTTTGCACTTTGTTGTTGGAAACAGATATTACAGTGCAGCTAAACACTTTGCTCTTAATTAAGCTTTATTTTGAGATGTGTGGATTTGCACACACACACACACACACACACACACACACACACTTATTGGAAATAACCTAGAGATGTCCCATGTGCCCTTTGCCAAGCATTTCCCAATAGGAGCATCTTGCAAAGCCTTCTAACACATAGAGGGGGGTGTTAACATGGATGTAACTGCTATGTCACAGATCTCCCTGGTTCTGCATGAGCTCATTGTGTGTGATGTGTAGGAAGTTCCATTTATTTTGAACACATTTTTTTCACATCCTCTTCACAATTAAGATACAGAGGAGATCTACCTACACATTTCCCATTGATAATCCATATTGACCTTCTTTTCTCTCTCTGTCACTAATCTCTGGCAACCACTAATCTGTTCTGAATATTCACAATTTTGTTGTTTTCAAAAAGATTAAATAAATGAACCATAAAGGATGTAACCATTTTACTGAATTCCCTGCTATTCACCCAAACTGCTGAATCTACAAATGATATTTTTTACTGATAGCAGAACTCCATAATACATGTGTATTACAACTTAACATTCGGTATTGAATAGCATCTGGCATGTTTCATGGCTTTGCTTCCTACAATAAAGCTATTTATTAGGCATGAGTGTTGAATCTCTGAGGTATATGTCCAGTACTAGAATTGTGCTTTGAATGCAAATTGTGTACTGTGACCTTTTTAAAGAAACTGCCAAACTATTTTCTGACAAAATTGTACATTTTAAAAATGTTTCCACTAAGAGTGGATGTGACCTTGGGGGTGAGGAGTGGTGGTGGTTGTAGCGATGGTGGTGGTGGTAGTAGTGATGGTAGTTCTCTTCTTCCTCCACCTCCTTCTCTTCCTTTTCCTCCTTCTCTTCCTCCTTCTTTTTGACATATTATGTGTGTAGATAGTTAAATCAGTAAGTAAATAAATGGTTCATGTACGTACAGCCTGTAAAGTCAGCTCAAAAAGTCCAAAGGGTAAAGGGGCAGGAGGTATATAAAACTGTGACGTAAAGCAAGTGCCTCTCCCTAACTCCTTTCAGACATTCAGGTACACAGCAAATACTTTATATGTCTGGGGGAAAAAATATCTAGTGTACCCTAAAGCTTTGTCTGGGATAGATTAAAGTAAATACATCTTTTTTTTTTCTAAACAGGATCATGGCCTATAAATTGCTTCAAGTAGCTGTGTGCTTCACCTTGCTAATAGGTAAGAGATTGGTTCGTTTCTTGTTTTGTCATATCTTTTACAACTATCAGGGTGGTTGGTAACTCCTTTTGACTTCTGAAGGATATGAACAAACTTCTCATCCACAGACCTCAGAATCCTTGAGGGAGCCAAAGAAACTTGCCATGGTATGTTTTGGAAACTGGTACTGTAGTGAGCATGTGACTGTTTTGTTCCTAATTATACATTAACATATTAACGTTCTGGCTTAATTGCTTCTTCCAATGGAGCATTCTGGTGTGCTTGAACAAAGGGAAGATAAAAATATCTTTTCAGAATTGTTTAACACTCACATAGCAGTATAAGGAGACCTCAAAGTACTTAGGAAGCATGAATTCGTTAACCTTCCCTGAGCTCCATGCTTTAAAGACAGATCAAGGAAGGCACCAGAGTCTAGGCGATTTACTGCCAAACTGACTCAGGAAATTTGTAACATACCAGAACTGAACTGAGCAACCGTTTTTTTTCCTTGTAACCAGACCTAAAATACTTAAGTTAACGTAATAGTTAAGGCTACATGAGTTATAAATATTTCTGATGAGGATCCATAATCTAGAATAGATTTGTTTCTTTCAGACGGTCTAAACGTATGCAGAAATTTACTTTTTGTATGAAGCTCGTCCCATTGACAGAAGCAGCTCTTTATGGGTGCCTTTGTGTCTGTTTAGTCATTCACGCAGAAGCTCTGAGACGCAAATACACCTACCTGCAGGACGATTGATTTGGCTGACCTTTCTTTAATAAGAAGAAAATGAGGTTGTGTAGCTTAAAGCTCAAGAAAAAACCATTTGAGAACTGGAAAGTCAGATGAGAGAATCATTTGCTGTCCTGGGGTCAGTCCTTCGGACCTCAGGGAAGGAGCCTGTTCTACTTGCAAGCTGTAGAAGCTGAAGTCTTTAGAATCAGGTTCCTTCTTTGCACTAATGACAAGTGTAATCAATGTCTTCTAAATCAGACAGCTCTAGAGCAAGAATCAACTTTCTTTGCTTCCGCCTCGATTCCTTCTTCCTTTAAGAACAGAGTTTTCTCACCTGTACATCCCCGGGGCCCTTTTTTGTCATAAAAATAAATGATTATTTAAAAGTTTATTTTTATTATTTACAAAGTTTTCTCCACAACAGATTAGCTGTACAACACATGATTCTCCCCTAGAACCTGACTTCAGTGGATAAGGAGAGCTCTTCATTGTCCGTTTTCAAAAATGATTGCTACCTTCACTGGAGTCATTAAACTTGAGAGCACAGTTCCCAAAGCATCTCACTGATTCTGTTTTCAAAATAGTAACGTGGACACTCCCTGGATAGGGAATTAGAAGTGTGTGAGTGCCATAGTTTGATTTAAGAAATAATTATACCTCCTTTGAACACTTCTACTCAAGAACTGCCTTCCCCTACATTAAAGTCAGCAAATATTAATTCTGCCAGATAAGTTCCTTTCATGTGTTGGGGGCATTCTGTATTCTTACAATTCAAGTCTCCTGATCAATCGGAAAATCGGTTGCATGCCTCCATTTTATCAAAAGAAAACTGGGAGCTTTGAGTGTGGCGTGAGCACACCGCACAGTTACCCCCAGGTGGATGCTGAATCGGTTCCCATTCTATGTGGGGTACAGCTGAAAGCAAGCCCCTTCTTCCTGCTGCACAATCCATTTATTGCTGCACTAAAGTTAGTTGACATGGGCATCGGAACACAGACAAAACCTTGTCCTAGAGAACTAGACCCAGTAAGGCGGCCGTTGGTTCCTCACAGAACCCAGCGAGCTGGGTACCCATATGTGACAAGGAAACAGGGCCCAGCCAGCAGTTTTTCCAGTCAGTTCCTTGTTACATCGATGCTCAGAGTAGTACTCAATTCAGCGTGTATCTATCTCAACAGGGCATTAATAAAATCAATCCTAAAGAGTAAATATTGGATCTACAGCCAAAACACACTGGGTCTTATCTGATTTGGGAAGCCAAGCAGTCTCAGGTCTGGTTAGTGCTTGGATGGGAAACCTCCTGGGGATACCAGGTACTGTAAGCAAGGGGAAACAAGAATGAATATGGAGACTGGGGCTGTAGCTCAAACTCAGGTAGTGGAGTATTTGCTTTGTATGCAACGACATATACTTGATATTGTAGTGCACACCTGTAATCCCAGCACTTAAGAGGTAGAGAGGTCGGAGGATCAGAAGCTCAAGGATATTACTGGTTACAGAATGAGCGCGTTTGCCTGCCTCGGCTGCAAGGAACCCTATGAAAACACATTTTAAATGCCTTTCCCTAGTAGGTCGATCTTTGAGCATTGTTGAGAATTAAGTAGAGTAAGGAGTGATAGTGTATATCTGCCATCCCAGCACTGACGAGGCTGGCGAAGGAGGATCGTGGGTAAGGGTGCTATCCTAGGCTACATAGTGAGCCCCTGTCTGAAACAGAAGGACTGCAAAAGCATTTGATTGTTTCTAATTTGCTTTGTAAAGGGTAGTTTTCATGGCTAGTCTGCTAAAATAAAAACCAGATTCCTTTCCCACTTACACGTTTCAGTTTTGACTTAGTAGCTGGAACTGAGCCACATGTAAAACAACGTGGAGGTCTATGTCCGTGTTGTTGACCTGTGATCATGTCTATCCATAAAGTACAAGGACATCTGCTCGTTGGAGAGAGGAAGAAAAATCAACCACCTTTGGCCTGTCTGACTCTGGCCATTCCTGTTGTGGTAAAGAGTAAAATTAACATCAAAGTACAAGACCAGGACCATCCACAACACATTCCAACCTTTAGTTCCCACTCCCCAGTTAGTGAGCTGTGACTCTTTGTCTTGAAGGACTTTTCATTTTCAGTTTTATTTTTTTTTTCACAAGGACCTTTACGCTCACGCTTCCTTCTTCAGAAGCTCATCTGTGCCTTCAGTTCCCCTCTGCCAGCTTCTTCTCAGCCATAGGAGTGGCTCTTTGCAGCCGCCCCGTGAAAAGCTCTAATCCTTTGGAGACTTGGTATTTCATGATATAACTTTTATTTTATGAGGTTTTGTTATTATAATTTCACCCGTATTTAAGAATGAGTGGTGTCTTACGTAGCTTAGCGTGGCCCAGAATTCTCAGGAGATCTGCCTGCCTCAGCCTGACAAATGCTAGGAGTTACAGGTGTGGGCCTGTACTGGAATAGGGTTGACTGATACTCTTAAGGACATGCATAATGACAATAAATAATAATGTCAGGAAATAATCTGATTGGAGAGAAAGGTGGTGTTGCTAAAGACCAGATTCTCTGAGTAGTGGATGGATTAGCGAAACTGTTTACCTATCCATGTAGCACTATGTGTTGTGGCCCTGGAGATATAGAAATCATAAACACAGCCAGGAAGTGACATTGCCTGGTCACTGTCATATTGTGAAATGCTGTCTTTCATGGGGGGGGGGTGTCTCAATTTTCCTGTCCATGTGATTAAAAACTAGTGAAATCTTTGCTGCTCCCAAGACATATCCAACAGTGTGTCTGTTTTCATCTGTGTGTCAGTCACTATACATGTGCTGAAAACTAGATCAGACCTCAGTGAAACTCAGGTGATGCAACTTTGCAAGATTCTCCACAGATGCTATAATCTCACCACTCAGTAAGCGGAGACAGGGGCACAGCTGTGAATTCAAAGCCATCAGCAATTCTCAGGTCAATAAAACTGGTTTCTCAGCTAAAGGTTCAGATGTGAAGAATCCTGTTAAATATTTCAGTACACCAGAATTGAAAAGCCAGTCTAAATTAAAAGAAGTTAGCCAACCTTTCTGTTTTCCAGCTCTCTTCCTCCCTTGGTGTCCTTTCTTTACCCCCCAACCCTGTTCCTTTGCCCCATGGCCTCTCACCTTCTGTGACCGTCTGTCCTTTGTTCTCCCCTTAATGTTTTCTTCAGTTTTCTCTCTTTCCTTTGATTCTTTTTACTCTTTCTTTTTGTTTTTTTTTTAATTCTTTCTTCCCTTTGAGATTAGAGACTCATGTAGCTCAAGTTGCTTCCACCTCCATTCATTTTCCAACTTCTGGGATTATAGACACACACCAAGACTCTCCTACTAGTTTTTTGGAGACAAACTTTCACTATTTAGCCCAGGCTGGCTTCAAATTTTTAGTCTTCCAGGGTCAGCCTCCCCAGGCACTTGTGACAATATCAAGATAGTTTCTTCCCTTTTTTAATTTCTAATTTTCTTTCTCTTCTTCACTTTTTCACTCATTACCCAAATCATCCCTCTTCTCTCATATTCATTCATCTGCTCTCCCTTCCTTTCTCTCCCTCCCTCTTCCCTCTTCCCCCTCCCCTGCCTCCTGCTCCATTTTTCACCTGATTTATCTCTTGTACTAAATACCAAGTTGACTATCCCTTAACCACAAGTCTTTGAATCAGTGACCAAAGTCAGGTGTAAGAAGAGAATAAAATAAGCGGTTTCCTTATTCTTTAAGAAAAGGACTTAAAGGTGGGCACGTTGCTTATAACTGGGATACCAACACTAGGGAGCTGGGTTGGGAACACAGCAGTGAATTAGAGATCATCTTGGACTATAAAGCTAAATTGTCTCTCTGGGGGTGGGGAGTGGGATATATATCTATCGATAGATATAGATAGATATATATCTATCGATAGATATATATATATAGAGAGAGAGGTAGAGATAAAAACTTTCCCCCTATTTTTATAGGATTTAATTTTTTGGCATTATTGGTATGTTTGTATATCATTTTCACACCATCATCTTTTATACTTGCTTCTTAGGAACCATTTCTCCTTTGTTACAGTACATCCTAGAGAGCATCCAATTCTGGGAAGTGGCTCTGTAAAGTAGGCAGTCACCAAGCAGGGACAAAAAAGCATGGGTCTCTTGTGCCTGGTGAGCTGTCCAGTCTGAAATCTCTGCATTCAGCATTTCTTTGGAGAGTATTTGAGAACATTTGTTAGAACACAAACAGAACTTACTAAGTCTGACTAATAGGGGACGAGGAAAGGATAAGCTATAAAGAGTTAAAAAGAGAGAAAGATTTTTCTGACTTATAAAGATTTCTAAGGAGGGCTTTAACCTGGCTGATATTAACTGCATTAAGAAAACAAAATCACAAAAGACCCTTTGGAAAACCAACAAAACAATAAAACTTGGGGTGGAATTTCCAGACCTCAGCCATGTTAAATAGACCCACAAACTCGAAACTCTGCTCTTGCTTTCAGTAACTTTCAAGGTTGATCAAGTGAAACGAGAAAGGGAGGAGAAATCTCTGAAGCAGAGAGGGTAATCGCATGCTCCACTACATCACTTAGATTTTATTTCCAGCCTGGCCACCAGCTTCCGATGCGACCTTGAGTCATCTCATCCCCCAGGGCCAATTTTCCTTTTGTAATGCCAGATAATAAATAACACTTGCTGCCTCTGTCTCCCGGGTACTGCTATTATCACCACCGATTAATATTTATTGGCTGCCTCTTGGACCTGTTCTGCTGAGGTGGGTCCTTTGCCCTGGGAAGGAAGAGAGGGTTGTATCAGTAAAACATTTTCCATGAAGAAAAGGGGAGCATAGTTCCAAAGATAGAGTTATTAAAGCTTAAAATAGCAGCGGCATATATTTTAAATCACGCTTCTCCGCTGAGGCTTATGTAATAGCTCCTTTGTTCTCAGAGGTTGTACAACGCACCAGGATAACTGTGCTGTAGAATATGAGTTTTACTTCTGGATGATCCTAAGGAACACTGTGTCAAGCAACTACTACATTTTCTCTTTCTATCTGGAATAATCTAAGCACAACTATTTAGCAATATTATTTTTCGCTGGTACTATTTGGTCCACTTTGCATAGCAGTTCAACCTTGTTTGGAAAATACCGTTTAAAACATGACGATCAGGCCCAGGGTACGGAATGTCATGACTTATTGCCTCTTCTTCAGGAAGGATAAATGAGAAATCAGAGGAATCCTCCATGAGCACCTCTTAGAGAAACAGAAAACAGTGCTGGTTGGTCCATACTATGAATGAGCAGGGGCTCATCTGAGCATCTTTGGATCAGTGGTGACTTCCCATCTCCACGGTCATTAGCATATATCTGACAATTAGAAGAGTCTCTACCTTGTGTCTTTGAATCTGCCTTCTCTTTCTTCCATCTGCCAAAGTAGAGAGCTGTGAATGGGAAGATAAATGTGGCATGTTTATACAACACTGTTCAGCCTACGGCACTATACATCCATCTTTGTGAGAAACATTTCTCCTGGACCTACTGCAACCGACTAGGCCTACCCCAAGTGCCTACTTCGGTACTTATCTACTATGATGTAGCTAATTGCCTTAAACCGTAGCAGCTTAAAACAATAAGCATTCATTATCCCCATTTCAGGGTCAGAGTTTGTGAGTGGCCTAGGACCTTGATTCTGGCTCCATTTCTTGTTTTTGTTTTGTTGTTTTCTTTTTTAAAAAAAATAATGACACTTGAAACACTTATGTGGGCATACAGTCATCTCAAAGCCTGGCTGGAGCAAAGGCATCAGCTTCCGAGGTGGTAGTACACACAGATGTTCGGAAGCTTTGTTCCCTTGGGGGGGGGGTCTCTCCCTTGCGGTTACTTGGGTGTTTTCAGATCATAGCATCTGCCTTTTCTTAAAGCAAGTAACTCCGTGAAGAGCACATCAGAAGCTCTACAGGAGCCGGGCGGTGGTGGCGCACGCCTTTAATCCCAGCACTTGGGAGGCAGAGGCAGGAGGATTTCTGAGTTCGAGGCCAGCCTGGTCTACACAGTGAGTTTCAGGACAGCCAGGCCTACACAGAGAAACCCTGTCTCAAAAAAACCAAAAAAAGAAAAAAGAAAAAAGAAGCTCTACAGGAGCTACAAAAGAAGAACATACCATCACTTCTGCAGTGCCCTAAGCTACACAGCACAGCCTTACGCACTGAAAGAGGCAAATATCCAAGGGTATGGACATGAGGAAGCAGCGGGGTTAGGAGCTGTCAGAGAGACTTTGCAAATAACCCAGCTCCGTTGCATGAAATGGGATTATGCTACAGTAAGACAGTATTACCCTGGCACCTGTCTCGGCAGTATTCTGAAATTAAATATTAACAGTTATGACTCTTCCTTCTATTTATTTCCAGCCATTGTTTTCAGATGAAGGCTTTGTAGATTCCTGTTAACACTCGTTTCCACACATGATTCCTCTAATTTAAACTGAAAACCCCAGCCTCTTCTGCCACCCCCTGATCTAGTCTTTTCTTCATAAACCATTGAAAAAACAGTTTGCGCCCTATGCCCCATCCTCAAGTACAACATAAGTGTATCACGTGCTGTCTCATTCTGGTGCACGTCATTAAACTTTGACCCCCAACTAACCAGCAAACCTTATGGGAGAGTGCTATATCTCACCAGAACCTGACTGTACAGTGTTGGTCATAAGCCCTGTTAATTTCTAGGCTGGAGAGCTCCTAATGTAGCATTCCTTAGCACTACATTTTTTAAGAAATGTCTGTCAAACATGAGGCACAATTTATATTGTTACTGCAGAGGTAGGGCAGAGTTCCACATTTTCACCAACCTTGATTACATTGTGTTGCATTTCTAAGCAAGGTTGTTATACTCAAAACAAAATACTATCAACATGGAGATTTCAAGATGAGGAGAATCTCACAGGAGACCACTGTCAGATGAAGGACTCCATGCAAATAATGACTTCTGAGAGAGAAAGAGGGTCAGTCTTTTCCAGGGAGGAGCTCCAGATATGTTAAGCAATCCCTTGTCAACTTTAAGCACATATACTTATGAGGAACACTAAATGACTGAGAACATTAAGTATGCATGCATACATATGTGCATGTGTAATGATAATAACTTAAAAGGAAGAGGTCATGCTGAAACTAATAGAAAGGAAACTGGGGAAGAACCTTAAACATATGAGCACAGGGGAAAATTTCCTGAAGAGAACACCAATAGCTTGTGCTCTAAGATCAAGAATTGACAAATGGGACCTCATAAAATTACAAAGTTTCTGTAAGACAAAGGACACTGTCAAAAGGACAAAGCGGCAACCAACAAACTAGGAAAAGATCTTTACCCACCCTACATCCGACAGAGGGCTAATATCCAATATATACAAAGAACTCAAGAAGTTAGACTCCAGAGAGCCAAATAACCCTATTAAAAATGGGGTACAGAGCTAAACAAAGAGTTCTCACCTGAAGAATACCTAATGGCTGAGAAGCACCTAAAGAAATGTTCGACATCCTTAGTCATTAGGGAAATGCAAATCAAAACAACCCTGAGATTCTACCTCACACCAGTCAGAATGGCTAAGATCAAAAACACAGGAGACAGCAGTTGTTGGCAAGGATATGGAGAAAGAGGAACACTCCTCCACTGCTGGTGGGATTGCAAGCTGGTACAACCACTCTGGAAAGCAGTCTGGAGGTTCCTCAGAAAACTGGGCATGACACTCCCAGAGGATCCTGCTATACCACTCCTGGGCATATACCCAGAGGCTTTACCTGCATGCAATAAAGACACATGCTCCACTATGTTCATAGCAGCCTTATTTATAATAGCCAGAAGCTGGAAAGAACCCAGATGTCCCTCAATGGAGGAATGGATTCAGAAGATGTGGTATATTTACACAATGGAATACAACTCTGCAATTAAAAACAATGACTTCACGAAATTCTTAGGCAAATTTTCAGAACTTGAAAATATCATCCTTAGTGAGGTAACCCAATCACAAAAGAACACACATGGTATGCAGTCACTGATAAGGGGATATTAACCCAGAATCTCGGAATACCCTAGACACAATTCACATATCAATAGATTTCCAAGAAGATGGAAGGAGAGACCCCTGGTCCTGGAAAGACTGGATGTAGGGGAATACCAGAACAGAGAAGCGAGAGGGGTTTGAATGGGGAACAGAGGGAGGGAAGGGGGCTTATGGGACTTTCAGGGAGGGAGGAAACGGGAAAGGGGAAATCATTTGGAATGTAAATAAAAAAATATAGAAAATAATAAAAAAAAGGAAGAGGTCATAAATTTTAGAGGAAGTAGGGGGACAGGAGGAGTTAGGGAGAGAAGTAGACGTGAAAATGAAAATAATGTGAACACTGTTTACATTGAGAAAATTCTCAAAAAATTAAATAAGCAATAATTAATAAAATATATTCTATTTTTCGGAATATTTTCCACATTTATCCTACTTGGTTTTATATCATTTGAACATTATTCTTAAGCTTAATTCAGGCTGTAGAGACTTTTAGAGTATATTCATTTTTCCCCTGTGTGGCATATTCTAACAAAGTCTGGTTTTGTTGTTGTTGTTAGTATGTATGGGTAATTTATTGACAAATGTGCATGCCTGATGCCCATGGAGACCAGAAGAGGTTATAAGAAGGTACAAGATCACCTGGAATTGGAGTTACAGATGGTTGTGTGGGTACTGGGAATCCAACCCAGATCCATCCAGTGTTCTTAACCTCTTTAGTCCCATAGGAAGTTTTGTTTTGTTTTTGTTTTTGTTTGTTTGGTTTTTTTTTTTACAGGATCTCATTTAACCCCCATTGGTTTCGAAGTCTCTATCTAGCAGGATACAAATATTGACTAGCTGGTTTAAGGCCAGGATATTATTAGAGCTCTTTACCTACGAGAAAACTACAGTTTAGAATTCAGTAATATTTCAGAATTTCAGAATAGCTGGGATTTTAATCCAGATTGTGAGGCTTCCATACATGCATCACAATTCTGCCTTACTTTTCTGTCTCCTTGTGGGTTATGGTAGTGACACTACACAGTTTAGAAAGGGCCCAGCATATTCCCCAGGGCTTAGTTTTCCCAGAGTACCCCACCTCAGAAACCAGGTTGCCCAAACACCAGAGCTGTGCCTGTTTTATAGGAAACACAGATACATAAGGCATGTCCCAAGATTCTGTGCCCTTGGTCTAATTGCAGAAGTGTTGGGAGCACCATTTTTGATGGAGGACCCAGCAAATCAGTTCCTACGCCTGAAAAGACAAGTGGTGCACTTGCAAGATTTCTGGGACCCAGATTACCACCCAGATGGGAAGGGAACATCACTGGCTGATGAGGTACTGGCATTTGATACAAGTAGTCCTTTATGGTGATCTTGTAAACTGGCCTTGCACCCCTCGGCATTCTGACGACACAAGCCCGGCTTTGAGCGTCTCTGATCTGTAATTTCTCTCCTCTCCCATGAAGTGGCTTTTGCTTAGTAAATGCCATATCTTACTATATCTTTCTGAAATATTGAGCTCAAATGTCCTTTCCTTTCTGGTATCCTCTTCTTCATTTCAAGGGGAACTGTGTGCTTCCTTCCTTTTGCATGCTGTTTATATGTGAACAGTTCTCAAAGCATCACATGGAGATTATTAGTTCCATATACCCAACCTCACTAAAATACAAAGGTTAGATCTGTGTCTTATCCATCAAGGTAATTTGGATCTATACAATTACTGCTACACAGTTGTCTTAATTAGGATTTTACTGCTGTGAACAGATACCATGACCAAGGCAACTCTTATAAAGACAACATTTAATTGGAGCTGGTTTACAGGTTCAGAGGTTCAGTCCATTCTCATCAAGGCAGGAACATGGCGGCATCCAGGCAGGCATGGTGGAGGAGGAACACAGAGTTCTACATCTTCATTTGAAGGCTGCTAGCAGACTTCTGACTTCCAAGCAGCTAGGATGAGGTTTTGAAGCTCATACCCACAGTAACACACCTACTCCAACAGGGCCAAACCTCCTAATAGTGCCACTCCCTGGTCCGAGCATATACAAACCATAACAGTCAAGGCTTAATACATTATTGAATGTGCTTGGGTACATTGGTAAGTGGAGAGTGGCCCCCTTTATTCTACTCTCAGTTGTTTACTACCTAGTATTCCTCTGTGAGCATCACTGTGCCTTTGAAGACTCTTCATGTGCTTATCTTTTGTGAATTTTTCTATTCATTTCTTCCAGCTCCAAGAGAACTAAAATCAGCATGCATTAGCCAGTTGTATCTCATGTTTACTTTTCTGATAGGAGAAAACAACAGAAGTCTGAACCCAGAGAAACTCCTAACTTACCTGAGGTTGCCCATTACCCATTATTGCCCTCTTACAATTTAACAATATGTCTATGACAAATTATTAAATTTTCCTTTGTTCTTCCTGTCCTTCCTTCTCTCCTTCCTCCCTCCCTCCCTCCCTCCCTTCCTCCCTCCCTCCCTCCCTCCCTTCCTCCCTCCCTTCCTCTGCCCCCCTCTATCTCTATCTTAGGCTGCCATCGTCATCAGGCACGAATGCATTATAAAAACATAAAATAGTGGAATGTCCCTGTTTTTGTATCGTCCCAATCCTAGCCTTCTCTGCATGGCCAGGTCTTAACTGGTCTACCAGGGCCACTTTGCTTCTGCTCAACAGCTGCTTATGAAAACCACCAGCTAGATAATACATGTAGTTTTGAGCTCCCTTTTCTCCCGCAGACACTATTTACAATCACTAGTATGTGACATTGTTTAGTTTGGCAAATGAAATAAGTATATAGGCTTGATTCACTGTGCCTTCTTCATGGGATGTTAAAATTTTCAAGTGTACTCCTGCTTGTTACCATAGACCAATTCAGTAATCAACTGATAGATTCTGTAATGTCACAAGGCAGCCATGTTGATTCAGTGTCCCCCAGAAACCCTGCAACACATCTGAGCGCCGGAATAAACAGATTAGTATACGTGCTCGGTAAAGAGAACGACCAGTGCAGTCATGTCCCACCTGCTCAGACATCCTGACTTGTGTTTCCTTTGCAGGCTTGGGAAGCATGGACTTCTTTGAAATCAAGTGCACACCGCTATTTTGATATGAACACACTGGCCTTTGATATGTCTGCTGCCCCATAAATGGACTTGAGTGTTGCAAAGGAAAGAACAAGTGTGGGAGGAGTTAGCACAGCAGTGTGCTCAAATGACGAGCTTGGAGAAATGGGAAGATCAAATGTGGCCTTCGCTACATTATTTATTAGGTCTAGCTCATGGAGACTTTGTAAGGAGCAATGGTGAAAACCCTCACAGACACCTGGGTGAAACTGGAAATTCTCCATAAATGCCCATTTTTGAGAAAGTAAATAAAGACTAAAGTAAAAGCATTTACTCAAAGAGGGGCTTTTCTGAGAAACGGGATGTAAAATTGAACAAACAGTGCAATTAAAACATTCTGCTCACAGCTCTCGGTTTTGTTGCCTCTTCTTTGAGTAAGCTTACATTTATGATTTAACTCAAAGCATAGCCATTTCAAACAGAGTGGGCACCCAGCCCCCTTTCCCAACACTTGTCACTTCCTGAAGCCATTCTATTTTTATCTATTTTTAGATTAGCATACAAGGTAACAGTTTCACCCATGGCATCCCCATATATATGTGTCCCTATACACTCTTCTCATTGGTCCATCCCTTGCATGTATCCCTATACATGCTTCTCATTGGTCCATCCCATACCTATACACTCTTCTCATTGGTCCATCCCATACCTATACACTCTTCTCATTGGTCCATCCCATACCTATACACTCTTCTCATTGGTCCATCCCATACCTATACACTCTTCTCATTGGTCCATCCCATACCTATACACTCTTCTCATTGGTCCATCCCTTGCACTCCCTCTTGCTCTCTAGCTGATTGCCTTTCAACTCCGTGAGTCTCTTTTTCTAATTTCTTATTACACATACACCATTACCCTCTGTCTTTCACCTCTCATCCAAGATTTCTTCCTACACTCTTATGATCTGCCTTCTAGCTTCTTGAAATACACACACACACACACACACACACACACACAAAACCAACTTATTCTGTTATCTACAAATAAGAAAAAATTCTTTGTTTTTCTAATATGGTTTATTTCATTTAACATAATGATTTTTACTTTTATACATTTGCCTGCAAATGTCATGGTTTGATTCTTTTGCAGATATTTGAAATTCCATTGTGTATACATACTACATTTTCTTTACCCAATCCTCTGTCCATGCATTTGAAATTTTTTCCATCAAAGGCATCCTGCTGAGGGCAGTAGCAAATATAATATTGACTGACATTAGTGGTTAGGAACTTGCTAGAGGCCACTCATCTATGGAAGTCTTAGAAAATGTGAAAATTTTGTATTTTATTTCCTAAATGCATTTATGTTTGTTTTAGTAGGAAATAACAGTTTAACATGCTTTCTGGGTACATTATTAATCTTTCTCAATGGTGCAGAAAATTTGACTCAAGAGAAAAGTGGACTGCTTCTTTCCCTTCTGACTTGGCGTGTTTCTGGAATGCCTCCCCAATTAGGGATGACACTATAACCAATTGCCAAGATTGCTTTTCCAAATCATAGATAAGTAAGATGGTTGTCTCCAGAAGTTGATTTTCTCCATATTCTTAGGTCAATCATTTCCTGGGACAATTTCTTTTGGCCTTTCCAGGTCATTTAATCCTCTGAAGATTATAGTTGTTCTTCCAGTCTTATAGCCATTCTAAGCAATTGCCTCATGGTAAGTAACTCAGAACAGCCAGATGCTGGGAAGCTACCCCATAAGACTTCCCCAGGTGTAGTGGGCATGAGCAGCTGCTCCTGATGGCCAACTAAGGGCATGCATTCTCCGGAAGAAACTTGAGTTTGATTTGTAAGTTACAATGGTAACTGATGTACCTTTCCAATCCACACAGCGGAGTGGGGCTCAAGGCCTAGCTTCATGACAGAATCCTATCTTTTCATGAGCAAGGCACAGCCGTTGGTTTGATTCCCCAGAACCACAAAGAAATATAGACAGAAAAACAAAACAAAACAAAAACAAAACAAAACAAAACAAAAAACCTGAACAGACAGGCAAAACAAAGAACTCAGATGTTGGTTTCCACTATAGTTAATAAATTTGGAATTTCCTATGAGCCTATTTTCACTGTTTTAAGAATTCTATGCTTCGAGGAGTTAATAGAAACTTACAAAATACTAGGGTATTAAAGTTCTCTTAAAAAAAAAACAGAATGTAAGTGGAGGTTTTTGCTTATTCTTGTTTCGTTTTAAGGTATTGGGTTCTGCAATTATGAAGGCTAGCAAGGCCAAAAGAGCAGGGAGAGGAGAGGAACCAGGGAAGCAATGCAAAGTTCAGGACTATGTGCTTGCAGAAGTCTCCTTAGGCCAGAGAGGATCAGACCTTTCTACTCACAGCCTCTGATTGGATGAGGTCGGCCTGGCTTATAAAGGGTAATCTGCATCAGTTAAATTTCAACTATTTCAAAATACATTTCACACCAAGATCCTCTCACAAAAAAAAAATATCCAGAAAAAGGATTCACATTCATATTTAGGTACTGTCGCTACATCAAGATAAGACATAAAAATTAATCACTGCAACTTATTATTTAGATGGCCTGCATACAGCTGTGGTAGTGGAGAAAGAAAGAAGGACTCTGAGTTCTTCATTTTGTTTAGTGAAAGCGGGGAGAATTGCAGATCACCAAGGAGATGAAACTGTGGGTTAGCGATCAAGGGACTTAAATAATACCAAGAAGCAACTCTGCAGTTAGATAGCTATCAAACAGGCACACCAAGATTTCTTACCCAAATATAATTTTGTGAGAATTTTTTTTTCTTTTTGGAAACTTAGAGGGCAACAGAAAACAAATAAGCAAAACAAAACAACCTAGGCCTAAGGAAAACAATTTTTTTTCCCCTAGCAATCTAATAGACAACTTCATCAGAGCCAAGTAGGAAGTGAGGCATATCTAGATGTTTAGGCAGGTTGTGAGGATAGCCAGGCACATCAGTAGTGTATATAACGCAAAAGTCACATTGGGTGGCTCACCCCAGAACTCGGCACTCAGGCAGCTGAGCGCTGTGAGGAGTCACTATCTGGCAGGCTCAATTTTATGGGTGATTCTCATGATGACATGTGAGATGACATAAGTAATATTTTTGAAACTTCAGTTTGTTTTCTGACAGCAGTTTATTTTTATTTTTTTTAAGGGGAGAGCGCGAACGCAGTCCCCCACTACCACAAAGTATGCAGTCGAGTTTCCCGCATTTGGGGAAATCGCAGGGGTCAGCACATCCCGAGTGCAATGGGTGAGCCTCGCCCTGGGAAAACCACCTTCGTGATCATGGTATCTCCCCCTGACAGCAATTTATAAATCCTAGATACAAGTCTGTTTGACAACAAGCAGAGAGGACTAGAGGCTAAGAATCTGTTTGTCACTTACCTGCTGATTGTGGCCTCTGTGGTGGAGATGGTGATGTGTTTATTATATTGTGTTGTTCAGACTGTAAATATTGCAGCTACTGAGTTCTGAAATAGAAGGTGTCTGCTCTAAGAGCTTTAGGAAGTCATCTTTGCTTGGCCTCTTCATATGATTAATTAAAGAAGCCTGTTGTTTCAATAGAAGTAACTGGATGTGGCAGTCCTCACTAAATTCAAAGTCCCCAGAGCCTTCTTTCTAAATCTGAGGTTCACCAACTCTTATACACCCTGTGTTCTGCCTATGCATCTCCACATTTTTTTATAGGGTAAGTAGAGAAACAAGCCAAGGTTCAGCCTGACCCTCAATGGTGTCCTGGACTTTCCACCCTCTAGAACTCCTGTAAGGCGGAGTCACACTGTCTCTGGTTAGACAGTCCAATGTTAAGCAAGTCCAAGAGAACAATTCCACGTCTTCCTTTAATGATACAAAAAGTGTGGTTCTAAAGTTAGTTATTATAGAACATGCTCAAAACTTATTTTCTTTAAGAACCTTTCACTGATAAAATTGAAGCAATAATGCTTATATTGGTATAGATTTTACTATACATTATACCAACCAGTATATAAGATCTGTCTTATTAAACAAAAATTAAGGCTCAGACAGTCAGTGGATGGCTATGATGGGTAAGGATCTGAGTTCCAGGCCACCTTCAGGATGATCTGGACTCCTTTTTAGAAATACTTTCATTTGGCAATTTGATATATATGAGCAATATATCTTGATCATATCTATACTCAACTTACCCCAACTATCTCTATACCCTCCAATATGTACCCTCTCATCTTCATGCCTTATTGTGATTTTTAATGACCCACTGAATCCAGTTAGTGCTGCTTTTATGAACATGGGCAACGTATCAGTGTCCACACCCTGGAAGAAAAATGACATCCTTTTCTAACTACCAGGAGCTCCTCAACTAGAAGTGGAGCTTCTGAGCTCTCCCTTCTTCCACTAAGGTTTCACTAACTAGGAGGCAGGTTCTTGTGTCCCACAGTGAAAAATTAACCCACAGGTGCATGGTTTGAAATAGGAATAGAAACAAAAGGAATAGAGAATGGTAGTTAATGCAGAAACTCAAAGCTGGTTAAAGTACAGAGAAGAGGCGTCAGTGGAGTGTTCAGTCATAAAGCAGACATATATGTGTGTGTGTGTGTGTGTGTGTGTGTGTGTGTGTGTGTGTGTGTGTGTATTCATCTCATAAGACAGAGTGGAAAGATTATGACCTTCAGATGAAAGAGAAGATCAGGGTGAAGCAGAGTCTTCTGAACAGGACCACTGCTCGTGAACTCACAGCAGCTGTGATTGCCTACACAAGAACTATACAAGATAAAGCTAGTCAATGTCCCAGCATTGATGGGGGCACAAGAGGTCCCACCCTAGCGGAGGAGCTATTGGCCTCTGGGGAAGGAGAATCAATTTTCTCTAGAAGTGCGCCCTCTGGTGGGTTGCCTGTGCTCCAGTAGATAATCAAACGTCCATGCTCATTTGGGCATTTTTTAGTAGGAGTCAGTAGGTTATAAAGAAGAAAACATAGAGGATATGGATTTGGGAAACAGAGGTAGGGGATTTTGGAGGAATTATTTGGGGAAGGAGGGTGATAGTGATAAAAAATACTTTGTAAATATGTATGAAATTCTCAAAGACGTGATAAATAGTTTAAATTTCAAAAGGAAAGAAGGGAGATGGGGAAGGTGCTCAGTGGTTAAGAACACTAATTACTCTTCAGAAGTTCTGAGTTCAATTTCCCGAAACCATATGGTGGCTCACAACCATCTGTAATAGGATTTGATGCCCTCTTCCAGAATGCAAAGACAAAGCTCTAGTACATGTAAATTTAAGAGGAAAGGAGGAAGGAAGGGGAGAGGAGGGAAGAGATGGGAGGGAAGGAAAAGAAAGCATTCTGAGTGTAGGAGTAGGGGAGGGAGATAAGGGTAAAGTCCCCAACTGTCCAGGACTGCAAGGTTTGGAACTCTTTATAGATATTTTGAGTAGAGCTTGCCTCCTCTTATTTGCATATTGCATATTTTTCTTGAATGTGGTCTGTTTATTACATGGCGTCCAGGTGGGAAAGGGCTTCTGTTCTTCCTCTGTCGACTTCTTTTCTTTTCTTTTCTATTCTTTTTTCTTTATTCTTCTCTTTTTTAATTTTTATTTTTTCTGATATATTTTATTTTTCTTTATGGCATCTTTTTTTATTAGATATTTTCTTTATTTACAATTCAAATGTTATCCTTTTTCCTTGTTTCCCCTCTGAAAACCCCCTATCCTATCCCCCATACCCCTGATCACCAACCCACCCACTCCTGCTTCCTTGTCCTGGCATTCCCCTACACTGGGGCCACGAGCCTTCACAGGACCAAGGCCCTCTCCTCCCACTGATGTTCGACAAGGTCATTCTCTCTGCTACATATGCGGATGGAGCCATGGGTCCCTCCATCTGCATTCTTTGGTTGGTGGTTTAGTCCCTGGGAGCTCTGGGGGTACTGGTAGGTTCATATTGTTGTCCCTCCTATGAGGCTACAAACCCCTTCATCTCCTTGGGTCTTTTCTCTAACTCTTCTATTGGGGACCCTGTGCTCAGTTCAATAATTGGCTGCAAGCATCCACCTCTGTATTGTTGGCATCCACAATAGTGTCTGGGTTTTGTAACAGTATTTGGGATGGATCCCCAGGTGTGGCAGTCTCTGGATGGCCTGTCCTTCAGTCTCTGCTCCACTCTTTGTCTCTATATCTTCTCCCATGGGTATTTTGATCCCCCTTCTAAGAAGGACTGAAGTATCCACACTTTGGTCTTCCTCCTTCTTGAGCTTCATATTGTCTATGAATTGTATCTTGGGTATTCCGAACTTCTGGGCTAATATCCACTTATCAGTGAGTGCATACCATGTGTATTCTTTTGTGATTGGGTTACCTCATTCAGGATGATATTTTCTATTTTTCTCTTATATATTACATCCCTACTGCAGGTTCTCCTCCACCTCTCCTCCCAGTCCCTCCCTCTGCCCCCAACCTCCCCTTTCCTTCAGATCCATCCTTCCTGCTTTCCTCCAGAAAAGATCAGGCCTCCTAGGGAAATCAATCAAACATGTCATATCTAGTTACAATTAGACTAGCACATACCGTTATATCAAGACTGGACTAGGCAACATAATAGGAGGAAAAAGTTCTAAAAGGAGGCAAAAGAGTTAGAGATCCTCAGCCCCCCCCCCATTAGGAATCCCACAAGAACACCAAGCTCCACAACTGTAACATATGCAGAGGACCTAGGTCAGACCCATTCAGACTCCCTGATTGTTGACTCGGTCTCTGTGGGCCCTTATGAGCCCTCATTACCTGATTCTGCAGGTTTTCTGTGGTCTCCTTGACCCCTCTGCCTCCTACAATCCTTTCTCCCACTCTTCTGCAGGAGTCCCTGAGCTCTGCCTAATGTGTGGCTGTGGGTCTCTGCATCTGCCCCCATCAGTTGCTGACTAAAGGCTCTCTAATAATGATTATGTCAGCCTTGGATCCACACAACTTATTTCTTTTATCTATTAACACTGACAAAGATTTTCTAGTCTCTACTCTCCTGCCATTTTGCTAACTAGTAACTAAGAATGTGTAGGCTTGAAGCATGGCTTCACCACCACCCCCATCTGAACAATGTCATATGTGGACGATCACTTCTCTGTGCCTCAGGTTACTCCAAATAATTTAATATACTCATTACTGGAAAGAAATGGCATGCCATAAATATGACACTGAGGACAGTACCTGGCTTTAACTGGACATTCAACTATTACTAGCTTTCCAAAACTCACATGGAAGTCCATGTTCTTTTCATGCATTCATAGTGTAGAATTCTGTGATCTGTTGCTCAGTGCTCCCTGCTAGCTGATTGATTGATTGATTGATTGATTGATTGTTGATTTTTTTTTTGGTTTGTTTGTTTGTTTGTTTCTGAGAAATGGTTCCTCTGTATAGCCCTGGCTGTCTTGGAACTCACTCTTGGGACCAGGCTGGCCTTGAACCCAACGATCTGCCTGCCTCTGCCTTCCAAGTACTGAGATTAAATATATGCACATGGCTCTGGATATTTTTCTATTGCTGAATCTACTCCTATGAGACGGTCTTCCTTCTATATGTGATTTTTTTACTCACTTACTCATTTATTTGCCATCCTTGTCTGGCACAGATCTAAAGAGATTGAGCCACCACCCCCCTTCCTCCAGACAGTCCTAAATCAGTAAGCCAGACAACTATGCACTTGTTTACACAAGTAGAAATCATAGAAACTCTAGTTACTAGTCTTTGTTCGGAGAAACAAATTCTCAGCCAAAGGGCCTAGGATGCTTTATGGAGGAAGAAGCTATAGGTTAGGGTTTTAAAGGATTAGTAAGAGTCACATATACAATTGCTGTAAGATAGCTTTTCTCTATTTTTGTATATTTATATAAATGTATATTCCCATTTACACTATATTATATTTATGTATTTTATTCTTACAGTGTGCTTATATACTTAAAGTGTTACTGCTACAGTGTACATGCATATATTTTTTTTATTTATTACTATATGTTAAATACACTGTAAGCCAGGCAGTGATGGCACACGCCTTTAATCCCAGCACTTGGGAGGCAGAGGCAGGCGGATTTCTGAGTTCAAGGCCAGCCTGGTCTACTGAGTGAGTTCCAGGACAGCCAGGGCTACACAGAGAAACCCTGTCTTGAAAAATCAAAAAAAAAAAAAAAAAAAGTACACTGTAGCTGTCTTTAGACACACCAGAAGAGGGAATCAAATCTCATTATAGGTGGTTGCAAGCCACCATGTGGTTGCTAGGATTTGAACTCAGGATCTTCAGAAGAGCAGTCAGTGCTCTTAACTGCTGAGCCATCTCACCCTCCCACATACGTATATTTTATACACTTGGAGTATGATGTTTCTTAAGTTAGGATTCAATTCAAATCTGTACTTGTAACTCCAGGAACATCCAGAACAGTGTCTGATAGGCGGAGTATTTGATGAGTCAATGATACTGATACAACATAGCAGTAGCATTTACAAGATTCTATTATTACCCTTCTGTTACTAACAGGATGAGTAAATAAGGTAATTTTCCACTATGCTGTCCAGTGAACCCATAAAAATCATTAATCGGTACTCAAATGTATTGTCTTATTCCTGGTCTTTAGTTGTATCTACACAGAAGACCTGATATCAAGAGGCATCCATCCTTCTGTGACAATTTATTACAATTTAAATAGAATAACAAGAATGAGAACTATGGTGCATACAGGACTAATTAAATATGAAGCGTTTTATTTTCATGTGTTGATTTTACTAATTCTATTTATTTCCCTCAGGTTGATCTAAACATTCCAGACAATTGAAGTGGCAAGATTGTATGTGTGTGTGTGTGTGTTGGCATGTGCGTGTACATGTGTGTGTGCATATGTCTGTTGCATGTGTGTGTGCATATGTGTGTGTGTGTGTGTGAGAGAGAGAGAGAGAGAGAGAGAGAGAGAGAGAGAGAGAGATCATTATCTTCCATGAACAAAATCTAGATGATCTGGAAGGATGTAAACCAAACTTCTTGGTAGTTGTGTCTGAGGAAAAGATATGTCTTCATATGTCTATGAAGGGGAAAAGACAGGATTGGAAATGCACTTAAGCAGATCTTTAACTTAGTATCCTTATAAGATGCTAAGTTATATGTAAATCATGAAGTAAAAAAATATTTTTAATTAAAAACAAGTACAAAGTTAGGGAAGTTGTGGACTTGTTTTATTTTGTAAACTTTCTGCTTTCATTTCTAATTTTATGAGCATATGAATCTGTGAGTGGGTGTGTGTATGTGAGTGCAGGTGCCTGCAGAGGCCAGAAACATTGTATCCCAGCTTCCTGATATGGATGCTGAGAATGGAACGTATGATTCTGTTAACTGCTGGCCAGTGTTCTGTAGCTGGGAAGAGACACCATGACCACTGCAACTCTTAAAACATTTAAAAGTTGTGGCAGAAACACAAAAGACTACATATAGCCAAAGTAATCCTAAGCAAGGAAAGAAAACTGCTGGAGGTATCATAACATCTGACTTTGAATAATACCACAAAGCCAAAGTGGCAAAGACAGGATGATGCTGGCATAAAAACAGAAATGTAAGTCAATGGAGGGAAGTAGAAACCCAAATAAACCTATACATACAGCTGTGGGCACTTAATTTTCTTAAAAGCATCAAACAGTTCACTTCTTCAACAAGTGATGCTGGCAAGCCTGATAAACATCAGAAAAAAAAAAAAGAATGAAATTAGATCCATATTTCTCACCCTGCAGAGAAATCAATATAATGTGGATTGAATGCCTCAATTTAAAGATAAAATGCTGAAACTGCTAAAGGAAAACATAAGAAGTGAATTCAAGATAGAGACATGAGCAAGAATTCTCTGCACAGGAACCAGGCCCAGGAACGAATGCACGAAACTGCATGGAATGTAAAATTTGCACATCAGAGGAAACTCTCAGAGTGAACAGCCAGCACACAGAATTGGAGCAAATCTTTGCCAACCGTGCTCAGACAGAGAGTTGGTATCTAGAATATAAAAGAACTGCAGAATTAAAAGTGAAAACACTGCCAATCAATAAATGGGCTAATGAAATGGACAGTTCCCAGAAGAAGACAAGAATGGCCGATAAGTATTTGTGTTAGCTACTTGTCTTGCTGCTGCAGTAAAATAACCAACAGGGATACTGGGAAGATATTTCAGTGAGTAAGAACACTTAAGTTCAGAGTTTGAATCAATAGCAAACATCAAAAGTCAGGCATAGTTGCACGTGCTTGTAATGCCATCGTTGTGGGTGGCAGGAGGGGCCATAGGATTTTACCCACTGCCAACCTGGCTCCAGGTTCAGTAAGTAACCACATAAATACACAAGTATCCTCATAAACCTCATGTACACACACACACACACATTCATACTGCTCACAGAGACACATACCAAAAAAAAAAAAAAAAGAAAAAGAAAAAGAAAAAGGAAAAAAAAGAAAAGGAAAAGAAAACAGTAATAACAAAAGCCCCTGAAAAAAGCACCTTAAGGGTGAATGAGTATATTTTTAACAACAATTCCAAAGGACATCATTCACATTGGCATGGAAGATATACAGAAAGAAAAAGGGAGCAAGAAGCCAGGCAGTGGTGGTGCACGCCTTTAATCCCAGGACTTGGGAGGCAGAGGCAGACAGATTTCTGAGTTCAAGGCCAGCCTGGTCTACAGAGTGAGTTCCAGAACAGCCAGGGCTACACAGAGAAACCCTGTCTTGAAGAAAGACAAAAAAAGAAAGAAAGAAAAAGAAAAAGGGGTCAAGGGTCACTTAGTGTCCACAATTAAGAGGCTGAGAGTGATAAATGCTTGTGTTTAACTTGTGTTTTTATCCATTCCAGACGTTCAGACCATACAATGATGTTGCCCATAGTTAAGATGGAACTTCCCACCTCAACCTAATATAGATCATTGCCATGCACAGAGATTTCTTTCCATGGTGATTCTAAATATCAGGAAGTTGAGAATCAAAATTAACCATCACAGTATCTAAAACAGTGTCCAAACCTGTGGCCCTCCGAGAAATGCAGATTAAAACCACTTTGAAATACTATTTCACCGCAGTTAGAGTAGACGTCATCAAGAAAATTGATAACAAGTAGTGCTGTCGGCAAGGGTGTGGGGGGTACAGGGGAAGGAACTTTGATTCATTGTTGGTGGAAGTATAAGATAATCTAGTCATTAAGGAAATCAGAGTGCTGACATCTCAAAATATTAAAAATATCCTCTGAGAGGCTCTAGCAGCAGCTGACTGACACGGATGCAGATACTCAAGCCAAGCATTGGACTGAGGTCTGGGACCCCTATAAAAGAGTTAGGGGATGGGTTGAAGGAACAGAAGGGGATGGCAACTCCATAGGAAGACCAACAGTGTCAACTAATTTGGATCCCTGGGAGCTCCCAGAGACTAAGCCACTAACCAAACAGCATACACAGGCTGATCTGAGGCCCTGGCCTTGTCTGGCCTCAGTGGGAGATAATGTGCCTAATCCTGTAAAGACTGGATGCCCCAGTGGGGCATCACCTCTCAGAGAGAAATGAGAAAGAAGATGGAGGAAGATTTCTGTGAAAGGTGACTGGGAGGGAGGAGAACACTTGGGACGTAAATAAATAAAATAATTACTTAATTAAAAATGTAACTACCATATAACTCAGTTATACCACTCCTAGGCATATATGCAAAGGACTATCTTACCGCAGGATACTTGAACATTCGTGCTTACTGTTAGTCTACTCACAATAGAGAAGCAATTGGTAGCCTTCCATCAACAGATGAATGGATGATAAAAATGTAATACATGCACACACAATGGAATTTTATTAAGCTACAAACAAATAAAATTTTCATGAAAATGGATTGATCAGGAAAGCACTCGTGAGGTGACCCAGATTCAGAAGGCAAGCGTCTCATTTTCTCTCTCACATAGGAATTGTAACTTCTAAGGTTTATATGTCTGTGTATAACTGGCTGTTAGTATAAAGGAGTATAGACTATGAAACTAGAAAAGAGACCAAAAGAGGTATCACAAAAAGTGAACAATAGGACACACGGGTCATGCCTGTGGCAAGGAAGCTGTTGTGGGTGGAAGATTACAAAGAGATGGGGGATGGTAGAGAACAGGAAGAGAGGCAACACGGATAATTGTTTGGAAAATGCCATAATCAAACAATATCTTGTATGCTAATTAAAAGTAAATATTTTAAAAATGATGCCTGATGTTTTAATTTAAGAATTTTTAAAAGCACTGCTCTGAATTGTAAAACTACAGTGGTACCAGAATTCATCTGCTTTTCAGAAAACACTAAAATTAAATTGAGCATGCTCTGAGTTTTCCCAAGATGACCAAATTGATGTCTGTTTTCCAGGGATACTTAACAATAGATTCTCCATTTGTTCCCAAAATGATCTCAGGAAAAAGGCATTAGACATCTTTTTTAGCAATTTTGAGACAGGGTGTCACTCTGTAATGTTAGAAATGGCCTAGAATTTCCTCTGTAACCCAGGTTGACCTAGAATTCACTACATAGCCAATGGTGTGCCTGGAACTCATTAAGTAGCTTAGGTCAGCCTTGACCTTGAGATGATCCTCCTGCCCTCATCTCCTGAGGGCTGGGATTACAAGTACATGTCACCACCTCCAGCCGTCATGACTGTATTTGAATACAAGTTGCTGTACTTCACCTTTACAAAGCTTCACAAATTCCTAATAAAGACAATTTTGTTTTATTAAAAACTTTAGAGGAAAAAATATGGAAAGGAAAGAATACATTTTCTTAAAACCAAACCATTGTACACTGGCAGAAGCTATGATCAAATCTATATATATAACCAAAGTTGTGGCAATAAGTCTCCACCCCCAGCTTTCATGAAGACTACACCTCTACAGCTTCTCAATAGACTGGAGGGAGGAATTATCATGACCCCAGTCTTCTCCTCAAACTCCCATTTCCACCGACATGCACTAGTTTGGTTATTAGAGAAAGATAGAATTTTGTTTTATCTGGGTATGCCAGGAAATGGGCTCTCCAGGAAAGAAAAAAGACTTCCTAAAGACTTTAGATTGAATGAAATAATTATTCCTATGATGACCAATTTCAAGCTATCCATATTATGCTTCTGAAATCCAAGTTGGGACAAGAAATGAATAGTGGATCCTGGTTTGAACTAGTCCACAGTTCACAACTGGTTCTTGTCATCTACTTTGATTTTATCAAGTTCAAGTCTCAATCTGTCTTTCCTAAAGCTGACCCAAAGTCTCACCCCAATTTTATTACCCAATACCCTCCCCCCAAAGAGTCAATATCTTCAGTTTCCAAGATTATATATCCTGCTACTTTGGCCTTCATGATTTACCTAAATTGGACACATCTAGGTCCCAACACACTTCCTTTGTTAGTTACCCATCTTAAAAATATCTTTTAAAGATTTGTCTTATTTTATTTATTGTACATACATTTATATTTGTTCTATTTATATTTATACTATATATAGTTTTACTGTGTGTGTGTGTGTGTGTGTGTGTGTGTGTTTTACATGCATGTGCTAATGTGCATCATGCACTGGTACTCATACAGGCTAGAAAAGAATATCAGAGTCCTTGGAACTGGAGCTATGGGTGGTTATGAGCCACTATGTGGATGCTAGGAATCAACCTTGGGTCTTCTGCCAGAACAAGTTCTTGCAACCACTGAGCCATCTCTCCAGCTTGATATCCAACTCTTTATAAACAACCCAAAACTTTATTCCTCCATAAAATTTTATTTGAACAGATAAAAATATCAATCATATCTCTTCTCTAGACTCACAGAAAATATTAAAGAACAGTACTTAATCTTAATGATTGTGGTATTGATTATCCAAAATGTACTTGTATGGTGTTGAAATAACACAGGACTCAGTGGTGTTCAACCTTCCTAATGTTGTGACCCTTAAATACAGTTCCTCCTGATGTGATGACCCCCAACCGTAACATTACTTTTGGTGCTCCTTCTTAACTGTGATGTTCCTACTGTTGTCAATCATGTAGATATCTGTGTTTTCTCACGGTCTTAGGTAACCCCTATAAAAGAGTCATTTGATCCGCAAAGGGGTTGGGTGACCCACAGGTTAAGAACCACCAGACAGTGCCATTTTTATGGACACGAGGAAAAGACCTCCAGGGACTGACCCTGTGGTTTCTTTTCCTTACACACTTAAACGTAGTAGAACTTGTGACCTGTGACCTTTACAATAAAAATAAATTCTGTGTCGTATGTGCATCATTAGGTGGCAGAGAGGAGAGAGGCTGTGTCTACACTCAGTGTTCTGAGCTGGGAACATCTGAATGATTAGTAACCTAACATTCGCTGAAGTAAATGAGCCTCCAGTGACCACCAGTCAGGTGCCAGGGGCCTCACACAGCAAGCTAGCCTCAGACAACTACCAGTCCAAAGTTGATCAGGCTCTGGTGGTTTCCAGAACCTGGAGCAAGCCAAACTAAAAGAATTCCATCTGGGACGGTGGGTCCCAGGCAGGAGTGAGCCCAAGATAGACAAGCCTCAAACGGAACTACTCCGTCAATCTGGCAAAGGAGCAAACTCTAGATGACCACCAGACTGGTCCCATGGGACCTGAACAGGGAGTTAGTCTAAGATAACCAGTGTCATCTGCCACTCAGGCCTGGGGGTAAAAAACATGCCTGAGATGACCCCTATTTGGTATCATAATACACAGGCAGGGCATAGCACTGCTGAGACCACTCCTGCGATGACTCCAGACACTTAGAGACTCTGGTAACCAGAAGAGCAAGTAAGTGATGGAGAAATAGAAGAGAAAGAGAAACAGAAGGATGTGGGCACAATGAAGAGAGGCAGAACTGGAGACTTGAGGGTAGTGAGGAATAGCCTGGTGTGAGTAGCTGGTGATGCCACTTAGGACAATGGTGGGGTCCTGATCTGTGCTGCTGTGGGGGTAAGGGGCATGTCTGAGTCCATGGTCCTGCAGGAACAGGTGCTTGTTTCCACCAAAGGCCAGGCTGATGTCCCTGGTCTAGGTTACCGCCCAAGGACATGGTAATGTCTGAGGGTTATGCAGAACTGGTCCAACTCCTCACCTGGGCATCCTGGGAGATTTGGCCCTGTGCATGAGAGCAAAAGAGCTGACTCTGCCTCTAGCCAGCTGCAGTGATTGAGAAAGTGGGCTCTGCACATTGTGGGAATTGCAGGCAAGCTGGCACCCAAGGATATGAACTTGTGGGAGCTGGCCCTACCACTCGTCTCCCATGCAGTGGTGTGGATGAGGAAGAGATACCCTCCTCCTCGACTGCCCCTCACCACCAGCAGCATGCAGAAGACCAAGCCCTGGGGACAGAGAGCTGTTCCTGTCCCTCACGAGGTGCAGCACTCAGGAGAGTGAGACCTACACCTGCCCTGGGCAGCACAGTACAGCTGACTCTGATGTTGCTATGAGATTGCAAGGGTGAAGGGTGGGTATGAGGGGAGGGAAAACGAGTCCCTGAGAATTTCTCACTGAGCTACTAATATCCAAAACAGTCCACACCAAATCACCTAGATGTTCTAGAAGAGCCTGGGTTTACTGATTTGCAAAATGAAAGCAGCAAACTTAAGATTCCAAAGTCCATTTTCCATTCTTAAAGTCCATTATCCTTTGAGAAATAAGCTTTCTGTAAACACAAATCACAGAAACAAGTCTCCTTCTTAGATATTATTGTCATTTCATATGAAGAGAATTCATATCATTGTCTCTTCCACATGAAGAGAATTTTGTTCTCTGTCAACCTTCCCAAAATTCGCCCCTGTTGGGCCTCTTCGAAACAGAGAACCATACATGAAAATGTCACAAGGAGACCAACTAGTTTGTAAAATTAAGATATGCTAATAGATTAAAACAGGTAAGTTCTAGAATATGTGGTTAAATGAAAATTAAACATAATTTTAACCTAATGTTGGAAAACTCATGATTCAGAGACTGAAAGCATATAAAAAGTCGTTAGAAAAATTCCTTTTAAATAAAAGTTTATCGTTAAGAATTTTTTAATTCTTCTGATATGACCATACCTTCAAGGTCCAAAAGGACACACCAGGAAGGGCATGATTTGAGGAATTTTTTTATATGCAGCTTCACAATAATTGCATGATGGAGGGCCAGTAAGATAGCTTAGAGGCTGCAAGTACTTAGTTGCAAGTCTAATGATCTGAGTTCGGTCCCAGGAACACACTGTGGAAAGAGAGAACAGACTCCTGGAAGTTGTCTTCTGACAACTAT
Organism: Tokudaia tokunoshimensis; assembly: GCA_036184795.1. Taxonomy (NCBI): domain Eukaryota; kingdom Metazoa; phylum Chordata; class Mammalia; order Rodentia; family Muridae; genus Tokudaia; species Tokudaia tokunoshimensis. Next base: position 34,485,501 of record BTHU01000015.1, on the reverse strand, counting down.
TTTGCAGAATTAGTCCTAAGTGGCATCACCAGCTACTCACACCAGGCTGTTCCTCACTAGCCTCAAGTTTCCAGTTCTGCCTCTCTTCATTGTGTTCACAAATGAGCCCACGTGACAATATTAATATTTCTTTTTTAATTTTTATAAGAATTGCATGATGTGGTGAAATTGAATTTTATATTCTCATCAGCAAGTCAAGTTCTAGTCTTAAGTCATTATTAAGGCCTACAGCTCTTCCTTTGTATCTTTCTAGAAATTCCAAAGTTGTCTCCAAACCCCTCAGTCCCTTGGAGTTCTAACCTTTGCAGAACTTGGTGCTTATTTTCTCTTTGCTCCCATGAATCTATTTTGTTGTGAGGTAACTTCAAGACAAGAGGTTGGGGGCATATGCTTTTTGCATGATTTGGCATGGTGCTCCAGAATTCATTTACTCAAATAAAGACAAACAGAACAGCTCGAGCTGATATTGGATGCAAATCTTCACCCTGCTATTTCTCAGAATAATCATACCAAAAATCAAAGAAGTGGACAGATTGTAAGTAGAGGTCATCCATTTCCTTGCAAGTCACAGTGCGGTTGATAACCTACCCAATCTGCTTGCTGGAAATGTGGAATTCCAAGCCTCTTCTTAGACCTGCTAAATCAGACTCTGTGTTTTACTAATATCTCTGAGTTGTTTGCTTATTTGCAGTATGTCACATCAAACCAAGTGACATCCCCACCTGCACTGGATGCTGCAATCACAGGTGCTCACTGCTTCATAAGGCAGCTCTAACTCTTTTAAATTATCCAACTCACTATTATTTTTAATCTTTGTATATATGTATGCTCTATGTGTGTACACATACATGTGTATTCATGTGTGACTACAGGCATGCACGTGATATGCTTTGCACGTGGGGGTCAGCGACAACCTTGGGTGTCAGTCCTTGCCATCTACTGGTTTGAGACAGGATCTCTTGTTCAATTCAGTGCTGTGAATGAGAGCCTAGATGCCCTGTGAGTGACTGGCCAGTCCCCTGTTTCCTCCTGCCATGGTGCTATAGAAACATTGTGATGAGATACTGGCTATCTAATATTGTCTCACTTTACACTGGGTTGTGGTTTCACCTCTTCTGCAGATAAAATACTGACCAAAAGCAATTTAGGAAAGAAAGGGTTTATGTTGGCTTACAGTTCCAGCCTGAAGCTGATCTGGCAATCAAGAAGCAGAGAGATTACATTTCATTAACACACAAGAAGGAGAGAAAGAGAGACAGAGAGACAGAGAGACAGACAGACAGACAGAGAGACTGACAGAGACAGACAAATAGATAGACAGACAGAAAGACCAACAGAGACAGACAGACAGACAGACAGATACACAAAAGAGAGAATCACTAGGCCTGAGTGTAAAATTCATATCTAGTGATGTACTTGCCCTGGGAGGTTTTTCTCTTCCTAGTAAATAGTTGTGCTCCCCAACTCCAGCCTATGGAACATGTGGTGGTTTGAATAGGTACGTTCCCATAGGCTCATACATTTGAATGCTTGGTCAACAGGGAGTGGTGCTTCTTGAGAGAGATTAGGAGATGTGGCTTTGTTGGTGAAGGTGTGGCTTTGTTGAGAGTAGTGTATCACAGGGTGTGGACTTTGGGATTTCAAATGCTCTAGCTGGTCCCATTGTGTCTCTCTCTTCCTGCTGCCTGAGGTCTGGTTATAGAACTCTGAGCCACCGTGTCAGCCTGTGTGCTGACATGTTCCCTGTCATGAAAATGGACTAAACCTCTGAAAATGTAAACAAGCTCCAATTAAATGCTTTCCTTCATAAGAGTTGCCATAGTCACGGCATCTCTTCCTGGCGATAGAACACTGACTAACCCAGGAAGTATTTCTCATTTAAACCATCAGTTACAGATTGTGGAGCACCAAACTCCAATCCTTAGGCTAGACCAGAGTCCAGCTTCCCAAATCACTCTTTGCTTGAGATGGGGTCTCATGTAGCTCTAGCTGCCTTAAAACTTGATATGTACCCAAGGATGACATTAAACTCCTGGTCCTCCAGCATTACAACAAGCTCCAGGGTTATCAGTAAGCACCACCACACCTGGCTTCCAAACTACCAATTAAGATTCATTTGAAAGCGTTGCTTTAATGCTTTCTCTTGCTCAAATGAATCAGTCAATGTCCAAATTCATTAGTCCGTGGATTGCAACCAAATGAGATCTGAATTCTTCCATCCTTGTTTTGTCATCTTCTCTACATGCAGCTCTAGTCCAACAAAATTGATCTAGCAGAGTTGCATAATAATCTTTCTGGAAGGCTTTCCCTTATTTTCCTGCTTCTGTTGACCCCAGCCTTATATGGTTCATCAGTCCTTATGATGATTTTCCTTTCTGGTATTAATCAGCTTTATTTCAATTTAAGTATGATAAGGCAGACAGACACAAAGATTATCACTGGAAAGCTAGTTTGTAGATCATGATTCCCCAAAGGCAGCAGGGTATGTGAGAATGCACTGAAGCAGACACTAGGTAGTGGAAAGGAGAACCTATAGGCAATAGCCTTTGATAAGGTTGCTGCAGGGAAGGAGCCAGTAAAGCTAAGTAGACTAGGGATTGTCTCATTTGAGTGACGTCAGTCAGTTCTATAGGGTGTAAGGATGTACTGTGGTGTCTGGTACCTGGTTCAAAAATGATGTGTTTTGGAGCAGGTGAGTAGCAGTTTGGAGTATGAAAACTCAATAAAGGAGTTCCCTTTGGGACCAGCAAGATATCAGATGTCAAGCATCAGAAAGCAAGAAATAAAGGACCTGTCCAACATACTCCCTAAAAACTTAGGAGTGCTTTTGTCTTGGTCTATTGGGAGAGTCTTTGTCCTGTGCTTGCCTCAGATTTGACAATTTGCTTTATTTATTTATACTATTTTATGAGTATGAATATTTTGTCTGTATTCATGACTGTGTTCTATATGCATCCCTGGAGCCCAAAAACAGGCCATTCAGATCTCCTGAAACTGCGGTCATGAATGGTTGTGAGTAACCATGTCAGTGCTGGGAATCAAAACCATGTCTTCCGCAAGAGCAACAAATGCTCCTAAGTGACTGACTGAGCCATTTCTTGAAGCGATTCAGTCATCTAAAATGGTACTTCAGCTCATGTTTTCATAACAATGCATAGGAGTAAAATGGGTTCATGGGCTGATGGGAGAAGCTGATTGATGTGAACACAAGAAAGCTCTCATCAAACCTCTTTCCTAACCTCATCTTTAAGACAGAGATACTCTCCAGAGATTATATCTAGGTTTTAATTCATCAACCAAAATGTTCAGTGATGACAAAACTAGTGGGCTCCAGCTGAAAAGTCAAATGGTTCGAAGTTCAGAAAATTGTGTCTCCTTGGAGATTCCAACTACTTTAATAAGTTCTTTTTCCTCTGGAAGAAAATCCAAGTCACGTAATATACCTAGTACACGACCTTGCCAAAAGCATGGCAAGTACTCACTGCCTTGCAGTGGAACCTGATATGTGTGAGTACATCCATTGGAATACATATGTGTGTGCACTCACATCTACAGGTACATGCAAGCTGACACACATACATGTGTTTACATCAGTAGGTACACACATACACATAAATGTGCTCACATCTTTAGGCATATACACACAGATATAGGTGTCTGTATATGTGCGAGTGTGTGCTCACATCTATAGGTACACAGACATTGATGTGCACTCACATTTATATGTACACACAGATGCTGTCACACACATATGCTCACATCCACAGGCTCACACATAAATGCACCCATAGATACACACATGTTTATATGCTCAGATCCATAAATACACACACACACACACACACACACACACACACACACTTTATACACATAGATCCATGCACACTCTGAAATGTTTGTGACAGAATATTCTGGCCATAAGAGGAATGTCTATATCAACTTCATGTAGGCTCAGGGGATATCACAGAAGAAGGGGTGATAAGCATGCATGACCAGGAGGAAGGCAGTGTAGCATGCACATTTCCAGGCATGGCATGGCTATTGCACTCTTCAGCTTACAGCAGCAGGAATTGCCTTCACAATATCTGCACAAGGTTTGGACCATCAACATCCCATCTCAGCATGGAGATCGTGAAGCATCCACACCCACACACACCTCTCCCTGAAGTTATCCATACAGTTAATGGATGCTGGGGGAAAGAAGACATTTTCTTGAGTGATGTAGCCACTAGTAATGTGTTCATGCTCCTGGAAACAACCCTAAAGAAATTCACTGGGTCACATACACAAAACCAAACCAAAACATGGAAGCAAAGGGAGGGATAATTGAGAATGGAGAAGGAATCAGTGAGATGAGAGAGGAACAAGACAAGCTTGGGGCTGTGAATATGATTGGAATACATTATGTATACAAAAATGTCATAATGAAACCCGTTATTGTGTATAATTAATATATGTTAATGAAATGTTTTCCAAAGAGAATAGCCTCATAGTTGAAAAACTGAAAGGCAACCAATAGAAGACTTTGGATTGCTTATGACCATACACCATGCAGAGGGTTCATTTACCCAGTGTGCTCTTGGTGACAGGCCCAGTACATCTCAAATGAATGGTCATGTTCTTTCAGAAAATTTGTATTTAAAATACTGCGTCAGGGACTAAAGAGCTAGGTGAGTGGTTAAGAGCACTGACTGCTCTTCCAGAGGACCCGGGTTCAATTGCCAGTACCAACATGGAGGCTCACAACCCTCTGCAACTCTAGTCCCAAAGGATTTTATTCCTTTTTCTGGCCTCCATGGGTACCAGACACACATGTGGTACACATCCATACAGACAGACAAAATAGTCATATACATTAAAATAAAAATATAATACTGCAACTTTTTAAAATTTTTGTTTGGAATTTTGAGGCAGGATCTCTGTATGTAGCCCTGGATGTCCTGGAACTCACTGTGTAGACCAGATTGACTTTGCATTCATAGAAATCTGCCTGCCTATTTCTCTTGAAGTTGGAATTTTGAAAAAGTACCACTACAGATGGCCTTAAACATATTTCCCACCAAAGAATGGTGAAATACTCCACAGACATTATTCATTCCTTAAAATATCTAGGAAAAGGATAAATAATAACACAGTAATGCTTGTCTGTATATGCACCACACACATGCAGGTGCCCAAAGAGGCCAAAAGAGGGCGCCAAACATCCTGGAATTAGAGTTACAGGCATTTACAAGCCAATGAATCTGGTTGCTGGGAATTAAACCAGGATCCACTTCTAGAATAGGAAGCATTCTTATCAGCTGAGCCATCTCTCCAGCTCTTCATTTCATGACTTAACAGGAAGAGCCTGAGGCTTTGAGGAAGAAATTAGTGAAAGACTACACACAAGCTGTAACACATTGATAAGCTGCCACCAGAACTTCTCAATAGACCCTATTGCTGAAGATGTCATACATACTGGTCACAGAACATGGAGAAATCAAGTTACTACGAGCTAGGAAGTTCTCTCTCTGGCTAGCCCTCATGGTCCTAGAAGGTGTTATACAGGTTCCTAAGAGAAAATACTCATCAACAGCCCTACCAAGCTGTGAACTCTGTGAAATTCAAAAATGACCAGAGTAGCAAGATATACCCAAGAATGCAATAGTGGCTTGAATGTTTCAGGGGTAACCAAGCACTTTCTGATAGGATTCATAGCCCACTCCAGAGTGGGGAAAATGCTTGTCTGCTACTGTAAAACATAGCCAAATACAAATGGTTATGGAGCTCAGAGATGCCCACAGGTGGACATTTTCTTCTTATTCTGCTAATGGGATGTAGTATCAAACTGACTTCTAAAGTTGTGTCTTTCTGCCCACAGATTAGGGAAGCTCTTAGACCTCATTGCAGACATTTCTTTGTGCAATGGTGGGTAGCTAAGGCAGAAACACAACCATCGATCAAAGAGTAGAAAATAAATGTCAGTGAAGTACTCAGCCGCAAAAGATACATCTACACAACATCTCCTCCATAACGCTCAAGGGATAAAAAGATTGCAAGATCCAAAGACTTTGGAAGCCGGGCGGTGGTGGCGCATGCCTTTAATCCCAGCACTTGGGAGGCAGAGGCAGGAGGATTTCTGAGTTCGAGGCCAGCCTGGTCTACAAAGTGAGTTCCAGGACAAGTCAGGGCTACACAGAGAAACCCTGTCTCGAAAAAACAAAACAAAACAAAACAAAAAAAAAAACCAAAGACTTTGGAAGTCTGCAGCAAGACAGTGTCTTCCAGACGTGAAAGGATTACTTTACTCGTAAGTTCATGGCACCTGTTGTGTCCTGCAGAAGCCCTGCACAAGACCAAGTCAGTCAGCTCTCTCTCATGAAAGAAGAAGGGGTTCATGAGCCCCATTCTTAACTGAGGAGCTATAAACAGTTGATAAAATCTGGGGGAAAGAGGATCATTTTTTCTTTAAGGTTATACTCCTCTTGATAGGTTGACCATACTCCAATGGATGGCCTCAAACCCAGGAGTATATGGGTAGCACAAGCTGGATGGCAATGGGTTAATAAAACAAAATAAGAGGGCATCAAGTTGGAAGGTAGTGAGGTGGCATGGATATGGAAGGAGTTTGGGAGAGTTGGAGTTCTATATAGTCAAAATATATTACACGAAATTCTCTAATAATATTTTTTAAGTTGGTAGAATAGTCTCTGGACCTACTGCAATAGAAATTGTTTTTCTACTGCTCTTACAGGAACTCTCAAAAGAATAAACACACATAAATTTAAGCATGATTGTGGCATTGTACCACAATTCTCATTCTAATCTAACATCAATAAAATAAGAGTCGTTAGTAGAATGAAAGCTGGAGCTCCTTTAGAAGGAGGAGGAGGAGAAGAAAAAGAAGAAGGAAATTACTCCCAGGCTCAAGCTAATTATTTGCTCATGAACATCCTAGACTCCAATATTTATGAGCATATATATATATATATATATATATATATATATATATATATATATCATACACATACACATATGCAGGAAGTAATGGTATAAACCATGAGACTACTAGAAAAGAGAGGGAAAGGAGTTTCTGAAGAAGAGAAAGAAGAAAATAAATCACAGGTGGCATGAAAACAGCTAGGAGACCACTGGGTTGGGACAGTAGTAGGGGTCTGGGGCAGATGATGGAGGCTGGGACATGGAAGGAGCAAAAGCAAGTTATGTGTGCATGTGCCAAAATCAAACTACTTTCTACTCAAATTTTTTTCCAAAGATTTATTTATTTTATGTAAGGACACTGTAGCTGTCTTCAGACACACCAGAAGAGGGCATCAGATCATTTTACAGATGGTTGTGAGCCACCATGTGGGTGCTGGGATTTGAACTCAGGACCTTTGGAAGAGCAGTCAGGTGCTCTTACCCACTGAGCCATCTCTCCAGCCCCTTTCTACTCAAATTTATGTTTTTTTAAAGCAATGTATTTTAGATACAAAGCAAACAAACAAAAAAACAGCCATTACCTTCTTGCTACTTTTAATTGATGCTTGAAGGACAGGTGTGGGGTGCTCAGCTCCAAGGAGCAGATAACCAACACCACCTGAATGCTTATGCTGTTTTTCTGGCACCTTCGAATACTTCCTGGCATATGTAACCTTTATCTAGCAGCAATGAGCTAACAAACAGCCAGCTGAAAAGGGCACAACAATTTACATTTCAAAGGGAAAGAAAATATGCACTGAAAATAATCACCTTCTCATTTCCAAGTTTTTATTATGATTCACATTTACATCAGGACTGAAAGAAAAGCTGTTTGCATCAAAGAGGAAACATAGATAGATAGATAGATAGATAGATAGATAGATAGATAGATAGATAGATAGATAGATAGATAGATGATAGATAGATAGATAGACAGATAGATAGATAGATAGGTAGATAGGTAGGTGGGTAGGTGGTGGGTAGATGGATGGATAGATAGATTAGATAGATAGATAGATAGATAGATAGATAGATAGATAGATAGATAGATAGATAGATAGATAGATAGAGATAGATTCCAAGCAGAGCAGAGGTAAAAATTAAACAAAAATTGTACTATTTTCAGATGTGGTAGGGCATCCATCTGAGTCTAAGGGATGTTTACTTGGAGATCCATTGATCATTCAGAACAGGCAATGATCTGGAGACCCAACACTCTGAAGAGTCTCTTTGCACATGACAGGCCATACTCCGTGGGGCAGGAGGTCCTGCCAGGGATGACATGGGCAACATGCTCTCATTGGGTTAAAATAACAAGACAGAAAATGGAGAAATGGCATACCCTGCAAGGCCAGGCACTAGCAGTATCAGCTGCATGGTTGGAGGCACAGCTACCATCTTCTATGGTCATGATGTGTCATTATGTGAGGGCACTGACTTTTCTGTGTTTTGGGTGGTCAATGGCATACAAACTTCAAGCTTTTCACACAGTTGTATGAAAAAGAAACCTGGGGGCTGGGGGGAGGGCTCAGTGGTTAAGAGCACTGACTGCTGTTCCAGAGATCCTGAGCTCAATTCCCAGCAACCACATGGTGGCTCACAACCATCTGTAATAAGATCTGATGCCCTCTTCTGGTGTGTCTGAAGACAGCTACAGTGTACTCATCCTATATATAAAATAAATAAATAAAATCCTTTAAAAAAACAAAAACAAAATCAAAGCAAACCTGACTTGCCATTTAAACTTACATAGTTCATTTTTTTTTTTTTTTTTTTTTTTTTTGGTTTTTCGAGACAGGGTTTCTCTGTATAGCCCTGGCTGTCCTGGAACTCTCTCTGTAGACCAGGCTGGCCTCGAACTCAGAAATCCACCTGCCTCTGCCTCCCAAGTGCTGGGATTAAAGGCGTGCGCCACCACCGCCCGGCTCATAGTTCATTTTTTATAATCTTATTTCCAATAAATACATTTTGTTTTCCTTCTCATAAAAGAGTACACAAAATTCAGTATTGGAGAAGTGAACTTTCATTTTTGTTTTGTTTTGTTTTGTTTTGTGGTCGTTTTCAGACAAAGACTCTTGTAGCTTAGGCTGACCTAAGTAACTAGTTAACTGATGATAATCTTGAATTTGTAGTCTTCATGCCTACACTTTTCTAGTACAGGGATTGCAAGCAAGCACCACCATGCCTGATTAGGAAGTGCTCAGGATAGAAGAGAGTGCTTTGTGTGCCCTAGGCAAGCACTCTCCCAACTGTGCTACATCTCCAGCCTTCACAAACTCTGTGTAAAGGGATTATAAACATTTTAATATTGTATGTCATATAGGTCTCTGTGTCATATTTTGTACTTATCTTTAAAATAACCTCATTATTGTATTATTTAGTTCATTGTTGTCCTATTTGTGTCTTTATTAATTATATGTGCAAGTATGTATGTGCACAAGGGTGCAGGTGTCTGCAGAGACCAGAAGAGGGCATTGGACTCCTTGGCACCAGACATACAGGTGGTTATGAGCATTATCTGCATTAGATAAAGCACTGGGAGTATGAATGCACTAAGAAAATTTTAAAATATTTAAAGTGTGATAGGGTTGGACAAGGGGTGAGAGTTCCCATTACCCATGCACCCATGCTAGATGACTCTCTCTTTACTGAACAAGTGTCAAGTTTCAGAAGAAGCCCTAGAAACTGCAAAAATTGGGAGCAAAGGAAACAAGAGGGTGAGTAATACTTGAGTTATTATTAGAATAAAAGAAAGAAAGGAAAAGAAGAAGGAATTACAAAGTAGACAAGCTGGAAATGGATGTGAGCTATCATGAATGATTAACAAAGGGACAGAGAGTGATTTTCAGAGTAAGAATAGTATTTTAAGAGATAAAGAGGGGGGAAAAGGTAAAGGGGATAAAATAGTCAGTCTAGGGAATGGCGAGCAGTGCCTGGCAAGGAATCATGGACCACACAGAGGGGGTTGAATGGGGAACAGGGGGAGGGAAGAGGGCTTATAGGACTTTTGGGGAGGGAAGAAACAGGAAAGGGGAAATCATTTGGAATGTAAAGAAAATAAAATAAAATAGAATAAAATAAAATAAAAGGGTGGTCCCCACCATGGTCACCCGGACACATCGGGAGAGATTTTACTGAACATAAACATCATAATGGAGAGATGGCTGGTTGGCATCATTTACTTATTCGGTCAATTAACTAAACAAATACTACTGTGTGTAAAGCATTTTGGGGATTATTTTTATCAAGAGTTTGGGGGTGACTCTAGCTAGGACTCCTAGCAGTAAGGGACATGGAGCCTGAAGTGGCCACCTCCTCTACACAGGCAGGATTCCCACTGGAGGGATAAGAACACGAACTCACACACAAAACCTTTGACCAGAAATGTGTCCTGCTTACAAGATGTGCAAGGACAAAGATGAAGCAGAGATGGAGGGAATGGCCAACCAATGACTGGCCCACCTTGAGAGCCATTTCATGAGCAAGAACCAATCTCTGATGCTATTAATGATACTCTGTTATGCTTGAAGACAAGAGCCTAGCATAACTGTCCTCTCAGAGACTCCACCCAGCAGCTGATAGCAACAGATGCAGAGACCCACAGCTAAACATTAGATGGAGCTCGGGGAGTCTTGTGGAAAAGTTAATGGAAGAAGTGAGTGACCCAAAGGAGATATGGACTCTGCAAGCAGACACTTGGGGGCTCTCAGAGACTGAACCACTAAGCAAAAAATAAGCATGGGCTGGGCCTAAGCCCCCAACAGACATGCAGCAGATGTGAAATTTGGTGTTCATGTGGGTCCCCCAACAACTAGAGTAGGGAGCTGTTCCTAAATCTGTTGCCTGCCTGTGGATCCCATTCACCTATCTGGGCTGCCTTGTCTGACCTCAGTGGGAGGGGATGCACCTAGTCCTGCAGTGACTTGATATGCCAGGGTTGGTAATACCCAGGACCCTTCCCCCCTGCTCTAAAGAGAAGGGGATGTGGGAGGGGTGTGTGAGTGGTAGACCAGGAGGAGAGGGGGTGCAATCCCATTTTAAAGTGAATAAATAAATAAATTAATGAAAACAAAAAAAGTTGCCGGGCAGTGGTGGCGCACGCCTTTAATCCCAGCACTTGGGAGGCGGAGGCAGGAGGATTTCTGAGTTTGAGGCCAGCCTGGTCTACAAAGTGAGTTCCAGGACAGCCAGGGCTACACAGAGAAACCCTGTCTCGAAAAACAAAAAAAAAAAAAGTTAAACAGCAGAAGATGTGCTCTTGATTTAAGCCTTGGGTAAATGCCTTCCTTTGGCTATTGTTACATAAGGATATTTTAGAGGCTGCCCCTAGACCTCCATCACTTTCTCTCAGTTTATGGTTTTGGTTAGAGGGAATGTGTACCTACAAATATATATTTACTTCCCATGTTTCCCAACATAGGGATCCATTAATTTTTATTCTGGACATAGATCTTTCTTGTGTGACATCTGTGAAATCAGCATGGCAATTTGTTAACTAAATATTGACTCTTGGAACATTTCTAAGCACCAACAAACTTAGTCATAAACTTTCCTGACCCCAAGCAATGCCAATATTCATTTACTCAATATTCATTATGAATCCCAATATTCATATTCACTCCTGTAAGAAAAAGGAAAGGTATGGAAGGATTTTATTATTTTTTTCCTATCATCGGTTGAGGTCACATGAAGAGGATTCTAATGAGCCTTGGGTTTTGACAAAGCCAGCTGTCCCACTGGATTTAAGCAAGCAGAAGGAAGGGGAGAGAACAGAGATGAAGCAGAGTCATCACAGTGCAATGCGACTTGAGTTCTTCCTGCTTTCCATGCTCAGTTCCTCTACTCCAGGTCCACACATTCTTTGACCCTGGTCAGAGTCTGAAATCCAGAGTCCCCACCACCATTCACTGATTGTCACACCACTCAAGTCCTTGCATCCCTCTTCTTGGAGCATAAAGATCATGGTCCCTTTATTGTGAGTTTCTTGTAAACATCTACAACTGCCTCTCTAGATATCTGTACTGGCTGGTTTTGTGTCAACTTGACACAGGCTGGAGTTATCACAGAGAAAGGAACCTCCCTTGAGGAAACGACTACATGAGATCCAGCTGTAAAGCATTTTCTCAATTAGTGATCAGGGGTGGGAGGGACCATTGTGGGTGGTGACATTCCTGGGCTGGTAGTGCTGCCAGTATTAGAAAGCAAGCTGAGCAAGGCAGGGGAAGCAAGCCAGTAAGCAGCACCCTTCTAGTGCCTCTGCATCAGCTCCTGCCTCCACATTCCTGCCTTGTGTGAGTTCCTGTCCTGACTTGCTTTGGTGATAAACAACAATGTGGAAGTATAAGATGAATAAACCCTTTCCTCCCCAACTTGCTTCTTGGTCAGGATGCTTTGTGCAGGAATACAAACCCTGAGTAAGATAATATCCTAGATATTGATTAACCTAGTACTTAGTTTGATTCATGCCTGTAACTATGTTACAATTGGATACACATGCACATCACATACACACACACACACACACACACACACAGAGGGAGAGAGAGAAAGAGAAGGGGTAGGGGAGGGAGAGAGAAAGAGAGCGAGAGAGAGAGAGAGAGAGAGAGAGAGAGAATCTTGCTTTAATTTGTGACCTAAAATCTCTCCCATGAACCTTTGATACTGCCAAAAAAAAAAAATTCAACACACTTTCCTAGTTCCTTCCTTATAGATCAGAATTGAACCAACGCCTCTTCCCTTTTGACAAGCATCTGGCAGGCACCCTTCCTCTGTCCCCACTCTTGTTCAATGACCTTAGTTTCTCTTCCTCTAAGATCAAAGAAAATAAGATCAAAGTTGGAGTAATAGCTCAGTGTGTGAAAAATGCTTGTCATATAACCCTGACAGTTCAGTTCCCAGAACCCAACCATCGTAGTCAGTGTCTATTACTGTGAAGAGACGGCATGGCCACAGCACCATCTCTTATAAAAGAAAGCATTTAGTAGGGTCTTGCTTACAGTTTCAGAGGTTTAGTCCATTTTCAGTATGGCAGGTAACATGGTAGCATGCAGGCATGGTACTGGAGAGGTATCTGAGAGTTCCACAACCAGATCTGCAGACATCCATCAGGAAGAAAGAGAGAGAAAGCCACAGAGCCTGGATGGCACTTCTGAAACCCAAAAGCACTCCTCCAGTGACACTTTTTCTCCATCAAGGCCACACCTCCTAGTCCTTCTATCTAATGACCAAGCACTCAGTAACTATGAGCCTATGGGGGTCATTCCTTTCAAAGCACCACACCAACCCACAGCAAAAGTATAGAACCAACTCCAGAAGTTGTCCTCTGACTTGCACATGTATGCTCTGGCACAAGCAAACCCCCACACTCACACAGCATCCACTCAGATACACACGATTGATAATAATGGATGAAAATATTTTTAAAAACCGAACCACTAACAAGGTAACCATATATTCCTAACCACATCTGCTAGCCTACTTGTGCTTATGCCTCTACTTGCTCATTTTCTGCTTGCTTATAATCTAAATATAAGATATCTGTACTCCTAACAGGGAACTCTTCTCTGTCTCTGCATCCATCTTTTTCTACGGCCAGCAACCATGTGAGACGTTGCTCAATACTGATTTCAAAGAAATAAAAATCAAAACCACAATGGGATACCTTCTCGCTCTAATTAGAATGTCTGTAATCAAAAATAAGTAAGTTCAGATGAAGATGTAGGGAAAGAATGTTTTTAATACGATCACCAGCTCAGGCTGAACTTAGGCTTCCTATATAGCCCAGGAGGATGGCCTTGAATTTCTGCCTCCACCTTCTAAGGGCTGGTGTTGGAAGTGTGAGCTACCACACTTGGTTTATGCAGTGCTAGGGAGAAAATCCATGGTCTTGTGCATGCTAAGTAACACTGTACTGACTAAGCTACATGCCCAGCCTTGAAAAAAGAATAATTATACATAGTTGATAGAAAGATAGATTAGGATAATTATTATAGAAAATAGTATAAGTTTTTCAAGAAATTAAAAATAAAAGTATAATATGACTTAACTACTAGTAGCTTTATATTTAAAAGAAACAAAAATCACTTGCAAGCTAAGGTGGTAACATGTACCTGTTATCCCAATTCTTGGAAGGCTATGGCAAGAGGATCATGAACTTGCAGTTAGCCAGACTACATAGAGTTCAGAACTAGCCTATATACACAAAGCAGAAGGAAGGAGGAGGAGGAGAGAGAAGAGGAACGAAAGGAGAGACTCAGTGCTTATTGAAGCTCTACTCATGATAACCATGGTACAGAATCATCCAAGATGTCCATCAGTGGATAAACTGACGTTTTAAAATATGGTATTTGTGTTCATTGGAACATTATTCATCTGCTAAAAATAAAATACTGTCTTTTTGTAGCAACATGGATAAAGCTGGAAGACACTATGTTAAGAGTTATGTTAACAGACTAAGTACAGAAAGACTGTGTGTGCTTTCTCATGTGCAGAAGCAAAAGTCAAGTTGATAAGCATAAAACTGGAGAATGATCACTAAAGATTAGGAAACAGAACCCTAGAGGAGGCTGGATAAAGGGCACAAGAAGACAGTTATGTAAGAGGAAGAAGACTGTTCATTCATTTTCGTGTTTTGTTTTGATCCAGGGTATTACTATATGCCCAAGTTCACTTCAAAGTCATTATGTAGTTCAGACTACCTTCAGCATATAATCTCACTACATCAGCCTCACACATGTAGGGATTACAGGCATGTGCTGGTATACCTGCAAGAATTATCTCCTAACATCCTGTATCACAGTATGGTTTCTGTATCTCACATTTACCTAATATGCATTTTATAAACTAGAGAAATTCAAGGTTTTCCAATACATAGAAATAACAACAATGTAAAGTAATGGGAACAATAATTAACTTAATCTGATCATTACACATTATGTATGTGTATTAATTATCTCACTGCAGCCTATAAGTACATACAATTGTTACATGTCAATGTAAAATAAGCTGATAAGAAGAGTTAAATGCATGATGCATGAGAAGAGCTTAGTCAACATTCTCCTCGGTACACCCGCATTGTGTGGCTGGTAGAATACTGAGCATACAACACAGTAAGAATGATTTCTTTGCAATGCTGGGCACTGAACTCACAGTTTTATATATGTTGAGTAAGTGCTATACCAAGCTATACCCCAGAAAGAGATAGATAGATAGATAGATAGATAGATAGATAGATAGATAGATAGATAGATAGATAGATAGACAGGTAGCCAGACAGACGGAGGTAATTTTCTCTTAACTTTATAATGCATTATTGTAATTTGTTTGAACTTTTAATCTTCTTTTCCTAATTTATAAGTTAAGCTTTATTGCCAGGAATACTGGTTCATGCCTTTAGTCCCCATACTCAGGAGGCAAAGTGAGGGAGATCTCTGTGAGTTCAAGGCCAGCCTGGTCTACAGAGCTAGTTCTAGGACAACCAGAGCTACATAGTTAGACCTGTCGAAAGAAAGAAAGAAAGAAAGAAAGAAAGAAAGAAAGAAAGAAAGAAAGAAAGAAAGAAAGAAAGAAAGAAAGAAAGAAAGAGAGAGACAGACAGAGAGAGAGAGAGACAGAGAGAGAGAGAAAGAAAGAAAGGGAGAGAGAGAAAGAAAGAAAGAAAGAAAGAAAGAAAGAAAGAAAGAAAGAAAGAAAGGAAGGAAGGAAACTTTACTATAGGAAAAAGAGTGTTACAGGGTTGCTTGGCTAATGCAATTTCAGGTACTCATGGTAGACTTACAATCTATGCATCTATGCAGTGGATTGGGAGTAACTACTGTGTCAGATCTTCCCCCAAGTGGAGTCAGCCTTTATACCATATATCCTTAGAGGCCAGGAGGCACATGTTGAAAGTCGATCTGGGTTCGGGCAAGACTATCTACACAAACTAGGACATGTTCTAGCTTGAGAGTACATGCTATTTGGCAACTGTGTTCTGATTATGTGTTTGTCCTGCCTCCACAAACACAATTCAACCCTTAGTGTCATCTCCCGATATCCATCACTGAGCTCCTCAAGTTCTCACGTGTAAAGCTGCTAAAGCAGTCTTGAGCAAATTGAAATTTCCTGCAGAGATCAGTAACTTAATAAATAAGGGTAGTAGTTGCAAGAAAAGTCTATTTTCTAGCTTAAAATCAAGGTGAAAAGAAATTTCTGTTAAGAAAGAGGGAATCAGAAACCAACGACTATGGAGATAAATAATAAGACAGCAATGAGTGAGGAGTGAGCCCTTCCCTGAGGCACAGTCAGCTAAACAGTGCTTATATAGGAAGGCCTGGGTAACTGCAAATGGATCCTTCCAGGACAGTGAGCAGTCTTAGAAAAAGCTTGCAATTCTTGCACATTTGCTACATTCCAGATCCTTATGCAAGTTTTATGTGCACACTTGCTCATTTATCAGTTTACTTACTTGTAGCACTGTGGCTTCTCTCTAGGGCCTCACACATGGCAGGTAAGTGCTAGAAGACTTATCAACATTCTGGCCCATTCCCTTGCTATCTGTTACTTAGTTAGTTTTGTTTGTATAGACAGTCTTACCATGAAACCCAGGCTATTTTTTAACTTGTGATTCTCTTGCTTCGGCCTCCTGAGTGCTGGGATTGCAAGTGTATGCCACGACGCCCAGCCTAAGTCACTTCCTAATAACATATCACACATCATGTAACTACCATTAGGATCTCTGAAAAGGAAAGCGACATGTTCAAGACCACATCACTAGGGAGGGGGGAAGGCCATGGTTTAAACCCAGGCAGCTGGTTTGAAGCACATTCTCAGTTATTTTAAAATAATAATGATGATGATGATGATGATGATGATGATAATAATAATAATAATAACTTTATTGGTATATATTTCAGGTAATGGAAGCTATTTTAAAAACATAAAATTCAGTGGATTTTTTTAAGTTTTTTGTATTTTTTTTATTTTTGAGTATATTTTTTAGTATTTTTGAAGTTGTGTGATCATCACTATCATGAAATTTAGAACATTTTCATCACTCAGAAGAAACCCCATAGCCCCTTCTTTCACTCTCCGTTCCTCTAGCTGCCCAACCCCAGGAACCAATAATCTACCTCTGAATGTATTTAACTCTTTGGGGCCTTTCGTGTGGGTGCAAGTATACAATAGGTAGTCCTTTGCTGCTGATGGGCCTTGTGTTGGTAATCCATTTCTTTATAACATCCCATTACATGAGTACACACATATAATGTATCCATTTACTGGCTGAAGAAAGCATCAGTGTTGCTTCAGCTTAAAGATTTATTTATTTGTTATATGTGAGGACACTGTAGCAAGGGCACCCTCATTCATAAAAGAAACTTTACTAAAGCTCAAAGCACACATTGCACCTCAACAAAAATAGTGGGTGACTTCAACACCCCACTCTCTAAAATGGATCATTCAGGAGAGCAGAAACTAAACAGGGACACAGTGAAACTAATTGAAGTCTTGGACCAAATGGAACTAACAGATATATATAGAACATTTCATCCTAAAGCAAAATACACCTTCTTCTCAGCACCTCATGGTACCTTCTCCAAAATCGACCATATAATTGGTCACAAAACAGACCTCAACAGATATAAGAAGATCGAACTAATCCCATGCCTCCTATCAGATCATTATGGAATAAGGGTGGTCTTCAATAACAACAAAAACAACAGAAAGCCCACATACAAGTGAAAGCTGAACAATGTTCTCTACTCAATGATACCTTGATCAAGGAGGAAATAAAGAAAGAAATCAAAGACATTTTAAAATTAAATGAAAATGAAGGCACAACATACCCTAATTTATGGGACACAATGAAAGCAGTGCTAAGAGGAAAATTCATAGCCCTGAGTGCCGCCAAAAAGAAACGGGAGACAGCATACAATAGCAGCTTAATGGCACACCTGAAAGAACTGGAACAGAAAGAAGCAAATACACCCAAGAGGAATAGAAGGCAGGAAATCATCAAACTCAAGGCTGAAATCAATCAAGTAGAAACAAAGAAAAACCATACAAAGAATGAACAAAACTAGGACTGGGTTCATTGAGAAAATCAACAAGATAGATAAGCCCTTAGCCAGACTAGCCAGAGGGCACAGAGACAGTATCCAAATTAACAAAATCAGAAATGAAAAGGGAGAGATAACAACAGAAACTGAGGAAATTCAAAAAATCATCAGATCCTACTACAAAAGCCTGTATTCAACAAAACTAGAAAATCTGGAGGAAATAGACTATTTCCTAGACAGATATCAAATACCAAAATTAAATCAGGATCAAATAGACCATCTAAACCATCCTATAACCTCTGAAGAAATAGAAGTGGTCATTGGAAGTCTTCCAACCAAAAAAAGCACAGGTCCAGATGGTTTTAGTGCAGAATTCTATCAGACCTTCAAAGAAGACCTAACACCAATACTCTTCAAACTATTCCACAAAATAGAAACAGAAGGAACAGTACCCAACTCGTTCTATGAAGCCACAATTACGCTAATACCAAAAGCGCACAAAGATCCTACAAAGAAAGAGAATCTCAGGCCAATCTCTCTTATGAATATCGATGCAAAAATACTCAATAAAATTCTTACCAACTGAATCCAAGAACACATCAAAATGATCATTCACCACGATCAAGTAGGCTTCATCCCAGGGATGCAGGGATGGTTCAATATAAGGAAATCCATCAATGTAATCCACTATATAAACAATCTCAAAGAAAAAAACCACATGGTCATTTCATTAGATGCTGAAAAAGCATTTGAAAAATTCAGCATCTTTTCATGTTAAAGGTCTTGGAAAGATCAGGAATTGGAGGCCCATATCTAAGCATAGTAAAAGCAATTTACAGCAAACCGGTAGCCAACATCAATCTAAATGGAGAGAAACTTGAAGCAATCCCACTAAAATCAGGGACTAGACAAGGCTGCCCTCTCTCTCCATATCTTTACAGTATAGTACTTGAGTTCTAGCTAGAGCAATTAGACAACAAAAGGAGGTCAAAGGGATACAAATTGGAAAGGAAGAATTCAAACTATCACTATTTGCAGACGATATGATAGTATACTTAAGTGACCCAAAGAACTCCACCAGAGAACTCCTACAGCTGATAAACAACTTCAGCAAAGTGGCCGGATATAAAATCAACTCAAGCAAATCAGTAGCCTTCCTATACTCAAAGGATAAGCAGGCTGAGAAGAAGTAAGAGAAATGATACCCCTCACGATAGCCACAAACAATATAAAGTATCTTGGTGTGACTCTAACCAAACAAGTGAAAGATCTGTATGACAAGAACTTCAAGTCTCTGAAGAAAGAAATTGAAGAAGACCTCAGAAGATGGAAAAATCTGCCATGCTCATGGATTGGCAGGATTAATATAGTAAAAATGAGCATCTTGCCAAAAGCAATATACAGATTCAATGCAATCCACATCAAAATCCTAACTCAATTCTTCATAGAGTTAGAAAGAGCAATTCAAAAATTCATCTGGAATAACAGAAAACCCAGGATAGCTAAAACTATTCTCAAGAGTAAAAGAACTTCTGGGGGAATCAATATCCCGGACCTCAAGCTGCACTACAGAGCAATAGTGTTAAAAATTGCATGGTATTGGTACAGTGACAGGCATGTAGATCAATGGAACAGAATTGAAGACCCAGAAATGAATCCACACTCCTATGGTCACTTGATCTTTGACAAAGGAGCTAAAACCATCCAGTCGAAAAAAGATAGCCTTTTCAACAAATGGTGCTGGTTCAACTGGAGGTCAACATGCAGAAGAATGCAAATTGACCCATTCTTGTCTCCTTGCACTAAGCTCAATTCCAAGTGGATCAAGGACCTCCACATAAAACCAGACACACTGAAACCAATAGAAAGGAAACTAGGGAAGAACCTTGAACATGTGGGCACAGGGGAAAATTTCCTGAACAGAACTCCAATAGCCTATGCTCTAAGATCAAGAATAGACAAATGGGACCTCATTAAATTACAAAGTTTTTGCAAGGCAAAAGACACTGTCAAAAAGACAAAGCGGCAACCAACTAACTGGGAAATGATCTTTACCAACCTTACATCCGACAGAGGGCTAATATCCAATATATACAAAGAACTCAAGAAGTTAAACTCCAGAGAGGCAAGTAACCCTATTAAAAAATGGGGTACAGAGCTAAACAAAGTGTTCTCACCTGAAGAATATCTAATGGCTGAGAAGCACCTAAAGAGATGTTCATCATCCTTAGTCATTAGGGAAATGCAAATCAAAACAACCCTGAGATTCCATCTCACACCAGTCAGGATGGCTAAGATCAAAAACACAGGAGACAGCAGTTGTTGGCGAGGATGTGGAGAAAGAGGAACACTCCTCCACTGCTGGTGGAATTGCAAGCTGGTACAACCACTCTGGAAAGCAGTCTGGCGTTTCCTCAGAAAACTGGACATGACACTCCCAGAGGATCTGGCTATACCACTCCTGGGCATATACCCAGAGGCTTTACCTGCATGCAATAAGGACACATGCTCCACTATGTTCATAGCAGCCTTATTTATAATAGCCAGAAGCTGGAAAGAACCCAGATGTCCCTCAACGGAGGAATAGATTCAGAAGCTGTGGTATATTTTACACAATGGGATACTCTGCAATTATAAACAATGACTTCTCAAAAATCTTAGGCAAATGTTCAGAACTGGAAAATATTATCCTTAGTGAGGTAACCCAATCACAAAAGAACCCATATGGTATGCAGTCACTGATAAGGGGATAATAACCCACAATCTTGGAATACCCAAAATACAATTCATATATCAGTAGATTTCCAAGAAGATGGGAGGAGAGACCCCCTGGTCCAGGAAAGACTGGCAGTAGGGGAATACCAGGACAGAGAAACGAGAGGATGTTGAATGGGGAACAGGGGGAGGGAAGAGGGCTTATGGGACTTTCAGGGAGGGAGGAAACGGGAAAGGGAAATCATTTGGAATGTAAATTAAAAAAATATAGAAAATAAAAGAAAAAAGAAAATAAAAGAAAATGGTTACAGAGCTTTATCCAGAGGCAATGCAAGGTTTTAGAACCAGTGATGATGATTGTACAACTCTCATCACTGCATCTTCTAGTATCTGACAAAGGATATTTCTTGGAAGCTATGATAATATAATCATTGCCAAGGAAAAATGCTCAGGCTATTAACAGATGCTTGCGGTTAATAAAAAGCCACTTGGATTTCAGACAAGAATACAGAACGTGGCATGGTTTAACTAGGGTTTTTGCAAAGACAACTTTAGTCATGGTATCAATTGAAGGAGGTTGGATGGAACCTAAGCTGTCCAGGAGGACACAAATAAAACCACTAGAAAAATGGACATAAGAAGACAGATCTGTGCAATAGAAAACTTGAATCTGGGATTGGTGTAAGAAGAAGGGAGGATGCAGGGTATCATTTAGACTGGCGATGCTGGAACAGATTCAGATCTGGATAGAACAGACTTTGATCATGTTTTGCCCTGAAAATGAAGTAGACACTTGCCATGAGGGGCCAGAGCTTAAGGAAAGGGATGCAATAGAAGCATAAAGCCAAGACTCAAGCTTCTTTTTGACAAAACTGTGATGTTGTTGAAGCCACCAGACTTGCTTATCCATACAAGTTAGGGAGAAAATGCAAGAGTATAGATCAAGTGACCAAATGTTTGGCATCAGTGATAATTTTTATGGACCTAACATTTATAATTTTATGGAGATATAAAAAAAAGACAGAGAAAAATGCAGCCCAGGATTGTCAATGCATGTGACTTGAAAGAACTAGACTAGACCCAACCTGGCAAGAATTGGTTTGTCACACAGGGAAGACAGTACAGTTATGCCAGGCAGAAGGTTGAAATGCTATACTGATAGCTTGGATAGTTGAAAGGCTCAATAAACATAAATCTGAAGGTGGTGGGTGTTGTAACAACAGTCTAACGTGATTGTACAGCACCACCTCAGGGCATGCTAAACTGTCTCTTCAAGCTCACAGAAGGCTGGTATGTGACCCTTACTCGTTAAACAGCCTGAATGCTTAAGAGGATGCCAGCACCCCTGAGGAATATCTATTCTGAGGGCCAGCCACCATGCCCAACTATGATAACAACTCTCCACTCTATGGAGTACTTGTGCTCTTCCCTGTAGGTGGGACCACCTGGCCACTGAATGGAGCCATTAAAGACCCAGAGCCAACCATGATCCCCACAGAGTTGGCTAATGGAAATGGAGATTGTTCAAAGGGGAGCACCTCCTGGGATGCAGAGCTCTGTGGATCCCTTTCAGGCACAGGATGAGGCATCATGACCATCTATTCCTCCTGCTGAGTCAGGTTCAGATTACACTCCAGGTCACTATGGGAACCTGGCAGAACTGAGTGTCTGGCTCTTTGTATCAGACTTAGCTTCATTAGCTCACATCTATCCTTCAGTGATGACTCTTATGGAAGAAAAAAATGCATCAGGAAGGAAGGAAGAAGGGAGGGAGCAAGGGAGAGAAGGAGCAAGGAAGGGAAGGAGGGAGGGAAGGAAGGAGGAAGGGAGGGAGGGAAGGAAGGAAGGAAGGAAGGAAGGAAGATGGTGAGCAGTCATTCTCCTGTTGAAGGCAATGAAGGCAATGATACTCTTCTTGAGGCAATTTAACAGTGCAGTAACCTGTCCCTTAGAATTGATATATTCATCCTACACCAAGGGAGTAGACATACTTTAAATGTGGTTTGTATCCGGCTATGCCTTATGGAATGATCTAAAACAGTAACAAAGTGGGGAAAAATGGCATCCAACAATTAGAGAATGGCCACATGAATTCTGCTATAATCATGCACAATGATGTCAGTTACTCATCAAATGTGCTTAATGTTTGATATTGTGATGTTAGGAAATAAAGACCACAGAGGAAACAATGTAGAGAGTATAGTTACAACATTTGTCCATTCAGGGTACTGAACAGAGACTTAACAAAACAGTTTTCTTTATGGTATGCAGAATAGTAGGTGACTGTCTTGATTTTCTTGCTGTATGTACAAAACTTCTACCAAGAATATATCTTTATTTTGTCACCAAAAATAAATAAATGTATAATTAGAAAGAATAGGAAGCAAACCAAAAGCAGGAGGGTAAATTGTAAAATATGATCAAATTGCTTACTGATACATTAATTCAGAGTTATGTTACATTCTGTTCTGTTCTGCCTACCCACACAATCCTTGCCTTTTCCCTCCCCAAAATCATTACTACCACCCACAGCTTGTGAATATTAAGTACATGGAAGCATCTTTTATATTTGCCATAAAGTAAGCTGGTTGGAACGGATGAGAAACAAACCATCTTTCCTCATGAGTGTCAAACTGTTCTGAGCATGGCCCTGGCCCTATCCACCCTACTATGACAAAGTGCGAGGCCAACTGGGGGCAGCTAAGACTGACAGCTGATGCTCTGGGCTATGTCAGCCTTGCTGAGTGGCTAGGCAACTTAAAAAGGCCACAGGAAACAGATGGCCAGCCCAGTCTCCCCTTTGGCTAGCCTATGAGGACCATCTGGAGAAAAGGAAATTGGTCTGACGCCTGGAGAGGAAGGTGCTGTAGTAAAGTCAAGTCCTCACACTTGGCGATGTGTAATGCCCAGGGAGAAGGTGAGGAAGATCTTTGGGAATTAATGAGCAACAAAGGCTAGTGTCACGCTCATGTCACACAAGGAACCATTACTGGAGGGGACAGTGTTCTGTGACCAGAAACCCACAGATTTCCAGAAACCCCGTGACTTATGGTGCTGTGAATGCTGCCTAAAGACCCTTTCAGTCAGGGCTTCAAGCTAGAGTTACCATCTTCCACTTTGCTTTTCTACGTCAGCTTCTCCAGCACAAACCATGGTGCTGAGTCGACCCAACCATCAGTCAATTCTGCTGGAATGTCCTCTCTGCTTATACCACATGTCTCTGCATACTTTAATTTTGTAGCTAAAATGATGGCTTGTCCAAATGGAGGTAATAAAGCCCAGTTCTTTCAGTGTAGTGTAGAGTCTTGGTCCTGAGAGTTAAAACTGTCATTAAGGCTGTTCCAAAGTGAAGGCAAATGGAAAATGACAGGGAAATCAAGATGAGAATCTGCGGCCCCTTCTGAATGCTCTCTGCATTCTGTTTTATTCCTTCAGCTCAGTAACTTGAGAATCTATAGACAGTTAATGGTTACTAGAGGAAAGAGAGACATTTTCTTCAGTGGTGTAGCTATGGTAATATTCCCACGCTCCTGAAATAACAGCCGTATCCATGCTCTGGTGAGTAATTCTTTTTTTTTTTTTTTTGGTTTTTCGAGACAGGGTTTCTCTGTGTAGCCTTGGCTGTCCTGGAACTCACTTTGTAGACCAGGCTGGCCTCGAACTCAGAAATCCTCCTGCCTCTGCCTCCCAAGTGCTGGGATTAAAGGCGTGCGCCACCACCGCCCGGCTCTGGTGAGTAATTCTAATGAAAGTCATTGTGTCATCAAGAAGAGACAAGAAAGTAGAAGAGAGATTTAGAAAGAGAAAGGAGATCAGTGTGGGTAACGGGGAGGGTAAGAAAGGGTAAAGGGAGATGACAATGATCAGGATTCATTACATACATGTATGAATATGTTACAATGAAGTCCATTGTTACCTAATAATATATAATTAATATATGGTGCTAACATAAACAATGGGCTGCCATTATCACTCAGTAGAAGGCTTGTCGAGCATGTGTGAGGTCCAGCAGTGAAAAAAATAAAAATAAAAATAATGTAAGGCATGAATCAAGGGTAGTAAGGTAGAGACACTGATGACTACATTGTCTTGGAATTCTTACTTCTTAGCTGTCTTTAATGTAAGAGAAATTTACATCTTCTATAAGATACTGATAGATTTTCCTGTGCCGTGTAGCCAAATCAAATCCTAATGACCTGGAGACTTGGAAGGTATGTTGCAGCTAAAGAATGATGCAGAGGCCGTGTGACACCAGGCTGGAATTGTTACATTGTATAGTAAAAATAAATGAGCAG